>OX291557.1:12897941-14157673 GCA_946406115.1 Apoda limacodes
TGAATGAATCAATCTTCTATATAATTTATCATTCAATATTCAGGCGGGCGGAGCGGAAACCAATACATGTCAAATATAAAAAAAATATCAAACTTAAAAAGCTTAACAAAAGCCGTACAGGCTGGACATCTACTTGGCCGCACACGCAACCAAAAAGCCTGTCTGTGTCCGGCTTTATCCGGACGTCTGGCAATCCTAAATATGACAAGGGAAGTCTGGTTATAACTAAAGTTTTTAAACTTCCACTTCTTAGAAAAGATTACAGGAGTTAATGTTTCTACAAATTAAAGTGTAAAAACTGACCTTACCTACCTGCTTAAATAAGATTACCTATTATGCCCGCACCATTGCAAAATTTTCAGAATTACCAGTCGCTGACTTATTTTTTAGTCGGCAAGATTATTTCGTATTTCAAACTTTACGAAAACGAAAGTTTCGGTATCTAGATGATCTGTGATGATGATGAAAAAAATCTGATGTTTGTTTGATTTTCAGCTTAACTGTACTGATACTCTTCTAAAACTCATTGAGAAAACAACGTTTGTATTTGCCGAGTGAGCTGGTCCATTCCCTCTTTTATATTTTTGTCATTAGTTACCTACATGCCCAAAGGGAACTCCGAGCTATACCCACTCCTGCACTACCCAAATCCATAGATTCACAAAAAATAAGAAAAGATAATTAGGCTTACAATTTTTCAGGACGAAGATTGCAGACTTCTGACGGTTGGGTCCTGGTACGCCATGTCCGGCTACGGTCTGGCGTTCACTCGCAACTCCAAGTACCTTAGCATGTTCAACAAAAGATTACTTGACTTACGTTCCAACGGTGATCTTGAACGGTTACGCAGGTGAATCTCTATCTATTTATTTTACAAAACAAAATAATGAGTCCACATCACGGGCCACGGGGGGTTTTAGGGATTCAAATAGAGAAGGGGCAGAAATAAAGTTGACGACGAAGCAAAAGCTAAGAAGAAGCAAAAATGCTTCCCGAAAGAACCCTATCTGTGATTAAAGTAGAACTTGAAGTGTATATAGAAAGCAGTGATGAAGAGATACTCCATATCTGTGTTGGAAAGTCTAGACAAGTGCGATCAAAAACTTATCTTAATATTTATTCATTGCTACAAATTTTAGCTATTATACCTATTTCCACTACCTACCCTAGAAAGGACTTTTTCAAGCATAAGGAGACTGATAAACCATTTTGGCTTTCATTAATATTCACCATCGCAGAGAAATTATTGCGAATGAATTAGTAAATATACTTATTTAAACAAATAAACCGGCGAAATGCGATCAAGTCTTATAGGTTTATGCCTGAATTATCAGTTTTAGGATTTTTTTTCTATATTTGTGATGTATCATTTTGCTTCTTGCCAAATTTCATGATTCTAGGTAGGTCAACGGGAAGTATACGTCGCGGCACATAAGTCTAGTGGTGCATTAAATTAAAGGCATAAATGAATTAAACATGACTTCAAAATTACCTTAGAAGCTTAATTTGTTTTGCTTCAAGTGACCGTTGATCTGAGTATTCGATATTAATTTCGACTTGTTGCCTTCATGCATTCCTGACAACATTTTTCCTGAGTCCTGCTTGATGCACAGACGGACAACAAAGCGAGCCTTTAAGGGTTCCTTTTTTCCATTTTGCGTTCGAATCCCTGACCAAAAAAATAGAAGATTTTATTGAAGATGATATTAATTTTATTCTCTAATGTGTTGGGGTCTACCGCAGCCGTTAAACTTGAACCCCCAAATTTTATTTCTGATTAAAAAACGATTCTCAAACGAGATATCTTAAAAAAAAGGGTCAGTAATTTTACTACTCATCGAATACACGCTATGAAACTTTTTTTTTATTCCTCGCTGATTTTTGAGTCCGACAAACAATCTTCTGTTATTTAAATTTTCACAGTTTATTTTTTTAATTGATAATCTTACCGCTTATGACCGCTAACCTGGCTGCACGTAAACTTGTTTGCCACCTTAGTGGTATAAAAAAATAAAATAGTAAGTAAATTTAAGTGTCATTTTATGCATACATTTGTTGTGTTATTTTCTTAATCCTCCCCCGACATTAAAACTTGGCTACGACCACAGCTACGACCGTGATCCATATAATTAGCACAAGGGGGTAAGTGGCGCACAACTAGTACCCTAAGCTATAATTGTGTCTAGAAAAGCTCCATTTTTTTCTTGATTAAAACTGGCTATACATATAACTTACAACCACAATTTTCGACTTACATACACCCTTCTTCTCTTTGACCCCAGATTTATAAATGCACCTTATTGTCATATCTGTAGGTACTGGATGACAGGGACTTGCAAGCCAAACAAGCAGGAGCATAAGTCGTCGGACCCGCTGGCGCTGGAGCAGTTCCTGTCAGCGTTTCTGCTCCTGATGGCAGGCATTCTGCTGGCTGCGCTGTTGCTGCTCATGGAGCACGTCTACTTCCGTTACATGCGGCAGCACCTTGCCACCTCAGCCGCCGGGCCATGCTGTGCTCTCGTTTCGCTTTCAATGGGTAAAGCAAAGCTAAGATCTGATTTAGGAAATAGATTTTATGGCGTGTCTACCATGAACTCTACATGATAGGACCTGCCTGCTTAAAGTTTTTCTATGTAAAAATGTTACTGCTGAGGTCTGGTCTGCTACCAAAAAATCCTTGTGCACCTTTGTGCATTTTAAAAAACGGCTCTAACCATTGCGATAAATTGGATATACGTTTGAAATAATCTAAATCGATCTAGATTGGTTTTATTCCGGGAAAGGTCAGCTCTTAACAAGAAAAATAAGGGTTCCATGGCACACATGCCATAAGAATAACAACAATGACTTAGTTTCTTCATTCTTATGCATCAATGTTGGTAAAGATTTGATTGTTGCTGTTGCCGTTTTCTTACGATTGTATTTTTTTTATAATTTCAGGTCAGTCCTTGTCCTTCCACAGTGCCGTGTTAGGGGCGGCTGCACAAGGCTATGGGACTGTAGCCCG
Source organism: Apoda limacodes (assembly GCA_946406115.1). Classification (NCBI taxonomy): domain Eukaryota; kingdom Metazoa; phylum Arthropoda; class Insecta; order Lepidoptera; family Limacodidae; genus Apoda; species Apoda limacodes. The sequence goes on from OX291557.1 coordinate 12,900,949, forward strand.
AGGTCACTGTCGGTCGGCAGCATGTGCAGCTCAGGTATAATTACTTACTATAAAAATCCAAAAAAATTAAAAAATTAGCGCCTCGTCGTCGCGTCTCTCTGTACGTTTTATTTTTTGTTACTACTAATCGGATAATAATAAATAGAGTTTCCATTAAAATTTTGTATATAAACAATAAAGAAAGGCTTAATTAGAAATATCTTTATTCTTTTTCATACAATAATGTCTCGGCTTTAAATAGACATACAATACAATACTATAAATAGACATTTCTCAGTGAGAAATAGAAGCAACGCTCGTCGCTTAGTCAACTAGTAAGGGGGAAAGATGGAAATAGTATCTAGAATGTTTTATATGAGCGCTAGGTACACTAAGCTATTAGATTCCTACATCGCTTGACGCCGATGGATAAAGCTACCTACTATTATTATTCAAAAATACCCAATGTAAGCCGTCAAAGCACCGTGTTCTTAAAAAATATATTTCCGTCTTACCCCATTTTGAAATCGACTGGACAATAGTTCTTAACTTTTCAGCTCTGGTATATTATAATCAATTTTTAGTCTGCAGGGTGACAAAAAAAACTCGAGAAGAATAATAACTATACACTGTATAGTACCTGGAAGACCGAGCTCTGCTAGTTTTTTTTTAACAACGCCGTCTATTGTCAAGTAGCTTTAGATATCAGGAAGAGTAATATTTTTCAGTTTATCATTGCCTGAAAACACGGATAAAACGACCTTTTCTTAAAATGAAACGTAGATAGATCTATTTATCACCCCCGAAACTCCCTGAATACTAAATTTCATGAAAATCGTTGGAGCCTTTTCCGAGATACATATTGTATATATACAAAAATTGCTCGTTTTAAGGTATTAGATTATCATATTATCAATAGGTAATCAACAAAATTTAATAAGTTGATTTATTTTCTAGCTTGCCACATTTATTATGTTTTTCTTGTTTAAGGATTTAACCATGATAAACTAAAAAATATGACTCTTCCTGACATCTATTGGCGAGTAATAATACTGTTATTTTAACCGCCACAGCAACACTAATGCTATTTGAAAATAGATGGCGTTGTTTAGCAACACTACAGCTGCTTAACAATAGATGGCGTTGTTAAAAAAACAAGCAAGGTTCGGTCTTCTGTGTGCCTAGTGTGAGTTTTTAACGCTACTATCGCGTTCGCGTCAATGAAATACGTGTATGGAACGCCTCTAGCAAACGCGTTTCGAGACGGTTTTTTCTCATAGGACTTTTATTGAATACGCGAACGCGATAGTAGAGTTACGAGTACGCAAAACTAAGCACACTGATACTATAGATAATGAGAAAACCTTTTTTTGTTTTTTTGATAGTGTATATTTATTAATGTAGACATTTCTATCTGTATCGGACTATGAAACAATAGATATTGTATTACTTTAATTTTATTTTATTTTTGTTTCTCCCGACCAAAGTTCCAAAATCCCGAAAAATTGGTTTTTCTCCCGGTAACAGACTCATTCAATCTGGCAACCCTAGTATAACTTAGGGCAACTTGCGCCCCTCAGGGTTAGCGCCATTTTTGTCAAGTTATAAAGTTAACCTGAGTCTAGTTCTTATATGAGCGGCAACAGAAATACATCTTCTTTGAAAATTTCAACTGTCTTACTATCACGGTTCATGAGATACAGCCTGGTGACACAGAGAGACGGACGGACGGACCGCGAAGTCTTAGTAATAGGGTTCCCTACCCTTTGGTTACAGAACCCTAAAAATGGAGCAAGAACGGACGCGTTAAGGCGACGAACTATCTTTAGTAGGCCCATTTTTTAAACTTTCCACTTGCACAATTCAACTTAAATAAATAAGTTGTGAATAAACCGACAGACTGAGTACCTACGTACGCGTATAATGCAAAACTAAAATAACACAATTTTTAAAAGCATCTTCCATTTCTAAAACATCATTCATAAATATCTGGCGATCGGCTGGATGACATTACGAAGGAATCGAAGGGCGACATAAAAAAGTATTATCTTTGAATGTTCATTGTAGAAGAATAACAGATATTGTAGAACGAGATAGATTTATTGTTTCAAGCGAGACCAATATATGTTCATGCAGGAATTTCTTATTTAGGCGGTTTATAACAGGATGCCCATTTATTATTATGTTGTCACTTCTGCGGAATAGTGAACTTTCTGCTTCTGCACGACAATTGACGAGTTATCTAGTTAAACAATTGACCCAGGTTTAGTTATTTAGCTAGTGATTAAACCTAAATCTTCCGCAAGTCGCCCTTACTAGCTGACTAGCTAGCTGTCTTACGCAGTATTTGTTTCCTCTATGGCTAGCTGCAACTGAATGGCGGAACGCAATAAAAGGCCGACCAAAACAATGTTACCAACAACAACAAGTAGGTGAACAATTCGTCGCTATTTTTAGTTTTCTAACTAACCCCGTTTTTATCTTCCGTGGGAACTCAAATTATGTTCGTTTCTCGCAAGCACAATGGTGAAGAAAAATATAGTGGGTTTTAAATTTAAAGCAGTTCAGTAATATATTAAGCACTAAGATACATTTTACTTGTAGATATGGCGTGCCCGACATGAGCGCGACATGGCCATGCACCGAGCGCGACAGCTGGCGTGCGCGCTCGCGGCGCATGGGCTGCAGCTACCACCGCGACGGCTCGCCTCTGCTGCCGCGCTGCTGGCTGGCGGCGCGCTAGATGCAACGCGGCCGAGGACGTTGCATGCGCACGCCGACCTGCTGCCGGACCTCGATCGACCGCTCTCGTGCGACGACTTGCGAGCTAAGTATGTACGACCAGTTACAACTCATTCGAGGATGTTCAGAATTAAAGCACCGAGTGTAAAAAACGCCCATAAGAACAGACTATCACGAAGAAAAAGTACGAGATGTAATCGACATATATTATACCTCGATAGAATTGTACGTGAAAATATCCGTCCGGTTTTATTAAGTGAGTAAGATCTACTTTAGTATCGGCAAAACAAGCACATCCACTGACCGTCCGCGGTGTATTCTCGTCCAATTTGCAGATAATAGTGTAGGAATGTATGGTTTTTTTAAAAAAGAGTTCAAGGAGAGCGGCATCTCTCTGGTCAAGTTCCTCACAAAGCGGCGCGCAGTGAATTTTTCAGAAAACTCATTGAATGCATAACAGAGTTTAATCCAATATAGAATGGGTATATATAAATTGGGACGGACGAGATTGTGGAATCTACTATGTAATGGGTATAAAGTGGGTCGGACAAGATGCACGTATAATACAAGCGTTTGTGAGCAGATGTTTTCCAAAGTCCTTAGATCTAGGAAGCATAGACGTTGTTGTTTTGTCTCCACTATGTTCCCTCATTTTTTTGATTCTCAGTCAAACTGAACGTCTCAATCGAGTCAATAGGCAACTAACGTATGCGACGCTGTAGGTGACTAAGATATTCCAAAGAGAAACAAATAATAATAAATATAATAAACCAAATAAATGAAATTGCGTCAAACGGTTGACTGGTACACCAGGGAAATAGTATTCTGATAAAGCGGTCAAAAGTCTGCCTACCAAGAAATGACCAGGTGTTAACTCTAAGTCAGAAGAGACGGGACACATACGACACGGGGGTGATAATTTTGCACTCCCATAATTTAGAAGAAGACAATGGACAGATCCTCTAAAGCGGGAGTCGTCATTGCCACTTTAACCACCACCGCTTTCCCATGACATAGGGATCGAAGGTCCTTTTCATTTTCTGTCAGGAAAAGTGATGTCCAATGCAATTTTGGTAAGGAATTGGTGCACCTCTGGTTCACGTAATTGGTATTGCTACCTGAAAGGATTAAATTCCGCAATCCACGACGCCAACGAAGCATGACACCCAAGTAATGAGACATATTCTTTGCAAATTCCAGCAATCTGCCCATTTCGGTCCAAAAACATTTATAGGTCGAACAGACACACATCTTAGGGTTCTGTTGGCGCCCTTTGGGTACCGAACTCTATAGAAATCCTACGCCAAAACAAAATTGTTTTTACTCACCCACAGTTTTTGAAGATAAAGAAAAACTTATATGGTATTTGTACTTGCACTATGTTACTAAATGATAGGTAGGGCAGGTACTGATACAAATGAGTTAAGTTTACTATTAGGTACACACCCGAGGCAGCGAGGGTGTTCAGAGTTAACGCCCGAACGAAGCGAGTAAATTCGCCCAAATAACTTTTATAAATAACTTTTTTACTTTCTTAACTTTAAAAAAGCAAAAATATATAATATTGAATTGAATTTTTTAGAATACTCCGCTTTTTCACCTCACAATACTACTATACCGAATAGTACTTTTTCTGAAAAATATTTGGCGCCTTTTGTAATTTTTATCACAATCTATTAATAAAACACAAAAAAATCAAACAATTTGCATATATTTCGGCGAATTAAGCCGAAATGATGATTATTGTTCTGAAACTAGGATAAGTTGTATATACATTGACATTTAATATTATTTGTAATAATTGCATTAGAAACAGCTTAATTCGCCGAAATATATGCAAATTGTTTGATTTTTTTTATTAATAAATTGTGTTAAAAATACATCAACTAAGTTGAAAATATTTTACCTTTTGTAATTTTCCATTTGTGGCTTCGTTGTAGGCTTCCATGTTCGTTTCCTTAGACTTGTTAACAATGTTTTAGATTAGGCTTTAGATTAAATGAACTTTGGAGACGAATTCATTTTTTTGTTCGACAATTTTTAACTGACTTCAAAAAAAGGAGGATATCAGTTTGACCCGTATGTTTGTATGTATTATGTATGTTTGTCCGCGATTATCTCGCGTTTTGCTGATCCGATTGTGATGCGGTTTTCAGAAAAGTATTTGTTACTGTTTTGTACCGTTGCTATCGGGGTCACGCCTTACGCACGAAACGAATGCAACCTGTGTTTTGTTTTTCTGGCAACAGTCTACTCTGTGGTTGTCATTAGTCTGCAGAAATTATTAATCCTTTGTAGAAATATATCTCATATTTTCATCTTTAAGAAGCTTATATACTCGTATGGATGTCACTGGAAAGCGCAGTATAAATTTTTTTAGAGGTTCTATTTTTTGACCTTGAAATCACTTTGAGTGTATTGATAGGGTAACCATGAGAAATTGCGGTAGAGATATATTTTTTACTAACTGTTTTTTTTTTAACTTTAGTACAAAGATTTTCTAAATTTTAGGTCTCTGTACCATAAAAGGAAAAACAGAACCTTCCTGCGATCACTCTCATGTCCGTCCGTCCGTCTGTCACAGAGTAGGGAGCATAGATATGCAAGTTCAGTACTATATACATATAGTACAGATAGGCAACGGCCCATACATTTACTGGAACACTAAGATTAGTTCTGTAATACGAGTGCGTGGCGCTAGTGCGCAAAACGGAAAGGTTTTTTTTTTCTTAAATTCAACTATTACTAGCCAGCTTATAAATTACTTTTCTAATGTGGCTTTATAGATACCAAGTTCCATCCCAGACTAATATTTATATTGTTGTTCATCTACGAAGAATATAACAAAAGATGTAAAATCAAACAACGTTCTCAAAGTTGACATTGTTTATTCATAAATATTCGTGAAATGTACATTTATTTTCGATTTTCTTAAATTCTTAAGCTAATTACTTAGGCTGCAATTAATAATTATTAGACCATTTACGAAAGTTTTTGTTTAGTTTTGAACTAAAACTTCAATGTAATATATAGTATAGTTTGAACTTTCATTAATGTTTTAAAAAAATATTCGTGCAAGATTATTGAAATGATAAAGATTGTTAGACAATACCTTCTAATACAAAATATCTGTAGATATTATTTTTTTGAGTATCATCATACCTAGGCACAGGCTTATATTTTTTGTTTCCTCTTCGTACAAAAGACATTTCTAAAATGTTAATAAACAATAATTTATTAAGAGCTAATTTTCTGTATAATATACCTAAATTGATAATATGATAATTCATATTGGCAAATTCACCTAAATAAGGTTTGTACTATTACTTATGTTTTTTTCACGTCAAAAAGTGTACTCAGGACTGTAACAAAATTAATCAAATTCTTACAAACTTATCTTTCCTAATAATCTTAAAAAGTTCTCTATCGTAAATTACCATACAAGATTCATCCTTGCAATGATTATAGCGACACCTGCAAGGCAAAACTTCGTAAATCATTTGTCGAAAGTACAGGAGAGCGCGTCGAAGTTTCAAAAAATTCTTAGTGACGTCTGTTACGTCCTAATGCCATTCAAACTAAAAAAAATGTTCAAAAAGGAATGGTTTATATTTCTGTATGATTAATGTGCTATTAGTACTTTCATTTTATTACCTTTTATGAGTTACAATGAGTTTGCACGGCATAAACTTTATAAAGTGACATTGTAACTCAGGACATACAATTAAATTGTGTGTATCAATATTTGCCTCATAGAGAAAAAATGCAACATGTATTTTAATCTGTTAAAAAGTTACCATAACAATAAAACATAGTTGAATACTTAAAAAAATCTATAATAAGATATAAAAGAAAACACTAATAGGAAAGTGCACAAAAGGAAAAAAGCATTTTCTAACATATAATAATAATTCTCATAATATTAAGTTCGGTAATGCTATGGTTTTAGTATTTATGAAGCTTAATTATTTGTTTAAGGTAGTTGCTTACTTCTATTAACTATACTTTATTTATCTAGCATCCATAAAATATCATCCTAATTAACAAATATCCTCCAAATTAAGAAATATTTTTAAAAGAAACATTACAAAAAGCAATAGAAAATATTTCAGTTATTTCTCTACAAACTAGAGTTTTCTTCTGAAAGTTTTTTCTCATTTTGATTAGTATGAAAATTAACGACCTCTGTTTCTATTTTATCACTATGTAAAGGTAGAACCAACATATCACTCGAATTCACTTCTTTATCTGTAATTACTGAAAATATTTGAGAAAAAACAAAATTAAGGTTAAATAAATATAGATATAATACCTACCCTATGAATATAACCTTATGAATACCTATTTGACACCTCCTTTAATACGTACATAACTAACTAGTATTAATGATGATAATGATGAAATTATACAATAATTTGAACTGGAAATCTCAAAACAACCGTTTTGTATTTGCGTTCAAACCTAAGGCAAACAATATTTATTTTGAGCTTCAAAAAATTTAGGCTTAGATATAGGAAAGTTTTTTAATTGAAAACCTCACATTAAAATGAGGGGTAAGAAAATAAAATTTCGAGCACCCCGTTGTGTGTGGGTATGGGTGTGTGGGATATGGGTATTTTAATTTAATTTGAATAATTTAAAATTTAATAAAAGATTGATTTTGATTTGGTTTATTTGTAATTCTGAGATGCATATTTTGTAATTTTTTCTATTTCAAAGTTGACAGTTCTGTCTATTCTCGAACCGCTGCACTGCTTGTTTAAAATAAAAAACCCACGATAAAACAGCTTTTTTTTTAATACAGATAATACGATAATACGCAATATTTAAAAAAATAAACTAACAAATGTCTTTAATTTGAAAAGATAAATATAGTAATGGCAAAAAAAATGGGTTGCAGCTGTCCATGCATGTGTTACATTAATACGCGCTCTCGTATACTTTGTACCCTCAGGTATGCTCTTATATTGTCGACAGAGTTGCCCCATGCTATAAGGCCGTATGGCTGCATCTAGTGATATTGTTTGCCTTAGGTTTGAACGCAAATACAAAACGGTTGTTTTGAGATTTCCAGTTCAAATTATTGTATAATTTCATCATTATCATCATTAATACTAGTGTAAGCGAATTTTAGGTGGACTATAACTATAGCTACAGCTTCAGCTTGCTATAACAAACTCCCTTACTTTAGAGAGAAATTAATTTGAAGACTTCACGTAGAAATCTCACGCTGATAACCAAATTTAACGCGAGCGGATATTTGGCTATGTAACTATGTAAAACACATCGACAAAAAGAAAAAGTACAAATTTATTTAACTTTAATACACACAAAATTTGTTCTTACCTGCAGTATGTACTTCTGGACAATTTGTTGGAATAAAATAATTGTGTTCCCATAAATGTTTTGGCATATTTACTACGTTGTACGGAGGGGAGCCTAGAGTAAAAAAAATATCGTCAAAATTCGTGTCTTTTATTTTCTAGAAGGGTATGAGAATTTTACAAATACATATCTAAAAATTTGGTTGAAATAATTTTAAACGGACGGACATGATGAACTAACTGGGAGGATTGCAATTTTGATATTCGGGTATGTAACCCTAAAAATCGATTTAATTAATTCTCTGTTAGTTACATTCAAGTAAAATAAATCTTAGAACGACACTTTAAATACTTTAGTTTTCTTGAAGATCAACCCATCCTAGACACAAAAACCGGTCGATAGCATGTCCGGCCATTCTTAGTATAGGCACAATGTAACGTGTAGGGTTTAATAGTTGTACTACGTTGTTTTGACGTGAATTCGATGAATGCCTTAGTTTAGTTCGGGTTGGTTGTACGATCAAATTTACAGACACAAATTATGTACCTACTTTCGTCGTATTTGTACGGCTTAGCTACAAAAAAATGTCTGTCTCGGGAATAATTATAACCGAGCCTAAACGAACTTTAGCTTGGTATAGCAAACTTCATTCGTAGGTATAATTAAGAAGTTGGCGTAAGAATCTAATGCCGATGTCCAAATTTAGGGCGGGTGGAGCCCATAATTATTATATATGGGAAAGTTAAAGAGATAACCTAAGAGCCGGGGAAGGACGTACACTATTTTTCATCTTGGAAAATTAAATAGTGTCCTCGAGAATGACTAAAACATTTGTTACTCAATCCTGCCGCAATGGAGCAGACGTACTTGAAGATATGAAGAAGAAAAAAGGCTACTTTTAAGGCTACTTAAATTTAAAAAAATCCGCGGAGTAACTATAACCGAATTTCACGAACAAACCATAGGCTGCATCTATAGCTTGCTATAACAAACTTCTTTAGTTGCCGTAAAAAATAGTAACCTATTGGATATTATTAGGTAACTTACTTTCTGGTTGATTTTTTGGATATCCTAATTTAATTTCTTGTAGCGTAAATAAAGTAGGTCTTGCATAAACATAATTAAGTTTTCCATTTTCGTAGAATTTCCCTTCAAAATGTTTGCTACATACTTTTTTGTTATGTAGTTGTTTTGCATTATATGAATATAAATTATTATCACCTATGTTTTTTAACCAAATAATTCGTTTATATCCCACCGAAGGAAAAGCATGAAGATAAATATTTTTAGTTTGACCATTGGAGTCACAGTTTTTTATACAACACTTAATTCTACTTATAGTTATCAATTATATGTTCCAAATCTATAACAAACAATAACAAAAAACAAATTATTCATGCTTTATCACTTTGTCAACGTTAATAATATCAAATTTATAGTTAATATTAAAAAACTTACGCAAATCTAATTTACAAAACCGCGCCAACGTTTTTTTTTTATAATGGCGCCTTTTTTTTTAAAACTTGAGAACTTCCGCCAATACTAGCGCCACAGTGTCGTATTACATAACTAAACTATTATACCTAAATCGTAAAGCGACCTTATTTCTATATAAATAAAGTCTAAAATCAAATAAAGTTTTTTAGTGTTCCCAGCTGTTGTTCCTGCGAGAACACACCGTGGTAGGGAGAGGCTTTGATAAAAATTTTCAACTATTGAAATTATTCAAAAAAAACATTTTGTGTTTGGAAATTTCAAGTTTGGTGTGAAGAATTTTCAAGTTCCGATTTTATTTTCTATTCATTGCTCAAAAAAGTAAAAAAGTTTTGTACAAGTGTTGTGTCGCTTAAATTCAATACTGTTTTTTTTTAAATTAGGTGGACTATGTGTTAGTAAATATTGCGCATCTAATTTTTTGCCTTCTAATTTTAAGCATTTATTTACTTTAATGATAATTTAAAATCAGTTCGGCCTAGGTCAAACTAGATTTTCCTGGCCTTTACTAGTATATCATGACACGCTAAGGATGAACATAAAATGGCTATTATGTGTAGGTAGATATTTATTTAATTGTGTAACTACCTACATGTCAGTATACCTACAGTCTCTAATCGAACGTGTTTTACTCAACCCAAACTGCCTATACATAACAATGTTGTTTTTAATATATTTACTTTAATCTGATTTTATTTTTGTTTCTCTCGACCAAAGTCTCAAAATCCCGAAAAATTGGTTTTTCTCCCAACAATAGGGTCATTCGAGCTAACAACCCTACCTGCATGTCACAACAGGGCAATTATGTGCCTGGATTTTTTGGCACAAGGATAGTTGGAAAAGGACATAAAATATATTTGTCCTGATTGAGAACTTCCACGAGAATAGATTTGTCCGTTGATGATAACGTGGCACAGAGATAGCTCGAGGGGCAAGAATCCCAGTTTTTCCATGGGTTCGAGTAGAATCCCACGTTGATGACTTAATTCAGCCCGGGTGGAAATACAATAAACCTACTAAACTTAAAAGGAAACCTAAAATTTAATTTTGGAATACCTACCTACTTTTATTAAATTTAGGCATTAATTATTTTTTTCTATTTTTTAACAGACCAATGAAGAGAAAAAAAGGTAACAAAGTGGTTTCCAAAACTCATTTTAACCATTTTGTGCCTCATGCATGCCATTAAAAATTTTCAGTAGCGACAAATTATTTTTTGTTACAGAGAGCGGACGCGAGTAGAAATGGAAACAGTGCTGTGAGGCGCGTATTGCGCCAATTTATTTCAATTTCTGAAGGCTGTTCTTACACCAAGTTATACAAGACGAAGTTAGTTATATCTAATGTTAAAATATGGACAGATAAAAGAAACGTTGTAATTATTAAATAAATTATTCCAATTATTAAAACAAGAGAGCTGGTTCGTAGATAGCGAAGCGTTGTTGCGGGACGCGCGCACGGAGCGGGCTGGGCACCGGGCGCGCGCCCTTGTCTTTTGTCTACTACAATAAAATATATTTTTTTGACAATAATTTACCATGATCTTAATTTTATTTTCATTCTTTACCCACCTACAAACTCATTCATTAAAAGTCTGTAACGTGTCAGTGAGCTATTTACCCTTATAATTATATATATACTATTATAATCTCTTCCTATGGAGGACTGTGACACTAATTATTGGGATTGACGTTGAAAATGAATGGTCAAAATTTTGTTATAAATTAGAATCATAATCTTTTCAGCCGAATTACGAGCACTGGTAAACGTAGACCTCTCATTGTTGAGGTACAAGTGCCGGCCTTGAGCCGCCTGCATGCAGGGCTTTCAGATCACCTGTCTCACTTTATCATAAAATAAAGTTCACTCTAGGGCCAGCTTCCAATCCAGTTAAGCAGTATTTTGGTATTCCGAGATAGGTCATTGTATAAAAACGCGCCGACCCCCATACGGCTTCAAATAAAAATACACTGTGGTTACACAATTTAAGGATACATACTTTACCACTTTCCCAAACACAAAATGGTAGAGATTTTGCCTACCTGTGTGTGTACTTTTCTACCACCACATAGCTCACAACCTGTGCTTACAACCAACAGAGAATTTATTCACGCGTGTTAGAATCTTAATGGTCACGCGTAGTGCGTTTTCAAAAAAAATTCCTCCTGCGAATGCTTACGTATTGATAGGGCTCCCAGTAAAGGTTTTTCCTAGGTACTACAGAATTGGATTCTTTAAATAAAAAGGGTGATCAGACTTTTAAAGGGTCGGCAACGCGTGAGTGAACAATGCAATGATCCTAAATTTAAGAGGCAATACTACGTGACCGAAATCTTGAGTAAAAATAATGATGACGTGATATGTAACCAAGCGTGCGTGAGTAGTGTAGCTACATCTTAACTCACTGAGTTTTGCACGAAAATACGTGCAATTAATTAATGGCTTATTATACGTTTTATACCATTTTATTCATAACCCGCGTGTAGCTGCTGATGTCAAGAAACAACCATGGTTTAATCGGTCTTGCAGAGAAGCTAACATTCTCAAGCGAACTGCGTATGAAGCTTCTATTGAGTTATGTTGAAAGTGCGGCCACTTATGGAGAACTGCTGCCACCTCTGGGTAGGTGTACCTAGATAGAAGTTTGGCCCTTTTCGCTCGGTTCAACGACGGGCTGTAAGAATCGTCGACGATCCCAAACTCACAAGGCGTATAAAACCTTTAAGTCTGAGGGGAGACTTTGCCTTTCTGTGTATTGCTTGTATAATAGGATTTTCTGAGGAATTGTGAAATAAAGTCCTTGGCTACTTTCTATGCACGCGCACCGCTTGCCATCGGCAGGGAAGCCATCCTAACACTTAGATCCTAAATTGTCACGTACAGTGTAAATGGAATAAGAGGAATTTCCTGCCGCGAATGCTTAGGTTGTGGAATGAGCCAAGATTCTCTAAGGACTAAGGTTATGGGGTTCTTCGAGAAAGAATTTAAAGTCAATATTTTGTTATTCAAAGTAATCAGATCCCCTGTAGAGCCAAACTTCTAACTCTACACGCCCTTTCTCTACGAGCCCTAACTTCACAATCTCTACATCTTAGACAAAATATGTGGCTTTGCCGTTTTCCACTTTTATCCCCTCAATTTAAACGGCTGAGGGATGATTTTTTTAAAAACCTGAGACACGTATTTTTAATTTATAGGTAACGAGCTGGCCCGGCAGACGTTGTTCTGCCCTTAAAGTTGATGCGCTGTAGCACCATCCGCGTGCCTAGTGTGAGTTTTGTATATATAATAATACATGTATGGAAATGAAGGAGCGCCTCTAGGGGACGCGTTTCGAGAATATTTTTTCTCATAGGAGTTTTAATGAATACGCGAACGCGATAGTAGATTTACGAATACGCAAAAACTCATACTAAGCACACTGTTACAACCAAGGGTTATCTATTACCCACGGCTACACCCGTGGGGATTTCTATTAGATACTTACCCAATCCGGAGATTTATGAGGAAAAACTAACTGACATCGCCATCCATTAGAAGTGTATGGAACCCGGACATGTTTACTTCTGTCGATAAACTAACTGAAATCGCCATCTGTTAGAAATGTATGTAACTCTTAGCCAGCGCGCACGCCATGTAAAGCTCCCAGTCGGCATGTATGTATATAGTTGTATTGTTTATATACCTACATCTGTCAAGTTCATTTGTATTTAAACCCTAATTGCGCGAGTCCGACTCGCACTTGACCCTGTCCGACTCGCACTGGACCCTTTTTTTTTCGCAGAAACCTTCCCCGGCGTGTGCATAAAAACCTATCAAAATTTCAGTACCATCGGTTCACCCTTATTGCGCTAGTCCGACTCGCACTTGACCCTGTCCGACTCGCACTGGACCCTTTTTTTCTTTCGCAGAAACCTTCCCCGGCGTGTGCATAAAAACCTATCAAAATTTCAGTACCATCGGTTCACCCTTATTGCGCTAGTCCGACTCGCACTTGACCCTGTCCGACTCGCACTTGATCCTGTCCGACTCGCACTTAACCCTTTTTTTCTTTCTTAGAAACCTTCACCGGCGTGTGCATAACAACTTACCAAAATTTCATTACAATCGGTTTACCCTTATTGCGCTAGTCCGACTCGCACTTGACCGTTTCTTTCTTTCATAAAAACCTTGCCCACACAACAAAAAAAATTACCCGAATTGGTCCAGCCATCTTCGAGTTTTTAGTGCGCGAGTTTGACTTCCACTACACGGTTTTTTGTTTCATAAAAACTTTTCCCTAACACTAACAAACACAAAAATAAAATTACCCGAATTGTTGTCCGCACTAGCGCGAGTCCGACTCGCACTTAACTGTTTATTTTCATAAAAACCTTGCCGTAACACTAACAAACACAACAAAAAAAAATATCCGAATTGGTCAAGCCATCTTCGAGTTCTCCTTAGTGCGCGAGTCTGACTCCCACTACACCGTGTTTTTTTTTTCATAAATCCTTGCCCTAACACTAACAAACACAAAAATAAAATTACCCGAATTGGTCCAGCCGTCTTCAGTTTACCTTAGTGCGCGAGTCCGACTCGCACTTGACTGTTTTTTTTTTCATAAGAACCTTCTCTTGTCAATAACAAACACAACAGAAAAAGAATTAGCGAAATCGGTCTAGCCATTGCGTGATGGCGTGACCAAGGGAAATAGGGATTTATTTTATTTTTATATATATATATATAAATAAGATAAGAAGTCTGTGTACTTGTACAAGTTTTAGATCTCTAGCGTGAAATTGAGTTTGTATGGGAAAACCCGTACATTAAGGTTCCAATAATTTTTGTTGTCTTGTCACGTTATTCTCTTTATGCCGTTTAAGAAGGCGATCCCAGTACGAAAAGTACAACCATATTTAAACACTGTATGACCAAATGACGTCATAACCACGGTCCCGGGACTTTAATCTAAAATAATCCAATTTAAACCAATTTACTACAAAATACCACGGCCATTTATAAGGTATTTTGGTTTTGTACGTCAGCTGTAACTGTCAAATTTTGACTACTAGTCCCGGTGATTTAATATAACTATTAACTTAAACTATTTTAATATGTGGTATTTTGTGGTAAGCCTCGAGGACCGCGCCCTAAATGTATGCAGTTGTGATTTTGTGTCTATGATGATCCGTACATAATAAAAACAAAATACGAGCCTTCCTACCTTCCTTAGATTTTCAGGACTAAGGAGGATCCTGATGTTGCATTTTGCAAAGCTTGCAATTGTAATTTAGTTACAAGTATGTCTGCATTAAAGGAAAATTGTCATCTCAAAAACATAAGAAGCACATGATTGGGTATAGCAGCCAATCATCGGTAAGTAATTGCAAAGTACAAGAATGATTTTAACCGACTTTTAAAAAAAGGTTAATAATTTGACCTGTATGTATATAATATTGTCAGAAGTGCGTATTTTATTTATACATTCCCGTCTTTATGGTGACAGTAATATGATGGCAGATTTTTGGCATTTTCTGGAGTCGAGTTCGGCAGATTTTGGCAGTTTTTTTGCCAGTGTCGGGCAGATTAGCTATTTTTGAGATGGTCACACTGGTCCTACATTTAGGGTGCGTTCCAAATCGCAACGAGGAAGTTATAAAAGTGGTTTTGGGACGCCCGGAGTAGAGTGATTTTCCAACTGTCAAGTTCAATTCTTTACACTGCCATAGAAAAAGTTGAAATTCACTCCTGTCAGTGTGAAAATTAACTGTCAAACAGTCGTTCCAGAACGGGTTGATTTTCAACTTTACCGGGCGATAATTACTCGGTGTGATTTGGAACATAACTTTAGTGGGCAAAAAGTCTGATTGCAACACTGTGTGTAAAAATGTCATCTCATTCATTCATCTAACCTAACCTATTAATTGTTAATATATTTTCATTTTATTTGTTATTGTAATCCAACTATACTATGTCAAAAGATATAATAGTTCTAATGCCAAATGGAAGGCGACAAAAGGTCCATTGTACGCCAGATACAAGTATCTTACAGGTCAATTACTATTTTATTAATGTTTTCAATTTATTTAATTTAATATCTTAAATAGCTCTACAACCCCGATTTTAGGTGTTGGAAGATGTTTGTCAAAAGCAGGGCTATGTACCAACTGATTATAATTTGAAACATTATAATAAAATACTGGATTTAACAAACACAATCAGGTTTTCCAATTTGCCGAATAAAGCTACATTAGAGATGGTAGAAGCAGAAAAACAACGCACGGAATCTAATGTTACTGTTGGACTCTTATTAGAGGATGGTAAATATATTCATATTGTATTAAAGTACCAACTTACCTGAGTAGCATTACTTATTTTAATATTTTTATTGATTACTAGGGATGTTCAGGCATTTTATAAAGTTTTTGTCACCTAAATAAAGAATGTTCTGGCAACATAACCTGGACAAGCAACTTATCTTTGTTCAAAAGTATTAAATTTAGAAAACCTGAATATTCATTAGAACTTATTTTTATGAAAATCACCTTTACTCTTCAAAACTTCACCTGCAAAACAACTTCATGATTCATCTGTCAAGACCTCTTTTCTTTGGAAAGTATCAAGTTGAAATTAATATCAATAACTTTGCCAGGCCAGGAGCCTATTCCATGATGCAACTCTGCAGATCTGTACTCTTCATTCTTTTTAATATGCATAGTGCATTACGATGAGTTGACAACTTCCGCTTATTATTTGAGCCAGTTTTAACAGAATGAAAGAGTGAGATTTGTGGCTAGTAGCAATAAACTTTGTGGATGTTTTTGCAAAGAAGCTCAAATCAAAATGAAGAACTATAGCACAGATGCTAAGCAGGTAGAATTTAGGTCAATGACCGGTCAATATTTGTGAGAGACAAGTAGTGACTGGTCATTGAACGAAATTCTTCTTACTTAGCGTCCGTGCTATAGCATCTTCTAATACTGAAATGAAACACTCTATAGTTACTTGCAAATATTGTTCATGGGATTATGTTGCAAGTAGAGATGCTGCAGTAAGCCACCATTAAGTACTTGATATTCAACATTGTATGGCAATTTTCATTATTTGTGGAATAGCAATTAATAGTTCCTTTTTTTTGACACTGGTAAATAATCATCTGACATATGTTTAAGATGAAAAATGCTATATTTTTAATAAAAAGACTAACCACAGTAAATAAACCATTAAAAGTTCTCTGAGTAAAAAATTAAATACAATTGTTGTGCTATAGGTGAGAGAAAAATGGGTGATTTTCCTCCAAATACATCTCTATATGAAGTGATAGTCTCCTTGGCTCCTAAGCAATTAGACTCATTGCAAAACCCATCAATATTGTATACCCGCCAAGAAGTTACAGGGGTACCTGTCCTTAAAACTAAGACATTACGACAACTTGGCTTAATAGGAGGTAGAGCTATATTGAGGTTGTTAAATAAATGTGAAGAAGCAAAGTAAGTATCTCATTTTGTCCATTAAGTTGTTTATCATACCTATGTTATCTACCAATTTATAAATGTGAAAGCCTGGTTATTATTGCTTAAGCTAGGGAGCATCCAGATGATCTTCAAAGATAGCTGAAGCGATGTAGAAAGAAACAAGATATATACACACATTGAAAATTCCCATGGGAATAGTTTTTTCCACAGGAAATGATGGGGCACAATTTCTTTACGTGGCAAAGGAGTAATGGAGTAGCTTAATTTTTGGCAATGAAGTAGCATAAGGGATGGGTACAGATGTTGCTAACACAAGTACTTTTGAATTTGACACAGGCAAAGCTGCGATAAAAAACTAGTATTATATTTATATAAAAGCTAAACTGTTTATTTTAACTACAAAATAATAAATATAATACAAATAGTGCATACAAAAATTCTCTTAGGTGTTTTTTACAGCCCCTCCTGCAACGTCAACTACTTCAATAGTTAGTTAATAGAAAAGTTATAAGATGATTATACTCCATTATATTCCTATAATATCATAATGGGTGAATTTAATACTGTTAAAGTATGATTCGCGCTTTAACCTTGAATACCTTAGTTGACTCTGCAAAAACGGAAATTTTGCCTTCAGGTCATACTCATCATTTTTTTCTCATTGTCTACCTTCACTTCTAGATCTAACTATCGTCTCTTCTTCTGAACATGTTTCTTAATATGGTTAATGCTCTGCAGATGCGTTTTCCTACCTTGTCTTCTTTTCTTATCTTCTATATCTCATCTACAAAATTTGTCTCCCAAGGCAAAGCCGAGAATCCTTCTGCAGAGAAGTTTTAGTAAAATGGTATATAGCAAGTCTAATTGCGGATGCTTCTAAAATTTATTGGTTGATAGTTGTACAAGAATTATTTACCACACTTTTGACTCACCTGTATGATGTGCATGCATATAGGTGCATGCACATCACACAGTTTCCAGTAAAAGTTCAACACTAACCAGCACCTTGTTTAACTCATGAGCTTAAGTCGCTTATGGAAAAAAAAAAAATGAAAAAATCAAGATTAAAAATAACCCATCAGAAGAAACTTTGCAGCTAAAATTTTTTAGCAAACTGCATATGAAGCATGGACCAATATTTCTGAGTTAAAACGCAAATTAAATGCTGCCTCAAGGTTCAGTAAGAAAGCAACTGCCAGAGCTAAATTCCAATTCATCGGCAAAATAGGAGGGCGACTTTCGAGCTATCCCTCTGGGAGTCGTGCTTTCTGATTGCTTGCTAAAGCTGCCGAGGGGAACTTCTGCCAGTCGTCGTTACCACCTCTGCGAAATACCGATGGTGACTTGGCCCATAGTGCAAAAGAGAAAGCCGATCTTTTGGGCAGTCTTTTTGCCTCCAACACGAATATGAATGATGAAGGCGCTGTACCACCTCCTATACCGTGGTGCGGTACGACCGTGCCAGAAATCACCATAACGCAGCGGGAGGTCCGGCGGGCGTTGCTTTCTCCAGACGTTTAAAAGTCGAGTGGGCCAGACGGTATACCAGCAGTGGTGCTTAAGTCGGGTGCTCCTGAGTTATGTCCTGTGCTCACGCGCCTCTTCGCGCTTTCCTACCATACCAGGCAATTTCCGTCTTCATGGAAGACAGAGAATGTGCACCCGGTGCTTAAAAAGGGCGATAGATCAGATCCATCGAATTACAGGCCTATCACTATAACCTCTCTCCTCTCCAAGGTGATGGAGCGTGTGATCAACACGCAGCTTCTAAGATACCTAGAAAAACACGACCTGATCAGCGATCGTCAATATGGCTTTCGCCACGGTCGCTCGACTGGTGACCTTCTAGTATATCTCACACACCGATGGGCACTAGCCATTGAGTCAGGGGGAGGTATTGGCATGTAGCCTGGACATAGCGAATGCGTTCAATCAGGTCTGGCATCGGGGTATTTCTTTCGAAGTTGCCATCTTACAGAGTGCCCTAGGGTTTGTGCAAATGGGTGACTAGCTTTTTGTCCGGCAGATGCATACGAACCGTAGTTGACGGTAGTTGCTCTGATAGCATAGACATTAATGCAGGTGTCCCGCAAGGTCCCGTGCTGTCTCCTACACTGTTTCTACTGCATATCAATGACATGTTGGACATCAACAACATGCATTGCTATGCAGATGACAAGTACTGTACTGAGACGCTTATTACACGGGGCGTGCAAACATACCTCTTTCCGTTGTGGAGGAAAAGCGCGGTGTGTCAAATCGTCTCGATTCTCTCTGTCTCAACGTCTCTGAATGGGGACGGGAAAACTAGGTCCGATTCAACCCTACGTTGTTGTTAGTACTACCCTACCCTACAAGTCTGCGCGTTCACTGCTAAGAAAACCCCATTCAATGTGGTCCTACAATTCCAGAACACTTCCCCTCCATCTCCAAGAGTATTGGGATCCTTGGTGTCGACATCTCCAGCGATGTTCAGTTCTGAGGTCATCTGCAGGACAAGGTGAAGCTGGCGTCCAAAAAACTTGGTGTACTCAACAGAGCGAAGCAGTACTTCACGTCGGGGCAAAGGTTGCTACTTTACAAGTCGCAAGTTCGGCCCCATATGGAGTACTGCTGCCATCTCTGGGCGGGTGCACCCGGATACCAGCTTGGCCCTTTTGACTCGGTTCAACGACGGGCTGTGAGAATTATCGACGATTCCAAACTCAGTTGCGGTATCGAGCCCTTAAGTCTGAGGAGAGACTTTGCCTCCCTGTTTGTGTTCTACCGCTTGTACAATGGGTTGTGTTCTGAGGACTTGTTCGAAATGATGCCCACGGCTACTTTCTACCATCGCACCGCTTGCCATCGGCAGGGAATTTATCTAACAATTTATAACCGAAATGGTCGCGTACAGTGCGATTTCAGAGAAACTTACTCCCGCGAACGCTTGAGTTGTGGAATGAGCTCCCTACCAAGGTTTTAGCGATAATTTCAAACTAGAGTAAGTCAGATGAACTATTAGTCAATCTTGCTAAAACTAAAGTAATAATTATTAGAAGTTCATGCTTACTTAGGCCGAAATGGCCAAGAGAAGAGAGCTTAACTTCAGTTATCATTTGATCTTCAATATCTGTGTATTATTGAGATTTGAATGTAATAATTACTTTAAATTAAAATAAGTAATAATTATTAATTATTTAAACTGGAAAAATAGACTTCGTTGATTTTTATATGAAAATTTTAACTGTAAGTAACTCAGTAACACAACACTTTAAGACATTTTACAAAAGATGTTTTTGTGTTTATTTTATTGTATTCTATCGATTGAATAAACTTTTACCTTGCGCCACGTACTTGATTTCTTAAGTTCATTAATTAAGTGTCTTAACACACTTTTGGTTCAGCTCCCGAAGAAAAATCTTCAAACCCCTTTGCCTAGTAGAAATACAAAAATTGTATGTTATGTAATTTAATAAAGAGGTAGTACGATATTGTCCTGATAAAACCTGCTCTAATTAATATCAAAGCAGTTTGATTATTACAATACCTGATTCATACAAATAGGTTGATTATTTTTAAGGATTGATATGGGGAAAACCTATATTATTTTTCATTATCTAGACAAGCCAATGTATCTGCGGTTTATGGTCGACAAAACCCTAAAGACGACAATGAAAACGAAACAAACAGCAATTTAAAACAAAACAATATCCAGAATTATGACACACCAGGACCATCTTGTGAATTCAAAAAATCAGACCGTACCTTTGATGTTAACAAACTTATTAAAACTGAAAAAAATAAAAAAGGCGAATCAACAATGAAAACTAAGACTGATAGCAGTAAGGACACAGTTCAATTAAGCAACGAAGAGATACCAATGGATATAGACAGTGTAAAGCCTGAGACAAAGTGTGCAAATACTGGCTCAAATTCATCTCTTATGAGGCAAGATAATCTAGAAAGGCGTTTAAAAATAGAAGAAGAAGTTACATTTGTAAGTATACGTTTCATAAGAGTTGTTAGGTACCTTACTACACTCGCGAGCAACCATATTGTACTCAAACCCCTGTGTATACAAACATTGATTTTACCCAACAAAACGTCTGTGACGGCCTGAATTGACTGCAGGCCACCGGCAAGCACGCGTCTCGAGAGCATCTCAATTGGGACATCGCAATGGCGAGTGGCAATTCTGTTCACTAACGAGTGCAAAATCTACAGGCGTGCGGACGAACGGTTTGCCTTGCAGTGTTTCGTTGAAAAAGTAGCATACTGCAGCGGTTCCTGCAATATGGTACTGGTAACTGGTATCTCTTTAGAAGTAAAAACCGAGCTCATATTCGTGCCTGGGAAAAGGCCGAGAATCTTTAGCTGACAGCTGATCGGTACATTATTGACATTTCCTGGCTGTATAACAGTCCTCGCTTTTACACGGTGACGTATCATTGGCATTTTTTGATAAAGTCACACCGGTGGCAATTCTTGTACGTGTAACGACCCTGATGACCTTCGGCAGGCGCGTGTATTTAATTCTTTTGCGCAGGGTTGATATGTGATTTATTTGGAATTTTTGATATACTCCACGAAAAAAGATAAACAATATTTTAAATAATTAATGAAAAAATAAATAAAAGAATAATAACAATAAGTTTTAGAAAAATAAAAAAATAACCAGTAAGTACCCACCTAGTTTGTGAAAACCTAATTGAAAAATCAAGATGATATTTGATATCTTGTTTATGCCCAAATATTGTCAAGAAGAATTTAAAACTTCAATTGAAGTTTAGTGTTCCCTTGGCCCTAGATGGGTACTTCAAATTAAAATATGGTCCTAAAAATGGGCAAAATTCCTAAAAGTGAAAACATTTATTCAACTTGACAGATGCGTCTCGGTTAGCCGTCCAAAAACTTTAGGGTAGAGTTAGGAACCCAATAACGTCATTTTTAACTCAAGTTACTCGTTTTTGAACACAACCCAGCCGAAACTACTGCACCTAAAAGGACGATATTTGGAAGGTTTATTAGTTTTTTTCAGTTGTATCAACTTTTTTGAGAAATTATTACGTTAAGGAGTTAAAATACGGATTATAATTTTTAATCAAAATTTGTTCTTTTCAAAGTTAAATCCTTAAAATATCGTTTTTGTGTATAAAATATAATCAAAAGCTAAGAATGACGTGTGTCAACGTCTTGGCCTAATTATGGATGTAGTAAACCAAGGTCAGGGTACTACAAATGATGACAAGAAGATTCTTTGAAAACCCAGAGAAAACTGCTGCCGTCACATGACTGGATGCAGAGTTAATTCGTAGATTTGCTGTCATTTTACAAACTATTACATCTGGCGAGCATGTATACATTGAACAATTTAGAGATTATATAATAAGACTGCTGAAATGTATGTGGCATTATATGACTGTTTCTACCTATATGTCGGCAACGTTGCATAAAGTTCTGATTCATGGAGCTGCTATCGTAGCTTGTCACTGAACTCGTGCCAATTGGAAATCTTTCTGAAGAGAACCCGAATTCGAGTTTAGATATATCTCTCAATTAGATTCTGACGCTGAGTTGAATTCAGATTCTGAGTCTAAATTTCGAATTTTGAAACTGAATCTTTATAGATCTTAATTGTAAATTGCTTTTTTATTTGCCAGTTTTGCTTTAGGAATTGTATGTTTAAATCAAATTGTTCTTTAAAATTTTTTTTTTTTTTCATATACAAACCTATTACTACATTTGCCTATCTGACGCATTTCGCATAACAATTAACTAAGTTTTTCAAAAAACAGTCATATTTTTAGAAATATAGTCTTTGCCTAAATTTGTGAAATTATCAAGCTAATGATTGATAGCAATAATGATTAATCAGAAATCATTCCATCACTATTTATGGAAGGAACAATTATATGACACGTTAGTTAAATTAGTAGTTGGGTTCATTGCTTAGGTAGTACATACTTATTTGTCTGAAGTCTAAATTACGTCAAAAATTTAACTAAAAATTTTTTTTTGAAAATTTATTAAAAATATCACACCTCTGGCCGTTTCGTGGAGTATATCAAAAATTCCAAATAATTCACAAATTAACCCTGTGCAAAAGGATAACGGCCAATTGTGCGTAAGCGGAGATATAAATTTTTCTATTTTTTCGAAAAAAATCTGAGAGGGTATGTCCTTAGTCTGTTGAAGCATATACAAGCATTAAAGTCGTCACTTTAACATTTACTGATATACGTCGATATGTTGGTTTGGTGGCTCAGTGGATAATGACCCGACTGCTAAATCGAGAGGAGTGGGCTCGATTCCCGCACAAGACTATTTATTACGATTTGTGTTTGTCTTAAGACTGGGTGTTTTCATTGTATCATATGTTACATATATATTACACAAACAAGTACCTACTTATTTGTATTTATATCTGTTGTCTGGTTGGTATTCATAGAACAAGCTTTGCTTAGTTTGGGACCACATGGCGCTATGAATATTGTGAAAAAAAAAATATCATGAATCTTTTAATAAAATCAATGTATTTATGGGAAGTAATAGGTTAAGTTGATTTAGTTACTCGCGATTGTAGTTAGGAAATGAATTACATTGGGATATATTTTTTTAGGTAGGAGCTCAAAAAGCAATTGTATTTATGAACTCCCAAGAAGCAGAAAATGAATTAGAAGACCTTCCTGACGACTTTTATGAATTAACTATTGATGAAGTACGAAAACTATATCATGATTTGCAACATCAACGGATACAGTTAGAAAATACACCGCTTATGATCTCAACAAAAAAAGAAGAACTTGAGCAACAGGTACATACCTTCAAATTCATATAAATCAATAATAAAAAAATCCTACTATGATTAGCAAATCGGATTTTTTTTTAAATACCTAATACAGCCAAATTTGATACATCTTTAGGCAAAAAAAAATTAGTTGGTAGAGTTTTGAATTTTGGTGTACATAGTCATTTAGACCACCCGTTGAAAATTATTTATTTTTTGCTGCCGATATACCGTTTGTTTTTGTGTTAACTCAAAACTAACTAACTAAATTTGTTTAAATATTTTTTTAAGACTTATTTCGTGAAACCAGAAAGAGAGAGAGAAAGAGATGAGAGGGTGAGAAAGAGAAAAAGGAGGCAAATGCATTATGTGACATTATGTGTATGGCTGGGTCGGAAATTGTTTTGGGGTTACTTGGTAGTTATAAGTACCACCAAATAGCCACAACCGGCTATCAATACCGAAAAGCCATGATCAGCCATCAGCTGATCATCGTCTCGTAGGTATGCTACACTTCCTATAAAGACTTAGGCAACTTATTCCGATTTACGTGACTTTGTATGTAAATGTGTATAGTTAGCAATCACCGTTAATAGTAAGTACTGCAATGCTACAAAAGGCAAAGTTCTCTGCAGGCTGATTGACATACTCAAATTTAACATTTTACCTCTTAAGACAGCTACTGTCTTAAACCTTTAATGAGAGCCATAGGCTGGAAGTACTTGACAAAGCGCTTTTGCAGAACATAAGCCTAAGTAGGCTACCATGCTAGACGGATTTTCCTTTGACCTTCTTTCGGTTATTATGTCCCTCTGACTCTTATCCGACAAAGACCCTGTGATAAGACTAATAACTCAGACAAATTTAAGAAAGCCCCTAAAAGCTTATCAGCTTACGGCAACTAGATCTCATCTATCGAATCTCTTACCAGTCGCTAAGCTAAGCTACTACTATCAGCGAGTGCTCTAAACAAGCGTTCACCATTGCCCGCGGACACAGAGTTACTAATAAGAGAGAGACGACAACGTAACAATTATCCCTCTACAGAAGACTAGACTCCTTCTACAGAAGGGAGCTGGCGGAATAAGTTTTTTAAAATATATTTGAACGATTTAGGAGTAAACAGAAACAATACTGTATATCGATAACAAAAATATAAAAAATCTTTTCAATATCGGATTACAGCTAAATAATTGGAGACACATAAATAAAATTTATCTTAGCTTTTTTAAAAAATTTAATATGTTAAAGTATTTCGGTAAATCGGTTTTACGATTTTAATGCAGTGGATCAGGATTCAGTTTCTTAGTGAATTTAGTTATGTGATTTTGGTCATGTGCACTATCAAAAATTTAAGGGCAATTAGATAAATATTGTAGAAATAAACAAAAAATCAATTTTTATAAACATTTAGACAAAATTTTGAAATGTAATGCATGATAGAATAAAATTCGATTTTGACAAACCTAAAACATAAATAAAATCAAAATAAAAGAAATAAAAAGGAAAATATGTGAACCCGGTTCAAACCGGTTCAAAACGGTTTTTTAACTTATGTAAAACCAGTCTTGTGGGTAGTAATGATAACTTGAAAGGTAGTGCAGCCCTCGCATCCCACGCACCTTCATCAGACACGCATTCAAGGTCATCGCTAGACTTCCATGCCGGCATGTATACTGGGAGGTATTGTTTAAAAAAAATATTTTCATTAAGACATTTACAATTAGTCACTTACATGAGAACAGGAATATTAATAAAGGAAATTAAACACACATTTTTATCAATAATTATCATATAAGGAGATCATAATAACTCTATTTTACAAATTCTTTATTATTTTTTTTTTGCAGACATCCAGTCAAAAACTAATTGAGTACAAAAATGCAGTTGTTAGAATACAATTCCCTGACCAAATTATTCTTCAGGGAGTTTTTTCTCCTACGAATACTATAGAAGACGTTAGAAATTTTGTTAAAGGTCATCTTCAAAATACTAACCAACCCTTTGAGATATGTAAGTATAACCTAAATTCTACTTTTTTCCAATCTTGTTATAAACCTATATTTTAGTATACATAAAATTATATACAGTAAAAAGAGGATGGGCAAAAATAATTTATATGTAGTTAGAATAAGCTAATTATGTAGAACAATAGTGTTATGGGGAAAACCTCAGTTCACTGTCCGGTCAGACATGTATATAAAATACAGTAAAACACTACCTGTTTTCTATGGATTATTATATATTATATTGTTTGGTTGTATAACGTATTCTTTTCTTATTATTGTTACACTAGCTTTTGTACGTGGCTTCACTCGCGTTAAATTCGGTTATTGACGTGGAATTTTGACAGCAACTACTTGATTATAGAGACTTGAGGGAGCTCGCTTTAGCTATAGTTATAGTTAATCAACGTGGAATTCGGTTATGTTATGAAATGCGGGAACTTTTAAATTTTTAGGGATAAACAGTAGCCTATATCCTTTTCCCTTCAACAATCTCTACCAAAAATCAGCTCAATCGGTTTCTTCGCAGCGACGTTAAACAATTACAAAGAAACAAACAAAAGAACAGACCCATAAAAATATAAAGTAGTTAGGATTAGGTTAGGTTTCGTGGGGTAAATATACACTTGAGAGCATAAAAATCGACCACCCCTTAGTTTATTGTTTTTTCGGATTTTTAAAAAAACTATTATACAAATATACAATTTATAGGGTGCTTATTTTAGTACCTATCCAACGATACTAAATGTGCATATAAAAAGCACTAATTAGCTTTTAAAGCCGGTAATTATCAATTGCCTTGATGACTTCTTCCATCCGGTTTCTCATCGATCTGATGAGCCTAATAATGAATGCCTGTGGAATGGCGTCCCATTATTCCTGCACGGCTTGCAGCTCTTGGAGACACGTTGGAGCTGTAGTTCTCGCCCGAATTCTCCTTTCTAGCTCTGCCCGCATATGCTCAATGGGGTTTTAATCAGGACTCCGCGCTGGCCACTCCTTTACTGGGATTCCGACTTCCTGAAGATACTGCCTCACTATTGCTGCAGTATGTGGTCTGGCATTATCTTGCATTAAAGTGAAGCCGTCGCCAATAAATCCAGCAAATGGGACCACATGCTCTTCGAGGACTTCACTGACGTAGCGTTTAGCAGCCAATCCCCCTGATCCACGGTTCTGGGACGCTCCGACGATGAAAACAAGTTCCATCTTTGCTTCTAGGGAAATCCCACACCAAACCGTGCACGATCCTTCTCCATTAGGGACACGTTCGCTGATGCAGCATTGGGCAAATCGCTCTCCCTGCCTTCTGTATACTCTTCCCCGTTCGTCGTTACCAAATAAACAAATTCTGCACTCGTATGAGAACAGTACGGCTTGCACTTAGTCAATGGACCAATTTAGTTCTCAAGTGTAGAAAGAAATCTGTAAGGAATTTCATTCATGGAAAACAGTTCATGTTAATGGTTAGATTTATCTGAACGGACAGCAAATTGAGACTTACCCAAGCGAGCAATTAGAAGTTTTAACATCAGACAAAAAAAAACTTTAAGCTCTCTAGTTAACTCGGCGTTGTCTATATTTCTATTACCGCCATTTTTATTTATTTACTCGTAAATGTGATCTCGAGTCATATAAGTCTTCGGCTTCTAAATAGCCTCTCGTCGGTAATTTTCTTTTTACCACCACTAATACACAATACACAAATCATTGCTTTTTTCTGGTACCAAAATGACTTTTAAATGGTCATAGATTTGGTAGAAGTATATATTATCTATGTAAAAGACGGACAAGACAGTTTTTAGGTTCCATACCTCAGAAGGAAAAAAGGAACCCTTATGGAATCACTTTGTTGTACAGGAACTCGTATGGGTATCACGTTGGTATTATTATCAAATGCTAAAGTCTATGGTGCCTTGAAGCTGTAAAAAAATCAATCTTCTATATATTATGACAAATTCGTAAAAACAATACGGCGGAAAAACGGCCATTTTTGTCGCATATTTTGCCATTCACAAATAAATCAAAACTTATGGAATACTTCCCGCTGTCCTAGAATCATGAAATTTGACACAAAGCAAGATTAAGATGTAAGCATCACAAATATAGGAAAAAAAACCGAATCTGTTTATTTGTAGTTATAACACATTTAAAAAAAAGTTTTTCTGTCAAGACCCTTTTACTCAAGAACGCGTGGACGTATCAAGTGGAAATTAATATTAAATAGTAAAGTCTATCAAGTAGTCAGTAATGCCTAAAGACGAAAGTCTGCAATCAGTGTGTTGCCAGTAATGACTTATGATACAGAAACGTGGTATCTACCTGTTGGCCTCTTAAATAAACAATAAGTCGCTCAGCGAGCTATGGAAAGACCCATGCTCGGTGTTTCTTTGCGCGACAAAATCCGAAACGAGGAAATACGCCGAATAACCAAAGTTACCGACATAGCTCAAAAAGTTAGAAAGCTAAAGTGGTAGTGGGCAGGCCACATCACTCTACGACCACGGATCGGAAGACGCAGCGTGGGACGGCCTCCTACCTATTTTTATGTGGACAGCCGACCTGGTTAGAGCCGCAGGAAGCCGATGGACGCTGGCGGCTCAGGACCGGCCGTTGTGGAGACATATGAGGAGGCCTACGTTCAGCAGTGGACGTCTTCCGGCTGAAACGACGAGTTAAGTCTACGGGCACAGACAATGTTGTAAAAAATCAAGCTTCTAAAATGTGAAAAAATATGCCCAAAATACGGTCATTTTTATCGTATATTGTGACACAAATTAATCAGAACCTACGGGTACTTCCCGTTAACCTATGAGACTTGATCTTGGTGATGGAAGAGTATATGTAGATATACTTATAATAAGTTTGTACGGAACCTTCGGTGCGCGAGCCACACTCGCACTTGGCCGGTTTTTTTTATTTTAATTCATTCTGAATGTTGTTTGTCCACAAACACTAAAAACAGCTAAATATATAAACATAATAAATATTATTTACATAATATCTATACCCGCAATAAATATTATTAATCCTATCAGCTTGTAAAGAGTATTTCTACTCTAAAAAACCGGCCAAGTGCGAGTGTGACTCTCGGGCCGAGTTCCGTACTTACCACCATTTACGTAATTTACAAACAAAAAAAAAGTGCCGCTAAGCGGTCACTCATCCAAGTACTAACCAAGGCCGACGTAGCTTTACTTTGAATATCGTTTCCATCAAACAAATGTTTTATTGTTTCTCTTAATGATAAGCTGGATGGCACTGTACCGGTATTTAAAATAGTAATGGCTTGGGCCTGTCACACACTTGCCGGTTATTATTAATTGTTGTTATACTTTAGAGTTCACACTATTTTTTCACTGCAAGTTTGAAATTTGTATGTCTTTCTGTTTTTACGATAGAGCAAAAACATCGAAAATGTGTTTCTTGTATGGAGGCCTCCCTTAAATTTGTTAGATAACCCCCCATTAGAACACACATTCTATGAAAAATTCAGGCTTATACCTATTTCTGTCTAAAAGATAAAGCCATTTGATGGTCGGATAGACAGACAGACAGACAGCGTAGTCTTAGTAATAGGGCTCCGTTGGGCACGAAACCCTAAAAAGAGCAGTAAGGATTATTTCTCTCGAGAAATATGGTACAAGTCGAAGAACTTTTAAAAAAATTCAAAATCCTCCCAGTATACCTATGATATTGCCAAATATGTAAAACTGAAAGATTCTGAGGTCCATTACTACGATATCAGACACGTAAAAACTTCCACAACATTAATTATAGACTAACCAAAACTAAGTCTGCAGTGGGTCCTAAAATATATATTTCATTACCCAACATTTTAATAAACTGACATAATCAAATCAAATACTGCATCATGTTCGCACGTCACTTTGCACTGTAAATTTCTGGGTAAAATGCCCCAAATTAAATTGGTTTACTTTTACGTGTATCCTTGTATTCAAATACATGCATGTTATAGAAATAGAAAGTGTGTTTTCTCGTTGATTGAGGTCAACAATTTTTGTTTTAGTTACCACGCCGTTGAAGGAAATAATAGATCCGAAAAAGACGTTAATTGAAGCAAAATATGTCCCATGTGTTCATATGCATTTCAAATGGTCACAAGAAGATATCAATGAACCCTATCTTAAGAAAGAATTATATTCAAAACAAACTTCTAGTGATGCTGCTGGAATTTTGGCATCAAAATACCGGTTAGTATTTAAACAAGTAAGAGTAAGGCACGTAGTTGGTGATTTAAAAGAGAGTAGTCATTGAGTTTACAATATAACTTTTGCTAAAAGTGGCCGCTTTTAAAAATATGATATTGTTAGCCAACTGACGTATTCTAGCCACAATACAGTACGTTCATTTATTTATTTGCCTGAATAAGGTACAGATGGTCTTAATAAATTATTGATGTATATGGTTCTCCTATTCTACCCCCTCAGGGTGTACAAATTTTACAATTGAATAGTTAATTAAATTCTAAAATGTCACCAATAATAAAAATTCCTTATCATCTATCAACAGAATTAATCAAAATACAATATAAAATGTTAAGAAAAATAAATTACAATAGCCACATGTCATATTACAATTATCTAGTAACTATCCCGTCAATCCTTTTTTAAATATATGATATGGTAGTGCTTTTATATCAGATGGCAACTTATTGTAAATTTTTATTGCCATATAACAAACATTCTTACTATATATATCAAGGTTACATTTAGGTATAAATAATTTCAATTTATCTCTCGACGGCCTTGAGGTTACGATTTCTGAATGTTTAGGAAAGTTTGGAGGATGTTGTCTAACAAACAGACATATGTTCCTGATGTACATGCATGGTAATGTTAACAATTTTAATTTTTTAAATAGAGGTTTACAACTATCTGTTTGTTACCCAAGCGTTGCATATTGCTCTTATACATCTTTTTTGGGTTTTAAAAGCTCTGTTTATGTCCACAGAGTTACCCCACAACAGTAGACTGTAGTTTAATCCGGATGCCACATAGCCGTGAAAATTCTTAAAATAGCTTATGAGTAGTGTAACAATTTCTATGGAGCACATTTTTGAAATATGCTTCGTATGCATAGTAATTAAAAAATATCAAGTGGCGGCGCTAGTTAGCCGATGTTACCTCAAAAGTATATTTCGTGCCTACAAAATGGGGCTTACCCGAGGAAGGAAGGTAGTTTAGGCGTGAGCCGAAGGAGAACGTTAAAATCTTTTCTGCGGTTTATCGGATGCGGGGGTAATAAATGACCGGTATCATTCTGCCAACTTTGGGGCCGCAAAATTATATTAACAGAGTATGAAATGAAATATCAACTAATATTTCGTACTGACCTATGAGTAATTGCGCATAGGCGTCCAGAAAGCTCAATTTTCAAGACTAATTTTAAAGTGGAACTTTTTATTGATGGTAGGTAGTAGAAGAATATATTTTTACTTTAAAGAAGTCACTAGGTATATGGGCGATCATTCAATGGAACCTATTTCTTGTTTTAGTGCACCTTCCAAAAGAAAAATTGGTGAAGAGACTAGCAACACACGGCAAAGAGCCAATGAAGACCAACCATCTACTTCAAAAAGTACTAAATTACCAAAATGGTTTAAGTAAATGTTAATGTTATTTATATTCTTTTCACGTCTAACCTAGTATTGTGAATAAGCTATAATCTGGCAGAGATTTATCAACTTGTTTACATTTTTTTGTTTAGTTACAATATATATTACTCTATAAATAAAGCACTTATTCCCAAAGTTGATCAATTCTTTTATGTGTGTTGTCATGCAATTTGGAATATTAGTTTAAAATATTTTAAGGACTTCACGGTCAAAGAAGTGACCTATAAGCTTTCGTCTCCACCCGGCCGTCTGTATGTCAAGCATTTTAATTGAAAACTATTAGATCAACAACTCTGTTACTACTGGTAGTGCTGTTTACAAATGATGACACTACCATGGTACCGTTCAAATGTTTTATATTGTTCTGTTGCCTTAGGCCACGCTTAGAGTAGGATGCTTTGCGCCTAGACGGTCACCAGGCAATTGTTTCAAAGAATCTTACAGGAGTGCAGTGTATAGTATAGTAACGGTTTACCTACATTTGGATGATGTAATTTTTAAAACATAATTCCCATTTATGAAGGTTAATACGAAATGAAAATACTTTTGTAATTGTTATTAGTTAATTAATTATTTACATTTCTTAGGACTTATCGGCCACCCTGTATTATATAAAATAGTGATCAAATTGGAAGTCAAGTACAATCTAATTCTTTATTATGATGTTTTACACATGTTAGTTACAAAATTTTCAAATAAGTACAAATATAATATAGCATTCACATCAAATCATATTTACAAAGTAAGAGTTTACAAAAAGAGCATTTTTACAACTGTATAAATGAAGGCAATATTCCTAGTTTACATCTACTCGGTATAACTTCACATTTTTCAATGACTGTAGTATTAGTTATTGCGTCTCTGTAGTATCGACTATCGGCAACATAGATTTCTTGTGTGGTTTTTGTAGTAGAATCATTAGTTTTCGTATTATATTGTTGTATAACTTGTTTTGAATCTCTTTCGATTTTATTATTCTTCATTTTCTTTTTCATTGTTTCGCTTCTACTATTCTGCCGGTCATTTTTGGTCGATTTGTGTGGGTATGGACATGTCTTCCTTAAGCATATTCCTTTTACAGCCAAATCAGGGCAAATATTAATATGACGATGAAAGCAATTTTCCCCTTTTTCACAGAAACCTTTTAAAAAATCTGCACAAATTTTAGTGTTTTCATTCAATTTCACATGCAAGTAAGGACAGTTCTCTTTAGTACATATGCCTTGTAAGTAGAAGTAGCATGTGGGCATTTTCTTAGATGTAACATCATGAGAAAGAAGACATCCTTCATCATGACAAATACCTTTTATAAACTTTCTACATATAGACACGTGTTTCTTATCATGTACAAATTTACAATTTCCTTTAATATTCCTTATGCATTTTCCATATTTTCTAAACAAGGGGCATGGTATATTATTTTTATTGAATTTAGTAACAGTGTGGTTGATCTTTGCCGGGCTTATTAATTTATGTACCTTTTTCTTTAAGTTAAACGAAAGTCGTCTATTTTTAGATGTTTCATAACCACAAATTTCTGCTGGAGTAATATTTTCTTTAACTAATTTAAATCTATTATGAACTTTGTACATATTACAATGCTTTTTTGTAGAATTTAAGTTGATTTTCTTAAAGAAAGCATTATGTGTTAGTTTGTACTTGTATATAAGACTTTTAATATTTGATCCTTCATGAGAACACTTCAATTTTGTTTTAGTTGCTAATTTATCATAAATTACATTAGTATGGCTTTTATCATTTTTTACAATACTATATCTAGATTTTGTTATATTATTAACAACATTTTGTGAAGGATTTATTTGTTTTTCGGCATGATTTTTAACAACAATTTCTTTAGTAGAACACACTAGACTACTATTGATAGTGTTTAGATTCTTTTTAATGGCTTCTACTTGAACTGTTTTGTATTTGTTTACCTTAACTGTATTAGTCACTTTTTCTGGTAATTTTGTTATTATTTTAGTATTATTTTGTTTTTCAGATATATTATTGTATCGTACTAAGCTATACCGAGATGTAGATGCTGGAGTAGGGTCTGGTATTTTACTTTCAATTCTGTTTAGTCCAAATATAATTTGAGGCATTGAGTAATTATTGGTTAACATCATATTTTCAAAAGCTGGATTCCTAGTTATTCCAGCATTCTGATTATTTTTACTAGTGATAAAATTACGGTTAACATATATTTTTGAAATTGGCTTAGCACTGCTTTGCTGAACCTGTCGATTTTGGTATGCAAACAATGGATTTACATGCATTACATTGTTTTGCTGCAATATTTTATTCGGAAGTCTGGTAAAATTGGGATTAACATAAACCTTCTTGTTGTTTTGATCCATAATTGGATAAACGTTTGTATACACAATCTTAATTTTATTTTAGAAAATATTGATACTGCCTGTTACCACTTTTACAAATCACTTGACTGATTGTAACAGAGTTCTCTACTTTCTTTGACACTATACTGTTCAAAGCCTCCAAAAAATTCTGAAGCTCAGCTTTCTTGTCACCATTCATCCACAAAATGCTCATATGAAAAGATGGATCCTGAAACATAATTTAAATCCTACATTTTCCTCTTCAAAAATATGATCACTATTTGTGCAATGTGCTGAAATAACAAAGGTGTGTTCCTACAAAATATGATAATATAGTCCATGATATACCTATCTACAACAGGCTGGGCTAGTGTTGTGGACTATAACCTTATGGACGAACTTTACAATGAGGGTGTACAACACTGTGACTGCAAAGAAAACACACACATTTGCATGTATAACACACATCATTTGGTATTAAACAGTAACTATGTAGTTTCTAGCCAGGCCAGAAGCTCTTCTCAATGAAACTCGATAATATAAACTGATAATTAAATTAAGTTGTTTGTAGTGAGTGACTATTGAAAAAGGGTTTTTTTGAAAAAATCATGTATAAAAATAATTAATGATTATTTTGATTTTGGGCCAAAAGCAGGATTTTTTTATTATTATTATAAATTTCTATCTGCAGCCAAAAGGACAGCCTGTCATCAGGGGCCTCGTAAAACGTATCTTGCCTACATTGAGTCAGGTCCTGCCTATAATGCAGGGTGTGCAGTGCAAACAGGTGCAAAAATTGTTGCCGTACTACAGGACTCTAGGGTATTGATTGCACACAAGTGCTACATGGGCTAGAGCCACCTCTGACTATAAATATGTACTTACGTTATAAAATGTAGGTAATTTAAAATCTAGGAGAATCTCATCAATTTTCTGTACTGCTTTAAGAAGATACTTATGAGTAAAATAATCAACTTTAAGTGCTACAAATGTTCTGGTTTTTTCTTCGTTACAGTAAATTTTTACTGACTCAAATCCCAACTCAAAACTGCAACAAAATTTAGATGCTTTATTATTATTTGTAACATACAAAACTTTGTCACAGGTCTATGTCCCGATCAGCATCCACTAAAATCTGATTAAGTTTGGATGCCTATGTATAATACTGATTTCACTATAGATAAGGAACAAATGGTTTCATTTAATATTTGCAATGAAAAGGCCAAAGTATATTAAAACATGAGAGTATTGAGGTGTACCCTTGGGTTTCAATTTACTAATTGTTTATTAGTTGCTATGATGGAGGTTATACTTTGTAAAATTTTCAACTGACTGTCTATAACAGTTAAAAACAGATGGGCATTAACTGAACTTATATATATAATATGAACTTATATATATGATGCAGAATAATTATAATGTTATACACCTATCTAGGTCTTCCAGGGCTTTCTGTAGAGATTTTATAAACTCTGATATAAAATGGTACTTCAGTACAACAGTTCTTGATAAACTTATGTGGAGATTTTCACAAACTTCCAAGGGTTCATTTACAGAAAAAGTAATCTTTTGCAACTTTTTTATCAACTTGTTCAAGGTTTGCTCAGCAGGATCTGAAATAAAATATATCACAACTTTTATCCCCAACAGTGTTGGTCAAATATATAACAAGTAAATGAGTGTTGTGATAAACATAAATAATACTTGTAAGATCCTTATGGTATTCTGTGGCACATATGCGATAGATGGTGACAGCCTATTGCTGTACTGGGCACAAACCAGATCCAATTCACATATAGTAACAACCAGTGATCAATCAAATTTTATTAATGTTCAGATAAAAGCATTGGTATCAACTAAGAAACTAAAATTGTTAAAGTAAGTAATTTGTTTAAATACACACATTTTACATACACAAATGTAGCCCAATTTCCTCTTACATGCGGAAAGGTTCGGATCCTGCCACTGTAAAGCAGCACATCATCTATATGCTCCTCAGTAGTTGTAACACCCACTTTGCTTAAATCTGGTACAGGCAATTTATTTCTGAAAACAATACGACATTGTTAATAATAAAGAAAACAGGGAATGCATAATTTTTTACTGCCATTTCACCAAAGTACTCAGCAAAGCATTGGTTAGGGTTTCTTAGGATGTAAAAAAGGGCACTGCTGAGTCAAGTAATTGTAATTAGGTACTCAAACTAAATAGTGTTTTGAAGCACTTTGCACTGCGCCTATAGTTATATTGTTGCTTTGACCTAAAAATACGGTTCAGTGTATAATATTGCTATTTTATTTAGTATCTTACTTGATTTGTTGTTCACTGTCGCTTTCTTCAGAAGTAGAATCGGTTCCATACGTAGATAATAACGATAATCCAGACATTGGAATACCAGGGTCTAGATTTATAAATAAATTATTTCATTTCCTTCAGAGACAAAATTATTATACGACAAATGCAAAATGCAACCACAGATAAAAGTATCAGTTTATGGGCCAATTATGGGCGCGTTCGTTTTGGGATTAAGAATCTTCTCAGCATTGGCATCAAAAGTGGCAAAAGTTGGCAAAAAAAAATATGGTAGTGTATATGTTAACATCGTTGTGTGTGTACGTCAACTGTTCGTTTCGCAACCAAAAATTTTGTTAGTTTCGTTTCAAAGCTACATGAACGATGGGTGTCGATGGCAAAACTGACGTTATCAATAGTGTGAAAAGTATTAAACGTGTGAATTAAAGCCACAAAAAAAAAAACGTGTGAACTTTTTATCCCCTAAACAAACGCTCCCTTAATAGCATCTGTTACAAACTGACAAGCGTTCTTTTATTCACATAAATATAGATTGTACAAGATCAACAATGCCAAATGAAAAACGAAACAGAAAAAAAATTGCAAATGTGTGAGTGGAATAGTGTTGTAAACAACACTATCGATAATTTTACCTGCACAAAATTATTGCAAACTAGCGCACTGGTAAAATTAAAAACTACCTATGTCGCGTTTACACTCGCGCCACGCAGCCTCGAAACGCGTTGTTGGGCAAAGCAAACTGTTTACACGCTTGTGCTCATACATGTGCCCAATAACATAGCGTTGAATGCAAGAGTGTAAACATACATTAGAACCTAAACTATCAGGACTATAATCACGTCTGACAGTAAATTTAAAAATCTAATCACTTCCTTCTTAAAGAACCCCATACCGTAGTCCCTGGATAAAACCTCGGCAGGGAGCTCATTTCACAACTTAAGCAATCGCGGGAGAAAGTTCCTCTCAAACCGCACTTTTACAAAGAGTGAGAATGCATTCGCTGTCGATGGCGAGCGAAGCGATGGTAGAAAGTAGTTGTGGAAATTATTACAAACAATTCCTCAAAACACAGAACACATTATACAAGCGGTAGAACACACACAAGGAGGCATAATCTCTCCTCAGACACAGGTTCGATACGACTTGTGAGTTTGGGATCGTCGACGATTCTTACTGCCCGTTGTTGAACCGAATCAAAAGGGCTAAGCTGGTATCCGGGTGCACCCGCCTAGAGATGACAGCAGTACTCCATATGGGGCCAGATTTGTCATTTGTAAAGCAACAACCTTTGCCCTGAAGTGAGGTATCGCTTTGCTTTATTGAGTACTCCTATTATTTTTGGACGCCAGCTTCACCTTGTCCTGTAAATGGTCGCGAAACTGGATATAGCTGGCGATGTCAACACCAAATATCCCAATACTTTTGGAGATGGTAAGTGCTGTGTTCTGGAATTGTGGGACCACAGTAAATGGGGTTTTCTTAGCGGTGAACGCGCAGACTTGTGTCTTTATTGGGTTTAATCCTGAAACGCTTAACGCCCGCCGGACCTCCCGCTGTGTTATGGAGATTTCTGGCATAGTCTTACAGCACCACGGTAAAGTAGGTGGTACAGCGCCTTCGTTATTGATATTCGAGTTTGAGGCAATGAGACTGCCCAATAAATCGGCTTTTTCTCTAGCACTATGGGAGAATCGGTTTTTTGCCGTGGTGGTAACGACCACTGCCAAAAGTTTCCCTTGGCAGTTTAATAACTCTCTCAGAGCGATAGCTTGCAAGTCGCCCACCTATTTTGCCAATGAATTGGAACTTAGCTCTAGCGGTTCCTTTCTTACTGAACCTCGAGGCAGCATTTAATTTGCATTTTAACTCAGACGTATTCAGATCCTTATTTTTCGAGCCGTTGTTCAAGCCTCATATGCAGTTTTCTTGAAAATTTTAGCTTCTTTACAAGACATCGGCAGCTAGTCGAGGCTTAGGAATGTAACATTCCATGCCAGCGAGGATTGTCTCAGTAATTTACCTGTGAAATGTGTACTTATTTGGATTATTATCTCTTGTGACTTCACATTTACTCACAGAACAAGACACCATAGTTACCTACAAAATTAAAGTTTGTATGTTAATTCAGGATAATTTTAAGAAAAACCATTAAGAGCAACGCGCAACTTGTCATATAATTTTATACTTTTTTTTTATCATAATTTTAATGAACGTGTTTCTATGTATGCCGCAGTAGGAGCTTCTCATAGACTTTATTATATATACGCATGACGTCAGCGCTATGTCAATCTCTATCGTAACTAAATTATTACATATTTTACACAAAATATCTTAAAAATCTTGATTAAGCAACGAAATATGGTATCAAGTTTATAGAAAAACATTTAAACTACGATTCAAATGTTTTTTTTTCGTTGATTTTTCAGCTGTATTCGATAAAAAATTCAATGAAAAATGCAGTAAAAAAAAAATTTCCTGTTTTACGTGTAATAATTCTGATTATTTCGTCTTGTAAATAAACATTGGCTCACACTAGAAGACAGCTTTTTTATATAAAAATGTATTTCAAATATTAATGATGGACTACAGAAAGAAAAAAGAAAATTCCAGTCGCAGTAAACAAATGACGACCTTACCGGATCTTATCGCGAGAGACATTGACATAGGCAGCTATTTTCTTCTGTCTTATTTTGTCTCGGGCTCTATGCACTTAATTTGGATTTCTCGCTTCCACGCTTTATTGGTATTTTCTTTTTTGTGTGGAGATCGAACCTGCACCTCTCGTTTCCGTAGATAGTCTTCACTACCAACGGAGAGACACGTACACGGAGCCGTCAAACGTATATATCTTTGCCGCAAAAAAACTCCTAATAGACTTTATTATCGATATCGATACGCGTCAGTGCTAAGTCAATCTTTATCGTAACTAAATGATTACATATTTTACACAAAATATCCCTCAAATCTTGATTTAGCAATGAAATATAGTATTAAATCTAGGGAATAATATGTAAACTACAATTCAAATTGATTTTTACGTAAATTTTTCGGAAAAACTCGATAAAATATTATTAAAAAAGCAGTAAAAAAATCATAAATTACCGATAAAACGTGTATTAATTCGGATTGATACGACTTGTACCGTCACATCGTCTCACAAAAAAGATACCAAATTTACAATTTAAATATTCTAAAATATAAATCAAGGATTCAAGG
The DNA here is from genome assembly GCA_946406115.1 of Apoda limacodes. NCBI lineage: Eukaryota > Metazoa > Arthropoda > Insecta > Lepidoptera > Limacodidae > Apoda > Apoda limacodes. The sequence continues at coordinate 12,940,227 of OX291557.1, forward strand.
AGGAAAACAGAAAATTCCAAACGCTAATTATACCATGGTACCCTAAGAGGACTGCTGACACGCTACGACCTTATTTACTTGGACCATGGATCGTTGCGACACCGGCAGCCAAAACGAGGAGCTGACGCAGCTCATGCAACCAGGTCGCCTGCTCGATCGGCGTTGCGACATCGACAGCTAGCACGAGGTGCTGACGCAGCCAACGTGACACCGCGGTTACCTGCCCATCACCAATACCTCGTCTTCGACATTAGAATTCCAACATCGAACTAGTATAGACTTAGGTTAATTAATTTGTAATTTTATATTTTTATTAAATTAGTTTAATCATTTTGGTTTTTTTTGCATCCTTCGGCTGTGGCCTCCGTAATTGGCGCAGTCGGTAGGATTTCTTGAAGTTAGCTAGTTAGAAAGTGCAAAATTTTCGCGGCTGACTACGCTTTCAAGCTTCGTCGAGAAATCCAAAAAGAACCTGAGGACCATCACCGGAGAAGAATCTAGCAATCGATTCCGCAGAGAAACCGCTATGAAAATTATGTAAGTACACTTGAATCTTTCTTGTGTTGCTTCCTTTTTGTGTAATATCCCCGTCCAAAATTTTTCATCCCAAAACTTCGGGAACTGACGAGTCTGCAACTTCCAGGCAGTCTCGTCGCCAAGAGATCTTAGATTCATATAGAAACATTAGTGTTAGTTCCGTAGATTTAGAGATAAATTCTAGTTTAAAAATGTCCCAAGATCCCGATACTATTATAAAGGCTTTACGCCTAGTGCCGGAATTTGACGGGAACCCTAATATTTTAACAAGATTTATAAAAATCTGTGACCAGTTAGTCTCAGCATATGCTAGTGAGGAAGAAGGTAGCGAACTAATTAATTTATTTTTAGTAAATGGTATATTAAATAAAATCACAGGACCCGCGGCTAGTAAAATAAATTCAAATGGAATTCCAGAGAACTGGCTTGGCATTCGCTCAGCGCTTGTTAATAATTTTTCAGACCAAAGGGATGAAACAGCCCTCTACAATGACCTTTTATTAGCCACGCAGGCTAATAGTACACCACAAGATTTTTACGATCGGTGTCAAACATTATTTAGTACCATTATGACTTATATTTCTCTCCACGAAACTGTTACAACTACTATAGAAGCTAAGCGAACACTTTATAGAAAATTAACTATGCAAGCTTTCGTCCGCGGCCTTAAAGAACCATTAGGTTCCAGAATTCGTTGCATGCGTCCCGAAACCATTGAAAAAGCCCTTGAGTTTGTTCAGGATGAATTAAACGTCATGTATTTACAACAAAGAAACGAACCTATTGTCGAACGAAAGCCCTCACTTAATCATCAATTTTCAAGATTTTCATCCATGCCCCCTATAGGTTTTCAGGCACCAAAACCTTTCACAAACTTTCTACCACCCCGTAACTGGCAGGCGCCGCCCCCACTACCACGAGGGTGGAAATCTCAAAACGAAATAAATCAGCCATTAAGATTAAATCCCAATATTCCAACTCGTACTCAACAGATGTTCCGAGCCCCTCCGCCTAATTACAACCCTCATAGTAATGTATTTAGGATTTCACATAGAAATTCACCCCCTCAGAATTCAACCCCTACTCCTATGAGTGGAGTTAGTCATTTTGTTTATAAACCCTTGCCACTAGTAGGTCACGATTGGCGGAAATCTGGTAATCCACCACCAAATAATTATTTTAAAACCCGGGAAATGAACTTGAATGAGTGTACAGGATATGAAGACAATGACAACTCTGACTATTATTACAGTGAACCTTATTATTACTACCATACTGACCAAGCAGACAGTGACCCTTGTTACCAAAACTACGATTATGAGAGCTTACAATACACTGACATGCCCCCTAGCGGCAACGATCTTGCCGAAGTGCCTCAAATTTCATTAAGTAACCAAGAACAGGATTTTCAGCCAAGTCATTCATTAAAAAGACCAAAATAGAAGTAAACCTTCAGACACAGAGACAACTCCCCTATATTAGCATATCGAATCCCCCTCTCAAATTTTTGATAGACACAGGTGCTAACCAGTCCTTTTTGAGTCCTGAAGCGGCAGAAAAATATTTTCCCAATGTACCATTAAATTACGACCCTTTTGAAGTGACAAATGTTCACGCTACTTCCAGGAATAATTATTCTATTACCATACCTACTTTTTCAGAATTTCAGGACAAAGAAAATATTAAATTATTCGTTTATAAATTTCATGAATATTTTGACGGACTTTTAGGACTTAACTTATTAACTAAGTGGGAAGCAAAAATAGACTTAAAGGATCATATTTTAGTGACAAGAACAACCACCAACCCTATCCAGATGTTTAATTCGCGTAATGTAAACTTGTACGAAGATATAATACCAGCAAATTCATCAAAATTAGTCAGAATCCCTATTAACGCTCCCGATGGAGAAGTTTTAGTTAATCAACAAATTTTATGCAACTGTATAATTCACGAATGTATAACCACAGTATCAAATAACCGCGGAATAATCAAAATTGAAAACCCGTCCCATAACGATATTATATTTTCCTTAGATCGCCCTGCTCAAGCTGCAACCTTTAATATCGAGTGCACGCGCACCGAACACGACTCCAGTCGTGTAGATAAAGTAATAAAAAACCTGCGTACGGATCACTTAAACGAGGAAGAAAAAGTTAACTTAGTTCGCCTATGTTCGCGTTATGCTGACGTTTTCTATATAGAAGGTGAACCACTTACATTCACTAATAAAATTAAACACCATATAAGAACAACAGATGAAGTCCCTATCTATACTAAAAGCTATCGTTATCCCTTTGTACATCGCCAGGAAGTTAGAAATCAAATTTCAAAAATGCTTGAACAAGGAATAATTAGGCCCTCGGAATCTGCCTGGAGTTCACCCATCTGGGTAGTTCCTAAGAAATCAGACGCATCGGGTAAACAAAAATGGCGATTAGTAGTTGATTTCCGAAAACTCAACGAAAAAACAATAAATGACAAATATCCGATTCCAAATATTTCAGACGTCCTTGACAAATTAGGAAAATGTCAATATTTCAGCACCCTAGATTTAGCCAGTGGGTTTTACCAGGTAGAGATGGACCCCAATGATATCCCAAAAACCGCGTTCAATGTAGAGCACGGCCACTTCGAATATTTAAGAATGCCTATGGGGCTCAAAAATAGTCCATCAACCTTTCAAAGAGTGATGGATAACGTCCTGAAAGGCCTCCAAAACTCAATCTGTCTGGTGTATCTTGATGACATAATTATTTTCAGTACGTCCCTACAGGAACATATAATAAATCTTGAACGCGTATTTCAGAGACTCAGGGAATCAAACTTCAAAATCCAGATGGACAAATCCGAATTTTTGAAATTAGAGACCGCCTACTTAGGACACATTATTAGCAATCACGGTATCAAACCAAACCATGATAAAATAGAAGCGATAGAAAAGTACCCCTTACCCCAAACTCCGAAACAAATAAAACAATTTCTCGGTTTAATTATTTACTACAGAAAGTTTATTCCAGACTTCGCTCGAATAACGAAACCCTTAACACAATGCCTAAAAAAGGGAAGAAAAATCAACTTTGACTCTCAGTATATAAACAGTTTTGAAAAATGTAAAAGTCTCCTTACTAATGACCCCATACTTCAATATCCCAACTTCAACAAAGAATTTATTCTTACGACAGACGCTTCTAATATAGCCATTGGTGCTATTTTATCCCAAGGAACAGTAGGATCAGATAAACCTATCTCATATGCTTCTCGCACGCTTAACGAGAGCGAAATTAATTACAGTACGATAGAAAAAGAGCTTCTAGCCATAGTTTGGGCTACGAAATACTTTCGGCCATACCTTTTTGGACGAAAATTCAAAATTATTACAGATCATAAGCCACTTCAGTGGATTATGAATATTAAAGAACCCAATTCCCGACTCACTAGATGGCGCTTAAAGCTCAGTGAATACGACTTTACAGTCATTTACAAAAAGGGAATAAGTAACACAAACGCAGACGCTCTTTCACGCGTGGAAATTCACAACGAAGAAATAAGTTCAATAGTAGCAAATCCATCAGAAAATCTTACCGCTATCTCAAATTCTGAAACATTGACCGCACACACGAGTAACGAAAACCCCATTTTAGAAGTCCCAATCACTGACGAGCCCCTCAATAAATTTCATAGACAGTTATGCTTGACCTTAGTAGGTGACATAAAAAAGAAACCGACCGCAAGCAAACCATTTGACACGCACACACGCACTTCTGTACAAATCTCAGAATCGCATTTAGAATCTGACGTAGTCAATGCCATCAAGGAATACGTTAACCCTAAAATAAAAACCGCCCTTCTTATTTCTCCACCCTTAGCTATGTATTCTATTATACCTATTATTCAAGATAAATTTAAGAGTTCATCAATGAATCTTGTATTAGCCAAAACCGAACTAGAAAATGTCAAAGATTATTTAAAGCAACAGGAAATAATTAATTTATATCACAAAGGTAAAACCAATCACCGTGGTATTAACGAGTGCTACTTAGCACTCTCACGAAAATATTACTGGCCTAAGTTAAAAGACCACATAACTAAGTACATAAACGAGTGCACTATATGTGGTCAAGCCAAGTACGATCGCAATCCTATAAAACAAAAGTTCAATATTGTTCCCCCCGCCAAAAAGCCTTTCGAAATTATTCACATGGACCTATTTACAGCACAAAACGAGAAATTTTTAACCTTCGTAGACGTATTTTCTAAATACGGCCAAGCTTTTCATCTCAGAGATGGCACAGCTATTAGCATATTACAAGGATTATTACAATTTTGTACTCATCATGGACTACCCTTGACTATAGTAACGGACAACGGAACTGAATTTACAAATCAATTATTCGCGGAATTTACACGCTTACACGGAATAATTCACCATAGAACCCTTGCTCATACACCAAACGAAAATGGTATAATAGAAAGATTCCATTCGACAATCCTGGAACACCTTCGAATTTTAAAATTACAACAAAAAGACGACCCTGTAATAAACTTAATGCCTTATGCAATAATAGCGTATAATAGTTCTGTTCATAGTTTCACTAAATGTAGGCCTATTGACATCATAACCGGTCATTTTGACCCTAGAGACCCCTTAGACTTAGACCTAAGTACACACATTTTACAACAGTACGTACAAACGCACCGAGACCAAATGAAAACAGTTTATGACATTATTAACGACTCAACTCTAGAACACCGTACAACCCTAATAGAAAACAGGAATAAAACCCGCGAACCTGAGGTTGAATATCAACCCCAACAACAAGTGTTCATAAAAAATCCTCTGGCAAACCGTCAAAAGTTAGCCCCAAGATACACTCAAGATACCGTTTTAGCTGACCTACCAATACATATTTACACTTCCAAAAAACGTAATCCTATAGCTAAATCCCGTCTAAAACGCGTCCCTAAGAGCTCAAAATTGTTGCAGGATACTGCTGACAATAACTCTACATCTGACAAGAAGCCAGGAGATAAAACTTGAGAGTCTGGATGATGGACCAGGACTATTACCATTCAAACTGGGACCGACCAAACTTATTACACATTACCACACTTTCTTACAATATGTTCACTTAAATGACATCGAAAATAATATTAATATATTGCAAACTCAACTACAGAATTACAAGACTCAACTTACTAACGAAACATTATCCTTATACGAGTTGCAAATAGATTTCCTACTCAACAAACTAATCGAAGCTTCATCCCAATTAGACAGTTTAAAACCAAGGCGAGCTAAAAGAGGTCTTGTCGACGGCTTAGGTTCAATCGTAAAAGCTATTACAGGAAACCTAGACCATTCAGATGCTATTAAGTACAACAATGCCATTAAGGTTCTAGAGAATAACCAAGACCGGTTATCTTCAGAATTTTATAACCACATTAGTCTAAGCAAAGAATGGATGACTCAACATAGCCAAGTTTTATCCCAATTAGTAGAAAATCAGAAAAAAATAAATAGTACCCTAATTTTTATGTTAAATAACCAAGCGTACAGAAAAGCGGATATCCTAAAGTTAGCTAAATTTTCTCAACTTCTAGCAATAATGGGCGAAAGCGTCAATGACCTGCTACAAGAGTTATTTAGAATAGAAAATATCCTAGCTTTTGTAAAAGCATCTAGCACTCATCATTCTATGTTAAAAATAGATATTTTAGAGAATATGCTTAAAAGACTTAGATTAATTTATAATAAGGACCTAATATTAGAATTAGATCCAAGAGAGTATTACGATATAATTAAACCAGGATATTATTATTCTGATAGTGATATAATTATTATTTTTAAATTTCCCATAGTCTCAATAATTTCACTAGATCTCTACAAACTATCCATAGTACCTAATAAACACCACCAAGTCCTTATTCCTCCATATCCTTTCATAGCAACTAATGGGAAAGAATTCATGTACACAGAGGCTGAATGCCCGAAGCTTAGTAACAATCGGTTTCTCTGTGAAGAAAAGCTAAACCATCAAGTTCGTTCTCAAGCAGACTGCATACAAAATATAATCAAAACTCAATCTCTGGATAAAAGCTGCACGTTTACCACAATACAATTATCAAAAGAAGCAATGGAAAGCTTAGATAACAGACAGTATACCATTACATTCCCACATCCCACCAAAGTTCAGATGATTTGTGGACGTGAAGATTTCAACATTCTAGAAGGAAGCTATCTAGCCACAATCCCTACTAAATGTCTGATACGGACCCCAGAACTAACCATTATAAACATAAATGATGAAATTAAAGGCCAACCACTGAAAATCATGAAATTACCGAACAGCATCGAAATTCCAGATAGTAACTCACCATCTCTTCGTTTGAACTCTATCAATCTGGAAGGATTACATCATACCCAAGATAAAATAATGCTACAATCACTCTCTCACAAGAATGAAGCTATGCCACCATCGCTATACCATACAACCATACCTTTTTATGGAGCCCTTTTTGGTGCACTTATACTAACCAGTTACCTAATTATCAAAAAATATAGATTGCCTCAACCGAAACCTAACAAAAACTCTGAAAATTTTGCTGAAATCAATGAAGATAAAGGCCCTAAAGAACCTGAAGTGCAGAAAATACCAGCAATATTTTCTCTTAACAGTCTAAAATAGTTGCTGGTCTAAGAGGGGAGGAATTATACCATGGTACCCTAAGAGGACTGCTGACACGCTACGACCTTATTTACTTGGACCATGGATCGTTGCGACACCGGCAGCCAAAACGAGGAGCTGACGCAGCTCATGCAACCAGGTCGCCTGCTCGATCGGCGTTGCGACATCGACAGCTAGCACGAGGTGCTGACGCAGCCAACGTGACACCGCGGTTACCTGCCCATCACCAATACCTCGTCTTCGACATTAGAATTCCAACATCGAACTAGTATAGACTTAGGTTAATTAATTTGTAATTTTATATTTTTATTAAATTAGTTTAATCATTTTGGTTTTTTATGCATCCTTCGGCTGTGGCCTCCGTAATTCGCTATAAAATAGACCCGCTCATATCACCGCTTATTGATGTAATTATTGACATTTTCGGCCATTTTCTTTTATATCTCATTTTCTCATGGACACTATGTTCTTAATTTGGATTTCTCGCTTACACGCTTTATTGGTATTGTGAACGAAGTGAAAAAATCCTATGTCTATAGTTATGCCCCATCCATGTTAGCTATAATGCTTAGACCATCCGCCTTTTCCTAACGTCATTGTTTTTGCTTAGTAAACTATCTCCAAGCCTCGTACCCATTCCAGGTCTTCTATTAGTCTCCTTTTGTCTATCGTCCTAATTACTAGTTTCAATTTTTATTTCTATATTATTTTTTTTCTAATTAAAGACATTTGTTTAAATAAAATCTATTTTTTAAAAACCTAAATTTGTGTTCCCGTATAACATTTGGTGGAAGCTCAATGGATCTTAAAGGTCCTCGGTACGCCTCTGAGAAATAAATAGAGAACTCAAAATACGTGAAAAAAACTGAAGTGCAAGTGATCTGTGTCCGAAAATAATATCAAAAAATCTACTACTATTCTATTTCTCTACATCGCTACCTAAAAGATCTGCTCGCCTGTTTTACCAAGTCGTCGTGTCGCCGTGTCGTATCGCCAGCTCTAAAGGAAAACTCTGATCCTGAAAATCAAGTCTATCTAAACTCAAAATTTTTTCATAACGAAATAAAATGGCAAGTTTAACCCTGGAGCTGCTGAAATAATATTTCTCTTTGAAGATGGACATAGTATTAGTGCTATATTACGAGAACTCAATATATCGCGATTCACTGTGAGGTTTTGGATTAGGCGTCACGGCGAAGAAGGGCAAATAACAGATCATAGAAATAATTCAGGACTACGACCGATACTAACCGCCGCGCAAATAACAGATATCATTCGTCGTTACGAAGAGAATGGTTTCACACCAACTAGTTATTTTGCTGCTTTATATGGTGTGAGTGCTCGGACGATCCGACGAGCTTTGCACAATGTTGGACTACACTACAGAAACCATGCTATTAAAGTGGAGCTGAAACCTCACCACAAAACAGCTCGGCTTAACTTTGCGCGACGACATCTCGATTTTGTTTGGTCGAATACTATATTTACCGATGAAAAAACTTTTAAATCAAGCCAAATCGGAACATTAACTTTATGGCGCTACAATCGAACTCGGTATGATGAAGGTCATATTGTGCCTCAAAACGAGTCAGGTCGCATTACAGTAAACTTATGGGGGTGGATGAGCCTCGGCGGAGAACGGCGTCGGAGAACTGGCGTCGTTAGAGAATAAGGCTACGGCCATTAATTATGTGTCGCTTTTGGAAGAAGTGATGCTGCCTACTGTGCGCGTAGTTTCATATTCTTATTTAAAAAACTAAAATATTAGTTTTTTCAAAGAAGGTTTTCTATATATTAAAACTTGATAGTAGTCAGTCCATCTCCTAGAGCAGAGATGGCGAACCCATGGCAATTCGGGCACGCCAATCATTTATGAAATTTCTTTTTTCACCTACGTATGCTTGCAAGTCATTTTTAGAAATGAACTCTAGTTTAGCTTCCATACTGCTTAGTAACAAAGTACGAGCCTGCCCTAATGTGAGATTTTTAGCACCTAATTTGCATCAGCAGAAATCACACTAATTTTTTTTTAAATTTGAATATAAATATTAAACATTTCGATTGCTGTAAACATTTCGAGCTGCAAGTATCTAAATAGCTTTAAGTTAACAGCAATGCGTTTAATTTTTCTCCATTATTATTAAGTAGCCCAGATTGTTTGACGGCACGTCATAGGTACAGTATTGCTTTTTTCATAGAAAATGGCACATTCATTAATAAAGGTTCGCCATCCCTAGAGCGATTGATTGTCATATTAGAAAAAGATAATCTATGGTCAATCAAATTATTATGAAATAAACATTTAGAACTTGTGACTTAAATGTGTGCATGCAATTGTGATCCTTAAGGTGGTAAACATTTTTTGACCGCGACTATACATCGATTCAAATGAACTTTTAAAACTTTTGCTCTATAACAATTTTGTGTTCTATGTTCTATTTTGTGAAAGTTTTAAGAACAAAGTATTCATTTCAAACTTAATTAGAACTCGTATCTTTCAAATATAACTTTGTCTTCATATTCCTCGACGACCTACATCATTGTTATCGCGCCTGGACTCCGAGAACTGCACCAGACGCTACGTCAGCAATCCTGATGTTCTTGTTACTGTTTCTGTTTTAGGCAACAAATTGATATTAGCGTGTTAATTAAATTCATCAATAAATTCAATAGTACTAGAAATAAATCAAATCTTTTTTAAGCAATTGCCCTACAGTAAGGACGGCCGAGGAAGAAATGAATTGTAACATTTTTTTAATCTTAATATATATAAATCTCGTGTCACAATGTTTGTCCTCAATGGACTCCTAAACTACTGAACCGATTTTGATCAAACTTCGTAAATATCTGTTATTTGATCCAACTTAAAAGATAGGATAGTTTTTATCTCGATATTTCAAGTGCGAGCCGGACTCGGGCACTATAGGTAAAAACCAACTTTCGCCGGGTACAGAGGGACGGCAGCGGAACAACGTTCGCCGGGACAGCTAGTATAACTATATAAATAAAAATATAACTTTTATTACATATAAAAATACTTGGGGTTACTTGGGTTTGTATATCTAATTATTCAAAAACTGCATTACTTACGTTTGCAGATTCAAAGTTCAAAAAATACCCCCCCCTAAACAAGATCCACCCTTGGTCTCAACTAGAAGGTAGAGCTGAATCAGCGTGTTCTATTAAAGAAATAGATGCCTGGGAACAATTAGAGGAGTTCCTTAAATACCAATTTGGTGAAAGGAAACATTATTCACATTATTTAATCCGAATTGCAGACGTGTAAACAAAGGTTAAATGAGCCGGTAAATCAGTTTGCACTTAGAGTAGAAACTTGCTTGTCTCAATTATTATCTGAAATAAAAATTAGCTTACCGACAGAAAGAAGAGGTGAAATCATAGGCCGAATAGATGATATGAAACATTTAGCGCTACATAAATTTATTAATGGGCTCAATCCCAGGTTATCAATAGTTGTCAAATGTCGCGACCCTAGTACGTTAAATTCAGATATAATTTTTGCCATTTCAGACGAAAAAATTTAATGTCTAAAACTACACCTTTTAATACATTTACCCCAAATTCTAATACTAGCCCCGCTTCGTCTCGTTATTTGCCACAGCGTAGTTTTTATCCAAGGCCCAATCAGATACAATTACCTGCTATGCAACCTCCAATGAATAGAAGTGACATTTCGTGCAGATACTGTAAAAACCTAGGACACACAATAGAAAATTGCCGGAAACGACAATTCAACAATAATATACGTTCCCAAAACCAAGGGCACCCTGAACCTTCAACTTTATATAGTAACAGATATCGCCCTGTAAACAATATATTGTCTAAAAATCATGCACCGGAGAATAATGGCGCCACTCACCACTATGACGACAGACTTTAACCTCGTTAATGATACTTGTTGTAAAAAAGAAAGATTTGAAACTCTGAAAGTAAATACTTCATCGATTTCGTTAAACAACATAAATCTTGAAGGGTTAAAAGAGTTATAACAACTTACTTACATTTATTTAAACCACACCAGAATGTTGATCAAGATTCAGGAACAGATGGTCACAACGATCATATATCAATGCCTAGGTTAAGAATAGATTGGAGTAATAATAAGTAAATAATAAGTAAGATAATATAATAATAATCAATGATAAATATAATTATATACATACATGTGTAAAAAAAATAAAAAAATAAAACCTAGACACATAAACAATAATGTTTACTACCTACTTGTAATATTACCAGGTTTAGATTGTTAGAATAGAACAGACTGTAAGTTATAAAATTGTTATTACAATTGAAATATTCTAATTCTACTACTTAAGTTTAAATTGTAAAGGATTTACACTTGCCTTTCTTATACTTTACTACCTTCCTTACCATTCCTCGTAAACTTCCTTTTCAACCCGTAAGTTTACTCTTGCGCAGGGGGCTGTTATACCCCATCCATGTTAGCTATAATACTTAGACCATCCACCTTTTCCTAACGTCATTGTTTTTGCTTAGTAAACTCCCCAAGCCTCGTACTCATCCCAGGTCTTCCATTCAGTCTCCTTTTGTCCGTCGTCCTAATTACTAGTTCCAATTTTTATTTCTATATTATTTTTTTTCTTATTAAAGACTTTTGTTTCAATAAAATCTATTTTTTAAAAACTCAAATTCGTTATCCCGGATAACAGTCCGTTTACGATAGTTTTGTTATTTTGTCAGTTTTTCCACCGAAAAATTTAACAAGACAGTGTGTGTGCTAATATCGTAGTGTGTGTAAGGCAACCGTTCGTTTTGCAGTAAAAAAAAATTTAATGATAGATGTCGGTGGCTAAAGTGACGTGTGCAAAATGTGAAAAATATCAAACGTGTAAACTTTTTATCCCAAAACGAAAGCACTCTTTTTATATTATATTTTCTCCCCTCGTTCAAAAACTTAGTGCGATTATGCACTGATTTGTTTCCGGAAAAAAAAACGATTTGAATAATAATATATGACCGCTTGTGCACTGACTCATTTTCGGTTTGTATTCATATTTTTCATTTAGTGCATCTTTTTGAAGTCGGTTCTAGTTTCGGTAAAAAAGTTTTTATTTATTTAATGTAGGACAATATGTTATAAAAATTGCCTTAGTTTATTCTTTAATAATTAAATATATATTGTAATATCGTCTCATTTCGTAATGTACACTAAACGTTCCCCTTGTACAATTGAATAAGAGAGGAGGAATCCAGAACTTTTTCATTCTGCGGCGTCTTTAAATATATAATAACAAAACGAGAAGCTGATGACGATTTACTTTAGGACACATTGTAGACGCACTCTGCCTACGAAATATGAAAGAGAAAATCACGAGTCACGGAAGTAGTGCACAAGCAGCATTCGTGAAAATGAATCTAGAAAATGAATCTAATACGAATCAGTGGGTAATCAAAGGGTAAAAATAAAACAAATATTTCAACTACAAATATTTATGGGAGCCCCCCTGAAATATTTGCAGCAGTGGTAGCCATTGATATACGCCTTAACGAAGAAAAATACCGAAAGAGAGACTACTAGGCGAATTTGGCATCTCATGTATAGAGGCGAATTTACGACTGACATACAGTGCGTAAAGGCAAGGGCCTTGAGTGAGGTCGAAACAATTACATGTCCTGCAACGATAGACTATGAGAGGCTCGCTAAAACATTCTGTGTTAATAAGAAGCTAAACGAATTGCTCACTTCCAAGAGTAGAGTGGTAAAATTAAAAAAAACTTAATACCAAGTGCAGATATACCGATAATGTGTGGAACATCAACTTCCGTTGATTAACGAAAATTAGATAGTACGATTTGGCACACCCTTGCGTATAACGACAGACTAAGGAAGACAGTTCGACAGCGGACTATTCGCACAGCTGATGAAGTTCTTAGGGGTAGAAAGAAACAGGTGTACAACCTGGATCCCAAAAGCAAACGCGTTTGATGAGCGACCCCACAGAACCCTAAAAGCAGCATTAATGACCAAACTGGAAGGTAGCAACTGGATAGGTAAATTAACTACAGTATTGTTAGGCTTACGGTCAGCACCGAGAAGCAACACCTGTATCAGCGCAGCAGAATTAACGTACGGAACCTCGTTAAGGTTACCCGGGGATTTTTACAGTACAAAACCCGAGGGTCATTATGAACCACACCGTACGTTTAAAAATTGTGGAATGCTACAAAAAAATCAAGACACCGTCCACTATGCAGAAGGAGTATAGAAATGTGTTTGTACACCCTGACCTCCAAAACACTAAATACGTTTTAATCAGGAGGGATGACGTAAGGAAATCATTAGAGGAACCTTACGAGGGACCACTTTTAGTTAAAAATGAGTATGAAAAATACTTTGACGTAAAATTAACAGAATCTATTTCATTGCAAAGTATCCAGGGGGGTCATCATCATGGTAGAAAGTAGCCGTGGGCATCATTTCGAACAATTCCTCAGAACGCATCCCATTTTACAAGCGGTAGAACATACACAGGGAGGCAAAATCTCTTCTCTTAAGAGACTTAAGGGTTGGAAATGGCAATTGAGTTTGGGATCGTCGACCATTCTCACAGCCCGTCGTTGAACCGAGTCAAAAGGTCCAAGCTGGTATCCGGGTGCATCCGCCCAGAGATGGCAGCAGTACTCCATATGGTACGCTATATAAGCACTCGGGATTGAAAGGTACGAAATCGATCCGAGGATTCGTTTGACCGCGGTTTGCTAAAAAATTGCATGTTTCCGCTGATATATTAAGCGGATATGGATTTGCGAAGCGGATATATATTTTTAATCGGAATGATATGTGACATATTCAATCTTTGCCCGGAGTTACTTAGCGCATGGCTACGCTCAAGATAAGAGTACCTACCATGGCCGTTTGTTGTGTTTATAGGCAACTATAATTGTGTGGGTACACACCCTCCCCGCCAGAAACGGTTGAAACGGTTTTCATACAGTTGCTAAATAATTTCGCGTCCATTTCTATAACGTCCTTGGAATCGAGCCGCCGATGTTGTTTTTAGTTACCTAGTAGTTTTTTTTTGTTTTTGTAATGTACTTAGATCGAGTAAGCTCAATATTTATATAAATGGAAACCGTTCACCAGCATCTTTCTTAGTTCTTTTTGTGTTAACTTACATTGGCAAATAGTTCACTGTACTGACTAATTTGAAGCCACAAAAAAAGGAAATAATAATAATAATAAATTGTTCCTTGTTGAAAGTTACAAATTATAAAGTACATAAATGGTACATATTATGTTTGAAAGTTTAATTTTAAATGGAAGACTCAAGGATAATTCGCACTAATTATGAATATATTAGTGAAGATACCATTCAATGTATTTTTTTCTTGCCAAGCTTATCAGATGGGTTGGACTTAGAACAACTGTGTGTCAAATTAAATAAATACATTGAGACACTTTCAGATGGTTATTTATGGCACCGTGATGAATTTAAAATCCATCTCCCTATTTACGAAAAGGATCACAATGGTAGGTTTACATCATGCAGAAATTGCAATTTCTTTTTCTTATATCTCTTGATTACTTTGACTGGTCTATTTAACCTTCAAGCAGTCGCGCGGCGTCGAATCGTCGATTAACATATTATAAATTTGAATATTCTCATCACACATGTTTGCCAATTTTAGTAACCTCTCATAGGTTCATTGTGAACTCAAAACAATAGATTCCTCCTCTCTGTGCGCATTACTTAATCTGAATTATATGTTTGTAATTAGGTATTTGATTTAGAATCAGACAATTTTTTGGGATATATGTGATTAGGGGAACTCCAATACCCCACTCAGAAGTGAAAACTCAACACTCAGAGCAGGTACAACATTGAGCTAAGTGGTCTATTTGGTTTAGGTATATTTATTTTACGTATGCAAGCCTAAACATGATGGAATTATCTTTATTCCTTGAATAATTCCTATGGCCACTAGGGTTTGCAGTATCAGTACTGTGGAGGAGACTAGATTTCTGGTACCAAGCTAACAATGGTACCTCTAGAACTAGGAATAACTGTACCATTTCAGTACTCATGAAGTTTATTTTGAATATAAAAAATTTTTCTTGCCCACATTCAAATTAAAATATACATGTTAAGATTATTTGCAACTACTGAGCATTTTACAAATATACTTTTGATGTGAAAACAGTAACCATTCCCATTTATATGTTCCAATAAAACATAGACGTGGTGTATAAAACCTGACACTTTTACTGCCGCCATATGTACGGCGTGATTCATAAAATGAACCTAAATAATGCTGACAATTTTCTGGACTACGATCAATCTAATAGCAAATATCTTTGTCAGAAAATTCAGTCCAATACTGATCCTGATCAGTATTTCTATTAGGATTCACGAGTTTAATTTCCGATCTTTGACCAATGTGCAAATAAGCTTCTGGTCCACGTGATGTTAAGTAGTTACTGTAGCCTATGAACTCTTGAGACATCAATAGTTAGACTCGGGCTTGCCGACATTTAAAAAAATCTAATTTTGGAGAACCCCAGATCCCGGTGTGGTGGCAGAAAGTAGCCATGGGCATCATTATAAACATCTTTGGACATAATCCAGTATACAAGCGATAGCAGACAAAGTAAGGCAAAATCTCTCCTCAAACGTAATACTTCGATGCCGGTTGTGAGCTTAAGTCTCACTTAAGTCATCAGTAGGGCCAGTCATCATATAGACCCAGTCAAGTCACTGGGCCCAAGATGAATGTGTTAACTTAAATGCGCGTCTGAAGTTAGTTACAAATGACTGCCCAAGTATTTTTTTAGCATATATTGTTTTTGTGCTGATTAGTATCGTTTAAGAGGGCCCCCAATGCGCATATACATTTGCTTTATGGGCATTAAGCTGAAATCGACAGTGTTAATCTCAAATTCTAAATTACATCACATAAAATATAAAAATTCTATTACTTGCAGTAATTTTCTAGCTTTATAGTTACTTAACATTTCATGAAATAAATTATGTTGATAATGAGTTATGAATTAAAAATAGAAAAACGATAGGTTTGGCCGGTTTTTTGTTTAAAGTGATGTTTTAACAGATATATTAAAACTAATACAGTAATTTGCTAGTTAAAGAATGTAGAAAGCTTTGACATTTGTTCCAGTCTAAAACTTACAATAGGACAGTGGAATCAATTTTAAAAACAAGCAGAAAACTGCATATTCAAGTAGGGTGCAGCCTTAAAATGTCATACAAATGTACTGCTAAGTTTTTAATATCAGTTTTTAAAAAGTAGTTGCTATCTTTAACAAAGTTACTCACAAACTGCACTTGAGACTTAAAAACCGTTCGATCAGAGTAAAACAGCAGAGGTGATGATGCCTTTGGAGAGCAGGGGCCTTAAGCACGTGCTTATATTGGTTATACGTTGCACATACGCCGCAAAAATAAGTACTATAATAGTTAGTAGTGAGTAATAGTACTGAGACATTCTTTTCTTAGCTAGTGCCAGACACCAGAATTAGAGAATTTCTTACACTAAAGTCTAAATCGTGTGTTGAACTAGACATGATAGAGTTCGTCGGGTGGCCGGAGATACGTCATAGGGTTATCACGGGCCTAAAACAGGGTATAAGCACAGGGTTGTGCTAATAATACTCATCAACGTCTATAGAGAAAGATATGGCCATGTGTGTGTGATAATTACCTGGAGTAATCAGTGTACATAGAAAATACCCGCCCTCAATTAGGTCCCAACGCCCCAAAAATGGTAGGTATATAATAACAATAACATATAATAATATAATAACAGTCGAATTCGCGCACTAAGGGTAAGCCGATCGCAATGAAATTTTGGTAAATTGTTGTGCACACACTGCACAGGCCGGGGAAGATTTCTAAATACAAACAAGTGGCGCGCCAGTTGTTTTAAAAAAGTGAAACAATGTTCGCGGGGTCAGCTAGTTCAAAATAAATGTCAATTTATATTAAAGGAAAAAGAGCTATTACAAAGTTGATGAATACATTAATGATAAAAATGCTTTGAAGAAGTCGAACTTAATTTATTTGTATTGGTGCATTTGTAATATTTTTTAAATAAAAAAAAGTATATTACGTTATTACCTAGTGTAAGGCTATATAGTATTTTGATATGAAGTAGAAGAAATATAAAAGATTGACTGCTGAGTTTCTTGTCGGTTCTTCTCCGTAGTCAATTATTCCTAATCCGTAGTAAAGTTTATAAAATTAATAATTAAACTGACGATTCAAAATAAATGTTTAAAATTCTGCTTGAATAAAAAAGGTTGAGTTTGTTCTTCCTATTAGATAACAGAAATGTGTAGATGACGAGGGTAAATACTTTGAATAAACGAATAAAACGAACAATTTAATATTTTACCCCTAATATATGTAAGTAATACTTCTTTCATTAACTTTGGAATGGCGAAAACGCGAGCTCTTACGCAATAACAAACAATTACTCCAAGGACAATTATCCCAAGGACGTCATAGCAATTAGAAAGGAGCTAAAAATAAGCCACAAGAAGAAATAAAAAAAGGAAATCTGGCATTCATAAAGTATGATAAATTAATTATCCAAGACAAACCTAAGGAACACAAGAGCTACGATAAGCGAAAGCGGCAACCCACAGAATCACCTAACGGAGCATCATCCAGCAAGGGCTGCCAAAAATAAATAATACAAACTCATCTAGACCTATACACCTTGCTAGGTCAAACGTAAACCCAACACCTTCAGCAGGTACAAAGCAATGAGAAAAGGTGCTCATCGGAAACCGGAAAATAACGAACACAGAAGAAACAACACCACACAAGAAAAATCAAAACATGCCCCCAAGCCAGATAGCGGTCACCGTGGGGGTTAATGACTTGACTTCCAACACAAAGTCAAACACGAATGCAAAACAGAAGACAAATAAAACAAGACCAAAGTTATAACATACAAATAGCGACACTTAACACACTGTCTCTTAGAACCGATGAAAAATTATTTGAACTAAGTAATGCACTGCAAGATATTAAATGGAACATCCTCGGCTTGAGTGAAATTCGAAGACTTGGTGATCGTATAGAGAAATACAAGGACTTTATCTTGTACTACAAAGGACAGACACAAGGACAGTATGGAGTTGGCTTTTTGATAAAAAAAGACAAAGAAACACATTATAGAACTCAGAGGTATTTCCGAGAGAATTGTTACACTGAACATAAACATACCCGGTTTCCGCAATCCATGGTCTATTATACAAGTATATGCGCCAACAGAATCGGCGGATGATAAATGCAAAGACGAATTCTATAAAAGCCTCTCTGCCACCCTACAGAATACACAAAAAAATGTCATTGTGATGGGCGACTTTAATGGTAAAATAGGCGAACAAAACCAGGGTGAAGAAAAAGTCCTGGGAAAATTTGGTTTAGGAAGAAGAGGCCCTAATTGGAGAAGGTTAGTGAACATGGCTTTAGAAAAATAATCTTACAATTATGAACAGGTGCTACAAGAAAAAAGCCTCAAAGAAATGGACTTGGATATCACCTGACGGCACATACCGTAATGAAATAGATTATATCCTTAGTAACCGACCCGATGCATTCAAAGATGTTAAAATTATTAATCAACTTAATTTTAACACAAACCACAGAATGATTAAAGCAACACTGCAGTATCAAGATAGGAAATCTCGGAAAAACTTTAGAAATCAGTTCTTAAATGTTCCTTCCCAACAAAATTTCAGCTCAAAATACCCAACTAACTCAATACAAGAAATGTACAACCTTGAAATCAATAGCTAAAACTAATATTTCTAATTAGAAACAACAAATCCAAAATACTTAGTAAAGGCACTTTGCAACTCCTACAAAAGAGGAAAGAGATGTTTAAGAATAAAAAGGATAAACTTGTGGCCAGAGAAATAGCTAAAATAAGTAAGGAAATAACACAAAAAATAAAAAAAGACCAATTAAAAAGACAAAATTAATGTATCAATGATTATATCAACAAAACGGGGGGTATTAAAAGGGCCCTAAAAGAACTAAAAGAGCATTAATCATGGATACCAAATCTTCTAAACAAAAACAAAAAACTAATAACTGAAAGAAATCCTAACAGTAGCCACCGACTTTTACAGGAATTTATATACCTCTAAAATCTCACAAGACAAAACCTTTAGACTAGACACACAAGAAAATGAGGAGACCGTGCCAATGATATCTGAAGAAGAAGTGATCTTTGCTATACATACCCAGAAAAATGACAAATCACCGGGCCCGGACAATATAACAAATGAAACATTAAAAATGACCCTACCACAAAAAGTATACACACTAACGGAACTCTACAACAAGGTATTGGATTCAGAATATATCCCTAGCCAGTGGACAAATAGTACCATAATCCTAATACATAAAAAGGGAGACAAAAGTAACATGGGTAACTACCAACCCATCAGTTTGATTTCAAATGTGTATAAAGTGTTCTCCAACATAATCCTGAATCGCATCAAAAGAACTTTGGATCTACAACAACCACGTGAACAAGCAGGCTTCAGACCTGGATATTCAAATATAGACCATATGCACGCCCTAAAACAATTAATAGAAAAAAGCCAGGAATATGGATACGCTTTATATCTAGGTTTTGTTGACTATCACAAAGCCTTTGACTCACTGGAACACTCTTACATATGGAAAGCGCTAAAAACCCAGGGGGTACCCTGAAAATATATAAGGTTAATGAGGAACATTTACCAAAACAGCTCAGCACAAGTGAAATTGGAAACACAAGGAGATAGTTTCCCAATCCAAAAAGGAGTGAGACAAGGTGACCCACTTTCACCAAAACTCTTTACCGCAGTGCTGGAAGAAGTGTTCAAAGAATTAAACTGGGATAACCTGGGAATAAATATCAACGGAACAAAGCTCAACCATCTTAGGTTCGCTGACGACATAGTGCTGATCACTGACTGTGCGGAAACTTTACAAACCATGATCACAGAACTATCCCTAAAAAGCAGAAAAGTAGGAATAGAGGAAAAACAAAACTAATGACCAATAGATCAAAGACTTATACAGTTAGAAGGTGAACCAATAGAGTATGTAAACGAATACATATACCTAGGGCAACTTATCTCTTTCAATGACCAGCTCAAACAAGAAATAGAGCGAAGAATAGCAAACTCATGGAAAAGATATTGGTCCCTGAAACATGTAATGAAAGATGTCAAATACAGTATGCAAGTGAAAAGAAAACTATTTAACACATGTATTCTACCTATACTTACGTATGGATGTGAAATATGGGCCACCACACTGAAACTACAGCATAGAATCCGAACTTGCCAAAGGAGCATGGAAAGGAGTATCCTGGGGTTCAAAAGAAAAGACAAGAAGCAAGCAGTATAACTAAGAAAAATAACAAAGCTTCAAGATATTACAACTAAAACAAAACAACTAAAGTGGCGATGTACAGGACACATGCTAAGAGACCAGACGAATAAATGTTGCAAAACCTTAACAGAGTGGACCCGTAGATTTAACACTAAGAGGAAAAGAAAAAAAAAAGGTGGTCAGACGATCTCAAAGAAACAGCAGGTGCTTTGTGGACTAGAGCTGCCAAAGATAGAGCATCCTGGAAAAGGTTGGAGGAGGCCTATGTGTTAAAAGAACACGCTGACACAAACAAAACTCCGGAATGATTTGCAACAAACTTTATTTTTATTTTATTTTTTTTAGCATATTAATAGCATAAATAAATTAACAATGTATTTACATATATGTATTCACCAACTTGTATGTAATTGTCAAAAATAAAGGATTATTATTATTATTATTATATATGTAAGTAAAATACATTAACACGTTTATTTTGTTCAAATAACTGTATGTTAAACTTTTAAGAATAAAGACGTTTTATAGCTATACCTATTTGAATACAGATTTGGAGCAAGATAGCATAAGACCAACTACCGTTTACAGATCTATTGTCATTTCTCTATTTGTTTATGATATAGCTATAGGTACATGGAGTGAACTATCATTTAGGTTAAATCAGATTACAAACAAGGAAATGAACGCTTAAAATCATCAGAAATTAGAAAAATATTACACTACAATGAATCACTGCAATAAGTACGTGCGAGCGCAAAGCTATATATTACAATATCTACTTTGTATTACTTGTCGAGACAAATCCAACGAGCTCAAACTATCGTGATTAGTTTAATAGTTTCAATGGCTACCTTTCGATTTCATCATCTGACCCTGGTGGACACCACCTAGGTCTATACAAGTAGTCAAGACAAATCCAATAAGCCTAATCACAAATGGGTATATCTTGTTTTATTAGATATATCCTATCTTCCTTGGCGAATCTACAAATGGGAAATCCATAGCTGGCTTATTATTACTCCAAGATAAAATCGTGATAACGATAACAATAACCTCATAATTTCGTTTCAGAAATTCCACCTCACCTCATCAGCACAATATGTTTCGGTGACAACATAGAAGATGAGTGGTTTATAGTGTACATTGTTATAGAAATAACGAAAAAATTTAATTTAATTGTTCATGTGGAAGATGCTGATGGAAATTTTCTACTCATAGAAGCTGCTGACTGTTTGCCATCATGGGCTACGCCGGAAACAACAAATAATAGGGTAAATTTTATTGCATATCCTGTTTTATTCCAATACCAGCTCATGCTCTTTGATGTTATTGCACCCTCTTTTACGAATAACGAAGAATCTCCTTAAACTTAGACTTCCTCCCGCGAACGCTTGGGTTGTGGAATGAGCTCCCTGCCAAGGTTTTCTCTAAGGACTACAGTATGGACTTCAAGAAAGAAGTTATTGGATTTTTGAAGGGTCGGCAAGGCGCGAGTGTTACTTCTGGTGTTGCAAGCGTCCATAGGCGACGGTGACCGCTTACCATCAGGCGAACCATGTGCTTGTTGGCCACCTTAGAGGTTTAAAAAAAAAAAAACTCGTTGTATAAGGAACCTGCCAAGTTTCCAGTTTTTAGACTAGTCGAACGAAAGACGACGCGTTTAATCCCGTTTTATTTTTAACTAAGTTATGGAACACGAAAATTTTAGACCTAGTTTATTTTTACCTAGGTTTGATATATAACCATACAAAATAACAGAATTCATACAAACCTTTGTCCCCATCTTACTCTCAGAAAATTTAGGGTTTCGTAGCCAGAGGGAGAAAAGGAAACGCCATGTCCGTCAATCCGTATGTCACGGCCTTGAATTTCTACCGTCTTTTTATCAATTCTGATAAAATTTTACAGGAAGGTGTGTATATAATTAGGATTAAAAAACTTAAATATGCGGCCACTATACTGCCTTACGTTCGCGCCCCTAATCTTAGTACTATGAGCGTCAGAAACAAAGAGTTGTTTAACGAGAACAAGTACGGGAAATAAAAAAATATATTGGAATAGCCAAAAGTATGCAGATTTTATCAATATATTTAAACGAATTAACAGACATAATTATTATTGGTACTAAAATCACAGAACAACATACAAAATCAGAAAACAAAACTTGAAACTTGGATCGGAATTTAAACCTTTATTTAGACCTCTATAATTAATAACTCATCATGTTTGACATACCTACTTGAAATATATAATGAAATTAATGTACTTACGACGTTTTCACTTTTTTGAAGTCAATAAACTATAAGTTACTAGTTAGTTACTAACGTTTCGATGTCAAAATGGCGTTCTGGTGAAACGGCGAAAGAAACTCTCCAGCAGTCGCTCTTTTAATTTTGATGAATCAATACAAAAATATCAAGTAAATTATGCTAACAAAAAAAATATTTAATCCCATGCTATTTATCATCAAGGTAGTCCTGAATTGTGTAATAACCTTTTTGACAAGTTTATGTTTTACAAAATTCTGTTTGAATAGTAAAATACCGTAGGACATCACGCTATGAAAGTAGCTAAAGTATACTATCCGGGCAGTAGCTTCGTCCGTAAGTTAACAAATCTTTTCAACCGCGAATGCTGCAGAACTAAGTCTATTCGCCAATCTAGCTATATGTGGGCCCCACTAAAGCTTTTTGTCTAGGGTAATACACACCTAAAAATATTGCGATATCTACAATATCTAATTGCTCCCCGTTTGTAATACACTGTTTCGTATCTGACTGACATTTGGTGTTAAAAAAATTATACATTTGGTATTTTTGCTATTAAGGAGTAAATTATTCATGTTGCACCAGTGAACAACTTAAGTCAGACAATGGTTAACATATATAATAGTTTCAAGTCGTTTAAGGTTAAATAAAAGTGATGTGCTGTCTGCAAACAACACTATCTCATGACTATCTTTTACAACCATAGGCAGATTATTAATATATATAAGAAATAGAAATGGACCAAGAATGGAACCCTGTAGAACATCAATTTTAATATTTGATCCAGGGAGCGCTTCCTGTTTATGTAAACTGTCTGAATTCTATTGTGCAGATATGAGCTAGTTAGTTTAAGTGTAGTACTCTTAATACCATAGTGTTGTAATTTCCTGATCAGTCAGAGTTACATGTTGGAAGCAATCAAATGCCTTAGATAGATCCCAGAAAAAACCCAAGGCATCCATCAAATCTTCCCATGCATCAAATATGTGCTGGATAAGTTCAACACCAGCATCGGTTGTTGAGCGACCCCTTGTAAATACAAACTGTTTACAAGTTAGCAGTGAATAAAAGTGAAAACTATATTGATTTAAGATCAGTTTTTCAAAAATTTACTAAAAACAGGTAGTATAGAAATAATCCATTTATCGGGTTTTAACTAATAGTCTGGTCAACATGTACCTTTTTGGGTGAAATTTTTGTATAGTCTCCGAAAATTACGATCAAGGTGTCATTCGATTCGGAATATTATGTAGAAAGTTTAAGAAAAAGTTCCAAAAGGGGCCGATGAAAATTGCAAAAGTTATAAACAATTTTAAAAAAAAAAAAGTAGGGGTTTGTTTTTTTTTTTGAATATCACAAAAACTATCAAAGATATTTGAAATTTGAAAAAAGATCTGAAAAGAGGAGGAAATTTCTTAAAAAAAGTCCTGCCTCCCGGAACTGTATCTTTAATATTTATAATTTTTACGGGGTTCTGAAAATAGCGCTAAAAGCGGGTAGTCTGGCTTCCGCTCGCGATTTGTCATTCGGACACGGTAACAATAAAAATCATTTTAATATATTAAATATGAATATTAAGGAATAAAAAAAATTTAGTACTATTGGGATATATAAATGAACAATAATCCGTAGGCGAAAAATTTTTATCCCCATTTTTCCATTAGTTATGCATTAGTTAATTAACTACTTTTTCTGAATAGAATGTTAACAGAAAAAACCTGATTATTATTAAACTACAACCCTAGGATTTTTTTCACTTCGTGGAGTTATTCTTAAAAGGCATTAAAATAGATCCCCGTTGGAAAAATTTAAAAATGTTAATTTTCCACTTTTTTATTAACAATCGAAAACATTAAAAAATTAAAAACTGCATAAAAGTTATTAAAAAAATTTTGTTTTTCAAATATTTCAAATTTTATGATTTCTAACGTTTAAAAGTAACATGAAAATATTTTTTTTTTTTTTTTTACCGCGATTGTTTAAATAATTGTTATAAACAAATGCATTGTTTATAAGATAATCAACAATTTTTTTTTCCTAATCTACTTGTTGATATAAATTATGATTTTTAAGAAAAAAATTATTCCTTAAAAAAATTTATTTATTGCTATAAAATGCATTTCTTAATTAACAATCGTTTTTACCACTAAATATAAATATTAAGGAACCATTTTTTCTCTAAAAATCATAAATTCTATTGTTCTTAAATATTCTGGAAAAAAAAAATTTTTTTTTTTCATTTTTTATTTGTTTATTTAATAAACAATTTGATATAAACAAATGGATTTTCTTACTTTATTTTTTTTTTAATTCGTAATTTAATTATAAAAACAGCTATGTATTATTTTTTATGAAAAAAATTTTTTTCTATTTTTTATATAACTTTTAATATTTTTATGTCCTAAAATTTGCCTTTTTATCTCGCTCTTTTTCTTTTATAATTGGTATAACTTTTAAAATATTATATATACGACAATTATACTTCAAGTCGTTTTTATTCACTATAAATTAATGAACAATTTAAGCTTTTAACTTCAGCTCTAGCTCTATTATTTATGTTAATTATTGACAATTGTTTATAAAAAATAAACCGAAAAAATTCTAAAGTAATTTTAAGAATCTTAGTTTGGAAAGATTGATAAAAGAACACTCGTTAAAATGTAATTAACATAATGGAAAAGTTTTAAAATTTTTCGGGAAAAGTCTATTCATTTATTTTTTATAAACAATTGTCAATAATTAACATAAATAATAGAGCTAGAGCTGAAGTTAAAAGCTTAAATTGTTCATTAATTTATAGTGAATAAAAACGACTTGAAGTATAATTGTCGTATATATAATAGTTTAAAAGTTATACCAATTATAAAAGAAAAAGAGCGAGATAAAAAGGCAAATTTTAGGACATAAAAATATTAAAAGTTATATAAAAAATAGATAAAAAAAAAATTTCATAAAAAATAATACATAGCTGTTTTTATAATTAAATTACGAATTAAAAAAAAAATAAAGTAAGAAAATCCATTTGTTTATATCAAATTGTTTATTAAATAAACAAATAAAAAATGAAAAAAAAAAATTTTTTTTTTCCAGAATATTTAGGAACAATAGAATTTATGATTTTTAGAGAAAAAATGGTTCCTTAATATTTATATTTAGTGGTAAAAAACGATTGTTAATTAAGAAATGCATTTTATAGCAATAAATAAATTTTTTTAAGGAATATTTTTTTTCTTAAAAATCATAATTTATATCAACAAGTAGATTAGGAAAAAAAAATTGTTGATTATCTTATAAACAATGCATTTGTTTATAACAATTATTTAAACAATCGCGGTAAAAAATAAAAAAAAAATATTTTCATGTTACTTTTAAACGTTAGAAATCATAAAATTTGAAATATTTGAAAAACAAATTTTTTTTAATAACTTTTATGCAGTTTTTAATTTTTTAATGGTTTCGATTGTTAATAAAAAAGTGGAAAATTAACATTTTTAAATTTTTCCAACGGGGATCTATTTTAATGCCTTTTAAGAATAACTCCACGAAGTGAAAAAAATCCTAGGGTTGTAGTTTAATAATAATCAGGTTTTTTCTGTTAACATTCTATTCAGAAAAAGTAGTTAATTAACTAATGCATAACTAATGGAAAAATGGGGATAAAAATTTTTCGCCTACGGATTATTGTTCATTTATATATCCCAATAGTACTAAATTTTATTTATTCCTTAATATTCATATTTAATATATTAAAATGATTTTTATTGTTACCGTGTCCGAATGACTAAATGGCGAGCAGAAGCCAGACTACCCGCTTTTAGCGCTATTTTCAGGGCCCCGTAAAAATTATAAATATTAAAGATACAGTTCCGGGAGGCAGGACTTTTTTTAAGAAATTTCCTCCTCTTTTCAGATCTTTTTTCAAATTTCGAATATCTTTGATAGTTTTTGTGATATTCAAAAAAAAAACAAACCCCTACTTTTTTTTTTTTTAAATTGTTTATAACTTCTGCAATTTTCATCGGCCCCTTTTGGAACTTTTTCTTAAACTTTCTACATAATATTCCGAATCGAATGACACCTTGATCGTAATTTTCGGAGACTATACAAAAATTTCACCCAAAAAGGTACATGTTGACCAGACTATAAACTAGTGGGATACTAACACCTTACATAATCAAAATATTTCAAATGACACGTGGGCCACGTAAAACCAAAGGATTAGGCAACTATAGTATCCACGGACGTGAGTAGGCATTTTTTTTTGTATCCCATACTATTTATGGACGGTCAAGTGCTTATGAAACATTTAGGGTTATACTTTGCAAGTTATTCTTTATAATAGTTGAAAATTAGGTGTTTTTAAATTTTCTGAATATGATTAATCTTAAGGCCTCAAAGCCTAAGGCCAACGCCGCGCCGCTCCCTTCTGTCATCGTGTATGAGGCTTAATGCTTACACTGAATTAATTTTACCACTTGATTTTATTTCTTAACAACATTTTTTATTGCTCATATCATTACTTTAACTGTTACATGTATATATATTTTATTATTGTTACAGATTTTTATTTGTGACGGTCATATTCATATAATTCCTCCAAAAATAGACGCAACTACCACGTTAAAGTTAAAAGATGCAATGAAGCTTGTAGCACAGTTTAAGGAAGAAACTAAGGCATCAGAAGCAATTCAAAAAGCTATATTACGAAAAATTGGGAATTATCCTGATAAAATGAAAGAAAATTTTCATAATGCTGTAGTAAAATTGCCTTTAGACATTGCTAGTCTCATTACATTAAAACCCAAACTGGTATCTGCTATTGTAAATACATACTGTGGTCATGACTTTATTGATGCTAAAGCTTCCAGAAACGTGGCCTTACAAGATTGTGTTACTGTAAAGGTAAAATTTACTAAATTGATGTATGCAATGCTTATGCATTCAAAACTAATAAATATTTTTAG
Organism: Apoda limacodes; assembly: GCA_946406115.1. Lineage (NCBI taxonomy): Eukaryota > Metazoa > Arthropoda > Insecta > Lepidoptera > Limacodidae > Apoda > Apoda limacodes. Next base: position 12,968,087 of record OX291557.1, read on the forward strand.
ATATTCAAATACTGTTGCAAATGACAAGAAAAGTTTACTTGGAATTAAATTGGCTTGTGGATTTCATATGATAATGAGTAAACCAGTGACAGATATATTTTCTACAAAGCAATATGTTCAGTTTTTGACCAACTTGAAGGAACATGGATACTTCAAGGACAATTTAGAAGGTTCACAAGAGTACACAGAGTTAATAGCAAAAGCTAAAACCTTTTATTTAAATACGGAATGCCCAACAAATTCGTCAATTTATAATGAAGTAAAACAATTAATGACGACACAAGAATTTCGTGACGTCAAAGAAGCATTGTCTAATAGTGAAACAGCTGATTTGTATGAAGATAATGATGATTGGCTAAATATTCAACCTGATCAGTTAAATGACTTACTAAATTCCCGTTATGGTAAGAAGAAAAATATAACAAATGACAATTCAGCTCAAACAATAACATCACAATTATCAAATTTCCTAAAAAACACTTCAGATTTTGAAGGTATAGAATTTGCTGAAGAACTTGAAAGTATAGATTTTGAATCAGACGAATTTGTGAAAGCGGTTGAGAAAATGTTAAATATAATATCTGGAGCCAATAATGCCGAGGCAAATAGTGATTTCAGTGACGAATCAGACGAAGATGATATACAAGAAGTTCCAAGCGATATGGAAACAGAAGAAGACAAAGCATCAGTTATTCAAAACATAGTACAAAGTATGAAAGAAGAACAAACAACAGGGCCATCAAGCAATTTACTGAGAAGTATAGGAATCCACAAATCCGATGTATTAGATTCAGATGATGATTAACACGTAATTTTTATTTTTTACCTAAAGGCTTAAAGATCGGCCAAGTGATAGATCTTGTATCTATAGATAGTTCCCACGAAAATAATATTAAAATGCGTTAATACTAAATTTTATTCATTTCCGTAATTAATAATTTGTACTTTGGATTACAGAATTTTACAAATCCTATAAAACTTTCCTCGTATTTATGAGTAGGGTAATTAATATCAACATATAAAGCTTTACAAAAGATTACAAAAGTTTTATTAAAGTGGGCAGATAAACCACTACTTGTCATTACAATGAAGGCTAATTAACGTTAACAAACATCTTTCTAAGAATTAGTGAAATTTACTAATAACCAGCATCATATCGTATTGCTACGAATTAAGGTTGACGTCACGCGTCTTACATCGCGCTATCGAAGTTTCTTCGATAGTTTGCATATATACCGACATACTGAAATGCAAGTCATGGCGTTCTCCAGGTATAACTCCTCACCTGGCGAGGGATTACCACAGGAGAGTAAGCCTGAGCTGAACAGATTTGACCGCACTATCCGCCAAAGCCCTTCCTTCAACTGACCAGTTATTAATATGTACCATAGACCAGTTATAACAACTGTACGATTCGTATCACAGAGCTTCATCAGAACCAATACGTATCGCTGTAATTAAACGCTGATTGTAAGCGCGTTTAACTTTATTTGCATTCCATTAAATTTTACATGTTTTTAGTAAACAACACTGTTATTCCAACAACACTAGTTTTATTCCTGTTAGTAAATACAATAAGTAAAACTCATTGGTAACCGTCAGTGTAATTTACTTGTCCTCGGAATTACTTATATTTTAGTGGTTATTAGCATTATTTACTTGTAGCTACTAAAGTTTTTTCACCGTGTGAATTTCGCGCGAGCGATACCACAGGCAAGGACTAGTATAATAATTTCAGCCAAACCAAAACTCAAAAGATTAAATATGCTTTTTGTCTGTTTTAAAAATTATCATTAGTTTTCAGCATTATACATTTTTTGCCCCGAAAGATTATAGAAATTCTGACTTTGTTTAGTGTTCACTTATTATTATCTATATTAAACTTGTGGGGATGGCTTCCTTAAGAAGGCGATATAGGCCAGAAAGCTAATTTCTGTAATTCTAACGTTGTATATGTAACTGCACTATAAATCATTAGATAATGTCATATACATTTCTATGAGATATATATGTTATATACTTCTTAAGTAATTTATACCGTAATGACGCCTTGAAAATTTTAATTTTTTGTATGTAATTTAGCGTTATTACCGTTTTGTAGTCACATTTTGTGACTTTTTGCTACAACTTAGAGTCAATGCACTAGATAACAAGCTATTCTTATTATTTAACCAAGTTTCATTACAAGCAAATGCAAAACACGCTTTAAAAATTTGCACAAGTGTTGAAACAATGGTTACTTCCAGATTTTTTATTGCATTAAATACAAAAAATGAAAATCACTCACTAAGGTAATGCACTAGACAAAAGCAAGTTTCATAAATTTTTTTTTTTTCAATCCTTTAGATGCTATAGTTTAGCCACAAAATTTGCACAAAAACGGCGTATTTTTGCGGTCTAGGCTATACCGCAGCCTTAAAGCTTTTGGATGCAATTTTTTTTTCTCTTCGCCAGAAATGAAATTTATGATATACTTAGGGAACTATATAAGAAAAATTAGGTCTCTAACATGTAACCATACAAAATATAACTGGCTGAATAGTTGCTATTTTTTTTTTTGCAGGCATTGTCTTAAATTTGAAAATACTAGCTTTTGCCCGTTACTTCTTTCGCGTTGACTTATTTATATACCCATGTCTATCCTCGGATGCTAGTTAATCTCCTTTTCAAGTTTAATCAAAATCGGTTTACTGATTTAGCCGTAACAACGTATCTGATATAACAGGCAAGAAAGTAGGGATATAAAGATTAATTGCTTTGTATACGTTTATTAAGTACCTATGTCGGCTCTGTGGCTCAGTGGGTATCAGTTGACTTAAATAGAGAGGCGTTGGTTCGATACCTGCACAAGACAAACATTTATGTTATGAACATTTGTGTTTGTCTTAACACTGACTATTTTCCATGTATGATATGTATGTATTTTCAAAAAAAAAGTATGTTTTCTATCCTTTTTGTTTATTTAGGGACTAGATATGGCACTGTGTGTAATTAATTTCCAAAAAAAATATTTATTATTTGTACATGATGTGACGTAGGTATTGACGGGCCTACTTAGGCTGCGGTCCGAATTGCGCTCACAAGACTTACGAGCGTAGGCACGCCTATGAGTGGACCGAATTGAAATTCGCACTTATGGTCGTGAGTGACGTTTTCAAATCGGACCAGGCGTAAGCGCGCTCAAAAGTTAACCTAAAATTTATTTTCAAGATTTCCTTATTTTCGTTCGTAGATATAGTTATTTCTATAGTTTTACCTCGCATATTTCAAGGCAAGCTCTGTGTACGGTAGAAAATTTTAATGGTATTTAATTAATAACAACTGAAATGGTTCAAGGCATTGACTCTATATTTTGAATTATGTACTCTTATATTATGTTGCATTTACAGGTTTACCATGGAGTAACAGTTCGAAAGTTCGCGCCAAAAAAAACTAAAACAGTTTGACGTTTGTTGACCGTGCTTACGACGCCTTTCCTCTTCACCGAAGGCACTGTTAGCTCGCGGATATGACGTCACTAATGACGTCATATTACTCAAGAGGCAGATTTGTAAGTGCCGTAAGCGCAATTCGAACCGACTTATGGGCGCGCCGATGGCGCTATCGGCACTTTCGGCGCAATTCGGACCGCAGCCCAAGTCGGTACGGCTTACATATTTTATTGTACACATGTGATGCGTATTCATAACGTCTTCACTGCGGCCATATTGTGCGCAATAAGACAGAGACAAAGATACACTGATAATGTAAACTGCGCACAAAACGATGAACGAAACAGGGTAGGATGGAATGGGGTAGCAAATTTCTATATCACCACTGACCTGTCAATCACCATTTTGACTTCATGTAATGTGCGTAATCTTTGCAGTTTATGTATGTACGATTGATTTTACGACTTGACTTTCCCTACTGGACTCTGTTCACGTTTTGAATTGTGACCTGGCTGTGTTTCATGGACTGTGTACAATTGTTTAATATGACTTCGCTTTGCTTTCTGGCCTCCCTGTATGTTCGTCCTGGCAGTATTTATTGGATTGTACTGCGTACAATTATTTTTACGACTTGGCTTTTTCTACTGGATTTCGTTTACGTTGCTGGCTGTGTTTATTGGACTCTGAATAATTTTTGGCATGTGGACAGCAGAAGACCAGATTAGTTGTGTAGAACGTCACAAATAGTAAAAAAGATAAATGGCAAATCCTTGGGACATTCTTTATTTTGGTTGTCAAAAATCATTCATAGTACCGATAGTTAAAACACACAAGAAACAGCGTACTACAAGTTTTTTGTAGTATACAGATACAATGTCGACATCTTACTTAAATAACGCCTGAACATTATCATTGTTACGATTGCGACAAATATTTTCAGTTAAGTACATCTTGGTAAGGTTACGGGTTACAGACGTACTTTTCGGTTTTTATAGACTTCCGATATTTAGACTATGTATAGTCCTTATATCAAAGACCTAGGGAGTTATATAGGACAGTCGTGACATTTAGAAAATCCCCCATCCCGTTCTACGCGATTACGTACATCGCTTCATTATCAGTGTGGCTTTGTCTCTTTCTCACTTACGTGCTTAAAAATCGTGAAAATACTAGTCTTACTATTCCTACTTCCCATTCTGTTTGTCGTTCCGACGTTGTTACGGCTAAATCACTAAACTGATTTCGATTAAAATTATAATAAAGATAGATTACCAACCGAGGATAGACAAAGGGTATATAAGTTAAGTCCACGCGAACAAATACGAGGAAAAGCTAGTTTTTCAAAATAAAAATATAGCATGCAAAAAAATTATACTATGCTTTTGTTACGGGTTAGAGGCCTAATTTTTTCTTATATAGATACAGTTATTTAGTCATTTCTCGCGAAAGAAAATTGCATCACCTGTCCATACGCTTTTGGGCAATGGCTTTCATTAATAGGTACTTCTTTTGTAACTTTTATGGAAATAAAACTTAAAAAAACAATTTAAGTTTTACCAAAAATTTATATTTCAACCTCTCAAGAAAACAACGGTATATAAATTTTTATATAGTACAATATAAAAAAAAAACAAATATACAAATTGCAAATACAAAAAATACAAAAGTATCTTAGCAACACATTAGCTTATGTTCAACAAATTACTTTTTCCTTTTGAATATAGTGTTAACAGTACAGTAGCATTTATCATCCGAAATTGCTGTCGATATATACGTCGTAATTCTGTCTTAAATTAATAAAAAAGCACATAATAATGAAAGCATGTATTACAATAAATTGTTATATCTATTATTATATGAACATTTCAACACTATGTCAGTGTTAAGGTGGAGACGACAGCATCCAACATTTTTCAATAGTAAATATATTACAGCCTGCTTTTATATTGTTCACAATATAGGCTGGAGGAATGTTTAGAATATTTTAATTTTTACACTAAACACCTGACTTGACCAAACTAACCGACACTGCCCTTAAACCTAGATTCCCGCTTACTAACAACCAACTAACGCCATTTAACGATAACCTACCTACCTATAATAGGTGCGTTCTGTTTACTTAAATACATTTAATGTCATAATCCAGTCAAGTTAAAAAGACATAAATTCTGTACGAGACACTGTACAAATTTCGGCTCATTCTCTTTGGATGGATTATTGACATTAAGCGATTATGTACATTATGTCGGTAAACAAAACGCCACTAATATTTTTAGCACAAGGCGATATTTACCAAATGATTTGAACAAAAATTTAAATAATATGTCACAATTCAAAGATGCGCATATGATCCACCAGTTACCACTAGTGTTTCTCCGGTGATATAACTGGCATCATCTGACGCCAAAAATGCTACAGCTGCAGCGATTTCTGAAGGTTTTCCAAACCTATTCATTGGTACGTTGGATAAACTTTTCTCTTTCGCAGCTTCTGATTCTGTTATCTATAAAAAAATATTTTAAAAAAAATATATCATTGTCGTTATCGGTCTTACCTGAACTGTAGGGCCAAGGCATGAAATGCTATACTGGGTATGAATTGATATTTCTATACTGTGGATATTCTATAAGACATTATATAAATATTGTTATCAAATCAACAAGCAATACGACAAGAGACCGAATTGTCGAATTGATTCATACTTTAAAACCGGGCTCCTACTGATTACTCCAGCTACTGAGCACAAACACAAGCACAGAAAGACAGAGCTCCTTCGCACTTATAACATAAGTATGGATGCGAAAGTAACTCTGTCTGTCTTTCACCTCTTCACACTTTAAACTGCTGTACCGATTAAGATGAAATTTGGCATGGTAGTTTAAGTTCTGGGAAAGGACAAAGGCTACTTGAAAACGTCAATAGTGAGTCTGTTATTTTTCTGTGATAAAGGTGCCGTTGAAATCCTACACTGATAATCGAATTTAGGGCGGGTGGAACCGCGGGCAAAAGCTAGTTCTAGATAATTCTTAAAAATCTACATGCCTACAATATACATATTCTATTTTCGACCACAGAAACCACCTGCACATTATGTGTCTGAAAAGCATTTACCATTCCCCATGCCCCGGGCGGCGAAGACTAGGGGCGGGCAGTAAGCCACCAATTAGATCAGTACGCTATAAATTTTGCCTTAAGGGCGGCAAAGTGGCACTCTGCCCCACCTTTTTAAAAATGTAGATCCGGGGATGTATATTATTCTGTCCCTCCCTGGTCTTTTATTGTACCGTATATTACTTTAAAGCTGATGATTTACGGCCAGTCATAGTTATATGAAGTGACTTAGTTCAAAAACACTGCATTTCAAGCAATGCTGTGGCGATAGATTCACCACCAGTCACGCAGGAAGACAGTCACTTTAGTGATTGGTGAAGAGGGTGTGCCCCACTTTATGATGTGGAAATGAATCTAGCCACTGGTTACCCTATACTGGGGATACCTACAATTTACCATAAGATGATTTAATATTCTTGTGAATTTACATTGTTAACGTCGCTATCAAATAAGTTTAAGGCAGGGCGTGTAGGCTGATTCCCACGTACAATGCAACTAAATACTCTACTTTGATAGAAAGTGCCGAACATGGGCGTAGCATAAAATACTAGAAAGTTATTCCCTACACTATGTATGAGGAATGCTGAATAAGCCAAACTTTACAATATTTACTATTTGACTGTCCGAATATATTTGCAACACACACATTTCTTGCACACATTGGCTAGCTTGAATTAGTTGCTATTATCTACGCGTGGCTGACACATTAAACTATGTATTTATTTTTATTTATTTATTAAAATTATCAAAAATATACAATAAAATTTGTTGAAGCCCTGCAGCCTGTGGTAGTTTAAAACTGTGTTACAGGCTACAATGTCTTCCCCAACACATACATTTAACTTAAAAAGTACTTAGCCTAAGTCCAATACAATATAAACTGTAGTAAGTTGGTATTTGAATTTAATAATAATTAATTATATTTAACACATGGCAAAAAAGTTACAAAACAAAGCAAAAATGAAAGGCATATTAAATAAAGTGAATGTAGGCATAATATGTGGGTAGTGTATAAGTTGTCCTTAGCGTGATTAGATGATGGTGAGCATTGAGTATTGATGTGCGATGGGTTTAAGTGAGAGGTGAGTAGAGAGTGTGGATATTGTGTAGTTTAATGTGTTGTGTTGGTAAACTGTATACCTATCACTAACTTAAATTGATAAAAAGATCCTCTGTCAAATCGTAGTTGAGATCAGAAAGCCAGTTACGTATAATAGATTTTATATTATGATTGTTGCAGTGTCTCGTTTTAATTTTGGAATTTAACTGTGTGTATAGAAATGGAGCATTATAATGTCTTCTAGCAAAGGTACTCCGATAGTTGGGAACCGGATAGCGGTGTAGTCTTTTATTTGTTTGTGGAAGTTTAGGAACAACATCGCGATGATATCTGCGAAAAGATTGGAAAATATAAAATTTTCTAATGGTAAGTACATTACACTCACTATACAATTTACTGGTAGGATATTTATAAGGCACACGCTTTATGACTTTGAGTAACGCTCGCTGTGCTCTTTCAACTTCTATCATGTGCGTCTTAGCAGTACCTCCCCAGGAACTTATACAGTAAGTTAGTATTGACTCACATAGTGCCTTGTATACAAAGAAAAGAGAAAACAAATCAAGTACATCCCTAAGACTTTTAAATATAAAAATTAATTTTCTAATCTTTTGCTAACTGCTTCAATTTGAGGTCCCCAGGCCAGTTTACGACGCCATTATCTTCTGGCATCGATTATTGCCTACTTTTTGTTTTTCCTATTTAACCTCCGAAAATTGAATCGAGAATCTTAAATAGGTACTTACAGCGGAAGCAAATTTTGTTGCCACAATGCCGGGCGCGACACAATTAACCCTTATGTTGTCACTGGAAACCTCGCTGGCAATAGATTTAGTTAGGCCCAATAAGGCTGTCTTACTCACACCATATGCTCCTAAAAACTGAAATAGAAATAGAAAATACAGTGCAAAACAAACAGAAGAACAAAGAAGTCAAAATACAATGTGACATAACTAATAATAACTTTGGAGAGTATGGAAAATCATTCTGAATGTTTTAGCGTTTATTCTTAAATTATGATGCTGATATAAAATAATTAATATTTCCGTTTTTTTTTTTTATAATAATAAATATTTTTGAACATTACACACAGCGCCGTCTCGTCCGAACAAAGCAAAGCTTGTGCTATGGATACCATACCAGACAACTAAAACAAATACATATAGGTACATGTTTACTTAATACATTTTTTTTGTTAATACATACATATTATACATATGAAACACCCAGTCTCAAGACAAGCACACAAATAATAAATGTTTGTCTTGTGCGGGAATCTAAACCACGCCCCTCGATTTAGCGGTCGGGTCATTACACACTCAAATCAAACTAAACAATATTTATTCAAATAGGTTTCATAGAACACTTTTCGAATCGTCAATACAATGTCAACAATGTTAATTTTTGCCAAAAAAGAGCTAGCAAGCACAAAGCCACGGAGCCGAAATGTTTATAACATAAATGTTTGAGTTGTGCGAAAATAGAACCCGCGCCCTTGGATCCGCAGATATACTACTACCAACAGAGGGTGATTTGGGCCGTATCGTCTACTACGCGGGACCAGTGCAGATTGAAGACTTTACATAACGTCTTTTGAAGTAGATATGCACATTTTTTTCGCGATATTTTCCTTCAACGAATTAAGCCCGTTCATAAGACTATATTACAAGATCCCAGAGCGATCTGACATAACTTATGTTCACATAGATGAAACCTTAGGTTCTCATGTAATTTGAATACCTGCGTGCTTGTGAAATCAGACATGTAAAAATAAGTAAAGTTCTTTTATTTTTTGTGGAGCTTTAAAGCGTCTGACAAAAGTTTTGGCCCATGGAAAGTGTCTGACTCTTATAATACTATTTTAGAATAATATTCTACAAAACATATATAAAAATCAGCTATTTAAATTTAAGTTAAGTGACTCTTTTTTTTTTTAAGTTAAGTAACTCTTATTTTTAGTTACCTTTCTCACTGGTACCTTCTCAGGAATCACAAGGGTAGCTCCACAAGCACGCAGGTATTCAAAGTACATGAGACGCTACTGAGAGCCTAAGGTTTCATCTATGTGAAATTAAGTCATGGCAGATCGCTTTGGGATCTTGGACTACTAGGTCGTATACGCGGGGACTCGAACGACCGTCCCTCGCGCTACGAACACGCAGCACTGAGACCATTAGGCTACCACCGAGGTGTCAAAGTATAGCATTATTATTCAATTTAATATTGATACGATACGTAGAAAAAGTTTTACGTACTTCTATCGGTCGATAAGCAGCTATGGACGATATAAAAATGATGCTTCCACCTCCTCTCTTGATAAGTTCTGGATATGCTTCTTTAGCTAACAACCAGGAGCTTTTGACATTTATGTCAAATATTTTGTCCCACGCACTCTCCTCTGTCTGTTAAAAAATAAAATATAGATAACTACTATGAAAAATACACATAAATGACTTTATACATATTATATACTATCACCAGACACTTAGACAGAGATCCAACAATTCCAATTTAATTTAATCGATAAAATACACATTTTGGGGTGCAGACTCAACGTCACACCAGCATGGGCATAGCCATGTTTTGGATTAGGGGGGGGGGGGGGGCACTTCAACAGTTTAATCTAGTTAAAATTAAAATCTGTTATTCTTACTTATTTTTTTATATAGCTTACAACTTAAACAGGTCCTGTTAAAATTAAAATCTATCACATTTGAAAACAAGTAAAAAGTGATTTAGAAAATTAAAAAAAAGCACATTTAAAGCGAATTTAAAAAATAAAAGGTAATCTTAGTAACTGAAAAAAAACAAAAAAGTAATTTTGCGCCAAAAATCCGCCATTTTGATTTCCAATAATTTTAATATTAATAATAATAATAATAAATCTTCATTTCAGACACAATGATCCATACATTTACATTTAAATTAAAACATTATTTACATACAAACAGTATAGCCTATGACACTCTAGTTAAGACGAATCTAACCATTTATAATTTATTAAAATCGGTTTAGCCGTTTGGTAGTTACTAGGGAACATAGAGTCCCACATACATACAGGTCAAACACATACATATACCCACCTTTTAGGCTTTGCCGCAGTCAGGTAAAAATATTCTCTTGTTAAAATTAAATTTTAACATTATTAAGACAAAATTTTGTTTTTTTCTTAATTACTTACATCAGTTTTCTCTAGTTAAAGCACTTACTTAAGTTGCCAAAATATAGAGGGGTTATATTTCAGTAGACTAGTAGTTTCCCTACAGAAATGATAGATTTTTTCAAGATCTATATTTCGGACTTGCTGCTGCCCGCGACGTCGTCTGCGTGAACGCTATACTATAACATCACTTTTTGTGAACGAAAACATAGCCCGATCAAATTCGACGCCAACGCCATCTAGTTAGCAAATAGGAAACATTTTTATATGGTGAAAAATTATAACACATCTAAGTTATGACTTCACAAATCTCACTTAAGTTTATATGCGACATGAAAATATATTAATATTAATTAATTAATAATTAAGAAGCAAGTCAAATATGCGTCGTTAGATTACACGTTGTTACAGAATGCGTTGAAGAAATAAAGGTTCACTGCTCATTCCCGTATGTGATAGCGTGATAATATGTAGCCTATATGTTGACCCGACTTCTTAATAATAGTTGTGCCAAATTTGAAGTAAATCCATGCAGTACTTTTTGAGTTTATCCCGGTCATACATACAGAAAAACAGACAATAATTCTAAAAACTTTATTTTTGGCTTCGGTATCGATTGTAGATCACACCCCAAGATTTTCTTTAAAAAAATATTCAATGTACAGTTTTGACTTTCCTACCATTTTATTATATGTATAGATGACAGCTACCAAACATGATAGGGCTCTATCTCCATAAATATTGATCGTAAACTAGAAGTTTCCTTATATAAGTTATAAATATTCATTTCGGATGACAGCTGCTGTCAAACTAGAAAGTGCTGATCTTCATTTCGGATGACGCTGTCAATCTATAAATAGCTATATCTCCAAAACTATTGATTGCAGCCTAGTGGTTTCTTTACACATGTTTTCGATCTCATCAAGGTCTTCATTTCGGATGACAGCTGTCAATCTATAAATGGCTATATCACCAAAACTATTAATCGCAAACTAGTGATTTCTTTACATAATCACGATCACTTTGTTGTCCGTTCCTATGTTGAAATTAAAATCAAATTTTAAGGTCTATGGTCCCTTTAAGCTTGATTTTTTTACAATCTCATTATAACACATTTAAAAAAAGTTTTTCGGTCTGTCTATCAAGACCTTTTTACTTAAGAACGCGTGGAGGTATTAAGTTGAAATTAATATCAAATACTAAGGTCTATGATCCTTTAAAGCTGGAAAATAATTAATCTTCTTTGTCAACGAAATAAAAAAATACGGCCATTTTGAACGCGTGGAGGTATCAAGTTGAAATTAATATCAAAAAGTAAAATCTACAGCCACTTAATGTTATAAAAATTCAAGTTTCTAAGTCAATGTAAAAAAATATGCCCAATACGGTCATTTTTATCGCATATTGTGACAAATAAAACAAAACCTATAGGGTACTTCCAGTTGACCTACGAGACTTGATCTCATGATGGAAGTGCTATCTACATATATTAAGTTTGTGCGGAACCTAGATGCGCGAGCCAGACACGCACTTAGCCGGTTTTTTTCTTGCAATACGTACAGTCGGAGTCTTCGCCGCTACATCAGTAATAGGCGAGAATCTCTGGATTTCGCCTGTCTCACAGAGGAGTATTTGTCCAAAAAGTGAATCAAAATCATTTTGTCGTTTCTATCAATTGGAAATGTAATAAAAAGCAGTATAAACCTGACTCAAAATCTCTATGCAAATCTTGTAAACATAACCTCACTTTACTTAATGTTAACTTTTTCTGGTAATTTTAATCATAAATCATTAAAATACTTACATGATTACCTTTATTGTCACATTCTTTTACTGGTTTTCAAATCACGACACTGATTAAATCTACAAAATTTCAAATTTACAATGATAAATATTATACGTATTTATGTATATGTTGCATAGACTAACAAAGCGAAAGACGCGCGTCAAGGTCATTTTTGTTTACACGAATTGCACACAGATTCTGAGTCCGGTTTAGGTAATGAGTATTTTAAATACCAGTGTTTAAAGTATTTAAAAATATAAAAGATTTAATCAGATTCGCCAGCATTGGATCCTTCCTTTTCTTCATGTTACTGTCAGTTGTAAATATATACAACATCTCCAAGATCAACAGTTGTAGCTAATGCCTCAGTCGAGAAATGCTTCCTTTTTTCTGAGGCCTTTGTCTTGTACCTACTGCTTAAAAAGGAATCAGAACTTTCTGGAAAAGTTTTGTCTAAGTATACAGTTGTGTATTGTAGGCGTCATTGGATGCTAACCATACAATTCCACGTTAGGTTTTGCAGTTTGTTCTACAAAATTTTCTAATTCAATAAATTTGAGCCCGCTTGACAAGACTTTTAAAATCACATTGCATTTTTTTATAACGTTGAGGCCAACTCCTGTAATACGGGAAGAAGTTTAAGAGTCCAGCATTACCAGCATTGATGTTGCCAAACCCTGCTTTGGGAATGTCCACCAACAATCCCATTTCTTCTTTAAAATAATCCTGTATTCTCCTTTTTGTAAACGTCAATGTGTGTTTTATTTCTAGTTTAGTTTATTCTTGATACTTCACTGTTTTTCAAGTTAATTATTTGATTTTCTATGTACTTAGCTGATTTTCTAGTTTGTGATGTCTTTTGTTTCATGTATGAAGCGTACCTATTTATATTGGTCTACAATATTTTGTGGAAGAAACTACTAATTGTGTCTGAACTCCTTTAATTAATCAAAATTCACATGACATTTAAAATTATTTTTGTTCCAATACTTGTAGCGTAAAGTAGGTAAGTACCCAAGTTTAACAGACGCGAAATGATTCTGGCTCCGCTATTCATAAAATACAACATAACAGCTCGTCGCTAACCTCTTAGCTACATAACTACAGCCAAAGCCTATTTGCACCAATGTTACTCAGTACTCTATATGATTTTTATTTTATTTTTTACAAAAAAAATTATTTTCAATTTTAAATATTGGAATGCTCTAGTATCATTTAAAATGTATTTAAAGCAATATATGGATTATAGCCAAAGTGCAATTTTACCAAATCGAAAGCTACCTGAATAAGCAGCATTTGTAAACAAAAGTAATTGAAATATTTTATATATTTGGCCTACCAGAGGTAGACCTCTTTGCATGGTAAAGATCGGCGAAACTGCTGCCTGATATTGTATATTTTTTTCCTTACTCTCAATTTTTGCTTTGAATGTACCTATTTGTTCGGGCAAGATTAGCAATGAGCTGAAAGTTTCAGTTCAGTCTGAAACCTGAGATCAGACTTCTAGAATAAAGCTGCAGAAAACCTTATTTAAAGACTTTGCAGCTTGGAAAAGCTGGTGTCAATAGTGAAAAGATACAAAACAGCTAAATACTTATATACTATTTACATGCAAATAGTTATCAAGCTCGTAGTTTACCAACCTGGAGAAAGCCGCATATTTAAGCTCTCATCAAACATGTAACGAAGGCTGTGTCGAAATTTAAGCTCATGGCTTAAGTTCTTGTACCTCCTAGTTTATTTTAGGTTTTGCAGCACATTGCCGTTTTTCTATGTACGTAAAGTTAGCAGAACAACTATCGCAAATCGAAATGAAATAAGTTGCGTAATTTGCCGCAAATATGCCGTCATTTATCCGTGAAAAAATAAAATTTTATATTTTATATTTCCTGAGTTACAGAGTTTTTTGCTAACTTTACGTTAAATTAGCAGAACACAAACGAAAAAAATGGGATTTAGAGAAAACCAAATACACAGGAATTTGCCGTTAAATAGCCGTGGTTTTACCGTGAAAAAAATTGCCGTTATTATATTTCTTGAGTTACAGAGTTTTTTGCTAACTTTACGTAAAGTTAGCAGAACACAAACGAAAAAAATGGGATTTAAAGAAAAACAAATACACAGGAATTTGCCGTTAATTAGCCGTGGTTTATCCGTGAAAAAATTTGCCGTTTTTATATTTCTTGAGTTACAGAGTTTTTTGCTAACTTTACGTAAAGTTAGCAGAACACAAACGAAAAAAATGGGATTTAGAGAAAACCAAATACACAGGAATTTGCCGTGATTTATCCATGAAAAAATAAAATTTGCCGCTTTTGTATTTCTTGAGTTACAGAGTTTTCTGCTATCTTTAAACTAACACAAACTAAAAAAAATGGGATTTAGAGAAAATTTGAATTTGCCGCTAATTTACCGCGATTTATCCGTGAAAAAATAAAATTTGCCGCTTTTATACATTTATTGTTATAGGGTTTTTTCTTTTTTTACATTCTAGTAGGCAACCAACGAAAACATGGGATTTATAGAAAACCAGCTTTTATAATTTTGTTTTAAATTAAAAGAGTTAGCAAAACAACTTTCGCCGATCGAAATTAAATCAATGGCATAATTATTCGTGTATTTCTCGTGAAGAAATAAAATTGGTCGCTTTTAAACCTTTTATGTTATACTGTTTTTCTTTTTTTCCGTAAAGTTAGCAGACAACTAACGAAAAATTGGGGTTAAGATAGAACCAAATACATAGGAATCTGCCGCTAATATATCGGGAAAAATTAATGAAGTTGTTAGATCTGGGGCCATGATATTTTACAGCTACTATAAAATAAGTATAACAATATAACTTCGTAGCCTATTCTTAAATTTTTAAGAATTTTGTTTCGTTTTCGTGTACAAAATAGAATTTTCATGCTGACATCACATTTAATCTGTGATCAGCTTGGTGAAGCATTCGAAAACAAATAAGTATGGTGGAGTTACCACTTCACTCATTTAAACCGAGTTCTAACCCGATGGCCGTTTAAAAATTTGTGTAGATTTATTAACCTAGGCTGAGTTTTTTTAGAGGCAATGTGACCAAATTTTTGAACATCGTGCAATAAATCAATAAATCTGTTCACTCAGCTTAGCAATCGGAGCAAAACGAACAGTTTATTTGCACGAGGTGCAAAATTATTATCAAATTGTACGTTAAAAAAATCTCAGGCCAAGTATTAACTCAAGTTTCCCGATATTGACAGATTCCAATGAAGTTGGCAGCCATATTTGTTAGAATTAGAAATGTCAAATCAATGTTCACTGAGTTTCCACAACTTGGTTACATGGTCAAAAATGCTTCATTTTGTATAAAATTGTGTTTAATTTGCCGCTATCTATTTCAATCGCGGAATAATTAGCACAAATGCTAATTTTGCCAAAACTTTTTGATAACGGTCTAGGGATTTAGTTTTTCCTTAAGCGGCAACACTGATCAGACCAGACTAATCGTTAATCTATGATAATTTTAGATCCTATACTATATAAAATAACGGCAGAGTATCGCACTATAATATAGCTAAAATCTGCGATAAATAAATTGAAAATTACCATAATTTTGTCGACTGATAAATTTCAGTGAGATTACAGCGAGATCAGCGAGATAAAATAAAAACCATGACTACAATCTAGGTACCTACTTCAACTGATCTCATAATACTTTATCTCGCTTATTCAATTTTAGTGATGTTGCAATTTGAACCCAATTGTAAAAATTGAACGATCCTATTTCTTGAATGCATCTATAATATTACCAAGTTATTATTCTGAGTTACCAACATTTCGTGCCATCTCTTACTAAGCGTAATTTTTTTTTTCTGACTGACTATGTAGTTGGCTGTTGCAACCATTACTGCTTCACCGGGCTTTTTTGGGCGAGACTCTGAAGGAGCCTCAGCCCATATAGCGCCCAACGCTCAAGGGCTCAGCCTCGGTTTGGATTGTCTATCTCGGGACTAATCGACAGCGGGATAGTGAATAGATTTTTCAACATAACAGTAAGAGATAGCACGAAATGCATTGCAAACGTAGCACCGTTCAGAGTACATTTTCCGCAGCGTCGCGGAGCGTGTTTCAAACAAATGTTTGACCTTATTTTTACATTTACTAATCAGACACAACAAAATGTTGTATACATGATCTTAAGCAAAATATCTATGTGAAAAATAAATTCAAAAAAGGTATAAAAGCTACAAATTTAATTTCTTTGCGAAAAAATCACGGAAGATTATGCAATTTATTTAATTTCGATTGGTGAAAGTTGTTTTGCTCACTCTTGTTATTAAAAAAATATAAAAGTGGGTTTTCTCTTTATCTCATTTTTTCGTTAGTTGACTACTAAAACGTAAAACAAGAAAAGCCCTATAAATGTATGAAAGCGGCAAATTTTAATTTTATTTTTTCACGGATAAATCACGGCAAATTCCTGTGTATTTGGTTTTCTCTAAATCCCATATTTTTCGTTTGTGTTTAAACTTTAGGTAACATCGTTTTTCTCCTCTTATAATCAGGCAGGAGAGTTCATGACCTCGCTTTAAAAAATATATCCCCAGGTCCAACTGAAGTGTCAAAAGTTAAAATACACAATCCGAATGCCAACTTCAAAAAATTTAATTGAGCGTCAAGCTTGCATTAATTTAATTAAAGAAATACTACAGTTCAGAAATGATAAAAGATAATCCTGTCAAAATCTAACACGTGATCAGCTGTTGCTTCAAAGTCAAAAAAAAAATAAGCTTAGCTATAAATTCTTTAACTAACATGGCCTTTTTTATAATTATGATTCTTATAATAAACTCTTTTGTTCCTATGATAATGAATCAAATTTGTATTTAATAATAGCTTTATATTTAATTATAATTATAATAAAAAAATGGTTGGTTTTCATGAAATTATTTCAATAGTTTTTTTTGTCTTGTGTTTCCACTGCTGCCCACAACTCTCCACCGCTGCACATCATAGTATCTTTCAAAGCTTGGGTCATGCTTTAGCTAGATTCTAAGTATACGTTTACATTAACCATTCATGGGAAAAACGTTCTTATTATTGTACATTACATTAGTTTTAGTATAGACAGTAGTAATTGATATATAACCGAATCTCGGAATCGGCTCCAATGATTTTCATTAAATATAGTACGCTGGGGGTTTTTGGGGGCAATAAATTAGTCTAGCTAGGTTAAATTTTTGAAAACGTCGTTTTATCCGTGTTTTCAGGCTCATAGCGCCCTCGCCATGGCATCCCGGTGAGATAGGACTCTAACTGCTAACTAGTATCCCTGAAGCTCATTATCATTAGTTTGAGTAAAATTTGAGTTTACATATCCGTACCTACAACACAAACACACACTACCATTACTTAAATGAAAATTCAACATGGGTTCCTAAATAAATTTTTCTTACCTCTAGAATGAGTCCAACACTAGGATTTACTGCAGCATTTGAGACCAGTATGTCAAATCCACCAAACTTCGTTTTTGCCTGCAATTTTATGTATGTTTAACATTGTGTACCTACAATAAAAGTTTTTTTTTCCAGGTGCAATCATGTCATCATTAAAAAGACCGAGTAGATAGGTTAATTGAATGTCATGTCATTGCTTTCATCTCAGCCAGAAGACAAATGTAGGTAGACCTCCCCATATGTCCCCATAGCAGCATATGAACCACTTCAGCTTCCTTTGTTGTTGACTTTGGTTTTTCTGTGAATTACCTCTGGATTTTATAGCACAAAGAAACAACAAGCATAGCTACCACCATAGTTCACTAAGTGATTTTGAATTTATTTAAGAGGCCAACAGTCATGTCATGTAAGGTCAGGGTTTTATAGTTATTATTTATATTAAAAAAGGAAATAAATCAGGCAAAAACTACTGAACCTTGAAACAAAATGTCATTACCCTCTTTCACATTTCTGTTTCTGTAATCAATTTAGATGTCATAGGTATGCTATATATATATCTTACTGTTTCAAATATTTTCTTCCTTTGTTCGGCATCCCCAACATGGCACACTACCCCTTCTGCTTTAATGCCATCATCACGCAGACTAGAGACCGCTTTCTGTACATTGCTATCTTTTCTACTGCTTATTATAACACTTGCACCTTCATTGCCTAATCTCCTAGCTATTGCAAGCCCTATGCTGAAAACAGTTTAGTTTGTTAAAATGTTGTATTTAACAATTGTGAGATGTAACATTAAGCTAAGGCAGTCATTTCTAAAATAAGTTACTTTAATGTTTGTAAATATATTTAGGTACCATTTTGTTTTACGTTTATATATTTACCAGTTGATATGTTATAAATTAAATAAATATTTAAAATATATCAATAAAAATGTATTATGACAAATAGGTTTCTTGTTCATAAACATATATAGTGCTTCTAATGTTTGAGACATTTAAGTAGTTGATAATAATATATTTCCTATTATTACCAAATAGGTCTTACCGCAGTAGGGTTTTTGATTAGTCAAGATATTGTGGTATTATCCATCCAACCTTGGTATAAATGTGTTCAAACCACAAAAAATTACCTAGATAAAAGTAACCAATACAAAATAGAAATAAAACTAAGTGGTAGATGTAAATGGAAGACTATGGGATCTCCTAATGGGAATGGTAATTCAGTGCCAAAATTGTGTCAAAAGATTTGACAATGTTCAACATACTGGTTGGCATAAAAAAGCTGGTGATTGTAAGAGGAGCTTAATCTGGAGGAGACCTATGTCTTAATACATCATAATTTAGTGTTTAGATTAATTTGCAGAAGACTGTTAGTGTTCAAAAATTGTCAGTAAGAAGCAGATGTGACCCAGGGCTGTCCTTCAGGGTTTGGGCCATCAAGAACAATTTTGCTTGCTGAATGTTAATATCAAGCATAGATGTCCGGGGGCAACCGTGCACACTAATCAGTCTTCGCTATTGACATGACCCCAGTAGCTCAACCAGCAAATAGTACTGCCAGCAGGATAGCAAATCCTTACGGTAAATATTTACCCTACTTACAGCGAATAAACGTGAAAATGTCTTAGTTTCGTTGCATTGGTAAGGGTAAATTCTGGAACACAGCCCTGGTGAAATTACTTACCCGTCAGTAGAGGCAGTTACAATTGCCACTTTCCCCGTTAATCTGCTGCAATTATTAGATACACTAACAGAATATTGCTGCACTTTATTCATATTATAATTTGCTAAGGCTAGGACCTTTAACAAACGACTCATACCTATCTTCTTCACAAACTACTACTAAATATTATATTTGCCTGATATAACCACCCCACCAACGATAAGATAGTCTTGTCTTATATATATATATATAAGATAACCGATAAATCAGATAAATACCTAGGTAATTTGGTAAAAAAAGGAGTTGTTCCGTTTTGGTACTAAAATAAATTTTAAAATTATCCAGCCTAAGAGTAATTTTTTTTCAGAGCATTTAAAATCTAGAACTTCTAAAATAACAAAAAATTTTTTTGAACCTCGTTAACAATTTTTAATGTAGATGGAACGTAGAATTACGAAACGGAGCGTATGATTTAGGCTGATGGACTAATGATCAGTGCACAATACCATTAAAAAATCGACGACCCATATGTCAATATTATTGATAATAGAACCGTTTTTCCCCCGAAAGGTAAAAAACGAATATTTAGGTTTCAGCCGAAAGGCTTGACATATTGAGATAAGCTCTTGAAAATCAGCGCCGTCTAGTGGTAGGAGGCGAGGTGGTTGACGCTGGCAAGAGAATTTTATTGGTGTGTCAAGCCTTTCGGCTGAAACCTAAATAATCGTTTTTTACCCTTCGGGGTGACACATTGAGATATTTCATATCTGCCGGCGCTGACTTAGCGTACTTTGAATAACTATAACTTTAACTTTAGTGATTAATTTAAGGAGTTAGAATTAACGCAAAAAAGTTTCGATATATATATATATTAGGCTTGACACATTGAGATATTTCATATCTGCCGGCGCTGACTTATATATATACATATATTTTTTGTATTTAACTAATCAAAAATTAACAATGCTATACTTAGATTGGCTAAGTAATTAATAGGTTACTACTGAGGTTCTTAATTCGAAAGGGTGGTTGGAGTTGCGCGTTTCTTGACTTCTGGTCTCCAAAAGACGGTGGATCCAGTGGAGATGCTTAGATGTTGGAGTACTCTGGGTATTACAGCTGGGGGTGGAAAGATCCATCCTAGACTGTAATTCCACTTTTTGGAGAAGGCATCTACAAATTCGCACCGGTGATCTCTCTGATCTTCGGTTACATATCTTTTCACTATCCCTGAATTTTTTGATGCAAAGAGATCGATTTCTGGTATTCCCATCGTTCGAAAGATGACTTGTAGCAGTTGTGAGTCTAGATGCCATTCTTGTGAGGTCTTGAACCTGAATATCTGGATTAGCCTGCAATGCCAAAAACCTAGTGGTACAACATTGCTTGCAAAATTCAATATTGCGAGAAGTCGTTTTGCGCTTATCCAACACCATTCCACGCAAAGTTTCTAGAATGAATTAAGTGAAGTGAAGTTTCTAGAATGATTTGCAGGTAATCTATTTATGTTATATTTTGTATTCCAGAGGATGCCTAAGTATTCTAACTGTTGTTTTGGTGTAATGATCGATTTTCTAACATTGACATGCCAGCCGAGTTGTTTGAGGTACCGTACAGTTTCTCTAGCCCGTTTGCTCAGCAAGGAAGCATCTTGATTAATAAGAAGGAAATCGTCTAAGTAGACTATTGTTCTAATCCCTTTTTCCCGTAATAATGAGGCTAACCAGTTTGAGATTTTGCTAAAAATAGAAGGAACGCTAGAGAGACCGAACGGTAAGCAGTTGATATTATAAATTTTACCTCCAACACAGAAGAAAATGTATCTTTTGTGGGTTTTTGACATCGGTACGTGATAGTAAGCGTTTGAAATATCAATTGATAATTTTGTTGACGTCCCCTAGGGTTTTGGTCATGTTCGGGGTGAAAGGTTTTCTTAGGAGTTGGAAGTGATTTCTTGTTTTTTGACTTATAAGTAGCGATAGCTTTCTTGGGAAAAAACTTTTGCGCTCCCCCCTGGTCCTTTATAATGTCATTTAGTTTCTGTTCCGAGAACAGATGGGTTTCCGACGGAGGTTTTTCGTGTAGGACCCTATTTGAAGATTAATATGTTTCTCTTCGGCTCTAGGTCATCTCAGCACGCCTGCCGCAGGTGTATTGGAGGAGCGCGTTAGAAAACTTCCTGAACGGACAGTCTGGCTTAAGAAATTTATTTTGTATATCAGCTTGCTCCTTCGAATCCAGTTCTTGGCAGGCTTCCTGGGAGGCTTCTCGCTGAAGCAAGAGGCCGTGCGTAATGGCATCTAAGGTGATATCGATTTTTTCAAGGTGCGCTAGTGATCTCCATGATGGGGTTGATAGGGCCAGGGTGTTATTAACTTTTAGTGCGCTGAAGACTGGTGTTGCATTAAACATTTTTTGTACTTCAGAGAAACGGAAATTTTTCCATCCTTCGTCTCCTAGCCTTTGGCATTTTTTGCCTTGTTCTGCAATTAAGGGGTCTGCTTTTGCGAATTAAGGCTCAACTTCCGTTGTAACCGGGGAGAAGTCTAAAGTGGGTTCATTATTATTTTTTGAGTTCAGCTCTGCCAGTTTTCCTTGCGTGTTTGCTATTCCCGTTTCTAGGGCCAATTACTCAGGTGTTTTATCATTCTGAGCAGTGGTTTTGTGTGTCACCTTTGTTGCTGTAAGTGAGGGTGGCTGAAAAACGTCATCTGATTGGGTACTGTCTGGAAGTGACTCAAAGGTGTGGTCTAGTTCTGAAGGTCCCTCTTCATTCTTACCGGCCAAGGCAGATACCTGACTAGCAACATTGTTTATAGCTTCTGTTTGAAGAGTAAGTACGTCCATCATTTTTTGGAACAGAATAGCCTGGTGGTCTGGTTGGGGGTCTGTTCGTGAGCGTTTTGCAGAGGGGCCTGGGCTCGGGGAAGCGGATGTGCGTTTCCTTGGTGTACTTTCCGAAACGGACTTCCTGGACGTAAGTTTAGGTTTAAGTGTTTTAACCACGGAAATGAATTGGTCGTATGCGTTTTTGTGTATTCTTTCCATAATAGTGTGTGGGGTACTCCCATTGTGGCGCGACCTAGCAGCCATTCTAAGAGTATCCTTTTGATGGTTTTGAACCGTTTCTCGCTTAGTGAAGAATCATCTGGAGAAAAAAAAGCTGACCAGCCGTAGGAATTGCGAATCTAAGTTTTGCCTCCACCTTAGATGATATTTTGTTGCCAAACAAGTCGGAGTAGGAGATGTCTTTCACTTTCCAGTCACGCCAGTCTGGTGGGTAATTATTGTCTATTATTTTGACGAAGTTGTTGAAGAACTCTTTCTCTGCTTGTGATTCGCCTTTGGTGTAGAGTGCATTCATGGTAGTTGTGTAGCCCATGATCTGTGCGACAAACAGTAAGGGTAAGGATCAGTTGATTTGTAGTGATGATTGTAATACTCATAATAAATAACTTCGCCCGTCATATTGTGGTACATCCACTGATTCGACTCGACGTGTGATGATACGATTCACTACGTATTGATACGATCCTAGACGTATAAGTGATGCGTCTCGACGTATCGGGTCATGCGTCTCGACGTATCACGTCATGCGTCTCGATGTATCACGTCATGCGTCTCGACGTGTCGGGTCATGCGTCTTGCTTGGCGTATCAAGTGATACGGCCAGGCGTATCGGGTGACATGCCCTGATGAATCGACATGTCGAGTGATGCATCTCGACGCATCCGGTGATGCAACCCGCGTGGGGTAGTTCTCGATACGCCTATTGTGGGACAATGATATCGTTCGACCCTTTATCGTTTATTGCGAGACGATTCGGGTGTGAAGGGGATAAAACGATACATAAAGGGGATCAAAGTTCGTTTTCTTAACAAACTAAGGAGAACTTGGATAATCAGCATAACTTTCACTATATTGGAAAAAAGATATTTATATTATTATTTATCTAATTTTTATTTGTGACGACACCACTAACGAAGCCGAGATTCAAAAGCGTACTGACAAAAAATGGCCACAGACGCATCTACCATGCGTTGACACATCTCCCACTCACACCGCACATATTAGAGCGGGATAGCTAGCGGGTAATTTCCCCGCTCCTACCACTAGACGGCGCTGATTTTCAAGAGCTTATCTCAATATGTCAAGCCTTTCGGCTGAAACCTAAATATTTGTTTTTTACCTTTCGGGGGAAAAACGGTTCTATTATCAATAATATTGACATATAGGTCGTCGATTTTTTAATGGTATTGTGCACTGATCATTAGTCCATCAGCCTAAATCATACGCTCCGTTTCGTAATTCTACGTTCCATCTACATAAAAAATTGTTAACGAGGTCCAAAAAAATTTTTGTTATTTTAGAAGAAAAAAAATTACTCGTAGGCTGGTTAATTTTAAAATTTATTTTAGTACCAAAACGGAACAACTCCTTTTTTCCGCAAATTACCTAGGTATTTATCTGATTTATCGGTTATCTTATATATATATAAGACAAGACTATCTTATCGTTGGTGGGGTGGTTATAGCAGGCAAATATAATATTTAGTAGTAGTTTGTGAAGAAGATAGGTATGAGTCGTTTGTTAAAGGTCCTAGTCTTAGCAAATTATAATATGAATAAAGTGCAGCGATATTCTGTTAGTGCATCTAATAATTGCAGCAGATTAACGGGGACAGTGGCAATTGTAACTGCCTCTACTGACGGGGAAGTAATTGCGTAAGTGTTAGTAACTGTCTATGTGTGGGTTGAGAATAGTTTTGTTCATTGATATAGAATGTACAAGATCAACAATGCCAAATTAAAAACGAAATAGAAAAAAAATTGTAAATGTGAGAGTGGAATAGTGTTGTCAAACAGCACGATCGATAATTTAACTTGCACAAAATTATTGCAAAGTAAAATTAAATATTACCTATTTCGCGTTTACACTCGCGCCACGCAGCCTCGGAACGCGTTGTCGGGCAAAGCAAACTGTTTACACGCTTGTGCTCGTATATGTGCCCAATAACATAGCGTTGAATGCAAGAGTGTAAACATGCCATTAGAACCTTAACTGTTACGACTATAATCACGTCTTATAGAAAATTTAAAAATCTAATCACTTTATTCTTGAAAAACCCCATACCGTAGTCCCTAGAAAAAACCTCGGCAGGGAGCTCATTCCACATCTTAAGCGTTCGCGGGAGAAAGTTCCTCTCAAACCGCACTATTTGTGACCATTCAGGTTACCAAGAGTGGGAATGAATTCGCTGTCGATGGCGAGCAGAGCGATGGTAGAAAGTAGCTGTGAAAATTATTTAAAACAATTCCTCAAAACACAGAACACATTATACAAGCGGTAGAACACACACAGGGAGGCAAAATCTCTCCTCAGACTTAAATGTTCGATGCGACTTGTGAGTTTGGGATCGTCGACGATTCTTACTGCCCGTCGTTGAACCGAATCAAAAGGGCTAAGCTGGTATCCAGGTGCACCCGCCTCTCCATATGGGGCCGGACTTGTGATTTGTGAAGCAACAACCTTTGTCCTGAGGTGAAGTATCGCTAAACTCTGTTGAGTACTCCTGGTTTCTTGGACGCCAGCTTCACCTTGTCTTCCAAATGGTCGCGAAACTGAATATAGCTGGAGATGTCAACACCAAGGATCCCCATTCTCTTGGAGATGGTAAGTGCTGCGATCTGGAATTGTGGAACCACAGTTAATGGGATTTTCTTAGCGGTCAACGCGCAGACTTGTGTCTTTATTGGGTTGAATCCCGAAACGCTTCACTGCCGTGGGGGGTCTCTTCTCTATCACCCTATTGGGTGTTGAGGTACGGGTGTCGGGGGAGGGGAATATACCTCCCACCATGACCCGGGCAGAAGCTCAGGGGTGCTAAACACCCCCGGTGAAATTGAAAGCAGGCCTACTTATCAGGCCCCTTTATGGTGGTTTGATTTTCACAATGAGAAGGTGAAAAATGAAAATAATAAAATAGAAATGAGATGAAAATAGAAATAGAAACGTGGTAAGCGCATACAATAAGTAAAAACAAAAGAATAAAAACAAAAAAAACAAAAACGAAGCACGAGCAAAACAAAATGAAAATAAAATAAAAGCAAAATAAAAATAAAACTAAAACGAAAAAGAAAACAAAGCAAAAAGCAAAATAAAAATAAAATAAAAATAAAAAATAAAAATGCACTAAAAGTCGTAAGGAAAAGGAAAGAGGTGGGTAAGTGGGTGAGTGGGTGAATAAATAAAATTATTCACCTCTGGGAATGAGCTCTCGGGGGAGAGGACGTCCTTCAGGAGGGCGGGCGTGTAGTGGGGCAATGCCCCTAAGGTGTTGATGGTGGCTGTTATCAGCGCGATCGAAGAGGTGTTTAGACAAACCAGAAATGAACTCTGCGAGTGATTCGGTTTTGGTGTCTCTAGCGATGGTGGAGTTACGGACGTAGCGGCCGGCGCCGGTTATTATTTTCAGCGACTTATTTTGGACAACCTGGAGCTTGTATTTGCTGGTTGAAGATAGAAGTCCGTACCAAGCAGGGGCTGCGTAGGTCAGTCTCGACCGAATGTACAGTTTGTACAGGCGAATTTTGGTTTTGAGAGGCAAGTCAGAGGAAAGTACCAGTCTAAGCGCCGCCCGTGCTGCGACCGCGCGTGCTGACACGTGGTCAGGCATTTTGCGCATGCGCAAGGGGCGGTCTATAACGCAACCAAGGTACTTTACACTGGGTTGCCACTCAATGACTTGGCCTCGAAACACAAGTTTCGGTGGGAGGAATCTTTGTAGGCCGGTCAAAATTGCAGTTGTTTTGCTGGCGTTTACGGCTATTCTCCACTTGTCGAGCCAGCTGGGCAAAGTGTCCAATAGACGCTGCATTTTCTTGGCTGCTAATTTTGCTTTACGGGAGGAGGACATGTAGACGCTGTCGTCCGCATAGAGCGCTAGGTGTACGTCTTCAACACCTTCAGCTAAACCGGAATCACTGAGAGTGGGGATGTCGTTAGTGAAGAGCGCGTAGAGCAGAGGCGATAGGCAGCTGCCTTGTGGTACCCCTGCTTTAATGGGTTTGTTTGCTGAGTGTTTGTTCTCGACCGAGACATAGAAGCTCCGTTTGTCCAGAAACGAAGCTATTACTCGACCGAGCATATGCGGAAGGTCCGTGTCCAGCAGCTTGTACAGTAGTCCTTCGTGCCAAACCCGGTTGAAGGCCTTCTCCATATCGAGAAATACACCGACTGTGCGCCTGCCCTTGTTTAGCTCGAAGGCCATGTGATGGAGCACGCGCACAAGCTGCAGGGTAGTGCTATGACTGTCCCTAAAACCAAACTGTTCAGGCCTAAGCTGGATATGGGGAGATATCCTATGTATTAGCAGGCGTTCGAACAGCTTAGCTAGGTTAGACAGCAATGTGATCGGCCGGTAATGTTCTGGGCGGTGACGGTCTTTCCCTGGTTTCGGGAGAACAATGACTTTTCCGGTCTTCCAGGTAGATGGGAAATGTCCAGAGCGCAATATCCCATTAAAGATCCGGGTGAGTGCCACCAGACCCTTCCTTGGCAGCATGATAATCGCCTTGTTAGGAATCTCGTCGGGGCCAGGTGATTTACGTTTATACGCTTCACTGTGTTTTGGAGATTTGTGGCATAGTCCTAGTGCACCACGGTAAAGTAGGTGGTACAACGCCTTAGAGACATTGACATAGGCATCTATTTTCTTCTGTCTTATTTTGTCTCTCTATGCTCTTAATTTGGATTTCTCGCTTCCACGCTTTATTGGTCTTTTTTTTTCTTGTGCGGAGATCGAACCTGCACCCCTCGTTTCCGTAAATAGTCTTCACTGCCACTGCTCTGTTGGTAGAGCTGTTGGAAGAGCGGAGCCGTCAAACGTATATATCTTTGCCGCAAAAAGAACTCCTAATAGACTTTATTATCGATATCAATACGCATAACGTCAGTGCTATGTCAATCGTTATCGTAAATAAATGGTTACATATTTTACACAAAATATCCCCGAAATCTTGATTTAGGAATGAAATATGATATTAAATCTAGAGAATAATATGTAAACTACAATTCAAATTGATTTTTACGTTAATTTTTCGGATAAATTCGATAAAATATAATTTATAACAAAGCAGTAAAAAAAAATCATAAATTACCGGTGAAACCTGTATTATTTCGGATCATTGCGACTTGTAACTTCACATTGGCTCACAAAAAGATACCTCATTTACAATAAAAATATTCTTAAATATATATCAAGGATTCAAGGAAGAAAACAGAAAATTCCAATCGCTATAAAATAGACCCGCTCATATCACCGCTTATCGATCAATTCGATCGATTCTAGACATTTTCGGCCATTTTTTCTCATAGGCACTATTATATGCACTTCATTTGGATTTCTCGCTTCCACGTTTTATTGGTCTTTTGAACGTCGTGAAAAAATCCTATGTCTATGGTTTTGTCTGCGTACATTATCGACATTGTGCATTATCGCTATATTTATGCCTGTTATAGTTAGCTGCAAACATTGAAAATATTTAGGGAATGTTCCCAAGTAAACAAAATACATAAGCAGTTGTATTAAATTAATTTACGATTTGCTTTACGATTTAAGGGGAAACCAAGAACTGGAATATTGGGAATAGTAAATTGTATTGGAATTCCAAAGCTGGATTCATGATGGTAGCACATGTCTTGTGTGTAATGCTTCAGATCTAACGCTAGACAAGGCTAAAATAGGTCAAGTGCGTGTCGCATAAAGTTAGGGTTTTGTAGAATAAAAATTATTGCGAATATCTATCACGGTACTATTACCGTGATTTTTTTTAGACTTTTGGATGATGCGGTTTGAAAGTTAGAGGGACACAAAATTTTCAATTTTGAAAGCCAATAACTCGCAGAATATAAATCTTTAAAAAGTTTTTCAACAGACTCAAAAGCATTTTTAATGCTCTATTTAATGATACCCCAGACGATGAGGTGTATGAAACAAGTTTTCAAACCTCGGTTCAATGTAGGGAGACCTACCCCTAAAAAATATTTTCTTAATTATCATAACATATCTGTATGGCGGTTTGCAAAAGACACATTTCTGTAAAATTTTATAGGGATCTACCCAAAGACAATGGAATGAGGATCAACGAGGTTTTTAGTTTTGAATGTAGTATCAAAGTCCTTGAAAAATCAAAAATATTGGTATATTTTTTTTGTCATACGACCAAAAATGAGCTAGTAGTATTTAAATTAATGCGTCGATCACCGAGTTGCCGCGGCGCAGAGTGCGTGACGTCATCTTACCCATCGGCCACCCGCCGCCCCGCCAGTTAGCAGTTGGCAGTAACAAAGCGCGCAGTGTTTATGTTTGATACACGGACTTAAAAAAGAATTAAGTGACCAATTTGTGCACGGTTCAACGTTGTAACCATGAATAAATATTGTATAGTACCGAAATGTACAAACACAACTATTAAAACGCCAGGAAAACTATTTTTTTGCGTGCCAAAAGACTTAAAAATTCGTCAAAAATGGTGTTCAATTATGAAAAGAGATGATGAAACTCCACTCTCGGCCCATTCTACAAGATATTGCTGTGAAGATCATTTCGATGTACGTACCTATACATAACTATACCTATTATTATTTTGTTGATATGTGTAAATAGGTCGGCACTTACGAGTACTATGTGCTAGATATAATATTTTTTTCAGGTCCTTGTGTAAGTACCTACCTATATATTTTCCTGCTGATTATTGCCTATCTACTTACTTTTTAATGATTTTGAGGAGTTAGGTAGGTATTTGCCCGTTTTTATTTAACCGACTTCAAAAAAGCAGAAGGTTCCATGTTTGACTATTTTTTTTCTTTGTATGTCCAGTGATGTCTCCGTCAATTTTGGATCGATTTCGATGAGTCTGGCCCCATTTGCATTTGTTTAATAGTTTAATTGTCGGCTAAAAATAGTGAAATAGGTACCTACCTTACCTTAATAAAATATAAACCGACTTCAAAACTCTACTAAAAAGTAAAAAAATAAGCTTCTAAAGCACACAGAGCATTGAGCTAAGTATTTTATACTTGTAGTCGGATGCCAAATGATTGCAGAAAATATATGTGAAAATTATTTGTTGGCATCCGACTTCAAGTATAAAACATTACTTTTTAGTGGAGTTTTCAAGTATGTTTATATTTATATTATTCTATGTACCTACCTACCAAGTATTCCAAATTCAAAACAACATCACAGGGACGTACTCGGGTATATGCTCTTAATCATTAACACAACAGGGTTATATGTAACACGTATCTATCTTAGCTATGAATTATTGTAAAAAGCAAATTTATTATTAATGTAGGGCTATTTTTGTGTTTCAGTAGGAAAAAGATATGGAAAACTATGTAAAGTTCCGCTTGGAGGACAGCTTAAACTTAAGAAGGGAGTTCTGCCTCATAGGTTTGAATGTCAAAAGCCTGAAAAAAAGAAAATTATTGGGTCCGGTTTTAAGAAAAGACAAGATATTGAATATTTTGAGTTTCAAGTAAAGATATTGGACACGAAGACCTGTTGTTGCATTCCATTGAAGTAGTAGAGTGTGAAAATCAAGACTTAAATATCATCCAAAATAGTGATCCACTTGAAATACCTGAAGAAATAGATGTATTATCGCAATGTAATGAATAGGGTCAAAAAACACAAGCAGTGCAGGTTAACATGCAACCAAAAATGAAGAATAAATACAATAATACGCCCGCTATATGGAAACAGAACTTAGTTAAAAAAAAAGTATGCCCTAAAATCTTGATCCACATGTTAGCTTCACGAACTCAAACTCGAGTGAAATTACAAATTCTTTTAGTATTAATGCTACTGATAACGAGTCAAACAATTTTAAAATAAAAGAAGCGATGAACAAAAATTCTTTTAAGGAGCATATGCAAAAAGGTGCTCTAATGTCTCGAGATTCAAAATTACTGATTGGTATTCCTGTGCATTCATATTTTTGTATTAAACATTTACAAAACTTCACGGGAATGTCATCCGTTGAAATCCTAATGACATTACGAAAAATCCGATGGCATGAACCAAACTCAAAGCTTGCAATCCATTTTGGCCTCTCAGAGAGTTCAGTTTCAAATTTTTTTTAAAAAAACTCCCAAAAGTTTCACTTTGCATGAATCAACTTATTTTTTGCCCATCAGCAGATGACGTCAGGGATAACTTACCGAGAGCTTTCAGAAAGCGCTATTCCAAAACGATTTCGATAATCGATTGTTTCGAAATTCAAATCGAAAAATCTAGCAATGCTTCGTACCAAGCTCTGACGTGGTCTCAATATAAAAGCTGCAATACCATAAAGTACTTGGTTTCAATTACGCCTGACGGTTTGATAAACTTTATCTCAGAGGGCTATGGAGGAAGGACCCCAGACTCAACAATATTTGAAGACAGTGGATTTCTTGATATATTGGCAGAGGGGAGTATTGTATTAGCTGACAGGGGTTTCAAAAATATATCCCATTTACTGGAACAACGTAGTTGCACACTCTTGAGGCCACCTAGTGTGAGTTCAAGCTCAAAACCTACAATAGAGGAAGTCTTACAAACAAAGAGAATCGCTGCTATTAGAGTTCATGTTGAAAGAAGCATAGGGAGGTTAAGATATTTTAAAATGATTGGACCTCATGCTTGTGTTGATGTTTCATACATAAAATTGTTGAATCATATTGTGATAATAGCATGTGGTTTAGTGAATCTACAGGATCGTTTATTTAGTAGTCAAGTGTAATAAATAAACTACCGGCCTTATTGGTTTGGAGGTTAGAGCATTGGGCTAAAATCTCGAATAAAAGAAGAGACCTGTGGGTTTGAATCTTGGCATATGGCCCTGGACGGTTTTTTCTTTTTGTGAATGTCTCGTTGTTTCATAGGATATTCCTAGTTTAGGGTCAGAATAATGTGACTATAAATAAATAAACATATAGCAAATTCACACGTCATTTTTTTATTTTACATTTGTTACTTTGTTTAAGATATTATTTCATTACGAGCATGTAACGATATTTTGTAATTTTAATATTACACACAATTGCTAGTGGACTTTCACAGTGCTTAAAAAATTTGCATTTATCTGTGGTTAAGGCAAATAAAATCTAAATAATAAAATTTATCTTTCGACAACCTTGCATTATCAAAATTACACATTATTCGTAGTGGAATAAATTATTTTACGTCTCAGCTAATTTTTGAAACACCGATGTTTTCCT
This sequence comes from Apoda limacodes, assembly GCA_946406115.1. Lineage (NCBI taxonomy): Eukaryota > Metazoa > Arthropoda > Insecta > Lepidoptera > Limacodidae > Apoda > Apoda limacodes. Next base: position 12,999,999 of record OX291557.1, read on the forward strand.
AAAATTTGTGACCTTCTCTAAAATATCCATACAATAATCTTCATCATAATCTTCTTCGAATACCTCTACTTCCTTATTGCTTTCAAAATTTTCATTAGCTACACAAAACAATCCTTTGGGCAGCTTCGTGAACTTTCATGCCACAATGGTGAATTAACTTGACAAAGTGTGGCTTCTTCTGCTTTGTGACATTCTTCTATAGTAATTTTTGTAGAGCAATAATGAATAAAATCATCTACATTGTTAATATTATTGCCTTCCTTTTTGTATTCATGAATTAGGGTATGTAAAAACAATTTTTTAAATTCGTTTTTAATGACGTATGCAGATAACTGATTTTTTATAGACATATGCTTCACGCTTTGCACAACCGCTTTGAAAAACTGGTCTCCATCAATATTACCAATGTTTAAATCATCATCAGTATCAGAGGTGGAACCCATATCTTTCGCTTTTATAAACTTCATAGTTGTACCTATAGTAGCTAGCTTTGGTTTGGCCCAGTAACATTTTTTTTCAGTGGGAGATGGTTCCTCACTACTTCTATGGAGCCACATCAAAAATGCTACGCTATATTTGCAGCCTCCCTTTTGGGCAGCACAGCCATGACAATCCACGCTCAAACCTATCGCCTCTTTTTTATCACACCTAAATATGCAACAATACGCTTTACTTTGTATCCTATTTTCAGACGTTATTTTTGCTTTAACTGTACATACCCTAACCTTTGGACTTGGACAAATCCCCCAGCATCATCTCCATAGGTTTCACGTGCCGATCTGTAATAAATAAACTAAATCGGAATAAATATGAAAACCTCAAAATACCTAGGCATCCTAACAATATAAAATCATTATTCACAGTAAAGTTTTTAGTCCGGGAGCTAGCAATCCTGAAAGACTCGTCATCGCGGATTCTAAAATTTTTAATGAAAATTTATAGTTTATACTCACACGTATAAAATGCGCTTGGTCGGCTTGGATTTTATTAGCCGGTAATGATTTAAATAAATTATATATGGTTAAATTCATTAAATGTTTTACCATCATCGTGGATTTTAATTTTCCTATGGGTGATTTTGTGCAAAATGTTGTACTTAATTAGAAAAAAATCGGCCGACCAACATTTTTTAGCCGGAAAGGGTTCGCAACCCTATTTAAATGATATTAGAGGAGGTAAAATTTCTCCGTTATCACGGATTTCTTTTTTTTTTTTTATTTTACGCGTTTTAATATTAGTTTTTAAAATATCTTGGTATGCCTGCTTACGCCTGCTTACAAAATGAAGAATACCAAAATATTGAGCATTTGACGAATCCAGAAGACATAAATAATAAACAAATTACAGATTCAGTACAAAGGTTTACAAATGAGATGTATAATAACCAATAATGACGTGAATGCTGCAAGATTTGAATTATTTTAAAATTTTTTGCAAGTACATGTGACAAAGAAGAATTTTATAAAGGTATAATAATTTTCAATTCAAGTAATATTTCTCCATGTTGGAAAACATTAATGCAAAAAATTTTACGCACTATCTTTGTAAACTCTATGTGGCAAAATGCTACTGAAGCTATTTGTATTTTATACGAACCAACGGAATGTGGATGGCAATTAAATGAATCTAGTAAACTTGAACCATTGTGGTTCATTAGCCCATCGGCGCCGTTAAAAGTTGAAGAAGTTTTAATTTGCCAACAAGATGAAGAAGAAGAAGGTGAAGAATCATCAGAAGAAGAAAGAAGTTTTAATATGGATGATAACGATGTAAATGATTATTAATAAATAAAATAAAATTAAACGTAATCTTTGTATCAACTTTAATTTATTATATGATCAACTAAAATTAAAATTTACCTACATTTCCTTTAAATAAATTTTTGAATAAATTCGTAAATAATTTTTTTTAAATAAATTTTCCTACATTTACTTTTTCCTATATTAATCTATATAAAATTCAAAATTTAAGAGAGAAATCAGAGGTAGAAAAAATAAATTACTCCAAAAGAAAGAGTCTTCAAAGTAGTGCAATGCATGATGCTTAGCGAAATAATAAAAACTGGTATGCGCGATTCTTCCGGCTATTTCTAAGCAGGCATACCAAGATATTTTTAAAACTGATATTAAAACGCGTAAAATAAAAAAAAAAAAGAAATCCGTGATAACGGAGAAATTTTACCTCCTCTAATATCATTTAAATAGGGTTGCGAACCCTTTCCGGCTAAAAAATGTTGGTCGGCCGATTTTTTTCTAATTAAGTACAACATTTTGCACAAAATCACCCATAGGAAAATTAAAATCCACGATGATGGTAAAACATTTTATAAATTTAACCATATATAATTTATTTAAATCATTACCGGCTAATAAAATCCAAGCCGACCAAGCGCATTTTATACGTGTGAGTATTAACTATAAATTTTCATTAAAAATTTTAGAATCCGCGATGACGGGTCTTTCAGGATTGCTGGCTCCTCGCCTATTTGTTTCAGTGACTGATTAATGAAATGACGTCTGATTAATGAAAACCGGCCAAGTGCGAGTCGGACTCGCGCATAAGGGTTTCGTACCATTATCTATGAAAACGAAAAAAAAAAAATACGTTTGTTGTATGGGAGCCCACCTTAAATAATTTTAATTTTATTATTTATTAACTTCTCTTGAGAGAAGTTGTTATAATAGGTCATAAAATCGAAATCGCTAAAGTTGTGTTTTCTCGAATCAAGAAATCATATCATCTGTGAAAATGTCAGTCTAACTGTCACGGTTTATGAGCTACAGCCTGGTGACAGACGGACGGACGGACGGATGGACGGACGGGCAGCGGAGTCCGCGAATGATCTAAACCAGACTCAGAATCTGTTTGCAATTCGTGTAAACAAAAATGACCTTGACGCGCGTCTTTCGCTTTGTTAGTTTATGCAACATATACATAAATACGTATAATATTTGTCTTTATAAATTTGAAATTTTGTAGATTTTAGGTTAAATCAGTGTCGTGATTTGAAAACCAGTTAAAGAATGTGACAATAAAGGTAATCATGTAAGTATTTTAATGATTTACGATTAAATTACCAGAAAAAGATAATATTAAGTAAAGTGAGGTTATGTTTACAAGATTTGCATAGAGGTTTTGAGTCAGGTTTACATATAAATGAACAAAGATAACATTCGTTATTCAAGATATAATAAATACTTTATTCATAACTTCCAAATACGTCCCTGTATTTTTAATTTACCATCATTTCGATACCTACCTCATACAGCCAGGCACAAATCCAAACTTTTGTTTTGGTAGGAGACAAACATTGAATCATCCATGAACTCTGTAAAAAGTAACGTCAGTTTTCGGGGGAGGGGGGGGGGGATAAATCCTAACTATCCCCCCTCTGTATTCGTCCCTGGAACTATTGCAATAAAATTTAATAAAACATCGGCGAATCTGTTTTACCTTATTGGAAATATCAAGTTATACTTTGATAGGGATAGCACATTGTGGAATAGGTACCTATTAGGTATAATTCTTATTGACAAGATTTAGTTGCAAGACTAATGGTGGCCACTTGATCTTAGATAAAGAATCAAACCCCTCCCACCCTCTCGATAGAAAGTAAATTCCTTGCCGGTGGTAACAGATAATACATACCTAGTATACTTACCTAGTTATCGGACTTGAGTAGTGGCGTGGATTCTATCTAGGTAACTAAAGTACTAAAATTTCAATAAGTACCTAGGCAGATAAATAAGGTGCAACCTTACCTATGTAGTTTCCAACCACGGATCTCAGCACCGGTAAACTTTGAATGATTACCTAGGTATTCAAATACCATAAAAGAATCCACTTTCGGAAGGTTATCTGATTGAGCTTGTACAAAACCAGCTTCAACTTTATTAATAATCATAATGTGTCGGTAATGGTTAATAGTAATTATCACAAATTCACACTCTTGATATGTATCGACATTTTATTTAGGTACTTATCGCGTCTCAGGTCCGTCGCGTCCGGAGCGACTAGTGAAGTGGTATATCTTTTTGAATTATTAAAATCAGACCATTACTTACAGAGATATTAAACAATAAAATAAGTCTTCCTTGTCGCTAAAAGCCAATGCGCCGCGATTGCGTGTGACGTCATCGTACGTAGGTATGTATTATCTGTAGCCACCGACAAGTAATTTACTCTCTATCGAGAGGGTGCGAAGGGTTTGATTCTTAATCTAAGATCAAGTGGACACCAGTAGTTTTGTAGCTAAATCTTGTCAATAAGAATTATACCTAATAGGTACCTATTTCACAAAGTGCTATCCCTATCAAAGTATAACTTGTTTTCTCAGGTTTCCAATAACGTAAAACAGATTCGCCGATGTTTTATTAAATTTTATTGCAATAGTTCCAGTTTTTATGACAGGACTTGAGTGGTGGTGCGGAGTCTAAGCTGTAAGCAGGGACGTATACAGGGGGCCGTTCAAAAACCGACTGAGTCGAGTAGAGTTATGACTCGAACCGTTCATAAACTAACTGAGTTCCAACCCTAATCCGTTCAAAAACGCGTAGAGTTGTTACCCTAGGGTTGGCTCAAGTGAACCGTACTCGACGCGGGTTCGTCGGAGTAGGCGGCCATATTTGATTAAAATGGTCAAAGCAATGTTTCCGTATTAAGAAAATTAGTAAATTATTTTGTTGTTTGTTTTTGTATTTAATTATTTGTAAAAAAATGCTCCTTGTTGGGACAACGCCATCTATCTAAACTTTTTCAACAATTTTTTTTTTAATTCCAGCCGTTGGAAAATCCCTCATTGTGGTTAGTTGTGCCAGCCCATAAAAGGAAACGCCTAGTCTAAGATCAATAGGGAAATATAGCTCTTTCTAGTTTGACAGCTGTCATCAAAAATAAAGATCTTGATGAAATCTATCATTTTTGCAAGGAAACTGCTAGTCTAAGATCAATAGTTAGGGAGATATTCCTCTTTCTAGTTTGGCAGCTATCATAACTACTATTTTTCATTCCGCAAAATTTTAAAGTTCCCACAGGAGTAACAATAACCAAAATCCACGAACGAACCATAGCTTTAGTTATATCTTGCTATAACAAACTTCTTTAGTGTAATAAAAAAAAAAGTTGCCGTAAGAATCCCACGCCGACAACTAAATTTAGGACGGGTGCAGCTAGCAGAAGCTTTTATATATGTGTTATATATGTGTACCACTTCAATATAAACTAAGAACTGGCCACAGAGCGACCAACATCACTAAGTGCACTAACTATTTCAATTGAAAAAGTTTTGATAGGTGCTAACTAAGCGATAAATCAACATTCAGAAGGCGTGCTGAAAGATAAGGGCGTGGGTCCATCATAATATATATATGTATAGATTTTTCAACACGGAAAACTGACAAAGTATGAGGCTAAAATATAGGTATAGGCATAAGAAAAAGCCGGGGAAAAAAAACAAAAGGGTAAATAAAAAGATGGAGGGTTGTCAGAAGCTGCAAAAGTTGCCATAAATGTTAACGGATTCACATCAAAAGAAAACTTCTGGGACTTTTTAAATGGAACCTTTCACCCTGAATGGTTTTTATCGGTTACGCAAGTTATGGCATGCCTTCATTTTGCTACATGATAATTGATGGCTTTCGGTGGTTGGCGGATTTTCACATTCCAAATTTATCATGCAATGAAACACGTAGGTTAGCACGATCCAAAGCTTGCTGAGCGTATTTGAGCCTGCCTGAGAAGCAAACAGTTGCATTTATGATTTTTTTGTATTATATAGAATCATATTAACTACCTAAACAAAATTATCTCAATCCCAAACGTTAAATAGAATCAAAGTTAAGTTTACTACCTGAAACTTTACTGTTTGTTGTGACTATTCTAAATAATTAAAGTTTCTCCAAGAATTTTAATAAAAAAAAAATTATTTCTCTAAAAATACTTTGAATTGCGGAATCCACACTGATGATTGATGTTGCTCCAACAAAAGTTCAGCTGGAATAAAAAAGCTGATTCCTAAATTTTGAACGCTGTACTTTTGATAATACTTGCGCTTCATTTTTTTATCGTTAAAAGCTATTGTGCGTCACTGAAATCGCAAACGAAATTTACGTTAGGGTTAGGATTACGGGTAGTTACGATTTTTTTCCATATAAAGACTACAAAATAAATAGTACGTCATTATTATATTATTTAGCCTATTGACTAATAAGCAATTTTCATTTAACCTAAAATATTACTATTACATACACAACTATGTCTAAGGTTTTGTCCACTGACCTTTCTTAGTCTTCTTTAAGGGGATGTTTGTCTGATTATTAAAAAAAAAAATGTTTGTCTTATTTTTTATTGTCACCAACACTACTTTTTCCTGTCACTAAACTACACTAAATCAAAAGGATAGGTCCTATGAATTTTCATTGTATATGTGATGTCAAGTATTGCAAGAAAGTTTACATAATGGTAAAGTTTGTGTTGGTGAGCTTCTGCATATTTTTCAATAACTTTGTCTACAATTTCCATTTTCAAGCCCTCGTTTCGTACGAGGGTGCATGGACAATATCTCTTAGTTCGTTGTTCTAAAATCTTTACTTCTTACTTTGTTTACCCCTTTCTCTAGCCCCAAAACTGTACACCATATGTCCATATTGGCATTATGACTTCTTTGTACAGTAATAAAATAGTAGTCACCATGAATGTGTTTTATTGTTAAGGAAAGGTAATTACCGCAGTATAAGAGAAAATACAAAAAAAAATTAAAATAAATTAATTGTACAAAAAAAATACTAAAATTATACTAATTTTGTCGTAAATGTTAAATATAAGACCACATGACATTCGCGGGTAGTGTGACAGCGAAAAAGAAATAACATTGTGGTTTTAAATTAATTATGTGTATGAATATGAATGATGGTAAAATACTGGTTTTGTTTTTTTTATCGGTTATTTACAGAAAGTGAAAACAGGCAGGTAACCGGTAAAAACTAAAACCAGTAATGCATGCCCTAATTAGGAATATAAACTAATAAATGCCCCCGATGTCCAGCTACCTGAGAAATGGTGGGGTGAAAAATGTTTTTTTTTTCTATTTTTGGCTGGTCTAATGCTAACTTTACAAAACTTTAGTGTGGCCATGAATAATCTGGCTATCCTACCCTTGTTGTCATATAATTCTACTAATTTTAACACATATATGCAAATTTTTGGCAAGAATCGGAGTATACTAAAGATGACATAAGAAAGTAATGTTTCCGTGTTTGACGACCGACTTTTTTATAGAACAATCCCACCATACACTATTTTACACAGGGCACGCCTTGAAAGGGACTTTTTTGCTAATTTTTTGAAACCTTTTTATATATTGTATAGCTCCTATTGGTCTTAACTTGATGTTAAAGCCATGTAACATGTTTCTTCCATATAAATACACTATCTAACATAACAAGATTGTAAAATGTATGTGTTACATTACAAGCATACCTGGTATACGTTATTACGTTTGCAATGCCCAAACAACCTTTTACCTATAATGGGTATACAAATTCACCATTTTCTGATCACAGTTTTCACTAGCACTGTCATTTTGTAAGAGACTCTTCATCGCTATTTGTTTTAATACTCCAGTAATATTATTGATCCGAGAAACCCAAGATAGAGAAAACTTTATTTTCTTAACATTATTATTAAAATTTTATAATACTAATATTTTTTATATTAGTATTTTAAAATAATAATGATCTAAAAATACATATGTCAAAAATTACGACTTCTATGATGTTTGAATTTCGGTTTTGGGTTGATACATAGTAGAAGAACTGAGATAGGTTAAATGTGTATATATTTACCTTGACTTTAAATTTATAAACACTCATCATCAAACTCAAAGAAACGGGGCTGAGTTAATAGAAACAACCAATTTAAGTAATTTTAATGAACATTTAATCCCCATCTGTTATAAAATGTCTGAATTACACAAAGTAAACTGGAATGAAGTGCCAAAAAATCTCTTACTTTATTTTCACTTATCTAAATTAAAAAGAAGTACAATAAATTTACTTGTCCCTTACTTTGATAAGATCGTTTAGATCTAACGCTACGCATATTTCCTTGGAATCTGTTCGTGGGTTACGGTCCAATATTTCAGTGATGGGGTAGTAGTTTTCACGGTTGTCTACATTCCATCCAGAATACTGAAATCAAATTGATTAAAACGATTATTTCTATTGATATATGATATCAAATAACTTTTAAATTATAACTGGTAATGCAGTATTATAAGAGTGATTAGTTCTTCCAAGTTGTGTGTTATACTTTATTATACGATTTCCCCATAATGCTGAGGCTAGTTGGGTCGCTCCCTGCCCCGCACGTTTACGCTGTCTAGACGCCCTTAGTTGGACCTCTGAATATAATCTGTACTCTTCTGTGGTTGTATTATGAATACCAGACAACAGATACCAATACTATGCGTTTCAAATGAGTTGTCCAACGCTCAGGCACCATTTTAGCGGCCGAAGTCCGCAACTAGCACACCATAACGACTTACGTACCACGTGGCGCCAATATCGGTCCTCATTTAAAATCCGTAGTACTATTATTTTTCACCATTAAGGTTCAGTGTAGCAGTTACCGTAGCATATAGACGCTTGCAACACAGAGCATCACTGGCGCGGTGCTGACCAAATATTATACATACGAGGAAAGGTCAAAAAGTTTTTTTCCTTTTCAATATATTCTCCATTAACCCTAACACATTTTTCTGATCTCTCAAATAACTTTTAAGTACCATCGTTCTGTCAAAATAGGCAGACTTGATCGTTGTTAAGATTTTTTAACGTTGCTCTTTCTTTAGCTTTGGGAATATTGATTAGTCACTGGGGGGCCAAGTCTGGACAGTAGAGTGGGTGACGCAGTTGTTCAAACCCACATCGGTGAACGGCAGCCATCGCAACACAGCTCGTGTTTATTGGCGCGTTGTCGTGTTAATCAATAGAATACCTTCTCTGTCTCAAAAGATGGCCGCCATGATCTTTTCGGCCGATTGTGACACTTTATATTTTTCAGGAGGGGATGTGCCTTTTTAACACCACTGCATTGGCTCCTGCTTTGATTGAGGTTCATAATGGTGAACCCAACTCTAGTAACAATATGGCCCATAATTACCTCCCTTTGCTCATCACAGCGGTCTAAAATCTCGCGAGAATATTCATCGCAGTCGCTTTTAAGAAGCAACGTAAACATTTTGGGCACCTATCTTGAACTGACCTTAGTCATCCGAAGATGTTGATGGAGGATGTTCAAAATGGTCATTTTAGATATTCCAAACATTTCTTCTACCCATTCGATGATTTCTGGCGAGGAAGCGACTATTGGCCGTCCAGACCAAGGATCATCATCATGATCCTTCCCTTGTTTCAAAAGGCCATTTCACTTATAGACCATGGGTTTACCAGGCGCGGAGGGGATTATAGGGATATAAACAGCTAACATATCTTGAAAAATTGTCTGAGGTGTCTTTCTTTGTTTAGAGAGGAATTTAATAACGGCGCGATGTAAAATTTTCTCCATACTAGCCTCTTTTATCCTGATTCACTTGTTTGCTTGTCATTAACTCAAAAGTTACTGACCCAATTAGGTTCAAACATGTTATATATGTATAATGACAATGAGTCACTCTATTTAAGCCTACCCAAATGAGCAACTCCTCCCCCTGCCAACCCCTTCATTCCACGAACTTTTTGCGCCCCTCATAACACCCAGACTAAAGGCAAATAAATGTTCACCATATTAATGTTTGTCCTGAGTGGCGATCGAACCCGCACCCCTTGGTTCGGTAGGCAATTACGTTATTGCATCCAACAGAGCCACATGGTTATAATAATTAAGGACTTATTGCTTTACCAAGAATTCTTAAAACTATTAAAATAATACAGAAAAAATTTACCTACACAATACCAGCAAAAAAGTTACTACTTATAACTGTATCAAAGGATATATTTTATGTTTAAAACAATTAGTATAATAATAAATTTGTGGTTTTTATACAAGTTAACTTACCACACAAGTACATTTATGTAGTACCTTCCCGTTGGACTCCATGGGAATAAACTTTTGTAGCAATGCTTTTCCATCAATTTTCCACAAATTCAATTCATCCAATTTAGAAATTACTGTGTCCCCATCCCATTTGACATCAGATTTTAACAGCACGAAGTTTCCAGACTAAAACCAGTAAGAATTTCTAATCAAACAGACTATAATTTTAAAGAAAACTTAAATTATGCAAAAACATATCCACAAATTTTAGCATGAGAATAAGTGGATCCAAAATAAAATAATATGATGATATTGTTAGGAAACAGTAATTTTCAGTTTAAGTTGTTGACTGAAATTTTATAATACTTACATGGAAATGCTTTGGTACATCTTTTGATTGACTTGAATCAGACTTATTTCCGTCTGATCCATTTTTCTCATCGTCTGAGCCTTCCTCCTCATCTAGTTCTCCCTCATCTTCTTCCCCTTCTTCGTCCTCTTCTCCTTCTCCTTCACTCTCCTCAGAAGTTGAGTTTTTGCGTTTCTTTTTGGAATTGTTAACAGCCGCGCGCGGACCACGCTTGCGACCTCCACGAGCTGGTGGTTCAGTCTATAAAAAACAAATAAAACTTTTTAATATTGTATGTTTGTATATCTTCACAAGCCTTATTGTAAAATGTACAACCTAAAAAAGTTATCATTAATTCTGTTCCCATTCTCGGTGAGTATAAAAAAATTACACTTTTGTTTACTCCTATTTAGTGTAATAAAAGTGCAATTTAAAATTTTTGTTTCAAGCAGAATGAGTAGGCTACTAGCTAATAATCCAGGCTGCAAAGGACATGGCAAGCAAAACTATTATTTTTCTGATAGCCAGTAACTATTGAGGTAAACCAACAAATATTTAATTATAAAAACTGTTAAAACACTTACTAAACATACACAAATTACCAAGTAAACTAAAATAAGCACAAAATAATATGCATATTACCATTACTTGGAAAATTAACTTGCTCCTAACAAAGACAATCTGCTAATGTTGATGGCTGAACACAAACTAGACATTGTACTAATTTCTGAAGCCCACTGCACCAACAGAAGTAGCATTAAAGTACAAGGATGCTGCACCTACCTGACTAACCACCCAGATGGCAAAGGCAATGTAGGGACAGCTATAGAAGTAAGAAATACAGTAAAACACCATCGGCTGCCTAAATAAATCTACTATTGAAATTGAGGATAGACATTGACATTTTAATATTGCAGCTGTTTACTGCACAGCAACACAGACACTGCCATGTTTACTTACTTTTTCACCTATGGAGAACATTGGAATGCAAAACATGTGCACTGGGGCTGATAATCACCTGAGGGAGACATTCATACAAAGCCTGGATCGAAATAACCTAACACTGCATCTAGCTCAGAACCCATATATTGGCCAACAGACAGTAACAGTTTATCCAAAAACTATTTAAGGCACTCATAAATTTGGATAGTTCCTCTGACCACACACCAGTCATACTAACATTAAGTGGCACTGTAATTGAATGCAAGAAGACTGCAACTCTCAGCAATCTACAAAGCGACTGGAATAGCTTTCTCATGAAAAAGCAATACAGCTAAATGCTAAATTAAAATCACCAGTTTGGGTTACGAAGACAGCGTGCAACAATAGAACTGTAAGGAGAGTCTGCGATACTGTAAGGAGGGCCTTAGAGAAAAAAGAATATTACTTGGCTGCATTCTTAGATATTCAGCAAGCCTTTGACGAGGTGTCGCATAAAGGCCTGCTATGTAAAATCATTCGGCACAGCTTCTTTACTATCTTAGAATCCTGCATCTCAGACAGGATATGCAATGTTAAAGAGTCTGAAGAAACTTCTGGTTTCTACAACATCAAAGCAGGAGTCCTCCAGGGATCAGTTCTCAGGCCTGCCCTATACACACTGTACACAACTGATCTACCAACCGCACCAGGTGTCACTATGGCAACTTTTGCTGATGACACAGCACTACTCGCCAGTGACAAAGACCCAAAGCAAGGTTCAGATGCACTCAAAATTGCTCTTAATAAAGTGCATCATTGAAAATCAAGGCAAGTGTTGCCAAATCGGTCTTAGTAACGTTCGCCCTCCGTCAAGGCTGCCCATCAGTTAAACTTGGAGATAGCTCTCTGCCGCCGCACAGTGATTGTGTTAAATATCTAGGATTGCACATAGAGCGTCGCTTAACATGGGAACAGCACATTAAGGCCAAAAGAGAGGAAATATAATTTGACACAGAAGCCTTTACTGGATGTTGGGACGAAACTCAAAACTATCACTAAACAAGCTGCTAATATACCAGAGTATAATGAAACCAATCTGGATGTATGGTATCCAATAGTGGGGCACCTCAAAGGATTCTAATATCAATATCATACAAAGAGGACAGAACAAGATACTAAGGTCAATAGCTAATGTACCATGGTATATCACCAATGCTGAACTGTGCCAGCACCTGTTGCTTAAACAGTCAAGTTCTGAAACAACACATCTGCTCTTAGTCCTAAAACTGATTGCTGATTTGATGACATCACAAAAACAAAAATATTACCACACTATTATAATAAAATAAATTTGTGAGTAATCAAAAACAGTAGTTGTTAGGGTTCCATACCCAGAGGGCGCCATCGGAGCCCTATTACTAAGACTATGCTATCTGTCCAACCATTAAAAGGGGCCATCTTTTAAACCAAAATCAGTAGAAGCCTGAACTTTTCACAGAATAAGTGTTATAATGGGGGATTATCCAACAAATAATAATAAATAAGTTGAAATTCAAGGGGTTCCTCATACAAGAAACACATTCTTGTAGTTTTTGCTTTATAGTTCATATAGAAAGACCTAGAAACTTTCAGTGAAAAATTAATAATAATAGCTTATCATTAAGAGAAACAGTAACACATTTGTTTGTTGGAAAAAGTATTCAAAGTTAAGCAATGATGGGCTTGGTCGGTAGTTGAATGATAATAAATATCATTTATTATCATTCAACTACCGACCAAGCCCATCACCCATTGTTCAATTTAAATTATTTTCCATATTTGCCAGTGTCCAATCCTGACTTACTCTTTATAGTTTGTCTAGAATTGCCAAAAAAGGCATATTATTATGTACTTGGGGTCTTTTATTTTACTGCTTATATGGTATAGCTGGTATTTACCAGTTATAGGATATATGTATTGGTCCAGATTTACATTAGTGTCAAAAGTAGTGTTGAGGCAATAAGCTCACAACAGGTTCATGCAGGTAAATAGTTACTGTAAACATTTCCAAAATGTAACAACTAGGATTTTAGGGGTCTAAGAAGCCACAAAAAAATGTAAAATTGATTTTACACACCCAATAAACCCAGTAAAAGCGACTAAAATGTCGGGCTGAAATCGTAGTAACGTTACAATTTATTGCAACTAGAACTAACTTTTCAGTACAAATTTAGAATTATCAATCTCTTTATTTGATAATTCCATAGTCCCAAATGGTAAATGAATTATTGGTCAGAGTAAATAAAAGGGGGCGCAAGGTTACATCCATGCTAACTATCGACATTTCCTTAAGCGTTATAAAAACTAACCTAACAACGTGAAAACCAGCCAAGACACAAAATAAGGTTTACTGAATATTGAAATGCTCACAGAATACACACGTATAAAATAAAAGATTATTTTAAAATGTTCAAAAGTAACAAAATGATGTAAAAATATTTAAACAATTTACCGGATCGGCTTCCGGCGTCCAGTCTTCCCCCGAGTCTTGAAATTCTTCGGGCTCACCCGCAGGTTCTGATCCCTCAGATTCATCTCCTTTCTTTACCGACTTTCGTTTGCGCATTATTGATGATAAATTATTAAATACAGAGGTTTAAAATACTGAAACGCTTAATTATCGTTACGAGACCCACGCCGTTGCTCGAAAATTCCGATCACAATGGCTGGGCCACGTTCGAAATTTCAGTATTCCTATTTTAATCTATGGTATCATTACAGTAAAACATTGTACATGTCACATTGTGTTCACTTATAGATTACTATAGAAAATATATCGTAATATGCCTAGCTATAGTTTATATTAACGTATCTATAGTATAGTTGCGTATGTGATGGGCTTAAATCAGATTTATTTTATATCGTTAATACGTATAAAATACAAAAGTTTATGTATAATAGGTACCGTAATCATAAGTACCTATAGAATCCTGTGCAAAAATTGTAATTAGGTACCGGTGAATTATAATCTGCTAAATACCAATTGCACTAGAGCTAAGAAAGAAACTTATGACTACGTTATCTAATATAAAAAAAAACTTGGATTGTATGAATAAAATTATTAATTTCCAAAGATTTCTTCGAACTAATCAGTCCAATTATTTAGTAATAAAAGGTTAGGACATCCTCATTATTCATGGATATGTTAAGAAGTTTGGTTTTAATGGTTATTTAACGCAGACGTAGACTGCAGAGAATTGTTTATTAAATCTTTAGTGTGGTGAACTTCTAAGAAGACTTTAAACTAGTTTATCCGAACGTGCGTGCGCGATTGTTTGCGTTCATAAGGAAGCGTTCAAGTTGAGACTGGACCATGAAAACAACGTTACATTCGGCATAGAGCAAAACGGCCCCCATATAGGGGGAGAAGTCATACACAGGCAATCATAAGTCCCTGGACATATACTATTATCTGTGCGCAGGCGTTCCCCTCGGTAAAAATACTAGTCTACTATAAGGTCCGTAGTATGAAAAAATATGGGTAGTAAAATCGATAGTGACTGTTATGCGTAACAGTACATAGAAAATTGGGGATGTTTATTAATATCAGTTTCTTATGGGATCATAATTTTTGCAGGCTGACTGACGAAAAAAACTTCGTCAACTCCATAGACATAGAGAATTGGACAGCACATTTTCCAGCTAGTTGTAAAAAAAAGAATGGTCTCAAAAGTGTGGCAAAGACGAATTTAACCTTTCTAATTTGTATAAATAAACACCAATTAACTGGCGGAAGTTGATAGAAAGAAAAAAGAGACCACAGGTTTGCCGCTGATTGTCATATAGGTATTAAGAGAGCGAATGATAGACATGAGAATATCAAGGTTGACACAATTGAATGCATTACTGAAATCTAAACGATCAAGTAGTGTCAGTTTTCAGTCGTCCATGGCAACAAATAGATGTGTTGCAAATATGACCTCGAAAAACAAAGGAACACCAATTATAGACGAACAAGATGATATTGAATCAAATGAGACTAACGCCCACCCCAATAGCCGGGACACTATACGAAACAACTTTGTTTTATTGTCGAATAGGTATAGGAATACTAATCCATCCAAAAAGACCATGTTGCCTAAGCAATAAAAACAACTCCATCTGTAAAATACCCCTTCGTATATATGTACTACGGAGCCGTTGCTCCAGTAGGCTACAATACTTTACAGACACAACAGAATTTTGTGTTTTTAACAGTTGGCTTTAAACTATTTATTTTGTTATTTTAATTTAATGACGAAAATCAAAGTAGAGAATTTAATTATAACACTATGAACTAATAAGTTAAAGCTAGACTTATGGAGAGAGGTTGTTATTCTTTGATAATTTCCTTGTTTTTCGGTATCTTTCCGCTATCTTTTGGTATATTGCACAAAAAGCTTAAGAACCTTTAAGAAGAATTAGTAGTCATGCCGCTGATGTAAAAACAATTTTTATTCTGCAAAAACGAGATATTCGTGCAATCTATAAATAAGGACCAAGAGTATTATCTTTATATAGTATAAAACAAAGTCGCTAACCGCCGTTTGTTGCGATGTGCGTTTAAATCTTACTAAGCGACGGATTTTAATGCGGTTTTCATCGATATATGATTTATACGTATAGTTTATATTTTGCATTGTGTTAATTTGTTGAAATATGACGATAATTGTTTAAGAAGTCGAAAAAATCAAGGCTCAGGGAGCTTAATATTCGGTGTTTGTTGGTTTATCGACATAAACATGTCCGAGTTCCATACATTTCTAATAGATAACGGTGTAATTTACTTTGTCGACATAAACATGTCCGGAATGGGTAAGTATCTAATAGAAAGCGGGTGGTGCAGTGTTTTATAGTTTTTGTTACAGATGGCGCTACATTGCATCAACTTTGCGGGCAGAACAACGTCTGCCGGGCCTGCAAATTAAAGAATAAATTTAAGGAAATAATGTTATAACGTTGACATCCCAATATATGAACAATCAAAACTATATAAAATTGCCAAAATGCCGGCCGTATTGCCGCACTGAATTGTGATGCCAATTCTCTGGGCAAGGTAAAGACCAGCATTTTTGTCACGAGAAGCTTCAACCAGACTAAAATCCTATAATTTTTTTTGCAATCAAATATATATCTACTGTCGAGGTTAGTATATATGCGCCATTTGGCAACCTTCTGCAAAATCAGCCGCCGAACCAGCCCTATTCTGTGTTCCTTGAAGATGTGAAGAAGCAAGGTTATCGACGCAAGTAACGTCCCAGACTAGAAGCCATTCTGCAAGGAATCAAAGTCAGACCGGGCGTATTATATTGATAAGGCTCGAGAACACCAGCCCGCACTCTTTCTGCAAGATAGGCCGTGATGACCGCGCTGGTCGACAATAAAGCCACAATAGCAACGGTGTTGAGCACAACAATCGAATCTTTGAAAGAGCAATTATTGATATATATATATAAACTTTCGCCTTGAGGTAACCCCATTAGAAAAAAATCAACGGCGTCAAATCGCATTAACACGGTGGCCCGTCGACTGGACAATTTCTCGAGATTAAACTATTACGAACAATTGGAGTAAGTGCTCTTAAAATTGACTTCAGACTTAGAATTTGGGTAGTATGTTTTAAAGATTTCTAAACGTTGCTTGTTCGTGAACTTCACCGTGATAAAAAAAACACGCCTTAACTAATTACTACTAACTAACGTTTTGATTCTGTCAAATCATAAAAAAGTTTGTATCTTTGTTCCGTATTATAAAATAAAACAAAATTAAAAAACCCTTTTTGCGCAAAACAAATAAATGGTATTAAAAGATATAAAATGAAGTACTTTCTTTTCGTAACAGGAAACGAATTCAAATGTTTTACTGAATCTATAACATTTATTTTAAGTCGAGACAATTGACCCGAAAAAAAAATTTTGTCGTAAGTAAGCCTCCACTTTTTGTATGTGATCTAATATCGATGACCGATTATGATATATTTCAAGTGTAATTTGATTAGCTGAGCCATTCCGAAAAAAATGAAACGTGTCAAAAAAACATTGTCAGCACTATGTTTTAATAATAATAAATAATTTTCTGATTGCATATCTCTAATATTTTTTTGAAATTTTAAGATGATTTCACAGGCTGTTATTTAAATCTATCACATAATAAATACCCATTTGATCTAATTTCGTGTAAATAAAAGTAAGCAATAAATGACGAATGAAGGACAGTTGAGTTGAGCATGTCACAAGTCTATTTGTGAAGTTTAAAAACGAAATATAAATCCAGCGTAAGATACAGTTTTATATTTGGGGCATATTGTTGAAGCTTATAATGTAAATACAAAAGTATTTAAACAGAAAAAGTTCATAATGATACTTTAAATGTACACCCATATTTTTTAACTATGGAGCAAATTTATGATCAACGTGGACATTCCACTTTTGTAACGACTATTTTACTTACTTTTGATCTCTGAACTACCACAATAGCTGTATAACTTCATTCTGGTAATACTGTCAGTCTCTAAAACCTAGTTTGTTTGATTCTAAACGCAATTATTGCGATAAAATCCGTGACGTTTACGTGTTTCCAAGACATAGCCAAATAAAAAGTCCACTTTAGTCTCGAATTTTACATTAACCCAGTAAATTTTCATAGATATCTATGCCTTGCTTAAAAAAAAACAGAATTCATCTGTGCATGAGATAAAAACAAACCTATTGCCGAAAACACAAACAATTCAATTTGTTTTAGTAAATGAATTTAGTAAATCAGGTGTTCGTCACGTACATTTAGTTTGTTTCAGCTGAAAGACGTCCACTGCTGAACGTATGCCTCCCCCACATGTCTCCACAAAACGGTCGCTCCTAAGCCACCTGCGCCTATTAGCTTCCTGCGGCTCTGACCAGGTCGTCTGTCCGCCTGGTAGGAGTCCGTCCTACGCTGCGTCTTCTAATCCGTGGTCGCCACTCGAGAACCTTTCTTACCCATCGGTTATCGGTTTGACGAGCGATGTGGCCTGCCCACTGCCACTTCAGCTTGCTAACTGTTAAAGCTATGTCGGTAACTTTTGTTCTTCGGCGAATTTCTTTGTTCGGATTTTTTCCATAGCTCGCTCTAAGCTTATTTAAGAAGCCAACAGTAAGAGACCACGTTTCTACACCATAAGTCATCACTGGCAACACACATTGATTATAAACTTATACTTATAGATATTTGGGATGAAAAAATGTTGCGTAGTTTCTCGAACGCTGCCCAATCGAGCTGGATTCTTCGGTGAACCTCTTTTTCAAAGTTGGACCTGCCTAACTGGACTACTTGCCCTAGGTATATGTATGTGTCAAAAACTTAGCTATAGGTGCGACATTGATATTGAACATCACCTTCGTTTTATCCATGTTCATTTTAAGGCCAACCTGTTGGAAAACTCTGTTGAGGTCTCCGAGCATCGTTCCAAAGACGCTTCCAGCGATTCTGCCATGACCCCTATGCCGTCGGCAAATCGAAGGTGATTGATGTACTCGCCATTTATGATGACGCCATATCTTTCCCACTCCAGAAGCTTCAACACATCTTCCAACGCAGTTGTAAGCAGTTTACGGAGAAATAACGTCTCATTGTCTCACACCTTACTGCAGATGGATTGGTTTCTTCCGCGTTTCTGGCCCAAGCTTCTGGCGTAGTGCCTTATTAAATAGCCTCTGAAGGACTTTAAGTATCGGTGTTCCACCCGCTTTTAAAAGCTCTAATTTGATTCCGTCATCATCCGCCGCGTTATTGTTTTTTCGCTGTTTCAAGGCCATTCGAATATCAGACAGAGGACCAGGACTTCTTCGGTATAGTGTCTTGTTAATTTGGCTCTGGGTTCTTTGGCCGTGATGTCTATAGAAGTTCTCAATCTCTCAATATTTCAGGTTTGGACGAAGCGATTTGGCAAGTTTCGGTCTTCAGCTTTGTCAACTGTCGTTGCCCAATAGACAGCTCTCTGACAAACTATATTTACTCTTCCATACGTGATGTGTTGAAGTGACGTATATGACGTCATATGGCTTTTGAGTTTTGTCTATTGAGCCGCGTGTATTCGGACCCTGCAGATGACGACTGCAATTTCATTCCTTTCAGTGATATATTAGCGGAACTAATTTAGTGACGAAATGGACACATAAGGTGCTGTTTACGTCACAGTATTTAACCAACATCGACTGTAATTTAAATAGTGTTAAATTAACATGAAATATTACACTAAACTTCTTACGTAAACTGAATAGTGTCAGATCATGATATTGAAAATAAGGCAAAAACAAGAGATTTCATTATTAATGCACCACCTAATTTTTACTTACTCTTACTCTAATACATTTCGCAATAAAATATTTTTTTTAAATCAAAGGACTAAATTAGATTAAAGGAAAATAATTAAAAAACAAAAATAGTGGAATCGGATTATACAAAAAGACTGATAGAAACATTATTGGGAATATATAATCAAAATGTAAAACACCTAGAGAATTAAAATGGATTTTTATACTAATTTATCAAAAAATAGTTTATTTTAGATAGGTATAGTAATTAATTTAGTCCACAAACTTTAAGTAGCAATATTTTTTAGATTTTATTTTAGACTTTTAAACAAACATTTTGTGTTTGAACGATATTTACTTAAAGTCACAATAGTATGTCCTGTTGATTCACAGTCACAAATTTTTGTTTAAATAATCGTTGATATATCGAATTTAAAGCATTTGTTAGCGTACGTATGGTTCTTGAAAAATAAAAAAAATACTCAGCACCTCTACATCTCATAATAGTTGTGTCTGAATAAACGTAATCAAATACACAAAAAATAAAAGCACCCTTCCTAAACAAAAACGTGATCAAATGATTTTAAAATATAATTAAAAAAACACAACCCATTGTAGAGAAAACGCCATATAAAGTCGCATTTTGTAGTATTCATATACCTACATCTATTGAAAATAGCTGACAGTGTGACAATTTAAGATTCTGCTGTTAATAAAAATATTATATTCAATTACTACTAAATGGACAGATTTCAGTCACTGTCAATGATAAAAATTGACATAATTTTAAAGTATGCGTAATTAAATGCATTCGATATATGATGCATCGAATCACAGTGAGATCCAGTAAAATAAATATTTTTGCCCGCTTTGTCCAGTTAGGCACGGTCCAAATTTTTACGAAATAAAACATTTTTGTTTTGATTTGATTTTATTTGTGATCTTATTTTAAGCCACAAACAGAAAAAACACTCCAAAGACTTGTGAAGACTTGTGAAGACTTGGCCTTGCTTGGTAGCAAATTATAACTTTATATTTGTGTAGGTAGATAGCATGGTCACCGACATAGAGGAAACAAATACTGGTCACCGACTTCTCGAACGCACCCTTGGGGGGCCAATAGAAAAAAAAAAAGCAAAAACTTGTTTATGTAAATAGAAATATTTATCACAAATTATAAAGTATTATGTACAAGTAATATTTATTTATTCTATTTTTATCTTGCAAGGTTTATATTTGTAAAATTACTGCCGTGACAGACATTAGAGTAAATAACATGAATACTGAAGCGCCAGGTAAGAGAACAAAGTTAAGTCCTGTGTTCCATAGCAATTGAAATTTTACCCACGTAATGATTAAAAATATAATAACGTTATTTCATATTAAGGCGTTATTTTATAACCACACAGTTTTACTTTGCTGAGATTATTACTAGTTCCGAATTACTATATGGGA
The DNA here is from genome assembly GCA_946406115.1 of Apoda limacodes. Taxonomy (NCBI): domain Eukaryota; kingdom Metazoa; phylum Arthropoda; class Insecta; order Lepidoptera; family Limacodidae; genus Apoda; species Apoda limacodes. The sequence goes on from OX291557.1 coordinate 13,021,062, forward strand.
GTTAAAATAGTGAAATATGATGCCTTTGGTCCTTTCGGTTGGGGTGTACAAAAGGCGGCGCTGAGAAAAAAAGACTTTGTCGCGACGAAGCCACCGGGTTTAGGTGAAGAAAAGAAAAAAGGGCGCTAAGAAAAATTTCAAAAATTTTACTAAGTTAAACGGCACAGATTTAGAAAGAGACCTCCTCGCTAGCTTGTTCAAACTTTTATGGTAGATAAATATGATCCCTTTGACCTCAAATCTGAAATTTCAGTTCACGGAAATAAATACTTTTTGAGTTATGAATTTTTGAAAATCGTGAAAAAATGCATTGGAAGTCGTAATATTTGCTTAATCTATGACCAGAGATTTGTTTTTAGGGACAGGAAAAATGTATCGATACTTTGGGGTATTAATGGATTGGGTAATGGAGTACTTTTTTTTTCGATTTTTATACTCTTCTAAAGCAGTATTTTGTCAAATACAGAGTTTAATGCAAGTTTTTTTCACAAGCCTTCATGGTTATTTATTTTATTTCTACCCAGTAATCTTCTTAGGGCACCCCAACACGGCCATGTTAGGTTAAAAAGTTAGGGCAAGAGCTTAGCCTTGTGGTTATTTTTTTATTTCTACCCAGTCAATTTTTTTGACGGATTTCGATAGAGCATATCGCCAGGAGTAACGTTTGTATGAGCCGTTTTTTTCTGTGATCCTTTCCTAAGGTGCTATAATAAATGGAAGACTAAACGAAAAAAAAAAATGTTTGGGTTCCGTAGCGGCAGAACTAGGGACCCAAGGAAAAAGTGTTTCATACAAACATTGCTCGTACAGATGCCTTCTATCGATTACAGCCATAAAAAATAGGGCTTCATGAAAATTACTGGAAAAAAATTTTTTTTTTTCAGCCCATTTGTACACCCTAACCGTTACCAAAAAAACAAAAATTCGTGAAAATTTCCTAAGTCTGGTCATTTTTTCACTTGAGCCCCCTTTTAGTTACTCTGACCAGAATGACTTTTAATTTGAAACTACTATGAAATCTTTGTGTTACAACACCATGGTATAGCTACACTAACCTTTACTAATTCATTATACTATCACTTTGAAAGTCGTGATGTCAGAACAGTATGAACCCTGCTTGAGGTTGGTGTTGTTGGTGTCAAAACCAGTGTCATGACACTAGAGTTTCCAAATGACTTAGTGTTGTGTAACCCATGGTTAATTCTGAATAGGTTTGTAAACACTAACACTGGGGTTAAATACTGAATTTTATTTTTATACCTATGAAACACACCTGTTTGTTACCTGCAAGCAACCAAATATTAAGTACCAAAACCTACATAGACCAGTCGAAATAGACATAATGGTTTGCAATAATTCTCAAAGAGCTGAAACTTTAAACAGGTCTTAAATACACTACAGCAAGTTAAATATCAAAAGTGCCTACAGATCCTACTTCTGCTAAAATTTTTGTTAAAGGTCAAAGATAAACAAACATTTTTTGCATGTATCTATTTAACATGTGCTCTATGCACAAGGCCAAGGCCCCTCTGTCTCAAAGGAGTGAAATAGTCAATTTCTATTACAAATATAAACCACTGTAGGTGACTTACCAATTCAAAATTTGGAATGGAAGTATGTTATTTAACTTATAGCAACCATCAGAAATCCAATATACAGTTATTAAGTGTGATTGTTTTGAAGTACGGACATAAGGTGCACATATTACTTTGTATTTAGAATCTATCTTAATATTAATGAAATTCCACTAAAAGGAAAATGTATAGGAGGGTCAAGTTTGAAATTCATTCACATAGAAAATATATCTTGTGTAAGATAATTGCATACCTATATTGTAGACATTTTCTAGCCATTTTTTTGATGAAATTTATTTACTAATTAAACTAATTTGTTCACCTTTGATCTGGAATCATTTTTTAGTGTAAGCGGAATTGACAGAGACATGATATTTTATTTATAATGGTGTTCACACCATACCAATTTTTTAATCAATGTTAACTTACTTTTATTCAGTCTAATTTTAGTATTTCTGCATAGATTTTTATTATTTTAAATATTTTTTATCAAAAACTACTCTTTTCTGCCGATATTTTTTTTGTAACAATGGGATGTATCTCTACTAACAACTTTAAGTAAAAAAAGTTAAAAAGTAGATATTTACCCAAAACAAACATTATAAAACCACCATTATTATTTACAAAAGCATTTTCTATTCGGGATTTAAATCCCCACTAAATAGAGGTTCACTCTAGGGTCACTCTAAATGCTAACTTGTTAGTTTTGCATTTAAATTGAGGAAAACACTTTAAAATTGTACCAATATGGTGTGTTGCAAACTCAAATCCACATAAAGAAAGATTCACTTACACTAAAATCCAGGAGATGTCCAAAAAAACAAAGAGAAATTGATCAAGTGAAGAGAAAAAAATTACTACCCCACAATTTTTTTTTGATATTTAAATTCTGTTGCTTAGTTTATTACATAATTATAATGGGTGTTTTTTGTCAAATGCTTTTATACATAAAGTTTTTGACATTTAAACTGTAGATATATACCTGTAGATATAACTGTAAGTATGTCCCCTCTACCATTTCTCCTGAAATCTAGAAAATACCATGAAAAAGAAGGTTAAGAAATTTTCCCAAAAAATCATAAAATTTTCCTGGAAATAGTTGCAGCACTGTTGGTAACAAGAACACTAAGAGTACAGTCCCATTGGTGCTCACAACTGGCAGTGGTCAATCAAATACGGCCACACAATTTTATGTAACAAAAGGATTTTGATAGTGATAGACTTACAGAAAATCATAAGGCATTCACTTGTCACAGAAAATAAACATCTTCAGATAAAATAAAAATATCAGAATGTGTATGAAAAAATATAGTAAGTGTTTAGTCTAAAATGACAGGGTAAAGTGCAACCCAAATTAAAATCTATAAGGTGCCTTACCTCAATTGGTAGTTTTGTTGTATCTACATGGACCACGTCCATCTGTCCTAATGTCTTATAAGGGGACCTAAGGGAGCCCTAAATTACAATAAATTAATTTATCTGAGGGGACATAAAAATAGGGACAAGTTCTACAACTTAAAATTAAAATATAAACAAAATAATACAACCTAAAGTATGCGTGATCCTTCATTTCACTTGGCACTCTCAAAATGCTTAACACTTTTCATAAAAGCAAACGCGTAATAAGCATATTACTTTATTTTTAATTAAATGTTCGTTGTACATTTCACACTTAAATATGGAGCACTTGTTCATGTTCTGACTGCGATAAGACCAGTTCAGAATCCCGAATCGGAGGTCGACGGGCGTTGTTGACAAATCGGTAAATTCAGCCACCCACTCCACAATTTTTTTAAGAGAGCTAAACCTAGTTAACAACAAATCTGAACAAAGTAGAGGGTCAATCTTTGCCGCCAGGACGCGTAAGCCTGGGAAAGGGTCCACCAACTTCAGACAAGAAGAAGGCCACCCTGACTCTGGTTTAAAAAGCTTTCCGTTGTGGAGGAAAACCACAGAGAACTTGTGTCTCAAATCGAGACTACACATTCCAAGGTCTCTGACTGGGGACGGGTAAACTTGGTCGATTGGAGCGAACTTTTAACTCAATAAGTTCGACTCAAAGGCAAGTCATTGGTAATTTCTCGCCATAGAATCAATTGATACCTGCGATTTTTCTTAAAGATGCCGTCTGACAAACATCATACAGATATCAGTGACGAGAACTACCTGATGTCTTCGAAAATTGGTCAGGATGTCATGAATATCCCGAAGCGATTCGGATCCCAAGTGAAGACACGGATTCAGGGGGACACAGTTTGAGCCGAACTATCGAAGACAACTCTTATTTCCCTCCCTAAAGGCAGCGTGGTGAGGAATGAAGAAGTGTTCCTCCCTTGTCCACTCATCACAATGTCCCTTGTCCAGTCGAGGTCAGAAACAGACAGATGGCCTAAAGCTTGGTACTCCTGTATGAACTCCAAATACTTCTTTCGGAAGACAGGATCGCACCTCACACGCCTTCATGGAAATTAAGTTTTTCGGCTAGCATCCTGGAGTGGCCGAGGGTAGGTCGGTTCGGCAAGAAGGAGAGTCGAGTGAAGAATTGACCAGTCAAAAATCGACCGGTATTATTCACAAAGAGGGCCCCTCACTCTTCATTAGCCAGATCAGGCCTTGAAGTTGCAGTAGGCTCTTGCTAAAAGCGCTGAACTGCATCAGCAAGAGTATGTCTCCGAGAAGCCAGACAGGGTCAGTCTTAAGAGGGACACAGATTGGAAGTGCTGGGCCCATTATGGCATCTACTAGACTTAAATCTGTGGGAAATGCCACCAACCCACTGGCCTCAAGAAGCTTAGCCGGCCCTAAGTTGCATTGACCCAGATAATCGGTACCGAGAAGTACATCCAACGAACTTGGAAGATGATAATCAGGATCAGCCACCGCCAGACCTGTTGTCAAGTTAGTAATTTAAGGAGGTAAAGGGGGGGGGGGGAGAATATGATGCCACAATCAGGCATCATATTCCCCGACTTCAAACGCACCATACAGTGTTGCTTATAAATCATCCTTTGCTTTCCCTCGGGGAACGATACAATGCAATTTAAAAACGCAGTGCACGAAGTCAAAAGGTGGTTTGGCCCACGACAGTAAAAGCAGCTGTGTTGGTGTTCGTGGCCGCTGTCCAAATATCCCTCGAAAATGGAGGGTGGGGTGCAGGAGTCCTTGAAGGCAGTTTCGATGGTGCTTGTAAAGCTTTGGGGAGGTGGCTGAAGGAAAGCAGCGGGGAGAAGAACAGAAGGTAGGCTCTTAACCCTTCGACACTCGTCCTCACGAAATTTCTCCATATCACAAACAAATTCAAAACGGCTCCTTAATTCCGGTATAAGACGGTAGAGGACAAAATGGACAAGTAGAAAGGACCAATCCTTATTTACCTGAAGCCCTAATCCCTTAATTCTATTAACTGTCACTTCAGAAATGTTAGGAAACTGTTATAAGGCGCTAATAAAAGTATGAGCAATTTACCTTATATTGTCATACCGTTTTTCCAATAAATCCCGGGTGGTTTTATAACCGTCATCATCCTGAGACAAATGCTTAATCATGTCATATGGCTCTGCAGCGATTGATCCCAGCAAATTGGAGAACTTTTGTGAACAGGTTAGATGAGGCCGATTGCTACTCTGCTAAATCGCCATTAAATTTAGGGAGATCCAATACAGGCAAAGAATAAGGACCCCTTGAGTGGCCACCACAGAGTTTTTACATTTGTCCTTAGGGGCAACGGTCTTAGCCTCAGCTCTACGAATCTGTTCGTTTGAGGTGTAGCCATTTTTATATGAAACAACGAAATTAATTAACTATTTAACTAACTTCATTTTAACACAAATATGTAAACAAAGTATTAATAGTTATCACAATAAACTATGAAATACAAAAAAAAAAAAAAAATTACTTAATAAGAAGAAGTTTTATTATTTTACCCACAAGTAGTTTTAGATCTTGATATCACTATGGGCGATCCAGCAGCGAATAACTTATTAACTTCATCCCTTAATAAAACTTATAACAACTGGTTAACCTTGTTTACAGATGCCTCCAAACTTTCTGAAAACAGCTGTGTTGGTTCAGCTGTTTGGATTCCTAAATTTAAAATTATACACAGGTTCAAAAGTCCCCCTTAAGACATCCGCCTTTACATGGGAGTCTATCGCTCTTTTAGAAGCCGTGTTATATATAAAATAAATCTAGATAAATCAATAGTTCTATCTGATTCAAAAAGCTGTCTCCAAGCTGTACTATGCAACCCTTTTAAAACTAAACTATTATCCCACATCATTGTTGAGATAAAAAAAGTATTATATGCATGTCAAAGCCAAGGTATTGAGGTGGTTGTTGCCTGGGTTCCTGGTCACACTGGTGTGGAAGGTAATGAGATGGCTGACCAATGGCTAAGGATGCTGCTCAAACAGGACTTTCGACCCACTACAAAATCTTCTCCCTAGACTTGTAATGCCTAGCAAAAAGACAACTTATAACAGACTGAAACACTTTATGGAGACAGTCGAGGGCAACAAAAGGAAAATATTATGGTCAAATTTTCATATGTAGTAGTAGATTGGGCCATGTTGCCATTTTGCTGGGGTTCAAAATAATAATAAAGTGTGCAAAAAATGTTCAAAGTAACTATAAGAGGGTGCAAGGGAAAACAACTGGACTATATGGAATATTTTTACGGTTTTTCCTTTGTTTTAGTAACGGTTAGGGTGTACAAATGGGGCTGCTGAAAAAATTTTTTTTTTTGGAAAACTGGTCCCCATATATCGACATAGGTTATAATGAAAAAAATAATTGTTGATGTTGCCATATTTTATGATTTAGGGTCAACGGGAAGTACCCATAGGTGTTGATTCCCATGCGAGCGTCAAAATATGCGGCATAACAACGCCCTTATCTTTTGATTGCGTTGACTTCGAAGTTTTAATTTTTCACTTCTCCAAGAGATTGCATATCTAAGTATTTGATTTAATTTTACTTTGATACCTCTACGCGTTCCAGAGCAAAAGAGTCTTGACAGACTGACAACAAAGTGACCCTATGAGGGTTCCGTTATTTCTTTTGGGGTAAGGAACCTTAAATCATACCTAGAATACCTCAAATGCATTTCTGAAGCCCTAGTCAATGTCACTATAGGGTACGCGACAAAAATTTTTTTTACCCCTTAGTTCAATATATTTTCTTATTTTTTTAGATTTCATAACAAATATGTATGGCGATTTACAAAAGTCTACTTTCTGTTAAAAATCGATACAAACAGACGGACATGAAACTATAAAGGAACCCTAAAAACCTTTACGTTTAGGGTTGTTGTTAGTGTTTGTTAAATACGTAAATGGTGGTACGGAACCCACGGTTAGCTACTCCGACTTGCACTAGACCGATTTTAATAACACGCATGTAAATTCACGCAATTTACGAAAAAAGACAAAAACAAAAAGTGTGCCGCTAATTGGTCACCCATCCAACTGTTTTAAAGATAGAGCAAAAACAAAGAAAATGTGTTTATTGTATAGGGATCCCCTTAAATTTTTACTTTTTATTATTTGTTAGATAATTTAATTCTGCGAAAAATTTAGGCTTCTACCTATTTCGGTCTAAAAGATAGTCTTTTAATGGTCGGACAGACAGACATCGTAGGCTTAGAAACAGGGCTCCGTTGGCACCCTCTGGGTACAGAACCCTAAAAACGCCAAGTGTAAGTCAGATTGGCGTACTGTGACTTTCGTATCTACTAAATAAAAATCTCAAATAGAAAACTAAGTTTCAAAGGAGGCTTTTCGCCAAGTTTAAGAGGAAGTTTAATTAGAAAATCGTTTTTATTTTAATAAGAGAGAATTATTAAAATAAAAACGTTTTTTTGTACCTAAAAAACGACAAGCATAAGTCTAATAAGTGAACTGAAAGTTTATTACTGAGGTAGTACATAGTACACGGTAAAAAAGGATTTCTTCAGTCAAAGCAAATTTCATCAAGTCAAGAAAACAACGTTTCATATATGCGGTCAAAAATATTTGCTTGCGCGTAGACAATCGTATTCTTGAAAAAAAAAAAATACTAAGGAAACCAAAGGATTATTGGTTTTTTGGAAGAGAATATTCTAATTTATTTCAAGAATATAATTATTCAATGCAAGACCCAAGAGTTTTAGTACAAACTAATCTACAGTAAAAATAGTTTTAAAAATAGTTTCACACAAGAACTTTGATTTCTTAGAGTAAAATAATATTTTTGTAGCACAAGTCAAGAACATTTTTGAACCAAACACAAAAGACTTAATTAAAAAAAAAATTGGCTTCGGTTCAAAATATTTGGTTTTTATATCGAGAAAATATTTTTATATAACACGCTAGAGTGTGAGTACTCGACAGGGTGGTGTGAGATGCTGTACAGAGGAGGTGCCACTCTGGAGTGAGAGAATCCTCAACAGGCTGTTGTGAAATGCTTAACAGTTGCGGCGCCGGAGAAGAGCTTCAGGAACTAGGAAGGAAAGAATTTATTGAAATCGCTTGTTTTTTTCGATTAATTGCAAAATATTTTAAGGCAAAAAGAATATTTAATTATCATTCAAGATGTCATGTTTTTATACTGAAAATGAATTTTATTTTCACAGTAACAAATATCCCACGCAATTATAATCTCTTAGTGTAAAGAAATTTTCAAGTTTTTTTTTTCCGTGTAACATATAGAAAATAGAACTTCGTTCCAATCGGGTAACTGAAGTCTCCTTCAAGTGCGACTAGTATTATATTTAAATGGATGAAGCAGTAGTCGTTTCTAGGGTTCCGTACGCAAAGGGTAATTAGCGGAACCCTATAACTAAGCCTTCGCTGTCCGTCCGTCCGTCTGCCACCAGGCTGTATCTCATGAACCGTGATAGTTAAACAGTTGAAATTTTCACAGAAGATGTATTTCGGCTGCCGCTATAACAACAAATACTAAATAGCAGAATAAAATAAATATTTAAGGGGGCTCCAATATTGATAACGACAAAAGCCAGACGCTTAAAATATTTAGTTATATAGTCACTTTAAAAATACATAATTAAATTAAAATAAAACAAATATTTAAAGGGGGCTCCCACGCAACAAACGTGATTTTTTTTTGCCGTTATTATACATAATAGTACGGAACCCTTCGTGCGCGAGTCCGACTCGCACTTGGCCGATTTTTGAATAGGTTTATCAATGTTCCTTTTTCTAAGGCATTTTTCGGCAATATTCCGTAAAATAGTTGTGATACATAGTAGAAAAACAAGGCGAGCGAGAAGGCTTGTAATGTGTAAATATACCTACCTATGTTCGCCCGGTTTTTTTTTAATTAAAGAGTCATATATCTTTTTCTTTATAACATTTCAAGCATTAATTTAATTCTGATGAGCTTATTGCGAAAGAGTTTGCCGTAGCCAAATGTCAGAATGATTGTATTTTTTTCATACAAATCCAACGGTGCTGCCCCCACTATTAGGAAAGCCGTGATGGTACATTATTATTATAAGTTTATAAAAGCTTAAAGTGTAATATTTGTTACAGTTGCGGATCGGTTTTGTGCTATCTGTCTGCAAAATTGTCACCATCCCACAAAACTACCATGTGGTCATATATTCTGTTTTCTTTGTGTAAAGGTAAATTTTTCTCTAAACTAAATGTTACTCAATTCCTATCTAATAAAATATTGTGCTTTACTCATAAGTAATTACGAAAGGCCGTGTTTACACTAATGTTTGCTGAGCGTGCGCGTTTCCCTAACGTTTCAAACTTCAAACGCTAGTGTAAACACAGCCTAGAAGAGAATTAAGAAAGTATTGCAAATGCTTTAAATCTGAATCAACATCTTACGCCTAGCATTTAAAATGTAATTAGTAATGAAGAAACCGGTGGGGTTTTTTGATGCGTGCAGAGTCACGCATCAAGGGTCCTATATTTTAGATTTAACCTTATGCGTGAAATATAATGCATATATGACACGCACTTGGTCGGTTTTATATGTACAGCTTTAACTGTGTTCGCTGGGTAGATGAGTCAATGTGCTAAGTAGGGTGACTTAACGTGTAGACAGGAGTGTCGCTATATAGCCGTGTTGCATTTATATTTCAGGGTGTAGCTATACAAAATAAAAAGTGTGCAATGTGTCGCGCATCAATACCGCCGGACTACCTAAATAATCCGGTGTTGCTCGAGAAGGTAGACGCAGAACCAACAGTTGAAGAACGGGACAATGTATATCAGTGGTACTATGAAGGAAGAAATGGTAAGAAAACGTTTTTAAAAGTTTTAAAGTAAAGGCTTAATAGTTAACAAAAACAAAGCGACTGTACTAATATTATGGAGCAACATTATTCAGCATGGTCGTAAAACTATAGTTACGCGGCCTCGGCACGTACTAACGGCCCCACATGACGATCTCGCTATCTGGATAGCGAGATTAGTCTTAACGACCTCCCCTAATAGGGCCGCCCTCCATACAGGACGCCGACGTCCCTGGGTTCGTCGGCGCCCAAACGGAAACACGAGGTATCAAAGAGTGCCGGTGCGCTTCTCGCCCCCACTTAATCGCAACCGCACCCGCGTAACGGGGATCTCCCCTCCTGGCGGTGACTCACCTTCGGGTTCGAGACTCACGCCGGTCGAAGGGACGCCCCCGAGAGCGACAACCCAAGCCGAGCCTCCCCCCACGGGGAGCCCTTGAGCGTTGGGCGCTATACGGGCTGAGGCACCTTCAGAGACTCGCCCAAATAATGTCCGGTGAAGCAGTAATGGCTGCAACAGCCAACTGAGCCGATAAGAGCCGGCAAGAAACTCAAATATTTAAACTAATAATACAATACTTTGTTAATCATTTAACAAGTTTACTATCTGTATGTAAACACTTAATAAAACTCACAAAGAGAGGTAGGGCGCAGCGAGAACTCGCTCTAAAAAGCCGCCCGAAAAATTAAAGCGGGGCGTAGCAATTAGTTTCTCAAATGTGCAGCCCGAACTGGGGAAGTACCTCCGCCTTACAGAAAACCGTAGCCATGATAACGCTAACATTGAGTAGTGTTGTGTTCCTGGCGGCGAGTAACGTTGCCAGAGCTCATTGAGGATTCGCTGCGCGGACGGAATCGGCGATGCTCGTTGCTGTCATTGCTCGGCGTAGACACGGCTAAATCGCCAACCTGTGTAAAGGCTCTGAAGTAGTAGAGAAGGAGACCGGAGTAGACTCGGCTACTACAACATAGGGGGATCAGGATCTGCCCGCCGTGCCAGCGACCGTATGATCCGTACCGAGCTTTGGCAGTTTTAGTACCGCACTGTTTGTCCTCTAAGATAAGCCTGTTCAGTTAATCCTCATCTTTAGTCTTAGTAACTTTTTTTAAAATAAAAAAAAAATATCAAAAATAAAAGAAAAAGAGGTTATTCAGAGGCCACTCCATCCAAATTAAATGCGGAAATCTGCAATGTTAGGGGTGTTCACGCCAACCTTTTTCAGTTCACCATCACTTTGAAACTGCGCAGCCGACTATTCTCTTTTTAACGGAGACGCAGATATCCTGCCCGGCCGATAAATCATACCTTCATCATCACGGCTTCAAACTCGAGCGCAATTTTGTGAGTCATGCCGATGTATGTATGTTTGTCCGGGAGGATATCTGCTGTCGCCGCCTTCATAACCTTGAAGACGGGATACTATCGATTTTGTGGGTGCACGTAGATTACGGCGGCCACACTCGTATCTATGCGTGCCTGTACAGGAAACTTATTCTCACATCATCCGACATAATTTCGAATTAGAGAATATCTAGAAGACACAACAAAATGTCGTTCGAAGCGGTAAAATGTTGCCACTAAGAACCGGTTACGCTGCGTTACGTTACGTTCCATAGTTTTTTTAAAAACGCTGGTCTGACATCGGGGTCTTCTATCGAAGTTGCCATCTTACAGAGTGTGTGAGGGTTTGTGCAAATGGGTGGCTAGCTTTTTGTCCGGCAGACGCATACAAGCCGTAGTTGATGGTAGATTCTCTGATAGCATGGATATTAATGCTGGTATCACGCAAGGCTCTGTGCTGTCTCCTATGCTGTTTCTACTGCATATCAATGACATGTTGGACATCAGCAACATATATTGCTATGCAGATGACAGTAGTGGAGACGCTTGTTACACGGTTCATGCAAGCATCCCTCGTTCCGTTGTAAAGGAAAGCGTGGAAAAATTGTGTCTTAAATCTAGACCACTCTGTCCAAGGTCACTGACTGAGGTCGGGAAAACTTGGTCCGATTCAACCCTACAAAAAAAGAAGTCTGCGTGTTCACCGCTAAGAAAACCCTACTCACTGTGGTCCCACAAATCCAGAACAATCCCCTTTCCATCTCCAAGAGCATTGGGATCGTTTGCAAGACAAGGTGAAGCTGGGTCTGTACTGAGGATGTACTCGTATTTTTGGCTTACTTTATGAACTAGCAAATAAATAAAAGCCTAACTCTTTATTGTGTTAACATGAAAACGTCTACACTAATATTATAAAGAGGAAAGATTTGTATGTTTGTAACGAATAAACCCAAAAACTACTCGAGTGATTTCAAAAATTCTTTCACCATTAGAATGCTACTTTATCCCTTAGTAACATAGGCTATATTAATTACTATGAAAAATTGCGGATCCCTCTAAAACTTCAGTAAAAAAATATATCATAAAATGTCTTTCATCGCATACGCTGCGGAAACTATTGATAGAGCAAAACAATGACCACAATATTAAAGAACATATCAATATCTATAAAAAACTTCGCGATACCATATATCCAACTATTGTACTTATGTCACTAGAACTACTTTCACGACCAAAATCAGACCATGTAATGCATACCTCTGTATTAATCCCAATCTAAATAAATCATTTCGTATTCAAGACTGCTTTAATACCTGTAGATTACTTTTTGAATTATTTAAATGACATTCTATTCAAAAGATATATATAATTTAAAAATGTCAATCTAAACAAAATACTCATCCATACTAATATTATAAATGCGAAAGTAACTCTGTCTGTCTTTTACCTCTTCACGTTTAAACCCAGGGCCGGATTTAGGTGAGGGCAAACGGGGTGAAAGCCCCGGGCCTCCACAAACGGGGGGCCCCCACAATAGAGACTTCGGAAAAAAATCTTTCAAATTCCGACTAGTAAACATCTTTTCCTTTGATATTTTGTTTTCACTGTTTTACCTTTATCTAATAGTGGTGGTTAATATAACGTACAGCTGATAAATATAGCAAACTATTTTCTTGCAACGTATATAGCGCGCGCTATATAAATATTCAGGTAGCGCTAAAATTATAACGTTCTTTTAGAACATAACTAACTAGAACGTAAGTCTGACAACCCGTGAGCCGCGAATGAAGCGTTGTCAAAAAGGGGGAATTTTTAGTGGGGTATTTATAGGGACTCCGAAGAAAATCTGAAATTTAAATCGAACAAAGCCTGTGTCATGTGCGTAGAACGGAACGCACAACACGAAAGTTCATATCGCACCGTCCGACTCTTTCACTCTAAAGGTGATAACAGAACCGTGAGAAGGACGGCACGATAAGATATGAATAAGAACTTTCACTCACTGTTCTATTCCGCTCTATCTTTCGATTAAACTAAAATACTAGTACTAAAAGAATATACTTGGTTTCAAAATAAATTATTTATTGAAAAACTAGACTGAAAAAAATTGTTCATTTTATTTGGAACATAATTTGGGGCCACGGGGCCACCACTCCTTTGTTGCCCCGAGGCCTCCAGACCTAAATCCGGCCCTGATTAAACCGCTGTACCGATTAAGATGAAATTTGAAGTTCCGAGAAAGGACATAGGTTATTTAAAAACGTCAAGTGTGAGTCGGTATTTTGTATAATTGAAGAGTTACCGTTTAATTCATACACCGATAACCGAATGTACGCCACCGCGGTCGACTCCTTGCTTCCTCCCTACGCAGCGGTCGCAATCGACATTGAATATATTGACTTTTTCAAGGAAAAAAACTTTGAGAATAAAAATAGGTTTATGGATAAAAATATAAATTGTAATTTGAATAAAAAAACTACTTATGTCATGCATAAAGATACATTTACTCTACGTTTATCCCAAAATGATTAAAAAATATAAGTCCACTTGTGCGAAGCCGGGACGGGGCCCTAGCATTTATAATATATGTATGTAACGTATTATATTGTGTATTGGAATCTGATTATGTTTCTTAAAAGACGCTCAGACGGTTAAATTTGCCGGAAATCCAAAATATTGTCACCAAATGACGTTTTTGGAAGAAGTTCCGGATAAACAGTACCTGGCAACCAAGAGCTTTTGAACTATTTATCTATACCAAAGTTTCAACATTGTTAACAAAATAACTTTTGAGAGTTTAATTCTTTTTTTCCTTACAAGTGTGTGAAAAACGTCGTATAATACGCATGATAAACTTTACCAGTTTTTTTTTTACTGTTACAGGTTGGTGGAAATACGACGAGCGTAGCAATATTGAATTAGAAACAGCTTTTAGTTTGGGACAATCAGAATGTACGCTTTTGCTTGCTGGAGCCGTGTACTGCATAGAATTCGAACACATGGTGCAGATTCGACGCACGGACCCGACACGGCGGCGTCGCGTTCGTAGAGATAAACCCAACTTGCAGGCTAAAGGTAACATTGTAATTGAAAATGATGTCACTTTGTACGCTATGTATTGTACTGAAATCGAACACATGATGCAGATCCTAATACAGAAGTAGCAAGTTAGTCGTATCCGTTGAAATAAACCTAACTTGGATACTGAAAGAAAACAATATTGTTCTGGAAGCAGCTAGGAACCCTTTTTTTAGGCTGTGTAGAGCGAAATTATCGGCAACCTTTGGATGACGCCTTTCGAAAAAATTGGCTAAGTGTGAGCATGTCATATCTTGCAATTGTAATGTATTTATATTAGCTTTAGTTATTTCCACTGTCACGCTATTTTCCCAATTTTTGTGTAAACTAATTCGAGTTTCTCACATTTTGTGTGACTTTAACGACATTGACGATTAAATGGGTGGCCCTTTTTCGTACATAACGTCTAGTTAGTTTATGTTCATCTTATAAATTATGAACCTTCATAAAATCGATGAAGGTATAATAAACAAAGGTAAATTAGGAGGCGTCCGTTATTTATAATAAATGAATAAGTTCACCTTCGATTTGCCGACGACATACTCGCTCATAGTCATGGCAGAATCGCTGGAAGACCTAGGCACGGTGCTCAGGAGTCAGCAGAGTTTCCCAATAGGTTGGCCTTGAAATGAATATGGATAAAACAAAGGTGTGTTAATGTTAAATGTCCATGTCGCGCCTATACCGGTTGTTGTTGGGAACGCTACTCTCGAAGTTGACGACGAATACACATACCTAAGGCAAGTAGTCCAGTTAGGTTGGTCCGTCCAACTTTGAAAAAAAAATTAACCGAAGAATCCAACTCGCTGGGCGGCTTTCTGGGAACTACACAACATCTTTCCGTCCAAAATGCCAGTGATGACTTATGGTACATCTTAATGTTGGCCTCTTAAATAAGCTTAGAGTCGCTCAGCGAGCTATGCTCTGCGAAACAAAACGAAAAAATTCGCTGAAGAAATAAAGTTACCAGCAAGCTGAAGCGGCAATGTGTCCTACATCGCTCGTCGAAGCGCTAACCGAAGGAGAAAAAAGGTTCTCGAGTGGCGACCACGGATCGGAAGGCGCAGCGAGTGACGCCACCTACTAGGTAGACAGACGACCTAGTCAGCGTCGCAGGAAGCCTATGGGCGCGGGTGGCTCAAGACCGGCCGTTGTGGAGACATATGGGGAGGCCTACGTTCAGCAGTGCCTCTTCCGACTGAAACGAAACGACGAAATTAATAAATTACGTGATGTAAGTTTGCCGATTTTTCGATCTCCTCTCCCCTCGGTATGATGTCGTGAGATTTGGCTCGACCTTCTCCCCTAATCTCACGTGAGACTTTTAAAAATGCGTATTTTTAAAAAACATAATTTGCTACTTTGTGGCGTTCGGATGACCGCAATAAATATTATTGTGAATATATATATTTTTAATATAAAGGTTAAGACATAAATTAAAAGTACCTACTTCCTTTCAGGTATAGCAGGAATTAAAATCTCTGATACCCGACAGCCAGAACAGCAAGTTAAGACTGAAAGAGAAAGTATTTCTACAACAACCAGCCACAGAAGTGATGGAGATATTATAGTAATAGAAGACGAACCAGAAGAAGATGTCATTTTTTTTTCTACAGTTGCTTCTGTTGTTTCTCCGTCCGATCAGACCAGTGACATCATACAAAGGCTTAGGTATAGTAATAAGCAAATATACCTAGTTTAAGGAATCCCTATGGAATCACTTCCTTGTCCGTCTGTATGTCAAGCTCCCTTTTCTAAGGAACTCGTGGAGGTATCATTTTAAAATTGATATCGATTACTTAGGCCTTAGGTCACCTTGGAGCTGTAACAAAATCAGACTTCAAGTCAACGCAATCACAAAATACGGCCATTTGTGCCGCATATTCTGACACTAGCACTAGCTAAAAACATAATTTAGTTGAAATGTTTCACCCGCCCTAAATTCGGTTATCGGTGTAGGATTTTAATTTTAATAGAGAAAATATTAATTAAATATTATAAAAACAAAATTGCCTAACTGCGAGTCTGACTCGCGCACGAAGGGTTCCGTACCATTATCTATGAAAACAGCAAAAATAATCCCGTTTGTTGTATGGGAGCCCCCCTAAAATTTAATTATTTATTTTTAAAGTGAAAAAATAACTTAATATTCTGTGAATATTTCAAGCGTCTACCTGTTACCGTTATCAATATCAAGCAAACACGAGCAAAAAAATCTCGTTTGTTGTATTGGAGCCCCCTTAAATATTTATTTTATTCTATTTTTAAGTATTTGTTCTTATAGCGGCAACAGAATACATCATCTGTGAAAAATCAAATCACACTTGACGTTTTCAGTAGCTTATGTCCTTTCACGGGACTCAAACTCTCTCCATGCCAAATATGCCCGCGGTTCTACCCGCGCTCAATTCAATTATCGGTGTAGGATTTCAACGGCAACTTCTTAATTATAAAAAAAAACTGACTCACGCTTGACGTTATCCTAGCCCATGTCCTTTCTAGGGACTCAAACTACCTCCATGGCAAATTTCATCCTAATTGGTACAAGGGTATAACGTAAAGAGGTTACAGACAGACAGACAGACAAAAAGACAGAGTTACTTTCGCATTTATAATATAAGTATGGATAGCGGACCCGGCAGACGTTGTCCGGCCCGGAAAAGCAGCACACCCCTTGCACCCCGCGCCTCTACATCAAACACATCTTATAAGTGAATTCTTCGCATTCAAGGCCATCGCTAAACTTACATGCACATAATGTTTGTCCTGTGCGGACTTGCGGATCTAGCCTTTTAGGATCACAATTGGCCACAGGGTTCAACAAGCTCTCAGGCTAATAGTTCATGTTTTGTTTCAGTTCACTCGACCTAACTGATGCAGAGCACTCAAGCACAAGGGCTGAAATAGAAGATACCTGACTATAGGATTCTCTATAAATTAATTTTAGCTACAGTATGTATACCTACGTATTTATGTCATTAGTAAAGGTTTTGTTACTATATAATTCTTTATTTGTTGTACCCATTATTTTTGATGAATTCATAGTATAAAGTCCCAAGTTCCGTCCGTGTATATTCACGACTTTATCCTTTTAATACTGAAAGTATTTTATATGGGGTTTGGTTTTAGGTATGTATTCAATTTATAACCAATTTTTGAATGTGGCTATAGTGCAACCGCGTCCGCCGGGACAGCCAGTCACTTATATTTAAAGCTAATTAATATTAGGGGTAGGATAGCTGACAAAGGTCATGAAATTTTGATGAAACTAATTACAATTTGTAGTGGACACAAAGGACATGATTAAATATAGCTCGATAGAGAATGTTGCCAATTTTTTAAAAATAGTGTTAAAAACTATAAACGAACGTTTGCGAAAAAAAAATTTAAAATCATATAATTTTGTTTTGTTTTCTATCACTAATGGCTAAATTTTAAAAGATTTAGCACATATGTAAACGCAATATATAAAGAGATTTTTTGTTCTTTAAGGCGCTGTACTTTTCTTCGAGTAGTGTTAGTGACGTCACTAGCACGGTACGATGTATGGTTCAGTATGGAGCGTTTTGAATGGAGTAAGCGCATACCTTTAAATGTGTATATCACCAAAAACTAGTTTTCACTTTCTAATTAACAATGACGAATAAAAACCGGTCGACTCGGACTCGCGCACCGAGGGTTCCGTAAAAGTGAAACTGTATTGAGGGACAAATTTAACTTTTCCGCTGGACAACTGTTGTCCCAATACATCGAAATAGGTCGCGGTTAGCTTACCAACTGCAAATAAGTTTATAATCGCAAAAGGTTTTTTTTATTGTTGTTACAACAAATTTACGGTTTTCAGATTTTTTCCTTTATGTGTGCTACATGGCATTGCTTTTCGCCATTTCATTATTTTAGGTCAACGGGAAGTGCCCCATAGGTTTTGATTTACTTGTGTCACAATATACGTCGAAAATAACCGTATTTTAGGCAATTTTTTTTATTGCATTGACTTAGAAGGGTGATTTTCTTACAACTTTAAGTGACCGTGACGCGTTCTTGAGTAAAAGGGTCATGTCAGGCAGACAGACAGAGACAACAAAGTGATCCTATAAGGTTTCCTTTTTTCTTTTTGAGGTACGGATCCCTAAAAAAATTAAGCTACTATTTGTAATCAGAATACCAAATGAATGCCTCATACAAGGTTTGATAACTTTTCTGTACCTGACAATAATTTCCATGATTCCCATACATCGATAGCTGTTTTTCCACTAGCCGCCTCTACTCCGGCGGCGATGCAAAAATTTATGAACATATGTGTATGGCGCGTTATTTGATTAATTAGGTGACGGCACCGGCGTTTGTGTGGTATGAAAATCAAAGAACATGTGTCTAACTTATTTATTTGACAATTTAACTACTTAATACTAAATAGTACATATTTACCAAGGTCTCACAGGACTCTGGCTGGCGTGAGTTAAGATATAGGTATTGAGTGGTTTAGGTACCATAGACATTTGTTTATGACGAGGAAATTTTGGACAAATTATATAAACTCTTTCATCTCTAAAAACAAAGTAGCAAGATTTACAACGTCTCCGAACAATACGTCTTACTTTAAAATTACAAACTGAATTTGTTAGAGGAGTGTGTGCGGGCAACAGTTTATCTTGCGTACTCTGTACTTTGGTGACAGGCAAACTTGGTAAATATTTTCTGGACCCTATTTGAAAAGTACTAAAGTATGATTTGTAAACATTGAAGTTTCTTTCAAAGCAATGTTTTACAGAAAATGTCTTGATCAATGATGTGAGTTTCTGCATCTTGTCTGAAAAAAAAAAATAGTTAAATACATATATTATTTATTTACAAATATAATATCGTATAAAATATATAATTTATTGTTGAAAATAGAGTAACTTAAAATCTTGCCATTCATCATGCACTGACTAAAAGATGTTAAAGGTCTAAAAAAAAGAGCTAAAATTCATTTACTATTCTGCTAACAGAAGTGCTATGCGATAACCAAATTTAAGCATTGAAAGTAGGAATTCGTACTCTCTCTCTCTAATTCGTTTTACGATATTTTTAAATCTCATTTAAACTGATAATTCCAGTCCAAGATTAAAAATATTTACTAAAATGTACTACCGCTTGAGCATGTGCAGCCAATGCGTTGAATGCGGACCGTAAGTGCTGCCATATTTAACATAGAGGGCATTCATTTTTGGTCACTGCCATACTGACAAGCCATAAAAATGCATCAGAGGTGCTACAAAAAGGACAAGATGCAATACAAAAGTGGTTGAACAGCTGGAAGATAAAAATGAATGTCACATTCACCCTCAGAAAAGGAAACTGTCCACCTGTAAGAATCGGAAATAATATTGTACCACACAAAACCTGTGTCAAATACTTGGGACTGCACTTGGACCGTCGCTTGACCTGGAAAGAGCACATCAAGGCTAAGAAATAGGAAATTTCCCTAATATAAAAATTTATACTGGATGATTGGTCGCAACTCAAGACTCTCTTTGGACAATAAAATTGCTGATTTACAAAGTAGTGTTGAAGCCAGTTTGGATGTATGGTATACAACTCAGGGGAAGCGTAAGCAACTCCAATATAGCTATCTTACAGCACCAGCAAAATAAAATTCTACATGCAATAGCTAACGTTCCATGGTTTGTCACAAACTCTGAAATCCATCAGCAACTGCACATCAGCACAGTCAAAGAGGAAATCCGGAATGTAGCAAGAAAATATAAAGAGCGACTAGCCAATCACTCTAATGAGCTAGCCCGACAGCTCACATTACGGAACTATGCGTAAAGAGGCACAACATTATGGCATTGAAAGATAGGCAATGAAATTGCGTGATTCCTAAGTAGATGTCCTCACTGGAGGCACACTCTGCATGATAACCAACGAAGAACTCATCTGCTCATAGTTCTGGGACTGATTGCAGATAAAACCAACAGAAAAAAATAAAAAAAAAAATTTTGGTCAACAGATATAATGTATGTGAAAAAAAAAAATCAATAGAGTATTTTAATCTCATTTTACATAGGAAATGTAAAGAATAATTTAATAAATATATATTTATTAGTTGTTTAAAAGAAAATCAAACAAAAATCATTATAAGTACATAAATATATTTGTTTTATTTAAGATCTAATAAGTCTATCGTTGTTAATGAATAAATTATATTACTGATTGTCATCTCAGTATATAACACAAACAATGCAAATTACACTCAGTTTAACTCATAGTGTTCCCACAAAGTAATTTAATTTATAAAGTCATACATAATACTACTTTATCTATTGTTATCTACATCTAACTGTTATGTTTTTTATTATTGAAACATTGCAGAAGTTCGGGTTAACGTTTACGTTCTATAGATACAAAGTGTCACAGACGTCATCAATACATAAATACTTCATCAACCTGAAATAATGTAATGTATATAAGTGACGTTATATGAGAAATATGTATTTGTCATTTTAGTGTTCACCTTGCTTATCTTAGGAAATTAAGGTACCTACACATTTGGCAACACAGGCAGAAAAACACTTGTTTATTTTGCAAATAATTATTTTAAAAACTTTGTAACTCAAATATAGCAAGTAGATCAGTGTAAAACATGTGAAAGTGATTTTTTCATCAATCCTTTTTTTCAATAGTTTTTACATGATTTAATTGTCATTATTATTATTATTACTTTACTTTACACGGGAGCACAGTTTGCATCGATGCACAGATTACATATGATGCAGTGTTAACGGCAAGTATCTGAAAAGTCAGGTACTCGGATTGGCTTGTTTCGTGTACTTGAACACAGAATGTAGATGTATAAGTCATCTTTGGTAAAAGAATATTTCACAGTGTCGATATGTAGAAAATGTTACCATCTTTGAGAAAAACTAAATATAGGGTCAGATTAACTTAAAGGGGGCGCAAGGGATAAAATGACCAGACTTCAGAAATTTTCACGAATTTATGTTTTTTTGGTTACGGTTAGGGTGGACAAACAAAATCACAATAACAGAATCACTTTAGAGTTTAACTCTTAGCACCCCCTTTTGTACACCCCAACTAAATATAGTGATCGGCGTTTATGTTCTAAGGTCTCGCATTATTAGACATATGAGTATCAAATTTTAACCTACTCGGTCGAATCGAATTGTAGCTTTACCTTAGTTGTATAGAAAATGATATTTGAGGACTGTGCGTACCATGCACAACTGGCACAAAAGACCTGCTAAGCCTGACGTTAACTGTGCTAATGCTTATAAATAAAGTATAGACAAAACTAGGATTTAGAGGTTAAAAGTTTACATAAAAAAAATATATATATTAATTGGGACGCGTCCGTACATACCATTAACAGACAGCGCATTAAATAGTTCCAATACTGAAAATTATTACAATACATTCAGCATCATTATCATAGAGGAAACAAATTGATCATTATAAAGATCCGTGCCTAAAATTATTCAGCTCACAATAATAGTACCACAGACCACAAATTTACATATTAGTAACTGGTATCAGTGCTGCCACCTCTCTGAGGCCAATCAGCGCTAAAAGCGCTTCAAAAAAGCGTTAGATTCCGCTAATTTGCTTTAACAAAAAATAGCGCTAAATTCCGCTAGCTTTGCACGAACAAAAAATGCAAAATAGTAAGAAGTATTTATTTATTTTAATACAAATTGGCATAATTTTAAATCTAAATTAATCTTAATATTGTTAAGTATGGCTAATCACTTTCGATTTTAGAAGGATCAGGCTGAGTTGACTGAATTCCTGAAGGTCCAGCGGGTCGATTCCGTAAAATGACAGCTAACAATTCTTGTTTGAAATCCATAGAAATAAGATATACATTGCGCATTTAAAATTACGTATGAAATTCATCGATTGTCGCGAAACCGCAATGTATATCTTATTTCTTTCAAAAAAAGTTCGCAATTTTTTACGGAATCGACCCGCCGGTTGCACATCGTAAACCAACAACCAGAAATAATTTATTTTAGTTGGGGAATGCCCTAAACAAATGGAACGGAAGCTTAACTAATTACGGTGTTGGTGCGTTATTCCTAGATTTTGGCGAGATTGCGACGTGATTACAACTAAGTTTGGTCTGCCATCAAAATGCGCTATGTTTTCCGTTAGGAGTTAATATTAAAATTTCGGCGCTATGTGTCCCAAAAAATCGCTAGATCTAACTCCGAAAGCGCTAAGGTGGCAGCAGCTGACTGGTATATACATTGTAGTCTTTGTGAGTAACAAGATACAGATGAGACGTTTAATTTTTCGTGTTAGTTCCGCATTCCCCGTTTTGGTGCTGTGATCGCCAGGCTGTCAAAGATTATATACGCTCTTCTACTTCTCCAAATAGTGATATAATGTATCGATATAATAGCGATGTTCCCTCATATCGACGTGGACCCTAATAATTATTAAGATTTATTCATTTTTTTGACGTGACAACGTCTTATAAATTGGTTTGCCGGGTGACACTTCAAGAAACTGCGTTACGCTCCGCTCACGTTATGCGCTCACAATGAGAGCGAGTGAGAGGCACGCGCCCGCCTAAGAGCGAAAAAGACAGACATAAAATCATTGTCACGTAAAACTTTCGCCCGTATACCGACTTTACAGGCAACCAGTTTTTTTTTTCATTCGATAGGTACCAAGAAGCTTATATACAACACTTCTTGATAGGTACCTATCTAGTCAGTGTTACACAAATAAAACAAGATAATCCCATGTTTTTAATATTTATTCAAAGTAAAGGTGTAACCCAACCCCGTGCAGAGGTGTACGCACTTGTGCTGTATACGCTGGACGGTGCCGGTCCCAAGTCCGAATAAATGGGGAGGGCCCTGGCCTACATTTATCAAGGAGCCTATGAGCTGCAAAGCGGGCATACTTGGAAATGCAGTCCTACATACATACACATGCACATACATACACACACACACACACACACACACACACCTTCCCTAACTCACAAACCCACACACACGCAGACACACACTAGTCAACCCACTACATCACACCAACACCACTCACCACATACACAACACACATCATACCAAAACCGGCAGAAAAAAAGTTTAAAATATGGAAGTGAATTTTAAAAGGAAACTACCCCAGGAGGGTACCAGCGTCCACGACGCTGGAGAATCCCTTCCTGAACCTTTGAGCTCAGGCTCGGGGGCTCAGGCTGCTCCACGTATTCTGGGGGGGAGCAAAACTTCACTAACCCACTCGATAAACCTGCGCGAGCTAGCTAACGCTATGCCCAGCGCAGAAATAACCTCTAACGCCTCCTGGCAGCTTGCACCGCGTCGAGCAGATGAACGCAGAAATGCTTCCGTCAACTCCGCCAAGCCAGCAGCCCCTGGAGGGAGAAAACGTAACGGGCGCCGCCATCACCGGGGACGGCGCTCAAAAAACAACACTGTGCAACCGGGAAACAGCGAGCCTTCTAAGACCAACGCTGACCAGGGTGCACAGCAAACCAACGCGACTGAAGGGGAGACCCGACAAGAGGACCCAGCTCTGACCGATGCCGCTACGAGGTTGACTTGGCCGAAGCCCTCGACCAGTTGCGACGCGCTTAGTGAGGAACGCAGCCACATCGGGCGTGCGGGAACCACACAGTCAGCGGGCGGGCCTATGATGACGGCTAACGCAAGCACGACTGGACAGTGCGGAGCACTGGGAGGGGCGACGTCCGAGGCTCCTCAAAGCGGACTCCTGGAGCGAGCTAGGGACACCTCAAGGTCAACCCAACCAATCGCAACCACAACAAGTCCGAGGAAAAAACGGAAGCGCGGACCTAACAAGCGCGGATCACGCTATGCAGCGAATCGACCTGAGCAATTGGGACATCCCGCACCGCCTGCAAAGGCGAAGAGGGAGCGCCCCGATGAAACCTTGTCGCCAAGGGACGGGCCGAAACGCGCTAAGCTGGATCCGACACCAAGGAAGACGGCAATTAGCTATGCCGATGCGAGTAAAATGCACCTGCTCATAGCTATTGCTGTCACGCCTGCCACGGACCTGACGGTGGAGCAAGCACAGCAGCTCGAACTCTCCATCGAAGAGAGGATTATTGAAGCAGCGCTTGCTTCACCAACAGACAACGAGCCACCATTCGCACCCGCATTTAGAGGGAAACCTATCATAGCAGAAGGCGTACTCAAAATGTGGTGTGAGAATGATGAGTCGCTAACTTGGCTCAAAAACACTGTAGCCACCCTACAGTCACCAATCTCGGACAGCAAACTGACCGTCATCCGACAGTCAGATATAGCGAAGCGAGTCCGCGCATCGCTGTGGCTTCCGAAATCAATTGGTGTCGACCTAACGAGGACCCATCGCCTGCTGACCGCGCAGAACCCATGGTACAACGTAAAATCATGGCAGTTGTACGGCGCGACCATGCAGGAGAAGGGTATCTTCCTGACCCTGGGCATTCCAGAATCCGAGGTGGCGAAGATTCTGGGAAGGGATAGACGAGTCGCCTTCATCTCCGGCAGTGTGTACATCAAATTCAGCACTGTCGGGGGTGGAGATGATTCGGCGGACACAGAATCCCCAGTTGAACCCAACACAAACGGAGCTAAGGCTACTGGCACACTACCACCTAGCAACCCAACTACCTCAGCCTTAGCTTCCACAGAACACGCACCTATGGACACACACGTAGCTCCCACACCGAACACAGGTGCCTACGACCATACGTCGTCTGATGGGGAGTCGTTGGATAGTAAAATTCTCGGGTCCCTATCAGATTAGCGTGATCCAAACAAACCTCCAGCACAAGCAAATTGCAGCGGCTACCCTGCGCAGACTGCTGGAAGTTGACAAGAAGACCATAGCCCTAATCCAGGAGCCGTGGATTAGAGGAAATAACATATGCGGTCTTAACAACATCGGGGGTAAGTTACTACACAAAATCTCGGCTAATCAACCGAGAACATGCATATACATACCCAGATCAATACCAGCCTTGCTACTAACCAATTTCTGTTCCAGAGACCTTACAGCTGTAAGGCTTGACACAGGAACAAACAAACAAACGCTAGTGCTAGCCTCAGTCTACATGCCCGGGGATGAGGTGATACCGTCTAAGGAGCTGACTGAACTAGTGCAACACTGCGAAGATCATGGCTGGGACATTATAATATCAGCTGACTCAAATGCCCACCACCCTCTTTGGGGGAGCCTAACACCGAACCAACGAGGTGAGTCTCTAACAGAGTATATATTCTCAACTAACCTTTCTATAATTAACAACGGCTCGGAGCCCACTTTTGTTAATTCCAGATATCAGACAATAGTAGATGTAACTCTCGCATCCGATGGGGCAACGGATCTTGTGTCAAACTGGCACGTCTCCGCTGAACCATCCTTTGCAGACCACAGAAGAATCTGCTATACCATACAAGTGCATGAGAGGGACGAGCAACCAAAACGTAACCCTCGTAAGACGGACGTTGCAAGGTACACGACCCTTCTTCAAAATGAGGTAGACACAATCACCTTTAAAGACATGACCAACAGCACTGACAACATAGAACATAATATAAACACACTAACCACGTGTATCCAACACAGCTACCAGCAAGCCTGCACCCCTACAACACCAATCATAGGGGGAAAGTCTCACTGGTGGGGGCCAGAACTAGAGAGACTCAAACTCAATCTGAAAAGACTCTTTAATCGAGCCAAAAACACAAGAACTGAAATAGACTGGGAACGATATAAACAAGCCCAGTATCACTACAAGAAACGCATAAGATATCGCAAAGGTGAATCCTGGCGGCGGTTCTGCGACAACATCAATTCCACCAATGAAGCAGCTAGAGTGAAAAAAATTTTATCACAAGATAATAACAGAACTCTGGGCTCAATAAAAAAACTAGATGGTACATATGCGACCTCCGATAGCGAGATAAGCGAGGTGCTTATCGAAACACACTTTCCAGGATTTTCCACTAACAACCCAAACTGGGAAAATGTGGAACACAGAGAACCAACCCCTACAGACTGGAATATAGCCAAATCCATAGTCACTGCAGACCGAGTTGTGTGGGCAATCGAAAGCTTCCAACCCTTCAAATCTGCTGGCCTGGACAACATATTTCCAGCACTCCTGAAATGGGGACAAACAACACTTGTGCCACATCTAGTTGATATATTTAGAGCTTCTATAGCTCACAACTATATACCTCGCCAGTGGAGAGAAGTCAAGGTCATATTTTTACCAAAACCAGGTAAATCTGACTACACACAAGCGAAATCTTACAGGCCAATTAGTCTGACCTCCTTCATGCTGAAGACTCTGGAGAGGCTAACAGACAGATATCTAAGGGAGGGTGCACTAACGCGCATGCCAATGCACCGCCAACAACATGCTTATAGAAAGGGTAGATCGACAGAATCAGCCTTACACGCTGTCGTAGGAACTATAGAAGCAGCCCTCTCTGATAAGCTGATGACACTAGGCGCTTTCATTGACATCGAAGGAGCGTTCGACAAAACGAAATTCAATAGCATCAGCCGCTCTCTTAGTAGATTTGGAGTCGAACAAACCATCAGTGGGTGGATTGATCAACTCCTGAAGCTAAGAGCAGTGCAATTTACAGTTAACACCACCACGAGAGGCATTGTAGCCAAAGGCTGCCCACAAGGAGGAGTACTCTTTCCTTTACTATGGAACATCGTGGTGGATGATCTGCTGAAACGTCTTAACGATAGATGCTACTACACAGTAGGTTACGCGGATGACATTACCATTCTGATTAAAGGCAACTCAGAAAATATTATCTGTACCCGCATGCAACTAGCCCTCAGAATCTTGGAAGAGTGGTGTCACCACCATGAACTGACGGTAAACCCCAACAAAACAGAATTAGTCCTTTTTACAAATAAAAGGAAAATTCAAATAACTACCATGCCAAAGCTATTTGACATTGAGCTTACCCTTTCAAGTGAAGTCAAATACCTTGGGGTAATTTTAGACAACAAACTAAATTGGAGTAAGCATCTAAGCACAAAAATAACCAGGGCATGTACAACCTTCTGGCAATGCAGAAGACTAATAGGCAAGAAATGGGGCCTTAAGCCATCCATAACCCTATGGCTCTATACAGCCATAATACGACCCATGATAACATATGGTGCAGTAGTTTGGTGGCCTCGAACTCAGTTAAGCACGGTAAAAAACAAACTACAAAGCCTGCAGCGTCTTGCCTGCCTAGCAACCACAGGCAGTATGAAAACGACTCCCACAACAGCATTAGAAGTCATCCTCAACCTCAGACCCCTTCATCTTGTTATACAACAAGAAGCTGCCGCTGCAGCCATACGACTTGAGAAAGTAGGGCTCTGGAAACGGGACGGCAGAATCACTCATGCACGGCTCAAGGAGGCGGTGGGAAACGAGCTTCCGATGATAGAGGCGACATGTGATATCATCCCAAAAACCTTTGTCTTTGACAAAAAATACCGTATCCAGCTTCATGAGGAAGAAAAAGATAGCTCCGGCATCCATGAAGTCAGGATCTACACCGATGGCTCCAAAACGGAATCAGGAACGGGCGCAGGAGTATTCTCCCATGACCTGAACATCAACATGTCAACGAGCTTGGGTGCACTCAACACCATCTTCCAAGCAGAATGTGTTGGGATTACCCGAGCTGCAACAGCGGTCTTGTCTAAAGGCATAAGTAATGCATCGATACGCATCATCTCCGACAGTGCCGCTGTGCTACAAGCTCTCAACAACAACCGCATCAACAGTGGACTAATCCTGGAGTGTCACTGTGAACTGCAAAAAATTGCATTGAAGAACCGGGTTACTCTTCAATGGATACGTGGTCATAGTGGGTCTCTAGGCAATGATGCGGCAGATGAATTGGCAAAGAGAGGATCGGGCACTAAAATAATGGGACCTGAACCAATTGTACCGATACCATTTATCCAACTCAAAACATGGTTACGTGACCGAACCTTACAACAACACAACAAACAGTGGGCAGAACAGACAGATTGCAAACAAACCAAGAATGTTCTTACATCCGTGGACGCTAATCTGTCGCACAAACTGTTAAAACTCAGCAGGAAAAACCTACGCTACATAGTTGGCATAATAACAGGTCACTGCCCTCTAAACAGGCACTTTTTCAATATCGGCGTTACTGACAGTCCTCTATGCAGGGGCTGTATGGAAGCCGAGGAGACACCGTCTCACGTGGTTCTTCATTGCAAAAGCGTGAGCGACCAACGGACAAAGCTCCTTAAGAATCCACAAACCATGAGAGAGGCACTGAATAACATCAGATGCCTCCTTAACTTTTGGACGGAGCTGGGATGGTATGGGTAACCAATGACAGGTATTGGTACGTACAATGGCCCTATTATGAGGCTAAGTGCGGAAAACATAAGTCCAACTAACTAACTAAAGTAAAGGTGTTACAACTTTATAAAATTTTTTCTTTAAATAAAATGCAAAATTACATTTTTTTTAAGAACATAAAAATTATTTTATGTATGACCTAGGTAGCAAAGTAATATAGAATCAAAAATACATTCTTTGGATAATTTTTTAAAATTCGTCTAAATAACAGAATAGTCAAAATCAAAACACTAAAATATAGTTCAAGCACATATACGTATGCGGGCGATGCGTGGTATTTTCAAAACCAATTTATAACAAATATGCGATAGGCGTGTGTTCACAGCGACTTCATATAACGAACAATATGATTATTAGACGTCTCTCGATGTGTAATTGGCTATCACGAGCAGCCTTTGAAGGGCAATATGGACTCCAGTCTGCAAATCAGCAACACAATAATTTAATAACATAGCACTAAAGGGCATTACTTACACTATAAGCATTGCGACGCGACGCAACCACTGTGACGTCAGCCGAGGGACAGTCATCCGTTTCGCGCGTTTTGCAGATCAGGCATTTTACCAAAAACTTTGATTGTTTTTAACTTGGTCAGTTTTTGGTTTTTTTTTGATATTTCAAAAAGTTTTATTTACATAAAAATCGCTTATTAAATTGATACTTTTAAGCTTAGTGGAATGCGTCTATTGCGTATGTCCAATACATTAAAGTAAATATACCAAAAGGAAAAGAGTGCCCTCTTGTATCCTAAAAGGCGGCCTTATCGCTAAAAAGCGATCTCTACCAGGCAACCTTTGGGTTAAGTAATATTGACAGGAAGAGGTAGGTGACATATAAAGGATCATACGTAAAATTATAGGAAAGAATAAAGAATATTGCAATATACATATATACCTATGTACTTACTATACAGATAAAATACATATATATACTGATATAAATACTTAAACAAATATATAAAATAAATGGTTATTTAATATAAATACAAAAACATACATATAATAAATAAAGTAATTAAGATAGATATGTTTGAAAAACTAGAGTTTGGTCAAAATTAAAGCAAGTTAGGAACTAGTAAGAAACTAATAGGATTTTAATGAATTCTTACAAACAGGTAGTGACTGTATTTGTCTTATTTATTGTTTATATCTTATATATAGAGAATTGTCAACGATACCAAACTCACTTGCGGTATTGAGCCCTTAAGTCTGAGGAGAGACTTTGCCTCCCTTTGTGTGTTCTACCGCTTGTACAATGGGTTGTCTTCTGAGGAATTGTTCGAAATGATGCCCATGGCTACTTTCTACCATCGCACCGCTCGCCATCGGCAGGGAATTCATTCTCACACTTTAGAACCGAAATGGTCGCGTACAGTGCGCGAACGTTTGGGTTATGGAATGAGCTCCCTGCCAAGGTTTTCTCTAAGGACTTCAGTATGGGGTTCTTCAAGAAAGAAGTTATTGGATTCTTGAAGGGTCGGCAACGCGCGAGTGATACCCCTGGTGTTGCAAGCGTCCATAGGCCACGTTGACCGCTTACCATCAGGCGGACCGTGTGCTTGTTTGCCACCTTTGTGGTATAAAAAAAAAATATATCGGCTGAGAGTTCCATAGACTAATATAATGTTATGTTAGGTTAGTTCATGTAGGATTGTGCGGTTGTTAGGTTAGGTGTCAGTGTAGAAAAGACTAGCATTAGTGTCTATTCACGTTTTGATAGATCAAATTAAAATAAATGAATTAATGAGAATACTTTATTATCAATGAAAGTGACAAACCCTTGCATAATGAAAAATATAGAAGTTATTATTTAGTATCAGATAAATTTTCTGTAATTTCGGTATACGATGACGTTACTATCGACAGCATTGAAAAATATACACGTTCTCCCGAATTTAGTGATCGAGGAAGCCCAAGTAACTAGAAAAAGTGTACTAAAGTGTACTAGAGTAGTATAAACAACAGCAGGCGGATTTTTAACTGAAGCATCTTGGACTGGCGCATCTTCTTGGACTAGCACATCATCTAGGACAGGTGTATCTTCTTCGACTTGCACATCTTCTTAAACAAGTACATCTTACACTAGTGACCGTCTATTACTAGATACTAGACCTATAACGTGGCCTGCTGAGCGACCACGACCGGATCGCGTGATCATCACCCGAAGCACACGCACAAGGCGCATGATACCACCGACGACAACACACGCACGCTTGACTGTGACGTCATAGCCCCACCGCTGCATCCCACTACGCCAAGCCATCACCGCATGATATAAAACGCCCCATCAACCAGTCTCGAGAGAGCACTCTGCCGAGAGCTTTCGCCCCATCCATTTCCCTGGTAACCAATCCCTCTTGATAGCAACTACGATCAATCGGGTTTGCTCGGAGAGATACCAACCCCTAATCGACCCTATCCTGATCAGCATCCCTCTTGATAGCAACCACGATCAATCGGGTTTGCTCGGAGAGATCTCAAAGACCCTTATTTTCCCCCTACTCCTCCTTCCCGCGAGTAGGCGCGTTAAAAGTTAGGATCGCGACAGAACCCGAAATTAAAGGGTTCCGTAGGATAAGATCCAATTATAAAAATCACTGTTACTTAAGGGTTGATAGATATATATTGATAGCAACCACGATCAGTCGGGTTTGCTCGGAGAGATACCAACCCCTAATCAGCCCTTATCCCGACCGGCATCTCTCTTGATAGCAACCACGATCAGTCGGGTTCGCTCGGAGGGATCCAAAAGACCCTTATTTTCCCCCTACTCCTCCTTCCCGCGAGTAGGCGCGTTAAAAGTTAGGATCGCGAAAGAACCCGAAATTAAAGGGTTCCGTAGGATAAGATCCAATTATAAAAATCACTGTTACTTAAGGGTTGATAGATAATAAACCGCTGAAACTATATTAACAAGAAAAAGAAAAAAAAACAAATGTGATGTAGTGCTTTCAGGAGCTTTCAGGGATGCCGGTCCGGATAAGGGTTGAGTAGGGGTTGGGATCTCTCCGAGCAAACCCGATTGATCGTGGTTGCTATCAAGAGAGATGCCGGTCGGGATAAGGGCTGATTAGGGGTTGGTATCTCTCCGAGCAAACCCGACTGATCGTGGTTGCTATCAATATATATCTATCAACCCTTAAGTAACAGTGATTTTTATAATTGGATCTTATCCTACGGAACCCTTTAATTTCGGGTTCTGTCGCGATCCTAACTTTTAACGCGCCTACTCGCGGGAAGGAGGAGTAGGGGGAAAATAAGGGTCTTTGAGATCTCTCCGAGCAAACCCGATTGATCGTGGTTGCTATCAAGAGGGATGCTGATCAGGATAGGGTCGATTAGGGGTTGGTATCTCTCCGAGCAAACCCGATTGATCGTAGTTGCTATCAAGAGGGATTGGTTACCAGGGAAATGGATGGGGCGAAAGCTCTCGGCAGAGTGCTCTCTCGAGACTGGTTGATGGGCCACGTTATAGACCAGATATTGATCAGCTCGTGAAGCTGTTTGATAACAAGGCTGGCACACATACTCAGAGTTGTTAAATATTATCTGCAATAAAAAAATAATAATAATATTATAATTAATTGCACACACACAAAACTAGTTATTTCCAAAATAATAAACATAACATAAAAAAACCAGGCAACCTAAGGGTAGAGGATATTATCATCAAAACTGTAGTATCTGTGCATTATAATTATAAAAAGTGTTATTATTTTTACAAATTGCATTAATTTTCCACTAGTAGATTGGTGAATT
Organism: Apoda limacodes; assembly: GCA_946406115.1. Taxonomy (NCBI): domain Eukaryota; kingdom Metazoa; phylum Arthropoda; class Insecta; order Lepidoptera; family Limacodidae; genus Apoda; species Apoda limacodes. The sequence goes on from OX291557.1 coordinate 13,053,478, forward strand.
ATATTATTCCTATGATAAACTTGGCATGTATTTTTTAAGTCTTATTATGACTATATTTACATATAGAGCTTTGAAAGCTCCGAGCCTCAGTTTGCAGTGCTTCTGCCTGCTGAACCGAAAGGCGTAGGTTCAAATCTTGCACTGGACAAACATTTGTGTTTCAAATTCAAATTCATAGTTGGCTTTGCTTAGTTCGGGATGGCATTGTGTGATTTGTCGAAGAATATTATTGTTATACACTCACACATGCGCGACACAGACCGCAAGCAAACACTAGTAGGATAGGAACAAAAGAAACTGTGTGCAGTCTGATTGTATTGCAACTGTGCTAAACAGAAATAGTATAGAGCCACAACCTAGGTACCGCGTAGAGGCGGGAAGGGTACTACCTCATTTCACATTTATACTCCTAAATGAAAATCCAAACTACACAACTTTAACATATCATGAAACAGTAATGATATTACTTGGTATGGAGCCAAAATGCCACATTGCATATAATAAATCTTGCAGCAGTTGGATTATTTTGGAACAGTCAATTTGTTAAAGTCAATCTTCGTTGTAGTAACACGGAATGGTTAGTAGATACGTCTCAATTATGAGAGTGACACTGAGTACATAAAATTCTTAAAAAAATCAAAATGGCGGATTTTATGCGCTTTAATGTGCGGACTAAATAAATAATTTTTCATGAACCTCGAGTTGAGTATTAAATTAATGATTTTAAAAGTCGAGTACGAAAATAAATAACACTTATAATTAAATAGTCAATTGCGATCATGCGATTGCAATAACTTAGTCCAATCATGTATGGAGAGTGGCCATTATTCTTTCTTGCAATGTAAGGGTTCGAGTACAAAATATGCAGAGTGCCTTCCGGCGCGAGCTAGGATTTTTCTAATACGCTCTTAATATGCGGCCGGCCTTATATATTGAAAAATACATAAAAATCATAGACATAGGATTTTTCACTACGTTATAAAAAATGAATTTGGTTTATTATGGATAAAGGAAAATACTACAGACTACTATTCCTAAATACAACAACCCAGATAGCAACAAGCAAAAACCATTACTGATCTGTGCCGTTGTTTGTGTCATATCAGCTGATTGCGTCATAGCTTCAAGACAATAAAAGCAAAAACAAAAAACAAGTCGTAGTACATATCGGTTTGGCTTTTGTGTCCATTTTGGAAATTACGGAGTGCGTAATAAAATCTCAAAATGAAATTTCAATATAAAGAAGAACATTCCTTCGAGAAAAGGAAGACTGAGGGTGAGAAAATACGTAGGAAATATCCGGATCGTGTTCCAGTTATTGTTGAGAAAGCACCAAAGGCTAGGTTGGGAGACCTTGACAAGAAAAAATATTTGGTGCCGTCTGATTTAACTGTTGGGCAATTTTATTTCTTGATCAGGAAGCGCATCCATCTGCGACCGGAGGACGCTTTGTTCTTTTTTGTCAACAATGTGATACCCCCTACATCAGCCACTATGGGTTCTCTCTACCAAGAACATCACGATGAAGACTTTTTTCTCTATATAGCATTTTCTGATGAAAATGTTTATGGATATTAAGTATTTTTTCTAAAACTGCACTATTTCATAATTATTACATCCTTTAAAAATATTGTATAGAGTAATACACCATATGGTTAATATAATTTAGTTTAAGGTTTAGTTTATTATTAATGTATTATGTTGTAACAATGGTGATAATTTTCTTTTTATTAACTATGTTCATTCTACTTTGAAACTAAATGTGCTAGATTTATTGTTCGGGTGAAAATTTCATATTATACCAAATCTCTGGTTTAGATATCTGTATCAAAACAATAAAATATAAAACACCAATCGGTTTTTATTTTGTATCTGCATAAATGAAATAAGAAATTAAGATAGAAGTGGACTCTGGCCCTTTGGAAAATGATAGGTGTTATGCTAGTGGCCTCTGTTTAGCAGAATCCTGTTTGTCGTGTTATATCTAATTAATATTGGCCTTACATAGATCTCCTTGGGGAATAATTTGTATTTTTTATTCACATCTATTGCATTTAATATCTGCTGCTATGTGTTACTCAATCACATATTATGAGTGAATGGATTTAGATTAAATTTGGAGCGGACAGACCATGGTCAGGATTAACATACGGGATAATTCTATTCCAGATCAACAGACCTTATAGGAATAGATTCCTCTTCATGCAAGTGCAGAAAAGATAATCTATTTCAAAGAAACTGTTTAGCCTAAACCATTGGTCTTAAAATTTAAAATATGGGTTCCTCATATAACATAGAGCGCCTGTGAAACAAATTCATCCTCTAAAAGGCTAGGTTTCTATTTACTTAAGTAAAAAAAGACTCTGTAAAGTAGCAATACTGTCCAGTTGAGCCGAACCTGTTAAAAGTCATGCTATTAGCCTACAAAAAGTAGCAGCATGCCTAAAGGCTAATAGGCTATGGAGGTTGAAGTTGCGTGCATTTAGCATGTCCAATATGCTTTTAGAGCATAGCAAATTGATTGAATGTTATATAACACAGAAAAAGAAATAATCTTCATTGTCATCTGTGGTGGTGGATGACAGAGATTCATCTTTATAGAATGAGGTAATTATTATTAATCATTAATGGTGGCATTCTGTTCTTCAATTATTCCTGTGCAAAGTTTTTAGCTCAATTGGATGCTCCATTGTGATGAGATGCAGGGACAAATAATCAGACATACTATTGCATTTATAATATACTAGCTTTTGCCCACGGTTCCACCAGCCCTTAATTTGGTCATTGGTGTAGAATTCCAACGGCAACTCCTCAATTATGGAAAAAAAACAGACTAATACTTGATGTTTTTAAGTAGCCTATGTCCTTCCTCGGGACTCAAACTATCTCTATGCTAAATTTCAAGATGATGATCGGTACAGCTGTTTGAGCGTGAAGAGGTACAGACAGACAGAGTTACTTTTGCATATAAAAAACATGTGTTTGACTTTATTTTTAAACCAACTTCAAAAAAGGAGCAGGTTCTCAGTTCCGATGTTTATATTTCTTTGTTTTTTTTAGGTATGTTCGGACATAACTCTGTCATATACAGAGGGATTTTATAAATTCTTTTTTCATTTTAAAAGGTATACTTCTGAGGTGGTCCCATATTCACCTAGTGAATTTAGTACATTAACTTTGGTCAAAAAAAATATAAGGTGTTAATTGGTGTTAAACTGGTGAAACGCCTTCTATGTTGATGATTGTATAAAATTTGTTACGAGTATTGATGTTTTTAGTGTACGAGAAAAAAAAGCTATTCGTCATTCAAAACCAAAAAATAAATCCTTTTTAACAAAAAAATATCAAACCGGCTTCAAAAAGATGCACTAAAAATGATTACAATTACACTTTGAAGAAAGTTTCTCGATATCTCGTAACAATTTATTACATAGGTACTTCACTTGCATGACACCAACTTCAAACTGTAATTCAGATCAGCTTTTTAGAAATAAGTTATTATTTTTACCTTTTTAGTGCATTTTTTTGAAGTCGTTGTTTTTTTTGTTAAAAAGGTTTAGTAGCTTACTTATTCATACTACTAAGTGTTATAATACATATTGTATATTTGTTGGCTGATTTTATCAAAGTATTGTATTACTAGCTTTTGCCAGCGGCTTCGCCCGCCCTAAATTTGATTATAGGCGTAGGATTCTTACGGCGACTTCTCAATTATAGAAAAAAACCTACTAACACTCTCTCTCTCCCTCTCTTTCTTTCAAAATAATTAACTACTAAAAACTAATTAACTAATGGATTAACCTCGCGAACATCATACAAACTTTGTACCCCCGTTTAGGTGGTTTTGGAAAATCCTTTCTTAGCGCACGCCTCCATCAAAATAGCTATATGTGTTCTAGATTTCAGCTCGATCCGTCAAGTGGTTCGAGCTGTGCGGTACATCAGTCAGTCAGTAATAGATACTTTGGGCTCACGCTAACCTTTATCCACGATTTTGTTTATGTGGAAGGTGAAAATATTTTTAAATAATACGTACCGCCCTTTCCCTTCATAATTGTCCGACGGCCTTGCACAGCATAAATGCGCGTGCAGTAGGTAGTTGATCATTATTTGCTGCGATGTTAAATTTTAAACTACGATATGTCCTAAGATATTCATTAAAATCGAATGATCTAAAGGGCAATTTGGTTTTAAATTGAATACTTGTGATGAATAACGTATTTATTTGGATAAGGATTAATATCATGTTTATAAAAACACCGTCGCAAATAACGAATTATTTGAGAACAAATTTGGTTAGCATAAAAAAAGGTTATAGTCAGCCAACCTTAGAAGATAGACATATGCTGTCGCAGACTTTTTTTTAGAACTTTAAAAGGGAAACAATTCTGTCGTACAGGATTTCAGCGAAACTTTAACCGTTTACGCAGCGCACGCAGCGGAAGCTCTCAAAAGGAAAAAATACCCCGATTTTCAAACATTATTTATTGGTGCTCCGCTCCTATTGGTCTTATCGTAATGATATAGGTATAGCCTATAACCTTCCTTGATAAATGGGCTATCTAATACTGAAATAAATTTTCAAATAGGACCAGTAGTTCCTGAGATTAGTGCGTTCAAGCAAACAAACCAACAAACTCTTCAGCTTTATAATATTAGTATAGAAGAATTTTGAATGAGTTTAACCTTTTTTGAATAAAATCGAATTGAGTTGTCAAACATGTGTCAAAATAAGCACTAAGGAGTATTGATATCAACTTCGAAGCAAATGACCGCCAAAATAACTTTCTACCCCTTTTTAATTTTCGGGGGAAATGGGGGAATTTCAATAACATACGAAACACGTCTTCCACCAATTCTGTTAAAAAAGGTTTAAGCAAAATTTGAAGGAGATTGGACCAAGGAATCACGTTGTCCCATACAAACTTTTCCCCCCTTTTTCACCCCCTTAGGGGAAGAATTTCGGAAAATCCTTTCGTATCGGATGCTTACGTCATACAAAGAATACACCGTCCAAGTTTCAGGTTTCTACAATGAGCGGTGAGGCTGTGCGTTGATCCATCAGTCATTCAGGACAAAGCATCTTAAATTTATAGATTACTTTAAACAATACTTCTTCCAAGCTTTTTTGGCAGTAATCGAATTTTTTTAATTACTGCCAATTGAATCGTCAAAACTCTTTTGACGATTCAAAAGAGTTCTCAGAAACCTATTTGATTAAATATTGTTCGGTTTAATTTTTCAATCGCGAAGCGGACTGATTGTGTGAATTTGTGTGGCTGGCGCACTCGCGCGAAAGTTTCCGTCCCTTAACTCGCGCCCAAAAAACCGACAACGAAGGGAGCAATGCGAGCGGCGCGCGGCGAGGGACATGTCGAACGCGGCGAGGGACATGTCGAACGCGCCAGTAAAGTTGAAAAATCAACCTGTATTAGAACGGGCGTTTGTCAGTTAATTTTTACACTGACAGGAGTAAATTTCAACCTTTTTTATGGCAGTTTAAAGAATTCAACTTGACAGTTGGAAAATTATTCTACCCCAGGCGTCCTAAAACCACTTTATTAACTTCCTCATTGCGATTTGGAATGCACCCGATAAGTATAATACTCCATTTACATTCAGCCGAAGTGAGCAGAGTAGTGGGCGGGACGAGTACCTATACTCGATACTTCTCATGGTCCTGTCAAGACGACGGGATAGCGAGACTAGTCTCAACTACCTCCCCTAATAGCCCCCCCCCCCACACAAGACGCAGAAGTCCACGGGTTCGTCGGCGACCGCACGGATACACGAGGTATTAACGAGTGTCGGGGCGCTTCTCGCCCTAAAATTGCAACCGCGTAAGGGACGACTCCGGAGTCCGGTGAAACAGTAATGGCTGCATCAACCAACTGCAGTAGACAGTTCAGAAAAAAAATGGCCCTGCCACAGTTACTCGCGCTGCCCGAATGAGCGGTTTTTTGTGCGAAAGTCAAAGGACGGGCACCGACAGCGGCATTGTGTATTTACATTCAGCTTCGTCCTTCACTTCCCGCTATAATAAAAAATAACAACAATATAATAAAAATTCCGTTTACCTACTTAAGCATAACTACTTAGGTATATTGGCACAAAAATCAGTTACTTATGTAAGTAGGTAGGTCCTTATAGAGTCCTATTACGTACGATGGATAAAATAACATCCACTGTCTTCTATTACAACGAATTTTTTTTTTCAAAATTTATAACTTTTTAAAGAATTAAGACTGCGGTATAGACTAGACCGCGTAAATACGCCGTTTTTGTGTAAATTTTGTGGCTAAACTATAGCACCTAAAGGATTGAAAAAAATATATGTTATGAAATTTGCTTTTGTCAAGTGCATTACCTAAATGAGTGATTTTTATTTATTGTATTGAATGCAATAAAAAATCTGGAATTGACCATTGTTTCAATACTTGTGCAAATTTTTAAAGCGTGTATTGTATTTATTGTAATGAAAGTTGGTTAAATAATTAAAATAGCTTGTTATCTAGTGCACTGACTCTAAGCTGTAGCAAAAACTAAAAAAATGTGACTACAAAACGGTAAAAACGTAAAATTCCATACAAAAAAAAAATAAGTTTCAAGTCGGCATTATGGAACAATTTACTAAGGACGTATATAACAAATATATCTAATAGTAATTTATATGACATTGTGAACTGTCGTTCCACGTAAGATACGCGCTAGCAAATTCACTTGGTTATATTAATTTATATTTTATGAAATAATAATCAAGAGAATATCACTTAGTTTTTCAAACAATTTGACAGAAAGCCCATAACGGAGTGGCAGCATTTAATAATATTAATAATTTAAATTAATAATATAATAATAATTTTTAATAATATTAGCAAATCGACTTAATCAAGGTTTGAAAATTGGAAAACAAGGTTTTTTCACGTCAAAAAATGTACTCAGGACTGTAAAAAAATTAATCAAATTCTCACAAACTTAACCCGTTTTGGTATGCCATCACCTTAACACCAAAAATTTACTTATATAAAGACTTGCAATGAAATTTTGGCCTTCTTTATCCGTCCGTCGTAAAAATCTTATAACATTAATTCATACAAATTTAATGCAAAAACAAAATTTCAACCACATTATGTCCGTAAAATAAACGTAAGATTTGCATATAAACTATTAATCACCTTTTGACCCCTTAATTCGTCCCTGTCGTGAAAATCTTAGAATGGTCATTATTTATTTTTTTTACTTTCATTCTAAATATATACGATATCCTAACAATAAAAAAACATAGTACTTATACATAAATTGTTAACTACCTTTAAGCCCCTTTATCCGTCCCTATAGTAAAAGTCTAATATAATTTGTTTGTTGTCAACTATATTTATCCCCCTAACAAAAACTCAACTGCTCAACTCTACTCAACAATCATCAACTTTAAATGTTCCTTATAGTGCTCAGTGCGCAAAACAAACGCTTTACGTTAACTTAGAACTAAACCTTATAGTAAACTTTTGAACATAAGCCATACATGTTTTAGTTTAACACAAAAAAGTTAAAAGCCTCCGTTTTTGGAAATTATTCGAAATAAAACCATAAATCTTTCTTAGGCAACTTCATTTTTATTCGAAGTAAGGATTATGTTTTTAACTACTACACTTATTACAATAATTATTGGAAAAGTTGTTTGACTCTTAATTATCTTAATCATATAACATAAAATAATAATGAAAAATACTTTAAGAAATTAACATTTGAAATATAGCTTCGAAACACAGCAATTATTGTTTTTTACCAATATGCATTTTCGAATTGTTCTTATTCAATAATTACAACAATAGAAAATATCAAGTAAATGTCGAAGATTTCCATATCAATGATTTTCCTGGCATTTTTTATCAGTTTTATATCTATTTGTCCTTTTAAAAAGTTATTTCAAATATTGTAAAAGTACCCATGTACTTTGTAAAGAAAAATCAACAGAAATTAATTGAATACAGCAATCTTCAAGATATACCTGCGCCTACCTACCTCTAAGTTCAAGCCCGCTCAAGACACTTATATCAAACGTATGGATTCTTCATGGTAAGGTGACAAAAGTATTAAATGACACACGTTTCATAAATTAGGATTGGCAATAATGATATGATGGTATTAGATAAGTTCGACAGAAGTCTCAGTATACTATTTAATAATATACAAGATACTTTTGGTAACCAGTGTCATAGTTAAGCCACAGCAAAGAAAAATATATTAAATTCATTATTCAGTTCAAATATTAAATACATTAAAGGTAAATGTATTAATGATATTACATTCAATCTCTCGCTACAACCAAATTAATATTTCTAATACAGGAATATTTGAGAGTTTAATAATGATATACATGAATAGCTAGCAATTTTCCTTAAATCTAATTGGTTAGTACCTCATATATCGTCGATTTGGACGTCCCCTAGATCTCATGCCACGCCCTCTGTTACCACTCTCGCTGTCTGTAAGTAGAAATAATATATTAGTTGTTTTTTGGTCAGCTTTTGATTTTCACCAATTTTTTACCTGGAGAGGAAACGCGCGTGTAACTACTAGTATTAACTAAAGTTTGTTGGTTTTGTTATCATGACTTTAATAACATCAAGATGGCAAACAAGCTTACGAGCCGACTAAGGGTTAAGTAGTCACCGTAGCCTATGGACACACAGTTTATGTTGGTTTCTTTTTTTTTTTTTCTTAATATGCACCCAATGACCTGCTCACCTTGATGACAAAATTTTAAGTTTTTAAGTCACCCAACCTGCAACACAAAATTGCAAACGTGTATGTAGGTCTTATACTTTTCAGCTATTGAAAAGCACATGGATCGCTGATTCTGCTAAAAACTGTTAGATTTTATAAGTCTGCTACTAGAGTCCAATTCTGCTAATTACAGGATCCTGCTGAATATGGTCACACTGCTCTGAATTTAGGTGCCGCCGACCGGCAGCAAGGTCGTAAGTACGCATTCATACCTAAAGTTTGGAGAGCGTCACGTCTGCTATGGACTTTTATTCAGATACTTTTTGATTATGACGCTATTTGTATATAAAAAACCGGCCAAGTGCGAGTCGGACTCGCGCACCGAGGGTTCCTTAACTACCAACATTTACGTAATTAACACAAACAAAAAACAAAAAAGTGTAACGGTAAGCGGTTACCCATCCATTTACTGACCAAGCCCGACGTTGCTTACTTTGAATATCGTTTCCAAAAAACAAATATGTTACTGTTTCGCTTAATAATAACAGCTAGATAGCCCTGTGACGATGATTTTAGATTGTAAATGGCTCGGGCTGTTTCACATTTTTGGCTGGTTTTATATTTGTTTTAAATTAATAGTTTAAAGCCTACGCACACTATGATCACTGCAAGATTATATGTGTTACTGTTTTTACGATACAGCAAGTAGGTTATAAGTTTGTACCCTGTACCACCAAGCGCCGCCTGCCGAATTCGAACGTAAATATTGTAATTAATTTAGTAAGTGTTAGTAATCAGAATGTTATAATTTTATTTTTCTGTAATGTTACATAGTTGATAAACTTATATTTAATAGCTGTTTTAGACAAGTACCAACTTTACCCTTTTGATGGAATTTGTACGAAATTTTTACTTATCCAACCACATTTTTAAGTTGGTCGACCATTACTCATTAAGCTGTAAAGCCTATGGTAGTTTTCCTTTTAATATTGTTATATATGCTGGACACTGGACACGCAAAAATTTGCACTTTATAAGCTTAATATTTTGCAAACGTATAGCTGAATCGAAAAATGTTTTTGGCACAACCTCAATTTTAAACGAGCTATCCAACGACACCCCATACTATAGGGTAGACGAGAAAAAATTATCATCGCCACTTTAAGTGTAAGGAAACTAAAAAAAAAATCTAATATTATTTTACCACTTTGTCAGTCTAATTAATATGTGTATATATGCTAAATTACAGCTTTCTAGTACTAATGGATACTAATACTAATAAATTCTAATTTTCAAATTATCTGGCGTCACGAGGTAACATATTTTACTTGCGATAGCAGTAATTTAGTGTTATTTCGTGTTGCATTTTTCATGCTCGTAACACCTGCCCTGTACTAAGTTGCCTTTTCGTGTTTTCGTAAAAACAAGCTCCTATAGATAACTCTTTCAAATTACAGTCCAACCACCATAACTTCTTTTACACTCTACTACGTTCCAGCAAGCATAAAACTAACACAATCACGCTCGTTAACAAAGAGTAAATGCTATTTTTAGGTGTAGGATTAGAAATATTCCACAGTACGGTAGTTCTAAAAACGAGGTCGGGTTTTAGTTGTTAGATTTTTTTTATTAACAAAATTATTCTACGATTTAAACTTCGGAACTAAAAATGATTTTTGCGGAAATTAAGAATAAGGTAGGTAGATACAGATACAAAGTGTTTATGTACAACATAATTTATTGACTTATTTCGCACTTAATAAATGTGTAGTCATTTATATGCATGTACCTATATCTATTTGAAAAACCTATTTGCTAAATATCAAACATGATTTGTTACTGGCATAAAACCGTGTACGTGTTGATACGGCCCCGTTTACCTTTTAAACACATCTCGCATAACATTGTGCGATAAGCACAGAGTATATTACCGATAAGCGAATTGCAATATGGTCGTAAAAATTACCCTCGAATACTTGAAATAGAGAATGAGTAAAATATAAAAATCAATTAAATTCTTTAAGAAGTTACAAATGGTTAACATTACACAAAGCAAATCTGTACTTTACACACCATGGTTTAAATCATCACTTTAAGACCCGGTATCCTGACTTTAAAATTCCAGAATTCACTCTCGCACATTCATAAATATGATCATAATCATCATCAATGATTTGATGAAACACAGCTATTAGCTATTTTGAGACCACACCGCTTATCAAAAATGTGAGCGCAAATTTTAGGTATTTACTGAAAAACTTACTCTAATTTTAGAATTTATAAGTAATAATCAGGTACTATCTACCGTTAGTATAAATTTTAATGTTAAACGTTAACGAATTAAGGCGAAATAGTAAAAAAAAAAAACAATTTTTTTCTATCAATGCAAATTAAAGGTATAGTGGTTTTGGTTAACGCTAATATGTTCTATAGAGGATTAAATTTTCAACCTAAAGATGAAAATAAAGACTGCAAGTATTAATTTTTCTATTTTAAAAAGTGTTTCTTGACATTGGTTAGCCTCAAGTCGGTTTACTATTTAAAAGAGGACAGACTCTACGTACTCTACATACAAGTAAAAAAAAAAGAAATTTAATTCGAGAGTTGGATCCCGAGAGCATCGAAGAATGCTAGAGTAGAATCCTGAGCAGAGCGAGGGTTACAAAGGACCGAGATGAATTTTTATTCACGTGTTGTATGCTCTAATTTTTAACATTAACTGAGAAGAAAATAAAGAGTACTATTATCACATTTTGGTATATATTCGGTAATTATTACCGGGTGATAAGAGAACAATGACATAAAACAACCACAATGACAATTAAAACAATATAACAATTGTTTCAAATTCAAAATGTATTTATTTACTCAGTACGTAAAAGTTAGTTTAGTGAGGCAATGGTAAAAAGTAAATTTGTGAACAATAAACTATATGGATTTCGTTATGTTGGTCGATATTTGTTGATTCTGAAAACTGAATCAGCGCGCCTTATAATTGATAGTCACCTTAGGTGTGTAAATATAAAAAATCAAGGACAGACATGACAAGACTAAAGAAAGGAATCTTACATAGAAAAGACATTTTTTATAAAAAAATAAGATCCTATTTAGTAGACTGTCTTAACTTAGTGTTACTTAGTTGCAGTTTGAAAATTATAATTACTCTTAAATTTTGAAAAAAAAACGGTTTGCAACACACAAATATAAGACTTTTATCATAATAACTACATGCTCGGAAAAACACCTGTATTTATATATTATTTACACAGCTATATATTTCCTATCCATGAATAAAAAAAAGTATAATATCTTGACAACAAACTCCTTTGTACCAGAATGCCAGATATATAATAAAAAAATTGAAGGTTCCCAACAGTTGTTTATAGTGAATTAATAGTGATTTTGTTCTCTTTTGAGTAATGTTTTGAGGTATACAAATGACTCTTCAATAACATGGTGGTAGTTGCCAGGCTGCGCAAGGTATAGACATAAACAAGACAAGTTCCGGACGGCAAATTTTCCGTTCTATCGTTTTACCAGACAGCGTTTCAACTACAAGGGATCTATGAACGAGGAGGAAGGAATACGGCGTTCCTACTCCGTATTTTGAGTGAATAGACAGCCCGTCTCTTCTTGACACCATAGATTAGAAAAGTAGTCGAACCTTCGTAGTCTAGGATATGAAGAAGAAGGGCATAGAAGTAGTGAATGTAGGTTATGGCTTTGTTCAGATGAGGCGTGTTTTGCGGTTGTACTGGCCACGACTATGGCCACTCATATCTACACTTGTGCGCAATACATGCGAGTAGTAACTTCCACGCGCGTGCATGTGCATGTGGGATGGCATCTAGTGTCTGGCAGTCGTCGTCTAAAACGCCTCATCTGAACAAGCTTAGAGTTGGTCTAAGTGTACCTGCGGCCCGCATGAATCGATGTTGGGGGTGCGGGGAGTGAGGCGTGGGAGGTGCACGGCGAGTCACAACTGGCGGCGGCGCACTCGCCTCCGCCTCGCGACCCTCTTCTGCTATCTAGACAACAAAACATTTATTTTTGACATATAGCATTCAGTACTGCGAATTTTTTAAATATAATATCTAGCATATATAGTTTAGACGATTCCAAAGACCTTACAAAATATGACAGAAAAAAGTTAAAAATAAAAGGTTTTCCTGAATAACAAGACTTCCCAGATCTACCTAACTAGTTATTATCTTAAAATTGGATAACCAAGTTATTTTTATTACATTATTTCTGCAGTTCTACGTATTTAAATAAATTGAATCAGTTAAAAAAATTAAACATCTGTCCTAAAATGTTTTATTTCACACTATCGTCACACCTTGGACTCATATTACAAAATTTTACTTATCTACCACTACTTTTATTACCTATCACTACCACATTTAGGGGCGGGCTATGAAATTGTGGGGCCCTGGGTTCACAAATATTGTTAGGTTACCTAATTAATCAAACTCATTGCCATTTAGTCAAAAAACTGTTTTATATATTAATATATATGATACAGGGAAAAATTAGGATAGTTAAATATTGATTAATGACTTAGATACACAACTGTAAGGCATTATTACAAAAGAAAGATAATAGATTATGTGTACTTATGTTATATATTTTAAAGCAAACTTTGTGCAATTTTGCGCTGCCATGATTTGCTTATTGTAAGTTTTTTTTTGTGGCTTTATGCTCATGCATCAATATGAACGTGACGCTTGTTTGACTGTGTTTGCAAAAGAAACGAAAACAGGCGACAGGGACAGCCTCGTTCTCAATACAAACGGAGTCAGAGAGCCTCAGAGCTACCAATTTTATGATGAAAAAGGGATTTGTAAATTTTGGGCATAGTCCCAAACCGCGACTTTGTTGTTTTCGAAATGGCATTGCACAATAAAACTTGTATATCTAGATTGGGGATATATTGACTAAACAAAAAGTATTATGGAACGAGGTCTTTTACTTAAGGGCATTTTGTTGTGTAAAACTTTTGGTTCTTCTGTATATCCCCAATTCAAATGAACAAGTTTTATTGGGTGACGCGATTTCAAAAACAAATAGACGATCGGAACTTTGCCATCCTATAAACAAAAATTTTCAAACTCTTTTAATAAATTTAGAGATTTTTTTTTAGCACGAAGTTCCTTATCGCACGTTACACTCCACACTCAGTGATTGAAAGCAAGGCGGATAAAGTGTAAAACTATGACCGTCACACATTTGCTATAGGACGTTACAAACATGGGTGTACAGTCGAACTTCCATATAATCTAACTTATAAAATTTGTATCGGACCGCGGGAAGTGGTGTGCCATGTATAAAAATTATGTTCAGCAGGGGACCAGAATAAACTGATGATATGATGATAAAAGTTTTACTTCAAGGGAATTAAAGTTATCCCTTAGTTTGCATTGCACTGTCCTTTTTTCTCTCTTTGCTTCCGCATTTCAATCGGTAGAAGTTAATAAGATTTTATTCCTTACTTCCATATTTTTTGCGAGTTTTTGGGATTTTTAATACCGTGACTAAACTATAAAGAAGTTCGATACGAAAATGTATATTTTGATACGAATATTGGGAGTACCTATTAATTATTTACATGGACAAACAAACCCCATGCATGTTTTATTATTATTGTTTAATTAAAGTAATTTTGAGTTAAATAATTAGTATCTATTAATTATTGTGACAATGTTGTCTAAGCGATAGATACGTAGCGTGTAGCGTGGCGCATCCTTTGAGAGATGTCACAGGATCGCAATACAGTGGAGGTGAGGCCGACATTAGCGAACGGTGAACAGTTTCCACACTCCATGTGGTGCTATTACCTATACTTTGCTATCGTATTGAAGGTCATATTGCTATCTATTGCGTCATAAATATAGAGTCATTTAAATAATTATTTAGAAAGTTGATGTTTTATTTTGCACATCTGAGTTCCATCGTCGATATGGGGCTAAGTCACGAAGTTGTTCTATAGATGGATTTCTTACCTGATGCGGGGACGAAGGTTCGCTGCCCTGTGAGCTGACCGCCGTCGTTTCTTCCTCCGCTCGAGTCTCTTCCCATTCTCGTGATTCACCGCCCTCAGCTGCACCTACATAACAAAAATTGTTCATAAAATTATTTCTCCACAACCTAATACTCTGAAATGTCTAGAGTCGATGGTGGCCTAGTAGTTTCGGGGTCAAGCACGTTACCAATCAGTCTTAATCCAAAATTCTCAAGTACATTGTTTGTTTACTGTCTTTTCGGTAAAGAAAAATATCGTGAGAAAACCGACACTAATCCAAAAAATGTATGTGAAATTCACAAACCGCACTGGGCCCGCAGGATGGATTATGGCCTAAATCGCCCTCGTCCAAGGTGAGGAGAGGCCGGTACCCACACAGTGGGGAAGCATGAAAGCTGACAGCGAATTCGTAAATGTAAAATAAACATCTTCCTTTAGCTAAAGGCGTTTTCCTACTTGATTTAGGTACTGCAAGATATTACCTCGGTAGTTATCTCACATGTCTCAATGAAACCCGTCTGTATTTACATGTGCGATTCAGGTTAGGTGTACGACAAGAGTTGGCAAATGTAAATAAGTTAAGCGACAATAGAAAAAATGTACGATTCTGGCAAAGATAAAAAAGGTACAAGATGCTTCTATATTTTATGTGTAAAGTGTTATAAATATAAGCAACGTACGCGACTCGGCCTGGGTGTGCGGTGAGGGTTGCGGCGGCGCGGTGGGTAGCGCGGCAGTAAGATCAGCGTGCGTGTCGTGGTGGGACGCCGCGCCAGCTTCCGCAAACGTAAACCGCGCGCTAGACCCACCCGCCGCGTGGGCACCGTGGCCTCCCACTGGAGACACTACCGCTTCCCCGAACCTTCATCAAACAAAAACCTTAATAACTAGTCATAAAAAAATATAGCTGAACTTCTTTAGAAACCTCTTCAATTCCATCTTTGAATACGACACTAGCTTTATATAAATAAAGTGCGGACTTGACTTTTGTGGCGGGGTTAGCTGGACGACCGAGAAATAACATGGGATACTTTTTATCAAGATAAAGAGTGAGAAGGCACTCGCGCCAAATAGCGATTAAACCCACGAAAAGCGAGTGGTTTAAATATAGAATCCTAAGCAAAGCGAAGGATTCAAAGGCACACGACCTAAATAATTTTGCAACCGTACGTACACACAATTTGTCATTTCCCTTCAGCGAGGAAGAAAAATACTAAATACAATAAAGACAATTGAAACATAATTGTTCATAGCATTAAGCCTACTTACAAAATGAAACATAAGAGGCAGTAATTACTACGTGACAGAAAACTTGAGTAAAAACAAAGATGACGATATATGTAACTAAGCGTGCGTGAGTGCGTTTTTCCCAGCGATTAAAGCACTATCACGGCTATGCTTAAGCAAAGTTGTAAATTATTAGCTCTTACAACTTTGGTTTTTTTTGCCTAAGCTTTACAAAAAAAAACCCGGCCAAGTGCGAGTTGGATTCGCGCACCGAGGTATACGTACCTACCACCATTTACGTAATTTACAAACACAAAAAGTGTGCCGATCACTCATCCAAGTACTGACCAAGCCTAACGTTGCTAAACTTTCAATATCATTTCCAACAAACAAATGTGTTACTGTTTCTCTTAAGTCGGGTCTCCTGATCGTGTTTCGCCGAAGCATTACACAGAAACTCT
Organism: Apoda limacodes; assembly: GCA_946406115.1. NCBI lineage: Eukaryota > Metazoa > Arthropoda > Insecta > Lepidoptera > Limacodidae > Apoda > Apoda limacodes. The sequence goes on from OX291557.1 coordinate 13,069,915, forward strand.
ACACCCGGCTTTGATTATAAGATAGATGGCGCTGTAACCGTAATTTAACGTGGTAAATGACTTGGGCCCGTCTCACACTTGGCTGGTTTTTATTATTTGTTGTTATACTTTAGAGCTCTCACACTCTATAATCACTGCAAGATTGAAGCTAGTATGTGTTTCTGTTGTCACGATAGAACAATTATATTATTATTTATTAAGAGTTTATAAACTGGTACACATTTTTTTTATAGGAAACGATATTTAAAGTTAAGCAACGTCGGAATTGGTCGTTGGAAACGGAATGATTTGATGGAGATTCTGAAGGAGTCTCAGCCCATATAGCGCCCAACGCTCAAGGGCTCCCCGCGGGGGGAGCCTCGACTTAGGTTGTCGCTCTCGAAGACGTCCCTTCGAACGGTGTCAGTCTCGAACCCGAAGGTGAGTCAGCGCCAGGAGGGGAGTTCCCCGTTACGCGGGTACGGTTGCGATTGAGTGGGGGCGAGAAGCGCCCCGGCACTCTTTGATACCTCGTGTCGGGTCAGCGGCACACTTATGGTTTTTGTTTGTGTTCGTAAATTACGTTAACCGTACGGAAGCCACGGTGCGCGAGTCTGAATCGCACTTGACTGATTTTAATAACACGCATGTAATATTACGTAATTAACGAACCGCCAAGCATTCACGCATACAGTGACCGACCAAGCCCGACGTTGCTTAACTATGAACACCGTTTCCAATAAACAAAAATGTGTTACAAGCTTGTATGTGTTTTTGTTTTAATTAAATTGCAACGCGGCTCAGAAGGAGCGCCCTAAATATATTTATCTATGCAATAAAATTAAAACGGAACATCATTTTTTACTAACTGGTATCAAAATAAAGTGTACGAACAGATCACTAATGTATTAAGTTATAACGAGTTTCATCGCAACGGACCAATGAAATGACCAAAATTTTAGCCATTGCTACTTGGAGAGACGGAGGACAAAAAAGTACCCACGGAAATACATTTTTCTGCGGGTGATAAGCGGTATTAGAGTTAGAAACTTACACCAGGCACAACGATCAAGAGTTTTTCTGGAATAGATTTTACTGCAATTATGCCAGGGGCACTATTCCTTCAAGTCGCAACGGAGCAACGACGTGACCAAAGCTTTTAGCACAGGATTATTTAGAGGGATGGGACATAAACTTTTCACGGGAATACATTTTTCTGAGGGTGATACGCGGTAGTAGTAAGAAACTCACACTAGGTATACCGATCAAGAGTTTTCCCGGGAATATATTTTACCACAAGGACCCGTGGGGCACTATTCCTTCAACTCGCAACGAGGTGAATACATTTTTAGCACAGGGTTATTTGGAGGGACGGAGGACAAAAAAGTTACCACGGGAATACATTTTTCTGCGGGTGATAACGCGTCACACTAGCAAGAAGCCTGATTTGGAGTGAAGCGATGCCTAGCTTAATGGACGTAGATAGTCACATAGGATACTTTTTGATTGGGAGTCCAAAGAAAATTAATTGAATTATGGGTAGGGATCCTTCAGGGACAACGAATTCATCGCGGGCATAGTCGTAGGCGAAAGATAGTATATTATATTTATCTATCAGAAAATTTTTAATTTACACAAATTTTTACTAGGACGAAGATGGGTAATATACAACAAAACATAATTTTATTATATTTACTATGTACAATGAAAGAAAATATCAATTTAATGTTTGGTACAAATATTAAGTTGACAGTTTGTTTCATTGCATTGTCTCAAGGTTAAGAGATGTTTGTACAATTGTTTTTAGTATCAGCATTTGGGTATGAAGATATTTATTTTATTGTAGCAGTTACATCGGATATTTAATTTATAGCTTATATTTTTAACTTCGTATACTATAAACGAAATCAACACATGAATTAACCATCCCCCATAAGTTCGCCGAAACAGAGGTCTACCTAGAAGTAGATCGACTCTACTAATTATTTTCGCCTCAAAATTTGTTTTATGCATCTGTTTTTATTAATCCTCCCAACATTTACCACACCACCTTTACTCGTAAACAATGTCATAACGTGCAGGCAAAGCGGTTACAAAGCAAAGCGCGCGTTCACAAAACACACGGGCGGTAATGATGTACCTATCCTATCAAGTATGTATAAAAGCTGTCTGCCTAAAATATGAACTATGCGCACACTACAAGCGAGCAATTGTAACTTCAGCCAAAACTTTTTAATTAATTAATTATCTAGATATGGCAGTGGCGTTGTTTTTTCTACTTCTATTCCCGCCATTTCAATTGTGTTTTGGTGAGTATATTTATTTAAGTATTCACCTTATATTTTTATTTATTACTCGCAAATGTGATGAAAAACATTGTGTGTAACACGGGCGGTACGGACTTCTCCTTACCACCCTTTATAAACAATGTAATTTATCTTTGTTACCACAATTTCTAAATATACAGCCACATTCAAAAAGTCTGTCATTGAATTTAATATTGAAGAAGAATCCGACAGCGTTTAGACATTCATGGCGACACGCGACGTATGACTTGCCAACAAATTCCTAAATAGCCATATTTAAGACATGGGCTAGTCGGTCGTTCAGTTCTTCGTCCTGCCGCGCACCGCACCTCACGATTGTTACGACTAGAAGCTTCCGATGGCTGAATGCATGAATGAAATAAATGTTAAACCCCTTAATTGTGCTCTGTTTAACCACTACCAGTCCTTGCTGTCCTACTGTGTACCTGGTTCTAAGTATCAAAATACGAAAAAATAAATATGTATTTAGTTCAACGACCATCAATTTGTTATGTTAAAAAATTGTTACCCGTCATTGCGCCTGGGAACGTAGAGCGTCGGTGTGGAAGGAACTATGCTATCGTCTACGTCATCGGCGCCATTACCGCTCAGCGACAAGGTTCCAGAAGCTGTCAAAAAAAAAAATTTAGAGCCAATAAGTCATAACTTTATTGGTCAGGGAGTTTTCTCGTAATTTTGAAATCTTATAGTTATATGAAGTAATAACCAAATCTCTTTAGTTGTAATGTATGTACCTCGTTAATTCTTTTCTTTCTTTCTTGATTAGAACCAGTTAGTTACCAATGAAAACCTATTTTTTGAATATTTTTTACAGTGTGTGTTAACGACTAAACATTTTGAAATTTCATATCAAGAAAAGAAAATGTACGCTACATGCCGCAGAAAAGGTGGCACACCTTTATGGACCTTAAAATTGATCAGTAAAGTCCAGTCAGCCTGGATTTTTTAGTCACCCTGTTACAGCCGGTGTTGGCTATTAAAGACATAACTATTAACACGACAATATCGTTTATTGCTTTTGACTTGTTACTTTTGGATGTTATGACGACACTGCAGAGGAAAGTATATTTAATTATAATTAATCCAAACATTTTTGTATAATCTAAAATCCCAGTACCGAGTTTCCATTTGAGATTTTCTGTTAATATATAATTTTATAATTTTCTGTTACCCTATATAAAAGCGTGCTGTTTCGACCAATGTACAAAGACATATTACACTATTAAAGTATACAAGGAGACACAGTTCCACGGACGATAGACGCTAGCACGTGACCGTACGTTGAAAATCTCGATTTTTTAGGTTTTTTGTCGGTATAAAAATCAAATATTTATTAAGAACTATGAAATTAGCTAATTAACTTGGTCATATTTATATAAATTTTATGATATAAGAATCAAGAGAATATCGTCTTAGTTTAAAAAAAAATTCAATTAAAGCTCAAAAATGGAGTGTTAGATTTTTATTTTTTATAACTGTTTTAATAGGCAAATTATTATAATATTAAAAAATTCACCTCATTAAGGTTTGAACTATACGTGATTTTTTATGTCAAAACGTCTACTCAGGAGTGTAAAAAAAATAATCAAATTCTTGCAAACTTAACTCATTTGGATATATCATCACCTTTAAGAGCGTTACCCCTGCTAACTAGCGCCGCCAATTGATATTTTTTATTTTCTTTTTGAACAAAGCGAATTTACAATATGTGCTCTACAGAAATATACAGGTAAAAGCTATTTTTATAACGTTTTTATTATTTCTAGGATAAATCTGAGTGTTGTAGGTAGCATATCTGCAAAAACCTTTCAGTATAAATGCTTTCTACAAACTCTCAGATATCCTAGAAAAAATACAATATTTTCCAAAAATAGCTTATATCTAGTTATATACTTCTATACCATATTTTTGAAATTACTTTTTTCAAATAGAAAATCAAAAACAACCTTAAGCTTTATTAGTAGACGTCAGGAACTTTCTTAAAACGTAACGTTTAAACATTTAAGAGACAATAGGTTGGTATCCACTAACGTTCGGTCCCGCTGCTGATGGCCTCGATCTGTGGGTGCGCTGCGGCGGGCTCACTGTCTGCTTCTCCAACCTCCGCACCTCCACCCTCTCCGCTTTCGCCCAAAGAGCTCTCTTGACCCGCTTCTGGAGACTGAACCGGGGATTCCTAAACAACATAAATACAATTATCTTCCTAAAAACATAGTTTACGTTAAATTAAGAAACATTTGCATTTCAAACTCAAAATATCTTTATTAAAGTATGTTTCTAGGAATAAATGAGAAACTAGCTGACCCGGCAAACTTTGTTTTGCTGTAGTTTCTCTCCCTTATATGCATATTATATAATCTATTTCCATCTGAAATAATGTGCCTTTCAATTAGTTGCAATTAACTACGCGATCAGACTAAATTAAAGCTTACTTGCGGCGCAGCATTGTCACCGTCTCCCCCTTCGACTTCTTCCTCATCCTCTTCCTCTTCTCCTCCTTCTACTTCCTGTTCCTCCTCCATATCTTCATCATCCTCCTCACCTTCCTGTTGGTTAATATTGTGAAGTCTACTAAAGTTTTTTTTTTATATTCGATATTTACTCAAAAGACACTACTGGATTTTTGTGCCAAAAAATGTCTATTCTCGAGAACTTTATAGTTAGCAATTTGTAGTAAAAAGAAAAAAGTATACTAAATATTTTTTTATCCCTTAACTTAAAAAAATATTTTTGAATTATTTTTAAAAAAAAAACAAATGGTCTGCTATTTTCGAGTGAATTTAGCCGACCATCTTTGCAAATTGTAGGTAACATGCAAGACTGATACGGAGTTACAATGTGGCTGAGAATATTTTTTTTCGGTATTCATCCATAATACCTATTGTAAAATTTACCGTTGGGCTATTTTTTAAAAAGGCCATGGTCAGATAATTTCATACGAAGTCAGCCACTTGTAGGATGCTTATTTAAAAAAAAAAACTATTTTAAGAACTTTTGTATCTTTTCCTTTCATAAAATACTGCCTTTTGCTAGCTTCACCAACCGCCCTAAATTTGGTTATCGGCGTAGAATTTCTTCGGTAACTCCTTGTTATTACTAATAACTTCATTATATAAGAATTATTTAGCTGTTGCTAGTATTAGTTCGTTCAAGTGGAATCCGGTTGTATACATCAAATCCTCCTCCATCTTTTTAACTATCACTGTGCCAAATTTCATCCCGAATGAATACTCCGTTGCGGCATGATTGAGTAAGAAATAATAGAACAAAATTTCACAATTATTATTTTAGTAGGATAATTTTATATTTCTGGACTGTTTGTGTTTTCTCTATATTTTTCTATAGTGCCAAAATTGCCGAAAGTGCCTTCTCCCAGTGCTTCCACTGGACTTCACTCGAAGTTAGCTGACCATGGCCTTTTTATCAAAAAGCTCAATGGCAACTTTTTCAAAATAACGGATAAAAAATGGCAAATCCTCAGCTACATTGCAGGTACGTATTAACCTTGCATGTGACATTTTGCGTAGGTGGTCGGCTTACTTCACTCAAAAAACATAACTAAAATGATATCACCCAAATCAGTCGAGCCGTTTTCAAGTGACACTCTGTCATACATGTGGCAATTGATTTTTATATATAGTCTTAAATTTGGAGCCAGCACATATGATTCATTGGTTTCGCCTCGACATTTCTTCGCCAAGGCTATGTATCATTTTCTAATGTTACTCACCTGGTACATAGTCCCAGTGCACCGTTCATCGTCTTCTTCAGAGTCGACTACTATTACGCCCTCGTCATCTTGATCGCAGCGGGATGATGTTGGCACTTGATATTCGACTTCCACAGACCTTTCAAAACCCTAAACATTAAAATATAATGTTATATGTTTAAACAGTCACTGTATTGATTAAACATTTTTTCCTGGGTATAGGAAATAGCACTTAAAGTGATTTGCCGGGCAGAGTTTTTATACAAAATCCCAATACAAAAAAAACCCAAAAAATAAAGTGACAGTCCCCTATGTAGAGAAAGCATGGAAATGCGCTGTTCAGATGGGACACACATCTCAAGAAATATTACAATGCAAAAGAGGGAGCGACCATGAGGTAAAGCTCACTTAACAATTCACAAACCTTGATAAAGGCACTGAATGATAGCAGACACCTCCTGGATTTTTGGACAGACCTGAAGTGGTATGAGTAACCAATGACATGTCAATCCTTTACAATGGCCCAATTATGAGGCTAAGTGAGGAAAACATACGCACAACTTACTGACAGTAAGTGCTTTTAAAGTGAGATAGTAGTAAATATATGTTTTCTTAGTAGTTGGTAGTTACATGTGACACGTTCTAACTAGGCAATTTATTTAATATTTTTATAAAAGAGTGATTGTACCTGCACACGAGTCCTTTTCGCAGTCACTGTTCTAGACTGCAATCGACGCTTGGCTGGGCGGGGTTCTGGGGGAGCGTGCGAAGTGCTGACTCCAGGAGGAGCGTTAGAGGTGCTGACGCCGGGCGGAGCGTGGGTCGTGCTAACACCAGCTGGGGTTTGTGAAGTGCTGACACCAGCTGGAGTTTGAGACGTACTAACGCCCGCCGGCGTTTGGGAAGTGCTGACTCCAGCAGGGGTATGTGAAGTGCTGACACCAGCCGGAGTCTGTGACGTGCTAACACCAGCTTGTGTGTGTGATGTGCTGACACCCGCTGGAGGGTGCGAAGTGCTCACGCTGCCTGAAGGCTGTGCACAAGTCGCTGACGAGGGCGTACTTGTTGTACCTTACAAATTAAATATAACGCAATATAAATCAAATAGATACTTTTATTTAAAGTGTGAACTTCTAGAACATAATCTAAAAAGTGAAAATGACTTTATAATATAAGAAAGAGTTCACAATAAACGGACCAAGTGCAACCTTTTTGGGGAACAGATCGGGATTATCGTTCAAGAATTCTTATAATCTTATATGCTTGACAGTGGTACTGATTCATGTGTACATAAGCGTAAATGTAAATGTGTACATAATGTGTACATGTGTACATAACCAACTATAGGAGGTTAGTAACTGTTCTAGTATTGTACTTTAGTCACAAGTGACAGTAAGCATATTGGAAAGCCAACTTGAAACTTGGCAAGTAGTAACTGGGTGTATGTTTGTTACTTAGTAATTCTGTCACGACAGAATAGGATACATTTATCATCAAATACACATGACACCAGAGAGCAAATTACGTTAGATTTAATTGGTGTACATGAACACAGTAGCAAATAAGTACACTCGTATGTGATGATAATTTTACCTGAGAGTGGTTGTGCGGGCGTGGCAGGTGCGGCGACACTGCTGGCGCTAGCCGCTGAGCTGCCCAGAGTGGCGGCACCACTTGGCTGTTCGATACGTGGCATCACTAGCGCCACTGCCTGCAACACGAGTTACAGATACATAATAGATTAAGCCTTCTTTAGATTCTTGGTTGTAGTAGGATGATTGGCACACTAAAATTTTTTTTTCCAGACACGCCTAAGTGCACTTAATATCAATTAGGTACAATAAATTATTATGCGTTTTCATATATCGCTATTTACCATAGTCTTAAGAATCATATAGATAAAATTCCTGTAAAATATTAATTAACCTTAATTAAATTTAAAAATTAATGTTGGTTTCATACATTTAATTATTCTAATGAAAAATCTGGTTATTTAATAATTCCCTGGCATTTATCGCCAAAGTTTTTAGTGGTTATATTCATTAGCGATACAAAATAATAACACTTTCTTTAGTAGCAAAATAATTTTATAGGTAATGATATTATAGTTTGTTATAGATTCACCTTAATAGAGAAAGATTTCTTTACCTGTTGTGGTGCCTGGGAATGTGAAGAAGGTTGAGCTGTACTATCACTGGATCCTGAGCTCCCCATGCCAGCTTCACTCGTGTCCATGTCCTGAATAAACAAAAGTTTAAAAACGTTACTAAATACATCGGTCAATACATTTTCCCTGTCCCTTCCACTATTCCCGTGCCAAATTTCAGCTCAATTGCAACGTGAAAAAACACACTTTCGCATTTAGAATAGTACTACGTATTAATATTTCAAAATGTTGAATACCTGTGTAGACTCCGGTGGTGCGGTAGAAGCTGCCAAGGCGGCTCGCGGAAGAGGACGAGAGGAAGACGCAGGCATGTACTCTGTAGAGTGCGCGTCATGAGGTGCAGTAGGGCCCACTTGCGCCATCGGCCGGATCGACGCTAACGGAGTTTCACCTCCACGTCTACTTGGCGTCACGCTTTGTTGTGCTACCCCTGTTATACAGTGCAAAATCATATTCAGTTTGCTTTTCATTAACGGCCACATGCACCAAATTAAAATTAAATTCACTTAAGGCCCAAAACATATTTAGCAAAAACACATTTAAGCTTATCTTGTATAAAGTATTTTAAAAATCAGTTGATTTAAACGAATTTACCGGTCATTAAAACAGAATTTCATGGTCAACAGATGCTTCCTTTGTTGCATGCACCATTGTAGAACAAGATTTGAGCCAGGGAAACAAATCTGATATACAAATACATATTTAACCAAACTACTGATTTTTAATCAATTGTTATGTTATTTCTTATGACAAGTGAGCAAAGCTTTAGTGTTAACTTCTCATAAGAAATACTATTAATTAATTCGTTTTTTAAAGCTTGAGAAACAAATAAAAAATAACCATTCTTACTTTTTTATGCCTGATAATTTCTGAACCTCGCAGTCCCTATCTACAAATCAGAAAAAAACACCTAAAATCAAAACAATATAGTCAGCTATGGCCGCCATGGCAGTTCAGTAAACGTATTTAGGTTTTTTTGAAGAATCCATAAAAAGTACTGTGTTTGAACAGTGCAGGTGCAACAAAAGTGTTCATATCCACTTTGATGAAAAAAAGTTCACTATTATTTAGGACTCACCTGCCATTGGTTTGATGTTAGCTGTTGGAGGATCACTAGTGGTTTTCTCTGTGGCTGATTGTTGTTTTGAAGCTGCAGCCTGGTTTGCCAATTGCCTCTGTAACATATTCACTTTCTGCAGTAGTGCATCCACTTCCCTATTTTTTTCACTTTGTGCTTCACCCTTTTCTTTCTCTAGTCGTGACAATCGACCCTCATATTGAGATTTAATTAACGCAACTCTAGCATCTTGCTCATCGCGAGTGCTCTGTTCAATAGAGCCAATTTTGTTGCGTGATTCGTCCAATTCACGGGTTAATGTATTTTTTAATTCGGTTAATTGAACTATTTTACTTTTAGCCTGTTTTAAAACTTGCTTAGCCTTTTCTTCCTTGTCTAAATTAGCAGCTCTTAAAGTTTCAAGCTCCTGTTTAAGTTTTTCGTTGTTAGATTTTTCAGTTTCTAACTGAACCTGTATTTCATTTAGTTGGTCCTCTATTTTTTTAGTACTTTCTGCAGACGCAGCATGAGCAGCAGCCGTTTCACCTTCAGTCTTTTTCTTTTCCTCTTCTACTGTTTTTACTAAGTCTTCATATTGAGCTTTGTATTTTTTAGCAATTTTTCTAATTTGTAATTCTTTACTTCTAATATCATTTAGTGTCACATCTTTATTGGTGATTTCTTCTGTTAATTTCGTGTTAGCATCAGCAAAAGTTAAATGTTCCGCTTTAAGTTTTGTTAATTCTTCAGTTAAACGCGCCATATCATCCTTGAGAACCTGCAATTCATCGTTAATTTTTTTGTTCTCTGCAACTAATGCACTATGTTGTCTCGACAATAACGTATATTGTTCTTCAATCTTGGTTTTTTCCACTTTAACAGAACTAAGCTCCTCGTTTAATTTTTTGTTACTATCCTTTTCATTAGTTAACATCTTGGCTAGAGTTTCTCTTTCATTTTGGAGTCTTTTCCAATCTTCAGGACTAGTTTTGTTGGCACGCTCGACTAAGGCATTAACTCTAGTTCTCCATCTTGCAGAATCTGCTTTTAAGGATGTATTTTCAGACTGTAAGGTCTCATTTTTAGCCTGTAAGTCTGAGACTTTTTCCTGTAGAGGCGCAAGCTGGTCTTCAAGTGTTTTTATCGACAAACTTAGTTCTTCTACACGTGACAATAAAGCATCACGTTCTTCTCTTAAAATTCTATTACTATCCGTTAACGCGTTTAAAGTTTCAACTTTCCTAAGAATATCAGATTGTTTATTTACTGTTACAATACTGACTTCTGATCTTTCCCGTTCACCGGCTAGGGCTAGTTTTGTTTCATCCAGTTGTTTTTCGGCTATTTCTAACTGAGACTTAAGTCTCATTGTCTCAGCTTGTAGAATTTCTGATTTAGCCATAGCGATGTCTTTCTCTTTCCGTAAATATTTAACGATTTGGAATAGCTGTTCTGAAGATTTTGCATCGTCTTCGGAGACAGATGTATTAATGTTTGAATCATTGGCAGACTCATTCATACTTTCTGAGAATGACTTTGAAGCTTGGTTAACTGACAACTGAGTACCCAAAGATTGAATTTGGCTATGAAGTAATGAATTTTGGTCATTTAAATCTTTTAATCTCATGCTGATTTGTGCGTTTTCTTCAGTAAGCATTTTTTGTCTCTCAGCCCAGGAAGATTTCTCAGCTTCAAGTTTTTCTTCAGCCGTATTTTTTAATGCAACCAGTTCATTTAACTGGTTTTGAGCTTTAGAGAGTTCTTCTTTAGCTAGTGACAAAGCTTGGATATCAGTGGAATGTAAAATCATTTCATGAGTGTACTTTTCCTCAGCGTTTTGAAGAGATTCGGATAGTTTGGTGAATTCTACACGCATAGAATTAAGCTCTGTTTGAAGGCTTTCACAATTAGTCAGTGCAGTCTTCAGCTCATCTTTTGCATGTGTCAATTCATTCCTCAAATTGATATTGCCACTGGCATGATCACCAGTACCGCTTATGGATAATTCTGCTTCAAGTTCAGAACATTTGTCTTCAAGTTGTTGTAGATTTTGACAATAGTTAGCAAGTTTAGCTTCGGTTTCAGCTTTGTAAGCCACATATTCATCATTAAGTGTTTTTAATTCTTTCTCTGCACTTTCAGATATATCACAGTACTGTTTTATGTGCTCTTTTGCAACCTTAAGTTGTTCTTCAAGCGATTTTACTAAGCCACCCTTATCAGATAATTTGTTTTCAAGTTCTTTTATTCTTTTAACAGAATCAAATGATCCATCACTGTTTGGAGAGAGAGCTACTTTAAGTTTCTTGGCAAGTTCTTCATTAGCTCTATTTTTTTCTGCTAAATCATTTCTTAAGTCAGCAAGTTCTTTTCTCATTGAATCTGCGGCATCTTTTTCCTCTTGCATTCGAGACTTTGCAGTTTCGGTTTGCCTTTCAAGATGAGCAGCTAATTCTCTAAATCTATCTTGTTCTTCCTGGAGTCTTCTTCTCAAAGCAGCACATTCTCTGTTGGCTTCATCACACCTTGATTCTAGTTTAATACGACCTTCTGCCTCACCTCTTTCCAGGCTGGCTTTAATTAATTCTAGGTTCTTTAGTAGCAATGACTGTCCTTGTCTCTCTCGATTTAGTATTTCTTTTTCAGTTTGTAACCGTAATTCGGTCTCTTTAAGCAGAACACACTTCATTTTTAGATTTTCGAATTGTGTCTCAACAGCAGAAAGCTTGCTTTGGGAATCCAAAGTCTCATCTCGTAGATGTTGTATAGACACTTCATGCTTAGCTATTGTAGCACTATAGGCTTTATTTTTATCTTCAAGTGAAGTTATTTGTTTCTTATAGGTAGCAATATTTGTTTGTAATACTTTAAGGCGTTCAGTGTTGTATTCTGCTGTAGCTGCAAACTTACTATTTGCAGCAGTAAGTTTTGAAATTTCCTGTCTCATGTTATCAATTTGATCAAATAACATTCTTTCATTGGTCACCTTTTCTTCCTTGTAAGTTTTATATTCTTCTTTGATATGTTCTAATTGCTTTTCTGTTTCCTTGAACTTGATCTCATAAATTGATGGATCAGTAGCAGGTGTTTTTTGTGGCATTTCTGCAGATGTTTCCATCGTAAAGGATTCACTCTTATCTAAGTCTGTATTATCTAAGATAGAGGACGACATTTCATGTCGTTTACCTTTCATGAGATCATGATATAATTTTTTGAACATATCACGTTGCCTAATTAACCCGTTAACCATTTTAGTTTGTCGATCTTGAGCTTCTGTTAGTTCCAAAACTCTGTTTTTAAGTGTTTCAATCTTTTCTTGCATTTCCCCACTTTCAAATTGTTCTTTGTGCCGTTCAAATTCTTCATGTTTATCAGTTAAATCGCGAACCATCCTCAAAAGTTTTTGATTATTAGCTTGCAATTCTTGAATGTCACTGAATGTTACTAAGGCTTTAGATAATACACGTGAAGAACTATGTTCGGAGGAATTTGTTGCATTAGATGGAGTTTGTGAAGAATCATGATCACCATTGGGCAAAAGCCCTCCACGACTGAGCTCAATTTCCTTCAGTAAGAAACATACTTGTCTTCCTAAGTCTGCCAATTCACCCTTCAGTCTGCTATTCTCTCGGCTATAATGATTTGCAATTTTAGATGACTCACTATAATCATCTCTTAACCTATTACACTCGATGACTAGAGACTCTATTTGTTGAGTTAGTGCTGTATTACTTTCTAGTGCTTCTTCATATTCTGACTTTTGTTTTTGTAATAATGGAGCCTTTTCTTCCAATTCTTGTACAATAGTATTGATAGTGATATTAAGACGTCGGTTTTCTTCTTTTTCTTGGGTCAACTCATCAGAAACTTTTACTAATTGAGAGTAGATCTGAGTTAATGACATGCCTGACTTAAGAAGTTTACTTGCAGTTGCAGCTGATGGAGCCAAATCAGTTAATGCCATGTCAAGTTTCTGAGCATTTGCAGCTTTTAATAAGTCATTTGCATGTTCTAACTCATTTTTCAGTGATGTTATTATATCATTTTTCTTTTCCATCAGTTCTTCGTGATCTACTTCTGACTGTTTAAACTTAGTCTCTAAATCACCATACTTTTCAGTAGCTTCAGTTAATAATTTTTGCAACTCTTCTATTCCTTCAGTCATTTCCATTGTTTTAGCTTCTGCATCATCATGCATAGTTTTAAACAAGTCAGCTAGTTTGGTTTTTGCATCTAACTCTTGTTTGTAATTTTCAGTCATTTTGTTTTCTATTTCTCTTTGTTCCATTAAACGCTGGGTAAGGTTTTCGACTCTACTGTTTAAGTTAGATTTTATTTCATTGAGATGTGAAATTGTTTCATTGGCAGCATTAAGTTCCTCAATTTTTTCTCCCAATTGAGTTTCAAGAGTAATGTGTTTGCTAGTGTTATTTAACCTCACTGTTTGCAATTCTGAAGTCAATCTTGTTACTTCTTGTGTTAGGCATTCTATTTGAGCATTCATTAATGTTCTTTCCTGTTCTATACGTTTCTCACGATACTGGAGTGTAAGCTCCTTACTTTGGATCTCATCATTTAATGCTAGTGCTTCACATTTTGCATTAATGGCAGCACGCAGTTGCTGAGAAATTGATGCCTCGTTTTCGGTTAATCTCTCAATTTCAGTGTCACGCCTTTGCAGAATGCGAGTTAAGTCATTTCTCTCATCAACAGCAGCATCTCGAGCACTCTTGAGAGATAATATTTCATTTTCTAAACGAGAAATTTTATCACGGGCCTTTTCTAAGTCTGAGTTTAAGGATTCTACTTGTTTTGATAATTCTGCACCAGTTTCCTCAGAAGCCAGTAGTCTTTTACTTGCTTCTTCAAATTTTGCCGTGACATCTTGAGCTGTAGTTTCGGCAGTATTTATTTTGTCATCTAGAAACAAATAAATCACACATAAACTTTAGAAGATAAATGTATATTTATATATATTATGTCATTGCTGTCATTTTGGCTAAAATAAATGATTGAGACAGCCTCATAAATCCTCAGATTTTCAGACTTTGTTTTATTTTCATTGCAGAAATAAAAGCTGTTCACATAAATCATCTTTATGTAAAATCAATGGGAAGACGGCGGACGTATGTCATGGTGTCGCCTTATAATTTTGCCATCTTTTCTGATTAAATTTTAGAAAAGAATTTAAATTAGGGCCATGCAGTATTACCAAGTAACCCAACTCCTATTGTCGGCTTCACCTCCCTTCAATTACGATCTTATTATTGCTCGTATAAAGCACAAACACATAGTTAGTTGGACTTGTGTTTTCCGCACTTAGCCTCATGATAGGGCCATTGTACGTAGGTAAAACACATTTGCGCGTATATATACGTCACTTTAGTAGTCACGAATATCGCAACTTTTGTATAAATTGTTCAGTGTATGCTGTTGTGTTTTCGGTTATTAAAACTTAAGGGTATCCCTCCACTCCAGATGTGAGGGATTCTTTTTTTACCTACTAGTTAAATTTGACCTTGGTTTTGCGCAATCTACGGTTTCGTACTAAATAGGAATTTCAAGATATTTTTAGACCAAAGCTTACAAACAACATCATTTGTTATTTTTTTTGTAGTGGGGGAGGCGGGTGTAATCCACCGCACAGCTTGCAACTGGTTGGCGGGCGACGCACACGTCTCGCATCTGCGGCGGTGGCAGTCGTGCGGATTTTATTTGTTAAAATGTCAAAATGTGCCTATGTGTTCAAACACTACATAGTTTCTCTTTCCTGAGATTTATATACCTGATTTTCGATTTTCAACATAATACCTAACCTACATTTTTTAAAGTAAATATAGGTACCGAGGTATAATCTTAAAATACCGATTTTGCAGAGTGTGCCTCTTTGTAACTACCTACCTTACTTAATTGATAGCCCTAACGATTTTTGCGTTAAAATTCTATGATCTGAGGTTTGTATAGAAGTTGACCTACTTACTGGCGCGGCGCTGCCTGTACATACTTTGCAGCCAGACTGATGTTGATCGGTCACCATAGTTGTCAACCTATTCAAAATTCAAATCTTTATTCAATTGGATTTCTATAACACTTTTCTAGTATTTGCTTTACAACCTATACACAACGCTGATTTTTTCCCAGCAAGGAATGTTATAAAAATAACAGAAATAATAATTTTCTTTATAAAACTAACAATAACTAACTAATACAATTAGAAATCTTATCACTCCCCTCTTAAAAATCTCCATATCGTAGTCTCTAGGTAACCAATCTCAATGTTCATGATAGAACGCACCTCTGAAACAGCACTGTATACATTTAGGTTCTTAGGTATGGGGATGACCTCTATGCCGGTGAGCCCTACCATGGTAAAAAAAAACTGGTTGCCTGTAAAGTCGGTAAACGGGCGAAAGTTTTACGTGACAATGATTTTATGTCTGTCTCTCTCGCTCTTAGGCGGGCGCGTGCCTCTCACTCGCTCTCATTGTGAGCGCATAACGTGAGCGGAGCGTAACGCAGTTTCTTGAAGTGTCACCCGGCAAACCAATTTATAAGACGTTGTCACGTCAAAAAGACCAAACTTTACAGCTTACATAAAATAGACAGTCAGTAGTCCTTTGAATAAAATGATAACATGCATGGTGGAGGCATGCACTTAGTGAATTTTAAAGATTTTTTTTTATTTATTTATACTACTAAGGTGGCAAACAAGCTTACGGTCCGCCTGGTGGTAAGCGGTCACCGTAGCCTATGGACGCGTGTAACACCAGGGGTATCACTCGCGCGTAATTAAAAGAAGTGAAATTTATTAAGTTAATTAACTTGGTAAATGACACATTACACTTTCAATATTTATAGCAATACTTTAATTTAATACAAATATTGCAGTGTTTGCAAAAAAAAATTCTTTATTTCAAAGTAATGGCGTATCACAGCTGCCACATTTTTTTTTGGCGTCACATCTCTAAAAACACATCAAGAGGAATCTAGTAATACCTAAACTATAGAAAGGTAATAAAGTTATTGCCTAATGCATTACCTATCTAAAATTCTATAAGCAATTTATTAGAATTGATGCAAAGACGGCGGAATCAGGCAGTGATATACACACGTATGATTTATAAAAGTTTTATTTTTATAATTTGGAACACTAAAAACTGTAAAATCGTAAAATTAAATATAAACAAGGGAAAGACGTGATAAATTAGTAATTAAGTAATAATTATAAATCAGATATCTGGCCTATATATTACAATACCATCAGCCAAAATAAAATTTATTCAAAATGACAATCATGTTACCCGTATAATGTTAAACCAGCAGAGCAACCTGGGAAAAAGTTAATAAATAAAACGAAATTGTTAGAAATAGATAAAAAATTGAAAATCAATTCACCTCATAAAGTGAAAAAATTCAAAAATAAAATAAATCTACATGGAACATAATAAATAATGGAACTGATAAACGTAGGAATTCTTGTCAGGACTTTTGAGTAGATTATAGATGATACTAGTTTAAAAACAAATTCTGAGGTAACTGTTGGTTTTGAATTTTTTTTAGCAATATTCCATTCAAAACTACTGAACATCAAGTCCAATTTTTTAGCAGAAAAATTAATAAAAACTAATGTAAAGTTAACTTTGTATTTAAAAAAATTAGTCCTACGTATATCATAAATACATTAAAAACATTAGAAATAGAGAAACACTACAGACCTTTGAGGACTGTCTGTAAAAACTATAAACTCAATAATTTATGTTATAGCACAACCCTTAGCCTAATTTTTATTAGTTGTGTTGATAGTGGTGTGTTTCCTGATGAGATGAAACTTAGAAAAAGAGGTATACTCTTTTTAAATCAGGTTATTCAACAGTACCTAATAATTTTTGGCCTGTTTCAATAATATCTGTACTCAGTAAAGTTTATGAAAAAAAAATTTTTCAAAGGTTAAGCCATTTCTGTATTAATAACTTACTTAGTAGTAAACAGTTTTGCTTTATGAAAGGCCGTTCCACAACTGACGCAGGAGTGGCACTATTTAAAAATATATATGTAAGGGAGGATTTGCATGATGCTCTTGGAGTGGTTTGCGATTTATCTAAGGCATTTGAAAAATCGCATTGCAACATGAAAATCTCATCAGGAAGCTACATCACTATATTATTAAAGGCAAAGTTCTCACCTTTTGACCTCCTACATGAGTAGTATAGTACAGAAAATAGATGTCAATGGTTAAAGATCTCCAGGATCAGCAGTCACTATGGGAGTCCCTCAGGGCTCAAGTTTAGGTCCTTTTCTATTTCTAATTTACATTAATGTTCTCCCATATCATGTAAAAAACCATGACAAGACCTCTTTTCTTTTTATAGATGACAGACATGTTATGATGAATTAAATTATGGTATTTCTGAGATTTTAAATTGGTTTCAAGCTAATAATTTGTTACTTAATGAGAAAGAAACCAAATGTATTAAATTTACATTACTAAATGTTAGTCAGATCCAGACATGTATTAATATTAATGGCAAGCAATTAGAACTGGTTAATTCAACAGTCTTTCTTGGCATAATGCTGGACTCCAAACTTCAATGGGGTCCTCATATTTATAACCAAGCCCAAAAAACTTGGCTCTGCTGTGTATGCGATCAAGAAAATAAGACAATTGACCGATGACAACACTGCAAAAATAGTGTATTTTGGCTATTACCATTGTTTAATGGCATATGGTATCTTATTGTGGGGTAGCGCTGCTGATGTTAATATAATAGTTGTGTTACAAAAATAGGCAATTAATGCTTTTTACAAATTAGGATCTAGGATTAGAAACCTCTGAGGAATAGGTTTTGGAAAGTAAATATTTTAAGTTTAGTGTTGCATTACATGTATGAAAATGTTTTATATGTACATAAAAATATCAATAGTTTCAGCAAGAAAAGTAACATTCACAAAGTAAATACTGCTGTTGGAGCATGATACAGAAAAGGGCTTTTAAAACAAAGTTCCTAATAATATTTAAAAGCTACCAATAATAAGTAAATTCAAATCTTTTATCAAACAACAACTTTGTAAAAAAGCATACTACAATATGTCAGACTATGTAAATGATAAAAATCCATAGGACTGAAGATGCTCAATTACAGGATGCATAGATAAACCAAATTAAAATGAAAATAATATAAACACATTGATTGTATTTGTATTTTTTTAAGAGAAACTTTCAAGTTTCATGCCAGATTCTTCTTGGTAGAAATTGACAACATTGTGAACCAGTTTAAAAAAATTAGTGTCGGACAACCGTCCGGAATCGTGACAACTTGTGCCTTTCACTTTTTATGTCTGTCTCTCTCGCTCTTAGGCGGGCTAACCATGCCGCGTGCCTCTCACTCGCTCTCATTGTGAGCGCATAACGTGAGCGGAGCGTAACACAGTTTCTTGAAGTGTCACCCGGCAAACCAATTTATAAGACGTTGTCACGTCAAAATAGTATTTAATAACTTTGGCGATTCAAAAATGTTTGTAACAACCTATTCTGAATAAAAAAAAATGACTTTGTTTCAAAGTTTTGAAAAATGCAATATAAACTCACAAAACTTGTTTGTACACAAAAAATTAATATAGCAGACATTAATTAAGAAATAGATGTTTTGCCCCACTAGAACCGTAAATATCAAAGAAAATGTTAAGAGCTGTTTTTATAAAAATCTAACTTCAACCTATAATATTTTCTAACATATTAATTTAGATTATTACTGGGTGTAGTGTTGGTTTTTTTTTCTAATTAAAGATAAATATAGGTTTAAGATCTTTTTTTCTCATAAGATTACATGGAAATCACTTACATGAGAAAGTACATTACATCTAAGAATAAATATGTAAATATAATAATAGCAGTTGCAGTGAATGTTGTGTTATAGTTGTAGGTAGTTTGGAACTGCTGGCCTATGTGCTTATCTATTATTGATACTGGTGGGTTAATACTGGTTTCTATTCATGTATACTCTGAGCCAGGTAACATAATTCAGTTAATTGTAGATTAGTGGTTGGTTAGTGTATAAAGTATTGTGATATAGTTTCCTATCTAAATATGTGATAGAATGGTAGCAGGTAGTAAACGAAATATGTGCCCAAGTGTGTGTGTGTGCGTACCTGTGTGTATGTGTGTGTTTGTGAGTGCAGGTGTTTTTTATTATTGAAAGTAATATTTGTGTATTTTGTAATAACTATTGTGCGTGTATCAGTGTTTGTGTAGTATAAAGTTTTTTAGTCTTTTTGAAGAGGATTAATGATTTGGCTTGGTTTATGACATTTGGCAGTTTGTTATACATCTGTGCTCCATCAAACAATATGCTTTTCTTGTTAATGTTATTAGCTTGTCTTGTGATACACGTTTGAAGTTGGACTTTATTGGTGAAAGTTATTTTAGTCTTTATATCCTTATTAAAAAATTTCTATATCAATATAATGTTTAATTGAATGAATTTTATTCTCCGTCAAAAAAGCACTTAGTGTGGTCAAGGAAACCTTTTTTGTTTTTAATTTTTAACAGTTAGAAAAGAAAAAAATTGAGGAGACACAAAAATTACCAGAACGCTGAGCCCATTAGGCATTTAATGTTTAAGTCTCAGTATTGATTACTTTGAAATAAGTCATATAAAAATTCACACTCTTCACATCCTTCACATTCTTCTTGTTTTCAGCCTCTTAAAGAAAGCTCGCACGATTTCAGTGATTTAAGACATGTCAACAGTAACTTAAAAGAGTAAAATTTCAAGTACAGAATTAAGAAAAGTAGCAAAATAGGAAGTGAATATAGTTGGGTTATAAAAGTAGAATGATTTTTTAATTATAAATAATTACAAACATGAATAATTTAAGTGTTGTATGTATTAACCCCGAGAGTAAATAATTGAAAGTGATAATACAAATCTATTACGGTTAAACATTTAGAACCTTTCTGCTGCCCAATACGGTCTAGAACTGTAATTTTTAATGTACTTTGTTTAAATGTCCATATTGAAAGCGCGGGGATTATACTACCAGATTCATGAATGAAACTTTTGATAATACCCGCATCCACACGTCTTCTTCGACTTCTTCGACCTCTAGCAAAATGCTTATGAATAAGTTACGAAAAATATACGATAAAACATATTTTGAAGTTAATTTGATAATGAATAAATTTGTTTTTAAATAATTGAAAATGTGCCGGTTACTTACCAATCTGAGATTTACTTGTTTCGTGCAACGCTTTGGATGTAAGGTATTCCTCAAATTTGTGTTCAATATATCCATTGATTTTACATGCCACGGATTCTGGCAAATTAGCGTATTCTGACTCTGAAAGTACATTTTTTATATGATTTTCAGCTCCGGCGTCTACACTCATCGCCTCCATTTTTCTTATGTTTTTTTTTAGCAGTCAAGTCAGTGTGACCAAATTTTATTTCGAGTAAGGCAAACAGACTAACCGCAAGGGCTACGTTCAGTCTCAACGCGCCGTGTGATTCCTGGACATATACTATTATCTGTGCGTGTGATCACCCCAAGATAAACTTGCCGTTCAATAACTCGGAGTGACTCACACGGGGAAAGCCACCGTGTGTTCTCGCAGGAACAACAGCTTGGAACACTAAAAAACTTTATTTGATTTTAGACTTTATTTGTATAGAAATAAGGTCGCTTTACGATTAAGGTATAATAGTTTAGTTATGTAATACGAGACTGTGGCGCTAGTATAGGCGGAAGTTCCCAAGATTAAAAAAAAAAGGCGCCATTATAAAAAAAAAAACGTTGGCGCGGTTTTGAAAATTAGATTTGCGTAAGTTTTTTAATATTAACTATAAATTTGATATTATTAACGTTGACAAAGTGATAAAGCATGAATAATTTGTTTTTTGTTATTGTTTGTTATAGATTTGGAACATATAATTGATAACTATGAGTAGAATTAAGTGTTGTATAAAAAACTGTGACTCCAATGGTCAAACTAAAAATATTTATCTTCATGCTTTTCCTTCGGTGGGATATAAACGAATTCTTTGGTTAAAAAACATAGGTGATAATAATTTATATTCATATAATGCAAAACAACTACATAACAAAAAAGTATGTAGCAAACATTTTGAAGAAAAATTCTACGAAAATGGAAAACTTAATTATGTTTACGCAAGACGGAAGGATATCCAAAAAATCAACCAGAAAGTAAGTTACCTAATATAATCCAATAGGTTACTATTTCTTACGGCAACTAAAGAAGTCTGTTATAGCAAGCTATAGATGCAGCTATGGTTTGTTCGTGAAATTCGGTTATAGTTACTCCGCGGTTTTTTTTTTTAATTTAAGTAGCCCTAAAAGTAGCCTTTTTTCTTCACCATATCTTCAAGTACGTCTGCTCCATTGCGGCAGGATTGAGTAACTAATGTTTTAGTCATTCTCGAGGACACTTTTTAATTTTCCAAGATGAAAAATAGTCTACGTCCTTCCCCGGCTCTTAGGTTATCTCTATACCTAATTTCATCTAAATCGGCTCGGTTGAAGTGTGATTGAGTAACAAACAACCAAACATCTTAACTTTCCAATATATAATAATAATGTGCTCCACCCGACCTAAATTTGGTTATCGGCCTTAGATTCTTACGCCAACTTCTTAATTATACCTACGAATGAAGTTTGCTATACCAAGCTAAAGTTCGTTTAGGCTCGGTTATAATTATTCCCGAGACAGACATACAGAGTTACTTTGGCATTTATAATATCAGTATATATATGGAAGTATGGATATATTTTGGCATATTAATATATATTATAGCTACGTGTTTAATGTGCTTGATGACCGATATCTCTATTACATAATATATTGCTGTTTTTGAAGATATCCTTATAAAATTATAACTTTTGGATAAAGTTTTGCCGTAGTAGTAGTAGAAAATTTATCCAAAAGTAATAATTTTAAAAAGAAATCTTCAAAAATAGCAATATATTATGTAATGGAGATATCGGTATAAGTTATCTATTAAGCTATAAGGACGAATAATAAGCAGACCCTTATTCTTATGGTTTCCCAATGTCTGTATGTCACTTCGTCCGTTTGTATGGAAACACTAATTTTATTTAGAGACAATTATTAATGACCACAGTGTTGAAATGTCATTGTTCTGTGTCCATAGAATATTTTGCCTTAAAACAGTCATGAAAAAATCGCTTTATGTGTTCCAAATGATATGTGTTTATCAGTAAAATTCTGTAGATTTATAACTAAAATATTTTAAGATTTTTACGTCATAATTATAAACTTAAAACAGTTGTTCACAGTCCGTACAGCCTCCAGAAAAAATAATAGTATAAAATAGTATATAACCAATATATAGCCAATAATGACTGCCCCAAATATCCGTATACCATACAGTACTGGTCGCAACCAGACTCGAGACAACTTTATAATAACATAATTAGCGGGCCCTTACCGGAAATCGAACCCGAACTTCGACAGTCGCCTGTTCTACCACTGCAATGCGCCATTCGGTCCTCTACTCCACTATTAAATTAAGGCTACGTTTTGCACAAGGTAGAATGCAAGTGGTTTTGGGTCAAAATATTTTTACTGACTTACTCATAATATTTTTCCACCTATATTTGCAGACGGGTTTTCTTACAGCTTTTTGGTTTTGCAATTTTGCCCTGTGTCAATTTTGTTCAGCCTGATATTAAGTAACTAATCTAGTCTAATAAGTAACTTTGTAATTCGGCGAAAATGAAGATCCTTGTCCACATTGGTTGCCATAGTTTTTTGTGGCCGGGCGGCAGCTCTTCAGAGGCTTGGAGATATATCTCGAGGGCACAGATTTTGGAATCTGCTGAGGATCATAGTATAACTGAAATGTTAGTTGATTTACAGGCGAAGTATATAGGCGAAGTATATATATAGATAGTCGTAAAAATATTATACCCACTGTAAAAAATCGTATCTGTACAAAAATACCCTGTACGTAGTAAATAAAATTAGCTCATCGTGTAGGAATGTAAAAAATTTAGAATGATTATGTCATATCTTTGAACGTATTTAAATTTATTGTTTCAGAGTGGCTATCGTCGGTTAGAGTAGGTTTACATATGATTTAGAGATAACATCTTGTCCAAAAAACTACACGTCGAAGGTGACTTTGAATTGGTTGCCTAGTCAACATGGAAGAGTCCATATCACAGAATAAAGAACTAGTAGTAAAAAGTATTAGCTTATATATTGGTGTTGGCACTTGCAACTGTGTATTTTCTATCTCCACAAGATGGTTTACATCCACAGGCACCATATTTAAGTCAATATAAGCAAATATTGATACACAAAATTTAATTGTATGTCCTGAATTACAATGTCACTTTATAAAGTTTATGCCGTGTAAACTCATTGTAACTCAGAAAAGGTAATAAAATGAAAGTACTTATAGCACATTAATCATACAGAAATATAAAACATTCCTTTTTGAACATTTTTTTTAGTTTGAATGGCATTAGGACGTAACAGACGTCACTAAGAATTTTTTGAAACTTCGACGCGCTCTTCTGTAAACTTACGACAAATGATTTACGAAGTTTTGCCTTGCAGGTGTCGCTATAATCATTGCAAGGTTGAATCTTGTATGGTAATTTACGATAGAGAACTTTTTAAGATTATTAGGAGAGATAAGTTTGTAAGAATTTGATTAATTTTGTTACAGTCCTGAGTACACTTTTTGACGTGAAAAAAACATAAGTAATAGTACAAACCTTATTTAGGTGAATTTGCTAATATGAATTATCATATTATCAATTTAGGTATATTATACAGAAAATACACAACATTTTAAAAATAGCTAGTCTATTAGTAGCTATTAATAAATAATTGTTTATTAACATTTTAGAAATCTCTTTTGTACGAAGAGGAAACAAAAAATATAAGCCTGTGCCTAGGTATGATGATACTCAAAAAAATAATATCTACAGATATTTTGTATTAGAAGGTATTGTCTAACATTCTTTATCATTTCAATAATCTTACACGAATATTGTTTTAAAACATTAATGAAAGTTCAAACTATACTATATATTATAGTTTTAGTTCAAAACTAAACAAAAACTTTCGTAAATGGTCTAATAATTATTAATTGCAGCCTAAGTAATTAGCTTAAGAATTTAAGAAAATCGAAAATAAATGTACATTTCATGAATATTTATGAATAAACAATGTCAACTTTGAGAACGTTGTTTGATTTTACGTCCATTGGTCTATTCTTCGTAGATATGAACAACAATATAAATATTAGTCTGGGATGGAACTTGGTATCTATAAAGCCACATTAGAAAAGTAATTTATAAGCTGGCTAGTAATAATTGAATTTAAGAAAAAAAAATCCTTTCCGTTTTGCGCACTAGCGCCACGCACTCGTATTACAGAACTAATCTTAGTGTTCCAGTAAATGTATGGGCCGTTGCCTATCTGTACTATATGTATATAGTACTGAACTTGCATATCTATGGGGAAAGCACCGTATCGTTCAATAAGCTAGTAAATATCGTCGGGCGATCGCACTAATCACACCGTGAAATAGGAGGGTGAAAGTCGCACTTTGACAGCTAACGAGAATTAATTTTTTGTATTCAATGTTACTAAGAGCGTAATTGTTCAGCTGTTACGATTTCATTTGCTTTCGTGCTGTCTCTTACTGTTTTGTTGAAAAATCTACTTGCTATCCTGCTGTCAGTTGTAAATTTGCGAGAAATTGCAAGCTACAAAAACATGCCCAATAGCGACTATAGGTAATAAAAAGTACTTCTTATGGACTGACTAATGAGATAAGATGACAAGAGGAGACGATAACACAATAATTGATAAATAGAATCTTTTTAGAACCTGAATTTACGTTGGCTGTTTTGCAACCTCGCGGTAATTTTCAAACCCCTGCTATTGTCAAAGCTGTTCAGTTTCAAAAAGTCACGTAAACCGGACCGAAGACGTGAGATTGGCGTTGGTGTCATCAATATATAAGCTTTATGGGCTAAAATTTACTGTTCCTGGGGCGGGGCTCTTCTAATGTAAATGGTATTGGAAATAAACCGAAGCACGAAAGTTTTACCAAAATGGCGGTCGTCTGCGCAGGTTAATTACGAATAAATGTATTAACGAACCGAAAATGTGTTACTGCGCGGGTTCAACTTGTGTGCCGCGATTTATTTCCAATTACATTTACATTGTCAGAGCCCCGCCCCAGGAACAGTAAATTGCATTTGGTTTTTACGCTCCCCGTTGTGCCCCAGTGTATTGATTACGTAAAGTTGTTGCTAAATATTCTCGTTTGAAATCCATAGAATTAAGATATACATCACGCATTTGAAATTACGTATGAAATTTATCGATAGCCGTGAAACCGCAATGTATATTTTATTCCTATCGAGAATTGTTAACAACAACTCACGTAATCGAGGCTCTGATCTCATCATGGTAAGAGACCGATGGCAAGAGACGTGACGAAGCAACGCTTGTGACATGGCAGCCAGGAGGAACACTACATGAGTGAATACGGTAGCACGATGATCATTACATACATCTATTACATCTGTTAAAAATTGGCTCTGAAAACTTTTTTACGCAATTATATTGCTTTACTTTGTAAAACGTGGTATTATTCTGGTCTAATTAATGTTATTTTAAGTAAAATTATTAAATGTTTGATTACGCTAGGGCTTGACAAAACGATGACATCATAAGTATCAGTATATCGATACTTTTTCCCGTTATTATATATCAACATCCAGAGTAATTTAAATTTAATAATGTTTCTTACAAATATTACTTCAGCGCACGTGGTTAATAGTTTTCTTTTATAGGGTTCTGTAGCCAAATGGCAAAAACGTACCCTCGTAAACTCGTCATGTCCGTCCGTATGTCATAGCCTTATAATTTGGCCGCATTTGCATCGGTTCTTATAAAATTTTACAGGAAGGTATCTTTTACATGAAAATGGAGATTTTTTTTTATTAGGGGTACCTTTTCATGCACCCCACCTTCGGGGGTATCGTTAGATAGGGTTTAAATAATTGCAATGTTTATTAATATAATTCGTGCGTTACTCTTCTTTTAACTCTTAAGCCTCATATTATTTAAATCTGAAAAAAAAAACACGATAATAGGTCTTTTTAATTTCAATTGAAATTGGCTGAAACCAAATCGGTTCATAAGTTTTTAAGATATTTGCAATAATTCCGATTCCACGGAACCGTAACTAATGTGTGTACAACACACACTTAGCCGGTTTTTAATCTTTTATTTATACTATGTTTTTAATTTTTGACAAATATGTTACGCCACAACTAAAAATAACTATTTTGGTATGGGTATAGTTACCTGCGTTATGCGGGTTGCCTGTTATTTCCGTAATTATAATATCGTTACATAGGCTAATCATTAATCAAAATTTTTGACTGTGCCTAATGTAATCTTAACTAAAATACAGTAGAATTAAAAAAATGTACATTGAAGAAAGTTAGGAAAAAATGAAAGGGGTTTTCAAAAGACGAAAGAAACCTTTGAAGTGTTTTAATTTTTATGTCCGTCAGTTTGTGGGGGGTGTGTCCAAAATAGCTTGATGGATTGTGTTGCTTTTTAGGGTTCCGTACCCAAAGAGTAATTAGTGGAAACCTATTACTAAGACTCCGCTGTCCGTCCGTCCATCCGCCCGTCCGTCTGTCCGTCCGTCTGTCCGTCCGTCTGTCACTAGGCTGTATCTCAAGAATCGTGATAGTTAGACAATTGAAATTTTTACAGAAGATGTATAACTATTACCGCTATAACATAAAAGACTAAAAAAAAATCACGGTAGTAGTGATAGATATTCGCGATAATTTCCATTCTACAAAACACTAACTTAATACGACACGCACTTGGCATATTTTTGCCTAGTCTAGATCTGAAGCATTACACAAAAGACAGATACTTACCAAAATTAATCCAAATTTGGAATTCCAATACAATCCACTATTAACAATATTTCAGATCTTGGATTCCCCTCAAATCGTAAAGCATTAATTTAATATAACTGCTAAAATAATTTTTTTTACTTGGGAACATTCCCTCAACATTTTCAATATTTGCAGAAATATTTTCAACGTCAAACATAGCTGACTAGAACAGGCATAAATATATCGTAAATGCACAATGTCGATAGTGTACGCAGACAACACTATTCTTAAAGACAGTTACTAACACTTACGCAATTTTGTTTTGGTAACATCACTAAGCTGACATTGTGTATCTTTTACATTCTATATCTATGGGCACAGCCAACAAAACGTCGAAAATTTTCTAATTTGCTTTTAGAACCATGCCAATCAGACAATTTTTTCTCAGAAATCTATATAAGATACTGCCGCAAATAAATGACAAGCACTCCAATCCCGTAACCAAGCAAGCTTGAGATTTCACCCCCAACAGGTACTATATTATATAATGAGCTTTCATATGGTGTAAATTAACCGGGAATCAGTCGCCGTATTCATATCGGATCTAACATTGTATAGCCGCTCACTGGTCAACGCTGACTGGTTAGTCAGCAGCTGGACTCACAGCTATGTGTGTAGAACACGCGAGCCACAGACGCCACCTGAAAAATGAGTAACAGGATTACAATAAAGAAACTAAGAAAGCTTGGAAAAGATGAGGTATGCTTATAATTAAAGAGCGGATTCAAAGAACTTCATAATAATGAAAAAAATATTTTTCTCGTCTATGGTATCTATAAAAATCACATAACAATTGTTTGCTATCCATGTTATAGATTTTGTACAAGACTGTATTTTGGTCAGCAGTCATGTGTAGTCAAGACGAAACTCAAGATGCTATTTTCGGCACCAGACGGGTCATTTGAAAGCTGCAGACAAAACGTGTAAAAAATACACTTTTTCCATTAAACCGAAAAAAAAAAAATTATAAAAAATCGTAAATAACTTATCGTTATTAAAGCCACGGATTGTCAAATGTCAGTGATCGCCAAAGAACGCGGATTTTGATTTCTCGGCAATTTATTTGTAAATTGAGCTATCTTAGTACATATTTAGTTGTAATCAATTCATATAGGTATTTGGTAAGTACGTAGTACTATACTTTTTTACTTTGGGTTGTTCGTTGTTCCATTTTTGTGGGACAATGGACAACTCCATCCCCCCTGAGCCCCCGGATCCCTCTATTTCACTCAATGTAATTAACGTTGCGCCCTCTCCAGGCCTATTCACACAGACTAATGATAACCCCCGCAAACGTGAGAGAACCGACGATGAAAGTAGTGTATCATCCAGTAAAAAAACTATAACCAATCCCGATACAGCTTCCCCGTCAATTCAGACAGTATACACTCACCCCAGTTTGGTTGCTCAAGACCGACAGTATTCCAAAGATGATGTAGGGCCTTTCCTAGTACATGTAAGTAGAGAGGAGTCAGACCCTTCGGCAGGACTGACTTTGCGTGCGATCAATTTGGTCAGTTCTTGTTTAGGCATCAGTTTAAAAATATTTTGCAAGATGGTATTAACAGTGTAGGACGGAACCGCATCTCAGTTCAATTCTCAACAGCAGAAGAAGCAAATTAGTTCCTTAAAAGTGACTTGTTAAAAGCTTACAAATATAAAATATCTATTCCCTCCTATAATATAACGCGAATGGGGTTAGTCAGGGATGTTCCAACCGATTGGTCCATGGATGAATTTGTAGATGCCATTGAACTTCCTAACGGCTTCGGCCAAATCTTAAAGGCTCGCCGTCTGAACCGTAAGGATCTCACTGATTGTTCTCCTAAATAGATACCAACAGGATCAGTAGTTCTTACGTTTCAGGGTCAGGCTCTTCCACCACGTTTGTTCTGTTATAACACATCATTAAAGGTAGAGACATATATATTTCCAACTATTCAATGTAACAATTGTTGCAAATTCGGACACATTAAGATACAGTGCCGTAGTAAACCTCGATGCTACAGATGTGGTAATGAACATGCAGGTGATAACTGCTCTGTGTCTCCGGATCAAGCAAAATGTATTTTTTGTTCTGGCCAGCATTTTGCTACAAACAAAACATGCCCTGAGTACATTAGGCAAAAAAATATAAAGCAGAGCATGTCTGAAAATAACATTTCTTATGCAGATGCCTCCTCTCAATTTGCTATAGTTTATAAATCTTATGCTGAAGTCAGTCGATCCCCTGCCCTACCTCTCACATTTTCTAGGAATCTTCAAATTAATAATAATAGTCAAATTAGGTTTCCTTCAAACCCCTCCACTCCGACCAACTCTTACAGAAAAACTATTACAATTAGTCCTAAAACCAAGCCAATCCTTTCCCCAAGCTATGATATACAGGCTCATAACCAAATTGTATGTTCTCCACCCTCTTCCCTGGTTGCGCTTTGTCCTCTTCGTCTGAAATCTCACCAAATGATAACCTCTTGGATATCACTCTAAATTTCTTATTAAGCCTTATTTCCAGATTTAATGATAGCTTACCGAACGACGTTGCCAGTAAAATAATTCAGATAGCCAATATTGCTCAGTCAAATGGAGCCCACGCGGCTCATACAGTGGAACTGTAAAAGTGTCAGACACAAAAAAAGTGAACTTATATATTTACTCAATAAATACCGCTCCTCCATTGTCGCCGTCTCGGAGTCATGGCTAGTCCCTGGTTCTCGATTTCGTGTCCAGGGCTACTCCTGTCTTCGTGACGACAGATCAGATGGTTGGGGTGGCTCTCTCCTTCTAATTAAACATTATACTCCTTTTTCACAAATCCCTACCCCCCATCATCATGAATTTAACGCTGTAGCTTAACAAGCCATGGACATTTCATTTCTTACTTTATATATTCCACATCCTCACCCATCGCTGATTCCTGATCTAAAACAAATTATTTTATCCCTTCCCAAACCTGTCATTATAATGGGTGATTTTAACAGCCATCACCCTTCTTGGGGTTCACACTATTGCGATTCATTTGCTCTTCTATTGCTAGACTTATTTGATGAAACGAATGTCTGCGTTCTCAATGATGGATCTCCAACTCGTAAAGTTTCTCCCTCCCAAAACCCCAAAAGTGCTGAAGATTTATCGTGTAGTTCTCCTTGCCTTGCCCTAATTATGAGTTGGTTTGTTTTTCCACAATGTTTAGGGAGTAATCATTTTCCTATTGTTCTAACCTTACCCCATAGTATTACTCCAGTTCAGTCTTCTTCTCCTCTACTCAAGTTTAATTTGAGAAAAGCTGACTGGTGTCTCTTTTCTTCGTCGGTTGATAGCAAAATTTCTGGAAACTTTAAAAACAATGACTATCATCATTTAACAGCCTACTCACAGTTTGTTTCTGCTCTTTCTTCTTCTGCTGAGAAAATTTTTCCCCTTAAAAATTCAGCAAGGAAAAAGATATCGTCCCCCCCATGGTGGGATTCTGAATGTACTGCCCTGATAAGGCAGCGTAAGTTAGCAGAATCGCTCTTTTCTCGTAACATGTCCATGGATAATTTTTTGAATTTCCAAAAAATTGCTGCCACTGCAAAGACGATTTTTTCTAAGAAAAAAAAAGATAGCTGGAAGAAATTCTGCGAAAGTTTATCCCCGAGATCCCCTGTAGCATTAGTATGGAATAATATTAAAAAGTTTCGAGGCTCCCTTATTGCAAATGA
The DNA here is from genome assembly GCA_946406115.1 of Apoda limacodes. Lineage (NCBI taxonomy): Eukaryota > Metazoa > Arthropoda > Insecta > Lepidoptera > Limacodidae > Apoda > Apoda limacodes. The sequence continues at coordinate 13,100,846 of OX291557.1, forward strand.
TCCTACCTCTTATGACCCTTCAACATGGGTAGACTCCTTCTGTAGCAAATTAGCTCCCCCCTCAGCTCCTAACATAGACAATATCCCTTCTCTTTCTTTTTTCCCAGATATTACCAATTGGTTAGACTCTCCGTTCTCTTTAGAAGAATTTAATTGTGCCATAAATGGTCTTCATGACTCCTCCCCAGGAGAAGATGGAATCCCATACTCGTTCATCAAAAACCTTTCTTTTACAGCCCAAAAACATTTTCTCAAAATCATTAATCAGATTTTTTCCACTGGTGAGATCCCCACAGCATGGAATAGCCAAATCATTATTCCTATTTTAAAACCCGGTAAAAACCCCTCTGACCCTAATTCCTATAGACTAATTGCTCCCTCATCTGCATTAGCCAAAATCATGGAACATATGGTCAAGAATAGACTTGAATGGTTTATGGAAAACAATGGGAGTTTGGCTAAATCACAGTTTGGCTTCAGAAAAGGAAAAGGCACAGTCGACAGTCTTAGTATTCTCACATCAGACATTCGTATTGCTCTTTCTAAGAATGAATTCCTAGTTGGAGTTTTTTTGGATATCTCCTCGGCCTATGATAGTGTTCTTTTACCAGTTCTCAAACAAAAATTACTACAGCTAAATGTCCCAGTAAAAGTCATTCAATTTATTTTAAATTTGCTTATGCAGAGGACCATCCATATTCGCTCTCAGGGATCTTTTCTTCCAGCAAGATATGTTTGGAAAGGTCTCCCACAAGGATCGGTTCTCAGCCCTCTTCTCTATAGTTTATACACATTTGACTTAGAGCAATCTGTCAATTCTTTCTGTCGTATACTTCAGTATGCAGATGATCTTGCATTATATTTCCCTAGCCAAGACATTTCTTTAGCTCGAACTCGCCTTAATTCAGCTATGAGTTATCTTTCAGATTGGCTTTCCAATCATGGACTAGAGCTGTCTTCCCCTAAAAGCTCAGTGATAGTGTTCTCTAGACGCAGATCTTCTCCATATATTGAAATTCTTTATAAAAATCAGGCTATCCCATTGGTAGAAACAGTAAAATTCCTGGGAGTTTTTCTGGACCGCAGAATGACTGGTATTCCTCATCTAAATCATATCACTCAAAAGTGCGAAAAGGGGATTAATGTTCTTCGCGCTTTAGCAGGTGTTTGGTGGGGCAGTCATCCATACACACAAAAATTAATTTATAATGCCATAATTCGTAGTCATTTTGATTATGCTTGCTTTACTATAGAACCATGTAATAAAACTAGATCTGATTCAATATAAATGCCTTAGAATTATTACAGGAGCAATGAAGTCCACTCCTATTAACTGTCTACAAATAGAATGTGTAGAACCACCTTTGAAATTACGCCGGCAGTTTCTTAGTGATCGATTTATATATAAATTATTTCAATTTGATTCACATCCTTTATTATTACGATTGCACCAATTAGCTATACATATATATAAGTTCAATTCTCCCCTTACTGGCTTCATAAAGATATTCCTCCTATTCTTAAAAGCTTTTACAAAATTGCCAATCTTACATGCCCTCCTACTAAATTTCCCAGATTTCCTCTCTTTTGTACTAATTTCCAAGCTCTGACTTTTCGTCCCAAAGTTAATTTGAATCTAGGCATAACTAAGCAAACTTTACAAGCAAACTTATCTCTATATATATATATAGAGGTTGGTCTCCTCTTTATACTGATGCCTCAAAATTGTCGGAAATTGGATGTGTTGGGGCAGCAGTTTGGATACCAAAATTTAATACAATTCTAAATTACAAGTGCCCAGCTGAATGTTCTGTCTTTACTGGTGAATCTATTGCTATATTAGAAGCCATAAATTATATTGAATCTCATTCCCTTAATAAATCTTTAATTCTGTCAGATTCATTAAGCTGTCTTCAGGCAATTCTCGCAAACCAATTCCGTTGTAGATCTCCATTTCCAATCATCTTAAACATAAAAGAAGCCTTATATAAGTGTCTGTGTAAAGATATGGATGTTGTATTGGCCTGGATACCAGGACATTCTGGGATACATGGCAATGAAATTGCTGATTCATGTGCTAGGGATGCCATTGTCTCTGGAACATCATAAATTATACGCCCATGACCTTCTTACCTTAACAAAACCCCAAATGATAAAATCTTGGGACTCGATGTGCGAAAGGTAAGCACTATGGTGACATTCAACTTGATATCCCATCGAAACCATGGTTTTTCCGTCATCTTGATACAAATAGAATGTTTACTACAACTATTTGTCGCCTTCGTTTTGGTCATGCTTGTACTCCGGTTCATTTAGCTAAACTCAGGATCAGGGACAATTCTTTGTGTGAATGTGGCTTGGACGAGGGTACTATGGATCATATATTTTTTGAATGCCCAAAACTGTCATCATCATTGTATGAATTACTACCCTGTAATATCCCTCGTCCTATTAACCTTAAATGCCTCCTTACTTATGTATATTCACGTAAAGTTATCAAAATTTTGTCTAAATTCATGTCATTTAATAATATTAGACGTTGAAATATATGTATTGTTTTGTATCTATGTTTATGGAAATCAGACCACCACCCTCCATCTGACAAAAATAATAATAATAATATTAATATTAATATTAATATCAACACTAATAACAACAAAAATGAAAACAAAACCAACAACGCCATGTATAATAACAACAAAAACAACTTCAAAAATAATAAAAACACTAAGGATAAGAACAAGAATATAAACAGTAACAAAACAAACGTAAGTAAAAACAACAAGAGTAACAAAAATGAGAATGAGATCAAACACGACAATTTCCTAAAAATAAGTACCAACAACGTAAGGTCTCTGTCAACAACAGAGAAATACTTAGAACTAATAAATGCCCTTGACAATATCAATTGTGATGTTATAGGACTCTCAGAAATACGAAGAGTGGGATGCTGCATTGAAGAATACGAGGATTTTATACTCTGTTACATCGGACAAAAAAAAGGTTTCAACGGAGTAGGGTTCCTGATAAGAAAACATTTTAAAAGATAAAATTATTAACTTTACTGGTATTTCAGAAAGAGTAGCCCTACTACAAATAAAAATATCTAAACTCAATATATCCGTAATTCAGACTTACGCACCTACTGAAAGTGCGAGCGAAGAGGAAATACAAGTATTCTATGAAGATATCAAGAGGGCACAAGCACTAACACAGGATAATGTGCTTATAATAGGCGACTTTAATGCAAAAATTGGCAAACCAAAACCTGAAGAAAACCCCGTCATGGGCCAATATGGTTACGGCGAGAGAACTGAAAGAGAAGAAAAGCTTAAGGACTTTGCCTTTCAAAATCAATATTCTATAATGAATACATTTTTTAAGAAAAGAGCAAATAGAAGATGGACCTGGAGATCACCTGACTTAAAGACTAAGAATGAAATCGATTTCATACTGACAAATAAACCAAAACTAATAAGCAATGTCGAAGTGCTCAACAATATAAAATTCCCCTCAGACCATAGAATGGTACGAGCAACATGAATCATACAACAACCGAAGAAAAGTAGAAATAACTTCAAACCTGGGCTCAAAATTCCGAAAAGTGAAAAAGACATAAACAACTACCTTAACAGTCTGAAATTGTATATTGATTCAAATTTGATGGACTCGGAACCAAATCAATTCAGTGTTCAAGAGTATTATAACATTTTAGAAGAAGCCGTAAAAACTAGTTTAAAAACAAAAATAGAGGTAAATAAGAGTAATAAAATAATTAGTGAAAACACAGAAATATTAATAAAAAGAAGGACAGAACTCATGAGAACTAACAAAAAAGACAAAACAATATGAACGGAGCTCAGTGAATTATTCAAAACAACAAATAAAGCAATTAAAAAAGACTATAGCAAACATAGACAAAATGTGATAACAAAAACCTTTCCAAACTTAGAAGCACAAAAAGAGCATTTAAAGAATTAAACTTGCATTAAAATTGGATTCATAAACTTCAAAACCAAACATCAGAAATTAAATCAAGAAAAGATATCGTCGCATATGCAACATCTTTCTACCAAAATTTATACAGTAAAAGTAGTAAAGACAGCAGCGAGCTACAACAAAATAATATTATTTATGAAAATGAGTCTAATGTAATTGAACCCATCAGCGAACTAGAAGTACTTAACCAAATTAAAAACTTAAATCCAGATAAAAGTCCCGGACCTGATGGAATCAACAACGAAATGATCAAACTATTAATGCCGATTCTGCTCAACCCTATTACTCACTTATTCAATATGATCATAAATACAGAATCTATACCTGAGCAATGGTGCACCTCTGACATTATACTCCTCTACAAAAAGGGAAACCCATTACAAATAGGTAATAATCGACCAATTAATCTACTGGCAAGCACGTATAAACTGTTCTCTTCGATAGTACTTCAACGAATTGCCCAAAAAATTGACGACTCGTTAACAATAACACAAGCAGGCCACCTCTCGGGTTTGGATGGACCATATACATGCTTTAGAACAAGTGATTAGCAAATACAGGGAATTTAATAGGCCCTTGTATATAGCCTTTATAGATTATTCTAAAGCATTCGATAGCATAAGCCATGACGCTATTTGGAATGCGCTGAAACTTTTCAAAGTACACAAGAAATATATCAATATGATAAAAAGTATTTATGCAAACAGCAACAGCAAAATAAAACTGGAAACAAGGGGAAGCAAAATCAAAATAGAACAGGGAGTAAGACAGGGGGATCCTCTGTCACCAAAACTATTTAAAGCGGTATTGGAAATAATATTTAGTAATTTAAATTGGAAAAATATAGGAATAAATATAAATGGTCATTATCTAAGCCACCTTCAGTTTGCAGACGACATTGTGTTGCTTTCAGAAAAACCGGAAGAACTTGAAGAAATTATATGTTCACTCAACAAAGAAAGTTTAAAAGTGGGTTTGCAAATGAACGCAAGCAAAACTAAGATAATGACAAGCAGCAGCAAAAAACCCATCCAAGTATCAGAAGAAATTATCGAATACGTCGAGAACTACATTTATTTAGGAAAAAAGGTATCATTTTCAAAAACAAGTAATGAAGAGGAAATCGAACGAAGAGTGATAGCAACATGGAAAAAGTATTGGTCACTGAAGGAAATAATGAAGGGAAACTACAGCCTAAACTTAAAAAAAGTGGTATTCAACACATGCTTCTTACCTTGTCTATTGTACGGATGCCAAACTTGGATACTGACAAATAAAGTTAAGCAAAAAATCAGATCCACCCAACGAGCAATGGAAAGAAGCACATTAAAATTAAGAAAAATCAATAAAGTACGCTGTGACCTAATCAGAAAAAGAACCAAATTTACCGATGCTCTAACCCAAGCTCTCAAATTAAAATGGAAATGGGCGGGTCACATTTCACGTAGCATTGACAACAGATGGACCATTCAAACCACTCGATGGAAAGGACCAACAGGCAAAAGGAGTGTTGGCAGACCTCATAGCCGGTGGTCTGATGATATTATCCAAATTGCTGGGAAAGACTGGATTACAGTAGGAGCAGACAGAGAATCGTGGAAAAAGATGGAGGAGGCCTTTACCCAAAAAGGGATCCATATCTCATAACATACTAACAACTACATTAAAATAACCTATGTATACTAACACTTAACTAACCTATAATTGTACCTTACACTAAGAGAGATAAGGAAAATAAAAGGCTATATTAAATTAAAAATATCCCTCGTCCTATTAACCTTAAATGCCTCCTTACTTATGTATATTCACGTAAAGTCATCAAAATTTTGTCTAAATTCATGTCATTTCATAATATTAGACTTTGAAATATATGTATTGTTTTGTATCTATGTTTATGTATTGTTATGATATTTTTAAATACGTATGTATTCCAATTTTGTTTTTAGTTACCTAGTAGTTTTTTGCTTTTGTAGTGTACATAGACTGAGTAAGCTCAATATTTACATCAATAGAAACCGTTCACCAGCATCTTATTTATTTCGTGTTAACTGACATTGGCAAATAGTTGAGTCTTCTGACTTAATTAAAGCCACAAAAAAAAAACTTATCGTTAATAAGTGGGGTTGAATAATTTTTGGTGAATTTTAGTTTCTTGGTTTATTCCTTCAGCTTTTTTACGAAATGGAGGAAGAGTTATGTTTACATGATTGTGAAAATTATATACAAAGCCATAATATACAGTTACTTCTAAAGGATTGCATTGTTCAGCTCTGTGTAAATAAGCCTGAAAATCCTGTTTCTTTTCTGCGACAATACTTTCAAAAATTGGAAAGAGTAAGCACAAATTTCCGCATAATAAATTGCAGTTAGGGATATAAAAGGGAGCACTGAGGATAATAAACTTAGATTTTTATGGGGTGTTGTGCAGTACATGTATGGTAAAAAAAGGTGGGTTGGGGTGTACAAAAGGGGGCGCTGAGAAAATTTTCAAAAATTTTACTTAACCTTGATTTTTAATTATATAGACTAAACTGACAGCTGCAATCGATCTTTTTTTTTTAAAATGTTGCAAGCGAGGCGCATAGTGTTGTATTAGTGATTCAACAAATCACTCGTTTTGACTACCTCAAGCAAGTGTGCACAGAGGCGAAAGTTATTAAAAATATTTCATATATTAACCTATAGTATGAGTGTTTGTGTGTGTGTCGAGAGCATGGTAGTGTGTGTCGAACGCATGGTAGTGTGCTTCAAACGCATGGTAGTATTTTTTCATGAATTTAATTTATTTGAAATGCATATTATACAAAAATAGTAGCTTTTTGGACTCTTCTCCATATAAACTTTAACTGTGCCTTGTATAACTACTCCTACGTCCACATTATTTTTGTAAAAAGTGGTACAAAGTTTATGCTCCACGTATTAATATAACGGTTAAAGCTACGTTTGCGAAGATCTTAACATATAAGCTTTTCTTGTTATAATTAAGAAATTAAAAATTAAATAAATGATATGTGTACGTATGGTCGGTTTCTATAATAAGCAATGGCTCTCAAATTTAGCAATCCTGTAACACCGAGAGCAATATAGTATAACAGAGCAAGAAAGCGAATGCAATTGCAAAAGCTAAAAAATTGGCCAAGTGCGAGTCAGACTCGCGCACGAAGGATTCCGTACCATTATCTACAAAAACGAAAAAAAAAATCACGTATGTTGTATGGGAGCCACCTTAAATATTTTTATTCTGTTTTTAAGTACTTGTTGTTATAGGGGCAACAGAAATACATCTTTTGTGAAAATTTCAACTGTCTAACTATAACGGTTCATGCGATACATCCTGGTGACAGATGGACGGACGGACAGACAGACAAACGCACAGCAAAGCCTAAGTAATAGGGAACCCTAAAAATGACACCCATAAGTACTATAAAATGTAATTTGACATAAATGAGCAAAAATTTAATGAGAGCGCTAGTTTTTTACAACTGAAATTTTTTACCGTGAAATACTTGTATATGGCAAAAATATTGTATGATTCCTATTTTATTCACTTTTTCTTAAAATGTGTGTGTTCTATTGCCAGTGTAAAGAATTACTATTTTATGGAATTATGCTGAAATTAAAAAAAGGATTCCATTCTAATGTTAGATAATGCTCCTTACCACTCCCGTAAGGTAGAGTAAGGTAGAAAATACTCCAAATACGGCGTGGCGTAATGCCTAAATTCAAGAGTGGCTGAACTCAAGGAATTTAAACTTCGAAGACACAATGATTCAAGATATTGAAAATCGTTAAAAAAGAAAAGGCTAATTATCAAAAGAATGTAGTTGATGACCTTGCTGCCGAGTACAGTGCCACTATCCTAAGACTGCCTGCCACCTTGCCACTGTTAATTAAATCTAATAGAACTAGTATGGGCACAGGTAAAGGGGCAGGTCGCAAGAAATAAGAAAAGTTATAAAATGGCAGGAAATAAACAATTGATTAGTGAAGGGCTACAGTTGTTGACACCGCAACGGTGGTTGATTTGTATCGATCATGTTATAAAAGAAGAGCTCAAAATTATGCAACGCGATAACCTTACTGATGATGAGGTTTATTATAAGTGTAACTGACTTATAACAGAACTTAATAGTGATTAAAGAAATTCGGTTTTTATTTATTTTTTCCATCTCTTCCTACTATGACTATCGGAAATAGTTAGTTTAGCATGTTACTTATTGCATGGGTATGGGCATGAATAAATAAAAAAACCCGACTGCAAAAACATTAATAACTAAAAAGAAATAAACAGGTGCACCTTAAACATACCAAATATTTAATTTTAAGCAGACAGAACTCATTTTAAGCTAACTACTATAGTTTAATCAATACACTTTGGACTTGCATTGATTGAGTCCCGCCTGCATAACACTCAGGAGATGAATACCTTTTAATTTTAACCTCATTTATTATAAAAGAATGGATCAAAAAATAGTTGAACAAAAGATTGAATCATTCAGGTACAACACTATTTTTACGTTAGCATAAGGTGGCAACCCACCAAATGTCACTTTAGTCTATATAATTAAAAATCAAGGTTTTAAGTTAAACTTTAAGTGATTCTGGGACTTTTGGTATGAAAATTTATGGTGTCCCCTACCAATCTGCATCAACAAAATGGTCAGTTATAGGGACACACCGCCTTTTGAAAAAAAAATTGAACCCCCCTAAGGGTTAGGGGAGGGGTCGCAGTAAAAAGTGCTTCATACAAACGTTCCTGCTGACGATGTGCTCTACCGATCTGCATCATCAAAATGGTCAGTTATAGGGACACACCCCTTTTGAAAAAAATTTTGAACCCCCCTAGGTTGCAGAAAAAAGGGCTCCATACAAACGTTGCTACCGACGATGTTCGAAATATCAACTATTTTGAATTAAATAGTAAAACTTAAGCTCATAACTAAACTATATCACTAAAGGTGACGTAATGTCAAAATGACTTCGGTACCGGTCTATAACCCGCGGATCCCAAACTGCACACCAGGCAGCTACCCAGGGGCGCGGTCGCGGGTGGCAAGCCATTTCTGAGAAAACTAGTGTTTTTTTGAGTGGAGACGTCAAATTGACGTACGTCACCAGTTGAAGGTTAATGTAACCCAGGGAATTGGCTAATTTCAAACTTCTAAATAAATATCTGAAACTCATACTAACAAAAATCCAAGAAAATCAAGAGATTGTATGTGGAACTGTGTCTCTCTGTAAGCTTCAATAGAATAATATGTCTTTGTATAGTGGTCAAAACAGCATACTTTCGCTAGAGTATGCCATAGCCTAAAATACTTTGGATTTGCAATCCTTATCCATAGTGTATCAAGAAAATGTCAGAAACAATAAAATAATACTTAGAAGAGCGTAATATCTCGCTAATTATCTATGACATTCTTATCTACTCTCATAGGAGCAGGTAAAAGCGGCTGCAGCCGCTGCGGCAGCCTCCGAGTGTGAGGCTGATGGTGAACTGTCACCTTTACCAGTTCCGGGAGGGCAGCCCCCGAGAAGGCGAGGAGGAATCAGCGCTGAACCTGTCACAGAAGAAGATGCTACTAGTTATGTTAAAAAGGTAATTGAATAAATTACATAGTCTGTTCTTCTGTGTAGAAATAACTTAACAGATTTTAAAGCTTTTCTAGCCACAAGCTATGTTACATCCAAAATCCAAATCCAACTAAAAGTATGGTATACCTATCTGGAAATGGTTTGATCCACATGGACAGACTTGCAGTCCAAAGCTGGTACTTAATATGACAACCTGTACTGCTATTAATTGGAACTTTCTTTTTGTTGCTCATTGTGAGATGTGATGGAAAGGCCTCAACTTTAATTTTGTTATTATATTTTATTATAATTTTGGCAATATAGGTGGTGCCAAAGGATTACAAAACTATGGGTGCTCTATCTCGTGCCATTGCATCGAACGTGCTTTTCACACACCTAGACGAGTCTGAACGTGCAGACATGTTCGACGCGATGTTTCCTGTACAGTGTCTTCCGGGAGAAACCGTCATTCGCCAAGGAGATGAAGGAGACAACTTCTATATCATCGATTCGGGTGAAGTTGAAGTGAGCATTGTTATTTATTTTATTAAATTAATCTGAGATTAAATTATGCATCTATAGAAAAATTATTTGGTCTTACACGATAGACAAACCACTCGCAAAAACACGTGCATTAATAAATAAGTCAAAAGATAAAGCATTTCTGAACCATCATGAGATACCTCAGTTTCATGTATTTATAAGACATTTACCAATACTATGCTCTCACTTTACACATTTAAATCCTTTAAATATTATAAATGCGAAAGCAAAATAAATAAATAAATACTCATACATTGGTATGGAGATAGTTTGAATCCTAGGGAAGGACATAGGATGGTTTTTATCCAAAAAAAATCAGAAGTTCCCATGGAAATAACTATGACCGAGCTTAAACGAACTACAGCTTGCTATAGCAAACTTCATTAGTAAAATTAAGGAGTCATTAGGATAACTAAGGAGTCATTAGTATAATTAAGGGGTTGCGGTAAGAATTCCATGCCAAATGCCGACCAAATTTAGGGTGGGTGGAGCCGCGGGCAAAATTTATTAAATACCAGCAGCAGCAGCAGTTAAAAATAACAGAAATAATATAATAAGTGGATATTAACTATCTAGTTATCCTTTATAATTTCGGCCCATATAGTCTGGTTCCTATTGGAAAAAGTATGAAAAATCGGCGTAAAAAAATGCCACTTGGCATGGTTGGTATATATGTCAGAATGAACCCAATAAGCGTGGTAGCCATTGATTACCTCTTGGCAGGTGGAAGGGAGAGGGGGGTTAAAATACTGATCTCCCTGCACTTAGGGTAGCATTTAAGTTACTAGGTTGAGTTTGGTATCGTTTTCGGGTAAATTGATGATGGCCGATTCATTAGTATAATTTGTCGCAATACTTTAAACAATAAACTGGTACATAAATAAAGCAAATAAACCCTCATATTTTCAAATTCATTCACTTGTATATTAAAAAATATCCGATTCAAGCTCTTTTTACGTAGATTCTAAAAACATTAACATTAAATATCTTTTTTACTAATTTCATAGCAAAATAAAATATTACGCCACGCCGAGGCGGTCGTCTACAATACTAAGGCATGGAAACCGCAATGTACTTGGCAAATGGCATCTTATTAGTTCTAAGCGTGTTTGAGCAGTAACAGGAATTTGGGTCGACAGTGGCACCCAAGTTTCTTGCACTTTCTGCCAACCTCATTGAGAGGGGGGAAGAAATATTTTGTACTCTACATAAGCACTGCCCCTTAACATGCACGCCTTGAAAAACTGCTCTCAAGGTATGTTGTTTGAGGGCAGCTTCCGCAGGTGAAAAATTCTCTGCCTATTTTCTTTGGTAAATAAATATTTACGACACTCATTTACTGTCACTACTGGGCATGACCTGAAAAAAAAAACAAGTAACAGTAGACACGCATGTTGTTGTATTGGTCGTATCTTGTGTTCCACAATTACGAGGTCAGAAGGACCTGTGGGCACACATTGAAATCAGTAAATCTCACCAATAACTGTCGTGCCACCCTAAAGCTAGGAAATCTACTTATTAGACAATTATAAATCCATCATTACTTGCAAGGTTTGCGAGTTAGTTTATTTCAGGACCAGATAGAACAGTTGTTTTGCCATTATTTCACTCTTTTACCGGATGTGACACTACATTGTCATTTAATGGAAGAGGTAAGAAAACTTTGTTTGAGGCATGGAAAGCATATCCGAATTCAAATCGCTGTATGAAGGGGATTATGACAAAGCAGACCCTGCCATTAAAAACTTCGTGATTGCCAAGCACTTTTCTTTTATCTAGCTAGTATTTAAATTCTTATAGTATTTTTAAGACCATGCCCAGCAGTGACAGTAAATGAGTGTCGTAAATATTTATTAACAAATAAAGGTAGGCATATAGAGAATAGACTACCTACAAAAGCTGCCTTCAAACAACGTATGTGCCTTGAGAACAGATTTCCAGGAAGTACATGTCTGGGGGCAGTTCTTAAGTAGGATACAAAATATTCCTTCCCTATCTGAATGGCGGTATAAACATTATAACCACCGTTGCTAATAAATAGGCAAGGCTGATGACGAGCAGCAGCGTCATCAGTTCGATTAGAAACGCTCTGAGATCGCCAACCCGCATGCCCAGCGTGGCGATTACGGGCAACGCACCCTTATGATGAGTAAAACCACACTAAGGCCCCCAGTCCCCGGAGGCTCCGCTATTCCTGGCCATGGTAACAGCGGAGCAGGGGGTGCTAAGAGTCTCCGGCAGAAGCACGGCTACCTTCCTTCTGTAAAAAGACAACAGGTCCTGGTAACGCACAACGTGTGCACAATGAAAACTGACGAAATGATCGTTGAACTGGAAGAATAAATGAGTAGGTTACGCTGGGATATTATAGGATTATGCGAAGACCGTAGAGAGGGTGAGGACAGGATACTTCTGGAATCCGATAACCTTCTTTAATGCCAGGAGGCCGACCAACAGTCCCAAGGTGGTGTCGGGTTTCTCGTCTACAGGTCCCTTATTAACAACATTCTGACCATCGACAATGTTTCGAGCAGGGTGGTGTACCTAACACTCAGAGTATCTAAAAGATACTTACTGAGTTATTTAGGTATACGCACCGACCTCGGCACACCCAGATGAGGAGGTGGAGGCTATGTATGAGGACATTAGTAGGGCCATACATACCAATGAAACCTATTTCAATGTTGTTATGGGGGACTTCAACGCGAAGCTGGGCAAGAGGAGCGATGAAGAGATGAGAATGGGGCAATTTGGATATAGGCAACAGAACCCCAGGGGACCTAATACTCAGAGTATCTGAAAGATACTCACTGAAGGTCATTGGCCGACTTTCTGGAGAAAGAGGAACTCTTTATGATGAACTCTTTCTACCAGAAGCCACCCCACAGGAAATGGACCTAGTTGAGTCCCGATGGTTTCACAAGAAATGAGATAAACTTCATTTTGACCTCCAAGAGACGAATATTCAATGATGTCTCTGTGGTTCACAGGATAAAAACCGGTAGTGATCACCGAATGGTTAGAGGCACATTGGATATTTGCGATGATGCTAAGTCAATAAGCAAATCTCAAAATCCTTGCGTCACGACATTCGCTCCTTTAATACCAAAAATATTATTATATATTGAGGAGACGATAGAGCGGAACTGTGGCGACATGACATCATCGCTAGTACGAGTCATGACGTCACACAATCACCTCGATACTGGCTGATGCATATTGCATCGCCAGTCGTCAACGGACCGCGTGCCCTTATAGACATAGGCTTGTCTATGTACTTTGTCGTGCCTAGCCATATGTAACTAGACATAAGTTACGTTAATATACAACAATATTATTCTAAATTTTTATTAAAACATCCTTCTGATATATATAAAGAGACAATATTCTAATCAACGTGTACGGACTTATCTACACAGTGGCGAACTTACGAAAAAAAAAAAATCGCGCGCGTTTCCATAGTTGACGGCTCAGGCAGGCCGACAGTGAACTTTAGAACTTTTATACTTAAAAAGTGTATAAACTGTAAAACAAAGAACAATGTCTGTGCAAAATGAAAACAAAGTGAACGCATTACCAGCGGAAGCAGAGTCAGCGCAGGTGTCGGTGACTGCAAGAATACCGGACTTCTGGACAGACTCGCCCAGGGTATGGTTCCTTCAATTTGAGGCGGTAATTGCAGCACAAAAGGTAGGCGATAATAACAAATTTAACCTTGCCATTACAAAATTAGGTAAGCAACAGATTAAGCAGATAGCAGAAATTTTAACTGATCCGCCAGAGACAGGCAAATACCAGTCTCTAAAAACCAGGTTACTCAGCATTTACGAAGAATCAGAAAGCACGCGAATTCGCAAATTGCTGACCCAGATAGAACTAGACGAACGAAAACCCTCGCAATTGCTGAGGAGCATGAAGGAGCTGGCGCAGAAGAAAATAGCAGACGATGCATTACGAGTTATTTGGCAAGGCCATTTGCCGAACTCGGTTAAGACAGTATTAGCAGTAGCTGATGTAGCGGGACTGGATAGCCTGGCACTGATGGCAGACAAAATTCTGGAAACAGTGCACACTTCTCATATCGGTAGCGTGGATGCAGCCTGTAATAAGGACGTTGAGCAATCTGGCACACGGCAACGCACAGACGAGATAGATGCGTTAACGAAGAGAATAGCTAGGCTGGTAGTAAAATTAGACGATCTAGTCGGAAAACGTAACTCCAGGTATAGGTCACGATCTTCGTTTAGGCCCAAGCAGAGAGAGGCGTCACACAGACGCACACAAGGTGACGTATGCTATTTTCATAAAAAATTTGGGGATTTTCATAAAAAATTGGGCGTACCGATGTATTAAACCATGCAAATTCGTTAAGCCGGATGCCGACCAGGGAAACTAAATACTACTTAGGACAAACGACTGAAACATACTACTTTATATTTGAATTATTTAAATTGATAACTAAATATTAGGGTACGTTGCGTTTTCCAAACCTTTGTATTGTATATTTTATTTTGCCATTAAATTTGTTAAAAATATGTTTAATGTTAATGTTTTTAGAATTTACGTTAAAAGAGCTTTTATTGGATATTTTTAATTTTACAAGTTTTATATGCAAATTTGATAATATGATGGTTTATTTGATTTTTAATGTATCTTTTCTTTTAAGTATTGCGTTATATTCCACTATTGAACCCTACATAATTGACTTTACCAATAAATCAGCCATCATCGATTTACCGGAAAACCATGCCAAACTCGACCTAGTAACTAAAATACCACCGTTTAGGTTCTAGTGAACGGCGAGCCAGTAACAACGATCAGTGAAGGCGGCAGTTTCGGTGAACTCGCGCTGATCTACGGTACGCCGCGAGCGGCAACCGTGCGGGCCCGTACCGCTCTCAAGCTGTGGGGACTAGACCGCGACTCCTACCGCCGCATACTCATGGGCTCTACTATAAGAAAGAGGCGCATGTACGACGAGTTCCTATCCAGAGTCTCCATATTGGGTGAGAAAGATACTAATTTCACATAAAATACCATAAAAGTCGTGACGTCACTGGGTAAAAACAAGTTTCATTTTACAGAATTGTTTTTTTCTGGTTAACATGCCTAATGGTTTTGCAACTCACTAACATTTTCTCACAAAACTTACAAACGTATTTTACAAACAATACAAAACATTCTAAAAATATTCATTTGACTTGTTTCTTTTTTCAAATATAAACATTTTTGAAAAAAGCTTTGTACTTAGAGAAAATAAAAAGTACGTTGTGACGGCGCTAGTTAGCATTATTAGGCGCCTTAATACGCATTTTAGACTTAAAAAAAATAAAATTAAAATTACAATTTCATAGCTTTCTAACTATTCTATTTTTACCTGTCCTGTAGTAAGCTGGACTATGAACTGTGAAAAATTTGTTTTTACTGTTTCGTTGTAACATTTTTTGATTTTTTGCTACAGCTTAGAGTCAATGCACTAGATTTACGCGATCTAGCCTCTATCGCAGTCTTAACAAATAATATTTTGCTTAAGGTGTCCATATTTGTACAGTTTAACTTTGCCTTTTCATATTCTTTTACTAATTTCTTGAATTCGTACATTTATTTTGTTAGGCCAAACGTAAGAAGAGCAAGTTTCAAACATAGTGCTTGTAATGTAAAATTCGAAATGTATGTAAAAATGTGGGTAGTTTTATAAAAATTATATAAAATACTACGTGCCCTTTTTTTACCTATATGAATATAATAATACTATAGGCACAGTATAATACTAAACAGTAGTAAATCTTTCTAATTGCAGGCTCGCCGCGCCGTCGTGTAGGTACTTGAGCAATACGGCTTAGGTTATTACTAAACTTATGGATAAAATAATAGCTGTATTATTTTGTCGTACATGGTCAATGTAAAAAAAAAGTGACGCTGCAAAGTATTTATCCAAATTAATCCGCATATACGTACCTACATACAACTAAAGTAAGAAATTTATAGGAAAACATGAACAAGGTTGTGAACTCAAAGGTTATTTACTAGTATAGGTATAAACTATAGCAAGTCATATAACGATATTATTATCATAGTAAATTTTAATTTACCACACACGCAGCTATAAATATATTTCAGTTTAATATGATGTATTTTTACATATATACAGGTAAGCTACGTGTGTAACAGGCTTTAGTAAGTGTTTCGTAACAATCCAAAAACTGTTTGAATTTGATTTGAATTGATATCCGTTAATGACTGGCAGAATTTTTATTACAAGGTCTTCAAAACAATTTTAAGGGCTCCGTTCCTACAATTTTGAAAAACAAGGCGGCCAAGTTACATGTTGTATACGCATTTCGTTCGTGCGTAGGGTTCCGTAGAATAAAAATTATTGCTTAAATCTAAAAAACTTGTGGATCGGTTATGTTTAAAACCGTTTTTAACAAAAGTATTTTATGCTAGATATGTTTGGGGGTTAGTGTCACAAAATTTTCAACTTTAAAAGTTTCAAAATAAATATTATACATCTTATGCCTGCAATTCACACTGTCTATGTAGCCTAAAGGCGATTGCTGACAAGTGCGACCAGTACAACCGTGAAAACGGGCCGCTCGGGTTGGCTTGCCTTTTCGTGTACTGTCCGTGGACCCGCTCCCGTTTAGTCAACGTTCGGCAGAATAAAACTCCATTGAAAGTTTATAGTTTTAGTAAACTCAGTACCTCTACATCTAGTTTATCTTAAAAGTTTTACGTTCAAATACACTCATTTGCTAAAACTGACACACGCACCACCTTTTTTCAGATGTTTGCCGCCGCCACAGTGTGGAGTAAAGATTAATGGCAATCGAACGACATGTTTAGGTATAACAAAGAAACATAAAATTAAAACAGGTGGGAAGTTAGCCGTTTGCATTGCAGTTCCTAGACTCCACGGAATTAGGACGTGATTTTTTCTATTGTATAGAAGAAGTCATGTTCTTAATAACCAAGTTAATAACTTTTACTGGTGAAAAAAAATTAAAACAAAAAAATTAAAAAACGTAATTTCTCCTGTTTTAATTAAATTACAAAGCTATTAATAGTACTAAAACGTAAGGCTTTAGAGGTGCTTTGAAACTGTATTTGACATTTATTTAACATGTTTTTAGTTTCCATAAAAAAATTTTTTTTTTTAAATTAGGCATATCTGTTACTCGGGTATTCTACTCTGCCCTTCAAAATAAGTAAATCTATCTATTTTTGTAAGAAAAAGAACATGTCCGAAAAACAGGCTTCATAAAACACTGTGCTGTTACCCTTAGTACGTGAGTCCGACTCGCACTTGACCAGTTTTTAGGGTTCCGTACCTCAAAAGGAAAAGAGAAACCCTTTTAGGATCACTTTGTTGTTCGTCTGTCAAGATCCTTTTTCTCAGGAACGCGAAAAGGTATCACGTTGAAATTAATATCAAATACTTAAAGACTGCGGTCCCTTAAAGCTATAAAAAAATCAAGGTTCTAAGTCAGCTCAGTAAAAAATGCGGAGGAAAAACGGCCATGTTTGTCGCATAATTTGACTTTCATAAACAAATCGAAACCTATGGTGTACTTCCCGTTGTTCTTAGAATTATGAAATTTGACATGAAGCAAGGCACATCACAGATATAGGGATAAATCTGAAATAGTTAATTTGTAATTATAACACATTAAAAAAAATCTCTAGTAAGTAGTAGTAAGTAGTAAGTCTATTTATCAAGACCCTTTTACTTAAGAACGCGTGGAGTTATCAAGTTGAAACTAATATCAAATACAAAATTTCTACGGTCCCTTAAAGCTGCAAAAAAACAATCTTCTATGTTAACGCAAAAAAAAAATACGGCCATTTTTGAGGCATATTTAGGTATTAAGTTATTCACAAATAAATCAAAACCTATAGGGTACTTCCTGTTGTTCTAGAATCATGAAATTTGACACGAAGCAAGGTCTTACATCACAAATATAGGAGTAAAACCGAAATTTGTTAATTTGTAGTAATAACACATTTCAATTTTTGTCTATCTGTCAATACCCTTTTACTCGAAAACGCGTCGAATTAACAAGTTGAAATTAATATCAAATATACTGGACAGCAAATAAATTCGTAAAACAGTAAGTTGGATATAATGATCATCAGCTGCTGATGAAGCCCTAGGTCTGCCCGTACCTGGTCGGCGATCGAATGCTCCAATCTCTAGGTATCGGCTGTAAACCCGTTGTACCGAAGATAGTCATAGGTCTTATGAAAAAAAAGCTGCACTTTGTGATGGAAGCAAGCCGCTTTGCACAGTGATAGCAGGGACCAAAATAAGCGTTTTTGCCGGCAGCGCCCAAAGTTTCATCCCTTAGGCATAGAGATGGCGCCACTTGCCAATGTAAAACTTTCAAACATTCTAGCCTGACGGATCCACGGATTTTGCTGATTAATATGTCAAAAAATGGATAATTACTTATTCTACAAAGAAAAAAATATAAAAAAAATTAAAAATATTAAACAATTGTCGAAAATCCCGATTCTTTGAAATTTCTTTTTCAAAATTTCCGGTTTTGTCTTAATTGCATAAAAAAAATTATGAATAGGTTTTAAATTATGAATTGCTTATATTATTACGATGTTAATAACGCGTTCGATAAAAAAAACTGCATGTCAATATGTTAAATAGTTATGAAAATATTTAAGATTCCGTGCTCGCGTGTGACGGTGGCGGGAACATTTCTCTTGCTTCCGAGCGCGCCGTTCTGCCAAAAAAAAAACATATACAATAAACGGCTACACGGATTTTCATACCCAAACGTTATTTTATGTTTAATATAATATATATTTTTTTGTAATATATGAAAATAATAAATTAAAATAAAATATTTCTTTTGGAACGGGGTAGAAAATATGTCCATTTTAGTTAACGAATGTCTAAACTGATTATTTTTTAATTTTAGATAAATGTATTTTAAAATCAAAAATAAAACTGCATCGAAATCAATTAATTTGTTTTTAAAATACGTGTAACAGAAGTTATCAGAAGTCATATTTAATTTTGGATATAGATTTTTTGGTTACTTACTTTAAAACGTGTACTTGGAAAACTTGTTTTAAGGAGTAATGTTTGTGTGTGTTAAAAAAATACATTTATTATAAATTTTTTAATAATGAAATACTAATAGCCTTCTTCAGTTTCCAGTTCAAAGGCATCGTTAGCATTGAAAAAAAAAATCTCAATGAAGTACTAATAAGACAATATGATGATAATATTGCAGGTCATAATGTATGTTATACATATGGTTGTTTCCTAAGTCGCCCTTGCAGGATTTACATTGCAGAGTGCAGGGTAATCCGACACGTCGGCAATCGCAACGCAGCTCTGATTTATTCTGGTCATTTCTCAGAAAGTCTGACCAATTACGTGGCAAAGAACCACTAGGAGTAACTTGGCATCGAATTCCTGTCCTTCTACCTTCCCTTTCTTGTGTTTTGAGACTATTAGGTAAGTATAGATCCCATACTAGGTCTATCCTCTTGCAGTTAAATTTTTGCACAAGATATTGAACTTTTGGTTTAAGATCATATAGTAATATTCCTTAAATGTGGATGTTTTGCCCAGAAGTAATCACTGCTTTTGCAAGTATATCGAGGCCTCTGAAAATCCTCTCTGAAGAAGTAACGACTCAATCGGAACGGTTTGTACTCATTTAGTATCCACATTGTATAAGATTTAATATATGATTCGAATCGTAATTTTGGTCTCAGATTCACGTGCAAAGTGTATGATGCGAATACGGAGCACATTACTGTTAATGCAGTACTATTACTAGCAAATACTTATTTGCCTCAAAAAATAGGCTAGTGACAAGCCTCCCACCAACGTGAGCCACTCTGCAAAAACATGCACTACGCGCAGCTTACCAGGCGGGCCATATATGGGGAAATTGTTTGAATTTAGACACTACCATCCCAAGGTGACTGGACTCCACAATGGTCAAGTGAAACGGCCATTTGGCAAGAATTAACCCTGCTCGATCAATGCGCTTGTAAATCAGGCTGCGAAACAATGCGTTGCGGTGTCCGACGTGTCGGATTACCCTGCACTCTGCAATGTAAATCCGGTGGGCGACTGTAGGAATCAACCGTAACTCGTATTAGTACTTCATTGCGATATTTTTTTTTCAGTGCTAACGATGCCTTTGAACTGGAAACTGAAGAAGGCGATTAGTTTTTCATTTCAATTTTTGAAAGTTTTATATTGGGAAATGGCGCCATCTCTATTCCTAAGGGATGAAACTATGGGCGCTGCCGGCAAAAACGCTTATTTTGGTCCCTACTATCACTGTGCAAAGCGGCTTGCTTCCATCACAAAGTGCAGCTTTTACCCCAAAAATCGCCATAACACCTATGACTATGATCTGCTGATTCGAAGTGTTTGTGGCTTGCGTACAATGTGAATTGAGAATAATTTTGTGGTCATTTCAATCCACATGAAACAGTTATTCTGTAAGAATAACTTTGATAGTTGTAAGTTTTATACTTTTTGAGAAAATCGAATCAGAGTTCTAAGGTAGCGGGTGGCTCGATTTATTTGCTGTCCAGTGTAGTAAATAAAGTCTACGGGCACTTAATGTTGTAAAAAAATTAAGCTTCTAAAAGCTTTTATAAGTCAATGTCAAATAAAAGCGCAAAACACGGTAATTTTTATCGCATATTGAAACACATATATATATAAATATATACACAATATTACAATATCTAGTGCACCATAAAATAAGTGTATTATAATTTACAGAGAGCTTAGAGAAATGGGAAAGACTGACTGTAGCAGACGCACTGGAGCCTGTGTCGTTTTCTGATGGGGAGACCATCGTGCGACAGGGAGAGCCGGGAAACGACTTTTATATTATTGTCGAAGGTATAATTTTACGTAATATATGTAAATATATGTATGTATGTGTGTTTCCATGATATATTATAACGCGAGTGATGCCCAGGTGTTGCAAGCGTCCATAGGCAGCGGTGACCGCTTACACTTAAGCGAAAGCTTGTTGCCAGCTAAGTGATATAAAAAAAGCTTTGCTTAGTTTGGGGCCAGATGCTGCTGTGTAGGAACATCAATTTTTGGTGATCTATTATTATAAAGCGAGTGATGCCCAGGTATTATATATATACATCTAATACCTTTTAACGAGCAATTCTTGTATATATCTTAATATATATAAATCTCGTGTCACAATGTTTGTCCTCAATGGACTCCTAAACTACTGAACCGATTTTGATCAAACTTCGTAAATATCTGTTATTTGATCCAACTTAAAAGATAGGATAGTTTTTATATCGATATGTCAAGTGCGAGCCGGACTCGGGCACTATAGGTAAAAACCAACTTTCGCCGGGTACAGAGGGACGGCAGCGGAACAACGTTCGCCGGGACAGCTAGTATATATATATAAATATTTATAATTTGAATCTCGGAAACGGCTCCAACGATTATCATGCAATTTAGTATGCAGGGGATTTCGGGAACGATAAATCGATCTAGCTAAGTTTCATTTTAAGAAAACGTAGTTTTATCCGTGTAAACAAAAAAATAAGACTCTTCCTGACATCTATTGGCGAGTAGTAAAAAGCAAAACTAAAGACAATAGATGACGTAGTTAAAAAAAACCGAGCAAAGCAGACGATGGTCGCGCTCCTTTGGCCCACCACTACACTGAGGATATTACGGATATTGACGAAGGCGAGATAAGGATAGCTCTTGAGTAACTTAAGAACAACAAAGCGCCATGTGAAGACGATATCACAACAGAGCTTATGCGAGCCGGTGGGACTCCAGTACTGACGGAACTGCGAGAGCTTTTTAATACTTTCTTGAATAACGGAAGTACGCCAGAAACGTTTTGGTGGAGTAGGAGCGACGTGGTTCTATTCTTAAAAAATGGAGATAAATCTCTTCACGAAAGCCGATCTCACCCCTACGGAACATCTACAAATTGTTCTCAAGAGTTATTACGAATCGTTTTGACCGGAGACTTGACGACTTTCAGCCTCCGGAACATGAACGTTGACAAGACTAAGGTCATGTCCAATATAAACATCGACTTGAAACCAGTGGTTGTCGAAATGTTTTATTTTTTTTTATTTTAAACAATTAAGGTGGCCTGAAACCGCACTGTACGCGACCATTTCGGTTACAAAGAGTGAGAATGAATTCCCTGCCGATGGCGAGCGGTGCCATGGTTGAAAGTAGACGTGGGCATCATTTCGAACAATTCCTTAGAACACATCCCATTGTACAAGCGGTAGAACACACACAGGGAGACAAAGTCTCTTCTCAGACTTAAGGGTTCGATACGGCATACGATTAAGGATACGGCAAATGAGGTTGGGATTGTCGACAATTTTTACAGCCCGTCGTTAAACCGAGTCAAGAGGGCCCAGCTGGTATCCGAGTGCACCCGCCCAGAGATGTCAGATGTACTCCATATGGAGCCGAACTTGCGACTTGTAAAGCAGCATCCTTTGCCCCGGCGTGAAGTACTGTCTCGCTTCGTTGAGTACACCTAATTTTTTGGACGCCAGCTTCACCTTGTCTTGCAAATGATCTCGTAACTGAACATGTCGCAATCGAAGCTGTTCGAGAGTACGTTTACCGAGGTCAGACAATAACACAAGGTAGAAACAACTTCCATAAGGATGCCGTGTTTTGTTATGAGACAACAATCGCTATGCCAATATATAGACAAGAGGCATAATGAGCGGCTTGAAATCTCTGACTGTCGAGTGACGACTAGCTCGACAAACGTGTGCCTGATTGTAAGCGGTCACCGTAGCCTATGGGCGTTTGCAACACCTGGTGCATCACTCGCGCGTTGCCGACCCTTCATAAATCTAATAACTTCTTTTTTGAAGAACCCCATACTGGAGTCCTTAGAGAAAACCTTGACAGGAAGCTCATTCCACAACCTAAGCGTTCGCGGGAGGAAGTTGTTCTAAAATCGTACTGTATGTGATATTTAAGTTCTAGCCAAAGTGTGAGGTTAATCAGACATACATTAAAGGAAAAATGAACTATATACAGGTACTGCGGTGGTGCTACAACAGCGCAATGGGGCAGAGGGGGCAGAAGGTGCAGGCGTGGAGGTGGGTCGACTGGGGCCCTCGGATTACTTCGGCGAGATCGCGCTACTGCTAGACCGACCACGTGCCGCCACCGTACGGGCGCTCGGCACGCTCAAGTGCGTCAAGCTGGACCGCGCAAGGTACAGCCACATTTGATATACAATACCGGACAATAAATATTACTCATCGATATTTGGAAATAGATAATCGGCTGGCATCGGCTTTGTACAGCATTATGCCTGTCGCACCAAATACATACACACCGGTATCTTTTAAAAACTGTTAAAAAACTAGCGTTTGCACATGAGTTAAAATATCCGAAGATGGGTTGCACTTTGTATCGAAGTCTCAAACCCAATAACAAAAACCTTTTTTATAGATAGGGAACTTATGTACTAATTATAAAAAATACATGTAAAGTTGAGTAAATTAAGAAATAAATAAATTTGATCTGTAAAATAACTATAGCTATAATAATAAATATAAGTAGATAAAACTTTTACCATATTGCAAACAATATCATAGCTTTATTCCGTAGCTGCGGTCGCGGCAAGCCTGTAGCAAGTGCATTAAATATAAATTATTAACTTTTTTGTTTTCAGATTCGAGAGAGTGTTGGGTTTATGTGCAGACATATTGAAGCGTAATATCGCGCAGTACAACAGTTTTGTGTCGCTCTCCGTCTAGCCGATGGTTAAGCAATGACTTTATCATAAACTTTCTATGTGATGAAGAAAGGGATATAAATCTGAAGTTCTGTGAATTTAGAGCTACGCCTTTCGGGGTCTTAGAACGGATTTCTTTGTTGGTGCTCAGTTGTCGATATAAACTCTCGTGAAATTGATAGTCGGGTTGAATAGATAGAGAGTAGAGTTTTATAAACTTTTTCATCTAGAAATAACAATTTTGTTACTTATAAAGTCGTTTTTATGTAAGAAAAATGTATAGTTTATTATACTTTAGGATTTTATTTTAACTTTACTTATCTAGTCTATTGAGTTGTTATACATAATAGCTACATAAATTTATAAAAACACCGTTGTTTACTTATGGAAGTATTCAGGTCGGGGTTTAATTGGGGCTTAGAATGTATAGTCGCGGTCAGAAAATGTTTACCACCTTAAGGATCACAATTGCATGCACACATTTAAGTCACTAGTTCTAAATGTCTTTTTCATAATAATTTGATTGACCATCGATTATCTTTTTTCTAATATGACAATCAATCGCTCTAGGACAGGGATGGCGAACCTTTATTAATGAATATGCCATTTTCTATGAAAAAAACAATACTGTACCTATGACGTGCCGTCAAAAAATCTGGGTTACTTAATAATAATAGAGAAAAATTAAACGAATTGCTGTTAACTTAAAGCTATTTCGATACTTGCAGCTCGAAATGTTGCTGTAAAGCAATCGAAATGATTACAGCAATTGAAATATTTAATATTTATATTCAAATTAAAAAAAAAGTTAGTGTGATTTCTGCTGTTGCAAATTAGGTGCTAAAAATCTCACATTAGAGCAGGCTCGTACTTTGTTACTAAGCAGTATGGAAGCTAAACTAGAGTTAGGTGAAAATAGAAATTTCATAAATGATTGGCGTGCCCGAATTGCCATGGGTTCGCCATCTCTGCTCTAGGAGATGGACTGACTACTATCAAGTTTTAATATATAGAAAACCTTCTTTGAAAAAACTAATATTTTAGTTTTTTAAATAAGAATATGAAGAAAAAATAAAATAGACACTTCGAAAATCTTTATTTAATATCTAGTATAACCTCCCTCTGCAGCTATGACGGCACGTAGTCTATCTCGCATTGATGCAACAAGACGCGTGCATAGATCAGTACCTCTGATATCATCCCATACTTGAGCACAGTGTGATCTAAGAGCTTGAGGGTTTCTTTCATTTTGAAAGTCCCAGTGTTGAACCATAAGCCCCCATAAATTTTCAATAGGGTTTAAATCAGCAGACCGAGCGGGCCATTGAATGGGACGAATGTCAAGGTGCAGGTTGAACCACGCCATAGTAGCATGGGCTGTGTGTATCCGTGCATTATTTTGAACGTAAGTAATGTGTGGGAATTCCGTTGCAGGATACACTACGCGCACAGTAGGCAGCATCACTTCTTCCAAAAAAGACACATAATTAATGACCGTAGCCCTATTCTCTAACGACGCCACTTCTCCGACGCCGTCAAGGCTCCACCCCCATAAGTTTACTGTAATGCGACCTGACTCGTTTTGAGGCACAATATGACCTTCATCATACCGAGTTCGATTGTAGCGCCATAAAGTTAATCTTTCGATTTGGCTTGATTTACAAGTTTTTTCATCGGTAAATATAGTATTCGACCAATCAAAATCGAGATGTCGTCGCGCAAAGTTAAGCCGGGCTGTTTTGTGGTGAGGTTTCAGCTCCACTTTAATAGCATGGTGTTTGTAGTGTAGTCCAACATTGTGCAAAGCTCGTCGGATCGTCCGAGCACTCATACCATATAAAGCAGCAAAATAACTAGTTGGTGTGAAAACATTCTTTTCGTAACGACGAAAGATTTCTGTTATTTGCGCGGCGGTTAGTATCGGTCGTCGTCCTGAATTATTTCTATGATCTGTTATTTGCCCTTCTTCGCCGTGACGCCTAATCCAAAACCTCACAGTGAATCGCGATATATTGAGTTCTCGTGATATAGCACTAATACTATGTCCATCTTAGAAGAGAAATATTATTTCAGCCCTTTGCTCCAGGGTTAAACTTGCTATTTTATTTCGTTATGAAAAAATCTTTTGTAAAATTTTACTCTTGTCAAAACGACGTTCAAACAATATTTTTTGATAAATGTCATTTCAACAAATAAAGATATTAGTTCCATTATCAAAGAGTGATCAATAATTCTTGTTGTTTTTCTCGATGCGTCATTTTGCATAATAGCTTTTGAAAGGTAATAAGTAACTTGATATGGCATTTTAGACTTAGTGAAAAAAGTGTGATATAGAATCTAATTTCAAAACTGGTAAACATTTTCTGACCGCGACCGTACACACGCCGAAGATTTGGTATTAAAATTGTTATTTTTTTATTTGTGTGCTATTTATATAAATATTAGCATTGTTTGCTTACAATTTGAACGGGATTCAAGTTAATTTTTATACGGAACTAAAAAGGCGACTATCTTGTATCAGCCTTGTGATAAAATACTTCTTAGAGTACCTACTTATTATAAGTTTTTAAGTATCATTGTAAATACTATATGATGTCCTATGATGTGACGCACACACATATTGCGCAGTGGCTTATGTTTTTCGACAGTATCGTATCACTCCACTAAATAATATAAACAATGTCGATTTTACCGCGAACATTTTGATAATTTTTTTTGTGTGTTGAGAGGGGTCCCTGAATGGTTAAGATTTACAATTGGCTGTAGCATCATAACTTTAAGGGCATAACGTCTTACATTATTATACGCGACCTTACGACCCAGCCGTTGCGTAATTACATACGCAATATAGCATACATACGCTCAAATTAAATCTTAGCCTGAATATTGATAGGTATAACAATGTTACCATGCATTCAAATTTAATAAATTCCCTGTAAGGAATTACAATTAATTTATTTTATATGTATATATATATTAAAACACTTGTGTATAAATTAACTTTTTCGTAATTTAGGTCGATGTTAAGAAACAAGAGAAATTCAAAAACGAAACTTGAAAATTCTCTGGTACGTTTTGTTGTTTGATGTTTTTAAACAACACGATTGTAATCCTACATTACCTTCACGGGTACAACAGTCTTTGTGTTATACATAAACTGTGTATTAAATGATATCGATACACTGTTATTATTTGTTTCTTGTTTACCCACTGGTGCCAACACACACTTGACCTTGGCGACTTGTAGCAAATAAGATCAATAAATCTATGACACGTTAGCAACAGATTAAAAAACTCTAGATTGTAATTTAAGGATTTTGCATTACCTTAATACATAATAAAAAGAGAAAAAAAATATCACTAGATTTGCGTAGGGTGTGGGCGCCACGTAAGATGAGACTTCGCGAGCTGTAGAAGTAGGGTGTTTGCGCAGCTGTACAGTAACTCACAAGAATAGCAATACGTTTATTAAGGTGAGGCAACTACGGCGCATGCGCTATCGCCGTACCTCCCCTTCGTAGTTTATAATTTTTTTTAAAACCATTTTTATTCGCAAGTTGATAAGTAACACCAGTACCGTGTCCGTAAAATTACAGCGGTGAGTAAGTGTGACAGGGAAAGACGAATCTAGTGCTATCTTGTTCCATTAGCCTTAGACTGGGGAAGTACCTCCACCTTACAGAAACCCGCGGCCACAATTACACTAACAATTTGTAGTGTTGTGTTCCTGGCGGTTAGTAAGGTTGCCAGAGGTCTTTGAGGATTCGCTGCGGGGACAGCGGTGGACCGGCGGTGCTCGTTACTGTCATTGCTCGGCGTAGACACGGCGTGCTGGTTCGGCGGTCAGGGAGACCTGATGAAACGGCTGTCTGCTGGCCGCCCGCAGGTTGAACGGGTTCCCGAACCCAGGGATCACTTAATCTCCGCCCTGGTAGGCTGATCTGCCAACCGGTGTAAAGTCTCTGAAGTAGTAGTCGTGCCGGAGAAGGAGACTGTTTGTATGGCGGCTATGTTGTTTTCCGCCGTTGTGTAGGTTCACATCGATGAAAAAGTGTGCCTCGAAACGCCATAGTTTAGACGGGCTGCACACTGACTCCCTGATGAGGAGCAGTTTTTGAAGTTCTGGAAGTTTACCCATACTCACAGGCCTGTTTCGATCAAACCCCCTTACATCACCTTCACCCCCGAGGACTCCTTCTGGGAGGTATATGGATATCAAATGGATTATCGCTTATAACTTTTTTATTTATGATTCTACGACTAAAAGTTGCTTAACAAAAGTTGTAGATAATTTTATTTGCAAGAAAAATATTTTTTTGTGAGACCTATAGTTTGGCAGATAAGTCTTAAAAACCATTTGAACTTCTTTTCCAAGATGGCGACCGTGGGACAAGGGTTGCAACCCCACAAATTCGGATTTAATTTAATTGGCTTTTACAATAACGGGGGTTATTTCCATTCTTTCTTCATAACTAAAAAATAAAATTGCGTCCTCTGATAAACGCACGCTAAGCCCAAAAAAAAGGTAACATTTCAAACTATTTGTTAATTGATGCAGTGGATACCCCGATCAGGGTGGGAGGGTTCAAAAAATAATATTTCATAACTTTGACGATTCAAAAGTGATTGTAAAATCCTAATTTGAATAAAACATTTTGACTTTAACTTTGAAACCACCTATTCCTCTGAGAAATTTTATTATAAATCATTCATTTTTTTAGTTAGTTTGAACCTCTAAAGATTTTGCCTTTCCCTAACTTTAGTGTTGAGGGTACACTTATGTGTATAAGAGAAACAAATAAACAATGTAAATATCATCAAACTTCGTACGCACAGACAGAAAATAATGTTTATTATAAATAACAATGGCCATTCTGGACTAGTCATGATCGAGTCTTGAAACGACATTTATATCACAATACAAAGTTATTGTTATTTTAGAAAACTGACTGATTTTTTAAAAAAGTTAGGAGTTATTTATTTTCCTATTTATTGACTGCAGTTTTGTAATGTTTCTTAAGAGAAGGCGATTCTTAAACTCAATAACAAGTAATTCTCGACAAATGTGTATTAAAATATTTATATTTACAAAAATATAACCTCAAATCTTGTATTTTCTGTACACTTCTTTTCCAAACTTATTTTAAAAAGTATCAACCTATTTTTTTTTTATTCCTAAAGGCGAACAAGATGTGATATACCTTTGTGCAATTAATAGGGCTTAGCTAGTCCAATCATGTATGAAGAGTGTCCGTTGTTCTTTAGACATGCTTTAAACTAGGTACTATCAAAGAGTTATTCCGTCTGCACAATAAATATAATATTTAACATATTATGAGTTCCATCATGTTACTCACTAGCCGAGCATAATTTACCTGGGTATTACTTCTGGTATTTTTCCGATTATGAAGTTCTTTCACTGCCAAATAAACATTTCTTGGCTTCTAGACAGACCAATCGTGAGGTGCGGTGCGCGGCGGACGAGGGACTGAACACTCCCAACTAGCCTGTCTTTCTTCACATATAGCTATTCGGAAACAGTCCGATAAGTGATACGTGTGGTCGCAATGCCATGAATATGTAGACGTTGCCGGATTTTTCACCAAAATCAAACTCGACAACCATCTGTATGAACGTGTACGCTGTCGTTCTTTCTAGTGATCTTGCAGTAAATGCAATCCCAAACCAACCTAGTTTTTTTTTTTAATTTTATTTTTACATAGGTACCCTTTACCCAAAGGATGTCTGGAAGAGATCGCTTTATAACGATAAGCCCCCGTTTGTGATTTGTATTTAATTTATAATATTTTTTGTTATCTTTGTGCAATAAAATACATTAATATCATTAGTATTGACTCATTATTTGAATCAATTTGAAACTGCAACATCGCTACGTGTGGTCAATCGTAATACAATAATAATTCCATTAAGTTGAAATCCCTCTGGAGCATTTAACCAAATTCTTAATTTACCAGATATTGGCGACTGACTAAATAAAATAATTGTATAGGCTGTGACACGGCTATACAAATCTTGGCTAATCTTAAAATCGGTTCTGTGTTCTTACCATCAGGCGGACCGTAACCTTGTTTGCCACCTTAGTGGTAAGAAAAAAAAAACTTATATTATGTCAGTAAACAAAACGCGAGTTATTATTACCTACTACAAATATATTTTTTCTGGCTGAAACGTTATAAATATAAAATTTATGTAATGGTTTGGTTTAATTTTACTTAAAATTATTTAGTTCATTTTAATATTGAAATTACCATTTTTGTGAGCATTTGAACCACAGAGCTATCCAGCGTCTAGTACCTGTATAGTACCTTTAAATTGCTATTTATTGAACATGGCCATCAGCACCACAGCACTTAGACACGTCCACAGCTGAACCTTTGCCTCTTTCATATGTTTTTACAACTCCTGATCCGTGTGCATTCATCATTTTTTTCGGAGTCACTCTTCACTGCAGGAGCACAAGCCTCTCCTTGGAGAAGAAGGCTTAGACCATAGTCCCTTCCGCTAGCTCAGTGCAAATTGGCACGTTTGTCGTGTCAGTGGCAACTTAACTTTCAGTTTTCAAGCTACCATATGACATATGACAACAGTCAGGAGGACCATTGATAGAACTAGGCCGTCCTAGGTCCCGTAAAACGGGGTGAATAGATACAGCTATCAACTTCTACACTACACTGATTTTCTCAAATAATTTGTATGCAGGCTGTTATTAAAACATTCTAATTTTGTGACTGTTATTGTAATTTACCACAAAATAATGCACAAAACGCTTAAAAGATGTAAATGCTTTGTAAATTACGAAATAGGACGTGATTTCTATTTACCTGGAAACCGGGGCCAAAAGATACATTTGGGGTAAAACTTACTTTCAAGATCTACTTAGTTTTCGCTTAGGTTTTGTTTTAGGATTGGTGTATAAAGTTACTGTTGTGTTGTAGTGTGTATAAAAAATATTTTGTTTATTTCTGCATAACCATGGAATTTCCCTCTAGTAGCAGTTCATGAATTACTATAAGGATCTTTTTTTTAGTTTTGAATTTACTAAATTAACAACACAATATTTATTAATAAAGACTGGTCGGCACAGCCATTGCAACTTTTGTTCCTTTGAATTTTAATGAGCTTCTTAAAAAATTAAATAATATTTACAAAAAAATTTGACAACCCTAAAATTCGTATTTCTATTAACTCCTTTTTCGTTGCTTTTACCCTTCAATCGTTTCTATTCACCTCGTTTCCCGTTCCTTATAACCCCAAAGGCGTTTCTATTCACCCCTTATTCGTATCTATTCACCTCAAATTCAAGCAAAATTAGTAATGACCTGATTGTTTAATAAATTAGAATTCAAAGAAATATTGGTACTAGGGCAGTATATGACAGTAGTCAAGAAGCGAAACTGTCTAAATATAGATATAAATTCACAACAAGAAAACCGCGACAAACTAAGAAAACCGCGACAAATTAATTTTTTAGAAGTTTTACCCGGTAAAATTCACTCGTAGGAACACGTTGAATCTTACTGACGTTTTTCTCTATGACATCTTGAAGTTTATTTATATGTTGCCAGAATATAGGAATAATGTTGCTGTGTAAAAAATAAACTAGAGACAAGTTTATGAAACAACCAGATTTGTATTTCTATTCCCCCGTTTGACGGAACTGACCATACTCGACGTTGCTTTACTTTTTCCATCGTTTCCGATAGAGTGTGACTGGATCATAAACTTCTCATTTGTATTTTAAGGTAAATGCTACAAAATAAACGAGCCAATAATTTCTCATCACTTTTTTACCAGATAAAATTATATATTCATTGCTCTGTATCAATATTGACATAAGTACAATAGAATTTTCAGAAATATATAAGTAAATGTATAAGTGTCATCATACCAGACATTGTAGTGAAACGAGCATAACCTGAAGTTATTTAATTACCTATGTACCAATTTTAACAAAGTTTGTTAAGGGAAAACTCGTTATTATTCTTATTCATTATAATAAATTAATCTCTGCTTAATGTAGCTACACGAACGATTAACAAATTATATCATTCTAACCTATTATTTATTTATAAAAAACACGTAAAGGGGCAACCTCGAAATAGAACATGACCTAATGATTGTCTATACATGATCTGTTGATATATTACATTAATTGATTTTCTGGTAGTACCAAAACATGATTGTATTACCATTACGTATTTTCAAAGTAATCACTGAATATTTTCATTTTTTCTTGGCATTTCAACTTCAACATCTTTACGAAAGATACATTTAAAAATAGTCTTATTTTTAGATTTTCGCTTTAGGTATTTGTATGTATTTAATTGATTAAGCGCTTACGTCCGAAAAATTCAAGCATATGTTGTAGTTCTCCTTTTTACACACGTGAGAGGGTTTGAGTAGAAGCTCCGCTAGTAAATTAGGGCGTGGCTTACTAACCGGATTTCAGATGATTTTAAGAAATAGGTATGTCTATTTTATGATGATAACGCACGACTTTTTCAAACATTTTACACACAAGACGCAGGCTGCTACTTCAGATTAATCAAATCCTCAGACACGCATATCTCTTAAACACCCTTGGTTTCACGCGACTACGTCGTGATGAAATACACATATTACTGAAAGCGCCCTTAGTTTTGAACTAGCCTCTTAAAGTCATACTCTTTCAAGTCGTCCAGTAATTTTGTTAAGATTGCCTATTGATCCTTTAGGATCTGGCGCTAAAGAACTCCATTCTGTTGAAGAACAATGTTCAAATGTATGACTACCACAAATAGTTTTTTCTTCTAAACTATTTTTAGAATCTATACATGATCCCAGTACACTGTAAAACTCAAAATTTAAGCTATCAATCCAATCTTTCAGATCCCGCTGTATTCTTTTAACATTGGAATGTGAAATCTTTTGCAACAAAAAACTTTCCTCTTCACTAGGCACAAAGTCTATTAATTGTATTGAGTATTTTTTATAGGAACTCTGGGAGCCACCGTGAAGTATGTTACTTTCTTGATAGGAAATTTCTTTCCCAGAAAAATATGCTAATGGTGTTATAAGGAATTTACTAATAGCTATTGGACTGGACTGATCAAATAAACCTACTTTCCAGACTCCTGGTAACAGTGGAGCTCTAATATTAGGTTTTACAAAATTTGTTAGATTATTTTCATCTACATGTATTTCATTAACATCTGCAATGACACCTGCTGGATCTAACCATATTATTGTTAAATTTTGTTTTTCAATCTGCGAAGTCAACTGATATAGCAGAGTTGGCTCAGAAAGGGGTCCTAAAATATTACCTAGATTTCTAAAAGTTTGTTCTTTTTGATCATAATCAGAACTGACTCTGAATGTTTTAACACTATCTAAGTATTTTTTATCAAAATTCAATTCTAAATATTTTCTTGGTTTATACCAAGTTTCTACTAATACCTCAATGTCGCCTATAAATGCATTATGTAATATTAAATTACCTTTATAAACGTCAGCATAACTATAAGAATTAATTTCAATTATTTCACCTATATTTAAACTACAACCTTTATCACTTAATATCTTAGCATTATCACGCACAATGCTTCTAGCGTGTGTTAGAAGCATATCGTCAGTACTAGCCGTCAAATCTTTAGTATCATAAATATTTTGCCAATAAGCTTCTACATTATCTATCCGATAATGATCATCATAGCCTATGTATTGTTCTACTCTAGTTATTATTTCTTGATTTATTATAGGTTCAAACTTTCTAGCAAAAAATAACTGTCGATCTTTCGTACTCTGAATTCTAGGCCAATCTTCAGTACGGAAGTCATTCGGAGAACATCCACACCAATCCACGACATGTTTATATTGACATTTGCAGCCCAACTTCCGCTTCCAATTTGTAACATGCAAATTATTATCCACGTAAGTATTGCAGAAATGTGAATTCCTCAGAACAGTGTGGAAAAAGGATTCAGCCGGTAATAGTGTATGCTGAAATATAACATCAAGACCAGACAATAACTCGTCTTGATCTCCAACAACATAAGAGACAAATTCGGCTGAGAGAGCTATCCAGTCACTTCCTCCGTCAATAACTATACCTCGTGGTAATTTTCTATCTCCTACGCGCCACATATGTGTTTCACATTCAATAAAAGTTTTATCTAAGCCTTGTTTCTTAATAAATCTATGAACTTCACGTCCATGGGACTTTACAAAGTTTAAACCTTTATTAGCTGATAAAAAATTCTCCAAAGTACTCAAAGATTTGATCGGAAAATCACTTTCACTTAAATTAATCACAAAGTCCCACTGCCAGCCAAGTATGGAAAACTGTTTCATTGAAGACAGTAGCATTTTAAGTAGAGATGCACCACCCCATATTGTTGAATATCTCTCTGTAGCCAATTTTATGTTAGGGAATTGTGTTTCCAAAACAGATAATTTTCGGTGAAGGTAATTTTGTCTCTGTAAAGCAAAATAATAAAATCAAATTGGCAAATCAACCTTTTTAATCTATATATATATAAACGAATCCCAGTTTCCCTTGGTCACGCCATAACTTCCGAACGACTGCACCAAATTGAATAATTCTTCGTAGCCTAAGTATTGTGGGGACAAGAAAAAAAAGGGGTCAAGACTCGCGCACTAAGGGTAAACCGATTGAAATGAAATTTTGGTTAAGTTTTGCACACGCCGGGGAAGGTTTCTGAATTAGTAGAACCCTTTCAGATTAGTGGCGCACCAGTTGTTTTAAAAAAGAGAAACAACGTTCGCGGGGTCAGCTAGTTCTAAATAAATAGACATAAAATAGAATTGGATGGCAATTGTCTATTTAGACCTGTAAGAACAATCTTGGACATTTAATTTTTGAAAATTAAATAAATGCCGGCCGCGAATACGCTGTAGGTGGTCCATTACAAAGGTCCAATTATGGATCACTTTTTGCACTGGAGCATTGCGATCAGTATATATTACGCGAGTAATGTTGGCTTACATTTTTATCCCGGCTACTTAAAAGTTTCCCGTACAAATCTCATGGCGTTGACAAAAAAGCAGTGGCTAGTTATTCAGTAAAAGTAAGAAAACCCGAGAATAATACTTACAGCATCAATATGAATATAAAAATAATGGTTTGTACTGTAAAGAACATTAATCAGTCTGTGAACTTGTCGCAACGCACGACCATTTAGCGTTAAAAGAAAAATAATTCGTACTGGTCCTTCTTTGCCACTAAAAATCTCTGGTGTTCTTGGAGTAAATTCTGTAACAAAACAAAAAAAGTATAGATTATAATGATGCTAGCACTACGCCAATTATTTGTTAGAGCCTCTGGGTTGCGGAGTTACAGATTATTTTGTGTTTGAAACTTGGGCGAAGACCACAAAGTGGTAACTTAGGGAACGCGAAGATCGTAATTTAAAGAACGGGCGTGTGTAAGGGCCAGCGCGGTGGCGGCGTGGAACATGAAACGCCAGTTACGGCAGTGCGGCCGCAAGTGGCGTTTTCACGTATAA
The DNA here is from genome assembly GCA_946406115.1 of Apoda limacodes. Lineage (NCBI taxonomy): Eukaryota > Metazoa > Arthropoda > Insecta > Lepidoptera > Limacodidae > Apoda > Apoda limacodes. Next base: position 13,136,256 of record OX291557.1, read on the forward strand.
GATATTTGCGGCCGCCATCTTGTATAACGGCCTGAGTGTTCGTGCACGACGGTTTCGCTAAACTCTAAACGATAACCGGTGCTACGCCTGTAATTTCATTCAAGCAAACATTATTTTGACATATGTGACTTCAAACAGTATGAACCCTGTTCGAGGTTGTTGTTGATGGTGTCACAACAATAATTTCCGAGATGTGAGGCGATAACTGAAATATGTATAATAATTTTCATAAAGGTATGGCCATAGTATTGCTAAAAATATAAAATAGCAGTTATTTAATTTTTTTATACACTACAATTATTATTTAGAAATTCTGTGGGTCAAAGCTATTTTATTAAGATAGACTATAGGGCTTTAAAGCACAACTATACACAGGTATCTGTAACAGGTACATAATTGTGTTTTATATTATAAATTATTTTCTAAAATGACTTTCTTACATGAAAGGGTAAATTTAACTTGTAATTTCATATTACACTTAGGTACTCCTTCAAGTTATAAATAAAAACACAGTGTAGTAGTTTAGTTTAGATCAATTTTAACTGGCTAATGTTAAGAGAAGTAACAGTGACACAAAAAGAAAAATATGTTACAAATCCTCGTCCACTGATCTGTGAACCCGAACAAAAATTGCAAAATGGAAATTGAATAAACTGATATTATTACTAATGATAAGCATAGGTTCAGACTTATCTAAGTGGCAGTTAACTTCTTTGGAGTTTCCTGAGGAAAAATCTTCCAAGAAGTTCAAATATGGGCACACATGGGCTATGACATAAGACATAATAAAATGACGATTTGTGCAAAAAAAAAAAACAGTTACTACACTACAAGTTATTACACTACTCTGCTTGTGTCACTTGAGTTACAAACTAAATTTTCAAAATGATTAATTTTATTTTATTTTATTCAGGACATCAAACAAATATACAATTTATATGTTAAATTAAATTAAAATATTACTTATCGTACATTCTACCACGCTATCTACTACATACAAACAATAGATTTTTAAAAATAAAAAAATAAAAATCGGCCAAGTGCGAGTCGGACTCTCGCACAAAGGGTTCCGTACCTTTATCTATAAAAACGGCCAAAAAATCACGTCCCCCTTAAATATCTGTTTAATTTGAATTTAATTATTTATTTCTAAAGTGACTATATAACTGTCTACGAAAAAGCGAAAGCGTCTACCTGTTGCCGTTATCAATGGCGAGCAAAAACGAGCAAAAAATCACGTTTATTGTATGGGAGCCCCCTTAAATTTTTATTTTATTCTGTATTTTAGTATTTGTTATTATAGCGGCAACAGGAATACATCATTTCAACTGTTTAACTATCACGGTTCATACGATACAGCCTGGTGGTTAATCGCAAAATAAACAACAAATGTTTTTCTGTCTGTGTTCCAAAGTGTGTAGGTACCTACCTTTATTTAACAAGTTCAGTAAGGCGAATCCTGAAACGACAATACCTACATATTTTTCACCTAACGTCACGTACATAACATTACTTCAGGTTGATAAAGTATTTATGTATTGATGACCCCTTTGACACATTGTATCTATATAATGTGAACCTTTACCCCGGATTTCTGTAATGTTTAAATATCAATAGAAAAAGTAGTATCATGTATTTTATGAACTACGAAATTAATTAATAATAATAATACGAAATATCTTCAAATACATAAATAGTTTGAAAAATATCTTCTCTTTACAACGAACGTCACACTTTGGACTTTATATATAAATTTCAACTTTAATTACCCAATATTCTCGTGGGTGTCTTCTCTATCACCCTGTGGGTGTTGAGGTGCGGGTATCGGGGGACGGGAATTTACCTCCCACCATGACCCGGGCAGAAGCTCAGGGGTGATGTACACCCCGGTGAAATTAAAAGGAGGCCTACTTTTCAGGCCCCTTGCTGGTGAATATATAATATCGCCTGAGGCGATATGAAAAAATAGAAAATAAAAACGAGAATAGGCGCCATAAATAAAAACAAAATAAACAAAGCAAAAGAACGAAATTAAAATAAAATAAAAACGAAGCAAAAACGAAACAAAAACAAAACAAAGCGAAATAAAAACGAAACGAAATAAAAACAAAAAAATAAAAAATAAAATAAAAACAAAAGCGAAATTAAAACGAAGATAAAATAAAAGCGAGATAGGCAATAAAAGCGGAATGAAATGAGGTGAGAAGGTAGGAGGGTGAATAACTAACATTATTCACCAACAGGGATAAGCTCTCTGGGTAGAGCCCGGCTTTCCGGCGGACGGGCGTGTAAAGGCGCTATGCCCCTGAGGTGTGTATGGTGGCTGTTATCAGCGCGGGTGAATAGTCGTTTCGACAAACCACATATGAACTCTGCGAATGGCTCGGTTTTGGTGTCTCTAGCGATGCTGGAGTTGCGGACGTAGCGTCCCGCGCCGGTTATTATTCTCAACGACTTATTTTGGACAACCTGGAGCTTACGTTTGCTGGTAGAAGATAGAAGACCGTACCAAGCAGGGGCTGCGTAGTTCAGTCTCGACCGTATGAACAACTTGTACAGGCGAATTTTGGTTCTGAGTGGCAAGTCAGAGGAAAGTACCGGTCTAAGACACGCCCGTGACGCGACCGCGCCTGCTGACACATGGTCTAGCATTTTGCGGATACGCAAGGGGCGGTCTATAATACAACCTAGGTACTTTACGCTGGGTTGCCACTCAATAACTTGACCTCGAAACACAAGTTTCGGTGGGAGAAACTTTTGCAGGCCGGTCAGTATTGCTGATGTCTTGCTATTAACCAGTCCAGCCAGCCAGGCAAAGTGTCCAATAGTCGCTGCATTTTTTTGGCTGCTAGACTAGCTTTGCGGGAGGATGACATATAGGCGCTGTCATCCGCGTAAAGGGCTAGGAGGACGTCTTCAACACCTTCAGCTAAACCGGAGTCACTGAGAGTGGGGATGTCTTTGGTGAATAACGCATAGAGCAGTGGCGATAGGCAGCTGCCTTGAGGTAACCCTGCTCTAATGGGCTTACGCGCCTGACTGGTTGTTTTCGACCGAGACATAGAAGCTCCGTTTGTCCAGAAACGAGCATCGGTGGGATGTCCGTCTCTAAAAGCTTGTGTAATAAGCCCTCGTGCCAAACTCGGTCGAAAGCCTTCTCCATGTCGAGAAAGACTCCGACTCCATGTTTTGCATTATACGCGTACGTAGATACTCAGTCTATCGGTTTATTCACAACATATTTATTTAATTTAAATTGTTCAAGTGAAAAGTGTTAAAAATGGACCTAATAAAGATCTCGTTGTCTGAAAGCGTTCGTTCTTGCTTAAATTTTTTCTTTGCCTATGTGTATGTGATGAATAACGAAAAAAAACCGAGGTACCTAGAATGCCTACAGGCAGCAAAAGCAACAACAATGAACCTTGGAATTTAGTGTCACATGTAATTATTATCTAAGAATAGTGAGTAAAAGTTTTGTTCCCTCATACTTTTAAATACCTAAACACTTTGTTCTTGCACAGTTCTATTAAAATTGTTTGAGTAAATTTATTCGTCAGAAATTAAATGTTATATACCTACCTACCTATTTATAGTTATAGGTACCTACTCATAGTTGAACAATAATATAAATTAAACCAGAATTTGCGCAATATGGCGGAGTTAGTGACTTAATCCTCCGATGGATACGGGTTAAATTTTTAATATTTAACTCGGCAGTGACCCAGGTTAAGTAGTAGCGCAAGACAAATATGACTTTGACTCAGGTTAACTTTATAACTTGACAAAAATGGCGCTAACCCTGAGGAGCGCAAGTGGCCCTAATGGGGCAAATTGGGGCGGGGGTTTTAGTGATTTGTCGGGCCAGGCGATATAGAGCCGTGTCATCCTCGCTGGCTTTAAATATGACCTGGACCCACGAATGCTGCCTGTATTTGGCAATTTCGGACCGCAGTTCGGCGCTGATTTTATTGAGGTCCCTCTTCACTACTTTGCAGCGTGTTTGGCACCAGTTTTTTTTGGAGGTCCCTCTTTTCTGAGTTTGGCACGGAGGTTTACCCCATATACGTGGACATCTTTTTCACCCCTGTACGGGCAAAATAGGTTCGGGTGTCAAGTTAAAAACAATCGTTTTATCCCATGACCCGGGCGAGTCTCAAGGGTGAGCGCACCCTTGGTAACTCTTTAAAGAGAGCCTACTTCTCAGGCCTGCTAACATAATTATAAAGATAAAGAGATGAACAAAAACCAAATACAGAATAAAATAAAACAAAAATGAAAAAATATTTGAAAAATTGTGACAAAAATATGAAGAAAAAATCGAAAAAATTCTAAAAAATTTGAAAAACATGAAAAACATTTTGTAGAAATTTTTAAAAGTTAAAACTAAGCAATAGGCTTAGTTTTTTGGGGGAATTAACTCCCTAGGGTGAGCTCGGCCTTCCGGTGGACGGGCATGTAACGGCGCTATGCCCCTTAGGTGTGGGTGCGCACTGTTGTCCGCCATGTCAAACAGCCGGGCGGCCAGTCTGGCGATAAACTCACCTATCGGCTCTGCCTTTGTGTCCCTAGCAATTGTGTCGTTGCGGACGTAACGCGGAGCGCCCGTTATTATCCTCAGCGATTTATTTTGCACTACTTGGATCTTTTTCTTTTTAGTGGCGGATAGCAATGCGTACCAAGCCGGCGCGGTGTACGTCAAACGGGACCTAACGTAGAGCTTGTATAGCCGGGTTTTGGTTTTAAGCGGCATGTCAGAGGAAAATAATGGCCTTAAGGCCGCCCTGGCTGCCGCATGCTCGACCATTTTGGTAGTGCGCAGCCTGCGGTCGATAAGCAGCCGAGGTATTTCACACTGCTCTGCCACTCAATTACCTGCCCGCGGAATACAAGCTCCTTAGGTAATAGTCTCTGTTGGTCGGTTAAGATGGCTGCCGTTTTTGAGGCGTTTACTGCTATCCTCCACTTGTCAAGCCAGCACGGGAGGATATCCAATAATCGCTGCATTTTAGCGGCAGCTAAGTAGGACTTGCGGGATGAGCTCATGTACGCGCTATCGTCTGCATACAATGCTAAGGTGACGTCCTGTATGCCTGGCGATAGACCGCTATCGCTTAGCGTGGGAATGTCATTGGTAAAAAGTGCATACAACAGAGGGGAAAGGCAACTACCTTGTGGGTCCCCCGCTGAAATGGTCTTAGTAGGGGAGTTTTTATTGTCAACCGAAATATAAAAACTCCGCAGGGTAAATTGGTCTCAGAGAGTTTAAACAATAAGCCGGCATGCCAAACACGATCAAAGGCCTTCTCGATATCGAGAAAGACCCCGACCGTGTACCTGCCCTTGTTCAGCTCAAAGGCCATGTGATGTAGAACACGAGTAAGCTGAAGAGTGGTACTGTGGTTACTTCTAAAACCAAACTGTTCTAGCCTTAGATTGATAAAGGGTTTCAATAAAAGACGTTCGAACATTTTGGCTATGTTAGAAAGTAATCTAATCGGGCGATAATGCTCTGGTTTCTGGCGGCTCTTACCAGGCTTCGGTATGACAATAATTTTGCCTGTCCTCCAGGTCCTTTTCTAGGCAACATTAATAGGGCCGTGTTCGGAATACCGTCAGGGCCGGGGGATTTCTTTTTTAACTTTAACCTCCTTAGGGGAGATAAAATCGTCACCCCTAAGTGGGGCGGTGGGGTTAGAATAGAGCTGTTGTATGCGCTCCTCGACCAATGTTGTGTGGGCGTGGTCGACAATAGGGTTCGGCTTAAATTGGTCCTCGAAGTGGTCCGCCAGTAAGCTCGCGCGTTCCTCAGCAGAGTACAAACGGTAACCTAGCGTGTCTACAAGGGGGTGTATGGGTGCAGGGGTGTTGGTCATACAGCGAGCTAAACGTTTAAAAGCGGTATCGTTATCGCTGGCGTTTGAGTTTGTGTTATCCCTAAACCATTTCCGATAAGTTGATTTTTGGTGCGATAGATCACTACCTAACTTATTCAGCTCTTTTTTGATTGTCGGGCAACGAGTTCGGCACCTCAGTTTGCGAAGCTCTCGTTTTTGGCTTAGTTTACTACGGAGATGTGCCGGTAGTAAACTTTTCCCCGAGGCTGTCTTAGCAGATGTGGTGCACTGAGCAAGTGCGGAGGAGATAGCAGAAGTAAGTGACTGTGTGGCTGTTTCCACTTCCTGTGTTTAAATGAGCTCAGTAGTTCTTGATATTTTGTCCAGTCCGTGAAGTTTTTCATTGATGGCTCTACCATCGTTTATCCCTAATAGAAACTCCGAGGACCAGTAAAATTGGAAGATGTGGCGAATCGATGTCATGGAGGATTTCTAAAGAGATGGGCCAATTAATATTACGGGCTAGTGCTATGTCTAGTACGTCCGGTTGAAATAAGTCCTGAATGGGATAGTGAGTGGGGGAGCCGGGACCAATTAAAATGTAATTGTGTGCCTCGGCATCTATTTTCAAATCTCTACCTTCTGTGGATGAAATTCTTGAGCCCCATTGTCGGTGTTTGGCGTTGAGGTCGCCGAGTATAAGTGCGGGCGTGTCGTCGGACATGATATTTTTTATATCGCCGGAAACGAAAAGCACCTTAGGTGGTTTGAAGGCAGCGTAAACCTTGAGTTCGGTGTTACCGTTAGTTTAGTTTTGCCCCTGTAAGCGATGTTATTTGTGGCATTTATTTCGTAACGCGTGTAGACGAAATAATTAGGTAGACGTAGTTGTTGCTCAGGTGGCACAATATGAATATCATGCTGCTGGACTAGCAACCTGAGGTCATCAGTCTTACCTCTTACACCCCCTAGATTTCAGTATACAATCCTTGGATTGAAGAGAATTCCTGGACCAGGAGGTAGGACAGCTGCTGCAGGCCGTGCAGTAAAGCGGGCAACGTGTTTTGTCCGACCGCGATGGCCTCAATAGCTGCGTTAAGGGCAGCGATGGACGCTCTGGCTATGCTGTGTGACAATGGCGAAACACTGTACGCACCCCCAGAAAAAGATGCGCGACCCCTAGGGGGTGGTGCGGGGGTGGCAACTGATGGAAAAGAATTAAAATTAAAATTTACCTTGCGCTGTGATGCGGTGGGCGGGGCTTGCAATCTTGCGGGGGTGAGGGGTTGGGGGGGTTTGAAAAGAGTAGGCAATGGGGCTTGTGGTTGGACACGGGGTGCAGCGACGACGGTGGGCGGGGCAACAACGGTAGGCGTGGCTACGGATAACGGTGGTGCCATCTGTTTTTCAACCGCGGAAACCAGAGTAGGCATATATTGTCCTGTTGTATTTTCCCCTTACCTTTACGACCTCTCTTCGTCCTTTTTTTTGAGGGGTTGCGATCAGGTTGTGGCAGGTTTTCGACAATGATCGGTGGGTAGCTGGCTTTAGTTTCCTTAGGCTTTTGAGTCTGGCTTTGTTTAGGCGAGGCAGGAATGGCCGACACCTGCGCGTACGTCTGGCTTGTATTTTGCGGAGAGTTGGTGTCCATCTGCTCAGCAACATTGGTCGCTGCTGCTTGCGACGGGGTCTTAGTTGGGGCAGGTACCTGCCTGTCTTGGTTAGCGGCGGTTGATGTCTCCCTAGCTACCGCGCGGGCTTGCTCAGCAGGGTTTTGGAGCGGGCTCAGTGAAAATGGACGTATCTTGCGGCCCCTTGCCTTACGTGGGTCGCTGGTTTTAAAAGCAATTGATGGCGGCTTGTGGCGTGGCGGTGGGTTAAATGGCGTCGTCGTCGTCATCGGGGACACAGTTGAAGCGTCGCGCGGGACCGACGCCGGTGGGGCGTGAATAACAATAACTGAATTAGCCGCAGGGCCGGCTGTTACCTTTTGTAGCGAGACACCGTCCGTTGGAGGAGAGGCCTGGATGGGAGACAACATGGCGGGTAGCTCCTCGTCACGAAAGTACTCGTATTCCTCACCTGTCTCCGAGGTGGCGTAACTAGTTGAGCCAGAGATGGCTGAAGCCATGGACGCAGCCGACGGAGGCCGCGACGGTGGGAAGGCTGCGGCGAAAGTGCCGTCCGCGACAGTAACCTGGGACCTAGACCAAACCTGTCTTTTCCGTAAACCCCGGGCCTTATTAGGCGGGTGACGGAACGGGGGGGGTCGCATCTAGTTAGTTTAAGCTACACCGACATCCCTCGACGGGCACGCACGGAGGCGGCCGGAACCAGAGCAAATAAGAGAAAACACTTACTCCTATTCCAAATTGCCTACCGAGAGTGAAGCAGACAGCAGTCTGTTGCCTTTTTGCTCGCACACGCTGAGCGATGACGCTTCGGCTCGAACGAGCGCCCGCAACACAAAAAACGCACACGTACGCACACCGTCTACAAACAAAAGGTTTTTCACGCAGAATGATTTGTTCTTAGGAGCAATTCAGAAAGAAATGAAAGAAACAGGATTCTCCAAACGAACAATCAAGTTGAATCGGTTTACCAAATAATCTCGTGGGTATCTTCTCTTTCACCCTTCTGGGTGTTGAGGTGCGGGTGTCGGGGAAGGGGAATTTACCTCCCACCATGACCCGGGCAGAAGCTCAGGGGTGCTGAACACCCCCGGTGAAATATTAAAAAGGAGGCCTACTTTTCAGGCCCCCTTGTGGGTAATAATTTTGTCGCCATAAGCGATACAGAAAACAGAAAAAAATATACGAGAGTAGGCGCCAGAAATGAAAACAAAAATAAAAGCAAAATAAAACAAAAGTAAAAACAAAGCAAAAGAGCGAAATTAAAAATAAAATTAAAATAAAATAAAAACGAAGCAAAAATAAAACAAAACAAAAGTAAAAACAAAATCAAAAATGAAAGCGAAATAAAAACGAAAATAAAATAAAATAAAAGTGAAATAAAAACGGAAATAAAATAAAAGCGAGATGGACAATAAAAGTGAAATGGAATGAAATGAGGGAGGAGGGTAAGAAGGTAGGAGGATGAATAAGTAAACTTATTCACCCACAGGAATAAGCTCTCGGGGGAGAGCCCTGCCTTCCGGCGGGCGGGCGTGTAAGGGCGCTATGCCCCTTAGGTGTACATGGTGGCTGTTATCAGCGCGGGTGAATAGTCGTTTCGACAAACCAGATATGAACTCTGCGAGTGGCTCGGTTTTGGTGTCTCTAGGGATGGTGGAGTTGCGGACGTAGCGTCCCGCGCCGGTGATTAATCTCAGCGACTTATTTTGGACAACCAGGAGCTTACGTTTGCTGGTGGAAGATAGAAGACCGTACCAAGCAGGGGCTGCATAGGTCAGTCTAGACCGTATGTACAACTTGTACAGGCGAATTTTGGTTCTGAGTGGCAAGTCAGAGGAAAGTACCGGTCTAAGACACGCCCGTGACGCGACCGCGCTTGCTGACACATGGTCTAGCATTTTGCGCATGCGCAAGGGGCGGTCTATAATACAACCTAGGTACTTTACGCTGGGTTGCCACTCAATAACTTGACCTCGAAACACAAGTTTCGGTGGGAGAAACTTTTGCAGGCCGGTCAGTATTGCTAATGTCTTGCTGGCATTAACGGCTATTCTCCACTTGTCCAGCCAGCCAGGCAGAGTGTCCAATAGTCGCTGCATTTTTTTGGCTGCTAGACTAGCTTTGCGGGAGGAGGACATATAGGCGCTGTCGTCCGCGTAAAGGGCTAGGAGGACGTCTTCAACAACTTCAGTCACTGACAACCGGAGTCACTGAGAGTGGGGATGTCGTTGGTGTATAACGCGTATAGCAGTGGCGATAGGCAGCTGCCTTGAGGTACCCCTGCTCTAATGGGTTTACATGCTGACTGGTTGTTCTCGACCGAGACATAGAAGCTTCGTTTGTCCAGAAACGAGGCTATTACTCGCCCGAGCATCGGAGGGATGTCCGTCTCTAACAGCTTGTGTAATAAGCCCTCGTGCCAAACTCGATCGAAAGCCTTCTCCATATCGAGAAAGACTCCGACTGTGCGCCTGCCCTTGTTTAGCTCGAAGGCCATGTGGTGGAGCACTCGTACAAGCGGTTTACCAAATACTTTCGTTACTTACCTAAGGTACTTTATCAACAAGACGGTGTAGACACACGCGCAATTCGGTGTGTAAAATTATAGGGCTGTTTTATTGTCATGTGAAGCTGCCGTGGTGTCAGCGCGAATCAAAGGCGCGCAGTCTGCTACACGGGTGCATTTAATCTTGATTTTATGAATTAATTACTTTTTACGAGCACTACGAGTTAAACCGAGTGTAATTTGCATTGTTTTTGTAATATTCTAAGACGTCAATCAGTAATTTAAGTTATTCAACTACAACGACAGACTTTTTAGGTCATAAGATATACAACTATAATGTACTTATAATGATTTTTGATTTATTTTCTTTTAGAAAACTATTAGAATGATATACTAAAATCTTTTATCGATCAATTTCCTAACTAATAATAAAAATGTAAAATTCACAATAAATTTTAATTGAGAAAATTGTACACATTTAAACAATAGCATTGTGATCCGATTCCTGCAGTACCGCGCGGCCATCCTAACAATATCAGCCATATCACATAATTATTCTAATATTTAAACATTGAATGTGCTCTATGCTGTCTATGCACGCATTCGATCTATCTGTTGACCGAAAATAAATGCGCTATGCGTTGAATATGGCGGCACCCTCGGTCCGGATTTAACGCATTGGTTGCACATGCTCCAGAGGTTAAACCGTGGATAAACTTTAAAAATAGTGAAAGGCTAGTTTGTTTGTTGAATCTTGGCAAACAAAACGATTTTAATGGCTGTAATGCGATAGCTTTACTATGTTAAAAAAAACTTGTCAACAAAACACGGCTATTGTCACAAGGCGCGACCTATGAATGCCATGCCATAAAATGCGCACGGATGCCATGGTATAGAAGAACAGATTTTATTTAGTGCATTTTAGCTATATTGCAGCACTACAGCAGTATTTATTTTAAACCTACTTTAAGGTTTTAAAATGCATTACATGGCCATGGTCAACTGATTGCTACCTTCGTAGCAAAGGCTTACCTTCTATCTCGATATAATGTGTCACCACAGGGGGTCATCGTAAGTGAAAATAAATTGTTGTACCGAATAAAAGTAAGAACTCCCCAATTTGGGGTAGTCAGTTTAAGATTGGCTACACTGAAATTACGCACACAGATGTAAAAATTATAGTCGTATTACCTGATTTACACACAAATTTATAGGAAAACGGCTCGCAATACTACATTTGATGTTGGTTCGGACACAGTATCTAGACCTATAAGTCATCTTTGATCTATTCAATTTCATAAGGAGCCTTTGATTTTAATGGGTTACATGTAAGTATTTCGCTTTTGGTTAAACAAGCTGTTAATTGCCAATTTAACTTATAATATCCTACCGGTTCAAGCAATTAGATTTTAAAAGGGTCGGAAACTCGTGAGTAATGCCCCTGGTGTTGCAAGCATCCATTAGCTCTAACTCCACAACATTCGGCGACTACATAAGGTGTAAGCTTGTTTGCAACCCCGGTAGTATAAAAGTAAAGCAGTAAATATTTCTTACCTTTAAGCTTTGCTAATGAATAAAAATCTAACATAATATAATGTATTAAAAAATAAACAAATTATACTCACTTGCCAATCCAGTTTCAAAAACATTCATAGTAAAATAACCACCACAACTTATAGATACATTTACAGGGCATTTCATATCACATAGTTCTTCTGCAATTTTAAACTCTATTGGAGGAGGGTTATCACCACAAAAACACTCTGATCTGAAAATATAACACATATTTTTGAATTAATAATGCTTATAATATACTACACTTATAATATATTAAAACTATTATCTCAAAATGAGCAATATCAGATCCTAATTTTTAATTTATTCTACATAGAAAAACTCTACATTATTGGTTTGCTATTATCAAATGTTAGTTTAGCATTAGTGGAGCGCCTAGGCTTAAAAAACATAAAACCTCAGAATTCAGTTACAATAAACCAGTGAAAGAAAATAAAAAAATCAAAATGGAATGATTTGCATATATAATAATATTATGTATAAAAAAGATTACCTATTAAAAAGTTGTGACCTTGATAAAAAAAAAAGAGTTAATAATTGCAATTATTCAAATAGTAAAGTACACGTTAGGCAGTAGAATATCTTTTTATATCAAAATTATTTATCAGTAGGTTATTTAAAATAGAAAATAATTTTTATTTTTATATATTTTTTTAAACAAATTATATTAGACAAGAATTTGGCCGTGGATTCCTACGGCTAGTCTTTGGTTAATGATTATAGATATAGTTAAAGTTTGCTACAGCAGGCTGAAGTAAGAGTAAGTCCACGTGGTATTTGGTTACTAGATATCGTTATTCCTGCGGAAATTTTTTGCCGGAATAAAGAGTAGCCTATGTCCTTCTCCGTCCCCACAACAATATTAATGCTATAAAATCGGCCAAGTGCGAGTCGGACTCGCGCACGAAGGGTTCCATACTATTATATATCTATAAAAATGGCAAAAAAATCACGGGAGCCCACCTTAAATATTTGTTTTAATTTAATTATTTGTTTTTCCCATCCCATCAACGACCACTCAAATAGAGCGTTCCCTCAGGAAGTCAGCCACCCAGTTACATAAACTCACAGGAAGCCCATAAATGAATGAATAAATAAATATTTTATGGATGAGTTTCTCGATGGACTCGCCTCATATATGTGTAGCATATACTAGAAAATCTCCAGCGGATCTGTCGATTACTGAGGAGCTTGTTCTAGTTATGCCAGAATGCGATACAAATAGCGCCCATTGAAGCGTCGCAGGGATGTATCTGAGGTGGTATACTCTTCCTAGCATCTAGATGCGAATTAACGTCGTATATCTACGTCGATGCCTTCTAGGTATCCAGAATGCGGGAATCTTACAGATTATAGAGGTGATTGCTATGGGACGTTAAATTTCGGATCAGCACGGCTGCCTTTTTTGGGCATAGGCTGCACGTTAGCGAGCTACCAAGACTTAGGGACTGTACCTGTTTTAAGAAAGAGACGGTTCACACGTGTGAAAACAGGAGACAATTCAGGAGCAATCCTTTAGCACTATAGCTGGTATACCGTCTGGCCCACTGGCTTGGTTCACATCTAGGCTGCGAAGAAATTTGAGTACCTCCTTCTGATGGATACAAATAGCAGGTATTGAAGCACCGCAGGGAGGCATCTGAGGTCGTATACTCTTGCTGGGTTCTAGATGCGAATTATCGACAAATCGAGATGAGCCCCACGCAGCGTATCTTTGAGGGACTTGGCGGGTTTATTGAAGGCTTTCTTCTTATCTCGCGTGTCCGGAGCTTTAGCCCAAGTCTGGTAAGCCGAGTACTTAAGTGACTCTGCAACTGAGCACTCAGCATTAAACCATGGGCGAGCTTTACTATCGAGCGGAACGTCAGAGAATGGATTATACAATTCCATCGCCTGACATATCACCTTCAGATTTCTATCGCAAAGCGCGACGGGTCACTCGAAGAAAAGCAAGTTTGCCGCCAAGGATAAGATCGGGTGGTGAACAGGATAGTGCAGCTTCACCAGACAATGGTCAGACGTACCCAAGGGTGGGGACACTTTGTATCGGATCGGTCTGGTCCTGGCTGAAGGTCCAAGTAATTTTCTGTGTCGTCTTCAACATCAGGCAATGGTCGCGTCGCCTGGTCAACCAGCTAGGAAAGTTTTAACGACAAAGCGAGTTTAAAGACTTCTTGCGCAGCATGATTTCTTTATTTATTTATTTATTTCAAATAACCTGGTTGTCTCCTGATCCCCGCTTGCGAACGGTATACACTATTTTGTCTACACCAGTGTCGACCAGCACCCAGAGCGTCAAAAAAGAGGAGTCTTCAAGTTTACGGAGACGTCGACAGCAGTTGTTTTCAGTGACAGACACAGACACCGGCCTGCGCTTTAAAATTGCAGCTAGTAAGAAGTGTTAGCCGGAAGCCTGATTTGCGTCTCCGTAAGAAAGAGTAGCATCGGCTTAGCGGTCTCAAGATGGTGGTGGACCGCGTCGAGATTGAAGTGCAATCCTCTGTCCGTGAGGCGCACTTTTGAGGGAGGCTGTGCCGCCGCTGTGAAACTTCATTTTATTAGTCTTTTTGTCTTGTTTCATATTGTTTTTTTTTATTCAAAGTCAAAATGGTTTATTCAAATTAGGATTTTACTATCACTTTTGAATCGTCAAAGTTATGAAATACTATTTTTTTAACCCTCCCGCCTTCCCTCCGGTTAACAATGATGTTGATTTCTACCGAGAAGAATCCGGCAAGAAACTCGATAGTTACTCTTTTAAAAAACATCATAAAAACTAAAAAAAAAATCAATGTTTTAAATGAAAAATTTAAGGCGTACAGTTTTATATTATTTCCATTTTAATTTGGTTTACCTATGCATCCTGTATATTAATTTGGTTTACCTATGCATCCTGTAATTGAGCATCTTTAGTCCCAAGGATTTTTATCATTTACATAGTCTGAAATATTGTAGTTTGCTTTTTTACAAAGTAGTTGTTTGATAAAAGATTTAAATTTACTTGTTGATAGCTTTTGAATATTATTGTGAACTTTTTTGTAAAAGTGTATACATTGTCCCATAAAACAGTTATTTATTTTGTGTAGACGTGTATCATGCACCAACAGCTTATTTTTATTTCTAGTATTTACTTTGTGAACGTCACTTTTCTTGCAGAAACTATTGATATTTTTATGTACATATAAAAGATTTTCATATATGTACTGCGACGCTAAAATTAAAATTTTTACTTTTCTAAACCTATCCCTCAGAGATATCCTAGATCCTAATTTATAAATAGCACGAATTGCCCTTTTTTGTAACAAAAATATTGTATTTACATCAGCAGTGCTACCCCACAATAGGATACTATATGTCATTAAACTATGGAAATAGCTAAAATATACTATTTTTGCAGTGTCGACATTGGTCAATTGTCTTATTTTCTTGATCACATACACAGCAGAGCTAAGTTATGAATATGAGGACCCCATTGAAGTTTGGAGTCCAGCATTATGCCAAGAAAGACTGTTGAATTAACAAGTTCATATTGCTCACCATTAATATTAGTACATGTCTGTATCTGACTAACATTTGGTTTTTTTTTCATTAAGTAACAAATTATTAGCGTTAAACCAATTTACAATTTTAGAAAGGGCATTATTTAATTCATCATAACATGTCTGTCGTCTCTTAATTTTAAAAAGCAAAGAGGTATCATCAGCAAATAAGACAATGTCATGGTTTTTTGCATGATATGGGAGATCATTAATGTAAATTAGAAATAGAAAAGGACCTAAAATTGAGCCCTGAGGGACTCCCATAGTGACTGCTGATCCCGGAGATCTTTCACCGTTGACATCTATTTTCTGTACTTACCTACTCATATAGGAGGTCAAAAGGTCGAGAGCTGTGCCTCTAATACCATAGTGTTTATTTGTTTGCGGGAAAGGCGGATGTTGTACGAGGCGCTGTACAGGATCCGGTAGTGAACACAGAATCACTGAAGGAAAGACTAGTCTAGAGACCGCAGGGATGTATGTTCCCCCCCTGAGGTGACCATTGGGTCCTCGCATCGAATCGCCAATTGGCACAATGGAACTTTCCCGGATATTTTGTGAGGTGACGGTGCAGGCTTTCATAGGGGGCTCCTAATTAGGCCCTCTACTACCTGCGGTCGGCCAGCGGTACACTGTGCTTCGGATCCTGCTACCCCCCAGGACAAGCCAAGTACAGCAACACTGACACTGAAACTGTATACTGACTCAGTGCTACTGTGCAGACCCGCCCCCCATAATAGCTTCCCATGGCACCATACCAAAACACGTGCGAGGATGCTTGGCGGCACGACTTTGCCATGAGAATGGTTACATGCAACAACCGAAGCCTACCACCAAAAGAAACGCCAGCCAGCTTCGTTTTTTGTTTAGTAGGCAGATAACCCGGACAATCATAAGTTTCACACGTAAATACGAAGTTTCCATATATTTTTTCAAACCATATTTTGTCGAATTTTTGTTAAAAGGTCTAAAAGTTTTTACGTAATTATATTGCTTTTCTTTGTAAAACGTGGTATTATTTCATATAGAAAGGTTCTAACTAATGATATTTTAAGTAAAATAGTAAAATGTTTGGCCACGCTAGGGCTTGATAAAACGATAACAACTAAATGTTACTGGAGCACACATAGTTAATTTTTTTTTTTGGGGTTCTGTAGCCAAACGGCAAAAACCAATATAAATTCTTCATTGGAGAATAAAATTTAAGGGCTAAATCTCCACACATTGAACTGAGGTATATATTTTTATTTTTTTTGATGTTGAATTATAAAATCTTTAGATAGGGCTGCAAAAATTCAATGAAATTGAGGTTTTACCATAGGTTTTAACTCGAAAAATGTAGATACACCCGCTTTTCTTTGCAAACTCTAGGCTTAGGTATTTTTACAAAAAATTACATCAGATTCACTTTAATGATAGCACAAACAAATATTATAGTATGAATATTTGATACTTCATATATAATTTAATTTTTTTTTAAATAAAATATCATGCCATGGACACTCCTTGTGTTCAAAAGCTAAGAAAAATAGACGAAATTTGAAATGAACACATAAGACACAAAATAAAACTACTGACTGACTATGAAACTTAAATGGCAATGGGCAGGTCACATATCAAGACTCAAAGAGAAAAGATGGACTGTACAGACCACAAAATGGATAGGACCAAATGGCAGAAAGAACCAAGGAGGACCCAGAAAACGATGGATAGACAATATCATCACAATTGCAGACAAGAACTAAATGCAGACTGTCTAGGACAGAGATAAGTGGAAAAAGTTGGGAGAGGCTTATACCCTTATACCCTCAAGGAATCTACATCATCAAAAGTATAAAACTAACAATACTAACAATAACTTAAGAATAAGAAAAAAATCATACTACTATTAACTTTCAAACATAATATCAAGAAATGTATCTTGATGTGGAATAATAAAGCTTAATAAGGTCAGAGTAACTAAAAGGGGCTCCAAGGGAAAAATTACATTTTGTTTATGAAAATGCTTAAGTCATATAAAACACACTGAATCTATGTCTGGGAAATTCATATGGTAGTATCTCGAAGGTGTGTACCTATACCTACTGTACTTCCTAAGCAAAAACTAGGACATTGCTTAAAAAATAATTTAGAAAAAATGTTGTAAGGAATTCTCCACTTTTTGACTCTGTTCTTCTAAGTTAATCACTAAATCTGATCACTGGTAATTACAGTGTTTCAAATATCATATGTGGCCTTAAAAGACAAGGTAATCTATGGTTATTATGAACATAGTACTTAACCCGTCAAGCGTCCCCGTACTAAGGAAATTATCCGCCCTTGCCGCGTACAAACGAACATACACCTAACTTTATTATGTTTATTCCTCTTTATAAATTTTTAGGTATGTTCTATATATACAGTATAAAAAAAGTAATATATAATAAGTAATAATAAATTTATTTACTAAAAAAATACATAGTTTTTTATATATAGCACATTACCAGGGGTCAAAATGAACTTTATGCTACTGTTAATCAAATCCAAAATCCAACTCAAAATGGCGCAATATAAATGGCGGTTAGATCAAATTACCAAAATGATTTTCGATAAAAAAATATTTAACGCACAAAATATCGCCCACCCAAAAATACTAGAACGTAGGACAGGCCATTGGCTTCACTTCTGAATACTTACAATTAGCCTGTCTGATAAAAGTCGTCCTGAAAAAATTCCCCCGCGACACAAGTCGCTTAGGTCCCACTGTGGGACCTAGGATGCGTAACGGGTTACTGACAAAATCAGTTAATTTCAAATACTAACCAAAAAAAAAACAAAACTAAGCTTAAATTAGTATTAGTAATTTCAAATACTTACTAAAAAAAAAAACAAAACTAAGCTTAAATTAACTGTTAGAAAAATATTTGTCTGTGATCCTGCAAATGAAAGCATGTGTACTGTGACCAATAGGTCGGCGAAAAGAGAGATGGAAACAAACAAGATGGTGTTGAATGGACACTTTTTAAAAGTTATTCAATATTTAAAGTCTTGGTAAATTTTTTTTTATTAACAATACATAGTAGATATTCTACCATATGTTCTAAGATGCTTTGAATGTACAGAAGTTAATGATAGTTATTTTCAACAGAGACATGTTTTTACCACAAATCAGATATTTACCTAAGCATAAAACCTACAAACAAAATGTATTCTGCCAAGTTAGATAGAATTCAATCTAAACAAGCCCACAATTAAATTTAGATGCTAATGTTTTCCAATAAATGCACAAAGGAGCTAATGGATAAAGCTGAGCAATGTCAAGCACAATCAGTATCTAGATAAAGCAGGAAGTACACTATATTAATGATTTTTTCATACATTTATCCTGACAGTTTAGTGTGACCATTCAGGCAGGTCTGTATTGCACCAAAAACACATTGAAATTTGTTTTTCATTATTTCATTATAATTCTTGGATTTAATTATAAAAATTGTAATAATGAAATTGTATTTGAATTTTGCATTGCAAGAATAGGTTATGTTAAGTGAAATAATAAAAAACAAGCAAAATATGTTAAACAAAACTTTAGAAAGTAGACTTTCAAGCTTTTGATTGAGAGTGTAAATTTTGCTTTGGTCCATGCACCGTCACTCGAAAGTCATGTAAGGGCAACATGGAATGCATGGTAAGTTTCATCTGTAATTTAGTAGCCCTTAATGCCTTGCTACACTAGTACCAATAGATTTACATTGCATAACATTAACACATTAACCACTAAAAATAAATAACACTTACCCATATTGTACTCCTGAATATGCTAATCCAGCTTGGACACAAATGTCAAGGCAAGCAGCAGGGGTATTTGTAGTGGCATAATTGCCATAAAAGCTAGACAAAATTCTGGACTCCTTTTTATCACGATAACATCCTAAATATTTACCAAATGTCACTCCTTGTCCTAAACATTTATTTTGTAAAGAATTTGGATAAAACTTGTTATCTTGAATTAAGCAAGTTTTATTAACTATTTCTTGTTTACAAAGTTGTGATTTAGCTCGATGAATCGCAGAGATTGCTTCTCTGCTACTGATTTCACAAATTGGTTTGAAATCTAATTCTTCTAACCTCAGATTTGTAGGTTTAATTGGAGGTTTTACTTTTGAGGACAAGTCTTCGTCATCTTCGAAACCATTTTTCCTAGCTGAAACATCGTTCGTTTCTTGGCGAACTAGTGGTATGCGGTTGTTTTGCACTAAATCATTATTATTTTCTGACGGGAAGAAATTAAGTGCTAGTAATATTTGAATAAAAAAAGCTAGTAAGGCGCATATAATTATGCATTTAGCATATTTGTAAAATAATCTATAATAACATCTCGCCATTTCATTAATACAAATCGAAACATAATTTCTCAATTTTCAAATAATAAATAAAATAATATTTTTTGGCAGTAAGATACATTAACCCTACACTTGGTACAACATATACTATATAATTTGTGCCCTACACCTTAACGTAGTGATTATTTACTCTATGCCCTAAACAGAATGATTATTTTTTTTTAGAAAATTATTTGTAGACCACACGGAAGTGCAGGTGAAAAATAAGTAAATAATAGTAATAGAGAAAAATGTTTTTTTTTATTTAGTTCCATATGTGGCACAATATGCAATGACCTACCTAAATTTGCTAATCTAACTAGAGGTGAAACAGACGGAAGCAGTTTTTGTCCTTGTTTTAACAAAGTTCGACTCTGCATTTTTCGCACACAACAAACGACTTTCCTTTGCAGCCCGGATTCTTGCATCGCTGGCGCTTCTGACCCCACATAGGAAAGTGCTCGACTCCATCACACCTGACATCACGAGAAGGAAGAATCGCTACATTGGCTCTTATTCTTTTTGCCTCTCTCAGATAATTACTTGCAGAAGGCGGCCGGCGTTTTTTCTTATTCATTGATGAACCACAAATACAGAGGCGCTTTGCCACTTCTTGAAATCTTTCAACTTCAGCGGCATAGCTCTTTGTCGCATCTCCCCAACTCTTCTGTATAGCAACCAACTATTTATGGTGGCTATGTCGAGGAAATGGTAAAACAGTCTCAAATACCACTTCTTTGCCCTCATCTTTATTTTATTCTTTCCCAGGAATGAGTCGAGCAAGTCAACTCCACCCATATGCTGATTTTAGTTGCGTACAATTTGAGGGCAGTCGATATCTATATATTTTTTTTGTTACAAAACCTCCTCACTTTATAAGTAGGCTCTTTTCCAACAAAAGATGAAGACAATATCACTAGTTTATTATCATATCACAATACTGTCACGATATCTGTGCCATTTCCATTGCCTATCCATTCTTCTGAATATCCTTTTTCCTTCTTGCTACTTCTTGCAATGATGGTATTTGTATAGATTTTCCTAGTCGTTCTTTGTTCACGGTTCCCATAGAATATATTCCTTCATTGGCAAGATACGTAATCAATTCAAGGCGTGTGTAGTTATCAAAGAATAAGTTTTTATCCCTGGGAATAGACCTTGCAAGCCGAATAACAATGTTGGCAATTGCGCCTAAATCAGGCTCATTAGGAAGCCTCCCAGAGTATATTTCGAAGTCGTACGCAAATCCTCGATCATCACACAGCACTAACAGTTTATACCCCCATTTATGAGGCTTATTAGGTAGATATTGGCTCAGCATGTTAGGCCTTCTTCTTCTTCATCCGTATCGCTAAACGTTTCAAAAAGTTTGTTGACGGTAGATCGAATCACGGCAATGTCATTGTCACTTTCAGCGCCTGACGAGTCTTGTTAATCTTAACTGCCTAATGGTATTGTCAAACAATTTTGAATTTGAACCTTATCCAGTAAGGTTTTCTTCACCATTATTGAATAAAAAAACACCATTAGTAAACATACCTGAAATTGGACCATCACTGCATGAAGTGACACATCGGGCACATACAGTAATTGTGAAAATTTTGTATCAAAACACGGCCAAATCAAAAAAATATACTAACATTTGTTTAGTTCACAGATATTTCGACATAAAAACAATTTTTCCACTGTTGCATTCCGTAAGCAACTATTATTTATTATATTTTCAAATAGAATATGTACGGCGCGCGACTAAAGTTCCAAATTTTCAATTGAATGACTGACTAAGCCAGATAGTGCTGCCATCTAATTTCAACGAATGCACTAAATGGGTGCCATTGATTGTTGTCACTGTCTTTGCGTAATCATAGATGTCGCTGCTTCGTTCAAATCAGAAAAAATATCAATTTTATTGGTTGTTCCACATAAGGGACTGAATGCAGTGTAGGGTTAAGTCAGTGTTGCCTCAGGGGTTTGAAACTTCTATAGAAAAAATAGACAGGAAAGATCTTTGGAAGCAGGTGACATCTTTTGGACAGGGAAGGAAGAATATCCCACAGCAAAACTAGTTATTTTTGGAGACTTTAACGCCCACCATCGTGAGTGGCTCAGTTCTCGAACCAACAACTATGCACGGATATCTGCTCTGACCTATGGATTCTCTCAGCTGGTACTTTCTCCAACGAGAATACCAGATATAGAGGACCATACGAGCTCCTTATTGGACCTTCTGCTGACTACTCGTCCAGACGGATACTCCGTCTCAGTGGATGCGCCTCTTGGCTCCTCGGACCACTGTCTCGTTCGGACTCAAATGTCATGTACACAACCTGATCCATCTGGGCCAACTAATTGGCGTCGTGTGTGGCACTATAAGTCGGCAGACGGGGATGGATTGCGAGAATTTTATGCATCGTACCGGTGGAGGCAGATCTGCTTTAACTCAGAAGATTCTGACGTCTACGCAGCCGCAGTCACTGAGACAGTCCCTGCTGGTATAGAATGCTATATTCCTAACCCGCGAGTAGCTGCCGGCGTCAAAAAACGACCGTTGCTTAATAGGTCTTGCAGAAAAGCTAAAATCCTTAAGCAAACTGCATATGAGTCATGGACCACGGCTCGTAATAATAAGGATCTGAATATTTCTGAGTTAAAACGCAAATTAAATGCTGCCTCGAGGTTCAGTAAGAAAGCAACTGCCAGAGCAAAATTCCAATTCATCGGCAAAATAGGTGGGTGACTAGCTATCCTTCTGGGAGTCGTGCTTTCTGGACGCTTGCCAAAGCTGCCGAAGGGAACTTTTGCCAGTCGTCGTTACCACCACTGCGAAGACCGATGGTGACTTGGCCCATAGTGCTAAAGAGAAAGCCGATCTATTGGGCAGTCTCTTTGTCTCGAACTCGAACATGAACGATGAAGGCGCTGTACCACCTACTATACCGTGGTGCGGTAAGACCATGCCGGAAATCTCCACAACACAGCGGGAGGCTTAAGCAGTGTGCTCCTGAATTATGTCCTGTACTCACGCTCCTCTTCGCGCTTTCCTACCACACTAGACAGTTTCCGTCTTCATGGAAGACTGTTTATGTGCACCCGGTCCCCAAAAAGGGCGATAGATCAGATCTATCGAATTACAGGCCTATCGCTATTACCTCTCTACTCTCCAAGGTGATAGAGCGTGTGATCAACACACAGCTTCGAAGATGCCTAGAAGAACACGAACTGGTCAGTGACCGTCAATATGGCTCCTGCCTGCTTCGTGTCTCTCCTCTTGAGCTCCCGACACTAGAACCGTGACGGACTGGGATAAATTTGGGCAATTGCTCGAAAATCCCAGCTCGCCACATCTAGACCGCGTTCCCAACGTAATCTCATCCGCGACCGACCTAAACGTAGCTATCGACTCACTCACTATCCACCTGACCGCCACCGTTGGCGAGTGCTCAAGACAGGTGTCGGTTGGTGATTATCACCACCTAATCCTGCCTCAGCACATCAGGTCGCTAATGACTGAGGGTAACGCGGCCCGCCGCGCACGCGATCGCGCTCCCACTATCGATAATAAAGCTCGCTTCAACGACTTACACCGCCGTGTAAGAACCGCTGTAGCTGAGCTTCGCGCCCAACGTTTCGGTGATCCCATGGAGAACATTTCTCCTTCTCACCAAGCTTATTGGCTCTAAAATCCGAAACCGCCAACTCTCTCCTTCCGTTAACTCGTCCCAACAACGTTACCGCGTTCAATGACGACGAAAAAGCGGATTGCCTAGCGTCTAGCCTCCAAGCCCAATGTGCCTTAAGCACACAACCGTTCGATCCCGACCACGTGCGCGAGGTAGACGGCGAAGTGGAGCGCAGAACTTCTCTGCCTCCACAAGACCCCCTGCCCCCTGTCACTGTCGACGAAGTCGTACAGGTCATCAAAGACCTACGCCCCCGTAAAGCCCCCGGTGCGAACAGTATCTCTAACCATATCCTAAAGCGCCTCACTCTTCCCCTTCTCTGCCTCCTAGTAGCGATCTTTAACGCTACTATCGAACATTGCATCTTTCCTTCTCAATGGAAAGATGCAATTGTTATAGGCATCCATAAGCCAGGCAAAGCTCGTACCGAGCCGTCCTCCTATCGCCCTATAAGTTTACTAAAGGCCCTTGGTAAACTCTATGAACGCCTCCTCCTCGCTCGCCTACGGAACGGTATAGTCTCCAGAGGCATTTTAATAGACGAGCAGTTCGGCTTCCGTGCCAAACACTCATGCGTCCATCAAGTCCTCCGCATAACGGAACATATTCTCACTGGCTTCCAACCAGCATTAGGTAAGACCCGCCACACGGGCGCTGTCTTCTTCGATGTAGCGAAAGCTTTCGACAAAGTCTGGCGCAACGGTTTAATTTTTAAACTGTACAACTTATAGTTGCCAGATCGTCTCGTGCTCATCATACGAGACTATTTGTCGAATCGTAGCTTTCGCTACAAAGTTGAAGGCACTTTCTCTTCCCCCCGTCCCATAGAAGCAGGAGTCCCGCAAGGGTCCGTGCTCGCCCCCATCTTGTACCTTCTGTACACTAATGACATCCCTAAAACGATAGGTACCCAATTAGCCCTCTTTGCGGACGATACCGCTGTCTATACCACCGATAGGCAAGTGAGTCGAATCACTAAGAGACTCCAACCCGCTATCACCGCCCTAGGCGAATGGTTTCGGAAATGGAGAATCGAGGTGAATCCCGACAAAAGCTCTGCCGTCCTCTTTACCTCTCTCTTCGGTCGTACCATTCCCTGGCAAAATAAGACCAAATATCTCGGTGTGACCATGGATAGTAGTTTGAGCTTCCACGCTCACACCAAAATAGTCAGAGACCGAGCCGCTTTTGTCCTCGGTCGTCTTTATCCCATGATAGGCATACGATACAGTAAGATGTCGCTTAGAAATAAGCTAAATCTTTACACAACTTGCATCCGCCCCATACTAGCTTATGCTAACGTAGTCTTTGCGTTATCCAAGCGCAATCTCCACAAACTACAGACCCTCCAAAACCGCTTTCTCAGAGCGGCCTCTGGGGCCTCTTGGTACGTTCGCAATGCGGACCTACACAGAGACTTCGAACTCCCCACGATTCCCCAATATTTCAAAGACATGGCAGTCCGCTTTTTCGAGCGTACGCAAAATCACCCGAATCGATTAATTGTGCAATCCACAACGTATCATCCCCCCGATCGACCCGGGCACGGTCGTAAAACTATAGTTAGGCGGCCTCGGCACGTACTAACGGCCCCAGATGACGATCTCGCTGTCCGGATAGCGAGATTAGTCTCTACGACCTCCCCGAATAGGGCCTCCCTCGAAACACGACGCCGACGTCCCCGGGTTCGTCGGCGCCCACAAGGATACACGAGGTATCAAAGAGTGCCGGGGCGCTTCTCGCCCCCACTCAATCGCAACCATACCCGCGTAACGGGGAACTCTCCTCCTGACGGTGACTCACCTTCGGGTTCGAGTCTCACACCGGTCGAAGGGACGCCCCCGAGAGCGACAACCCAAGCCAAGGCTTCCCCCGCGGGGAGCCCTTGAGCGTTGGGCGCTATATGGGCTGAGGCTTCTTCAGAGTCTCGCCCCAAAAGCCCGGTAAAGCAGTAATGGCTGCAACAGCCAACTGCATAGACAGTTCAGAAAAAAAAAAATCCTCTTGAGAAAGGTCGCGCGTGTAATCTAAACGTTTGCGACACTTGTATAATGATGATAATGTAACGCTTACGTTACAAAGCAAATAAAATCCTTATATGTACTTAATATATACTAACTAACTAATAATAAACTAACTTAAATTAATTCGAATCTACTTGATGTCTAAGATACTACTAATTACTTAATGAATCTATATTATATATAAATCTATATAGATTAGAATCAGAATTACTTTTAAAATGTAATGTAAATAAATGCAAGGCTATATTTAAATTTGAGCTGTAGCTGAAGATATCATAAAGATATTTAAATTACTAGCTCAGTAAAAAACTTGTAACCTATGGGGTATATCAGTTAGTCCTTAGCGGAATTATTGATTTTATAACACCAATCTTAGCCATAATATTTAATAAGTGTGTTGACGAAGGGATATTCCCAAACTTAATAAAATATAGTAAAATAATACCACTTTTTAGTAGTGGAAGTAAAGGTGATTCTTATAATTTAAGTCCTACCAGCTGCCTGCCTTAAGCAAAATTTTTAAAAAACTTATGTTCAATCAGATGCTTAAACATTTTAACTTAAATGGATTACTCTTCTACTACTATACTCAACAGTTTGGTTTTACAAAAGGGCGTTCCAAAACTGTCGCAGGTGTTTCCTTTAAACAACATATATTTGATGCTAGGGAACAGTCACAGAATGCCATTGGTATGGTTGACTTTGACTTTAAATCAATCCGAACCGGTGGTAATTTTGGTATTTTTTTTAGTTGACATTTAAACTAACGATTCAAAAGTGCTGTTTCGAAGTCAAAGTCAAAATGTTTTGTTCAAATTAGGATTTTACAAACACTTTTGAATCATCAAAGTTATGAAATACTATTTTTTCAAATCCGGTTCACAGTATTGTTGATTTCTACCGAAAACAATCCGGGAACAAACATGATAGTTAGTCTTTTACAAAAAATCTTAAAAACTACAAATACAATCAATGTTTTAAATAAAAGTTTCAAGCCGTGTTTATAAGTCTATTTGAATAAAAAAATTGAGTTTGACTATATAAACCACTTGATATTTCTAAATTATTCGTAAATTACAATCAGGGAAGGTAAAACTATATAATAAATATATGTTGAAAAAATATTACTAGTACAAAAATCAACTAAGACAAACTCATTATCTTCATTAGTAGATAACTAACTGCATTGACTGTACGATGAACACTATGACGTAGCTGGCTACAGTCGAAGTACTACTCGTCGCACTGAACTCCACTGCTAGATAGTGACTTCCGTGTCGACGCTGCGCAGGACAACCTGACACCTGCACTCAGACTGGCACGAAGCTATTGTGGCTACTTGAAAAGACAATGGTATTTAACTGGGACGTATCAGGATTCCTTAGACGCTGTGTCTGTGTATACTACCAACGAACTTGCTCTCCACTAATAGGTTTATTGACATACCCTGCCAAATTGTAACCTTCTCACTTCTTATTCTATTAAATTTAATGTAATTATCTAATATAACTTTTATTTTACTTGAAATTTAAATATTCAAATTCTGAACTTATTTTGCGACGGAGGAGCTGTCCACCGCCACAGCGCAAATGTCAGTTAGGTAGGACACTTCTTTATGTCTAATATGTATGATTTTGAGGTCGTATGAACAAAATTCGAGCAAACTTGCGATTGTTGCGAAGTCGCGTTATATCAGAATAACGCCTGAGACCTTAAGCCTGCATTTAAGGACAAAATAAAAAAAAATTAAAAGCATCAGACTTCAGCCGGTCCTTAGGGGCCAACGAAAACAATTTGAAAATAACCAAAGACTTGGCAGCATGGTCCAAGTCCAAGCCTGTCCTTAGGAATAAATAGAAAAAAAAAGAAAGGAGGGAAAATATTTTTTTGGGTGTAATTGGTTATTTTTAAAAAACACAAAATTTTTACTTAGAATTTGCTTAGAAGGTCATTGATAATTTGTAAGAAACTACTATGGATATTGTAGAGTCCATAAAACGAAATAAACAATACACCAAATGTAAATTAATTGTGAAAACATGGGAAAAGGAGTTCAAAGTAAAACATTCTCGTACTCCTTCGAAATTCGACATTAAAGAGGCACCAACCAAAATAAAATATGCTTACAAAAAATATTTTCAGTTAAAAAGTGAAGCTTTAGAAAGCTCTTTGTCAGTTTGTGACATTGATGAAAAACAGGAAGACTCTCTAGAATTCACACATTTAGAATTTTCCTTGGAACCAGAGAGTCCCTCAATAGAGCAGTTAATGCCGACTTTACCTAGTGGACAAGAATTACAGAAGCTTCTTTCAAATGCCAATAAGGAAACACTTCCAATTGTTACGAAGCCAATAAGTCCCTTTACTGATCAGTTATCAAAGAAACTATTTCAAAATAGTAAGTTTTCTTTAAGAAATCCTAGGAAGTTTTCTATTTCTAAATCACAGTTTGATTTAAGTCAGTCAATTATCAGTGATAAAGAGAATGAATGTAAAGAGTCAAACATCAGTTTACCCAATGATGATCTATTTGAGGTACCTTTGGAAATAACCAATGTCTGTGACATTAATACCTCTATTAGAAAAGAAACTTTCATGAATGATATTTTTGCTAGTGTTAGTAATAGTGTGAAAAATAAAGTAGTGCGACACTTAGATGAATCTTGGCTTGACAGGGCAGCTGGTGAAAATCCCCACAGTTGTAGAAATAATAATACAGCTGCAACTGAACATTTTGGCTTAGGAAATATCAAATTGGCTAACGATCATTCTAAAACTTATGATCCTGATAATACCAAAGTAGTACATGATAAACCTTGTGATATTGTTGAAAATAGTGGTTCTGAAGAAGAAGATTTTGGAATAGATAGGTTGAAACCTGCATTAAAAAAAAGGAAAATAGATGTTATTACTAATCAAGAAGGAGAACAAAGCAGGCACATAGAAAATATTGATAACATAAATTCTTTATATTTAGATATAAAAATAAAGGGTTCAAAAAAAAGAAAACAGGATAAAGTTAAAAGGACAAAACCTAAAAGTAAGGTAGACCAAGATATACCACCTAATATTGCTGATTATTTACCATTTGGATTAGAAAAAGACATCAAACCGCGTCACATTTCAGTATCCAATGTTTTAAAAACCGTTGATGTAATAAATCCTAGTATTTGTGATACTAATCAAAGTATAGATAAATTAGAAAAGAAAATTGAAAGTGGCACACTGAATGAAAACTTTGTTAAAATTAATATTGAAAAAAAAGTATTTGTTCGTGGTAAGAAGAACATGTCATTTTCAAAGTACAAAAAGAAATTATGGAAAGATAAAAAAGCTTTGCACTCATCAATGGAGTTTCCAGAATCTGGAAAGATATCATGCTTTAAATGTGGAACAGTAGGCCATATGGCAAGATATTGTACCGCTCAAAAATCTGACTTGTTACTGCCACTAGAAAATTATGATGAGAATGATATGCCTACTCTGGATGATATGCAAAAGATTGTTGCTGAAGAGACAAGAAGTCTTACACTAGCTGAGCAACTTAATCTAACTGTTTATGAACCAAGTCCGATCCCAGAAATGGTTATGAAAATGTTGAATGAAAACAATACCCCTAATGATAAAGTTCAGCCAATATATTCCAATTATGAAACAGATATACCTGAAGAAATACATAAAGCTCTTCGATTATTTGATCATGAATCCTTTAGACCTGGACAGAAAGAAGCTGTCATGCGTATCTTATGTGGGATGTCAACTTTGCTTATCTTATCAACAGGAAGTGGGAAATCTCTTTGTTATCAGTTGCCTGCTTATATTTACAGCCAACACTATAAATGTGTTACTCTAGTTATATCTCCTCTTGTCTCCCTTATGGAAGATCAAGTTTTAAATATGCCAGAGTTCTTAAAAGCAGGATGCTTACACACAAATCAGCCTCCCACGCAGCGTCAGAAGATCTTAGAGTTATTGAAAGGAGGTGAGATCAATATTCTTTTGATTTCTCCTGAAGCTCTGATATCAGGAGACACATCCAATGGATTTTCTGGATTATTTAAATCATTGCCTCAAATAGCATTTGCCTGCATTGATGAAGTCCACTGTGTATCACAATGGAGTCATAATTTTAGGCCAAGTTATTTAATGATTTGTCGGGTTTTAAGAGAAAAACTTAATGTCAAGTGCATACTTGGTTTAACAGCCACAGCTAGTCAAACAACAATAAAAAGTATAATTAGTCATATTAATATACCTGATGGATTATCTGGTGTTGTCACAAACCCTAATTTACCTGATAATTTATGTTTATCAGTTTCATTTGAGAAAGACAAAGACAGAGCATTAGTGTCTCTGTTGGTCTCAGAACGTATTAATGCTTTTAACTCAATCATAGTTTATTGTATAAGAAGAGATGAATGTGAACGTGTTGCAGCAGTGCTTAGGTCATGCCTTCAACAACCTGGTAAAGTAAGTATGGAGAAACAAAATAAGAAGCGTAAAAGAATGTCCTACATTGCTGAAACTTACCATGCAGGTATGTCTGCTGCTCAAAGAAGAAAAATACAAAAACATTTTATGGATGGTACATTGAGAATTATTGTTGCTACTGTAGCTTTTGGTATGGGAATTAATAAACCTGACATTCGATGCATTATACATTATAATACACCAAGCAGTTTTGAGTCATATGTGCAAGAAGTGGGTAGAGCAGGCCGAGATGGACAGTTTGCTTATTGTCATGTAATTATGAACAATAAAGACACGGACAAAAATGAACTTCTTAAACATATCCATGCAAATACTATAGATAGACCTATAATAAGAAGATTACTGCAGAAAGTCTTCATTCCCTGTGATTGTGTTAAAAGCTCAGAAAGTACTTCTACAGAAATTTCACATTTGAGATGTAGAGGTCATGAAATAGGAATTCCCATTGATTCTACTGTTGAGGAGTTAGATTTGCCTTCTGAAAATATTTCTACATTACTATGTTACATTGAGCTTCATCCCAAGCACTATATAAAAGTTTTAAATAATGCATATACCATATGTCGAATTTCATCCTATGGTGGACCACAGAAAATTCTTGAAGCAGCCAAAATGTGTCCTCCCCTTGCAATGGCATATCTTATAGAAAGTAAGAAGGATCCAGAAGCAACAAAAAGGAGTGTCCTGGAATTTCCTGTCATTGAAGTGGCAGCTGCAATTGGTTGGGAGAGCGGAATGACTAAATATCAGTTGAAGAATTTGGAATGGACTACTGAAAATGGAATTTCTAAAAGATCTCAGTTAAAAGTAGAGTTTAGTACACTTGGGTTTCGAATAAAAGCTCCAGGTGACCTGAATGCAGCAGAACTAGATAACATATTAGATGATTTGCATAATTTTGTACTATCTCAAGAAAAAGCAATGCTATCCCAATTAGAAGAAAGTAATTCAGCTTTTAAAAAACTTGCAAATTATTCTTCAGAAAAGAATCAGTTGTCTGATGAGTGCCTTATAGAGAAGTCCAAAGAATTAAAAGCCTTAATAAGGAATTATTTTGAAAGAGAAGATGTCTTATCTGCATCTGTAGTTTTAAAAGAGAGACCTTTGGATGTTGATAATGTAATGTCTGATGTACGTGCATTGATTGTATCTTACAAAGACTGCACTTTTACTGGCCGTAGTGTTGCAAGAATTTTTCAAGGAATTTCTTCTCCAAATTTTCCAGCAATAGTTTGGGGAAGAACAAAATTTTGGAGATCTCATATACATGAAGATTTTTATGGATTGGTTAAAATTGCTACACAACAAATCATTCAAATGAAAATGCACTGACCATGAATGTTGCATGTTAGTGTATAAGATTTAAAATTTTAAATATTTGTAATTGTGTTTTTTTTGTCGCTATAAACAGGGTGGGGTACGCTCTAATGAGCATCCAGCATACTAAGAAAAAATAATTACGACACTAGATTACAGTAGCTGATTGCCCAGGAAGTAGAAACTCACGACTATTGCCTATTAGGTAATAATAGTGGTCATTTTCTAAGTAGTATTTATGTGTCAAGCAGGCAGGCAGTGAAACTACTTTAGTATTTGAATTGTGTGTGCAAAGGATATTTTGGGGTGCTAAATTATACCTAGATATAAAACTCAATATATTTGTCTGTTTATGTTCTTTTCACAGCTAAACCGCTAAACTGGTCTTAATGAAACTTGGCTGTGTAAAAGCTTGCACCTTTGGGAAAGACATATGGTACTGAAAAATGTGTGTGTCAAATAAGCGCATCAAGGATTAAAATGAAATGGACAGAACCACAGCCAAATTTATTGAAATTTTATAAGGAGGTGGGTAGGACATAGCCCTAGCATTACATTTGCATTTCATAGTATTAGAAAAATTTCAAGTGTAAGTCGGATGAGCGCTGAGAGGATAACCAAAGCTGTAGCAATCTTCTTACTATAATCAAGGAGTTTCCGTAGGAATCCCACGCCGATAATTGAATTCAGTGCGGGTGGAGCCGCGGGAAAAAGCTAGTACTTATTTCAAAATAGAATGTGAAAGAATGTAAAAGCAAAAATGTAGGTAATACTATTGGAACTAATAAAAAATATTAAACTAGCTAGGTATGTAGACGTACCCCGAACGACCACGGCACGGTCGAAAGACCATTGTTAGGTGGCCTCGGCACTTAGGTACTAACGGCCCCTGACGACGATCTCGTTATCGTAGCCCCCCCCTATGACGCCCGCCCGGGTTCGTCGGCGTACGCACGGACCTTCAGCCCGCACACTCACCTCACACTTCTCGTCACCACAATCGCGACCGCGTAAGGAATTCCCCTCCTGACTCACTTTCGGGTTCGAGGCTCACGCTGGTCGAAGGGCGATCCCAAGAGCGACAACCCAAGCCGAAGCTCCCCCTGCGGGGAGCCGTTAGGCGCTATATGTCTATTAGTCCAGTAAATGACGGTAAAAAGATGGTACAACCTAACAATTCTTTCAAGAAAGATGGATTTTCTTCAAAATGTGGGATTAAGCTGTACTTACCATCCACTTCAAAATCTACCCTATGCTGATGTGTGCTTTTGACTCTTAGGGTTGAAAAATACCCCTAATTGACAAATTCACAAATTTAGGCATTTAACGAATGAAAAAACATATAAAGCTTTTGATGAATGATAGTGATATAGCTTTAAAAACTATTTGTGATTTTTCAACCCCTATTTTATTCCTTACACCCTTTTAAAACACCCATTTTGACACAAAATTGAAAAAAAAACACTTCGATATATTTTATTTCTTGTTTTAATAAATTATAATATTTAAATCGTAGACATCTTAAGGGAATTGTTATAATTAGTTTTCATCCCCTAAAACCACCCCGTATGTTTGTTACTTCTCTACGCTCAAACGGCTGGACTAATTTTGATGAAAATTGGTATGGTATATTGGTATTTTTATCGCAAAAAAGTTTTCGTGGGAATTACTATAACTGAGCTTAAACGAACTATAGCTCACTATAGCAAACTTCATTAGTATAATTAAGGAGTTTGGAGCCGATAACCAAATTTAGCCTCTAACAAAATTCATTAAGTACTTACCAGCTATTCCATTAATACTATAAATGCGAAAGTGGTTCGTTTCTCACTTACGCTTGGATCAGGAACCGATGAACCGATTTAGATAAAATTTGGTACGGAGATAGTTTAAGTCCCGGAAAAGGACAAAGGCTATTTTTCATCCTGGAAATTCAAAAGTTTCTGCGGCAATAACTATAACGTTTGTTACTAAATTCTGCTGCAACGGGGCATCCAATTGAGCTGAAATTTCGCACCAAGATAGTTAAAGATAATGAGACGGAGAAGGACAAAGGCTACTTTTTGTCCCGGAAAATCCAAAAGTTCCCGCAGGAGTAACTATAACCAAAATCCACGAACGAACCATAGCTGCAGCTATAGCGTGCTATACCACACTTCTTTAGTATAATCAAGGAGTTGCCGTAAGAATCCTACACCGATAACCAAATTTAGTGCGGGCAGAGCTGCTGGCAAAAGCTACTAGTACACTTATTATGTACATTATTTTGTAAAACGTATTTATAATCGACACAACTCCAATATTTTGCCAAATATTTTTTTTTTCCAAAGTGACGAAGATAAATTGCTAGGTATATAGCTAGTTATGTTACAAAGCTCAAAGCGCACTTTTGTTTTTACTTAACACTTTCCGTTTATTTGGCAATTACTACTGTTTTTGACTAAGAAAACGTAGTGATTATATTCTCTTTGGGACTAAGCTTGCATTAATATTCGGATGACTTACAAGAAAAAAAAAATATTCGACCCAAATTCATTGAACATGTATCGAAACCAGATGAATCAGATTATATTTAACGATACTCGATTGATACTCCCTCAAATATGTTTGAATGACTGTTATCTGTCCTCCGAATCAGTCGAGACACATAAATGATAGTGTCTCATATTTACAAGCCTCATTATCATACAATCGTAATCATGATGCATCATTGCAGAGCATTTGTTAGACTTCCCACTAAAATAAAAAATAAAAATTGAGATAAACCTTTAAGGGTGCGTTCCAAATCGCAACGACTGTCAAGTTGAATTCTTTACACTGCCATAGAAAAGGTTGAAATTCACTCCTGTCAGTGTAAAAATTAACTGTCAAACCCTCGTTCCAGAACGGGTTGATTTTTCAACTTTACCGTGCGATAATAACTCGGCGTGATTTGGAACATAGCCTAAAATGCAGTCGGACGTGCTTTTCGACCGCCAATTATCATATTTTATGCGGTATTGTATTAGGACGTCTCAACTCGACATAATTCATTGTTCATCCTGGTCGCAGATTGATACTTATGTACGTCCTTGAACTCAATTGGACGTATTATATTATTATGATGCTAACGGGAATCCGTGTCAATGTAAATAACTAGAAGTTGTTTGACTGCTTGACTATGGCGAGATCAGCTGACCTAGGCTAAGAGTATCACGCGATTTATAGTAATCGGTGGTTGCTTTGTTAGTTAATTAGGTTTTGTTTGTTAGTTTGTTTAGATTGTCTTAACGGTGACCTAGATATCAGTAAGGTAAGTCAGACAGTAAAAGACGTCCCGGAACTTCACTCTTATATTTTTTGAATACAAATCAAATAAATAAAAATAACCTATAAGCCTAAAAGTAGATAGGTAACATATCTTTTTAGGGTTCCGTTCTCAGACGGTGCCAACGGAGCCCTATTACTAAGACTACTATTAAATATCGGAATTCTCTTAAATATCTAAAGCCTTCACTCGATTGCCGATATTTGACGCTTCACATGCTACATAAAAACCAAAAAAAAGTTTGACTTGGTTTTTAGTAGCCTACTTACTTATTATTTTTATTACCTATTGTATTGGTACATATTGTATACTCTTTAGCTAATTATCAAAGTATTGCATTACTACTTTAAATGGAACTTCTTGCCAGCTTTTTTTGGCAGAAATTAACATTGTTTACATTGTATTGACGATTCAAAGTGTTCTTAGAAACCTACTTGATTAAAGTTTGAGTTACGCTGTCTGTCTGTCTGTCCGACCATTAAAGGCTTTATCTTTTAGACTGAAATAGCCCAAGTAACACAATGAAGCAACAGAATTTGCTCCATCCCAAGCCTGTATAAAAAAGCTGTAAGAAGTCTATATAAGCGCTTAGCCAGCTCTTATAAGTGCAATTTGGGACCCAAATTATACAGACTTTGGATTAAGAGTGACTTTTTTGTAGCATTACAACTGTTGTATAACGGAATTGTGAGTGCTTGATAAAGGTTGACAAATCTGCTTTTGACCTAGAATATGTCTTTTATGAATATGCGCTTACCCAGTCTGAGTTATTTATGAGCGTAAAATATGAGCATCTGCAAATGTTTTTTGTATTATTGCATTATTGCCGCTGTTTTAATGACCAACTAAAGTTATTCAGTATTTTAACTTAATGTAATGATTGTCGACGTGCAGGAATAATTATAATTGGGAGTGAAATTTTTGCTTCTCTTTCAGTAGATAATTGTGAAATATGGTTGCGGATATCAGTTTATTGTGAAAGTATATACATATTTATATTTCACGCGTCCTCGATATAAGAGCTATTTAATGAATGAATATATTAAAATACGATAAAATCAAAACATATTTCTGTATATTCTCAAGGATATTCTTATTTTTAGTAAACAATTTCGGTAAAAATGAAGGAGCGCATCACGTAAAATAGACTTAGTGTTATTTTGAGCATTCTGAAAATATAAAAATTAAATCGTAATATTATGGATATTAAAGCAAATGGTGGCAGGTTACTTACAAGCTTGAGACATTTTAAACATACGTTGAAGTGCTATCAGTTTAATAAAACTTGAAAAAACAGCTTGAGGGCAGTTTGTTGCCGTATAAATTACTTTATTAAGGGGATTGGCTGCATTGCAGCGTAAAGGAGTATGTAGTAATGCTAAAAGCATTCTGAGCGGTAAACACGTGCTAAAACTTGACTATTTACATAACTGATGATATTTCTATATTCCTTATGCACTTTCCGCTTGAAACCACCAGATTTTCTCCAAGATTTACGATACATTTGCACAGTTCGCAAAAATAATTTAAGAAACTAATAAATATTTGGGCTAATTAAGTAATATAGTTCTTAGCCAAAAATAAGGTTTTAATAAAACCATTGGCATTTTAAAATACTTCTCTGTACTTTACTATATAGCTAAAGGCCTTACTAAGGGACCTTCTATAAAGGATAAGGAGAAAAGGCTTTACTAATTATTTTATCAATGCTTATGTACAGCTGGCATCAAAAGAGCATTAACTTTTACCTTTAAATAGTTATAACTCTTTAAAATGTTCTTATATATTGGAGAGTTTTATTAGAGAATTTTACAAAGCTTGTTTGCTTGATTGTTGCTGTAACAAATTCGTATATAAGGCTATAAGTATTGCAGAATACCTATTAACTATTTACAATAGTTGTAAAGGAGAATATATTAATTCTTTATTACAACTTCACTTGCGGTATCGAGCCCTTAAGTCTGAGGAGAGAATTTGCCTCAGTGTGTGTGTTCTACCGCTTGTACAATGGGTTGTGTTCTGAGGAATTGTTCGAAATGATGCCCACGGCTACTTTCTACCATCGCACCGCTCGCCATCGGCAGGGAATTCATTCTCACACTTTAGAACCTAAATGGTCGCGTGCAGTGCGGTTTCAGAGAAACTTCCTTAAGTTGTGGAATGAGCTCCCTACCAATGTTTTCTGCAAGGACTACAGTATGGAGTTCTTCAAGAAAGAAGTTATTAGATTTCTGAAAGGTCGGCAACGCGCAAGTGATACCCCTGGTGTTGCAAGCGTTCATAGGCGACGGTGACCGCTTCCCATCAGGCGGACCGTAAGCTTGTTTGCCACCTTAATGGAATTTAAAAAAAAAAAAAAAAAACAATTGCTTAGCAATACATTGATCTAGAGCACTATACAACTTAAAGAATTATTAAGTTTGTTAAATTCTTTTAAACAGAATATATCCTTTCCGGAAGCCGTTATGTTTCTTTTGTTAGACTTGGAGACATATACTGGTTTTTATTTTCTCTATTATGTACTATATACTATACTATACTATTATATATTTGTATTTGTATCCGTTGTCTTAGTGCCGATGACACAAGCTTTGCTTACTTTGGGGCCAGACGGCGCTGTGTGTAATGTCCTAAACTATTTATTAGAAAAAAAAAATTACTTTAGTTAACAACGCGTATCCATATTAATATCACCCAAGTCTTATCAGAGCATAGTAATAATAATCAGCTGTGGAAGTTTGTGTGCTTAGGAGAGATTATATTTTCGACAACTTGCCTTAGGGTAGAGTGCAATAAATAGAGAAATAGGGAGAAAGAGAGGGGACAAAAAAAAACACACCGGCAAAAGTTCTAGTCGTATACGCATGAACTTAGGGTTCCGTAGAATTAGTGTTATAACTTGAGAACCGTTTTTTTCGAAATAATGTTTGTTGAAAGTACTTGCCTATAAAGCTCTATTATCTTGTTTTTTTTTTTCAGATAATTAGAACACGCGCTTTCAGAGTCATAATTATGCAAAGGTTATATAGGACATAAATTTCTACTGCTACAGTTACGAACAGTTATATAGCTAAATACGTATCATATCTTTAAAATAACTTAAGCAATGTATCTACCCAACTGCAACATAATATGTTCAAGCCATACATCGATCAATAAAACAAATCTAAACATAAAATAATTTTCAGGTTTTCGCCACGAAGTTCGCTTCTTAGTTCAGTCCAGCCTTGCCAATCTATTTTAAAGATGTATTATGCGTGTAGTTACTCCAAGGTGAAGGAACATCGTTATAAGAATTAAGTTTACGCATACGAACAAAAATTAATTGTGAATTAAGCCCTTTTATTTTAACTTTAAACACATCATACCCGATCTTACAATTAAAATTATTACTCTATCTACGGTCTTGTAACTGATAGGTACACATAATAATACCCATATTGGTTTATTAATAAACAAAAAAGCTTATTTAAGAAGTCTACTATGAATGAGAACCATTTTTTTTTTTAATTTTATATGTATCAAAGTATAGATCAATTAATAATGGTGGATTTTAAACAAAAATGCTCATTAAAGGCCTAATCCACATTATGTCCCTTAATTTTTCTCTCTTTGAATAGGTAATATTACTTCATTTAATTATGATACATACTGTACACATTAAAATAAAATGATTTATAAACAAAGGTGGATATAAAACAAAAATGCTTATAAAAGGCATTCACTGTGAATAAGTTCCCTTTATTTTTCCCTTTTAAATAGGCCACACCCCAACACACCTTACATTTAAAATTATTACTTCCTCTGTAATTAATTACTCAACGATCTTATTATCTATGTATATTATATTTAAATAAATTGTTAATAAAGATGGACTTTAAACAATCATGATTATTAAAGGCATGTATAAACAGAAAATCCTAATTATTGAACAGGACAGACAGAAAATAAATTTTATTAGCTTAGATATTACGATATTAGGTCTTTTCTAGAGGTACTTTATAAATATGATTCTAAATTTATTACATAGGTGGTAAAGTTCTTTGTATAAACGCTTGCATGTCTTTAAGTTCCCCATCGGATGAGCTGTGAGTTAGTCCCTGATAGGTGTTGAACTCGATGTTCTTCATGAATGTTTTAAGAAAAGAAGCCGTCATCTGGCCCCATTTGAAGGGCACCACAGGGTCACAGTCACCATGAGCTTGGAATATCTGAAATGAAATATAATAAAATTCAATTTACTAATAATGGTTTTTGCCATTGTCTCAGTATTTAAGTAAGCCAACAATCTCTTTCGCAATATATTATGCCGGCGCGGGCGTTTGACATACTAGGATAGAGCGATCCCCTATCCGATGACCGAGGAGAAATGTGACAGAGATGAGTTGTTACAACGTTGATTTGTCACAAATCATAATGGATAGAAAGCTGGAAATGACGCTTTGTTTTTGATATTTCAAAAAGCAATTAAGAGCAATGGTCGCCTATGGGCTTGAAACCCTTTAAGATTTGTAACGTTTGCGCAGGAAAATATGTCGAAAGTATTTTTGCAATATTATTTTAACACGTATGTTTTAATTATTTGACTTTGAGAGCTTGCTGTTGATGTTCAAAGCTAGCTGCGTATTTTTAGGTTATAACATTTTCACTGACAAGTAGGATATTTTTGAACCTAGGAAGCTGTCATAGCTTATCAAAACTCTCTTTTTCTGTATTTTATATATTTTTTGCAAATGTGAGTTTTTATCATAATTGCATAGCACGAGTGTCAAAAAATACTAATTTCGTGCAATTGCTTGAAATGCTTTTAATTATAATAAAATATGAGATGCTAAACAAAACAAAGCTTTTACTATGTATATCTCAGACAACGGATACAAATACATATACGTTAATACACACATATAATTATACATAGAAAAACCCAGAAACATAAATGTTAATCACATAAATGTTTGTCCTGAATCTAACCCACGCACCCTCTATTCAGCAGTCGGGACATCAGCCACTGAGCCACGGAGCTGACGATCGCACGTATGTTGAAAAGCGTTTAGTAGACTAGACTAGATAAAGCATGATTTTCTCGAAACTCTTTCTAAAAACTGGTAAAACTTACTCTAGGACCTAGGTGTTTACGACTTTTTTAGTTTTGTATAATACCTTTCATGTCTTCAGTTTAAATCTGTAGTTTATTAATAGGCGGTTTAAATGGTTTAGTTCTTGTTAATGTCTGGTTGAATGTAGATAGATCCCAATGATCGCAATAGATATAAGCGTAGGTTGGGCATCTGTTCAGATTTACGTAGACGTTCCTATATTCTATTCCTCGGGAAAATTTTAATCCTATCTTGAATTAAAAACATAATTTGCGTGTGTACCTAATAACACGCAACTGGTATTGCTTAACCACATCCACTAGGCTGTTTGCATAATAGTTTAATTAATGAATAGGAAACGAAAAGTTAGTGGTGATCTAGTGTTTTTCGGTGAAGGAAAACGTCGTGTAGAATATAGACGTACCTCTGCGAGTCCACCACCCACTCTGGCCCCGTGTAATGAATTATGTCCCAAATCTCACTTGCCCAATAAGAGTCAGTAAGCCGGGCCCCAACAATATGGACGTATGAAGGCTGGTAAGGGGGAAAGGAAACGCTGCTGCTTTGGTCAGGTTGCATGTAACCAAAACAAGCCTATTGTGTTAGCGATGGATCCTTGTAATGTAAAAAGTTAAATCTGGAATAAAATTTTCAGATTCATGGAGATGGATCTATATCCGACACCTCAAGGGTCTTACGTTTGTTGTACCTATAAGATAAAAATTAATAAATAAAAAAAAAACTGGTTGCCTGTAAAGTCGGTATACGGGCGAAAGTTTTACGTGACAATGATTTTATGTCTGTCTCTCTCGCTCTTAGGCGGGCGCGTGCCTCTCACTCGCTCTCATTGTGAGCGCATAACGTGAGCGGAGCGTAACGCAGTTTCTTGAAGTGTCACCCGGCAAACCAATTTATAAGACGTTGTCACGTCAAAAAGTTAATATACTTACAGGTAAGTCTAAAGGTGCTTTGACTGCATCAGGAAAGTGAGAATGTCGAGGCAGCCAGCAGGACAGACCCATAACACCAGCCAGACGTTCTTGATATGTGAGAGCAGAGTGGATAGCCAAGGCACCTCCTTGTGAAAATCCACCCAACAACACTCTGTTTGCAGGAACACCAGACTAAAAATAAAAAAGAATTTAATACTATACCAAGTGTCTACATTCTACAAGTGTTCGTCGATTTTTTAAACTACATATTTGACAGCAAGTTAAAATTTAATAACAAAAAAAAAACAATCGCCTTAAAAAAGATGCACAAATAAAATCTGATTTTATATAAAATTGATTACAGTTAGAAGTTGGCTTCATGCAGTGTATTATAAACTGTTAAGTACATAGAGACCAAATTCGAACTGTAATTCAGATCAGATTTTTAGAAATAAGTAATTATTTTAACCTTTTAAGTGCATCTTTTTGAAGCCGGTTGTTTTTTTTTGGTAAAGTTTTTTTTTTAAACTTTTAAATGACGAATTTCTTTTTTTTGTCTCGTACATCCTAAAAACATCCATACTCTTAAACTTTATACAATCATCAACATTAAAGGCGTTTCACTACTAAAAGAATTTCTCGAATCGGTCCAGGCGCCTTTGAGTAATCGTGAAACATACGAAAAAAGAATTTTCGACATAACCTCAAAGTTTTCGAGAAAATGACGAAAAAAACGATTTCTCTGTTTTTTATTTTTTTCTCGCGTGAAAATTATTTAATTTAAATGAAACTTTGTGAAAATACGTAATTATTTGCACACAATAAGCATGAATTTTTTCAATTATGGAAAATTAATATTTTTCGAGATTTCACCATTTTTCCGAAAAAACACCCTTATCTTTGGTGAACAACTTTATTGATTTTTTTTTGGTTTCTGATGTTGTACAAAGTCTTATTTTTTTCGTCGTGATGTCTACTTTCAAATGGTATATCGATTTTAATTATTCATTGTTATTAAGTAGCTTAAAATTAAGAAAAACCGAAAAAAAAAAATTTAGAATCCCGAACTTACCGATTTTTTTCATTATTTTAAATTTTTTAGCATATTTATGTTAATAATTTATAATATTTTGATGAAATAACTTACTTTGGTATAAAATGAATAAATTTAAATGAATTAATTTATTGGAAACAACGCTAAAATTTAATAGAATAAAAAATAACAAAATAATGTTACGAATTCAAAAATAAAAAATTTACAAAATTTAAAATTTCACAGCATACAGGTATTTGAAATGCCCGCCAAAAACGACTGAAGGTTGGGGAGAGAGAGGGGTAGGATAAAGTAAGCCTGAACAAGAGCAGCAGAGCTCGTTCTGTTGTAGTAGTAAATTTCTATTCGACTAGTTGTGTGAAAATATTTTTTCAGTTGTTGATGCGTCCTTTGTTAACACACGTGGTGATTAAGATTTCAATTAAAATTAAACAAATTAATAATTGACAATAGTTTACTGCCGTTGGATAGTAACAAAGTGGGTTGAGTATTAATTTTATAGCCTTTAACATTGTCAGTAGCTTTTATAATTTTAATATTATTGTAAATTCATACATGATAATTACAATTCTTAAATGTTACAATAATGTTTTTTTTTGATGTGTACGCTTGAAGCTACAACTATTAACCTTAATTTAATATTATTTCAATTTATTCTGGAGTCATAGGTGATGAAACAATTAACTGCTATCGAGCTCGTGAAGTAGGTGAAAAATCAATGAAATCTGTTATTGGAAACAATTTTGGTAGTGTTAAATTTAAAAAAACAAACAAAGTAGTTCCTCTCAAAGCACTTCAATCATCAGTAAAAGTTAACGGTGAAAAAGTTATAATTAATCCATTACTGTTATTTCAAAGAATTTCGTTAAATATTAACAGCAAAGATGATATGAAAGAATATTTGAATTATGAACTAGCTCCTTTTCCTCTGTCACTTTTTACAGAAAATGGTCTAAGAAAGAATAAGAAATCCGAGGTGTACGACGAATTCACGAGTATTAGTGCTTTGCCAGTTTGTAGCAATATTTTACACGTTATTGACGGCGGGTTTTTACTACACAAGGTTATTTGGCAAAAATATGATAGTGTCGATGAAATCTCACAGAAATATCTCAATTATGTTCGAAGTCATTATGCAAATAATAGTTATGTGGTTTTTGATGGATATCCTGAAGTAAATACGACCGTACCTGTCCCCATTGCGTCGGGAACAAAACAATCCGAACGCTCACGTCGCAATAAATCAGCTAAGGGGCCGTCCATATATTACGTCATTCTAAATTATGGGGGGGGGGGGTTGGTCTGCGGATGACGGTAAATGATAGATGGGGGGGGGGGGGTGTTTCGAAATTGACGTCATTCTTATTTATTTATTTATAGTTTATTTTTCACGTACAAAAAGATTATTTCTAAAAAGAAATTTCTTCCAGCACACCTAGTAAAATACTAGCTGCCCGCCCCGGCTTCGCCCGTGGTACTTACATGTATTATACATATAAACCTTCTTTAAGAATCAGTCTATCTATTTAAAAAAACCGCATCAAAATCCGTTGCGTAGTTTTAAAGATCTAAGCATACATAGGGACAGACAGCGAAAGCGACTTTGTTTTATACTATGTATTGATAATAAACACAATACTTAAATAATAACTACAACATTACATAATTATTAAAAGTACATATTAATACTATACTCATATAATACCCGATTTTTCTCAAATCTGCAATGTTTTATTTTGTCAAACTAGTAATGATGTCAATTTTGGGAGAAGGGGGGGGGTCATTATGAAATGACGATAGGATGATTATAGGGGGGGGGGGGGGTCTAAAATCTGAAAAAATCGATGACGTAATTTATGGACGGCCCCTAAGGTCCCAACATTTGAATATCAAAGTATAAGTAAAATACCCTTTTCACAAGAAATTTTTTTATCTAATCAATATAATAAAAAAAATTTAATCATCACAATATCAAATAAATTACAGTCCGAGGGCTTTTTATGTAAGCAAGCTCCTGAAGACGCTGACGCACTGATTGTTAATACTGCGATCCAATTAGCTAAACAAGATGATAAAACTGTAATAATCGTGGGTCAAGACATCGATTTACTTGTTCTTTTACACCAATTAAATTCGAATAGGCTGGAAATTTATTTTCACAAACCAGGCTCGAGCAACTTCAAAGATTTATTTTATACATCCCATTGTTTTAAACACGAACCATACACAAGTGTAATAGCGTTTCTTCATGCTTTCGCTGGTTGTGATACAACTTCAAGTTTTGATGGAAAAGGAAAAAAAACTATAGTAAGATCTTTGTTGGACATTAAAAATTTATTAAACCTAGCCAGTGTTTATTATCAAAAAGATGCAGACCACATAACCATAGCAAAAAATGAATCTCAACTTACAGCTAATATTTACAAATTTAAAAAAAATTATAATTCATTAAATCAATTACGATTTGAGCTGTATCAGCAAGCTACAAACAAATCCACTTTTAAATTGGAAAAACTCCCTCCAACTGAAGAAGCAGCTGCACAACACTCCTACAGAGTCTATTACCAATTGCAAACTTGGTTGGGTAATTTTGACAACGATCAGGACAACAAAAAAGCAAAGCATTGGGGCTGGAACGAAAATGTAGGACGACTCGTGCCAAAATACATCTCTGACAGTTCCGACTTGATTCCCGAAAAGTTATTAAAAAGCGTCAGCTGCACTTGTGAAAGTGGATGCAATAATCAAAGGTGTGGCTGCCGAAATCACGGCTTAAAATGTACCAATGTGTGCAATTCATGCACTGAGAACTGTTCAAATAGAGACAAAGAAGTATTTGTAGATTTAAGTGATTCTGAAGATATTGATGAAGAGCCAGCAAAGAATAATGACATCGAAGTTGAAGAGCCTGAAAATGCCAATGATTTTGAAGATAATACAGAATTTGAGAGATTGATTGATGAAGAAAACGAACCACAACAAAAAAGGTCTAAAATTGATTAGATTTTAAAAATTATTTTATTGATTTTCATTTTTATAAGTTATACACAACCAATGTTAATGAAGTAAATATCTGTAAATAAAATAAAGAATTAGTAGCCAATATAAATAAATTGTATGTTGTATTTTATTATATATATTTAGAATAATTTAATAAGCATGTAAAGTTTTTGATACTTAACTGTAGCTTATTAAAATTAATAAAGTACTTATGATTTCCATATAAATGTTAAG
Organism: Apoda limacodes; assembly: GCA_946406115.1. NCBI lineage: Eukaryota > Metazoa > Arthropoda > Insecta > Lepidoptera > Limacodidae > Apoda > Apoda limacodes. The sequence continues at coordinate 13,180,837 of OX291557.1, forward strand.
TTTCATGAAGTTTTCCCTACCTTTCCGTGATGAACTTCATTTAAATTTATTCATTTTATACCAAAGTAAGTTATTTCATCAAAATATTATAAATTATTAACATAAATATGCTAAAAAATTTAAAATAATGAAAAAAATCGGTAAGTTCGAGATTCGAAATTTTTTTTTTTCGGTTTTTCTAAATTTTAAGCTACTAAATAACAATGAATAATTAAAATCGATATACCATTTGAAAGTAGACATCACGACGAAAAAAATAAGACTTTGTACAACATCAGAAACCAAAAAAAATCAATAAAGTTGTTCACCAAAGATAAGGGTGTTTTTTCGGAAAAATGGTGAAATCTCGAAAAATATTAATTTTCCATAATTGAAAAAATTCATGCTTATTGTGTGCAAATAATTACGTATTTTCACAAAGTTTCATTTAAATTAAATAATTTTCACGCGAGAAAAAAATAAAAAACAGAAAAATCGGTTTTTCGTCATTTTCTCGAAAACTTTGAGGTTATGTCGAAAAATATATATAATAAAAGTTTTAGATTTTTTTATTATCTACAACTTTTGTATGAAACACTTTTCTCTAGGAGGTCTCATTCCGCCACGAATAACGAAAAACGGTTTTCATCCCTTAAATAGCACCCCATTTCACTACTTAATCTCAAGTTCGAAAGTTTTTTTTTTCATTGTTTATGACCTCAACTACATATTCCAGCCGGCCGTTGCCTGTTACTAATTTTTTTTTTTAGCTATAAAAATCCGTAACGGCCCCAGCCTACTTGTAGAACTTTAGTAGTAGGTATAAATATCAATGAGCTCACCACGTCAATGTCAAAAGCTACCACCCTCACGCGCCATGCTGTCAAATGATTACGGATAATATCTAACTGTCAATCCAGAGGAAACAAGTGCCGCCTGAAGTTGTCAAAATGTTAATGTCAATGAGTCATTGTCATTACGTTGTTACTTAATTTTGTGATTGTTAACAAATACAAACAAAGTGTGCCCCACGCGCAAGATAGCAATGTCGAGAACTTACAGAAGCCATGAGTAATTTTACATGATACAATGTTATCGTGACAGCCAAAATATCCTTTCACGTGCTGTCAATTTGTACTATGAAAGGTATAGTGTGTGCGACCATGTCATCACACCATTTTGAATGCTATGTACAGACATGAAGAACTTGGAAGCTTAGACCCACGGCCTGCCGTAGATGCAGGTAGATCACGATATCCGGGCGTATTTGAAGAGGGGGTAGTGGATTTCTTTAGAAACCATCATTGGGACCAGTACCAGGGACGGCGCGGTTGTATTCAACGTATGTCACACCTACGTATGGGAACTGCTCAACAGTGAAGGGCTCCACCCGTACCATTTCACTATTAGGTTTGGAAGCGAAAAGAAACACTTGTTGACGATTTAATTAACTTGGTATTTATTATCGTCTTTTAGAAGATGTGTAAACGTGGTCTTTCTAATAGAGCACAGCTAAGACTAACTTCAGAATAAAATATAATCAAACTCTTTACTTATAACAAATAGGCCTTTGTTCATGGTTTGACCTATAACGCATGAACGAGAAAGACTCTCAAACTATTAGTTAAAGAGGGATAGATTTATTTTTGGTTTATTCCAACAGGCCCCCTCAAAAATAAATTTTTACATAAAAAATTAATCCACAAAATCACAATAACAATAACAATAAATAATAGAACCTACACACCTTCTTTTATCTGGGAAACAATCAATTTGGTCCAACATTTGTTGCGCAGGATTAGGGAAACCCAGAAAACCTAATCAGACCAATTCACTTTTAGTAAGTATTCTTATCTATACTTATATTAATAAACTACAATGTCACCACTCCAAGTTTTTCTCTCATTGTAGAAAAACGGAATGTAGGTAAAGATTTCGTCAGAATGTCAGCCAACTAGTTACCTGTGGGAACATAAATTAGTTTAATAACATTTTTCTCTACCTTTTCTCGGTTGCCGTGTTCTTTACAGAGGCTGAATATATGGCATTGTTTGAAGCTGTCAAAGAAGTTTTCCGACTCTGTTTCTGTAGACTTTAAAAGCCTACTTGACAAAAAAAATATTTCGTCAACAATCACATCTCTAACTTTAACAAACTTTCCATTTACCATTTCCCACACCTTATAACCATTCTGTTCATAACCAACCAATATACCTTTTAAGGACTTTTCATAAAATTTTATTTTTCTAGTTTTATTTACAAAATAAACGGTTGAACCAAAAACCTTTAGATATTTCAGTTGCGGCTTTTTACTTTGCCACAATTCAAATGGTGTGTTATCTAATTTCAGTGCTTTAGTAGGGCTTATATTAATTAAATACGTAGCTGTGAGCACAGCTTCCCCCCAGAACGTTTTGTCTAACTTAGCACCAGACAACATGGCGCGACTTCGTTCTGTTATCGTTCTTATCATTCGTCAGCCATACCATTCAAAGAAGAGGTATGAGGCACTGTCATATGGTAGGAAATACCTTTTTGCAAACAGTACTCTTTCATTTCATTTGATAAATATTCACCACCGTTGTCACAATATAAATTGACTAATTTCGAACCAAAACGAGCTTCACACTTAGAAACATAATCTTTAAACATAGCAAAAACGTCTGATTTATGGGCTATTAAATATGTCACACAGTAGTGAGTGTATTCATCTACAAAAATCACAAAGTAGTTTTTGCCGTCAAGTGTTGAAGGGGTGATGGGACCACACACATCTGTATGCACATTAAATAGAGGTCGTTTTATAAATTTTGACTTTAACTTATTAAATGGTAAACATGATTGTTTTCCATTTATGCAAGCTTCACACAAATTATCATTTGGTGTAACATGATTTATTTGCTCTATATCAGAAAACATTTGCTTGCTTTTTATTTGCAAAAACTTAAGACTTGTCAATGTGGCCTAATCTTTGATGCCATAAATCATAACTATTATTATCGACCTTATTTGATAAGCGCACAGTATTTAAAGCACATTTATTAAATATAAATTTTATGCTAATTAAATTGTTTAATGACTCATCCTTTGTTACCATCTTACCACCCTCGTTGAATATCTTTACATCGCCATCCTTAGCGAAAACAATGGTCATACCATCGTGCTGCATTTTCTTGACTGACAGTAAGTTGTACGGAATATCAGGACAGAATAAAACATCCCTTAGCATGCCCTTTATACCTAAATTTGTGGTCACAGATAGGTTTCCTTTCTTTGTGGCACTTATAAATGTTCTATTCTTCACTACCGAAATTTTTAATGGCTCTTTTAGCTCCACAAAGTTTCGTGCCAAATCTTCGTTATTTATCATGTGATCTGAGGCTCCAGAGTCCAAATTGAAAGATATGCAATCTTTATTATCATGGTCATTACTGTAACTTTCGACCATAAAAGCAAATCCTGAAAAACTTGGATTTTCAGTTTCCGTATTTTTTGCTATTTGTACTGTTTTTAAGTTTTCAGAGCGTTGTTTGGCCTTATTATGAAAATAGCAGTTTTTCTGCATATGACCTTTTCTCCCACAGAAATAGCATTTCAAAATTCTAAATTTATCAGATTTTGATTTAAACGTTGATTTAAAACGTGTCCCGGAAGTGTTTCGAGACCCTTTAGAATTTTTATAATGACGTGGTTTCTGAAATATATTGGAATTTCTGATTTCCGCTTGTAAAACCTTCATACTTGTATCACGTCTTTCATGAATTAATTTTATTTCATGGTCAAGTAGTCGCGTTTTAACGAAAGTCAAAGTTCTGCCAGAGTTTCTATTGCAGTTATTACACCGTCGTTACTGCTTTGTCAAGTCATAAAAAGGTGTGTAACTTTATCAACCTCCTCCAATGTGGTACCTGCAGCTATTATTTCGCATATAAAATCTTAAAATCTTCTAAAGTGATTTATGAGTGGGTTATCACCTTCTAACTTCAAATTTAATAATTGTTTTCTTAATGCCAATTGAGTCGCTATGCTTTGTCTTTCATAAATTGAATCCAACTTAGAGAATATTTCTTTTGCATTCATATCTTCACTTATTAGACCTAGTGAAGAATCAGATAAATATTCTATACTAGTATTCTTTCCACGCCTCGTTCGGTTCCGTTGGAGCTTCGGTATCTAGCTTCACGTTCATTCAGTAAGTTACGCATTCGAAGCTTCCAAATACTATATTTTACACCATCAAAAGGTTTTATATTTCTTTTAAGTTGTCCATTTTTATTAAAACACAAAAATAATATGCAACTATCAACTAATTACTTTCAATAGAAGTTTAATTGCTTGCACACTTGATAAAAGTCACTTCAACAATTTTCACTTACAGTGTCTCTTTATTCTTAATTTTCAAAGTCTATATTTTAATTCACTGGGCCCATAACCTATTAGGTTTGGAAGCCAACAGAAACACTTGTTGACGTTTTAATTATCTTAGTATTTATTATAGTCTGTTAGAAGGTGTGTAAACGTGGTCTTTCTAATAGAGCCTAACTTCAGAATAAAATATAATCAAACTCTTAAACTTATAACAAATAGGCCTTTGTTCATGGTTTGACCTATTACGTAGGAACGAGAAAGACTAGATTTATTTTTGTTATATTCACCACGGTAAAGGAACTCACCTCACAAGATTAAATGCCACGCGTAGAATTTTATTGACTTTTTTAATTATCGTTTTTTGCGCTTGATATGGCTTCTGTTTACTATTATTATGTTCAAATAAAACATGTATGTTGAATAGTAAACAGAAGCTATATCAAGCGCAAAAAACTATAGTTAAAAAATCAATTCCTATGTCTTTGAAAGTCGATTTTCGTTTCAGTGTGCGACGCCATATTTTGTGGACGAATGAGTCCACCTTCACACGCGTTGGAATGTTTAACATACACAACGCGCCTTACTGGACTGAGACAAATCCCCGGACTGTGCGGCCGGACCATTTCCAAAAACATTTCAGTGTCAACGTATGGATAGAATTAATACGGACACGTATCTTTGGCTGTTACAAACCCGTGTCGATAGTATTTTAGAAAGTATGCCTTTAGCGACTTTAAGTACGCTTTACTATTAGCACGATCGAGCACCAACTCATTTTGCCCTGCGTGTGCGCGAATACCTTAATGCTAAGTTTGGCGTGAGGTGGATAGGCCGTGGAGGGCCTGTGCCCTGGCTCGCTCGCTCACTGGATCTCAATCCAATGGATATCTTTTTTTGGGGTCAAGTGAAGGATCTTGTGTATGGCTAAACGGGACATGACATAGCCGATATTGAAGGACTAAAAAGGCGCATCAAGCGTGCTTTCTGGCATATACGACTTCCTCGCAGCCTAGTAGGTAGTGTGGCCGACTGCTGCGCAGAGGGTGTGGGTTCGATTCCCGCATTGGACAAACATTTGTGATATAAAAAAATATATTTGAGTTTGTCTTGAGTCTGGGTGTATTTATGTATAATATGTATTAACAAAAAAAAAGTAATATATAATTCATATAAAAAAGTAATATATAGTATCCGTTGTCTGGTATCCATAACACAAGCTTTGCTTACTTTGGGGCCAGACGGCGCTGTGTGTAATGTCCAAAAAATATTTTTTTATATTTTTTATCAAAAGCGGCAGAGACGTTTTAAATAAAGTGCAAAGACATGTACGCAAACGTGCTTTCCTCTGTGTAGAACGCTAAGGAGGGTTTTTTCAACAATTTAGTAAATAAGTATTAGTTTAGATGTTAATAGATGTAAATGTATAATGTAAATAACTTGTTAATAAGGTGATGAACTTTGAAACACGCCTTATTACCGAGGCATTGTCTGTTCAATTTCTATACTATTTTTTTAGTATGTTTGGAACAAATTAAAAAGTTTCAAAAAACAAGATCAATTACTGCTATTATTCTAATTTAACGGTCCAAAGCCTGTTTTAAGTGTGATGGAAAGTTGACACCTTGCTACAAAAGAACATGGTCAGACCAGAGTCTTCTCAAACTGAGGTACAGTGCTACACAAAATTTTCAGACGTGGTGTGGCCAAAAATGAAATTATAGTTGCCATATTGAAATACTGTAAACTACGCGCAATCCCTGCCGCCCCACGCGTCACACCGTCACCAAATTAGCGGGTATGGATGGGTATTACATCCATGGCGGGTATCTAAAATCAATAGCGATAGTTTTTATTGCCGCGTGCGTTGGTGATATGTAAGAATCACTTACAGCATTGACATTGGTAATGGACTTGAAACAAGTACTTATTTAAATGGAAGTGAGAAAGTAATTTTCTCTTATCTTTGATTGCTTACTGTAAAAACAAAAAAGAAAACATGTATTGTGACGTTGTCAATGTCAATTCATTTGTAAATACAAAAAGTGCGCGAAAACAACGCCCAAACCTAGTAACGGAAGCCAATACTTAGTAATAGTGTTATTGTGATAGTAAAGCCAGCAGGTAAGGCTGGCAGCAGGAAATATATGTATGTATATGTTGCATGCCAAGTAAAGTATGAAAAACTTAGTTGCTTAAATCTGTCGCCTGCAGTAGGTGCAGGTAGACCCTAGGCTAGGGTTGCTAACTATACTATTTTGAACAGTATTATACTGTTTTTCACTAAATTATACTTTTTACTGTTGAACAAAAATTAAGTATACAAAATACTGTTTACATTTATTTAGTCAGAGGGCATTCACGCAGCGCAGCCACAAACAAATCACACTGAGTTTCTGAACGAATCTGTCAAATTCAAATATTCAAGGGCGCGTTCGTTTTGGGATGCAGAATCATTATTTTCATCACCTATCATCCGTTAGTTTAGCATTGGTATCAAAAATATCAAAATTTTAGTATCATCTGTGACAAACTGTCATGCGTTCGTTTATGATATTTTTGTAATTTTTGTCACTTTTTTTCAGTAATGAATGCTAAGTGGTGGGAGGATAGAAATAGAGCATCTATTAATTTAATAAAAAATGAGCTCATTTATTTTAATTTCAGTTGTGATTAGGCGTATGAAGTTTTTAAAAAAGATTGTAAATTAGTAAGTTGTGAGAGAAGCCCTAAAAAACATGTATTTAAAACAATAAATAAATAAAATACTATTCATTTTACTAAAATACTGTTTAATTTTCTTCGTAGACCTGAATATACTTTATTTCTAGTATAAAAAGTTGGCAACCCTGTAGACCACAGTAAGTATGTCCAACAATTTAATAAATAAGTTATAGTTTAATACAGTTGTATGTGTATCATCCCTTGCGTTAGATTAAACGACAGAAAAAGGAATAGTTATAAGCAAGTAAGGTAGGTAATCAGCTGACTCTGAGTAAGACGTCACACGTCATCTTAATTCATTCATAAACGAGTAAATAGTATTTCATCATATTACAATGACTACAGTAGTATCTTTTTTATTAAGGTGAATCAGAACCACGAAATTTCATTACTTTTTTAATTAATATTCTTGAATTATTAATTCCCATTTAAATTTAGGCACTATATTTCCATCCACAGCATATAGAGGGTCAAAAGTTATAGGCTATTTAAGATCTAAATAGGTACACAATAATATTGTACTGTGATGTCATATAGTGCTAACATATCCTATAGACTAGACGAGCTAGAGTAATAAAATTATTTTTTGAAATTTTTAGTTCTGAAAAACAAGGCGTCTTTAGGAGTTTAAGAAGTGAAAAAAAATAATTAAATTGTTTCATCTTTAAAATGGGTACACTGTTCAATAGAGGGCTTGACAGTGATATTTTTATGGAAAGAAACATTTCATTGTTTTTCGCAACTTGAAATGGAATAAACGCATAAAACAAAAATAAACGATTTTTTTTTATATAATTTTTAAACAAATACTGATATGATAGTAATCTTTTTTAGGGTTCCATACCTCAAAAGGAACCCTTAAAGGATCACTCTGTTCTCCGTCTGTCTGTCTGCCTGACTGTCACGACCCTTTTTCTTAGGGACGTGTTAAGGTATCACGTGGAAATTAATATCAAATACTTAAGGTCTACGGTCCCTTGAAGCTGTAAAACAGTCAAGCTTCCCAGGGGTTCCCATACAACAAACGTGATTTTTTTGCCGTTTTATAGATAACGACTTTGCTAGCGGCTCCGCCCGCCCCAAATTCAGTTATCGGCGTGGAACTACTTTATTTAATCACAGTATCAATACTTTGATTTACTCCTTAATTACACTAATGGAGTTTGCTAAGTTTGCTATATCAAGCTGTAGCTATAGCTGTAGTTCGTTTAAGCTGGGTCATAGTTATTCCCGCAGGAACTTTTGAATTTTTCGGGATAAAAGCCTATGTGCTATTCCAGGACCTAATCTATAGGTGTGCCAAGTTTCATCCCAATCCGTCCAGTGGCTGAAGCGTTATTGAGTAACAAACATCCATACTTACAAACTAACGCGTTTATAATATTAGTAGGATGGACGGAACCTGACTCGCACTTGGCCGATTTTTTAATGTAAATGTTTTTTCAGCAATATCAGAGTAATAGTTTTTAATATTGGGTATTGATATGCCGATCAAATGGTTGATGGCAGCCATTTTTGGTTGTAGAATTGTTAAGACTCAATTCCCCAGGGGAAGATAAATGAAAAGATAGGTTCGTTAATACAATTTGTTTTTAGTTTTATATACAATCACTAATTCACAAATAAACAATTTGAAAGTCTATAATTCCATAATAAATTGCACTAAATTCAGTTTCCGAATTTATCTGTTTTGCCGTCTTTTTCCTATCTAGACGATGGTATCGTAATTTTTCTCGGGTCGACTGTATTGTCGAAAATATCAATTAATCGTAATATGATGTAATATTCACCAATTTTCAGCAATCTATGCCATTACCATTCTTTTCAGATTGAGAAATTAAAAATCAATATGGCGAAAAAAGCCAATCCGCAGAATCAATATAGCAATAATCACCTATCCAAATAAATGCACTTAGGTACCTGTTGGGAGGGTTTATGGTAGAACCCACAACCTTGAGATATTTTATCGAGAAATTCAAACCTTCTCTTATTAAATCTCGTGCGGTAAGTTCCTCTTGTAATTTACATCTCCTTAGTTCCTGTTTCTCGAAGAACTTGATGCACTCCAAAAAGATTAATTCCTATTTATTTTAGGTAAAAATTGCAAATTTTGCTTTTAACATCTATCTTCGAGAAAATCTCCAAAAAGACTGACTTTGAATATTTTTCCATCTGTCATCTTTTTAAAAATCAGATTTAAAAGACTGTTGACGTAAATGAGTATGGCATTCCATGCCTGTATGGATATAGAATTTTACAATGATTTTGAAATAATAACACGCAAAAGGGTAATTTAAAGCTAATTACACACTACATATACAAAATAAAATACTTCACTCGCTACAGAATATGCGGGCTAATAGGTATTCAATATGTTGGTCATTTCATTCATGAGTATAGTGAACTCTTCACTCCTTACTAAGCAGTTTTCACTCAGGACAATGACACCGGCCTTGCTTAGTTGTTGTAATGTAACTTGTTCATTGCATAATATTCTTCTAGTGTATTCACCGTAACAATCGAAAAATACGTATTAATGCCGGCTAGTTCGGCCATATAATTATGTATTTCAGTAGTACAATTAAGTTTCATATTTGACTTTATACAAAAATCTGAGTCAGATGTCCGGTGGGATGTCTTTAAGTGACACATGTAAGCTGGCGTATCGTATTGCACACATTTTTAAGGGCAGCCATACTTAAAGGAAAAAATGTGCCCTTTTTGACGTGACAACGTCTTATAAATTGGTTTGCCGGGTGACACTTCAAGAAACTGCGTTACGCTCCGCTCACGTTATGCGCTCACAATGAGAGCGAGTGAGAGGCACGCGTCGAGGTTAGCCCGCCTAAGAGCGAGAGAGACAGACATAAAAAGTGAAAGGCACGCGTCCCTTCCACTCGAGCACAGTTAGCCCGCCTTATGACAAATTAAAATTATTTTACCACTCAAAGTCGTTGTCACGTAAAACTTTCGCCCGTATACCGACTTTACAGGCAACCATTTTTTTTTATATTTATTGTAGTGTATGTTGTGATAGGTTGAACTGTTATACGACTATGGTCTTTTTCTAGTGGAATGGGAATGATTTCGTATAATTCATATACATCTAAACTTACGAATGGGATTTTAATTACAAAAATTTAATAATTGTCTGTTAATCTTGCTTTGACACTCAATAAACCGTAAATTTTTCTTCGATCTGTTTGTATATTGTATATTACCAACGATAAATCTTTTGCTGACTGACCAGAGATAATATTCAATTCATCTTGTAATTTTTTTGAGTTTATCAAGTGAAAGTTTGAAACTTTCCATTGTATACATTTGTTAAAGTATCAATTAAAGTGTCCTGTATACTTTTTATGTTTATTCAGGGTGCCCGGGGAGTTGACGTTCAAACTTAAAATTTAGATACTTTATGATGAGGAGTATCCGAATCACCCCCATGTATGTTCTACGATTTTTCGTAGTTTTCGAGATAGAATTTTTTTAATGATTTTTTTCTTAATTTTCACCTAACATCAGTTTTCGACTTTTTTCTCGTTTGGTTGAACATTTCTGGTTAATTTTTTTTGTGATAACTAATAAGCATAGTCTTACCTAACCCCCTAAAAAATATGGTTTTTCTAGGAATTGCAGAACTTACTTAGAATTTATTCGAAAGTTCAAAATTAAGATTTGAGCTCAGTACTCACAAATTTTCAAAGTTAAAAAAATAATTAAATGGGGAGTTTTTGGGTTCAAAGTAATTTTAAAAACTTCCTAAGACATTAAACTTTAAAACAAGGCCAAATAAAGTTAGGGTTATCAAGGGTTTATTTTCCGTAACTGACCTTCAAAGTAAATTAAGGCATTTTTTAAGGAAAAAAAATAATTATTTTATTTTATTTAAATCTTTGACTTTCTTTGCGTTATAATGGATTTGAGTAAATCACAATTAAACTTAAATTCTAAATTCTTTGAATTTGTAGATGCATTTGAATTTGTAGATGCATGCATTTAATCAGAAAAACCCAATAGATATGATTTCATTGTTGAGATTTTTACCATGGAAAAATGCTCAGGTAAAAAAATTTTGCTATCTCACTCCTCTAGTTTGTGTCGGTGGGTTAGAATAGTACAGTAACATTAGTAACAGGTTAAAGTGAGACAACTGCTACCAGCGTTGACGCTAACAATGAGTAGATCTCCGTGCCGCCGCGCGCCGTACCTCAGTCGTACTCACATTGTGTTTACTGCTACTCATCTCATTCTGCCGTTTTTTGACCACTATCTTGCCTATTGATACCGCCGCTGCTTACTTGTTTGACCCCTGCTTGTTACTGGATTTCGTTGTGCCTATCGATTTGGACTGTAGTTACTTGGAAGTGTTAGTGATGCCTTACACTCTGAGTGAATATGCAGAAATGCATTATTTCTACGTGGTTCTTCTATGTTACGCTCAGAGAAGCGCACAAGGTTCGTGTGTCGGGGTAAGAGGATGAGTGTCTTACTCCATGACCCGGGCAGAAGCTCAGGGGGTACAGAAACGCCCCTGGTAAATTTTTGAAAAAGGGGCCCTACTTATCAGGGACCCAGATGGACTTTATGTATAAAAGTTAATATAAAAAGTTTCAAAAAGTTTTAAAAAGTCTTAAAAAGTTTTGAAAAGTTTCAAAAAGTTTTAAAAGAGGGTTTTATTTTAGCCGCCTACAGGCGGGGGACTCTGTCAATCACTACTCAGGGTAATGACCTCACGAGGGAAAGCTCTGCCCTCGGGAGGTCGCGAATGCAGCGGGGCGATATTCCTTATATGAGGAAATGGGCTATTGTCCGCTCGGTCGAACAACCGGGTCGCAAGACGGGCTATAAAGTCGCCGAGCGGTTCGGTCTTTGTGTCCTTGGAGATGAAGGAGTTACGGACATAACGTCCGGCTCCCGTAATGTAGCGCAGCGACTTGTTTTGGACAGCTAGTAGCTTGCGTTTTCTGGTGGCCGATAGCAGGTCGAACCACGCAGGCGCGGCATAGGTCAACCTTGACCTGATGAAAAGCTTGTATATCCGGATCTTGGACCTGAGCGGCAGGTCCGATGACAGAACTGGTCTCAGAGCCGCCCTTGAACCAACGGCGCGTGCCGACACATGTGCCAGCATTTTGGTCAGGTGCAATTGACGGTCTAGGACACAGCCTAAGTACTTTACCGTCCTTCTGCCACTCAATTTCCTGACCACGGAATACAAGCTTAGGGGTTAGTTTTTTTTCATTGCCGGTTAAAATGGCTGCAGTTTTGCCTGCGTTTACTGCTATCCTCCACCGATCTAGCCACTCGGGAAGGTTGTCCAAAAGACGCTGCATTTTGCAAGCCGCTAACAGCGCCTTACGGAAGGAGCTCAAATAAGAACTGTCATCAGCGTACAGGGCCAACGTCCTCGATACCTTGGCTCTAGCTCGGTATTGCTCAAGGTGGGGATATCGTCCGTGTAGAGCGCATACAGGATGAGTGAAAGGCAGCTACCTTGTGGTACGCCCGCCCGGATAGGCTTGCATTGGGAAGTTTTGTACTCAACCGCCACGAAGAAACTCCGCTTTGCCAGAAAAGAAGCTATTACGATCGAAGGCCTTTTCAACGTCAAGAAAGACCCCGACCGTCTTTCTACCTTTGTTTAATTCGAAGGCCGTATGATGCAGTATTCTTACTAGCTGGAGCGTCGTACTGTGGTTGCTTCTAAAACCAAACTGTTCTGGCCGCAAGTTGATGTGGGGGAAACCCTCGTCAACAAGAGACGTTCGAACAGTTTGGCTATATTAGAAAGCAACGTTATTGGACGGTAATGTTCTGGTCTGCGGCGATCTTTCCCAGGCTTAGGAAGGACAATTATTTTACCGACTTTCCAGGCTGCAGGGAAGTGCCCAGAACGGAGGATCCCGTCAAAGATTCTAGTCAATGCTACCACCCCCTTCCTTCCTAGGTAGCATTACTAGAGCCGTGTTCGGGATACCATCCGGTCCTGGTGACTTTCGCTTATTAAGATGCAAGATCATTTTTCTCACCTCCTTGGTGGAGAAAAAATAGTCACCGCGTAACGGAATAAGTTGTGATAGTAAATGCTGTATGCGCTCCTCGATGTTGGCGGTGTGGAGCGGGTCAGCACTGGGGTTTGGTTTAAATTGGTTCTCGAGGTGGGCAGCAAGTATTTCCGCTCGTTCCTCGGCTGAGTAACAACGGTTGCCTAAATTGTCAAAGAGGGGGTAAGATGGTTCCTGGGTGTTAGTCATCTGGCGAACCAGACGAAAGAGTGTGGAGTCGTCCTCACAAGCTCTAGAAATAGTGTTATCCCAGGACCATTTTCGATAGTCAGCCATGTCATTAGTTAGTTCGGCGCTAATCGCATTGAGATCTCTTTTTTAACACTGGACATCTAGTGCGACACCAGAGTTTACGGAGATATCTCTTATGGAGGAGTTTTTTACGTAAATGAGGGGGGGAGTAATTTTTTACCCGATGAGGTGGGTGTGACTGTGGTACAGTCAGCGAGCACTTTAGAAATAGTGGAGGTGAGAGTGAGGGTGGCCCTTTCCACTTCATTGGGGGTGGAAATACCACCAGGTGGAAGGGTGAAGGAGGTCATTTTTTGTCCATAGGTAGTCCAGTCAGTATGGTTTTTTGGGCTGGGCAATGATTTGCCGCTAGCAGCCACCCTGAGGACCAGTAAAATGGGGAGATGTTGAGAGTCCATGTCTAAAAGAACTTCTGAGGACATGGGCCAACTTATTTTATGGGCTAGTGAAATGTCCAGTACGTCTGGTTGGGCAGTGTCATTCGAAGGATAGTGGGAGGGGGAGCCGGGACCAATTACGGCGTAATTGTTTTCCTCGGCATCCTTTATAAGAAGTTTCCCCGATTTGGATGAAATCCGCGATCCCCAGTGCTGGTGTTTGGCGTTGAGGTCGCCTAGGATAAGGGTAGGGATGTCATCAGACATTATTGTCTTAATGTCACCCGGAACAAAGGGCGTATGGGGAGGCCTATAGGCGGCAAAAACCTTAAGCTCCGATATACCTACTTTCACCATGATACCAATTGATCTGGTTGAACAGAAGGGTGGAGGTGGTAGTGCAACGTGAACCAGATCGCGACGGATCAATACTGCTGTACCCCTATACGCGATATTATCCGAGGTAACTTCGTCACGTCTGTACATAGAGAAGTTAGGTAAGCGGAACTCTTGCTCAGGACGAAGCTTGGTTTCGCCCAGTAGCACAATATGTAAATCGTGCTCCTGGACTAGCGTGCTGAGGGCTGAGATTTTATCTCTTAAGCCTCCAGGATTCCAATACACGACTCTTAAGTTATGTCGTGGGGCCATAAACCTCTTGAGTCAGTATAGAAGTGAGCTGGGACAGACCTTGTAATAGCGCCGAAAGTGGGTTTCGGCCCGCTGCAATAGCTTCTATGGCCGCGTTAATAGCTGCTATAGATGCTCTAGCAATGTTTAGAGCACCCGAGGAAATGTACTGCTTACCCTGGTAGTCACGACAGAGCACGCCAGTTCCAAGAGTGGGACCGACACTAGCTGCGGGGACGAAAGGGGCTGAGACTTTGCAGCCTCGAAGTGGTGGCCGGTCCTAGGAGCGGCTTTGGGAACTGAGATTTTTTCGCTGTGAGGAGGGGCCCTAATTGGGGCAGACGAAACCAACGAAATTGGTGCTGAATCAGGACCTACTTGGATATCGCCTTGTAAAGTGGTACTTTCCGATGATTGTTTCTTGGCTTTTCTATTCCTCTTTTTCTTTGGGAGAGGTTTGGACCTGTCGGTAGGCATGTTAGCTGGCGGCATCAAAATCGTATTCCTGCGGTGCAATGCTCGGTAGAGGGGTCGGTTCAGGAACCTTGGCTTTAGGTAGTCTTCTTCTTCCTCCCGGGGGTGCTGGTGGAGGGGCTTTCACTCCCTTCTTGCGGGCCTCTCTTTTAAATGCCGGACATGTACGGTCGTTGGCAGCGTGCCCACGGCCGCAGTTTGCGCATTTTGGTGCGTTTGTTTTTGGGAGGTCACACTCGGACGTGGGATGGCCTTGTCTGCAGCGTACACACTTGACTGGCCGATGGCAATTAGCCGAGGGGTGGCCGAAGGCTTGGCACTGGGAGGCATTGGGAGGGCCCCGGTCTGGGTTTCCATGCTTCAATTGTCAGCCCCGGCATGCTGAGCAAGGTGGTGATGGCGTATAGTTTTTGTAGGTCCGGTATACTGTGTCTATGGGCCAACTGTCCAAAGTATATACAATTTGGCCGCCCTCTCGCTCCGGTAATTTGGCGGATGTACGTAATAGGAAACCCGAGTTCCGAGATTTCCTCAGCTATCTCTTCCAAAGAGGCATCAAGGGGCAAGCCTTTGATAGCAATTTTGTGCGGGAGCTCGGTTTCGAGGCTGTAGCAGTACCATGCGACAGAGCTATCCAGTTTGGATAACTCTTCTATGTATGCTGCTACAACTCGATATTCTTCCCGGGACTCAGGCATAAAGCGTACTCCTTTCCCAAAAGGACGGGCGTTCGGCGCGTATCCTAACAGGCCATGAATTTTCTTGAGGTGGGTGGACCACTGAGGTAAGTTCTCAACTATAATCGGCGGGTATCTAACCTGGGTCACTGCCGCACTTTCTTTGGCTTTTTGTTGTCCGGACGCCGAAGAAGAAAGGTTTGGTTGGGCCGACGCGGCCTGCGCAAAGGAGATGCGCTGCGGGGCCTGGTCTCCATTTGGTCGGAGGGCTTGGCCTGCACACCTGCCGGGGGAGCTATGGGGGTAGCCAGTAACTTGCGTGGTGTTACCTGCGGTAGAACCATTTCTCTCGCCGCTGAGCGGGCTTGTTCGGCAGGGTCCTTACTAGAGCTGAGCGAGAAGGGGCGGACCTCTCTCCGGTTTATCCTCGGGTCTCTAATTAGTACCGGGATTGACGGGGGTTCGTCCCGTGGCGGTGGATTTTGGGGTGTGGCTGTAGCTGAGGCTGTGGCGTGTACTTGTGCCATCACCGTAAAAGTACTGTTTACCTTATTAGGGGTCGTCCTCTTAACCGGAGAGTCCTGGATCGGCGATAATATGGCCGGGAGGTCTTCGTCGCGGAAATACTCATCGCCTGTGTCTGAGGCCGAGTATTGGGATGAAGCCGATGTGGCCCTCGATGGAGGGAAGGCTACGGCGAAACTGCCGTCTGCGGCCGTAATTTGGCCTGAAAACAGGTTGCGGGCTTCTACCGCTGGCGGTTGGCTTCTTGACCAAACGGTCATCTTGGCGACCCCCCGGCGACCTCCGCGCGGGGGGCGTGGTGGTGGTGGCGGCATCCTACAGTTGCGAAGCAAATGTCATCCCTCGGTGGGCCCCACTAGGGGGGCAAGCTGAGGCACGACAGTCCACGACGGACCGCTGAGACGCTAGACAAAAAGAGCGAAAACTGCAAAAAGGACTTACAAAAATCCGGCGACGACCGCTGAACCAGCGCAGCGACGTCGCTTTTTAAGCGCTCTGCTTGTAGGCGCAGATATGCTGCGCCGAACGACGACGAAACCCTAACCGTGCGCGCTCGCACGCCGTCTACAAACTGGAGCGATGTTTTCCGCTGAAAAACAGTGACGATAATGGAAGCACTTTAGTTCACTAAACTGACACAGAACACTGGTAGCGACACTGGACCGGCCGCATTATTTCTACGGTGTTGCACAAGGCAACGGACGTGAAGCAGCAAGACTCTACAGAGAACACCTTGAACGCCGAGGCGGACCACAACCTGATCATTACCCTGACTATCGTGTGTTCGTTAATACTCACAATACGTTAATGGCAGGCCGCATTCCTGGCCAACGTGGTGGTGAAGGCATTTTGAGAGTTGATCCGTAACGCAGGGAAATTGTTCTAGAGGAAGTGCAACTTAATAGAAGTACAAGTACGAGAGCAATCGCTCGTAATCTTGACATACGAAAGATAATAAGATCTTTATATATCGAATAAGATCTTCAATACAAGATATTTTGCGTGAGGAATCTTTTCACGCCTATCACACACAAAAAGTACAAGCGTTGCAGCCTGCTGATTATGAATTGAGAGTCGAGTTTTGTAGAACTATGTTGCAAAAAGAGGAAGAAGACCCCGGATATTTCAATAAAATCTTGTGGACGGATGAGTCAAGATTTGAGCGAACGGGGGTTTTCAATATCCACAGTTATTATATTTGGGCCGTTGAAAATCCACATGCCGCCAGAGATTCATCATTTCAACATCGTTTCAGCGTGAACATGTTGTCTGGCGTCTTGAATGGCGAATTAATAGGCCCATTTGAACTGCCATCCAGATTAGACGGCGAGACGTTAAAAGTTTTTTAGAAGATGATTTACCAATATTACTGGAAGATGTAAACCTTGAATTGAGAAGGACAATGCTGTTCGAGAACGACGGCGCACCATGTCATTACGCGGCGCAAGTACGTCGCCATTTAAACCAGACGTACCCCAGCAGGTGAATCGGACGACGAGGGCCAATTGCCTGGCCACCACGCTCGCCTGACCTCAACCCCATAGATTTTTTTATCTGGGGCTACTTGAAAGAAATAACGTACGCCACAGAAGCTTCAAGTGAAGAAGAGGTTAGAAGAAAAATTCGCGAAGCCGAAACCGCTGTGAGAAATAACCGCGAAGCTTTTCGGGAGTTATGACATAATTTTTTGCGCAGGTGTAGATTGTGCATTTCTGTGGGAAGGCAAAATTTTGAAAATTTACTTTAAATAAATTTATCTTATTAACAATTAACTGTGTTTTACTCAAATCCATCATAACGCAAAGAAATTCAAAGATTTTTTTTATAATAATTTTTTTTTTCCTTAAAAATGCCTTAATTTACTTTGAAGGTCAGTTACAGAAAATAAACCCTGATAACCCTATTTTTATTTGGCCTTGTTTTAAATTTTAATGTCTTAGGAAGTTTTTAAAATTACTTTGAACCCAAAAACTCCCCATTTAATTTTTTTTTGATACTTTGAAAATTTGTGAGTACTGAGCTACAAATCTTAATTTTGAACTTTCGAATAAATTCTAAGCAAGTTCTGCAATTCCTAGATAAACGATATTTAGGTTAGGTTAGACTATGCTATAGTAGACTATGCTTATTAGTTATCACAAAAAAACTGAACCAGAAATGTTCAACCGAACGAGAAAAAAATCAAAACTGATGTTTGGTGAAAATTACGAAAAAAATCATTAAAAAAAATCTATCTCGAAAACTACGAAAAATCGTAGAACATACATGGGGGTGATTCGGATACTCCTCATCATAAAGTATCTAAATTTTACATTTGAACGTCAACTTTCCGGCCACCCTGTATATATTATTAGAAATTACATTGTGTGTAACACGGGCGCTACGGAAATTACAAACTTGAGTCATTTAAGCCTTCGGCTTTAGGCTTCCAAATAGCCTCGCGTTAATAACTTTCTCCTTACCACCCTTGACACACAATGTACTTTATATGAACGTAACGTACTAGAGTACTAACTATCGCCTGGGAGGCCGCACTCTCGTAGTTTTTAGGGTTCCGTACCCAAAGGGTAAAAAATAGGACCCTATTACTAAGACTCCGATGTCCGTCCGTCCGTCTGTCACTAGGCTGTATCTCATGAACCGAGATAGTTAGACAGTTGAAATTTTCACAGAATGTCTATCTGTTGCCGCTATAACAACAAACAACAGGTAGACGCTTGAATTATTCACAGAATATTTAATTATATATTCACTTTAAAAATCAATATTAAAAGAAAAAAAAAACAATTATTTAACGGGAGCTCCCATACAACAAACGTGATTATTTTGTCGTTTTTAGGGTTCCGTAGTTAACAAGGAACCCTTATAGTTTCGCCATGCCCGTCCGTTCGTCTGTCCGCAGCTTAGTTAAAAAAATAAAAAATATGAGAAAGCTGCAATTTGGCAGGGATATATACATTGATCAAGTCGACAAAGTGGTAAAATAAAATCTTTAAATAAATTCTTTTTAGGGTACCTCCCCTACACGTGAAGTGGGGACGTAATTTTTTTTTCTCGTCTATCCCATCGTGTGGATAGATATGGATAGGAATTCCAAAAACATTGGGGGTATGCAAAGATTACTTTTTGATTTAGGGCTCCGTTTGCGAAAAATTTAGCTTTAAAGTACTAATTTTTGTTAGAGTCAAGTGTCCCCCCACCTCTTCCAGCGAAAGTATAGTATTTGGAAATGTAAAAAAAATTGCGGTGGTAGTGCATATTATGAATTTAAAAGGAAAACTATCACAGATAAGTACACTTAACAGGCTAACGAGTAATAGTCAACCAAGTTATAAAATGTGAAATTTTCGTCCAAATTCCATTGAAAGTTACTTATATGAAGTAGATACATCTGTAAAACAGGTATAAAATATAAGTAAATGAACAATGAATAATTATAGAAAAATAAAATAATAACATTCTGAAAATAAAACAAATATTTGAGGGGGGCTCCCGTACAACAAACGTAACTTTTTGCCGTTTTTATAGATAATCGTACGGAACCCTACGTACGCGAGTCTAACTCCGATTTTATCCGTTATAATTTCGAATCGCACAAGCTTTCTTCTCTTTTTAACAGCTGCAATACAATCACTATCCAAAGAAAGAATGCTTAAATAATCTAGTGTAGTAGTATGTCTATTGAAAATTTTAACCAACTGTTGGCTGTTACCAAGGAGACTAAAAAAATTACTCAGACAGAAAAAGATTGAAGGGTGGTTTTGTTTTTCGATTTCTCCACAGATTCTATTATCAACTGTTTGGCGCAACATTCTTCTCAGTTCCTTCTCAGTATTGGGTGATTGTTTGCACAGACTCAAAGAGTAGTTTTAAATCAATGAATCTAATTCTTTTTAAAATAAAGTCCTTACTTTTTTAATATGAACAATGCGGGAAAAGTATAGCGTTGGGCTGGATCCCATGCCATGTTGGTATATCTGGTAATGAGAGGGCTGACTTATGTGCAAAGGAGGCTGTCTTATGTGGGGATAGGGACACCTTTATTAATTATCTCCATGACCTTGTTGCTCTTCCAAAGGTGTTACTGAGATAAACTTGGAGTAAGGATTGGGAAAGTGTAGGACATCACCGGAATTACTCATATTTTAAAATTCAATCGGAAATTCCTGTGAAACCCTGATTTTCCAAATTTGAAAGAAAATTACATCTGCAATATGTACAATGAGGTAAGGATGTTGTAGCTCCCCAGTGTTCTTAAATAAAATTCATGTTAGAGACTCTTCTATTTGCGAATGCGGCTTAGAGGTTGGAGACTTAAATAATATATTTTTATCTTGTCCATTATTTAAACGTAGCAAGTTTTTAAATTCACTAAATTCCTGTAAATATTTCTTACTTATTATGTATCTTGTCTTAAGAAATTTTGCAAGCATTTTGGATTTTTATTAATGTGAATAATATTAGTTTGTAAGATGCTCATGTAACATATGTCATCA
Source organism: Apoda limacodes (assembly GCA_946406115.1). Taxonomy (NCBI): domain Eukaryota; kingdom Metazoa; phylum Arthropoda; class Insecta; order Lepidoptera; family Limacodidae; genus Apoda; species Apoda limacodes. Next base: position 13,201,404 of record OX291557.1, read on the forward strand.
TATCTTTTTCTTTGTGTTATATTGACTCATTTCATATTAGTTTGTTGTTTGTTGCAGATTTTTTGATGGATCATGGCTCAAAATTGTTCAAACTGTTATAGTTTCCCAGACACGAACACTGGCAAAAATACTTAGAAGTAGTATAACTGCCGTTCATTAAGAAAAGAAAGAAATAACGTAGAAAGAAATTTTACAGCGCTTCAAACTGCTTTTGGTGATGAAGCACCATGCAAGATGACTATTTATAGCTGGTTTGCATAATTTAAACGCGGTCGTGTCAAGCTCAGTGACGAATTTCATTCGACGTTCATCGCTGTGAACAACAAAAACATCGATGCTGTGCGCCGTATGATCGTAACAGACAGCCATGTGTCCTACCATGAGATTCGGGCATCTTAAGACATAGCCATGAGTGAAATACAATTAATCCTACACAAAAATTTGGGTATAAAAAGCTGTGCTCTCGGTGGATCCAACACAATTTCTTTTTTTTCTTTTCCTAATGAATGGCAGCCATACTACTTCTAAGTATATTTTGCCAGCGTCATGTCTGAGAAACTATATCAGATCGAACAATTTTAAGCCACGATCAATTAGAAAATCTGAAACAAACAACAAACTAATATAAAATGAGTCGATATAACACAAAGAAAAAGGTACAATGACATGTGTTATATGAGCAAATTACAAACTAATATTATTATCATTAATAAAAATCACAAATGCTTGCAAAATTTCTTTAGACAAGATACATAATAAGTAAGAAATATTTACAGGAAACTGAATTACTTGTATTAAAATTAGTGAATATAAAAACTTGGTACGCTTATGACTAAGACACAAAAAACCGAACGTGTCACTTGGTATAATGTCATGCTTACTAGGTTCAAGGAAGGGGTGTTTAATTTGGTGTGGGTCATAGTAACAGTTTATAACACATTTCACTTGCATGACACCAACTTCAAACTGTACAGATTTTTGGCAATAAGTAATTATTTTTACCTTTTTATTAGGGTTCCGTAGTCGAAACCTTATAGTTTCGCCCTGTCCGTCCGTTCGTCTGTCCGCGGCTTAGTTCAAAAAATAAAAATACGAGAAAGCTGCAATTTGGCAGGGATATACGCATTGATAAAGCCGAAAAAGTGGAATCGTCCGATAGGAATTTTAAAACCATTGGCAGATGTTATGCAGAAACCATTTTTTGATTTAGGGCTCCGTTTGCGAAACATTTAGCTTTAAAGTACTAATTTAGAGTCAAGTGTCCCCCCTCTACCAGCGAAAGTATAGTATTTGGTAATGTAAATAAAATTACGGTGGAATAAAATATAATTAATTTAAAAAGAAAACCATCAGGGGTAAGTACACTTTACAGGCTAACGAGTAATAGTCAACCAAGTTAAAAATGTGAAATTTTCGTCCAAATAACATTGAAAGTTACTTATATGAAGTAGGTACATTGGTAAAACAGGTATAAAATATAATTATAGAAAAATAAATAATAATATTCTAAAAATAAAACAAATATTTAAGCCCCCCCCCCCCCCTTAACATACAATAAACGTGATTTTTTTGCCGTTTTTATAGATAATGGTACGGAACCCTTCTACTACTAGCACTTTGCCGATTTTTAGTGCATCTTTTTGAAGCCGGTAATTTTTTTTTGTTAATAAGTTTTTTTACTAAAACGACACGTGGCTATTGTTGCTTTTGAGAACCGTCGTACCGTCAATAGTGATTGGTACACGATCATTTGTTTTCCGTGTACCTAGTACTCCCTTAAGAACTATTTGTATGTATTCACTGGCTCGACACCACACCAATGTTGGGCATTTTCATCACGATCGTTATCATCTTCCTGAACTACTCATTTGCCTTCGACTTTCTTTAAATGTAGCACATTCCATCTAAGTATTTGGTCTGTTTTTCCATTCCTGTAAACTAAGTCTCCGCCTTCTGCTTGTTTCACCACATGAGGTGTAGGTTTAAAATGTGGAGTCAATTTGTTTCTTTTTCCCCATGTCTTTTATATTACTTTATTTGACTTTATGACTTTACGCAAATTTCAGCACGGAACCCTTTCAATATATCTAACTTGATTCCACCTGTTTTTAACAGCTTATAGTGTTCACAAAATGTATTAAATTAAACAAAATTTGCCTGCTGTCTGTTTGTATATTGCCAGAGGTGTTAACAGTACTTCGGCTATCTGGAGACTCTTAAGATTAATACAGTTACTTTTTAAATACATAGATAATTGTACGAAGTCACATCTAATATTTCCTTACTACGTGCGTATGAATTAGATGTGATGCAATTATCTAAGTAGGTTGTTCATAAGGTCTTGTATTTTGCTTAGTTTACTTCCTACAACTCTCCCCTTTAATTTTTTTTCATTTTCCTTCGCTTACAAATCAATCAAACAAAAAATCAATAACAATTTAACAATTATTAACAAAAAAATCTTATTCTATTTACGTTATTTTCAAAGTAATAAGGGTATTATTGTTATCTTAGTTTATTAATACAGTACCTGGAGGACCGAGCTTCGCTCGTTTTTTTGTAGCAACGCCATATATTGTCAAGTAGCTGAACAATCGCCATCTATTGTCAAGTAGCTGAACAATCGCCATCTATTGTCAAGTAGCTTTGACGTTGCTGTTTGGGTAAAAATAAATGGTATTACTACTCGCTAATAGATGTCAGAAAGAGTCATATTTTTCAGTTTATCATTGTCTAAAAACACGGATAAAAAGACGTTTTCTGAAAATGAAACCTAGCTGGATCGATTAATCGCCCCCGAAACCCCCCAGATACTAAGTTTCATGAAAATTGTTGGAGCTGTTCCAGAAATTCAGATTATAAATATATATACATATATACAAGAATTGCTCGTTTAAAAGGTATTAGATTATTAATTTATTATTTATGTCTCTTATTTATTCAAACAAATTATATCAAGAAATTACGTCTCCTTATGTCAGCAAATTCTTTGCTGTCTGGCCCTTGAACTGTGTATTGTAATACGGTAATGCAGTCTGCTGCCGTAGGTTAAGGTAATTATTATATAAGTAATTAATTATACTTATTTTAAGGTAGCGTTGCATAATTTGTTACGTTGTTTAATTGTGGCTAGTTTTGTTTACTTTTTGGTTACTAATAGGGCGTTCTATCTGGCTACTTTTTAGCAGAAATTGTTAGCGGTTTGCGTTTCATGCTTTTGGTAGCAAAATGTAATGTTGACTTTTAGCGTTTCTTTTGAGCGGTTTTGCTACGAAATGTTGCTACCAAAAACCAACGTCGCGTCGGGAGGTCGGTATTTTGCGGTACTTTTTGACAGCTGTCAAATGTGAAAGTTTACTTTGAGAAATATACCTATATTATAACGTTGTTTTTTTTAGACAAAAGTTTCGTTTGGACAATAATAGCGCCGCTGAAATTATCAGATGCGCTCAAACGGAACGGGTACTTGGTGCTAAAATGAGGTTTTACTATTAAATTTTAACGCAGCTCTACTGTTGGATGAACCATTTTTACTATTAGGCAAAAAATAATTGCGATACTTTATTTGCAATTCCGAAAAAAAAAAATTATAGACGAGTTTGTCAAAAGCTTATACTATTCTCTTAACATGTTATATATAAAAAAAATATTCTTATTTTTTATGTAAACTACTGCAATACATCCTATCTTAAGTAACTACAGCTTAATTTAACCCATATCCTTTGAAGTATATTTTTCTCATGCAGGAAACCTAACTAACTAGCTTGCGGTTCCGAATGGTTGATATCAATCTCTATGCATCTACCAATTGGCGTCAGAAATTTATATATTACTGGTGTCGTAAAAAATATCTATACCTCTGCTATAGAAAAATATAGCATGACCTAAAAATGGACTTTCATACAGTTTTTAAAATGACCTTACGTCATCACTTCTGATAGACATATTTAGCCGTCTTGAGGTCCGGATATAAAAAAAAATGTACGATATTCCTGATAAATAGCTAAAGGTTTTTTGAACAGTTTTATTGTTTGTCGTAATTTTTCTACATACTAGTGGTGGGGTTTAGTGGCTACCTTCGGCCTTTATCTCGTAAAAATCTCCTGGTAACCTAAGCGATGTTGCGAATGTTAATTCAGCTGCATTAAATCCTGTGTTCTAGTGTCCTACCTTGGCATTGATCGCAAGCCAAGTAGTACCGCAGGTAATTTTTCATCCAGTTGCTCCCTTCTAATTTTATCATCAATGCTTAACATAAAGTTTAAGGTTCTATGAGAACATTCATTGATCCCATTAGCTTGGGGTTCTATGCTGTACACCGGTTCCTGTCTACTCCGAGGAACTTCATGAGGTGAGTAAATAGTCCGCTCTTAAATTGTCGTCCGTGGTCGGTTGTAATACACAAGGTCGTGGGGTATCTACCTATCCAACCTTCGTATAAGGTTTTGGTTACTGTTTTGACCAGAAGTCCAGACTGTAGTCATCCTAGCAGGTATCTATATTTATTCTTCGAAGCGGGAAGGTGGGTGGTTCTGATATGTCTTAGAAACTTCTATAAAAAAAATGGCATAAGGTAACAAAAAGAAAAATGTTTTTTCAGCGGCTACTCCATCTACATTCACTGTGGACTTTTGCAACATAAAGGGTACTCACGCCAACTTTAACGCACTTTACCACCACCTAGAGACTGCGCAGCCGACCATCTTCTATTTTAACGGGGACGCAGATATCCTGCCCGGCCGATATATTATCCCGGTTACATACTCAAGCACAATTTTGTAAGCCGTGCCGGTGTATGCATGTTCGTAGGAGAGGATATTTACTGTCGCCGCCTTCATAAGCGCAAAACACACAGAAGGGGCATAAGGCGCGAGCATGGTGCCGGCGCGGCGCAGGCGTGGCACGGATAAGGCACGGACGCGACATTAAACTACACAGAAGAGGCGACGATATGCCCGGGTCTGTCAGTATACAAGCTGATGTTATTGCGACAGCATGTATTCCTCTTCAGAAGTTAAAGATGCGCTTGCTTTGCTGCAACTCATTAATATGCAGAGACAATGAAGATATTGGGTGCACCCTATTTGGAAATTAGCACAAGAGCATAGATATTTTAAGATAATAGAAAAATTATATGAATATCTTGCACACTTCTATTACAGTACTCCGACTTAGTGTGGTTATAGAGAGCAGGATATTGCTCAACTATCTGGCAGAATTCTATATTGTATTCAATATCGTCACGCATGTTTGTAAAAAATGTTCGTACTGTATAACAAGCGACGTGCCCCAGGCGTGCCGCTCCGGTCGCGACTGCTAGCGGCGCGGGTCGGGCAGCGAAGCAGCATGCCTGTGCCATGTCGGTTGAATATAATTCACAATGCATCAATTCCATTGCCGTATGAGTTATATCTTTAGGTCTGACAACTGTATTAAATTATTTGAATATAAAATTCTTAACTGATGCGACAACCCCGCAATTTATAATCCAAAATATTGGAATTAGAAGACAGTGATGATGAATCTAAATAAAAATAAATATCAGTTTTTTTCAAAACATAGTTTTTAGGGTTCCATATCTCAAAAGGCAAAAAGGAAAACTTATAGGATCACTAAAAAACATCTTAATAAAATTCTAAGATTTTCTTTTGCTCCCCTTTTTGTACAACCCAACTAGTACTATCGTTTGTATATAATGAACTTTTATCAATAAAAAAATTTGATCAGTATTTCAACATTTTGATTTGGATACTATTACTATGAAACATAATGTTTTACGGGGTTCTTTTTGTGATTAGTCAAGGATATGAGCTCCCGATAATACTAATATATATTATTATACTATTCCAATCCTTAATTATACCAACCTTTATTTCATCTGCAATCAATCGATGGATAAGATTTGTAGCTCTCAGTATCCCTTCTTCATCTTCTGCTGCTGTTGCATCAAGAGTCTTTAAATCAAACCATGACGGTGACCGAAAGCCTGCATTAATTGTTACTGGCATAGTAGCTGCAGTAGGACAGATAACTTTTACATGGGGTCCTCTTATTGCTGCAATAGTACTTGCCCACCCGTGTCTATAAAAGAACAAAAATGAATATGTACAGTATGTTGACGTCTCCCGTGATTAATAAATACAAAGGTAAATATTTACTTCTGGGTACCAAGTTATTTTTGGGTAAAATATTTTTTTAATGATAGTTTCTGAAAAAAAATACATAAAAATGTCTATATACTGTAATACTAGTGCTAGGTTAGGGAAGGTTTCGTTGTTAATTTTTTCCCGAGCGGAACGCAACGGTACGAGGGCAGCACATAGGGGTTTTATATATAAAAACCAAATTTTTCAAACAATCCAAATAAAAAATAGTTCAGCCACCAATTTCTGCATTCCATTTGGGTATATGGGGATGCATCTGCATTCATTTAAATTATTTTTACGCAAAAATGACGTGGTGCAGAGAAGAAAATTAATACCAATACAAATATCTACTAACCCTGTGTCACCAAGTCCATGTAGAAATATTAGCTAGAACAAGTAAACAGCATTTTTAATTTACAAACTTAAAGTGGAACGTTAACAAAACATACTATTTATTTGTTTCTACACTTACAGAGGCCGTGTGTTTCGCTGTTGCTGCAATTATTACTGGGTTAGGCTCCATTTTAGGAAATAGAGATTATTTTACTCGGTAAATCAATACAATCACAATCCTTATGTCAAAGAATAGTAATCTGTGTAGTAATTATACGAGTCCCTATATTACGCAACCGTGGAATGTACAGCCACGGATTACGTGTACAAATAAAGCGGATTCCAATTGCTCGGCCGGGTATTCCGTGGTCGCGTAATACTGGCTGTTCAATATCGACACGTACCGAGATTGTACGACCAGTAATTGGGATCCAAGTATTGTACAGGCAGTATTTCATGTACATGTACACGTAATCCTTGGCTGTACATTATTTGGTTGTACAATATTGACTGATCAAAATTTGTACGGAGCAGTATTGTACGGCCAAGGATTACGTGTAAAAACAACTTTTTTTTTTTAATTTAGCAAATTATCTGGGTTTTGTCTATGCTTCTAGGCGCGTTTCATTCCCCTCTGATGCGTTTAATGCCATAGTATTGTGTTCAAAAAATAACTCTGCTGATCGGATTACAGTATTAAGTAATCTCTCTTACTCTTGCCTTAAAATATATCTGCCATCTTATTTTAAAGTAACTAGTTTCCATTGTTTCAAGCAGGGTTTTGAATGCACCTTGAAAACATTTTTTTGTTTATTTAAATTACAGATAGGTACATAATAATAACATATGGACGATATATGTTATAAATAATTGTTATTGCTTCTTTATTATGCTTTTAAATCGCGTTAGAAAATTAGAAGACTACTTGCTAGAGACCTATCTCGCGTAACATAAAAATAAAGTCAGAAGATCTGCTTTGCCCTTTTTCTTTACTCAGATGAGAATGAAAAGGTATCCTACCTAGTTAGTACCTATCTATTGAAGATAAACCTCGCTCCAGCCTTACTGGGGTCAGAGTAACTAAAAGAGACTAAGGGAGAAAAAGACTCAGCGCCCTCTTTTGTACAACCCAACCCTTACTTGAAAACCCGACTGTCTGCTTGAAAAATACATTGGCAAAGTGTATGAACACTTGGATCCGATGGCAATATTATATAGAGTATATCCCACAGTATTACCTACCAAGATGGAATGTATTTTTTCACAGATTTACTAGGTGCTACTACCTATATTTCAAAAGATCAATATATACTATGGAAACCTGATGAACTGATCACAAAAAAGTGTGCATCCCAATCGGATGCCAAGTTGGTGTGTTGATGTTATTAGTCTTTTAAATTTTTTTACTTATTGTATTTAATGCTAGAAAAATGAGGAAGTGACTTTTGTTTTAACACTTGTGCGAATTTTTAGTGTGTGTTGCATTCGGTTGTAATTAAGGCAATTAAATAATTAGAATTAGTTGTTATCCAGTGCACTGAGTATAAGTTGTAGCCATGGCCATAGTCAGGAATTTATTTCTGGGGCTACGGCCATGATTGTAGTGAAGTCAAAAAAGTCTACTCTTACACTACAAAGCTCATAATAATTGTACACTTTTTGTGAGGCAGCATATGGCAATTTTTTAATTTTTGTAACACCTTTACTTACTGGACATAGCGGACTTTTAATTTTGTAGCTAATGGCTTCAGCACAATCCAGAGCTGAAGTCCTTGTTAAAATGTGGGACTATTAGTGCTTAGTATCTTATCACTATCATGTCCCCATGGCTGAGGGTGATGATTATGTACCTATTCATAAGAATATATAAATGTTTAGTTGATTATTGTGTGAATCATAGTGCAAACAATACAAAGTTTGGATGTTTAGTAGTAAATATTTGCTTGCTGCAACCATTATACACTGCGCTGCTGGGTCACAGGCCTTTACTTTGAGAATGAGGCTTAGGCCATAGTCCACTATACTGGCTCATTGTCAAACCAGTGGCTAATCAATAAAGTCAATTTTTAAGCCAATAATAAAGCAGAAATAGTTCATTGTAGCCTTTTTGGTAAGTGTTGTATATTATTTAAATAAGTTAATAATATAAAATTTTATTGTTTATTTTTAGGTAGTTTTCTTTTGTCCATCACATATTTTATATGCTTCTGTTTTAAAGATAAAAAATCAGATCACAATCGTAAAAGGTAGTTATAATCATTATTACAGCCCATAGACCTCAACTGCTGGACTAGGGCTCACCTAACTTTCTCTACAGCGTGTGGCTCTGTGCCGCCTTAGTGATAAAGAATCACTATTTGTTTTTTTCTAAACACGCTTTTTTCTACATTTGAAAAAGTACCTACTTTAAAATAATATATGGAACAATTATTTAAGTGCTGTCAGAACTTGCAATTGTTTACAGAAATTCTAATTAAATTTGAAAAAATATTTTTTTCACAACATATATATCATAATAATATACACCTATAACACTTATTGCCAAATGGGTTAATCATAGACTATTTGTTTATGGTATAAAAGGTAGCAAACAAGCTTACAGTCTACCTGATTTTAAGTGGTTACCGAAGCCTATGGATGCATTATCAATATTGCTAAAATTTTACAATTATAAAGTTTTTAGCCAAATTCCATCCCAGATATTTTCTTAATTATTATTTTAGTATCAGAAAACACCTGACCAAGAGTATGTCAGGGTGAATTCAATGTAGGGTTCTGTATCTACTATAACTGAGTCCAAAAAATTTAATTTCAGTTACCTATAATTTGGTTTATGCTAGATTTTCTGAATATGCACTCTGGGTCTGTTGGGTTTGTTACCAAACACTTGTAGTTAATGATAATGCTACTTGATAGTTATAACAATATAAACAAAAGAACACAAGTAAAACAAATTTATTAAAAAATAATCTAAAATGAGTAGTAAATTAAATAGTGAATTGCTTTGTTAAATAGTTAAAAATTATTAATTATATTTTTAATTGCTAATTAAAATGATTATTGAAAACTGCTAACATTATTTAAATGCTACAAGTACAAAAATAACTTTTGCTGTCCGACCTCAAACTGTGTAAACATTTTGTGTGATTGGCCACTGTCAAATTTCTAACGATACCACATGACTAGCAGATAAAAAGTTTTTTATTTGCACTCATATTAGATATCCATGACTTGTTAAAGTAGTTGGATATATTTCTTTCTGGCATGAGGTACAGTTATAATATTCACTTTTTGAAGAATATTAAGTAATCCTTAGTAACATAGGACTGCTACACAAACATGTTTCAAACCACTATATTCATACAAAAAAATATGAATTTTAGTTTTTGATAAAATTAGTTAATTATCAAATTAACTAAATTTGTAAAAATATATTTAAAATGTTTTTTTTATACCACCAAGGTGGTAAACAAGCTTACGGTATACCTGATGTTAAGCAGTCACCTGTGGTTATTATGTAACAGGCCTATTGTTCAAATAAAAAAAATATTATTGAAGTAGGTAACTAAAAGCACTTTTAATGAATCAGTAGTCATCAATTTTCATCAAGATATCAAGTTGTACTTTGAAATGATGTCAACAGAATAGACTCTGGGATATCTTGATGAAAATTAATAATTTTGCCGCTATATTCATTTCTGCTAAAAACGCTGTTAATGTTTTTTTTTTTACGTCACTTATGCTAATAAGTTATAGAACTAGATGACAAATAGTGATATTATCAAGAATGTTAAAACGAAATTTCGAATCAATTAGGTATTTCCCAAAAATTCTTTTACGACTTGAGAAAGTAGGACTCTGGAAACAGGATAATAGAATTTAGAGTTAAGAAGATATGTTTCTTGTCTATGGTTTATTTATCATTTTGTAGATGCACCAGAGATAGAAAGCAGAAATATTTCATCAATGTCTGCATCCGAGATTGAGGAAGAAGGCAGGAGTACGTTCAACGAAGCATTGGCGTCCAGTAATTGTGACCAATGGCGCAAAGCTATGGTTAATGAGATTAATTCCCTTAAAGAAAACTAAGCCTGGGAACAGGTGATCTTACCTAAAGGAAGAAAAACATTCTATGCAAGTGGGTATACCGGATAAGGACATTGTTAGCAGGAGCAGGAGTCTCAGCCAACTGAACTTAAACACACACACACACACACAGTTGCTTTAGAGAGAGAAGGGGATGTTAAGAAGATATATATCTTGTCTATGGTTTATCTCTTAGCAACTGATTTTGTTGCTTTAGTATACCTGGCATTATATTAACATACATGAATTTGTAGATTACTTTATTTAGAATAAATTATTAGTGTTTACCCTAACTGTTTCAATCCTTCGAATCCACGTAAATCATCTATTTTTAATAAAATGAACGTCCCCGATAATATAACGAATCCATTCAAAAACCCAACTCGTAACCCGGGTAGCACTGAGAGCAGGATAGCGAATTCATTTTATTACAGTACAGAGAGAGACAGCAAGAAATTAACCCCGTAGAGTGAGTTTTAGAACGCGGCTCTGAGTAGTGAGTGAATCGTGGTGGGCAAAGTTTATCAGTTATTTGGTTCGTTAAAACAAGGACTTCCAGAATTTTTAACAAATAACGTACGATTTAATTGTGGTGATCGTACATTAGTAGAAACGTAAATAAAATAAATCGTACATCTGGCAACATTAAAAAGCAAATGGTATTTGGCATCAGTGTTACCAACTCGAATTTTGCCTTAGGAGCAGCAGTGTTACCAACGTAGGCCATTTAAGCTACTCGGGACAAAAATTTTCGACGGAAAAATTTAAACGGCGGGTGCTATTAGGCCCCTATTACATTATCATATGTTTATCATTTATATATGATTTCCCTATTGGTTTTGATTTTTTTGCCATATTTATATATATATTTTTCATTGCGTTGACTTTAAAGCCTGGTTTTTTTTCTTTAAGACATTTTAGACCATAATGTTTAACATTAATTTCAAAATGGTACTGCCACGAGTTCTTAAGAAAAAAGGTTTTAACCAATGATATTATATATTATTTATTTTAGTATAAAAAACGTAGTGATTATATTCTCTTTGTTTAGTATTAGTATAGTAGTATAGTATTTAGTATGTACTTGTGATGCGCTTATTGCCGAATAAATTATTTCTTTTCTTTTCTATTAAAAGAGGTAGATGCGTTACCTACATTCTTTGACTTCCTGCAAAATGAGAAAGCTAACGCACAGATATAAGATCACAGTGACAACCTATTGACAACACTTACTTTTATGCAAAACAATAAAAATATTAATACTGTCTCACTAGTACTAATGACGTAAAGCATGAGTAAGAATGAGATAAACTTATGTATATTGCATTAGCATAAAAATTAGCACACCAGTAAGTCTGAGCGAAGAAAGGCACTACGGTCAATGGAATAAACAATTATATGACACAACGAGACAATTCCGAATTTTCCCACGCGTAGACTTAGATGGCACGCAAGTAGGTGCGTATTGCCGTTACTTTCACTTATTTATGACGTAAAATGTCATAATTTTTTTTAAGTAATTGTCATAATTATGAAAATATCAATTATAAATGAGCCCTGGTAAGCCGCTCAGGCCCACGTTTAATATCTTGTTATAGAGACGTGTATAACGTATCTACTTCTTTTTATATTATAACATTATTGGTTTTAACAGACACTATTTTTTATGTTATATAACTGTAAACTATACTTTTTTGGATTTTTATCTATATTTGTGATGTAAGAACTTTCCTTTCATAACTATGCGCTAACCGCCATTTTGAATACAATATTCAACGACATACACCCTTCGAGTGCAGAAGCCATAATGTTAACAATGACACACCTCTTTATCAAGTTAGGTAGACTCCGTTATGAACAGCACCTTTATGTGTCCATTTAGACACAAAAATTGTTCGACTAATATGTCACGAAACTAAATGCACGTGACGAATCCTGCTTTGTCCTAATAATTTGCTAATAAAAACATTATTTGCACTTAAAAAGAACAACATACTGCTTAAATGCACATTTAAGTATACTCTGCTTTTAATAATAATACAATATTAATAAAACAACTTACTAATTTCTGACAAAAATCGCAACTAAAATGGACCTCTTATTTGAGTTCGATAAGCATGTGTTTCGTTGTCACAGATTCTACACAACTGACGTAACTATAAAACATAATAGGCGCTTTTGACTAGTATTGTTTCCAGAGTGAAAAAAAAAGATGTTTGGTAGTTTAATTTTTTGAAAGCAGGGTAAAAGCCGTAACTAAGATGGACTGTCCATGTATATCAAAATGTTGGTTTACGATATTTACAAGAGTTTTATTGTATAATAATATAATTATGCAATAAAATTCTAGTTTAAATAAAAATAGACAAAACGAGCTTCGAAAAGACACCAAAATAAAAGAACTAAAATAAAATCCACAGTAAAAATTTCCTTTCTTAAAATTTACATAATACGTGTGACTTTACTAAAATTATCTTTTATTTAAAATTAATTAAATCATATTGTAATTGTTGAATTAAAAATTTGTTTTTAAAGTTAACAAACTCATCTTTTAGCCAAAAAATCTTTATAAAATTTAAGACAGTTTTCAATAATAATTGCAAAAGTTTCGTGACAGTGGTTTTTGCATCGGTGCAAATTTTTATAGAACGACTACCATATGATTTCCCCAATATTGCCCCCGACGAATGTATCGTTAACACTATTTTAAATGCCATTGAAATTTACTTAGATGAAGTTATTAGTTGTGTAAAACAGATCGTAAATATAAGTTTGTGAACTAATTAAAATTATGGAAAAGTAATTAACATTCTTAATAATTCCTAAACTTAATTACAATGTTTACGTTCAAAATACGGCGCTAAGCGTTCAAGAAGGGAGTGATTAGATTTTTAAAGGGTCGGTAACGCGTGAGTAATGCCCCTGGTATTGCAAACTTCTATAGGCTACAGTCACCGCTTAGCATCAGGTGGGCCATAAGCTTGTTTGCCACCTTGTTCACGTGTAGTCATTTCCTATATTCCGGTTTTATTAAAGGGGATCAAAATTTTGGTTATTATTGCGATTGGAGCTACCGTTTCCGAGATAATTGTAGCATTGAATAATCGTTTTTAACCTTAATTTTTTTTTGTTACGCCGCTGCCTGCTTCTCTACGAGTTCTATATATCTTTATCTATATCTTCTTCTTCGTTCCAACCGAGTATTCCACGACTCATTTCTTTTTTTTTTCTTAGTAAATTGTTAAAATTCAAGTCACATATCGCACTAGTAACGAAAACTGTAAGTATAAAATATATATCTGCTGTTTTGGATAAATACTAGAGTGAAAACGGACATTTATTAGTATTTATCCGTTTTGAGTATTTGTCAAAATACATACATAGGTTTGCGATTTTCACTTAGAAAATTGAGATTGATTTGAGTTGATTATCGTTGAAAAATCTTAAAATTCAATATGCTGGCCACATATCTACAATAAACGGACAGGCTGGGGGACTTTATTTTACATATTATGTTTGTGGCGATTTAATTTAGGTAGGTACTCACCGATTGTCATCTTTTGGAATTCTATGAAATCGCAATTTTCTATTATTACTACTGTACGAAGTAGATAAAAAACCGTATACTGCACATGTACACCGCATTTTAAAAAATAAAACCTGCGTCGCAAAAATTATAAAATTTAATAAGCGATAACGACACGCTACACGCTGCCTAGACAGTACCCTCGCGGACTAACTAAACTGGTAAATTAACTAATTATGTCGTTTTTAGAAGACATTAGTTAATTTTCTCCCGGAAAAAATATGGAAAGTCCCGAAGACAGGACACTGAACCTACCTAATAATGCTTTAAATCCAACAATTTTAGCATAAAGATATTAGGATTCAAATTTTATCGAACAAGTATTCTGTACACGGATTTACCTACCCGAGTGTATTAAAATATCCCTATACAGCATTACGAATCTATGTGAATAAAATATCATTAGTACATGATCAATAGTGGAGGGTACATTCCACATACTTGCTTTCATACAAAAAAAAAATGTTTGATATCAAAAACTAACTTGACATATTCACTGCCATATCCCTGAAAAAAATAGATAAGTAACAAATTACAAGTTAGTTAAGATATTATGCTTATACACTTGCGTGTACCCAAAACCTGAAACTTGGCTTGTAATGTCCTTTTTTTTAGTACTCTTAAGTTTCTTTTATACCGTGCTTTATGAAATTACCTAAGTCCTATTGACATTTTCATACAATACTCAACACTAGATGGAAACTAACATTTCTTATGCATTTTTGTTTCCTTCTATGTCCGCTTTAGTTATTGTTCTGAGCCTTCTATTAAAACCTAAATTCAAAATAGTTTAAAACATTCTTAAAAACACTAAAACGGTAATACGACCAACTTACTTTGAAATGCCACAGGCCATAGCCCTGCTACAGTACCTAGTGGGATTTTCATACAAACTAACAATTCCTATTTCATTTAGGGGTTGAATTTTCAAAAACCCTTATTTTATAATACCTCAACGTATTAAGACTAATAGATACACCAAATCCAAATTTCAAGTCTGTGCGACAAGCGGTTGAGGCTGTATAGATTATAACGTATATTTCTTATTGTTTATTTGATGTGACGGCAGCATGCACGAAGAAATGACACGGGTCACGTTACTTTCGTTTGAGGCCGCAAGAGCATGGCACCCCAGCCGCACAGCGAGAGCGCGTCCTCTGCCACCCGCATGCGTTTGCGTTCATGGGTTTGCACGGAACAAGTGATAGAGGCACGATCGTTATTACGTAAAATTATCGTCCGTGAACCGGCTTTACAGACAACCCGTTTTTTTATTATTACGTTATAGATATACCTTTTTGAATTCCTTGTAATAATCCATTTAATTTGTGCCTATGTTATTTGACCTCACAGCTGCCATGTTTAATTATTTTTTTACGCCACCTAGCTAGAAACACTTGGGCTACTTTCACTTTGGGTGTGATTACCGCCGTTTGTATTTTTTTTATCGCGAATTTGAAGCATTCATTACACTTCTATGCTTTTTACGTTCACTATTAATTATCGAAATCCGCGTAGTGGTTTGGACGATATGAAAAAAGTATAATAAAAACATACAAAGATAGCCGCGAAAACCTTGCAGGCTTGCTTCGGGTAAGAATAATCTACTTTTTATTTAGTTTTTGTAGAAGGTAATGATGTAAATTGCCGTGACGCCTATTGGAATTCCGCAATCACGAATTTAGTGGACAGATTAAAAAATATATTTTAATATATTAATAAGCAAAACTGTTTAATTTAATAATATGAAATTAAAGTTTATTTTATAATATCGAAAAAACACTCAAACATATTATGCAAAAATTAGGAACATCAATAAATTTTACTTCTAACGTGTAAAGGCATGTGTTGGACACGCAAAATATACAGCATTTTCTCATTATGCCGGCTTTCTGTAATATTAATAAAATAATGTCGTCGCAGGGACAAAAATTTAACTCAATGAATAAGACAGTAGGAAAATTATTGAGAAAAAAATTGCTACTCAGTGGAAGTTTTATAAGTAATTGAGTGCCTTGAATTCAAATTTTTACTATAATTTTAAAGATTTAAAGTAAAAACTTTATAATTTTCATAAAATTTAATTATTGTAATACCAGAAAATCATATTTTTAATAGAATATAAGGATTTAAAATATAATCGCCTTTTTTTTAAAACGGTACACTAAAAAAACACCCTTCTACGATCGCTACATTCTGAATGTACACTTGCTAAGGAAGTTCGTTTCGTCATTGTGTTTAAAGGAGACTTGACTAGTTGTAGTCACACAGAGCCTCTAATCAAATAAAACTCAATCAAAAAACGTTATTATTTCACAAAAACAGAAGTTACGCAATCTGGGTAAGGTTTGTTCATCAAAGATAACTTTACTCGGTCTGGTAGAAGCGTTTCTATTATCGCTATCGCTATATTGCTCACAAGTCTAAGGGTCCTTAGTCAAGCCAGCCTATCCATACGTAGTACACATTCTTACTGCTGACTCCCTACTTACTTATATGATCATTTTTATATAAGAAGAAAGAGTAACTAGTATAGAAGGGTCATTAGCGTATCGCTGACGAGGATAACAACACACAATGTTTGTTCAGTGTGGATATTTCAACCGAAAATACTGCAAGTAACCATTATCAATGCCGTTTTTAGTCAAAAACAATACACAGTAAACACCTAGAAATTACTTTATTGGCGTGTAACATATAATTTAAGCTGCGTTTACCACCAAAAATTTGGTGGTAAACACATCAAAAGAGCGATACTTAGAAAGGGACATTAAAAAAGTTTTGCTCTCTTTTTAACCAACGTTGTACGTCAATAAGGTTCTTCCACGAGTTTTTTATATTGTTGTCACTTCTTTAGTTATTCCTTCTCTATGCACGAAATTTGTTCGTATTATTATAAGAGAAAAAAAAATCAAGAAAACTCAAACACAACGTGATAATAATCCTGAAAAAACCTATACCGACACCATCAATTATTGTGAAAAAATAAAAAGTTGAAACAGATAAGAGATCTAGATGAATTTTCTTCCGGGTAATTTCAAGCATAATACTTTATAGAATAAAATATTCAATAAACGACTACCTACTTTTTTTGGATTTTTTGTCTTAACCATAGCCCTACTTTGATAGTGATTGTCGCTTTTAAAATACTAAACTAATATATCCAATATCTCATGTTTATGCAGCCTAATGCACATAATGCGTTGAAACAAAACGCAACTATGATATTTTCTTGTCTATGGTACTGGCTTCGTAATCCGTGGCTGTACATTACTTGGTCGGACAATACTTGTCCGGACCGAGAATTCGCAGCCAGGAATACTCAACCATGAGTACATGTACACGAAATCCGTGGTCGCGTAATCCTTGGCCGTACAATACTGGTGCGGACAGAAAATGTACAGCCCGTATTACGCAACCAATACTACGCAGCCAGTACTTAAAATCCTTGTACACGTATTCCGGGGGCGTACAATATTGGCTGTGTAATATCTGTCTGTACAATCCCTTGGATGCGTAATCCTGCCTCCCGTAATTATACTCACAGATGAGTCCATACATTACCCAACCGTGGAATGTACAGCCACGGATTACGTGTACAAACAAACCGGATTCCAATTGCTGGGCCGGCTATTCCGTGATCGAGTGATCCTGGCTGTACAATATTTTTTTTTTCTGAACTGACATTGCAGTTGGCTGTTGCAGCCATTACTGCTTCACCGGACTTTATTTGGGTGAGTCTCTGAAGGAGCTAACGCTCAAGGGCACCCAGCGGGGGGAGCCGCGGCTTGGGTTGTCGCTATCGGGGGCGTCCCTTCGACCGGCGTGAGTCTCGAACCCGAAGGTGAGTCACCGCCAGGAGGGGAGTTCCCCATTACGCGGGTGCGGTTGCGATTGAGTGGGGGCGAGAAGCGCCCCGGCACTCTTTGATACCTCGTGTATCCGTTTGGGCGCCGACGAACCCGGGGACGTCGGCGTCGTGTTTGGAGGGAGGTCCTATTGGATATTAGATTAGATCGTCATCTGGGGCCGTTAGTACGTGCCGAGGCCGCCTAACTATAGTTTTACGACCATGCCGAGGTCGATCGGGGGGATGGTACGTTGTGGATTGCACAATTATTCGATTCGGGTGATTTTGTGTACGCTCGAAAAAGCGGACTGCCAGATCTTTGAAATATTGGGGAATCGTGGGGAGTTCGAAATCTCTGTGTAGGCATTGCGGACGTACCAGGAGGCTCCGGAGGCCGCTCTGAGAAAGCAATTTTGGTGGGTCTGAAGTTTATGGAGATTGCGCTTGGATAACGCAAAGACTACGCTAGCATAAGCTAGTATGGGGCGGATGCAAGTTGTGTAAAGATTTAGCTTATTTCTAAGCGACATCTTACTGTACTTGCCTATCATGGGATAAAGACGACCGAGGACAAAAGCGGCTCGGTCTCTAACTATTTTGGTGTGCTCGCAGAAGTTCAAACGCCTATCCAGGGTCACACCGAGATATTTGGTCTTGTTTTGCCAGGGCATGGCACGACCGAAGAGTGAGAGGGGAGATGGCCGCGGAGGGCGGCCAGAGGTAAAGAGAACGGCAGAGCTTTTGTCGGGATTCACCTCGATTCCTCATTTCCGAAACAATTCGCCTAGGGCGGTGATAGCAGGTTGGAGTCTCTTAGTGATTCGAATCACTTGCCTATCGGTGGTATAGATAACAGTATCGTCCGCAAAGAGGGCTAATTGGGTACCTATCGTTTTAGGGATGTCGTTAGTGTACAGAAGGTACAAGATAGGGGCGAGCACGGACCCTTGCGGGACTCCTACTTTTATGGGACGGGGGGAAGAGATAGTGCCTTCTACTTTGTAGCGAAAGCTACGATTCAACAAATAGTCTCGTATGATGAGCACGAGACGGTCTGGCAACTGAAAGTTGTACAGTTTAAAAATTAAACCGTTGTGCCAGACTTTGTCGAAAGCTTTCGCTACATCGAAGAAGACAGCGCCCGTGTGGCGGGCCTTACCTAATACTGGTTGGAAGCCAGTGAGAATATGTTCCGTTATACGGAGGACTTGATGGACGCATGAATGTTTGGCACGGAAGCCGAACTGCTCGTCTATTAAAATGCCTCTGGAGACTATAGCGTCCCGTAGGCGAGCGAGGAGGAGGCGTTCGTAGAGTTTACCAAGGGCTTTTAGTAAACTTATACGGCGATAGGAGGACGGCTCGGTACGAGCTTTGCCTGGCTTATAGATGCCTATAACAATTTCATCTTTCCATTGAGAAGGAAAGGTGCAATGTTCGATAGCAGAGTTAAATATCGATACTAGGAGGCAGAGAAGGGGAAGAGTGAGGCACTTTAGGATATCGTTAGAGATACCGTCCGCACCGGGGACTTTACGGGGGTGCAGGTCTTTAATGACCTGTTTGATTTCGTCGACAGTGAAAGAGGCAGGGTCTTGTGGAGGCAATGAAGTTCTGCGCTCCACTTCGCCGTCTACCTCGCGCACGTGGTCGGGATCGAACGGTTGTGCGCTTAAGGCACATTGTGCTTGGATCTAGCTAGGCAATCCGCTTTTTCGTTGTCATTGAACGCGGGAACGTTGTTGGGACGAGTTAACGGAGGGAGAGAGTAGGCGGTGTCTGATTTTAGAGCTCTGGCTAAGTGCCTATAAGCTTGGTGAGAAGGAGAAATGTTCTCCATTAGATCACCGAAACAATCCCTCCACCTCCCATGGTCCTTCCCGCCTTTTGGCATAACGGACCGAATCTCGGGAGATGCACGTGGTACTTGCTCGGGGCTCTTTCCCAAATGCACTATTCTTGACTCCCTACAAATAATCTTTATTTCCGTCCCATTCTCTCTTTCACTTCTCCCCAACTGGGGCGTGAACACCACAGTTACAGCGCTTCGGCTTCTCCAGGCTCGGCTACTAATGTTGCAGTAAAGTGTAAAGCTTCCTCCGCTCGTGCCATGCGTGCGCGAAGGTCTTCAGCAGTTTAAAATTGCAGTCGATCACCGAAACGTTGGGCACGAAGCTCAGCTACAGCGGTTCTTACACGGTGGTGTAAGTCGTTGAAGCGAGCTTTATTTTCGATAGTGGGGGCGGGCCGCGTTACGCTCAGTCATTAGCGACCTGATGTGCTGAGGCAGGATTAGGTGGTGATAATCACCAACCGGCACTTGTCTTGAGCACTCGCCAACGTTGGCGGTGAGGTGGCTAGTGAGTAAGTCGATAGCTACGTTTAAGTCGGTCGCGGAAGAGATTATATCGGGAACGTGATCTAAATGTGGTGAGCTGGGATTTTCGAGCAATTGCCCAAATTTATCCCAGTTCGTCAAGGTTCTAGTGTCGGGAGGAGAGTCCGAAGGGAAACCTAATCGGAGGACGATAGGGCGGTGGTCCGAGTCAAGTTCGTCATGTACCTCTATAGAGCGAAAGCTTAGCTTTACATTAAGTGACTTACTCAAACTTAAGTAAGTGGGCGTCATGGGAGCGATGATGTCAAAGTTTAGTCTGTCAGCTAAATCGTCAAGGAGTCTGCCTCTCCGTGAAGTTACTGAAGAGTTCCAGCGACGGTGCTTGCAATTTAGGTCGCCGGCAAGAATGACAGCGCCAGCAAGTTTTTTAAGGGAGAGAGATATACCGATGCAATGATGATTGGCTGATGGCCGGTCATCGCTAAGCGGCAGACGGATGCTTCTAAGTTCGTAAGTGGTGGAGGATCGATAGGGGAGCAATGTAGGGAGAGCCTGTAATAGATGAGTGCCTCCGAGATTGGAGGCAGTTCTATCATTACGGACGGTGCGATAGTTCGCGATCGAAGGGGTGGGACAGCGGGCTTTAGGAACGTTTCCTGGATGAGGAAGACGTCCGGTTTTTGGGACGAGAGGAATTGCGATAATTCCTCTCTTTGGTTTCGAAGACTGTTGGCATTAAGATAGCCTAAGGCGACGGAGCAGGGTTTTTCGCGCGCGGTTGTGCAATCCATTTTGGTTTTTAAAGTTTGGGGGCACCCTGCGGAGGGCGGCGAAGAAATCGCGATGCTTAGCCACAAAGCTGAGCATTTGGTTGAGGTCGGGGATCTGTACTTCCTCGGCGTACACGACCTCAAAATAGGCTGGGTCGAAGTCCCAAGAAATCTCAGCGAGAATGCCGACATGCTGCTGCTGCTCGGCCATCTGAGCGGCGTTGCGGGGCAGCGCTAAGGAAGGGCGTGGGGGAGCAAGGCGCGTGTGCGTGAGAAGTGTTGGAGCACTTGGCGCAGGCGCTGGGCGCGGGGGTCGCGGGATGTCCCGGAACATGAGGGGGGTCGGGTATGGAATACCCGTGACTGAGACGGGCCCAGGGAGAGCAGACAGAAGTTTGTCTGTCTCTTTAGACTTTGCTGCATCAATTAGCGCTGGAGGACGGCTCCAGGCGTTGACAGCAGAGAGGAGAGCAGGCACGAGCGGAGCTTGTTGGCGGGGGGCAGGGGGGCGCGAATTACCCTTTTTGGGTTTACGCGGGTTCTGTTTGGGAGCTTTGGGGCACCCGCGGTAATTCGCAGGGTGGCGTTCGCTCCCACAGAGTACGCAAGCGACCGGGTCGGATGCGTTATCGCGGTTGCGATCACAGTCCGGAGTGGCGTGATCGCGAAGACATTTCACGCAGCGCGGTCTGCGTGTGCAGTTGCGCTGTGCGTGACCGTAAAGCTGGTAGCGATGGCATTGCCCTGGGTTCGACCGCTTATGCGGAGCCTCGACCCGGACGCCCTTGAGGCTGCACACATCTTTAATATTAAAGATGGCTTTGCCTTCTTTAGTCAGATCGAGCACTACGAGCACTATGTCGTAGCATTCTGACTTGTTACGGCCATTGTACATTCTGTGTACTTCCCTTACAGGGAGGCCTTGGACGATTAAGTCGTCCTGGACAGGACATGCACTTTTATGTCGCGCTCGGCATAATTGCGGGCGTGCGTATAGTTAATATGCTTGGCCTTCATAGCGTTTGCAATATTTGGCCAGGCCCCTTTGACTTTGATGACAACAGGGGGCGGAGTTTTTTTCTTCCGTCCGGAAGTGGGACAGTCGGCCTGCGAAGAGGTTGCGGCGGGGTTGGGGTCCATGGCGGCTGGCTCAGGGCTGGCCGCCTAGGTGGACGGGGATGGGGAAGCGCTAGGCACTTTGAGGCGTTTTGCCTCAGAAACGGAGGGAGGGGGAGAAGGCTCCTGAGCGGATGCCGCCGAAGCCTTTTTGGACTTGGCGGTCTTCTTCCGCTTCTTGCCCATTTTGGTCCCCAGACCAACCACTTTGAAGCCTTCGTCGTCCTCATTAGAGGACAGCGCCGACTCAGCGGACATTACGGCTACGGAGTGCGGTGGGGTTGCGGAGGTTGCGGGGGACGGGGCAGCGAGTGACCGAGAATGGGTCACATTAGTTACCAGAGTGGGGGGACGGTTTGGCACAGGGGCCCGAAGAGCGCGGCGAACGAGACGCGAGAGCAGGGGCCGCGGCAGAGAAAGCGCGAGTGCGCGAGCGAGAAGGGGAACGCGGCGGCGAACACAACGAGGGCACGGAATGGTCGTACGCTGTGAGGGCAGCCACAGCTTGGGAAGAGCAGGCTTGGACCTGATCCTAGTGATCTCGAAGAAAAGCTTCGATGATCGTCCTTATCTGGTCCTGGGACATGCCTTTGAGTACTTCGGCCATCGCGGGAGTGGCCGAGGTGTAGATTGTGTGAACCTAGTGACTCCCCACCATTGCTGGCGAGGAACAGGAATACCTAAGTGTGGCCAAGCGCCCCGCAGTGCTACGGATTGCTTACCTAACTCCTACTCCTACGGCCGGGGTTACGTTGTCACCGTTAGGTTTCCCCCCGAGCAACGAGACGTTTATGAATAACTGTTCCTTTCATAGGTACTCGTACGTTCACGTAATTTTTGTAAAAAGGGGTACAATTTTTTTGTTTTACGTATTAATCTAACGATTATAGCTACGTCTGTGACGACCTTAACATTTAAGCTGTTCTTGTTATAATCAAGAAATTAAAAATTAAATAAATGCTATGTGTATATAGGGTCGGTTTTTGTAATACGCAATGGCTCGCAAATTTAGCGATCGTGTGACACTGAGAGCAGCATAGTAAATTATTTTTTCAAGAAAACAGCAAGAAAGCGAATTCAATCGCAAAAGCTAAAAAATTACACCCCTAGGTACATAATGTAATTTGACATTAATGAGCAGAAATCAAAGTTTATTTACAAATGTAAATTTTTAGCCGTGAAATTCTTGTATATGGCAAAAATCTTGTATGATTGCTATTTTATTAACTTTTTACTATTTTTCTTAACATGTATGGGTTCTGTTGCCAGTGTAGAGAATTACTTTTTTAAATATGGTAACATTTTGTGCACCACAAGATTCACACTTGTACGAATATTCTTTCTGCTCTTAACGCTGTTTTTGTTATAACTTGTTTGCTGTTAAGTTTTTGTTATTTCTTTCCTTGTTACGTTGTTCTGTTTGGGTGTTGTTTTTTGTTAAAACAACATGGAAGACGCTCAACCGAGCTTAAACGAACTATAGCTAAAGCTTGATATAGCAAACTTCATTAGTGTAATTCGGGAGTAAATCACAGTTGCGAAAACCGATTTAAGGGCGGGCGGAGCCGCTGGCAAATTAGTATACGTAATTAAGGAGTTCCTCGCCCATAACCGAATTTAGGGCGGGCGGAGCCGCTGGCAAAGTCTAGTAGTTAAATATTTAGTTTGTTTTAAATGCACTTGTTTATGTCTTTTTATTTTTTTATTTTATTTTTACAATAAAAATGGTAAAGATACGCCAATTAACATGTAGGCAACTTTACTTTATTATATGAATATTATACACTATAAATATATTATTATGTAAGTTCAGTTACACAGTAATTGGTGTTACTTCAAATTGGAAAGAAACACTTAGAAATTGATTTTGTCAGTGAGTCCGTGCTGCTTACAAATATGTCAATTTCAGAATTAAGGTGATTAACATACACACTCTCAGTAAGTAAGAGTTACGCCGATAATTAGTCAAGACATTGGGCACATGTAGAAATGGGTGCTTTTTGCGAGATCTTGAGGGGACACATAAGGACAGTCTGCTAAGAATCATAGGGCAATCGATAGTTCCATTTATAATACGAGATAGATATGTAACATTAGCTATATTTCTTTGAAGATTAAGGGGTAAAACATGAAACCTGCGACACTTTGACTCATAATCTGGATCTTTAGTAAGCCACTTATATGAAAGGAAACGCAAGAAACGTTTTTGGATAGCTTCAATTTTGTCAATGTAAATTTTATACTGTGGGTTTCAGATTTGACTAGCATATTCCAAATGACTTCTTACGTATGCACTATACAATATCTTTATGGTTTTAATCGATCGGAATTCTTTAGAGCATCTTCTGATAAAACCTAGAGCTTTGGATGCTTTGGCAACTAATTGATCAATTTGCATATTAAAAAGCATTTTACTGTCATGAATTTCTCCCAAGTCCTTAAAATATTGAACTCTAGGAACTAATTCATTGTTTAAAAATAATCATGAGTCAGCTTAATTTTCTTTCGAGTGTGTTAAATTTGACGGTATATAGATATGATAATGTAGGTAGGTATTTTGATGATAGGATATATAAATCAAAGTCTGAAGTAAATATCACAACTTTTATGAGATATAAAGTATCTACTTATTTAAATCCAAGTTTCTAGTAGAAACACAATAAACCTTTAAGTATCTCAGATTCGTAAGCTATTCACAAACTGCAAGAAGAACAATTGTAAGTATTTAAGGACTTTATTGACCGGTCCAGCCAAATGCCACAAAGAGCTAAAACTCTCAGCTAGGTATTACTTACGTAATGTTCATTTAACATTTATATTATAACAATTATACAGTATTAAAAACACAGAATAAAATATAATCTTCTACAAACAAGTTACACAATCAATTGTATTTAACTGAAATGTTTTTCAATACTAAATTCCCATTTAGTTTCGGCAGTAGCAGCACCTGATGCGACCAGTGCGGCGGACTGAACAGGAATGCCGTTGGAGGGATAGATAGTGCCTTATATAACTTATCTGTCCATCCCACTCATCACCAGCAACGCGGGTGTCGTTTTTGGTCCTTTTTTATTTGACAAAACACGACTTGCTAACGCAGCCGCGTATCTATTTTAAATCAATGACTATTACAATATTAACATATTATAATATTATTATTTACTTATTACCTTATTAACATAAATTTTACAGTTGATAACTTTATCTAATTTTACAATTGCAACTCATAACAGCACATTTAGATATTTCTTAGATCCAATTTATTTTGTAAACAATAGTCAGTAAGTCGTTCTAAGTCATCTTGTATATTAAAGCAGTCGAAAGTGGTTGCAACTTTTTTCAGAATTTTCATATCATCGGCAAATAATAGATAGTCCGAATGCTTAAAACATTTACCAATGTCATTTACAAAAAACGCAAAAAGCAATGGTCCGAGAAGCGAACCTTGTGGATCTCCAGAGGGAATAAATTTCCAGCGAGTCTTGTATCCATTCACTACTACAGCTTGCTTTCTATTGTCGATATAGGACGAAAACCATTTGTATAGATCACCATGCACCCCCACTTTATAAAGTTTTTGTAACAAGATTACATGATCTAGTCCATCAAAGGCTTTACTATAATCTGTATAAACCACCTCAACAGCGGACCTAGAGTCCATATGTTCAGTAATGAAATCATCACACAGGGTCAAGTTGGAGACGGCTGATCGATTTTTGAGAAAACCGTGCTGCTTAAGATCTAAATGCTGTTGGTATGATCCATACAGTTGGGTATTTTTCTAATAGTTTAGCAAATATGCAATGCTTAGAAATAGGTCTATAGTGTTCTACATTGCTTTTAGAAGGGTTAGTGGGAAAGAGGAAGGGTTAGTTGGTCGGCAAAGTTAGTAATGAAAATGGGGGATATGTTATCGGGCCCTGCGGACTTGGTCAGATCCAGCCCAAGCAATAGCTTTTTTACCATAGAAGGTGACACAAAGATACTACTAAAGGAATGAGTGTCAACCTTACCTGCAGGATATATAACATTGGTTTGGGCTACCATTGTACTTGCGGCATCGAGGAAGGTTGAGTGAAAGTATTCTGAAAACTTTTCACTTCTGGTGACTTCTAGTTCGCTAGCGTTAGTCCCATAGTACATTATAGATGGGAGAGCAGAAGATCTAGATTTGCTACTTACATATGACCAAAATGCTTTAGGGTTCTTTACAATTGAGTTCTCAATGTTAGTTAGATAGTCACTGTAGCAATTACGCTCCAGAATCTTGACACGATATAATCGGACTGGTTCCCTTAGGTTTTGTACTTCTTGTGGTATTTTGCTTTTTTTTTAGTTCTTTATGTTTATAGTTTTTTTAATTATTTATTTTTATTTACAACTTTTTAATTTTACTTTTTTTTTGACTCGCGTTTGACTATTTTATGTACCCTATAACACTTGGGACCTTTTTTGAGACCTCATTTATTATATAAATAATGAATCAAAATATAGTTGAGCCAAACAAAAGATTGAATCATTCTGGTACAACACTATTTTTACGTTAGCATAAGGTGGAATCCCACAAAATGTCACTTTAGTCTATATAATTAAAATTCAAGGTTTAGGATAAGCTTCTTGGTTCTAAACCTACGTGCGTGCGACGTACATGCATGTTTATAGGGCATTCCTTCTGAGCCGCGTTAAAATTTAATAGTAAAACCTCATTTTAGCACCAACTACCCGTTCCGCCTGAGCGGATCTGATAATTTCAGCGGCGCTATTATTTTCCAAACGAATTTTTTGACAGTTCCGTGTGTGTATATGTTTAAGAATTATATTTTGATTTTTTTGTAGATAATAAAATAGATGTATAGTTCATAATACAAAAAAAAACTTCTCTCTAAAAAAACAACATTGTAAGTATTTTTCTCAAAGGATTCACTTTCACATTTGACAGCTGTCAAAAAGTAGCGCAAAATACCCACCTCCCGACATGCGTTTTTGGTAATATTTCGTAGCAAAACCGGTCAAAAGAAACGCTAAAAGTCAACATTAGATTTTGCTACCAAAAGCTAATAAAACGCGAAGCGCTAAAAATTTAACACTAAGTAAGTGTTAAAAAATCGCCAAATGGAACGCCCTAATAGACTATCTAAGGCCATTGGTTTTGGCTTATGAAAACGCGTTTTAGCGGTGACTTCTAGCCAACAAGCATCTGGCAACTTTGTTCATAGACATTTTTTTTTATAATTCTCTATGGTTTACACTTATAAACAAATAAACAAACAGATTTGTTTTATTGTAATAATTTGTGATTTTCGAAATTTCTACTATAATATCGTTGAATATATGGTTTGTACTTAATCAACTACATATCTATATTACAATTATTCTCTAGTAAAATAAATAAAATCACTTTATACTTGTCATTTCCTGGGTTGATATGACGTTGTTGTATTGCAATACCATGTTGCTTGACATATTTTACTCTGCGAGCTCGCCTGAGAACGTAATATATATATTAGTTTCGTAGATCAAAAATATTAATAATTCTATCCTAGGTAGCAAAAATCTCAGGTGGTTATCACAAGAGGCTGATCAGAGTTACTAAAAGGAGGCGCGAAGAAAAATTTTTCTTAATCTTTTTTCTACAGCACCCCATTTTGTATACTCTTATCGTATTCTTGCTTGGCCCCTACAGATATATTTTATGCTGTTAAGTTAATAGGAAGCAACATTACAACATTCTGTAGAAAAAAATATTCCATTTGATCGTGTAGGTTTTTCTGTCCTAAAAGCTGTCTTTTCAGTACTAAATATCACATCATACTATCGCTTCGTTGCAACATTAACCTTTAAGTATGGACATAATTTTTTGTTTATACTACTATGGACCTGGTCCTCGTTCTGGATCATGTCCTGGCCCTGGATGTGATGTGTCTTCATCCTCTTACTATCATGGTGATGCATAAATTCCGGCTGAGATATACTGTATATAATATGATAACTTCATTGTCATAGAGATGTGAAGCTTATAACTTAACCAACACTTCAAAAGATGGACCGGCTGCTCATAAAATTTTGCTTGCAGGAGACTATTGGAGATTTCTGGATTGTCATTTTCTATTTGTACAATGCACTTCACTACTTTATGCCATTTTGCACCACAAAACCTAAATTAAACTGATAATCAGTTTCATAAAATATATTGTATGGTAACAATGGATGTGTAGTCTCTCAGGCTCCAGTCAATTTTTAGATGGATATTACTTACATATAAGGCATCAAAAGATGGAATATCCTGCTTCGTTGATTGTTTCGCAACTAAAACTTAAGCTACTGAGCGGTCCCATGGCGAAATGGGGTGAAGTGTGTAAAACTATGGGAACGAAAACAATAAGTAGTCTGTGAGACTCCAAGTCCCATACTTAAAGGTTAAAGAAAAGTTAATTTTTTCTTTTAACTAAATAATGTGTTTATTTGAACTAAAAACTTTTGTGATACCAAAAGAAAAATATACTTAGTCTATGTTCACCCTGAAAGTCCATTCTCAATATTGGTAAAAATATTTTTGAAATTGGATGAGTAGTCTCTGGGATTACCTCCTACACCCAAACTTACTAAAGTATCATTCTAAACTAGTTAGAAGAATCCGACACTGAAAATATAAGATTCACTGTTTTTTGGATAAATAACATAACCAAGCGCTTTCTTGCCTACCATACTAGGCAATTACCATGCTCATGGAAGACTGCACCTAGTGCCCAACAAAGGGTAATAGATTGTACCCATTGAATACAAGTCAAACGCTATTACCTTTCTCTTCTCCAAAGTGATGGAGGTTGTGATCAACCCATAGCTTCTAAGATACCAACCGCAATATAGCTTTCCCTATGGTCACTTGACTAGTGACTTTGTGGTGTATCTCACACACCAATAGTCACTAGCCATTGAGAGTTAGCCTCTGCTTCCATTGGCATGTAGCCTAGACATAGTGAAGGCATTCAATCAGACAGACCTTTTGTCCAAATAGGTGGCTAGCTTTTTATACAACACATACAAGCCGTAGCTAACGGTAGTTTTTGATAGACAAGTCTCCATGACAGCATACACAGCATATGAATGACATGTTTTATAGAGAACTTATGTCTAAAATCAAGACCATACTGTGCAAGGTCTTTGTTTGGAGATGGAAAAACTCTGACTTCCCATTCAATACTACAAAGACACAAGTCTGCATGTTCACTGTTAAAATAAACATAAGGTTCACACTGAGGTCCCACAATTCCAAAGCACACCACTTATCATTGGGATCCTTGGCTTTGACATCTCCAGTGATGTTTAGGTCCCAGATCATTTGGAAGACCAGGTGAAGTTGGCAAAAAATAGAGCAAACCAGTACTTCATCTCCCGGCAAAGGTCCCTGCCGTCTATTAGTCACAAGTCTGGCCCCATATGGAGTACTGCTGGGCGCTTCTGACTAGTTTCATTGACAGGCCGAGAGAATTGGTGATCTCAAACTCACAAGCCATATCAAAACCATCTGATATATTTTTTGAAATTCTGAGGACAGTTCCTTTTTCCTCTGTTTCCTCCCTGCGTGTTTTCTACTGTTTGTATAATGTGTGTTCTGAGGTATTGTTTGAAATGATGCTCACGGCTACTTTCTACTAACGCACTGCTCACTGCTCGCCTTCTGTGGGAATTCAACCTCACCTCTTAGAACCCGATTGGCACATACAGTGTGGTTTCAGAGAAATTTCCTCCAGCAAATGTTTAGGTTATGGAATGTTGCATGTATGCAAGTATTACCTAAGGAAAAAATGGTTGCTTTAAAAAATAAATGATACATTTTTAAAGAGTCGGAAACGTGCGAGATACGCCCCTGGTTTTGCAAGCGTCGATAGGTATAAAATCAGAAATAATGGCAATAACATGCAAGATTCTCTTGGCCCAGGTACATTGACTAGTACTTAGTTTACTACAAATATATTTAAGCAATTGTGCAACCTAATCTACTGTGGCCAAACTGATGCTAATTTAATTAAATGTGTACAGCTAAAGAATGAAGAAGTTTCATTCTAGTACTATATGCAGTGGCGTGCACAGGGGTTTTAGTCAGGGTTGGCAGAACAAGTGTCAGTCAGACTCTACCGTGCACAATAATGTTTTTTTAATTAGGTACATACTTCCAAGTTTCACCAAAAGGTTCTTTTTTACCATTTTGGTACCATAACCTAAAAGTTACGATGCCGCGGACATGTAAGATATGTCATTTTATTTAAAATATTCAATATCAGAAGAACATAGAGAATTCATCTGGAAAAAACTGACTCTTATATGGTTATACGTACATACCAGGTTCGTCTAAAATCTGGTGTTGCGTCAACTAGGTATCACTGCAATAAATTTAGTTATTTGCTGCTTTGTTCAGATTATTACGGTTTTTTGTCATCAAAAGAAAGTTCATGAAATGTTATATTAGCAAAATCGATATCCAAATATGATAATAACTATTACCTATGATAATTTTCAAATCAGATTATAAATTGAAATTTGATAAATTCTATAGGGTGGGCAGTACCTTTCTGCCTATATAGAGTGCACAACACTGACTGCATGTATGTATATCGTTAAAGTTTTATTCCTCCAAAGGGGGTTGACAACGGCTGGACACACACTCACATTATAATGTGGGGGACTGCCTCTTTTCACCAACCACTTTAGTTCTGCATGACAGGTAGTCAGCCAATTGTTGCAACACTGCTTCTGACGCACAGTATATGGACTAAAGTGGGTTTTGTATGTCCCTCGTTGTAAACCACCATATTTAAAGAAGTAAGTGCTTTGTAAGACCAGGGGACAAAATAATACACCCTCTTAGCCAGTCTTGACGAACTATAAGAAGTAGGTCATAATTGGACAGGTACTGCTGTTAATTAACTTGTAACACAAACTACTAAACTATTAACATTGTTGCAGGTTTTATAAAATGCCTAAAGAAGATTTGTCATTGCCTATAGAGATGGGTAGATTGGAAATTGAACCTGTTAGATTCTATAAAAAATCTGCTGATGAAAATCCATTTGTTAGTTTATCACGTCCACACCAAAGGACGAGGCTCTTGAATAGACTTATCACAAAAAATCTTGATTGTTCATGCTTCAATAATTTTAATAGAAATACTGCTATATGTAAGAGGAAACACAAAAAAATAATTAAGGATCCAATTTTGAAAATATTAAAAAATTATGCAGATGAACAAGATGTATTCCATTTATGTAGAAAAGTTATTGTACAAGA
Source organism: Apoda limacodes (assembly GCA_946406115.1). Lineage (NCBI taxonomy): Eukaryota > Metazoa > Arthropoda > Insecta > Lepidoptera > Limacodidae > Apoda > Apoda limacodes. The sequence goes on from OX291557.1 coordinate 13,232,917, forward strand.
TTTGCCAACACCAATTATAATCTCAAATACAGTTAATCTTAGTTCACTGGTTGACAACTGTAACCAGTTAAGGATATCATCAAAAAGTTATGAAAAAAAATTGAAAAACGGCGAATCTTCAAAATGTAAGGTCAAAGAAGCTGATATAACTACTAGGAAACATGAATGCGTTACAGATATAAGCCGTGCTAGTCCATCATGTTCTCAAGAGGCTTTGAATCCACCGTGTGATGTGACAATTGATGAACTAGCAAGTTACTTTGAAACATTAGTACATATACCTAAAAAGATGTCTTCTATGGCTGAAATGATGTATATCTAAGATATTTGACAAATAAAGTTTTAAATAAATTAAACAGTCTTATTCATTTCTTGCCTTCTTATCCTCCCAAAGGTGTTTTTATAAGGTAAGTCACTTGTGATTAAAATAAGTGACACATGCAGTCAGTAACCAACTGGTTATCCGAAATTCGTGTCATACTCATACATGCAGTAACTTAGCCCCAGAAATGTCCAGGAAATGATTAGCCTGGAGTGTCCAAAACCACAATCGCAGTATTGCGAGCCAGTTTGCTATCAAATTTTACATCTGTGTGCGTAATTTCGGTGCTACCAACCCTAAAGTGATTACCCCAAATTGGGGAGTTCTTACATTTATTCGGTACTACAGTTTATTTTCACTTACGATGACCCCTGTGGTGACACATTTTAATCAGAAAAAACGTAAATCTTTGCTACTAAGGTAGCAATCCGTTGACCATGACCATGTAATGCATGATATGGGCGCCAGCAACGCATCCGGTTGGAGGTTACATTCTCCGACTGGTGCTCCACTTCAGCTGGTGTGCCGCAAGGTGGCGTGCTGTCTCCTCTCCTATTTGCCATCTTCATTAACACTATTATTCACAAACTTCACTTTTCCACTTGTATGCAGATGATCTCTAAATTTACACACGTGCCCAAATCGATGACATCAATAAAGCCATTGAAAAAATCAATGCTGATCATGACCAAATATTTCAGTGAGACTCATTTTATGGCCTTTAAATCAATCCTCTCAAGTCGAAAGCTGTTATTATTGGCAGTCCAAAAATGATATCACGCATCAATTTGGAACTATTACCTTCAATTAAACTTGAGAGAGTCTCTATACCTTATTGCGACTCCATCAAAAATCTAGGGATAGTTGTTGGCAAGTTGTACTTGCACAATCTTTACTTCTTCCTATTCTTGATTATGCTGAAGCCTGCTATATTAATCTCACTGAGGAGCAATTAAATAAACTTGAGCGGCTACAAAATTTCTTTTTGTAAAGGACACTTTCCATTACAAACATTAAAAACATGAAATATAAAGCACAAGCACAACATAAAAAAGTATCTAATTGCAATATATATAAAAAAAAGACAGTTTATGTATTCATCACTAAGAAATAATCAATGTTTTACAGTATTGATAAAGAAAACAAAAAAGACTAAATACTAAGAATACAAAGAAGTTTGCAAGAGCAGACCGGCCTCCACAGGCGGCACCCGTTCACGAGTATGACACATGAATCAGCCATCGCTTTGCTCAACCATGTTTGAATGTCTTGTATATGTATGTTTATTTATATTTTGTTTATTATATTTATTTAGGTACTTGTTTATTATGTAAATTATATATTGTGTGTATGTTTATTCTAATAACAACTTACCTCTTGCGTCACCGCACCACCTACTTCTTTTTGTATTTTCCTCTAACCAAAGGTTTGCCTGGTAGAGATCGCTTTTCAGCGATAAGGTCGCCTATTTGTACTTTTTATATTCTTGCTTTTTTATTGTATTTCTATTTTAATTGTGCAATAAAGAAAATTTTATTCATTCAAATATATACTGTAGTGCTGAAATATAGATGGATGCACAAAATAAAATTTGTGCTTCTCTACTGTCTTCGCCGTGTACGTTATTCATAGGTCCCGCCATGTAACAATACCCGTGTTTTGTTGACAAGATTTTTTTTGACATAGAAAGCAATCGCATCACAGAGCCATTAAAATAGTTTTGTTCGCCAAATGTCAACAAACACAATAGCTGTTCACTATTTTCAAAGAACATCCATTATTCTACCGCCTGAGCATGTGCAGCCAATGTGTTAAATGCGGACCGTAATTGCCGCCATATTTAACATAAAGCACATTCATTTTTGGTCAACAGATAGATCGAATGCGCGCATAGAGAACATAGAGCACATTCAATGCGTAAATATTAGAATAAATTATTAAATTTCATTTGCGAAAGCGATATCGCTGATTGCGCGGAACCGCAGGAATCGGATCACAATGCTATAATTTAAATGTGTACAATTTTATCAATTAATATTTATTATGCTGTTCGGTTTTTAGGGTTCAATACCCGAAAGGTAATAAGGAACCATTAAGCTACGGAACCTAATCCGAAAGTGTAACTACATCCCATAAAAATCTGAACTAGGTATACAATAAAATAAAGCTAAAAAGTTTTAATGCGCTAATCTCTCCAAAAACCAGTCGGATTCTTTTTGCATTTAATAGCCTAATTCTTGAGGTAGGCTCATAGGAGCAAAGCAGTAGAATCCTGCGTATGAAACTAAAAATTATATAGATGATGTGGTTTTTCACCTGCGTTAATTTATTAGCCTAGTCGTCGTTTCAGGCGGAAGACGTGCACTGCTGAACGTAGGCCTCCCCCATATGATAGAAATGGCTCTTCATGCAGAATTGTTGCCCCAATGTCAGCCTTACGTCACCAGCACACAGCATGCTTTTCTTCCCAAACGGTCAGTTGCAACGAATTTATTGACCATGGTTGATATACTGTCAGCTGAAATAGATGCCGGTAACCAGGTAGACGTCATATATCTTGACTTCCAAAAGGCGTTCGATCGAGTTGATAACGACGTTCTTCTATCGAAGCTGGGTGCTATGGGTTTTGTTCCGGGATTGCTCAAGCTGTTTTCCAGTTACCTCAGTGAAAGAAAACAGTTTGTGAAATACGGACCGTACATATCTGAACCATATAACACGCGATCGGGAATAAGTCAAGGATCAAATTTAGGACCCTTCTTATTCGTTCTTTTGATCAATGATTTACCTGAAGTTGTAGAAAATTCTTTCGTTTTGATGTTTGCTGATGACGTAAAGCTGATAAAAGTGGTGAGAAGCGCAAGTGACTGCAAATTGTTGCAGAAGGATATTGACGCGGTCCATCAATGGAGCATAAACAATAAGTTATTATTCAACACGAGTAAGTGCGAAATGATGTCTTATACGCGTAACAAATCTCCTATTTTATACCAGTACATGATAGGCGGGCGACTGATACGTAGAGTGGAAGAGGTCCGTGATTTAGGTGTCCACTTTGACCCTCAGCTCAATTTCCGTCAACATGTGCTCAAAGTGACTAACATTGCATTTCAGCGGTTAGGCTTTGTTCTGCGCCATGCCGCTCCTTTGTCAGCCGAAGCTACATGCGCGCTTTACACTTCCCTTGTCCGGAGTGTATTAGAATCGAATACAGTGGTGTGGAGTCCTCATGAGAATAAATATATGCTAATGATGGAACGCGTTCAAAAACAATTTCTTCGCTGTGTTTATAAAAAAAAATACTATTATTACCCGTTTTTGTATTCCACCCAATTTTTATAGGGGCATTTAGGTTTCGACTCATTAGAATTAAGAAGATCTATGGCTTTAGTCAAATTCTTTGTGTATATTTTAAGAAACAAAATCGACGACATCGAATTGCTAGGAAGAACATTAAAGTTATTTGCACCAGATTCATACTTGAGGATGCGCAAACGTCCGTTGTTTAGAGTCGCTGTATCCCGCACTAACTTGTACCGATTGTCGCCGATCCCGCGCGCGCACGCAGCACTGCGAGCTCTACTCGAGGCAGCACCACACTGTGATCCGTTTGTGACAGCAGAGCCGAGATTGATGTTTGAGTGTAAGAGCATGCTAGAACGACGTATATAAGATTTTTTTTTTCTCTTTTATTTTTGTCTTGTGTGTTTCGTTTTTATAAAATGTAAGAAAATAATATTGTAACGAATTGGTTTTCTGAACTGTAATGTTGCAATTCATATATTTAAATAAATAAAATAAATAAATATGTCTTCACAACGGCCGGTCCTGAGCCAACCGCGCCCACTGTCTACCTGGGAGAAGGCCGTCGCACGCTGCGTCTTCCGATCCGTGCTCGCCACTCGAGAACCTTTCGATTAACGGTTTTGCCACTTCAGCTTGCTAATTTTGTGAGCTATGTCGGTAACTTTGCTTCTTCGGCAAATTTTGTCATTTCGGATTTTGTCGCGCAAAGAAACACCGAGCATGGCTCTTTCCATAGCTCGGTGAGCGACTCTGAGCTTATTTAAGAGGACTACAGTTAGAGACCACGTTTCTGTAACCATGTCATCACTGGCAACCCACACTGATTGTCGACTCAAGCTCTAACGTAATTCCGTCATCGCTCGTCGCCTTGTTGTTCTTAAGCTGTTTCAAGGCCATTCTTATCTCATAAAGCTGACGTCCGAGATATCTTCGGTATGTATACTGTCGAGTTAATTTGGCTCTGAGTTCTTTTTCCGTGATTTTGGAAGGATCAATAGTTGAAGTGTATAACTGTCTTTAGAAGTTCTCAATATTTCAGGTTTGGATTAAAGGATTACGTCTTTTTCGGTCTTCAGCTTTGACAAATGTCGTTGCCCAATAGACAGCTGATCTCTGGAAAATACTTAAGAGCCTCTATTTTGCTCCATAGCCTCCTCTACACGTGATGTGTTAAAGTTGCGTCGTATGGCTTTCAAGATTTCTCTATTGAGCCGCGCTGCCGCCCTAAGAATAAACGCACTAACTAGGTTTTGACACTTTTCGAGAAAAACATGTTTAAAATTTTAATTTTTATTTTATTCGTATCTTCGGATCTACATGAGATACCATAATTCAAGAGGTACCAAAACAAAGAGAAGGGTTTCAGGAATACAAAAAATACAAGTGTATATAAATATACAACATAGTGGACTATATAACTTAAAAAAGGTACTTATCACTAGCAGCCTTTTTTACTTTTAGCCCATGATAACTAGTCATAAACGCCTCAACTACCCTACTTGAGGCATTTATGCTAAGTAAATCGATATGAAGCACTTTTGTGTTGTTAACTTTTACCGCAACCCTTCAATAACACAGATGATAAGTGCATTCAGTACTTCATATAATGCGTTTTGTTTATAAAAATGGCTGAGTTTGAAGAGTTAATAAAAAGTTTTTGTAACAAAATTTGTTATTATCAAATATTTAAAAAAGATTTAATACAATAAAATCAACTTTTCAATCAAAGTATTTTATTTCTGTAAAAATATATGTTCTCTAGGCAAGTAATATTACGATGTTTTTTAAATAACACATCACATTAATAAAAAACATATCCAAAATCAAAACGTAATTATTATAATAAGGTACATTCAAGTATACAAAATGGGTATAAGATAACCTTTTACAGTATGGCAGTTTTATTTCGTCCAAGAAAATATTATAAAGACGCAATATTAATGTAGGTAAAAATGTCAATAAAAAAATCAGACAGAAATGTCGTCTATTTGACGTCTAATTTAAATGAAAATCTAGAATTTCCCAATCTGCTACATGAATCTCTTTGTACTTCAGTAAGAATTCACTCTTCTCAGCTTTGACCTACTTCAGTTCCTTCAAATATACTCTTGGTTCTGTATTTTAAGAGTTCTGTACCCCAAAAGGGAAGAAGGAACCTTCATAGGATCACTTCATTGTCCGTCTGTCTGTCAAGATCCTTTTTCTCAGAAAACGCGTGGAGGAATCAAGTTAAAATTAATATCTAATACCAAGGTCTACGGTTCATTGAAGCTGAAAAAGCTTCTAAGTCAAGGCAATATAAAATACGGCCTAAATATGGGCATTTTTGACGCATGTTTTGGCATTCAATTGGAATCAATCAAAATCTACGAGGTACTTCCCGTTGTCTTAGAATCATGAAATTTGACACCGGAAGCAAGGGGTTACGACATCACAGCTATAGGAAAAAAATCCAATAACTGATTATGAGGCATAAACCTGTGAGACTTTATTACATCATGGAAGAACTTTAATATATAATAAGTTTGTACGGAACCAGGAACAGAACCAGACTAGCACTTGGTCGGTTTTTTGATTTATGTTGAGATGACACGTCTTCGACGAAGAAGTCGGAAACAGTCATAGTCTTTAGAGTATGTTTTTTAGCCTTACAATTTTTACGGTTTCTATGAAATCATCATAGTTTTAAATTTTCTTGTTTTTTATTGACATTTTCAGCTGATGACGGAAATTATCTGCCGACATGAAAGTGTGTCGGGTTCAACTTATTTTACAGAGATTTTTTCTGTCCGAACTTTTGACCAAATTTACAAGAAAACAAGTTTCAAGTTGATGCTATTAATCTAAGTACTTCGACAATGATGACCATAGAGAATGCAAGCAATAAATGCACTAACTCAAACATAGTGCATTTATGACTAGCAAGCTATTGAATGCTAGAAAACAAGTTTTGTACTAACTATAGATAATGCGTTCTTGATATGTAAAACTGCAGTCGAAGTCTTAGTTAATGCGTTTTTAACATTGAAAAAACTTAGTTAGAGACGACTTCATGAATTGTTACTTTAAGAAAGTTGTAGATCTCGTTTTCCTGATATCAGATATATATACAACTCAATTTCGCTAAAAACCTTAGTTCATGCGTTTATCGTAAGCGCGGCAGCGCGTGTATTCGGACCTATCAGATGAAGACAATTTTATTTCGCGCCGCACTTTCATAAGATTGAGAGTCTGATTAGAAAGTTTTGGTGTTTTGTGCGGCTTTTAAAAACTTAGCTCCAACCGCTTAGGTAGTTTCCACCAGCCTGTCTTTTAAATCATCTACATTTTCGCAATCTGCTAAGCAATGAAAGCGATGTTGGAGTTCAAGCTGAAAGTGTTCGGGGTTATGTATGACAGCATTCGTTAGACGGAGCGTCTTCTCTTCGAAAAAGTCGATCTGGTTTTTAGTCCTTTTCCTGTGAGGTGGTTCTTTGAACAAAATGATTCATCATAAAGAGTCCTTCTTTATTAGGGATTGCAATCCCGCAAAACGGGATCCCGCTGTTTTTATTAACCTGCTGGATCCCGCACCTTCAAAACGTGAATCCGCGGATCCCGCAGATGGAAAATTTGGCACTTAAACATTCGCGTAAATCGCGAGTAGCACGAGTGCGACGTTTCAGTTGTTCATAAATGGCACTGCGCTCGCGCTGCGCCTGCGTCCGTCTTTTTGTAGGTGACGAGTGTTTTGTTTTCGTATTCACCGTCTGGCGTTTAATATAGCGATATAATAAATACCATTTGATTCTTAAGAGGATACGTTTCGCGGCGCCTCGCAGCGGGCTTCATGCAAACGAATTTCTCATTTGTTTTTGACATTTACTGATCAATCACTGTGAAATTTCTTAGTCATAATCCCAAGCCGAATATATAAGTCTGTGGTTTTCCAACATTTTGTAATATTTTTTATTAATTACAAATCTTTTTTTAAACCATTTGTATAAAAACTAGAATCCTGTATAACTTTTGAACCATACCGCTGGGAGGCACTCCAAATCGTATCCTCTTAAGAGCGTATTTCTAAAAATTATCACCATAAGTTGATATCATAGTATAGATGCTATCATCTAAGCTAAAGTTATGATTTGATTATTAGTTATTATATGAATAAGACTAAATTAAAAATATAAAACTGTTGTTAGGAGTAAGGGTAAAATTAAACAAAACTAATTAGCTATGCCAAACATTTAAAGATGAATCTAAGAAAACAGATTACTAATTACTTATACTTAATTGATAGAAAAGAAATAATTTCTGTTGCTTAATGTAAGAAATGATTAATAAAAGTTAATTTTAAAATCTGTTTTCTATTTGATTTTATAACATAATTAAGAATAAAGATGCGGGATCCCGATTGGCGCGAGATTGAGTAATCCCGCATATCAATCCCGCGGGATTGAATAAGCTGCGGATTGCAATCCCTATTCTTTATTTATAAAGTCAACAAATCGCTGGCATCTACGGTTTCGTTGCCCTTACTCCAAATGTCCCCATTTTCAGCTCATCGCAATTTCGTTGTCATCAGTTTTGCGTTGTCTCCCCCATGACCAAAGTAATCCGTGTTGGGAAAGTATGTATCCTTTGTCAGTATCCTCATACCTAACTTCAAGAAGTTGGTGCGTAAAACTGTATCATCTTCAAAGAATATCTCTTGGTGATTTTGAGTGCAAGATACGCTACCCTTGTTGACACTCTCGATGGTCGTAATGTTGTTAGTGAGGGACTTGTGGACAATAAACCCGACACTACGTTAGGACAGTTGTTCGCTCTGCCGTAAGTAAAACAACTTGCCGGATTTGAGCAATATCGAGGCCCTCCCTTGTCTTCGGACTTAAGATAGCCCCATTATATCCCAGCGCAGATTGTCTACTTCTTTCAGCTCAACAACCTTTTCTTCATTCCTCAAAGTGCGTGCAATGTACGTTGCCAGGACCAGTTGTCGTTGTTTCCCTGTAGCTGGAATTCTGCCGGGGATTGCTTGCAGCCCTGCCCCACCATTACCTTAACCGTTACCATAGTCAGGACTAGCGGAGCTGCCAGGGCTTACGGGCCGTCGTTATTTGTGCAAAACATAAGGTGGTTGTGCCAATAATTGCCACACTGGCATGCGGGTTGGCCTTCGTAGATTGAAATTAAATATTTACAAGGGAGGATTTGCCAAGTGTTTCAATAATTTCAGATAGAGACTAAAGTCTACCACCAATGTATTTCCAGTGATAACTTATAGGAACAAAAACGAGGTCTTCAACTCCTATTAAATAAGCTTAGAGCCGCTTAGCTATGTTTGATGTTTCTTTGTGCGATAAAAGCCGTAAATAGGAATTTCGCCAGCCAAAGTCAATGATGCAAATAGTTGGCAAGCTGAAGTGGCAATGAGCAGGCCTAATCACTCGTTGAACCGATTACCGATGGAAAAGAGAGGTTCTCCAGTGGCGACCTCGGATCGGAAAACGCAGCATAGCACGGCCTCCGCCCAAGTGGACAGTTGACCTGAGGAAGAGCTGCAGCAAGCAAGTAGAAGCAACCGGTCAAGCTTAAAACCGGTCGTTGTGGAGACATGGGGAAGGCCTACGCCCAACAGTGGACATCTTTCGACTGAGACGATGACGACGAGATAGGGACGGAGTTTAACTAACGAGACCTTTACGTTTGAGTCTTGCAGCTTGTAGTACCTACGTAGGTATAGCACGACTGTAGGTGAGGTCATTACTAGCCGAGATGTTATGGAACTTCATGACTGTAGCCGAAATATCGTAAAAAAAAATAATTTATATTTGTCGTTTCCATTATTGAAATTCATTAAATATCTTTTAGCTATCCAGACCTGAAATCTTATATCTATAATATCCATTCCACGAATTTCCGGCTTAGATCCGGCTGTAATCATCAATGATTAGTTACTGGTTATATGTACAACAACTTTGAGGCCTGACTAAAACACTGCTGGGCTTGAGGAAGTGGTTAAGTTACGCTGGAATAATAGGGAATATTATACATCAGTTAAAAGTCCTGCGACAGAGATCTTGATATTCAAATCTGGCAAATTGGTCTGTAACAGGGACCCAAGGCGGTGTTGTGTTTATAATTTCTATAATTTTATAAGTTTCTTATCGACGACCATCAATACTTCGAAAATGTATTGACAAGGGTATATTGTACGTACCTATTTAGAATTGTCGTTGTCGTTGTCATTTTAGCCGGAAGGAAAACGTCCACTGCTGAATGTAGGCATCACCCGTATGTATACACAATGACTTTTCTGAGCTGCCCACGTCAATCTGCTTCCTACGTACAGCTCCAACTAAATCGTCTATCAACTTGGTAAGAAACTGTCCCACGCTGCCTTCTCTTATCTGTGGTCGCCACTTGAGAACCTTTCTTACCCATCGGTTATAGGTTAGATATACCTGCCCATTGTCACTTAGTTTGCCAACTGCTGGAGCCGGTAATAGTCTTATAAATTAATTTCGAATTAAATTGTCCAAGTATTTTTTTTTGTTTTGGCTATAGGTAACTCAAAAACTATATTTCATCAAATTTTAACATACATGTTCGACAAGCATGACTATCAAACTGTCAATAATCCAGCTTTCTGATCCTGCGAGCTGTGTTAGTGACTTAAGTTCTCTTTGGGAAATCCTCATATCTTATTCCATCGCGCGCTAATGGACTTGGTACTTCTTAGCCTCGCCGTAATAGTAAAGGACAGCTTTTGACAATCCATGATGAAAGCTATCCAGCCTAACTGGATCTACCTATTGGCTAATTTTTCTTATTTGTTTTAAATTGGATTGCCTGTCCGAAGCACCTAACCTACCTACCACCCCAAATAAGGTACCAGTGATGAATATTGGCTTTAGCATAACGTGAAGTTTGGATTTGACTTTTGTCTTATTCAAATGCATGTCGAGGGAACAGCATTTTCCTCATTTCTTCTAAAGACTCCTGTCTGCCTGCCCCGTGTTTCCCCTTGAATTCACTCTTCACAAAATTTTTTACTTTACAGATATTTCAAAACAAATAAAATAAGTTTTCAAGTCATTTGCAATAGTAATAATTCTACGGTTTTCCTTTAAAAACTGACTACCCGGTCCTGCTGTCTCTTTCTGTACTGTAAAAATAGTCATTTGCTATCCTGCTGTCAGTTCTACTTGAGTTTTTCCAAGTTACGGTATAGGTACATGCCCAAGTAGAGTTCATGAATGCGCTGGTAGGATTCAGGAATATTTGGGGATATTTGTGTTCCTGGCGGTGAGTAATGTTGCCAGAGCTCTTTGAGGATTCGCTGCGCGGACAGCGAAGGACCGGCGGTGCTCGTTGCTGTCATTGCTCGGCGTAGACACGGTGTGCTGGTTCGGCGGTCAGGGACTTCTGATAAAACGGCTGACCGCTAACCGCCCACAGGTTGAACGGGTTCCCGAACCCAGGGATCACTTAATCTTCGCCCTGGGAGGTTGATCCGCCATCCGGTGTGTCTCTGAAGTAGTAGTCGTGCCGGAGAAGGAGACCGGAGTGGACCCGGTGACTTCAACAGAGGGGGATCAGGGGCCCTTCAGCCCGCCGTGTCAGCAACCGTATCATCTGTGGCGAGCTTCGGCAGTCTTAGTACCGAACCTTTAGTCCTCTAAGCTGTCTGTGCAGTGAATCCTCATCTTTAGTCTAAGTAACTTTTTTATATATAATGGCCATGAGAACGAAAAGGAAAATAGTTTTTACAGCGGCTACTCCATCCACATATAATGTGGATTTTTGCAACATCACGGGTATTCACGCAAATCTTAATGCAGTCCATCACCATATCGAGACTGCGCAGCCGACCATTCTTTTTCTAACGGAGACGCAGATATCCTGCCCGGCCGTCACATCATACCTTCACTATCCCGGTTTCAAACTCGAACACAATTTTATGAGTCGTGCCGGTGTATGTATGTTCGTCCGGGAGGATATCTGCTGTCGCCGCCTTCATAGCCTTGAAGACAGGGACCTGTCGATATTGTGAGTGCGCGTAGATTACGGCGGCCACACTCGTATCTTTGCGTGCCTATACAGGTCTCATAGCGGTGACACGGACGTAACTCGACTCTTCACGCACCTGAGTTTGACGACTGACAAAGTTCTAGAGCAATATCCCACAGCAGAACTAGTTATTTTGGGAGACTTTAACGTTCTTGAACCAATAACTATGCAGGGATATCTGCTTATGAATTTGCTGTGACCTATGGAGTCTCTCAGCTAATACTTTCTCCAACGAGAATACCAGATATAGAGGACCATACGAGCTCCTTACTGGACCTTCTGCTGACTACTCGTCCGGACAGATACACCGTCTCAGTGAATGCGCCTCTTGGCTCCTCAGACCACTGTCTCGTCCAGACTCCATCATTTAATTTGCATAAAATGCAAATTAAATGCTGCCTCGAGGTTCAATAAGAAAGCAACTGCCAGAGCAAAATTCCAATTTATCGGCAAAATAGGTGGGTGACTTGCGAGCTATCCTTCTGGGAGTCGTGCTTTCTGGTCGCTTGCCAAAGCTGCCAAAGGGAACTTTTGCCAGTCGTCTTTACCACCACTGCGAAAGACCGCTGGTGACTTGGCCCATAGTGCTAAAGAGAAAGCCGATCTACTGGGCAGTGTCTTTGCTTCGAACTCGAACATTAACGATGAAGGCGCTGTACCACCTACTATACCGTGGTACGGTGAGACCATGCCGGAAATCTCCATAACACAGAGGGAGCTCCGGTGGGCGTTGCTTATAGACGTTCATAAGTCGAGTGGGTCAGGCGTTATACCAGCAGTGGTGCTTAAGCAGTGCGCTTTCCTATCACACTAGGCATTTTCCGTCTTCATGGAAAACTGCGAATGTGCACCCGGTGCCCAAAAAGGGCACCAACCAACCAATCAGAACCAACGAATTACAGGCCTATCGCTATTACCTCTCTCCTCTCCAAGGTGATGGAGCGGGTGATCAACACACAGCTTCTAAGATACCTAGAAGTACATGACCTGGTCAGTGACCGTCAATATGGCTTTCGCCACGGTCGCTCGACTGGTGACCTTCTAGTGTATCTCACACACCGATGGGCATTAGCCATTGAGAGTCAGGAGGAGGTATTGGCATGTAGCCTGGACATAGCAAAGGCGATCGGTCGGGTCTGGCACCGGGGTCTTCTATCGAAGCGTCCGAGGGTTTGTGCAAATTGGTGGCTAGCTTTTTGTCCGGCAGACGCATACGAACCGTAGTTGACGGTAGTTGCTCTGATAGCATGGACATTAATGATGGTGACCCGCAAGGCTCTGTGCTGTCTCCTACGCTGTTTCCACTGCATATCAATGACATGTTGGACATCAACAACATACATTGCTATGCAGATGACAGTACTGGAGACGCTTATAACACGGGTCGTGCAATCATCCTGTTACATAAATAAGACAAAACCAATAGGAAACTTGGTTTTATTTAGCTTTAAGAATTTTACATGTTTGATTGACACATGACAGAACGTACATAGAAAAGAATACTTCTTAATTCTATGACAATCACCCCCCTTTAAATTATTCCACCAAATAGTCTCGAAGATAAGCAGGGGATCTCCTTATTCTCGGTGTCCTGCGAAGACCTTCTTCAGTTGCTTGCGACGACTCAGCATTATCTGTACTATTATTTTCAGCATCATCATCGGAGACATTTTGAATCTCTGTATCGACTTGAAATGATGGGCATGGAGCTAAACGGTGGTTTGACACGGTAGTTTCTCGCCCGTCCTGCATTTTAACATAGGAATAAGAGGGATTTGATTCTAAAAGCTCCACTTCTTCTACTACGGGGTCATATTTAGAAATTCTAACATTCTTTTTCATCAATATCGGTCCTGACGTCATAAGCCAAGAAGGTAAAGATTCGCCATTCACAGAACGTCTAGTATGTCTAAACATTCTTTCGTGAGGAGTTTCATTAGTTGTTGTACATAATAGTGAACGTATAGCATGCAGCGACATAGGTAGGACTTGCTCCCAATGACCTACTTGTAAATCTTTGGAACTAAGACACAGCTGAATGGTCTTCCACAGTGTTCCATTTAACCGCTCAACTTGCCCATTTCCTTGTGGATTGTAAGGTGTAGTTCTGCTACATGCTACTCCAACGGATGTTAAAAAATTCTTTAATTCCTCAGACATGAACGAAGAACCTCTGTCAGAATGGATATACAAGGGAATCCCAAATACTGAAAAAAGATCTCTCAAACATTTTATAACAGTATTTGCTGACAAATCCTTACAGGGATAAGCATAAGGAAATCTTGAATACTCGTCAATAATAGTTAACAAATATTTGTTCTGAGTATGAGATGGGACAGGCCCTTTGAAGTCAATGTTTAATCGTTCGAAAGGCGCCATAGCCTTTATGAGTTGACCAGTGGTTTTAAAGAAGCGAGGTTTTATTGCTGCACACACTGGGCAAGAAGATGTGACTAATCGAATGTCGTTAATTGAATAAGGCAGATTCTTAGACCGAACCCAATGATACATTCTCGTTATACCTGGATGACAAAGAGAATTGTGTAAAGTGTAAAGTTTATCAGTATTTATATTAGCACATACACGTGAAAGGGCGTCAGCTGCTATGTTTTCTTTTCCACTACGATAAATAATATCATATTTATAGCAGGAGAGCTCCAAACGCCATCTTTCTATCTTGTCATTTTTTATTTTGCTAGAATGGCTTTGATTAAACATAAACGATACTGATTGCTGATCAGTTAATAGTACAAAATGTCTCCCTAAAAGATAATGACGCCATTTCCGTATTGACTCAACAATTGCGCTTGCTTCTTTTTCAATCGATGAATGCCTACGCTCGGAATTTGATAGAGTTCTTGAAAAAAATGCTACTGGGCGTCCATTTTGTGAAAGTGTAGCCGCAATAGCGAAATCTGAAGCATCAGTTTCAACGGTGAATATTTCATATTCGTCAATAGCTGTTAGAGCTGATTTGGAAATCTCTAATTTTAATGTGTTAAAAGCATTTTCATCTATAGGAAAGTTCGTAACATTTGTTAATGGGCTTATTTTCTCTGAAAAATTACGAATCCATTTTGAGTAGTGAGCAAATAAGCCTAAAGCTCTTTTGAGTGATGCTTTATCTTTTGGAATTGGAAGATCTATTAACGGTTTCAATCGATCTTCATCTGGCTTAATTACATTGTTGTGAATTGTGTAACCTAACAGCTTTATCTTGTCGGTTTTAAATACGCATTTACTCTCATTCAAAGTAAGGTTATACTTCTTAACAGCGTCCATAAATGAATTGAGATTCTGATCATGAAAACGTCCCCTTTAATTTTTCCGTTTTTATGATAAAATTTAGTGTTCGTTGAAAAGCAGCAACTCCATTTGTCACTCCAAACGGTATTCTAGTAAATTGATAAAGATTACCGCAAGCTTCAAAAGCAGCAAATATTTTTTCACTATTTAGGATCGGCACTTGGTGATAAGCACTTTTGAGGTCAATTTGACTAAAAAGGCTGTATTTAGCCACTTGTGAAACAATAGTCTCCATATTAGGTAAAGGGAAAGCATCCAGTTGTGTAAATTTATTGATTGTTAAAGAGTAGTCAATAACTAACCGCTTGCGATGTGTTGTACCACCTGTTATCAGCACTTGTGCTCGCCATGGAGATGTGCTAGGTTCGATTACTCCGTCGTCTAACATCTTAGATACTTCTTGTTCAATAAATTGTTTGTCTTCATTACTATAGCGTCTGGATTTCATAGCTATAGGTTTAATGTTCGGTGATAAATTGGTAAACAAAGATGCTGGTGGTACAGAAGCCTTCATAACGTTGCAAATACGCAGCGGTTCTTTGTCACCTCCGAATTGAAATTCTAGAGAACTATGTGTCTTTAATATATCATGTCCAATTATAAGTCTGCACACAGATTGCTGACAATCAAAAGCGGACGTTGCTTATAAGTATGTTTATTCAAGGTTAAGGTAACAAAACAGATTCCTTCAACAAATGAAATATGGCTCAACGATGCCAAAGTAATAGTCTGTCTACATGGCTTCTTTTCCAGATTCATAGTGTGAGCAAATCTTTTGTTAATAAAGCTCACAGAACTACCAGTATCAATTAATGCATCGGCTCGTATATTATTAATAAATGCAGGTACAGTAGCCTTATGATAACTAGATGGTGAAGCAGCTAATATGGCAGATAGTTCAGCAGATTCTAAATTTATGGCATTGGCAGCTTTTGCGCTCCGGCATACATTAGCAAGATGTCCTCTTTTAGAGCACAGTTGGCACGTGACATTTAAAGCAGGGCATTTAACTCTTTGATGTATATTGCCACCACAAAAAAAACACTTTTTTTTCTGTGTATTTGCTGCTAATAAATAAGGTAATTTTCTCGAAGTTGATGGAGAGCACTGTTCAACAATTAGTTGGTTAGCAGATGACGCATTGAGATAAGTCGATTGACTACTATTTGCATAAACATTCGAACTATTTTCAGCCATTTCAAGAGTATTCGCCTGGTTAATAGCTTCATCTAGATTTAATTCAAAATTTTCCAATAATCTTTGGCGAATCTTATGTGATAAAATTCCAGCAATGAATGCGTCTCGAATGAATTCGCTCTTATGTTGCTCTGCTGTGACACTTTGAAATTCGCAGTCAGGTGCTAGTAGCTTTAGCGCACGGACATAATCATCAATTGACTTCTCTGATTTTTGTTTTCTATTAGACAGAACATGACGTGCATATATTACGTTTTTGGGTTTAATATATATTTTATCAAGCAGAGCGATGGCTGAAGTATAATCGTTGCATTCTTTAATGTATGTAAATACTTTAGAGGATAGGTGATTCACTAACAAATGGTGCTTTGTTGAATCAGAAATCGTATCAGTAACTTGTTGAGATAGAAAGTTAGAAAATGTAAATTGCCAATGCACCCACCTTGAATTTGCTTCCGGTAGTGTAGGGTCGATATCAAATCGTTCTGGCCGTAGGTACTGAGATAATACATTACTTATTTTTGGCACCGTAATCTTTTCTTCTGACATAATTTAAAGCTAAATAAATTGTTACATAAATAAGACAAAACAATAGGAAACTTGGTTTTATTTAGCTTTAAGAATTTTACATGTTTGATTGACACATGACAGAACGTACATAGAAAAGAATACTTCTTAATTCTATGACACATCCCTCGTTCCGTTGTGGAGAAAAACCGCGGAGAACTTGTGTCTCAAATCGAGACCACACTTTCCAAGTCTCTGACTGGGGACGGGTAAACTTTGTCTGATTCAACCCTACAAAGAGACAAGTGTGCGTGTTCACCGCTAAGAAAACCCCTTGTCACTGTAGTCCCATAATTCCAGAACACTTCCCTCTTCATTTCCAAGAGCATTGGGATCCTTGGTGTTGACATCTCCAGCGATGTTCAGGACCGAGATCATTTACAAGATAAGGTGAAGCTAGCGTCCAAAAAACTTGGTGAACTCAACAGAGCGAAGCAATACTTCACGTCGGGGAAAGGTTGTTACTTTACAAGTCGCAAGTTCGGCCCCATATGGAGTACTGCTGCCATCTCTAGGCGGGTGCACCCGGATACCAGCTTGGCCCTTTTGACTCGGTTCAACGACGGGCTGTGAGAATTGTCGACGATTCCAAACTCACTTTCGGTATCGAGCCATTAAGTCTGAAGAGACTTTGCCTCCCTGTGTTTGTTCTACCGCTTGTACAATGGATTGTGTTCTGAGGAATTGTTCAAAATGATGCCCACGGCTACTTTCTACCATCGCACCGCTCGCCATAATTCAGGGCAGGGTATTCATTCTCATTCTTTAGAACCTTAATGGTCGCGTACAGTGCGGTTTCAGAGAAACTTCCTCCCGCGAACGCTTGAGTTGTGGAATGAGCTCCCTGCCAAGGTTTTCTCCAAGGACTACAGTATGGAGTTATTCAAGAAAAAAGTTATTAGATTTCTGAAGGGTCGGCAACGCAGGAGTGATACCCCTGGTGTTGCAAGCGTTCATAGGCTTCGGTGACCACTTACCATCAGGCGGACCGTAATCTTGTTTGCCACCTTAGTGGCATTAAAAAAAAACCCGAATATTGCATTTGTGTATTGCTTGTCGATCTATCAAAAGTATTTCTTTTTCTATTAAATGTATTCGACGACAAACAGTGTTTGCGAAGACCTGTTGACTTTTAATTATAAATAGAGGACAAGTAAAATATAACCTTCGAACAATAAGCAAGCAACGAGACGTGCAGCATAAGGGTCTCTAATAAGCTCACCATTATATTACTCCTGAATAAGACATTAAAATAGCATCTCGTCAAAATTGGTTTCCTTTCTTCAATTTGGAGCCTAGATACCGCTTCATTTCTTCAGGATCATGTGTTAATATAGTCCTATACTTATGTACTTCTTTTGTTACTTAGGCTTATGTATTAGCGATACCCCATATTCATATTTCCCTGACAGTTGTCATCGTAAATTTGTGGATATTTTTACCACTAAGGTGACAAATAAGCTAATGTTCCGCTGAATGGTAAGCGGTCGCCGCAGCCTATGGAAGCTTGCAACACCAGGGGCATCACTCGCGCGTTGCCGACCTTTCAAATATTGATTAACTTCTTTCTTGAAGAAGCCCATATTGTAGTCCTGTGACAAAACCTTGTCAGGGAGCTCATTCCATAACCTAAGCGTTCACGGGAGAAAGTTTATATGAAACCGCTCTGTTACACAGAACCATTAAGGTTCTAAGGTGTGAATAAAGAATGAATTCCCTGCCGATGGTGAGCGGTGCGATGATAGAAAGTGACCGTGAGCATCATTTCGATCAATTCCTCAAAACACATCTATACAAGCGTATCTGTTCGACGATCAGGCAATTTTCGGGCGGTTGCAGGTTTCAGTATTGCGGTGCGTTGTAATATTTTAATATGATCACGAACAAACTAACCAAACTATCGAATGTAGGAATTTCGGAGTCACAATTGACCAATTCAAAAGCGCGGGAGGTCTCTGGGTCTAATTTCTTAAAGGCTATGTATAAAAACATACAATCTGCGAGGTCCTTGACCTTGAAATTTTTAAGCGCGGCTACTGATGAAGCGAATCTGTCCATAAACAGTTCAAGATTATTTACACTTGCTGTTGAAAATGATTTAAGTTCGAAAATCTGATCAAAATATGAAGACATAAGAAGGCGCTTATCTTCAAACTTGCTTACTAGTGCTTTGAAAATGAGCCTATAATTATCAGCCCACGGCGTAAAACCTAAAAAAACTGATTGCGCTTTACCCTTTAACTTTCCCATTAAGTAGTATAATTTTTCAGAATCTGACAAAGCTGGATTATTATGGACTGTATCTATAAAGCTCGCGTAAAACATTGGCCAAGATTTTGCATCACCGTAAAAATCAAGAATTTTAATTGCGGCCAATCTTGGTCTTTCACTTTTAGGTAAAAAGGAATTTGGCCTCTCATTGGGTTCCAAAGTTTTAGCGTAGCGTTTGATGCGACAAAACAAATCTTCAAATGAATTTAGCGGTTGATAATTTATCACAAAGTTAGCGTCTTATTTTAATTCTAATTCATTAATTTTATCAATAAGTTGTTCGAACTCGGACCTCTATATCATAGATATGCAAGTTCAGTACTATATACATATAGTACAGATAGGCAACGGCCCATACATTTACTGGAACACTAAGATTAGTTCTGTAATACGAGTGCGTGGCGCTAGTGCGCAAAACGGAAAGGTTTTTTTTTTCTTAAATTCAACTATTACTAGCCAGCTTATAAATTACTTTTCTAATGTGGCTTTATAGATACCAAGTTCCATCCCAGACTAATATTTATATTGTTGTTCATCTACGAAGAATATAACAAAAGATGTAAAATCAAACAACGTTCTCAAAGTTGACATTGTTTATTCATAAATATTCGTGAAATGTACATTTATTTTCGATTTTCTTAAATTCTTAAGCTAATTACTTAGGCTGCAATTAATAATTATTAGACCATTTACGAAAGTTTTTGTTTAGTTTTGAACTAAAACTTCAATGTAATATATAGTATAGTTTGAACTTTCATTAATGTTTTAAAAAAATATTCGTGCAAGATTATTGAAATGATAAAGATTGTTAGACAATACCTTCTAATACAAAATATCTGTAGATATTATTTTTTTGAGTATCATCATACCTAGGCACAGGCTTATATTTTTTGTTTCCTCTTCGTACAAAAGACATTTCTAAAATGTTAATAAACAATAATTTATTAATAGCTAATTTTCTGTATAATATACCTAAATTGATAATATGATAATTCATATTGGCAAATTCACCTAAATAAGGTTTGTACTATTACTTATGTTTTTTTCACGTCAAAAAGTGTACTCAGGACTGTAACAAAATTAATCAAATTCTTACAAACTTATCTTTCCTAATAATCTTAAAAAGTTCTCTATCGTAAATTACCATACAAGATTCATCCTTGCAATGATTATAGCGACACCTGCAAGGCAAAACTTCGTAAATCATTTGTCGAAAGTACAGGAGAGCGCGTCGAAGTTTCAAAAAATTCTTAGTGACGTCTGTTACGTCCTAATGCCATTCAAACTAAAAAAAATGTTCAAAAAGGAATGGTTTATATTTCTGTATGATTAATGTGCTATTAGTACTTTCATTTTATTACCTTTTATGAGTTACAATGAGTTTGCACGGCATAAACTTTATAAAGTGACATTGTAACTCAGGACATACAATTAAATTGTGTGTATCAATATTTGCCTCATAGAGAAAAAATGCAACATGTATTTTAATCTGTTAAAAAGTTACCATAACAATAAAACATAGTTGAATACTTAAAAAAATCTATAATAAGATATAAAAGAAAACACTAATAGGAAAGTGCACAAAAGGAAAAAAGCATTTTCTAACATATAATAATAATTCTCATAATATTAAGTTCGGTAATGCTATGGTTTTAGTATTTATGAAGCTTAATTATTTGTTTAAGGTAGTTGCTTACTTCTATTAACTATACTTTATTTATCTAGCATCCATAAAATATCATCCTAATTAACAAATATCCTCCAAATTAAGAAATATTTTTAAAAGAAACATTACAAAAAGCAATAGAAAATATTTCAGTTATTTCTCTACAAACTAGAGTTTTCTTCTGAAAGTTTTTTCTCATTTTGATTAGTATGAAAATTAACGACCTCTGTTTCTATTTTATCACTATGTAAAGGTAGAACCAACATATCACTCGAATTCACTTCTTTATCTGTAATTACTGAAAATATTTGAGAAAAAACAAAATTAAGGTTAAATAAATATAGATATAATACCTACCCTATGAATATAACCTTATGAATACCTATTTGACACCTCCTTTAATACGTACATAACTAACTAGTATTAATGATGATAATGATGAAATTATACAATAATTTGAACTGGAAATCTCAAAACAACCGTTTTGTATTTGCGTTCAAACCTAAGGCAAACAATATTTATTTTGAGCTTCAAAAAATTTAGGCTTAGATATAGGAAAGTTTTTTAATTGAAAACCTCACATTAAAATGAGGGGTAAGAAAATAAAATTTCGAGCACCCCGTTGTGTGTGGGTATGGGTGTGTGGGATATGGGTATTTTAATTTAATTTGAATAATTTAAAATTTAATAAAAGATTGATTTTGATTTGGTTTATTTGTAATTCTGAGATGCATATTTTGTAATTTTTTCTATTTCAAAGTTGACAGTTCTGTCTATTCTCGAACCGCTGCACTGCTTGTTTAAAATAAAAAACCCACGATAAAACAGCTTTTTTTTTAATACAGATAATACGATAATACGCAATATTTAAAAAAATAAACTAACAAATGTCTTTAATTTGAAAAGATAAATATAGTAATGGCAAAAAAAATGGGTTGCAGCTGTCCATGCATGTGTTACATTAATACGCGCTCTCGTATACTTTGTACCCTCAGGTATGCTCTTATATTGTCGACAGAGTTGCCCCATGCTATAAGGCCGTATGGCTGCATCTAGTGATATTGTTTGCCTTAGGTTTGAACGCAAATACAAAACGGTTGTTTTGAGATTTCCAGTTTAAATTATTGTATAATTTCATCATTATCATCATTAATAGTAGTGTAAGCGAATTTTAGGTGGACTATAACTATAGCTACAGCTTCAGCTTGCTATAACAAACTCCCTTACTTTAGAGAGAAATTAATTTGAAGACTTCACGTAGAAATCTCACGCTGATAACCAAATTTAACGCGAGCGGATATTTGGCTATGTAACTATGTAAAACACATCGACAAAAAGAAAAAGTACAAATTTATTTAACTTTAATACACACAAAATTTGTTCTTACCTGCAGTATGTACTTCTGGACAATTTGTTGGAATAAAATAATTGTGTTCCCATAAATGTTTTGGCATATTTACTACGTTGTACGGAGGGGAGCCTAGAGTAAAAAAAATATCGTCAAAATTCGTGTCTTTTATTTTCTAGAAGGGTATGAGAATTTTACAAATACATATCTAAAAATTTGGTTGAAATAATTTTAAACGGACGGACATGATGAACTAACTGGGAGGATTGCAATTTTGATATTCGGGTATGTAACCCTAAAAATCGATTTAATTAATTCTCTGTTAGTTACATTCAAGTAAAATAAATCTTAGAACGACACTTTAAATACTTTAGTTTTCTTGAAGATCAACCCATCCTAGACACAAAAACCGGTCGATAGCATGTCCGGCCATTCTTAGTATAGGCACAATGTAACGTGTAGGGTTTAATAGTTGTACTACGTTGTTTTGACGTGAATTCGATGAATGCCTTAGTTTAGTTCGGGTTGGTTGTACGATCAAATTTACAGACAAAAATTATGTACCTACTTTCGTCGTATTTGTACGGCTTAGCTACAAAAAAATGTCTGTCTCGGGAATAATTATAACCGAGCCTAAACGAACTTTAGCTTGGTATAGCAAACTTCATTCGTAGGTATAATTAAGAAGTTGGCGTAAGAATCTAATGCCGATGTCCAAATTTAGGGCGGGTGGAGCCCATAATTATTATATATGGGAAAGTTAAAGAGATAACCTAAGAGCCGGGGAAGGACGTAGACTATTTTTCATCTTGGAAAATTAAAAAGTGTCCTCGAGAATGACTAAAACATTTGTTACTCAATCCTGCCGCAATGGAGCAGACGTACTTGAAGATATGGAGAAGAAAAAAGGCTACTTTTAAGGCTACTTAAATTTAAAAAAATCCGCGGAGTAACTATAACCGAATTTCACGAACAAACCATAGGCTCCATCTATAGCTTGCTATAACAAACTTTTTTAGTTGCCGTAAAAAATAGTAACCTATTGGATATTATTAGGTAACTTACTTTCTGGTTGATTTTTTGGATATCCTAATTTAATTTCTTGTAGCGTAAATAAAGTAGGTCTTGCATAAACATAATTAAGTTTTCCATTTTCGTAGAATTTCCCTTCAAAATGTTTGCTACATACTTTTTTGTTATGTAGTTGTTTTGCATTATATGAATATAAATTATTATCACCTATGTTTTTTAACCAAATAATTCGTTTATATCCCACCGAAGGAAAAGCATGAAGATAAATATTTTTAGTTTGACCATTGGAGTCACAGTTTTTTATACAACACTTAATTCTACTTATAGTTATCAATTATATGTTCCAAATCTATAACAAACAATAACAAAAAACAAATTATTCATGCTTTATCACTTTGTCAACGTTAATAATATCAAATTTATAGTTAATATTAAAAAACTTACGCAAATCTAATTTACAAAACCGCGCCAACGTTTTTTTTTTATAATGGCGCCTTTTTTTTTTAAAACTTGAGAACTTCCGCCAATACTAGCGCCACAGTGTCGTATTACATAACTAAACTATTATACCTAAATCGTAAAGCGACCTTATTTCTATATAAATAAAGTCTAAAATCAAATAAAGTTTTTTAGTGTTCCCAGCTGTTGTTCCTGCGAGAACACACCGTGCTCTATATGTCTATCGTTTCAAAACTATTCAAAAACAATTCCTTTGAAACGCTTTCATTAAGTTTACTTCCATGGTTGCAAATAGTTTGTACGTGAGAAAATATCATATTCTTTTTAGCGTGTAAAAGTTTCAATTTTTCTGCGTCTGCCATTATAATAACGGTTTAAAAATAGCAGCGGTATGTAAACAAACTTAAATGTATCTGTATACGAGTTAAATTGTAGTTCAGGCGCGGGTTACAAAGTAGGTACACTATAAAGTAAATTCACTAAATTTATACCTAATTCGTGTGTGGATAGATAATATAAGATGTAAATTTATAACAAATAAATTTGTGGTTACCACATAAATGTAATTTTTAAGAGAGGTAGGGCACTGCAAGTACTCGCTCGAATAAGCCACCCGAACAACTAAGCAGGGCATAGCGAGTACTTGCTCGAATGAGCGGCCCGAACTGGGGAAGTACCTCCACCTTACAGAAAACCGCGGCCATAATAACACTAACATTGAGTAGTGTTGTGTTCCTGGCGGTGAGTAAGGTTGCCAGAGCTCTTTGAGGATTCGCTGCGCGGACAGCGGAGGACCGGCGGTGCTTGTTGCTGTCGTACTCGGCGTAGACGCGGCGTGCTGGTTCGGCGGTCAGGGAGACCTGATGAAACGGCTGACCGCTGGCCGCCCGCAGGTTGAACGGGATCCCGAACCCAGGGATCACTTAATCTCCGCCCTGGGAGGCTGATTCGCCAGCCTGTGTAAAGTATCTGAAGTGGTAGTCGTGCCGGAGAAGGAGACCGGAGTGGACCCGGCTACTACAACAGAGGGGGATCAGGGGCCCTTCCGCCCGCCGTGCCAGCAACCGTATCATCTGTGGCGAGCTTCGGCAGGCTTAGAACCGCACCCTTTGTCCTCTATGCTGTCTGTGCAGTGAATCCTCATCCTTAGTCTTAGTAACTTTTTTTTATATATATTATGGCCAGAAGACAGAAAAAGAAAAGAGTTTGCACAGCGGCTACTCCATCCACATATAATGTGGATTTTTGCAACATCAGGGGTATTCACGCAAATCTTAACGCAGTCCACCACCATCTCGAAACTGCGCAGCCGACCATTCTTTTTCTAACGGAGACGCAGATATCCTGCCCGGCCGACACATCATACCTTCATTATCCCGGCTACAAACTCGAACACAATTTTATGAGTCGTGCCGGTGTATGTATGTTCGTCCGGGAGGATATCTGCTGTCGCCGCCTTCATAGCCTTGAAGACAGGGACCTGTCGATATTGTGGGTGCGCGTAGATTACAGCGGCCACACTCGTATCTATGCGTGCCTATACAGGTCTCATAGCGGTGACACGGACGTAACTCGACTCTTCACGCACCTGAGTTTGACGACTGACAAAGTTCTAGAGCAATATCCCACAGCAGAACTAGTTATTTTGGGAGACTTTAACGCCCACCATCGCGAGTGGCTCAGTTCTCGAACCAATAACTATGCTGGGATATCTGCTCATGAATTTGCTCTGACCTATGGATTCTCTCAGCTGGTACTTTCTCCAACGAGAATACCAGATATAGAGGAACATACGAGCTCCTTACTGGACCTTCTGCTGACTACTCGTCCGGACGGGTACTCCGTCTCAGTGGATGCGCCTCTTGGCTCCTCGGACCACTGTCTCGTTCGGACTCAAGTGTCATGCACACAACCTGATCCTTCTGGGCCAACTAACTGGCGTCGTGTGTGGCACTATAAGTCGGCAGACTGGGATGGATTGCGTGAATTTTACGCATCGTACCCGTGGAGGCAGATCTGCTTTAACTCAGAAGATCCTGACGTCTGCGCAGCCGCAGTCACTGAGACAATCCTTGCTGGTATGGAATGCTATATTCCTAACCCGCGAGTAGCTGCTGGCGTCAAAAAACGACCGTGGTTTAATAGGTCTTGCAGAAAAGCTAAAATTCTTAAGCAAAATGCATATGAGGCTTGGACCACGGCTCGTTTTAATAAGGATCCGAATATTTCTGAGTTAAAACGCAAATTAAATGCTGCCTCAAGGTTCAGTAAGAAAGCAACTGCCAGAGCAAAATTCCAATTCATCGGCAAAATAGGTGGGCGACTTGCGAGCTATCCTTCTGGGAGTCGTGCTTTCTGGTCGCTCGCCAAAGCTGCCGAAGGGAACTTCTGCCAGTCGTCGTTACCACCACTGCGAAAGACCGATGGTGACTTGGCCCATAGTGCTAAAGAGAAAGCCGATCTACTGGGCAGTCTCTTTGCCTCGAACTCGAATATGAACGATGAAGGCGCTGTACCACCTACTATACCGTGGTGCGGTAAGTCCATGCCGGAAATCTCCATAACGCAGCGGGAGGTCAGGCGGGCGTTGCTTTCTCTAGACGTTCATAAGTCGAGTGGGCCAGACGGTATACCAGCAGTGGTGCTTAAGCAGTGTGCTCCTGAGTTATGTCCTGTACTCACGCGCCTCTTCGCGCTTTCCTACCACACTAGGCAATTTCCGTCTACATGGAAGACTGCGAATGTGCACCCGGTGCCCAAAAAGGGCGATAGATCAGATCCATCGAATTACAGGCCTATCGCTATTACCTCTCTCCTCTCTAAGGTGATGGAGCGTGTGATCAACACACAGCTTCTAAGATACCTAGAAGTACACGATCTGGTCAGTGACCGTCAATATGGCTTTCGCCACGGTCGCTCGACTGGTGACCTTCTAGTGTATCTCACACACCGATGGGCACTAGCCATTGAGAGTCAGGGGGAGGCATTGGCATGTAGCCTGGACATAGCGAAGGCGTTCGATCGGGTCTGGCACCGCGGTCTTCTATCGAAGTTGCCATCTTACGGAGTGCCCGAGGATTTGTGCAAATGGGTGGCTAGCTTTTTGTCCGGCAGACGCATACGAACCGTAGTTGACGGTAGTTGCTCTGATAGCATGGACATTAATGCTGGTGTCCCGCAAGGCTCTGTGCTGTCTCCTACGCTGTTTCTACTGCATATCAATGACATGTTGGACATCAACAACATACATTGCTATGCAGATGACAGTACTGGTGACGCTTTTTACACGGGTCGTGCAAACATCCCTCGTTCCGTTGTGGAGGAAAACCGCGGAGAACTTGTGTTTCAAATCGAGACCACTCTGTCCCAGGTCTCTGACTGGGGACGGGTAAACTTGGTCCGATTCAACCCTACAAAGACACAAGTGTGCGCGTTCACCGCTAAGAAAACTCCATTCACTGTGGTCCCACAATTCCAGAACACTCCCCTCTCCATCTCCAAGAGCATTGGGATCCTTGGTGTCGACATCTCCAGCGATGTTCAGTTCCGAGATCATTTACAAGATAAGGTAAAGCTGGCGTCCAAAAAACTTGGTGTACTCAACAGAGCGAAGCAGTACTTCACGTCGGGGCAAAGGTTGTTACTTTACAAGTCGCAAGTTAGGCCCCATATGGAGTACTGCTGCCATCTCTGGGCAGGTGCACCCGGATACCAGCTTGGCCCTTTTGACTCGGTTCAACGACGGGCTGTGAGAATTGTCGACGATTCCAAACTCACTTGCGGTATCGAGCCCTTAAGTCTGAGGAGAGACTTTGCCTCACTGTGTGTGTTCTACCGCTTGTACAATGGGTTGTGTTCTGAGGAATTGTTCGAAATGATGCCCACGGCTACTTTCTACCATCGCACCGCTCGCCATCGGCAGGGAATTCATTCTCACACTTTAGAACCTAAATGGTCGCGTACAGTGCGGTTTCAGAGAAACTTCCTCCCGCGAACGCTTAAGTTGTGGAATGAGCTCCCTGCCAAGGTTTTCTGCAAGGACTACAGTATGGAGTTCTTCAAGAAAGAAGTTATTAGATTTCTGAAGGGTCGGCAACGCGCAAGTGATACCCCTGGTGTTGCAAGCGTCCATAGGCTACGGTGACCGCTTACCATCAGGTGGGCCGTAAGCTTGTTTGCCACCTTAGTGGTATAAAAAAAAAAAAAAAAATTTAGCTAATAAAGTTAACTGAATTTTATTTTCAAATAACGGAAAGAAGTATAGGTTTGTAGCGGGAATTCTATACAGTGCGGTGGTGCAGTGGTGCGGTGCGCTGCGGTGCGGTGAGGTGATATAAAACGGTAAATAACTAGAACGTACAAACCTCCTACAGATTCTAAAAGTTGGTGCAAAGTAATGCGTAATAACTTATTTTGGGATATGGGATTTATTAGGGTTAGTAGCTCCTGTGGTACTCTACGCAAAGCTTCTCATTAAGGAGCTTTGGCTTTGCAGTTGCGATTGGGACGAGATCTGCCAATATTGCAGAACTGTGGACCAAATTTAGGAAAGAGCTGCCTTTGCTTAGTCACGTCGAGATTCCACGCTATGTAGGTCTTTCAAATTATTCTAAGCTGTCTATTATTGGCTTTGCTGATGCAAGTGAACGGGCTTACGGTGGAGTTGTGTATTTTCATGTCGAAAATAATGGAGCTAGATCTATTAATTTGATTTGCGCTAAATTAAAGGTGTCGCCACGTCGTACTGTTTCACTTGCACGTCTTGAGCTGTGTGCAGCTTTAATACTCGCTCAACTTATCGATGTCACTGTCAATGCTGTTGATAAACGGCATAAAATACAAAACATTTACGCTTTCTCAGATTCAACGGTGACTCTTTGCTGGATCCACTCGTCACCGCATCGATGGAATATATTTGTAGCCAATAGAGTTTCTAAAATTCAAACTTTATTGGAGTCACAACACTTTTTCCACGTTACAAGCAAAGATAACCCCGCGGATTGCGTGTCAAGAGGTTTGACAACAGCGCAATTAATAAACCATTCGCTTTGGTTTAAAGGACCATCGTGGATTAATCTTTGCCCTTCTAAATGGCCTATTTCAGTATTTAATCCATCCAAGAAAAACGACAGACCTTTCTTCAAGCAGGTGAAATAGTCACACACAATAGGAGAAATAGTAAAATCACCAATCATAAAACTTGCGAGAAGAGTATTATCCTGGCCAAAACTTTTGCGATGTGTTGTTTACGTTTGTCGATTTTTAAAGTTGCTTCCGCTTCGTGACCATATAATCGCATCGGATCTCAACTATGCTGAGCTTAAAATTTTACAAGAGCTTCAAATGCTTTATTTATCTGACGAAATTTCTGAATTGCGCAAAGATAAATTGTGTAGCAGATACTTTCAAAGATTGAAACCATTTCTACACAATGGCTTAGTTAGGGTAGGAGGGAGGGAGGAGGGGTTTAACTCACTCAGATGTTGAATTTGAGCAGAAGCACCCAATCTTGCTTCCTCGTAAGGATCATATTGTCAACCTTATTGTAGATTATTACCATAAGTTTTATTGTCATGCTGGCCCAGAGTTACTGATGTCTCTACTACGTCAAAATTATTGGATATTTTCAGCCCGAACCATAATTCGTAGTAGATTCTATAAGTGTAATTCATGTTTTCGGTTACGTCCCTCACCAAGTTTTCCCGAAATGGCCGATCATAAGGCATGTCGCGTTACTCAGTCTGCAAAACCATTTTTACATACTGGTACAGACTTTGCTGGACCATTCAAGGTCACTGTTTCTCGTGTTCGGGTATTCGGTATATGAAGGCATATGTTTGCCTTTTTTTATGCTTGACTACACGAGCGGTTCATATTGAGCTTGCTGGAGATTTAAGCACTGCAAGCTTTTTAGCCGCCTTCAAACGGTTTTTGTCACGCCGTGGTCCCGTTGGCCACGTTTATTCTGACAATGGAACAAACTACATAAGAGATAAACGACATTTATCTGAACTTCATGACCTTATATTTTCTAAATATTATAACATCGAATTTGCTCACGCTTTAGCTGAAAACCGCATCAAATCGTCGCTGAATACTCCCGCTGCTAGTCATTTCGGTGGCAATTGGGAAGCTTATATTAAAAGCTTTAAAACAAACTTATTTCGTGTTATTGGTGAGCAAATTTTATCGTTTGAGGAACTTAATACAGTCCTCGTTCAAGTAGAAGCGGTATTAAAAACACGACCTTTGTGTCGAACACTTTCGAGTGATTCATCTGAATCTCTCGCCTTGACACCTGCACATTTTTTAACAACTACCCCCTTAAGTTATTTGCCTGCGTCAGACATTGATGAGGTAAGATAACACTTACTGTCGCGCCACGCTTTATTAGACAAATTAGTTCAGTCATTTTAAAAGCGCTGGCGCTCAGAATACTTGCATACATTGCAAACTCGACAAAAATGGAACACACCAGTTAATCCCGTATCCGTTGGGTCTGTTGTTATTCTTATTACTGATAATGCCCCGCCACTTCATTGGCCTTTGGGAATAGACGAGGAGGTGTTTCCAGCTTCAGATGGTGTCATTAGAGTTGTGCGT
This sequence comes from Apoda limacodes, assembly GCA_946406115.1. Classification (NCBI taxonomy): domain Eukaryota; kingdom Metazoa; phylum Arthropoda; class Insecta; order Lepidoptera; family Limacodidae; genus Apoda; species Apoda limacodes. The sequence continues at coordinate 13,263,052 of OX291557.1, forward strand.
ATAAAAACTAAAACTGGAACGTACTTGCGCCTTGTAGTGCGAACTACTTTGCCCCTTGCCTAATCAATAATTCTGTACTTTCATTCAAATGTATTAGGTTAAGGTATTGGGCAGTTCTATCTGCTCTTTTCGAAGGTTGCCCTTCAAGCGGAGGGGAAATGTTTGCGCCACTTGCGCTTTAATTTTATATTTTCGAACTGTTCATTTCGCGCGGTTGGCACAAATATGCATCAATTTTTCCTTTTTTCCTACCTCCATATTTCACTCACGTACCTAATGCACTGTGACCTTTAAACGATGAAGATCTACATTGGAAGATTGAATAGTTGTTGCTCGACCAGTCACCGCACCGCGCCTTGCTACGCATCGATTTTCAACATAATTTGATATGAACGTTTTTTCGTGAACTTGATTGTTAATTTAGTGTTTTTTTAGTTATAGCTTAAGAGAGTGGACTTGTGTGTAAATGTATGTGAATATAAATAAAATAGCTGCAAAGGACGCTATCAACCGGCGCCGGTAAATCTACATAGTGATCAATAGACAATCTCGTGTAAGGGTTGCTTCGAAAACCCTCCACAGTCACCGCCAGACCACAGCAAGCCCAGTACTAGCATTACATCAAGGTATCGTGCAATTTACTTTTTCCTATACTCATTTTTTTTTCCTTTAATTTATAGTGTATTTATGTCACGCGCATACTTCTAATTTCCTACATCCCGCGGCACCACCTACCCTAGATTAAATCAGTATTGTAGGTATCAGTGATTCCTCATATCACTTCACTTATACAATATGTACATAAGTAATGTATCCTTAGAACAAGGAATTGCTTATACAGAAGGACAAAAAAAACAAAAAAAACAAAAAAAATGTAACTAATTATTTTTAGTAATAATGAAAGCGAGGATTTGATGATAGGTGTGTGTTTGTGTGTGTGACAGAGAGTGTGTATGTATTTTTTTTTAAATGTTGCAGGTGTAGCGCATAGTGGTGTAGTTGTGGTTCAACGAATCACTCGTTGTGACTACCCAAAGCAAGTGTGCACAGCGGCGATAGTTATTAAAATATTTTCATATATTAAACTAGATTTTGCCAGCGGCTCCGCCCGCCCTAAATTTGGTTATCGGCGTGGAACTCCGTAATTAATTTACACGTTTGCTATAGCGAGCTATAGCTATAGTTCGTTAAAGCTCGGTTATAGTTATTCCCGCGGGAACTTTCGAATTTTTCGGGAGCCTATGTGTTATTTCAGGAAGCCGATTCTCAGGCGATCGAATTGATCACGAATCCGAAATAAAGAACGAATTTAAACTTTTCTCGAACGAAAATGTAGTAAAGTAATTCTGGTAAAGTCGAATCCGATATTCGATTCGGTCGGGACCGTTCGAGACTACATCTCGCATTCGAATCATGACAAATTTAGTTCAAAATGATGTTCTAAACATTAATTCTACTCTTAGCGTAAACTATATGTTCTGAAATCTAAATTAAATGTCTAAAATGTATGTCACAGTAATTAAAAGGCCGGAAAAAAAGACTTATATTACTAAATATGATATTTTGTTTACCTTTATTCTATTCATAATAATACATTATTAGTCAATTCTCAATTGATTAATTGGCCGATTTTCGCAATTATCAACGTCACCCATGACAATAATATTCTTTTATTTCTATTGATTTCCATCATAACAAACACTAGGTTACATCACATACACTGACAAAAATGTTTGAGATCCGGCGCCGCCACCTACAGTGCTGCGTAGTATTTTGATAGTACTAAGTGGTAATTTCATGTGAGAAAAAAATAACACCTTTGAAAAGTAAGAATAACTTAAAATTCTCAACTAAATAAACAAATAAAACACCCAACCAAAACAAACAGAGTTCTTTTTATTAATGTGAAAATACTTAGGTTCAGTTTAAAGATTATAGCAATTTCACGAAATAGGGATTTAATTTACAAACTTAGTTATGCTTATTATTTCCTTATTAATAATAATGAAACACAAGTAAAATATTGCTTCAAACATTGTGTAGTCACCGAAACCTTTTTTAATATATCAACAGTGGTATATTAGAGTAAGCGTAAGTTGACTCTAAAACTGTGCAACGCAACGTACCTCGCAGCGTAACCGGTTCACAATGACAACATTTTACCGCTTCGAACGACATTTTGTTCGAAGGTTGTTTCGATTAATAGTGAGAATACAGCAAACGAGAAAATGATGTCGAAGATCAAAATTTAACAGTTGAGATAGTGTCTTTCAGATAATCTCTAATACGAGATTATCTCGGATGAAGTGAGAATTAGGTCCCAGGACCTAATATATAGGTGTGCCAAGTTCCATTCCGATCGCATCCCGACTGGACGGCAGTGGCTGAAGCGTTATTGAGTAACATACATCCAGACATACAAACTTTGATATTTATAATATTAGTAGGATTACACGAGTGGTGTGTGTGTGTCGAACGCATGTTGTGTGTGTAATGTTTTTATATGAATTTAATTTATTCCTAATGCATATTATACAAAAATATTAGGTTTTTGCACTCTTCTCCACATGAACTTTAACCGTGCCTTTCATAGGAACTCGTACGTTCACGTAATTTTTGTAAAAAGGGGTACAAATTCTTTGTTTTGTAGGTATTTTTTGGGTAGGTATTTTTTACATATATATTTAACTGTCGAACAAGTCCATCGACCACGGTAGGTTCACACTGAAAATCAGTGCTGTGGCCATTGGTTGCAGCGCATTTTTGAAGCCTATTTGGACCCACATAGCTCATAAGATGATTTAATATGTACTTACTTATTTTTTATAATTTCTTTTTTTTCCTGTTTTTTGTTTATCTACAAGTTGTGTAATAGTCTAAATAAATATTTTTCTTTCTTTCTTGCTTTCAGCATAGTAAAAATTATTTTTCAAGAAAACAGCAAGAAAGCGAATTCTATCCCAAAAGCTAAAAAATTACACCAGTACAATATAATGTAATTTGACATAAATCAACAGAAATTAATGTTTTTTTAAAAATGTAAATTTTTAGCCGTGAAATACTTGTATATGGCAAAAATCTTGTATGATTCCTATTTTACTCACATTTTCTTAATATTTATAGGTTTTATTGCCAGTGTAAAGAATTACTATTTACATTACATTTATATGTACCCTATAACACTTGGAACCTTTTTTGAGACCTCATTTATGATATAAATAATGAATCAAAAAATAGTTAAACCAAGCAAAAGATTGAATCATTGAGGTACAACACTATTTTTACGTTAGCATAAAGTGGCAACCAACCAAATGTCACTTTAGTCTATATAATTAAAAATAAAGGTTTATGTGTGTGTGTGGCACATATTTGCGCTGCGCCACAGATTACTTAAAAGGCTGCGCGCGAGTTAAGGGTGGTAGCCTTGACGATATAACCTTTGTCACCACTAACACCTAAGCACATAATCCAGGTCATAACTTCTGCACACTTAGCATAGTTTTAGTATATAAGAACATGTATGTGCTTCAGTCGTTCTGGATATAACTGTGTATGTTTATTTGAAATCCCTGTGTCCGTAACTTAATTGGCGCAGCCGGAAGGATCCCTGTAGTTGGGTTGCCGAGCCGATTGTAGATCAAATTTTCTAAATCACAGTAAAGTCAACGTACGTTTTAACGTTTCAACGGGGTCGCCGAACAAATAAATTTATTAGGTTCGAACAGAGTTAGCTTAGCTAGGCCGCTACCAGCACTGTATCCAGCCAAGGAGGACATGGGAGTAGCTTCGGGACTGAGAGTAAAACTGTTCACCTTCCTGTCTGTTTTCTTTTATGTGTCAAACCTATTTGTTATAAATTGTGTGTTATTAGGGCTAAGGAAACGCCTTGGTAACATTTTTACATAGTATTTTAATTTTAATTTTAGGGTTCCGTAGTAAAACCAAATTAATTACCATTATTTGCAAAAAAATGTGAATACATTCTCAATCTTTGTAGAGGGGGGGAAGGTCCAAAACAAATATTTATTTCATGTAATAACCAGTAGATTGACAGGTAGAGCCGCGAATTTAATTGGGGAACACGATAATATTGATACCTGGCAACAACCTAAAGATTTGCTAAATCAACACTTTGGTGATCCGCGAACAGAGGAGTGTCTCGTGTTAGAATTAGAAGCAATGCAAATTAGAAGGGGTGAAAGTTATTTAGATTTTTGCCATCGAATCCAAAATTTAAGGAGTGTCCTTATTTCAAAAATTAATCAAACTTTTAAGGAAAGCGAAATAAGGGCTGTGAAACAAGCTATAATTAATAATACATCTCTTAACATATTTATTTACAATTTACCACCTCATCTCGTGCAAACGATAAGACATAAAAAGGTCTCATGTCTTGAAGAGGCCCTTAGTATTGTAATTGAGGAACAAAACTTTCAGAGTGTTTACGAAACCAAAAATAGGTATTTTAGAAAAAACCTAAACGGACACCAAGATTATAATAGTTTTCGGCGAAACTTTAACTTTAGAAATAACAACGATTCCAAACAAAACTTTTCGCAAAATCATTTTCAAAATAGACCTTTCGTAAATAATATTCCTAGATTACCTCAGAATAGGGAACACGAAGGAATACCTATTTTGAATGAAGCCCAAACCAGAACCAAACCAAGGTAAATTTTGGTGTTCACTTGGTTTAAAAATGACATTTGCGTAAAAGTTGACTCAAACCACAAACAAAAGATTATAGAAGTGCATTTACCTATAAATAATGTTGAACTTGTCAAACAATTTTTGAAAGAATATGTAGATTACAAAAATAAATACTTTATTTTTCTTTAAAGATCCTATACATAGAAAGATTTTTAGTCAGGTAATCACTCAGTTATACAAAAAGGGTACCCAAAATTTTATTGAATGTACCGAAAGACGAGAGAGAGAGAGTAAACGTGTCAGATAAGAGCGAACAAAGAGAATTAGTTCTTAAATATCACACAGGAAAAACGTGCCACAGAGGAATAAGGGAAACGTTAATAAAATTAAAAAATGATTATTGGTGGAGTAATATGAAAGAAACCATTACCGCGGTTATTGACGCTTGTGAGGAATGTAGGAAAATGAAATATGACAGAAAACCTGTAAAGCCCTTTTTGCAATTAACGCAAACCCAAGACCTCCCGTTCCAAGAAACATTTATAGACTTGTTGTACATTGAAAAAAAATATTACTTAACAGCAGTTGATGCTTTTAGTAAACTAGGTCAGGCTATTTATATTCCTAACAGAAGCACACCTGAAATCGTCAGAGCTTTAGTCATATATTTTAGTATGTACGGAATTCCAAGAAAAATAAGCAGCGATTCGGGATCTGAATTTAATAATGAAATTATCAAAGAGCTGTTAAGCTTATATAAAATTGAACAGCACATAGGTACACCGAACAACCCAAATTCCATGGTAATTGTAGAACATTTTCATTACACTATTATGGAAATATATAGATTGGCAAAATACGATAAAAGCAACTTGGACGCGGCGTCAGTCATGACTTATGCTATTATGGCATATAACAACACCTTAAATAGTGCAACAAACTTTACACCCTTTGATGTTACATTTGGTCATACGGAGTCAGGAAATATTTTCGATATAGATAGAGATAAAAATCTTATGCAAAAGCTGCTCTAGGATCATCGCAGGAGGTTAAAAGTGCTTTACGAGCACCTAAGTGAAAACCTCAAAGAAAATAAAAAAAACAGTTAGGGATAAGAAAGGGGGTGAAGAAATTCCAAAAATCAGTAAGGGTGACACAATTTTTATGAAAAATACTAGAACACGAAAAGCAAAGGATTTACCACGATACGAAAAGGCCACTGTTAGCTATGAAATAAGACATAATGTAGTACCCGTAAAACTTAAAAATAGGGACACAAAAGTAGCTCTTAAAAATGTCAAACGGCCTCCACAGGTGGTGGACAGCGTTGCTGGCCCTAGCGGTTCTAGGCAGGGGACTGAAAAAACAGAGCATGGAGAAGAATCCAGGAATAGCATCAGTTCGGATGGGTACAGCAGTGATTCAGACTGGAAAATGGGAGATCCTTAAACTTATTGATCTAGAATCTATAATCGAGCAATTAGAATATAATATTAAGGAATAAAGGAATTTAGAAATATTAGTATCTAAGAATGGGGAACATAGACGGGAATTATTAGGATTACAGTATCAATTAGAATATATTATGAATTTATGTAATGATAGGTAAAGTCAAATTTTACCCACACATAAAGTTAGGAGAGGTATTTTAAATCCATTACGTTCTTTAGTGAAACTCATAACAGGTAATTTAGACCACCAAGATGCCGTGCGTTATAATTCAGCTATCGAAAGCTTAAAAACTCGGGAACACTTAACTTTACAAAACATGTCAATGTTAAGAATGGCATTTGATAAGATGGTAAATGCGTCAAGTAACATGTTTCACAATATTAAACTAATTTATTTTAAAACCCGAAATATGGAAACACTTATAAATTGGGGACATGAAAATGTTTCAGCTTACTTCTATTATAAATAGCTTTAACCAAGTTCTAAATAATTTTAGAACAATTTATTCTATTTTGTATGAGATTGAAACAGCAATAGCTTTTAGTAAGTTGCATACGTTGCATTGGTACGTTCATTATTTCGTCAAGCCAGGAGATACATTTACAAATAGGAGATATATTTACAAATAGGAGATATATTTACAAATAGGAGATACATTAATCCAAGCCAGGAGCAACAAAACTACTACAACCCTCAGCCAGTAATACATCAGAACATCCCTACAAAGGAGGACAAGAAGATGGATCTCCGTGGAGTGGATTTAAGTGACGTCACAGAAATCATAAAAACCTTAAAGTTCAGTGAAAGTAATAGTGCAATAACCGAAACAGTGATCAGTAGCAAAATAAGTGTTTGGACCATCATCTTGTATATAATAATTAGTAGCATAATTCTCTGTTTTTTCTATTATTATTTTTTTTATCGCAATTTCCCAAAAACAACTATGTCGTCTCCGGGAAATTCCGATCATAAGGGGGGAGGAGTTAAGGGTGGTAGCCTTGACGATATAACCTTTGTCACCACTAACACCTAAGCACATAATCTAGGTCATAACTTCTGCACACTTAGCATAGTTTTAGTATATAAGAACATGTATATACTTCAGTCGTTCTGGATATAACTGTGTAGCTAGGTTTATTATTAAATAAATTTATTTTTATTTGAAAGCGAATTTTGAAAAAATTCTAAAAAAATACTAAATTTTAATATTTTCCAAATTGCTTTCAGAAGGTTAAAAATGAGGATATAAACTATCATTTAATATATATTGTATATATTAGAGAAAAATACCGAGCCGTCTTCTACCTGGAGGGGCCCAAACTAGGTATGTTTTGAAAATACTTTTTGGATTTTAAGAAACAAAGTAGCCCAAAGGTAATAGTGTGGTATATTTTTAGAACCGTCTCATCAAGCCCTTTCATTTGATACCCCACACGATGGGTTTCTGAAAAAAAAAATTAAATCCCATACAAAAAATTGATAATACCATAACCCAAGGGAAACATTTTGAGGAACTGCGGCTCAAAATTATTGTTCTGCCCTAAAGTACCTGTGTGCCAAACGGCTAAACTCTACATAGATCTGCGGTTTTCGAGCGCAATTGCCGTTGTACACCTGCCACTAATAAATGTTGAAAATAACTTATGTCAATGTAATACTTAACTGTCAAACACACGTTTACTTGATAAAGTAAAAGTGGATGTAGGTGGTTGGCCGTGTTTGTTTGACACACGTGACGTGAATAAAAAAATATTTATTGTTTTTTTGTTAAATTAGTTGTTCCTTTAGTGTCCTTGTGTTTGTTTAGGTAAGTGTACTAACCCGTAGTTATTGTTTGTCTATAATAAAACGGTAAGAAGGCTTCGGCCTTACTGATTGTAAAACGTGGAGGTCATAGAACCTCCAAAACCCCCTGATCCCCCTGATGATCACGATATGTCCCCACCTGTTTTTTCACAGTTACTTGATTGACCTGTTTTATCGGAAAACCGCGCTCATAAGCGCCCTTCCGAATCAGTTAGAGATTCTGAGGGTGACAAGAGATTAAGAAATGATACTGATTCGTCTGCATCAATACAATTGATTTACACTCACCCCAGCTTACTGGAGGATAGCCGATCATATAATGAGTCGGACTGAGGTCCATTTGTTGTACATATTTCTCGTATCGAACCAGAGCTTGCTGCTGGTACCACAATCAGACCTATTAAAATAGACCACCTTCTGTTTACCTATAAAGTCCAAAATATTGTTCGTGATGGTATCAAAAGTGCTGGACGTAATAAAGTTGCTGTCGAGTTCAAATCGGCTGTTGATGCAAAAAATTTTGTTTCTGCAATTTTCCTACAGAGTAACAAATATAAAGCAAATATTCCCTCTTACAATATCAACCGGATGGGCCTTGTAAGTGGTGTTCCAACAGACTGGTCCATGCAAGAGTTCATGGAATCTGTAGATTTACCAGAAACTTGTGGCAAGATACTAAAAGCTAGACGTCTTAACAGGAAGCAAGCTTTAGAAGGTAAAGCATCATGGGTCCCTACCCAGTCAGTGGTGCTGACATTTGAAGGACAATACCTACCTAAATGGATTTATTCTTTTAAAACATCATTCGTTGTAGAAACTTATCAGCTCCCAACAATTTAATGTTACAACTGTTGTAGATTTGGCTATACTAAATTACAATGCCGTTCCAAACCTAGGTGCTACCGCTGTTCTCAACAACATTCTGGTGACTCTTGCTCCACTGCAGAAAACTTGGCTACCTGCCTTCATTGTTCAGGAAGCCACTATGATATTAATAAAAACTGTCCAGAGTTTTCCAGACAGAAATCCATAAAATTAATTATGTCAGATGAGAGCATATCCTACTTAGAAGCATCTGCTCGTTTCCCTACTGTTCGAAGGCGTCCATATGCAGATGTTGCTAGGACCATGTTTTCCTAATCCTTTGAGATACCTACATATGACTCCACTGCTCCACCCCTACAATTACCTAATACATACTATCCTACTCCTTCTACTTCTTATAGAAAAACCATTGTCCGTAGCCCCCGTCCCAATACCCCTATACCTCATGGCTATGATAGGAGGACTCACATGGACATAGTCCGAGAACCCTCTTTATCAACTCCCAATGGATGTGCTCTACAGAACACATCTGACATAACTCCTAACGAATCCTTGATAGAGGTTATTCTATCACTTTTAATGAACATCATCTCAAAATGGGATGATGCGTTACCGTCCAACGTTGCACAAAAACTTGCCTAACTAGTTCACATTCTCTCCCAGCATGGAGTGAAAAATTCTGCAGTGGAACATTAAAAGCATTCGACACAAAAAACACGAACTAGTGTTTTTATTAAGCCGTTTCTCCCCGGTTGTGGCTGCCGTCTCGGAGACTGGGCTTGTACCTGGTTCTCACTTTAGAGTTTCCGGACATTCATGTCTCCGTGATGACAAAGTTGATGGCTGGGGAGGTGGTTGCTTATTAATAAACCGTAATTATTTATTTTCTCAAATCCCTCTCCCTCCACACTCCCAGGAATTCAATGCTGTTGCTGCCCGTGTAATAGACTTAACTTTTCTATCTATATATATGCCTCACCCTAATCCAGCTCTCATCTCAGACCTAACTTCTATATCAACAGCACTTCCACAAACTATTGTCATCCTTGGAGATTTTAATACCCATCATGTTTCATGGGGTTCATACTACAGTGACTCATTCTCTTCTCACTTGATTGACCTTTTTCATAACTTTAATATATGCATCATTAATAGTGGAGTTCCCACACGTAGAGTATCCCCATTGCAAAATCCTCAAACAGTGGTTGATATTTCTGGTTGCAGCCTTTGTTTAGCCCCTGTTCTTAAATGGGAAGTTCTTTCCCAGACTTATGAAAGTGACCATTTCCCAATCATAATTTCCAAACCCCAAACCGTTTGTCCTGTCCCTTCCCTTCCACCCCTTCTTAAGTATAAAACCCAATATGCAGATTGGACACAATTTTCCTCTACTGTAGAAGATAAACTAAAACAATTAAACCATAATGTTCTAGATTTTTGTGCCGTTAGCTACTCCAGATTCATAGAATGTCTGAATACTGCAGCGGATTCTCATATCCCTTCAAAAAAAAAAACCAACGTAAGTGTCTGTCGTCTCCTCTATGGTGGGACTCGGAATTTACTATTATGATAAGGCAACGCAGGGAAGCTGAGCTGCTGTATAATATAATATCTATATCTATGACTATGGATAACTTTATTAATTACTGGCATATTTCAGATAAAGCAAAAAAACTTTTTTCAAAAAAGAAAAAAATGGCTGCGAGTCATTATCGGCTAGGGCTCCTTCTTCTCAAGTCTGGAAACAAATAAAAAGATTCCGAGGCTCTATGTCTACTGCAGATGGCCCATCTACTAATTCTTCAGCATGGATTAATGAGTTTGCCCCTCCTTTTGTCCCTAACCAAAACTGTTTACCTCTCCCATATCCAATTCAGACCTCCAGTAAATTTGACGAACCATTTACAATGACAGAATTGGAGTGTGTCCTGTGTGGCCTTAAAGACTCTGCCCCTGGGGAAGATGGCATCCCTTACTCTTTTATTATTCATCTTAGTAGTCATAGTAAACAAATTCTTTTAAACATTCTTAATAATATGTTCCTTTCTGGTATTATCCCAAAAGACTGGAAAACACAAACAATTATCCCTTTACTTAAACCAGGTATGGATCCTTCTAAAGCTTCTTCCTACAGGCCTATTGCTACATCGTCATGTATTTGCAAAGTAATGGAACATTTAATAAAAAATCGTTTAGAGTGGCTCATGGAGTCAAGAGGTACTCTAGCTAATAGTCAATTTGGTTTCCGCAAGGGAAAGGGAACTATAGATAGCCTTAGTGTTCTGTGTACCGACATTCGGGTTGCATTCTCTAGAAGTGAGGATCTTGTTAGTGTGTTCCTCGATATTGCATCAGCTTATGATAATGTCCAACTTCCGGTACTCAGGCAGAAAATGCTTCAGCTGAGCATCCCTGAGAGGCTGGTACATTTTGTTTTTAATCTTTTAATATTTAGAAATATTAGGATTCGCTCGCACGATGCTCCTTCTAGAGTTGTGTGGAAAGGTCTGCCACAAGGTTCAGTTTTCTGTTTCTTCTTTCTGTAATATTTTGCAATATGCAGATGATATTGCTTTATACCTTCATCAACCAGCTTGCATAATATATCCAAACAAATAAATTCTGCTTTACACTATCTTAACATTTAGCTTGAAGATCACGGTCTTTCCCTCTCTATTCCTAAATGTAAAGTGGTTGTTTTTTCTAGGAAAAGACTCACTCCACAAATTGAAATAAAATGTGATAATCAAATTATACCAGTAGAAATTAAGATAAAGTTTTTAGGCGTTATCTTAGAATCAAAGTTTTCAGGTTCCACTCATTTTAATTACATTACGGACAAGTGTGAAAAAGGTGTCAAAATCCTCAGGGCTCTCGCAGGTGTATGGTGGGGCTCACACCACTTTAAAAAAGCTTCCCTGGAACCCTGTAATAAAGCTTCCCTGGATAAGGTGGATAAAATCCAAGCAAAGTGTTTGAGAATTGTTACCGGAGCTATGAAATCATCTCCTCTAAATGCTTTGCGTGAAGAGTGTGTTGATCCCCCATTAAGGTTGCGAAGACAGTTTCTTTGTGACAAATTTCTTTTTAAAACTATCCAACTATCCTCTCGTCCACTCCTAGATCGTCTACGCACTTTGTGTGCGTTGGTGTCCCTAAACTCATACTGGAACAACAAATAACACCCAAGACTAGTTAGAAGTTTTCAAAAACTAAATCGTCTTCCATGTCCAGTTGCACAATATCCTCTCTTGCCCCTTTATGATACAGATTTTTCCTCTCTTTTGTTCCAACCACGAGTTTTTCTGGACTTAGGACTAATAAAAGGTGACCCAGGTGCTAATAGTGCTTTTAACACTTGTCTAAATAGTCTGTTTCCTAATTGGTTAACAATTTTTACAGATGCCTCTAAATTATCTAAAGAAAGTGCGGTAGGCTCAAAAGTGCTTTGGGATACAAACCCCAAAATATAAAACTGTCCTCAATTTTAAGAATCCTCCTCAAACTTCAGTTTCACAGGAGAATCTATAGCCCTATTAGAAGCCATTTCATATATAGATTCCCATAAACTTACTAAATCAATAGTCCTTTCAGATTCAAAAAGCTGTCTTCAAGATGTTATAGCCAATCAATTTAAAAAAAAATATTTCCGCAATTATATTAAATATAAAAAAAAAGTTGTTAAAATGTCACCATCAAGGAATTGAGGTTGTCCTTGCCTGGGTCCCAGGCCACAGCGGAATAGAAGGCAATGAGAAAGCTGACCACTGGGCTAAAGAAGCAGTTCAGTCAGGTGTACAAAACTTTAATAAAATTTTCTCTTTAGACTTACTAAGTTTAGCTAAAAGGCAAATGGCAGTAGATTGGAGTCGTGTATGGAAACAGTCTTTATCCATTAAGGGCCGTTATTATGGCCAAATACAACCTGATATCCCTATGAAACCTTGGTTCTTTCGGTTTCGACATTGTGACAAATTAGTTAAGTCGACCATATGCCGTCTCAGACTGGGACATGCATGTACTTCAGTATTTTGAGCTAAAATTAGAGTTAGGGTCCACTCTATTTGTGAGTGTGGCATTGAGGAAGGTACTGTAGACCACATATTTTTCAGCTGCCCCAAATACCCTATATCACTATATGACACCCTCCACCCAAAAATTCCGCGCCCTTCGACATGCAGTATCTTCTATCCTTGGTTAATACCTCCTTCATTAAATGTTTAACAAAATTCATTATCCTTTAAGCGGTCGCGCGTAATCTTTATGACCGTAAAACGTTTAAAACCTTTAATATTAAACTATAACTCTTTTGCATGCATTAATATGTCCGTCACCACTTAATATAATCCTCTCTCACTCTTGTTTGTTTGTTTAATATGTTGTGAGGTCCTTTTTTGTTTTAGGTAAAACAACCCAGAATCTCCCAGCTCGGAGGCCTCAATCTTCCCTTTTATATTAAATTTATTAACACGTGTCTCTTTCATCAAGGATACTGGCGAAATGTTTTGGCTTGGACCGAAATGGAAGCCATTCTTCAAACAATTAATTAATTAGAGTAAAAGTGAATTGGAACGTTTTTAAAAGCTATTTTGCTAAGTTTTGAAGTGAAAACTTCTTTAGCGGCGTTGTGCACTTTTTTTGGTATGGGTAAAAAATGATAAACTCACGTGTCCTTATCGTGGAAATTCGTAAGACGGAAACCGTAATGCCACGCCTATTATAATTTTTATTTTTAGTATTCGCGATTATGAGTAGTACAGGGAGGTTGGATATGGAATTTTAATTCTATGACAGATTGCGATGTCAAATATACTACGTCAAAAAAGTAAATAAACAAACATTATTATTTCTTGACAATGTCAAAGACATGTCTTGTGACATATTTAAGTGTTAAGCGCGAATCGTGTGTAAAGGTTTTCACTTCTGCCGGCACTCCCGGAGTGCAACTCGATTTTTTTTTTTAATTGTTAAATATTTAAATATTTAAGCCATATTGGTTTGGGTCTTTGGAGTGTGTTAATAGTCTGTGTTTGGGTCTGATCGTTTTGGGATAGAGGTTCATTATTATTTTTCGGTTATTTAGTCATAACAAAGAGAATATAATATACTACGTAAGACCATAGCTTAATCAAAGCGTCCGTGTAAACAGTTCGTTTGGCGTGGTCGTTTGGTTTTTCAATCTGGACTGGCTTGGCTGGACCGTTTCTAAAGTAAAGTGTGTCCGTCAGTGTTTGTTTGGTTATTTTGAAATATTTAATTTTTCTTTGTACGATGCACACTATAAATTCTAACGATGGGCCAACGAATAGAAAGCAACGTAAGTGTGAAAGTAAATGTTTGACTTATCAAGAGGAATTCTGTGTAAAAATTGATGAATGTTACCTCTGACTTTAATTTCGTTCGGTGTAGTTTCAAATTATTAAATATATTAATAATGGTAAGGTTACATACATACGCCTTCGCCTTAAGGTTGCGAACCTTATGAGGTGTCCTCGTACAAATACGAGATTTGTGGTCTTCCGTACGAGGTACACTATCAGCCTCCTACAATTTTGTACGAGGTTTTGTTAAAGGGAAATTCATTGCAGGCATTATTGTAGCAAACTTCATAGGTATCCAAGTCGTTATAGAAATCAGGCTATAGTTAGTTAACCCATTGGCCAAAGCTCTGAGAAAAAGACATTCACATTCCTTGCATTAGCCGTCTTTATAACACATAGCGCAAATATCTTATTTTTCTCTGTTGATTGGGAGTGTCTTTAATCTTTTAAGAATTTGAACTGACAAATAATGTGTACCTATAGTAAAAGAATATATCCTCGGCATGCTTTGAAAAGCTGGTAAAGCACAACCATAACCTAATACAAACAGGAGCACTTCACGCCGCTTCTCCCTGCTTCTGAGTATTGGGGCAGAGTAACAAGAAGCCCTATAACACGAAACAAAAAATATTCTGTCCTTTTTCCCCATCTGTACACCCTAACTGAGTATTGCCTACTAATTGTTTTATGTTGTATTTGTTTCTTCTATGCTTATTGAGTTTAATAAAGGGTCTCAAAATCAATATTTAAGTTTTAAATTTTGATTTTTCTGCAACAGTTTAATAATCATCAGTTCCCTCCGGTATCCTCTTTCCCATATTTTATTTCTTAATTTATATCTATACATATGTTTATTTTAAGCATCTAAGTAAGTACCTATACAGGGTGGAAATAGTTGCAAGAAAACGGTCTAAGAAGACTGTCTATGAATTTTTGAGATATTTTGACTGGCATTTAAAAAAAGTACTGTCATCAAAATAAAATGTAATTTTCACAAAACTTTTTTTTCATGGTGTTTGATCCAGTTTGTTATAAGGATTAAAAGTTTGTATGGTATCAATTGAGGTAAGAGTACTAGAAATTTCAGAAATCACAAAAAATCCCATAAATTTTGCAGGGACTATTAATAAAAGTTTTTGTAAAAGCAATTCTGTTTCTTATAGGGTTTTAAAGTTTGTATTGGTTTAGGTAAGACTACAAAATGTCATAAATAACAAACTTATTTTATACATTGTACCAAGTGATTTGTTTAGATATATATTTTTAATCTGTACGAAAGCTTTCATTCTCCTTTTGCGTGATTAATTAAAAAATTTTGTAATTTCTATAGCCATATGAGAAATACCAAACTTATTTACTTTGACATACTGGCTGTTTACTCCTAAATTTTGGTTTTTTAAAGATTGACATATAGAAAAAGATGCCAAGATAGTTTTTCATGAGTAAGGATCATGAAAAGATGTGATAGATAAAGATTTTGCAAAAATAATAAAATGGTGTTAAATAATTGAATATTAAAATTGTGCTGATATTTCACAAAGAAAGAATTTTGATTATACAAGAAGGCTGAATTTTTTGGTTTTTATTTCATTGCTTGCGTGGTTATAATATCATATTCTCAGTACAGTCAATCAGGAAAATACATGAAATCGAAAGACGGCAGAACAGTAATATAATTTTAGTAATAATAACAGAAAAAGTGGAAATTCGGTAATTCATGATAATTAGAATTTATTACGGAGATATAGAAAATATCAACATACAATTGTAAAAAGTGGTAACATAACAAGAATTACAATAAATTTAAATTACATACTCACGAAAATCTTTTATTTGATTTTCCCCTGAGAAAAAGATCTTGAAACATTCAACAAACATTTTGTAAGGATATTTTTATAAGGGAATTTTTTAAATCTGTTTGAAATCCAAAATGATAATATGTTTTTGTATAAATAGACTGGTCAATCTCCCTTTGACCGTTTTCGAAACCAAATTTCGAAACCGGTTTCCAAAAAAAAAAAAAGTTTCTTGTACTGAAACCCAGTTTTCAAATGATAAGGTTTTTTCTTTTTTTGTTAATTGTTATAAATTAATACAAAAAAACGAAATTCCTTTTACAAGACGTAATCTGTCAATTGTGATTGGTGATCTGACTAATACATTTCATCGAAGAGAGCAATAGGGCAATACAGTTTATATTTATTAGCCCCTTTGCTTAGTTAGTGGAATTTTGTTGTTGTTAATTAACAAAATTAATTAAGTACCTACTATGAGTTTTTTTTTAATTAAAAACAGAATCTTTCTCGTATTATATCGATGAAATTCGAGTTTCGGAAATAGTTTCGAAACAGGATTTTTTTGTTTCAATTGGTAACTGGTTTCGAAAAAAGAATTAATGTTCTTATTAGGAAACCTGGTTTCAGTAGAAGAAACATTTTTCTTTTTTGGAAACTGGTTTCATAACTTGGTTTCGAAAGCGGCCAAAGGGGTCAATCTCATCCATAGGTATCCAGTTAGCCCTCTTCGCGGACGATACCGCTATTTATACCACTGATAGGCAAGTGATTCGAATCACTAAGAGACTCCAATCCGCTATCACCGCCCTAGGCGAATGGTTTCGGAAATGGAGAATGGAAGTGAACCCCAAAAGCTCTTCTATTCTCTTTACCGTAGGCCGCCCTCCGCAGCCACCTCCCCTCTCACTCTTCGGCCGTGCCATTCTTTGGCAAAACAAGGCCAAATATCTCGGTGTGACCCTGGATAGACGTCTGAACTTTCGCGAGCACATCAAAATAGTTACGAGACCGAGCCGCTTTTGTCATTGATCGTCTATATCCCATGATAGGCAAGTACAGTAAGATGTCGCTTAGAAATAAGCTGACTCTTTACACCACTTGCATCTGCCCCATACTAGCTTATGCTTATCAAAAACCGCTTCCTCAGAGCGGCCTCAAGCGCCTCCTAGTACGTCCGTAATGCGGACCTACACATCTCAAAGACCTGGCAGACCGCTTTTTCGAGCGCACACAAAATCACCCGAATCGATTAATTGTGCAATCCACAACTTATCATCCCTCCGACCGACCTCGGCACGTACTAACGGCCCCAGATGACGATCTCGCCATCCGGATAGTGAGATTAGTCTTAACGACGACGACTCCCCCCAACACGACGTCGACGTCCCCGGGTTCGTCAGAGACCGCAAGGATACACGAGGTATCAAAGAGTGCCGGGGCGCTTCTCGCCCCTCACTCAATCGCAACCGCACCCGCGTAACGGGGAACTCCCCTCCTGGCGCTGACTCACCTTCGGGTTCGAGACTCACGCCGGCCCACGGGGAGCCCTTGAGCGTTGTGCGCTATATGGGCTGAGGCTCCTTTAGAGTCTCGCCCCAAAAAGCCTGGTGAAGCAGTAATGGGTGCAACAGCAGTTAGCTGTTGCATTGTCAGTTCAGAAAAAAAAATCCATGCTGGCCACTTTCCTTTTCTTTTGTGGTAGCCAGTTCCTTTTGCTCACAAATTAATTTTCATTCAGTAGGTAAGTACTGAAATGTATAGTCAATTTTTTTTTGCGATTTTTGATATTTTCAGTACTCTTGCTTGACAGCCTATCCTTAACTTTTAAAATTAAATATTATTTTATCTACTATTTCCAAATGTTCTAAATATAAAACCGACAACTTATAATAATCTAATAATCTGCTACCCGTGAAGTTTAGTTGTTTATATGAAAATTTAATGACATAATGAAATATTTTGTCAGTTGCAGGTATTTCATAACAAATGAAGCGAGAAACGGTTCTCATATTCAAATTATCTTTATTTCATGACAGTTGCATAATTAGCTATTGTACTCATTTACATTTACCTTTTTTATTTATATACCATACCACACCTTACCTTATTAATGACACCTTACTTGCCAGGGTAAGATTAAAAATCGTTTTCCTTACAAACTGGAGATATATTACGTATGATTGATAGACACAGCAGAGTGGAAGCCATAGAAATCCATTTTTTTTCGGAATAAGTTTGTAGAGAAAATTGTAGAAATTTCTTGTTGATAAAATATGTTTATAATCGTTAGTTTGAGGAAAGAGGCAATTCCTTAAACTAAATACTTTAATATTATTTTATATATGTGAATCTACTAAAATAACAAATAAATGAAATAAATTTATTTTCTAATATTAATATACTTTTATTCATAGGTCGAAAGGATAGTAAAACAGCTCTAGAACAAGGTAATCTTGAAGATTCAAAATGGATAGTGCAGAAACATAAAAAACATATTCCCAAGTTTAGATTTAAAACAGCTGGAGAATTAGCATCACTATCAAGTCATGATAGAATACCATTAATGCTCACAGACATACAACACTTATTGTTGCATTCACTTTTGGGAAATCTTAACCTATCAGAATCTCCACGGTGGTATGTTCTAGATAAATGTGGTCACATTAGTCAAACTACATGCCTGATACTTGAGGGCATTTCTATCCAACACTGGGAAAAACACAAAAAAGAATTTGAATTTATAAATAGTAAATTCAATAAATATGTCGAAATTTTAACACCTTCAATATATGAGGGTTCTCTAGTACAGGAATTAGCTTTAGTACCATTATCTGAAGGAGAAAAGGAGGATATAATACAAAAGTATGGCAGTATGAATTTGGCTCTTGAAGCCAGGAAGGATCTTATTGTAATGATGAAAGCTGTTTTCCCTATAACAGATGAATCAATTGAAGGCATTGGTATTAATTCAGAAGACAAATATTCTAGAACACAGTTGATATTGTCTGCTTGGCAACTGGTTGAAGAAAATTATCCAATTCCATTGAAGGGAAAATTGAAAAAGGTTTATTCAGATTATGTTATGACAAAAGATGAATATAAACCAGTAACAAGTAAATCTCCAATGTTTGGCTTAGATTGTGAAATGTGCCTGACAAATGCTGGATCAGAACTTACTCGTGTTTCAATAGTTAATGAAAAACATGAAACAGTATATGACTGTTTAGTCAAGCCTTATAATGACATTACAGATTACTTGACAAAATTTTCCGGTATTACAAAATCACTTTTAAATGATGTGACCAAAAGACTTGAAGATGTGCAGAAAGATATAAGACAGCTCTTACCCCCTGATTCGATTTTAATTGGACAATCTTTAAATATTGACTTACACGCTTTGAAAATGATGCATCCATATGTAATTGATACCAGTTTAGTTTATAATTTTACTGGTGAGAGAACACGCAGACCTAAACTTAAAACTCTAGCCAAAGAGTTTCTTAAAGAGGATATACAATGCAGCAAAAAAGGTCACAATTCAATTGAAGATGCCTTAGCGTCCTTAAAACTTGTTCAATTAAAACTTAGTAAAAGCATAGAGTTTGGTGATGCAGTGCATACTAATAGAGAAAAGTATAAAGAAAATGTATTAAAAATTTCAAAATCACCAGAATATGCTTTTTCAATATTTAATCACATGATAGAACAAAAGAAGTCTTCTTTGATAGTGGGTCTTGATGATATAACCGGTGACTACCATTCTTACTTGACTCAAGCAAAAGAGTCATTAAGTTCCCAGCTCAAAAAAGGTAAATTAAAACGGATAAAATTATCAACTGTTGATGATACAGATGAAGTCATCTGTACTCTAGCAAATGCAGTGAACGACTACAATTTTGCAATGGCACATTTGAAATTTAATGCCAACACAGACAATGATGAGCAACAAGCTAATAAGATTGATAAATGGGTTGAAACTATTTGGAAGAGTCTTAAAGAAAATTCTTTATTTGTAATTATTTTTAGTGGAACAACTTGTGATAATGGTCTAGCAATGGTTGTAACGAAAAATAAATAAAATTGAATTGTGTTCAGTACATAAAAGAAAGTTTATGTACTCCTACAAATAAAATTTGAATTATTGTAAATACTTGTGTACATATTATAAGTATTAGTTACTAAAATAGCATTTTTCTTACTTATTTATATTATATTATAAAATGCTTTATCTATCAGTTAGAATAATCCTAAT
The DNA here is from genome assembly GCA_946406115.1 of Apoda limacodes. NCBI lineage: Eukaryota > Metazoa > Arthropoda > Insecta > Lepidoptera > Limacodidae > Apoda > Apoda limacodes. Next base: position 13,283,154 of record OX291557.1, read on the forward strand.
TTTTACTAATATATATAAGTGTACATTTGTTTGTCATTGCTTAACTTCGCTATGGAGCAACCAATTGATCTGACTTTTTGGCGCAGAGATCGTTGAAGAAGGACATAAGTTACTTTTATCCCGGAAAATATAAAAGTTCCCGCAGGAATAAAGGTAGCGGAATCCCACGTGGACAACCTATTGCTTAAGCTATAATAGCTTGCTATAGTTAATTTTAACTACTATAAAATCAAGGATTTGCTGTAGAATTCCTAAAGTGCTGATAACCGAATTTAGCGTAGGCGAAGCCGCAGGTAACAGCAAGTAATTTATACTACTAATTTTTTTTTTGTTTGGACGCGCTATTAACCCAACTCTTGAGGAAGGTTATAGGCTATTTAACATCACACAACGATCCTTAAGAGCCGAGCAAAGAAGTGCGGGCGAGCGATGCCACGCGTAACAGCACTAAAGTAACGGGAAGGGCAGAACAACATCTGCCAGGTCAGCTAGTCTAATAAAGTAAATAAAGTCCTTGTTGACTAAATACCTCGTCAATTAACTAAAGCCAAAACCAGGCCTATGGACGTAACGGTATTTTTAACTAACGTCGCTTACGGGTTTAGCATTGGGTTATTACGATAGACAAAATAATACGGGATAGATGCGAAATTTATGTGTTCAAATTCAAAAGTAAACTTTTGTGATCGACGTGTATAACACTTTAGTGCCGCCAAAAGAAATACCTCTTTTCTAAAATTTTTTTTCTGGCCTCGTGGCCGAAACTAGAATTTACGTATTGCGTATTAATCTAGCGCCACTAATAACGGCACAGAAAAGTGTCGCATTACGGTAACAGCGGGCGGCCTGACATATAGGGTTGTCACATTATTTATTTATTTATTTATTCAAATTTTATGCTTACATTCTATTACATACATAATTCTAAAACCAATCATTGGTACCAAATCGGTTCACAAGTTTTTAAATACCTGCAATCTTTCTCATTTAACGGTACCCTAATATGTCGGTTTGTGACACGCAATTGGCCAGCTTTTCATATATCCTAACTAAAAAATGTTGAGCAGTATGAAGCCGGACGGTAGATGGCTACAGGAACTTTATATCTAATGAAACAACGCAACCCCATCAAGTTTGAGCTCGTTTGATTGGTCGTGTCGTGACAATTACTTTGGTCTTAGATTATATCCACAGTCTTCTTACTGCAAATTTGATCGGAATTGAGGGAAAGATGGCAGAATAATATATAAATGTGTGTGACATACCTACGGATGGACGGATGGACATGACAAAACTATAAGTGTTCCGTTTGACCATTTAGCTCCACAGGATCTTGGACTTGGATCAGCAGTGAAGTGCGTGAGGCAGTCACGTAGGGATCGTGCATTTCTAAAATATAAGAAAAACCGCTCTGATTCCAACTGGAATACTTCTAAAGCTGCAAGAAACAGATGCAACCAAATTGTAAGGACAGCTAAACGTCGATACATCATTAAAAGTATAAATGAATCCTCTCCAGCTGAAATATGGTAATTCCTTAAGACTCTAGGCTTTGGTAAAGCTAACTGTCAGTCGACAAACTATAATTTTTCCCCGGATGACTTCAACTCGCACTTCTGTATTACTTCAATCTTAAATAATCATACAAGGCAGTCATCTGCTTCGTACATCAACTATTTACCTACCCTTAACATTAAACCCTTTTCATTTACTTATGTTACTGACAATGAAATTAGAAAGATAATCTTGTCAATTAAATCAAAGGCAATGGGATGTGCTGATGTGAGTAGAACCATGATTCTCCACATTCTTGACTCTGTCCTTCCTGTAAGTACACTCATCATCAATTTTTCATTGTTTACTGGTGATTTTCCTGATGTACGATGTAGAGCCTACGTAATTCCCTTACCCAAAATTTCCAATGCCGTTACTTTTAATAATTTTAAACCGATCTTTATTTTACCTTTTTTTGTCTAAATTACTTGAGGCAGTGGTGCATCAGGAACTATCCAATCACGTATTTAAAAATCAGCTGCTATCCTCTTTTCAGTCTGGTTTTCGTTCAGGACACAGCACTTGCACCGCGTTGCTAAAAGTAACCGAGGTCATTCGTGACGGTATGGAAGATAAATTAGTTATCATACTAGTACTCATTGATTTTTCCAATGATGATTTTACTAAGTATCCTACTCCATCTAAATATTTCTTCCAATGAATTAAGATGGTTTTCATCGTATTTGCGAGGTCGCCAACAAGCTGTTCGTATTAACAGACAGTTTTCAAATTGGTGTAATCTTGATTCCGGCGTAACTCAGGGTGGAATATTATCACCACTTCTGTTCTCATTTTTTATCATCTTACTTTCTGTAAATATCAACTGTCTTTACCATTTCTATGCAGATGACTTGCAGTTGTATGTGCAAACCAGAGTTGAAGACCTTCATTTAGCAGTGGAAAAAAATTATGATGAACTGATTAATATCAATGATTGGTCTGAGCGCTTTGGTATAAAGATTAATGCTAACAAGTGTCAGGCTCTTCTTGTAGGTAGTACCCGACAATTTAGTAAATTTAACATTACCTCGGTGCCACCAGTTCTATTAAATAACGCCATTATTCCTTTTTCTGATAGTGTCAAAGATCTTGGTCTGCACATTGATACTGGTTTTGATTGGACAGCATAAATTAGTGAAATTAGTCGGAAAGTTACCGATACGCTACAATTTCTTTACAGATTTCGCAATTTTCTTCCTTGTGATACCAAACTATTATTAGTTCAAGCGTTAGTATTGCTCTCCTTGATTATTGTGATGTGTGTTTTCCGGACTTAACCTCTGATCTTTTAAATAAACTGGATCGACTTATTAACAGCTGTATCCGGTATATCTTCGGTCTACGCAAGTATGACCATATCTCTTATTTCCGCAAACCGCTTAAATGGTTGCCAGTTCGCCAACGCAGGAGTGTAAGGATTCTCTGTGTCCTTTACTCTATTCTATGTGATCCTAGCTATCCAGACTACTTAAAATCACGATTTCATTGTCTCTGCAATAACCATGACCTCTCGCATCGTTCTTTTCACAACCTTCTTATTTCTACTCCACGACACCGCTCTGCATTTGTATGTTATTCTTTTTCACTTTAAGCTTTAGGACTCTGGAACGCACTTCCTAAAGAAGACATTCGCAATGCGCAAAGTAAACATACTTTTAAAATAAAGGTAAAATAATACTTTCTCAAGCAGGTGGCCGAGTGAAATTTCATTCTTCTCTCTTATTTTTACCTATAATGTGACAAATACTGTATATATGTATCCTCCGGAGCCTCCTGGTGCGGCCGCAATGTGGGCCTACACAGGGAATTCGAGCTCCTTACGATTCCCCAATATTTCAAAGACCTAGTAGTCCGCTTTTTCGAGCGTACACAAAATCACCCGAATCGACTAATTGTGCAATCCACAACATATCGTCCCCCCGACCGACCTCGGCATGGTCGTAAAACTATCATTAGGCGGCCTCGGCACGTACTAACAGCCCCAGATGTCGATCTCGCTATCCGAATAGCGAGAGTAGTCTCAACGACCTCCCCTAATAGGGCCTCCCTCCAAACACGACGCCGACGTCCCCGGGTTCGTCGGCGCCCGCAAGGATCAAAGAGTGCCGGGGCGCTTCTCGCCCCCACTTAATCGCAACCGCACCCGCGTAACAGTGAACTCCCCTCCGGGCGGTGACTTACTTTCGGGTTCGAGACTCACGCCGGTCGAAGGGATGCCCCCGAGAGCGACAACCCAAGCCGAGGCTCCCCCCGCGGGGAGCCCTTGAGCGTTAGGCGCTATACGGGCTGAGGTTACTTCAGAGTCTCGCCAAAAAGAGCCCGGTGAAGCAGTAATGGCTGCAACAGCCAACTGCATAGTCAGTCAGAAAAAAATGTATGTATTATGTATATTATTTATATATATATATTTATAAATTTTACCCATATACAATATAAGATATATGTATATTTTTTATTATTATGTACATATTAGTATTTATGTTCTTTAGTATGTTCTATGAAGTTATAAGTTAATGTTAAAGTATTTTTACTTCTACTTACCGCCAACAATTTATCTGCTTGGCTCTATGGTTGACTGGTAGAGAATTCCGTGTGGCATTAAGTCCACCATTGTACACTAGTTTGTGCAGTAAGTTTAAATAAATAAATAAATATATTTACCTACTATTTTATTGTGTAGTGCAGTCAGTCTTTTCTTGGGTAATTGGGATTCGATCTACTCGGATTCGGAATTCAAGGATTATAATAAATCCTTGGACACAGATTTTATAATACTATACTAGCCTTGGATATATATTAGGTATGCAAGGTTTTTTTTTGAGAGGGTGGAGGAGGATTATTTAGTCCAGAGTTGTTTAGAAAAAAGGACATGCTTATACCTACATATACCTTAACAAGAACTATTTCGGGGAGGCTGAACCCCCAAACCCCTTCCTTGGTAGTCTAGTAAACAAGTGCTTTTTGTTCAAATTTTTTCTGCATCCTCGGAAAAATATAAATAGTGAAAAATTTTGTATCGCGATTTTTAATAAGTTATGCACACGTAAATTGTTAATAAAAAACTGAAAATATTTTTTTTTTTTAATTATTCCAACGGTTATCTGTTCTAAAGACTTTCAAGAATAGCTCCATAAAAGGAAAAACACCCAATTTTATATTTAACAATTATCACACTTGCAGTGTTCATGTTCAAGCAGAAAAACAATGTTAATTAATTATTGCATGACTTATAATAAAAATCGCGATAAAAATTTTTTGCTGCGGATTATTGTTCATTAATATCTATCTAGTAAGTGCCTGATTTTTTTCATTTCTTAACTTTCATATTTAATATCTATACTAATATTATAAAAGAGAAAGATATGATTGTTTGTTTGTTTGTATTGAATAGGCTCCGAAACTACTGGACCAATTTTTAAAAATTCGTTTCTTATTAGAAGCCGACATCATACCTGATGAACAAAGGCTACTTTTTACCGCGGGAAAATTCTTCATTCCTAAGGGAAAACGGGTAATAGGACAACGGGTAGTAAGAATTATCCTTCCGTACTTATCTTTTTTACATAACTTCTAAACGGCTGAACCGATTGGGTTGAATTTTTGTATGTGTATTTCCATGGTTTCACAAAAACAAATGTATTATGCCATTAAAGAGGAAATATTTGATTATTTGTTTTTTTTTTCTATAATTGTGGAGTTGCCGTAAGAACCTACGCCGATAACAAAATTTAGGGCGGGCGGAGCCGCTGGCAGAAGCTATGTATAAATAAATTTTATTGTTAAAGTGCCTAAATTGCGCAAGCCGCATGGTACCCGTTCTACCCCTTCTATTAATAATAATAAATATTGGTCCTACAGTTCCTGAAGTCGAGACATTTTTTCAGAAATTTTCGTCATCCTTTCGAATCGTTTTTTAGATTTCAAAAACTTCATTCGTTTTTGAGATATTGGCAAAAAACCAAACCCTCTCTTTTTTTTCAGTAAACTGTTTATAACTTTTACAATTTTTCCGAGCGGAACTTAATTTTTTTCAAAAATCATCTAGACGCGATTCCGAATCGAATGACACCACATTCATAAATTTCTGAGACTGCTGAAAAAAGTGGAATAAAAAAAGCATTTGTTGGCTAGTCTATGAGTACACCTATGCTTTGTATCCCGATTGACTACTCCCACGGGGATATATGTTTTTGGAAGAAAAAGCTAGTGGGACTATTGCATGACGTTGCAACGGGGCGATTTGATCTTTAGCACCGAACGTGCTAAAGCTTAAAGCGTGAAGCTGGAGGGGAAAAAATAACATAGGAACTTGGGAATCCCACAGCGATGACCGGCGCATTCCACACCACCAAAGCCGCGAGTAAAGGTGGTACACAGAGGAAGGACCGGAGTAGTCATTCCGGGCGGTTCAGTCGAGCAAAAAGTATTGATGTCCTTCCTCTCATATACTTAAATAGATTTTTATTGCTCTGTAGGGGTAGAGTATTTCATTGCCATTTATAAATAGGCTGAGACATTGAAACTGAACTGAATTCATTTTCATAATTTTTATTTTGTTTTAAAATACATTTTACTTAGATATTGCATATATCTGCCCTGTGATTGGATCCACTGTGAGTGAAGGGGGCAGCTCAGCAGCAATATCGGCTAGGGCTTCCCATCTTGTGGCGCGACTACTCTCAGACTGACTTGGGCTGGCCGTAACCTCGGGTTGTACATTTCTGCAAGTTCAGAAGAAACCATTATTTATCTAAAATGTATAACACTTGGTGTGTTGTAAGAAACATTTTTATTTACACAAATTCGAGGTAGTTTATATCTTCTTGTTAATTTCGAGGAATATATAAATAAAAATAATTTATGTTCGGTCAGACTCCCTAAAAGTATGCGTCCTCGAATAATAATAACAAATTATATACCTATGCGAAGTATTATATGCCACATCTTTGGCTAAATTTTAATTATAAACACAATTTTAATTTTCATAATACATTAAAAGTCTGAAATGAGTTATTTTATTGAATTAGTGTTAAAGATTATCCATACTATTTATATATTACAGATGAGTTAGTGTGTTTGTCCTCCCTTTCACTCACAATGGAGCTGAAATTTGGCACTGGGTAGTTAAAGGGAAGCAGAAGGACATAGGTTTTTCATCTCATAATATATAATAATACTAAAAAAATCGGCCAAGTGCGCGTCGGACTCGTGCACGAAGGGTTCCGTACCATTATCTACAAAAACGAGCAAAAAAAATCACGTATGTTGTACGGGAGCCCCCTTAAATATTTTTTTTTCTGTTTTTTAGTATTTATTGTTTCAAAAGAAATACATCTTCTGTGAAAATTTCAACTGTCTAACTATAACAGTTCATGAGATACAGCCTGGTGACAGACGGACGGACGGACAGCGAAGCCTTAGTAATAGGGTTCCTAATTTCCTTTCAGGTACGGAACCCTAAAAATCATGCAGGAATAACTATAACCATCTAATATATCTAACGACTGGTGGACGAACTATAGCTACATAGCTGTAGCTTGTTGTTCGTAGCTTGCCATAGCAAACATTCTAACTTAAATCGCATAATCAAGTAGTTACTGGAGAAATCTCGCGTCGATAACCGAAGTTGGCGGGAGCGGATCCGTGGGCAAATGCAAGTTTTATTGTAAAGGAACATTTGGTATTCGTAGTACCTACACAATTTTTAAATTATTTGACACTTGAATAACTTGATTAATTAATATTTGCAATTTTTGGCATGACTTACGTTGTTTCTTCTGTTTCCGTGTGAATATTGTCTATATCGTTACTTGGTATGATTGAGTTGTTATCAGTATAGCTTTCTTGTTTTTCCGTGTTTGGTTCAATTCCAATCTCGTCACTTTGTGATGTTTTTTCACTGTTGTCGGCTGTACGCAATTCAACCACTTTGTCTACAACTTCTTCGAGAGTTGTCAACTTCTCTTCATGATTAATTGTACTGTTGTCAGTTTGACTGTCATTTGCAGTTGGAATAACTTCCAAATCCAATTTAGTTCTAATAATATCTGCAAAAATATAAACTCATTAGCTGGCACTTGCTGTTGCTATGTATTTTTTGTTTTGCCTATTACCACTAGTAAAAATATCATAAAAAGTTCCAAACATAAACCATAAATCCTGCATCAACAAAACAAAGATCCATCATACAAAATACTCTTCGCACAAGCACATCTGAAAACGTAACTCGCGAAGCATCGGACACACTACTCGTGGCCCTTGTTGACTCATCCAATGTTTGTCCCCACTGCAGAACCACAGGCAACTTCCTTTTAGAGCAAGGAGGCGGACTTCGCATGACCACTAATGATGCCTTTCAAACGCTGCGTGTTTGCGCACACTGGACCACAAAAACGCCCGATTATTGTCGTAATCTGTAGGAAAATTTCACAGACTTGGAGCTAAACAAACATGTACTTTGAAGTTCATTAAAGGCTACTTGAGATTGCTTACGTTCTAAATTTAGCAATCAAGTCTATTCGTTGTCTACTTCTATCCCTTATTTAATGTTTCCCTACCTATAAACCGCCGACATATATTTAAGTATTTGGAAATCTTTGTTAGCAACTAATACCTTTTTCAGACTCAATACTAGCTGTTTTTATCAAAGATAATTTTTTATTCCTAGCTAATTGAATAGATTCTTCTAAATTATCACACATAGGAAGCACCTTTGTTCCATTCATTCCATTTTCTATATCTGAACTTTTTTCGTCGACAGTTTCTGTTATTGATTTTTGATTTCTTGTTTCGTCCTTTATGGTCTTGTCTGTAACAGAAATAATTTTAATTAAAAAAAAATATTCAAAATAGCCTATTCTTTTTTTAATATAACTATGAATAGCTTCCATATGCATATATCTGGATAGTATCTAAGCACTAAGCCGCGATTTCATACCCGTATCATACGGAATCCTAACCTTGTAGGAATAAAACGTAATGTATCCTGACGCGGCCAGAGGCCCGTGTTGCTCTACGTCTTATTATAGTATATATTTTATTACTTGAGATTTTAAAAAAAATAAGGATTAATAGGTACTATAATAATGACGGTCTGAAAACCAATACATTCATGGGCCCGTTTGCGTTTAAATAGTACCTACCCACAACATAAGCACAGTATTAATATAAATACTGTGACATAAGACGGGTGTCTTTTAAGATAAATTGATTTTCGTAAGATAACATAATCATAAAACAAACAATAACAATCAAGCCTACCTGTAGCGTTTGTATTGGCGGCGGCAAGTTGATTAGGAGTACTACTGGTGCAGCCCATGATGTATAGAGTGCTCGGCAACTTCAGGCAAAGGTCATGGGTTAAAGCTACAGGCGTGTGTGGTTTAAGGTCTGGTTTTGATATCCACCCGGCCGGCGACGAGCCTTGACCACGCCGCGCCGGCACAAGAACTACGCTCGACTGCCGCTACTGGGGTGGCTGAAATCCGCCAGATCGTATCGTATCACGTAGCGAATTTTAGGGCTAGGTTATAAAGAATATAGCTGAGCGATAAAGTTTCTACCAATTCACCTTTTTAGTAATGTAATAAGTAGTAATGTGTTAATCTTGTTATAGAGAAGATACTGAATATAAAAAAAATCGCCCTGTTAAGTTTCTACTTAGGAAGGAAATTTTGCCTTTAGCAGTATAGCTACTGATAACTCTTTATTTTTGGTAGCTGGTACTATGATATGGCACTATTCCATTAAATCTAGGCTGGTGGCAACTATGTCTAATTCTCGAGCACATAATATAATGAATGACAAGTATACAAAAGAGTGGCTCTGTCCCCGCCTATTATAATATAACATTTGCAATGTAGATCCCATAATCATACACCTATGTATGCAACGCACACACAACAACAATTAAAGCCTAAGATAGAGTGCTTCACGTGCATCGGCTACCTTACCCAACTACGTAATGCGTATAGTGAAGTGAATTGTTTTGTAATTGAAATAATGAAGTTTATATGGCAATACCTAAGTATTTAATATTATCTACAATTTTCTATATAAAAATTTCTGTTCATTATAACTGTAATTATTTTAAGAATTCGCTTCGCATCGCTTGATGTGTTAGTACCTTTAAAGGGAGTAGCTTAACTGACCTCGCAACCCCATCGCGTTTTTCCAATTAAAAGAACGTAGTACCAGCATTCCTTAACGTTCACGCGCATAGGTAATGTATAGTGAAAGGCCTTTCTTTCTTCTGAAGGAATTTCAATGCGAAGGCAATGCTAATTTTTAACTGAATTTAGATGTTCGTGACATTAATTATAGTGTACTCTATGTATATTACTAACTTAACTTTACAATTTGTTCTATTATGTAAAATACCAGTGGCTGTTATAAAGGCTAGCATTAAAAACGCTTTAAGTACCCATAGGTACTAAAACAATCAAAAAAACCATGACACATGAAAACAAAACATAAATTTTTTTGACCATAAATTCCTATAATGATATGATGCCTCTGTCCTGATGGGTGTCACGGCTTTAAAAAATCGTTTTTTTTATTTATTGTCTTATTAAATTCTACAAGATCTCTAGAATATTGACCTCGATTGTTTAATTGATCCTGCTAAGAGTTCTGCTGTCAACGCGGACGCAACTTTTTTCCAAGGGCTTGCCGGAAATGCCGTCACAATGGAAGAGTTTTTAATAATGTTTTTCAAAAAATTCAGTTATCCGTTTTTAAATGTGTATCTGTTAGGCAGTAACAAGTTTAAATTAAATATTCCATTTTTATATTAAAAAAAAATATTAAAAATAGGCCGGTTTTTCCCGGAGGAAACCCATGTAACCTTAAAATCTCTAACATCCAAATGGCTACTAGCTCGAAGACGTCCTTTTACCTGCACTGAACTAGAGCCTAACCCAACCTATACTTAGGTACGAGCCCCTTTACGCTTTCGTACCGCACTAGAAAACTTTAACCCAGTGCCCTCGACAGGTGCACATAATGACAGGGTAATCGCTATTATAATTTAACTACATATACATATACCATAGTACATATAAGAAACAATATCTACGCAGACTGGAAAGTAGCAAAAATGACCGCTTGAAAGCGCTGAAGCATGCATCATGCAATTATCTACAAAAGATAGCATGCTAGGCCTGCAACCAGTAAAAATTATATCACCGCTGGATTAGTACTCTATTATTTATTCTGCGTACAGCCACCATCGTAATAAGGCAAGCTTTCAGTGTCGAATAGTGACGCTAGTTTCATACTCAATTAGTTCAGTATACAGAAGGTGTTAATTCTGGGTTCTGCCATTAGGTCAGAAAAACATCTGTAGCCACACCATTGTGTTCTTGGTAGCTACAAAGCAACAGCTGCATTAATAACGGATTAATCATGGATTGAAGTGCGATGAAGAAGAATTTTAGGGCTAGGTTATAAAGAATATAGCTGAGCGATAAAGTTTCTACCAATTCACCTTTTTAGTAATGTAATAAGTAGTAATGTGTTAATCTTGTTATAGAGAAGATACTGAATATAAAAAAAATCGCCCTGTTAAGTTTCTACTTAGGAAGGAAATTTTGCCTTTAGCAGTATAGCTACTGATAACTCTTTATTTTTGGTAGCTGGTACTATGATATGGCACTATTCCATTAAATCTAGGCTGGTGGCAACTATGTCTAATTCTCGAGCACATAATATAATGAATGACAAGTATACAAAAGAGTGGCTCTGTCCCCGCCTATTATAATATAACATTTGCAATGTAGATCCCATAATCATACACCTATGTATGCAACGCACACACAACAACAATTAAAGCCTAAGATAGAGTGCTTCACGTGCATCGGCTACCTTACCCAACTACGTAATGCGTATAGTGAAGTGAATTGTTTTGTAATTGAAATAATGAAGTTTATATGGCAATACCTAAGTATTTAATATTATCTACAATTTTCTATATAAAAATTTCTGTTCATTATAACTGTAATTATTTTAAGAATTCGCTTCGCATCGCTTGATGTGTTAGTACCTTTAAAGGGAGTAGCTTAACTGACCTCGCAACCCCATCGCGTTTTTCCAATTAAAAGAACGTAGTACCAGCATTCCTTAACGTTCACGCGCATAGGTAATGTATAGTGAAAGGCCTTTCTTTCTTCTGAAGGAATTTCAATGCGAAGGCAATGCTAATTTTTAACTGAATTTAGATGTTCGTGACATTAATTATAGTGTACTCTATGTATATTACTAACTTAACTTTACAATTTGTTCTATTATGTAAAATACCAGTGGCTGTTATAAAGGCTAGCATTAAAAACGCTTTAAGTACCCATAGGTACTAAAACAATCAAAAAAACCATGACACATGAAAACAAAACATAAATTTTTTTGACCATAAATTCCTATAATGATATGATGCCTCTGTCCTGATGGGTGTCACGGCTTTAAAAAATCGTTTTTTTTATTTATTGTCTTATTAAATTCTACAAGATCTCTAGAATATTGACCTCGATTGTTTAATTGATCCTGCTAAGAGTTCTGCTGTCAACGCGGACGCAACTTTTTTCCAAGGGCTTGCCGGAAATGCCGTCACAATGGAAGAGTTTTTAATAATGTTTTTCAAAAAATTCAGTTATCCGTTTTTAAATGTGTATCTGTTAGGCAGTAACAAGTTTAAATTAAATATTCCATTTTTATATTAAAAAAAAATATTAAAAATAGGCCGGTTTTTCCCGGAGGAAACCCATGTAACCTTAAAATCTCTAACATCCAAATGGCTACTAGCTCGAAGACGTCCTTTTACCTGCACTGAACTAGAGCCTAACCCAACCTATACTTAGGTACGAGCCCCTTTACGCTTTCGTACCGCACTAGAAAACTTTAACCCAGTGCCCTCGACAGGTGCACATAATGACAGGGTAATCGCTATTATAATTTAACTACATATACATATACCATAGTACATATAAGAAACAATATCTACGCAGACTGGAAAGTAGCAAAAATGACCGCTTGAAAGCGCTGAAGCATGCATCATGCAATTATCTACAAAAGATAGCATGCTAGGCCTGCAACCAGTAAAAATTATATCACCGCTGGATTAGTACTCTATTATTTATTCTGCGTACAGCCACCATCGTAATAAGGCAAGCTTTCAGTGTCGAATAGTGACGCTAGTTTCATACTCAATTAGTTCAGTATACAGAAGGTGTTAATTCTGGGTTCTGCCATTAGGTCAGAAAAACATCTGTAGCCACACCATTGTGTTCTTGGTAGCTACAAAGCAACAGCTGCATTAATAACGGATTAATCATGGATTGAAGTGCAATGAAGAACTCTGTAATGGATGGCTCTTAGGGCAATGTTCAAATCAGTTGGAAAAGAGAGGATCAGCCACTTAAATTATGGAACCTGAATCAATTGTCCCGATACCCCACAGCCAACTTAAAACGATGCTATGCGACAGAACCTCACGACTACATAAAAAACATTGGGCTGAACATCACTAATAACCACCCAGATTGAGTCACCAACTGACATGATCTTACACTGCAAAAGTGTAAGCAATCAGTATAAAAAGCTCCTGAAAAATCCGGAAATAGGTACTAAGCAACATCAGACACCGCCTAGATTTCTAGACACAGCTGAAGCGGTATATGTTACCAACGACAAGCGAATTGGCTAAGTACGGTTAACATGCGCCCAACTACATAACTAGACTCAGACAAATTTGTATTAGAAAAATCATAGAAATCACAAAGGAAAGGAAATAAAAATTTACCTTGTTTTATTTATTTTCATCACACGAGCGGGTGCTAAGACCTTAATTAATCCCACGGGCTTTTTTCTTTGTAAATTTTACTTTTCTTAAAGCAAAGCGCGCGTTCATAGAAATCACCGGCGGTAATTACGCGCCTTTTCTATCACTTTATATTTATGTACGAAAGCTGTCTGTTTAAAATATGAACTACGCGCACACTACAAGCGAGCAGTAGTTAAGTTTTAACTTTGGCCAAAACTTTTGAATTCATAAATTCTCTAGTGATAATTTGCAAGACAAGGTTAAGCTGGCGTCCAAAAAACTTAATGTAATCAACATAACGAAGCAGTAGGTTCTTCACGTCGGGGCAAAGGTTGCTGCTTTACAAGTCGCCGTCGACGTGGCACCGTTCGCCATCGGCAGGGAATTCATTCTCACACATTAGAACCAAAATGGTCGCGTACAGTGCGGTTTCAGAGAAACTTCATCTCGCTATCGCTTGGATTGTGGAATGAGCTACATGCCAAGGTTTTCTGTAAGGACTACAACATGGGGTTCTTCAAGAAGCAGTTATTAGATTTTTTAAAGGTCGGCAATGCGCGAGTGATACCCCCGGTATTGCAAGCGTCCATAGGCTACGGTGATCGCTTACCATCAGTCGGACCGAAAGCTTGTTGACCACCTTAGTGGTATAAAACAAGTGGTATTAATAACATGGAACAGAATATACACCTCCAAGCATTACAAAAACTCCCTGTGAAATTTAGACTGAACATTTCAATGGGTTTCTGGATGGTTTGAAAACGCAATTGGACCCGGTAGATGGCGCTGCAGTTGGTGTGTCACTGATCTTCTCCTAAGCAGCAGAGACGATTTTAATAATTCTTTTTTTATCTCACTGGCTCGGAGAGATTCACTTCGTCGTTTAACCTCTGATTAAATCTGTGTGGAAAAGCCTACTTTATCCGCTTGCGATGTTTTTTTTTTTAACTTTAAAAAACTAGCATAATGAAACCGTCCAAAATGTGGTTCGTCCTTACTACTTTATACATTAGTGATCCGTTAATAACACTTTAGTTTAGTTTTTGATACTGTTACATTAAAGGTAATGTCTTGTTTAATGTTATTTAATACATTATTTATTGTAGTTTGTTAAATTGTTAAATACAACTCTGCGCGTTCACCGCTAAGAATACCCCATTGACTGTGGTCCCAGAATTCCAGAACACTCACCTCTCCATCTCCAAGAGCATTGGGATCCTCGGTGTTGACATCTGCAGCGATGTTCAGTTTCGAGATCATCATTTGCATCCAAAATCTTGGTTGCTGCTTTACAAGTCACAATTCCGGCCCCATATAGAGTACTGTTGCCATCTCTGGGCGGGTGCACCCGGATACCAGCTTGGCCCTTTTCGGCATCGGTAGGGAATTCATTCTCACACTTTAGAACCGAAATGGTCGCGTACAGTGCGGTTTCAGAGAAACTTCCTCCCGCGAACGCTTGGTTTGTGAATTGAGCTGCCATGGTTTTCTCCAAGGACTACAGTATGGGGTTCTTCAATAAAGAAGTTATTAGATTTCTGAAGGGTGTGCAACGCGCGAGTGATACCCCTTGTGTTGCAAGCGTCCATAGGCTACGGTGACCGCTTGCCATTCTAAGAATTTTAAAATTGGTATAGTGCAAATTTGGAACGCACCTTAAAAACATTTATTTGGAATTACGAAGTATCATTATTTTGGTCGTTTTTACTATAAACATATAACTTTTACTACATAAAATTAAAGTTAATAATTAAAAAACATGAATCACTCCACCAGTCAGTAACGTAAGATACCTTAGTTTACCCGCGAAAATAGATACCTAAATAGTTTGCGATTTGTTGTCTCATACAAAAGGCGCTAAATCTATTTCAGAGACGTATAATGTTGTTATCATGTTTTCAATTCTTAATTTAATTATTTGAAAGAAACATAATTGTTACATTCATAAGTAACTAAACACTAATTATAGTTTTTCTTATATCTTGTATATATTTTCCTCGCTGTAGTGAGATGAAAAAGTGTGTGTTTCACACGGCTGGATTTGTATTTGGGTTTCGTACCTCAGAATCCCTCGCTTTGCTCAGGAATAAATTTTTGAACCACTCGCTACGCTCGTGGAATAGGAGGAAATAGGAACTCACGCCAAAAAGCAACTTTTTAGCCTTGAATAACAAATAACTATTGTGTCGGTGTGTCACTGATCTTCCCCTAAATGGCAGGGAAGATTTTAATTATATTTTTTGTGTACGTCTGAGTGTGTCCCTGCAAGGTTTGATAATACAATAAGACCTCGGTAGATAGCGCTGCAGTCGGTGTGTCACTGATCTCCTAAACGGCAGGGAAGACTTCATTATTATCATATCCCACACCTGCAATCATTGTGAAATTTGTGGCTTAAAAAAGACAGTACGTCGTAGAACGTAAAAAACGCAGCGAAAGAGCTCGCTTAAAATCAAAAGAATTTAAATAGTGGCTTCCCGTGGACACCATAGAAGATTTGGAAGAAATAGAAGAAATAAAATTTAGACATAGACACCATAGTAAACAGTGAGAAATCCAAAAAATTCGTTATAGGTAATAATGAAATCGAAAATTTAATAAATGTTAATGTAAAATTTAAAATACATACTCGTATTTCGCTCGTATCATTTATTTAACGTGGCCCTGCTTTTCCGGGAGGCAGGCAGGAAAACGTCTGCCGGGTCCGCTGTATTATAAATGCAAAAGTAACTCTGTCTGTCTGTCACCTTCACGCTTAAACCGTTGTACCGATTAGATGAAATTTGGCATGGAGATAGTTTGAGTCCCGGAGGAAAAAATAGGCTACTTAAAAACGTCAACTGTGAGTCGGTTTTTTTTCTATAATTGAGGAGTTCCCATTGAAATCCTACACCGATAACCGAATTTAGGACGGCGCAGCCGCGGGCAAAAGCTAGTTGTGAATAATTTTTAGTGCTCCGCCTCACACAAAGCTGTCTATGTAGAATTTTGGAATTGTTTGAGCGCTATTCATTTTAAATTTGACAAATATTAATTTTCTGAAGTAAAACCTCGATTTCCTTTCCTACTCGCCCGTAAAATTTGATTGGAAAAGCAAGTTTATTGTCAAATACCAAATGAAATAGACTAAAATTTTCACGCGCTTTCAAAATATGACTGTTTACTTAAAAATTATACAATAAAATAAACTATTACTACTTTCCGTTGGCATACATGAAATTCAACAAGAAGCAAGATGTAACAACATCCATACTAATATTATAAATGCGAAGGTAACTCTGTCTGTATGTCTGTCTGTTTGTTACCTCTTCACGCTTAAACCGCTGTACCGATTAAGATGAGATTTGGCATAAAAATAGTTTGAGTCCCGAGAAAGGACATAGGCTACCTAAAAAAGTGAGTCGGTTTTGTTTTATAATTAAGATGTTATATAGATAACCGAATTTAACGCGGGTGGGACCGCGAGCAAAAGCTAGTCACAGATATATAGGAAATAATCTAAAAACTGATAACTAAGCTATAAAACTGTGAGACTTGATCTAATAAAGGAACTAGCTACATATCATAAGTTTGTTCGGAACCTTCGGTGCCACACTCGCACTTGGCCGGTTTTTTTATACCACTCGGTGGCAAACACGCTAACGGTCCGCCTGATGGTTAGCGGTCACCGCAGCCTATGGACGCTTGCAATACTAGGCAATACATATAAAAAATCAAAGAACATTTTGAAATACAAATAACAAAACTTGTATGACGATACATATCAGAAATTATACTTCATTAGACCTTAGTTTGCACTTAGTACAAAAAGATGTTCTGGAGTAAGGTTTTATAAAAGCGTAAATTCAAAGACTTGGCCCGGAAACAAGAAAATGTATTATAAATATCTATACATATAAAAGGCTTTGTCCTGAATGACTGATGGATCAACGCACAGCCTAAACCGCTGATCGTAGAGACCTGTAACTTGGAGGGTGTGTTCTTTGTATGACGTAGACATCCGACAAGATAAGGTTTTACTGAAAGTGCGAGTCGGACTCGCGCAATAGGGGTAAACCGATTGTAATGAAATTTTGGTAAGTTGCTATGCACACGCCGGGGAAGGTTTCTGAATGTTAGCCTATTAGATTGTTTTATAAAAGAAACAACGTTCGCCGGTTCAGCTATATTTATCTAAAAGAAGAAATTGACTGGCTGACTGACTAATCGATCAATGAACAGCTGAAACCGCTGTGTCTAGAAGCACGGCATTTTGCACAAACGTTCCTTAAATGACGTTAGTGTGCACTAAGAAGGGATTTTTGGAAATTAATCCCCTAAGGGGGTAAAATTTGGGTTGGCATTTTGCATGGAAAAGCCTAAAACTTGGCTTAGACGTTAAAAATTAAGATTCACGTGATTCACCGTTTTTGAAAAATTATTCTCTAGATGGCAAAATAGAGGATGAAAATGTGTATGAGAATTCCGATGTTATTGTATGGAAAACAGTAAACAGTCAAAAGCTATTTTTTTTAAAAAAAGTTTACGCTGACGAAGTTGCGGGAATAAGCTAGTCTATATATATAAAAGGCTTTGTCCTGAATGACTGATGGATTAATGCACAGCCTACACCGCTGATCGTAGAGACCTGAAACTTGGAGGGTGTGTTCTTTGTTTGACGTAGGCATCCGATAAGAAAGGATTTTCCGAAATTCTACCCCTAAGGGGGTGAAAAAGGGGGGCAAAGTTTGTATGGGACAACGTGATTCCTTGGTCCAATCTACTTCAAATTTTGCATAAACCTTTTTTAACAGAATTGATGGAAGACGTGTTTCGTATTTTATTGAAATTCATCTCCTGACGGGGTTAAAAAGGGGTAGATAGTTATTTGGCGGTTATTTTCTTCGAAGTTCTTAGTGCTCTTCTTTGTGCTTTTGATTTAAATTACATTTTATTTTGACACATGTTTGAAAACTCAATTCGATTTTATTCAAAAAAGGTGGAACTTAAAAACATAAACAACTTCAATACTCTATAAAATTGGAATGTCTCAAATGTCACCGTACTATATAAGTACCTCATTTAAGGGGTTTCTAAGATCAAAGAGGTTATGCGTTTTTAGGTGTTTGATTTTTTGTGTACAATAATACTTAAAGTTTTCTTTTTCTATAATCGATCAATGAACAGCTGAAACCGCTGTGTCTAGAAGCATGACATTTTGCACAAACGTTACTTAGATGACGTTTTTTGGAAATTAATCCTCTAAGAGGGTAAAATATGGGTTGGCAGTTTGCATGGAAATGGCTAAAACTTGGCTGAAACGTTAAAAGGCAAGATTTACATGATTCACCGTTTTTGAACAATTATTCTCTAGACGGCAAAATAGAGGATGAAAATGTGTATGAGAATTCCGATGATATTGTATGTCAAACAGTAAACAGTCAAAAGCTGTTTTTTTTTAAAAAGTTAACGCAGACGCAGTTGCTGGAATAATCTAGTAATAAATAAAAGACGCGCACTTTACGTTAAAGGGGTTCCGTTTAGAATACTCCAGCGTCGCCACCCCTCTGTTAATGCGGGATTTGTTACACGGGTGACTATTCGCCGCACGGCTAAAATCGACCGCCTATGAATGGCAATTCGGCTGACCACAGCTGACTAAATTTGTAAGTTCCAGAGTAGACTACCATGTAGGGCTTTTGGCCGTGGGGCGGGCGACGAGCCGTATGCGGCTGGTGACTAAATTCGACTGTGCCAATGCTCAGTCGCAGGCGATTGCTCTATTGGCATACCCAGACTTTTCGCTTCTTTTTTCACTTTTCCTTGAATTTACTGTCTTTGAATTTAATGGCTTGACGAACAATATCAATGCCAGTACGCAGTGCGACTATTCTGGTCGACATTTTGATGCAAAATGAACCAGTCACTTGCGATTTTTATCGACCTGTGTAAATGAGGAGGCGATTCGATTTTTACAAGCAATTTGACTGGTGACACGCTGCACGGCTAAAATCGACCTGTTTAAACCTGCCATTACGATGCTTTGACGGCTCGCGAAGCTCACTCACAGATATGCGCGTATACAAACATCAGTCGTTTCCTGGAGATTATTGGGAACACTCTCTATTGGGACTCCGGAATTCGAACAGCTCGAGACTGTTTTAAATAGGGTTCCTTAGTGTTAGTAGCCACGAATCACGCTGAAAACAGCTGGTTTCTATGGAGTGGCTAGGATGTGGCGTAGGCCTTCCCCGTTTTATTTAATGAATTTGACAAAGGCTGGTCTTGAGGCTGTTCGTTCACGTGGAAGTAGGAGGCTGTCCTACGCTGCGTCTTCCAGCACGCGGTTGCCTCTTAAAAATCTTTCGTTCCCATGGATTATATCGGTTTGACCAGGCCGTTTCCGCTTCAAATGGCTAATTATATGAGCTATGCCGGTGACTTTATAGATAGGCTAAGTGCATAGGAATTTATATATATACTTAAATGAAATGCATACTAATATTATAAATGCGACAGTAACTCTGCCTGTCTGTAACCGCTAAACCAATTTAGACGAAATTTGGTATGATGATAGTTTGAGTCCCGAGGATGGACATAGGCTACCTAATTGAAAACATAAAGTGTGAGTCGTCGATCGATCGAGTTCTATAATTGAAGAGTTGTCGTTGAAATTCCACACCGATAATCGAATTTAGGGCGGGTGTCATCGCTTTGTTTTTTTTTTCTGAACGGACTATGCAGTTGGCTGATGCAGCCATTACTGCTCCACCGGGCTTTTGGGATCGCGGGAAAATTTTGAGATAGTTTGAGTTCTGGGGAAGGACACAGGCTACTTGAAGACTTCAAATACGAGTAGGTTTTTTTATATCCATACTAATGAATTTCCGCAAAGTAACGCCTGATTCTATCAATAATAATTTAATATTTTAAATTCAGAAGTAACTCTGTCTGTCTGTCTGTTACCTTTTCACGCTTTAATCGCTGAACCGATTGTGATGAAATTTGATACGGAAACATTTCGTGTGAGTCTCGTGTGAGTCTCGTGGAAGGCCATAGACTACTTCAAACGTCAAGTGTGGCTCGGTTTTTTTATGATTGAGGAGTTGTCATTGAAATCCTACACCCATAACCGAGTTAATAATTCTATATGTAAGTGGATTCTTTTACCTACTAATATGTATCCACATTTACCTTTTCAATTATTTTTTTCAACGCTAATGAAGCTTACCACCTAATATAGCTATTTGTTAAAACAACAGCGGTAGCTTGGGCACGCCACGCAAGGTCTTGGCTGCTTGCTTAATAAATGACGTCGCCTCCCCGTCACTTCTGGGTCACGGATTTAAAAATAATTTCAACTCATTTATGCTTGCTTATAAGGAAATTATTTTACCGGCCTAGTTGTTGAATGTAATGGTTATAATTACTTTAAAAAAATCTGATTAAGTAAGTAAGTAAGTTTTAACGATAATTATGCTAAATTACCTCAAGTTATTTTGTTAAAAAATTGTTAAAGTAAAAAGAGTTCATGGTTGTAGCAAGAATAAGTAGGTACTTTTCACACTCAAACAGATAAACAGCAAGACTTGCTTCATACTTTTCACACATAAAAACAGCAAGAATAGCTAGTGTTGAGGTACTTTTCTCCCATCAAAATCCTGAGTTATCTTTTATAGTTTGTCAGGGACCAGCAACGGAGGTTCTGTTCATGGGACGTATAAGCCACTTTAGTCCAAACTGTCAAAATACACTGCATCACATCAAAAGGCTCACCCCTTGCCGCGCAAGACTAAAGTGGTGGGTCCCTCCCATACCCATTATAATGTAAGTGGTAAGTAACCAGCCACTGGTTAACCTCTTCTGAGGATAAAAAAAAACATTTACATACAAACACAGGGCCCGATCTAAGGGGTGGCAAGCCGGGCAAGTGCCCAGAGCAGCAAAAATGAAGGGCGGCAAACTTGAGGGCACCAGGCGGTTGCACGGTGTTCTCAATTTGTCTTTAGGAGAGAAAAATCTTATAAACGTAGCACCTCGACAAAAAACAATTTTTTAAGCTTTTATTTAATTTGGCTATAAATCTTTAGACGAACCAACATCTTTTAAAGAGCTGTTTTCGTCTTAAAATATTTTTAGTGAAATTATGCAAAGTAAAGATTTCAACTTAGTTCTGTTCAGATGAGTATTTTACCTAAAATCTTTGAAGACGTCTGAGTCTTAGCTTTTAAAAATGTGTCTTAACTTCGTGTTCGATCCAAGAAGAAGCGATTTGGTTAAGAGTTAAGTGACGAAGCAATCATTGAGCCTCGTCAAAAATATAAAACTGAAGCATTTTTTCACATAAATGCTAAAGTTACAGCTATAAATTTCTTATACTACCTAGGTTTTCCCAGATTACTGAGAATAGTAAACATCTTGCTTATTTTTGTGTATAACATATATGTCTTAAGAGAACTTCGAAAAAAATGAATGTTTAGAACATTGTAACAACCTTGAGACTATTTTAACTCACGAGAAATCATGTGATTACTTCATGAGGAGTTATTAGTTAAGTTATTGGTCAAGTGGAGTTATTAGTCAAGACTTTTAAAAATAGAAACAGATTTAATATTTGGTCCCAACATCAGTACTACGCTCAGGATTCTTTTAACTTTACCAGTAACAATTACAAGTGGTGAAAGTAGCTTTCCTAAAAATTATCTGCGATCCACCATGACACATAGATAGATTATTTGGATTGGCTATGATATCCATAGAACATAAGGTTTGCGACAGTATAAATGTATGCAAAACAAAAAGTGCGAAGAAATTTGTTTTTAAAGGTAGGGTTAAATATATATATGGGTGTAATACATTAAACCTATATATAAAGGTACATAACGTAAATTTTGTCAGAAATTATGTGCTAAATAAATCTTTATTCCATTCTAACATTCTCAGAAAAAAAATGTATTACTAATTTGATTGTATAAAAAAAATTTAAAACAGATCATTTATCGTGTTTTTTTATGCTTAACGTATTAACCTCTTAAATTTTGTAACTTTAATACGTGTGAACAAGTTTCCTTAAAATCTTGGTCCTAATCTTTTTAATGAAAAATGTTTATTGTTCCTTAAGTTATAAGGTAGACAAAATTGGGCTGAGACAGGAAAAATGGTTAAAGGAAAAAGAGGCCTATATGCAGCAGTGAGCCGAAACAGTTTGATGATGATGATAGAGTTGAAAGATACCTATATAATTGTCGATTTTGAAAGTTTAATCCTTTTACCAGTTTCTGAGAAATTATTAAACAGACATGTATAATACAAACATACATACAACTCGGGCGATTCAACATGACGCGTGGCCGCACAAGTTTATTTAATGTAGGGTTTACAAAAAAATGGTCAGAGTAACCATATAACAATTTTATTATTTAACTTTAACAAGGGAAAAAAACCGGACTCAGATTATTTTTACGTTTTTTCTTTTGTTTTGATTACGGTTAGTTTGAACAAATAGGAGTAAAATTTTTTTTCGACATTTCCTATGAAAATTTGAGGTGTAAGTCCAGTTTTTTCCCTTGCACCCCCTTTTAGTTACTCTGACCATTTTTTTTGCGTACCCTACATTGAATAGACGTAACACGGCTAGTTGTATAGTTGTACACATTAATTATTGAGAAGGCCTAGTAGATAACATATAGTTTTTAATTCCATCAATATCATATATACAACATACAATCTTTGGTAAAGTAAAGGGCGGCGATTATTTTTTTGCCCGGAGCGGCTAAATAGCTAGACCGGGCCCTATACATACATATAACATACAGATAAACAGCAACCTAGGTTTACACATTTGAACTTCTAAAATTTTGCTGATTTCCTTTTAGATATCAATCAAAAACTGTATACCTTGTTCCAACCTCAGCAGCTTTTTACAAAATCCCTAGAATTGTAATATCAGTTTAAAATTTCATTACAATTATTTTATTTCATCTTGTAGACCACACTTCGTTTGATATTTGTTGTTTGACACGCCTGCATTAAGTGAAATCCTGTAACTCTTACATTGTCTGTCTGTCTACGCGCCGACCAAGTATCGGCGAACCAAAGGCTTTTTCATAGTCCACGAATTTACAAATAATGTAGAAACTATGATAAAAATGATGTGCATACACCTTCGATACTGTGCCTTCAACTTGTTACTTATCTACAAGTTTCAAAAAAATAATTTTAAATTTTGGTAACTCTTTTATTTACCAACATACACAACAGTCATAATTTACACATGAAAGGAATAAAATATAATGAAGTTCGAATTTGGTTAATGAGCGCAGGGACATGTGCCCATCTCAGTGATGACTAGGTTACCGCTGAGAGCTATCGCCTCAATCTCTACGGCCGCGTTCATCGGAAGCCGGGCCACTTGGTATGTGGCACGCGCTGGATAATCTCTTGTGAAATCTGCAAATAACGTCTGTATTTAAAATTCGATACTACATTGAGGGAATATAAGCAGCTCGAGGGTAACATTTATCTATCGGAAACAACATGCAATTTTAAATAACATTAGGCGTCGTCAATCATTAAGATGATCTGATGTGCCTCTGATGATATCGCACTATACGTGACCATTTAGGCTATAAGGTGTGAGGTTGAATTCCCTGCCGACGGCGAGTGGTGCAATGGTATTCAGGAGCCGTGGGCATAATTTCGAACAATTCATCAGAACACATTCCATTATACAAGCGGTGGAACACATAAAGGGAAGCAAAGTCTCTCCTCTGACTTAAGTTCTAACTTAAGTCTAATTTAACTTGTGAGTTTGAGATCGATGATGATTCGCTCAGCCCCTCGTTGAACCGAGTCAAAAGGGCCAAGTTGGTATCCGCGTGCTCTGTGCACTGCTCTGTTAAAGATGGCAGCAGTATTCCATATAGGGTCGGAACCTTTAGCAGTAAAGCAGCAACCTTTGCCCTTACTGCTTAGGTACGGACGTCTTCTGGATGAGACGACGAAGACGGCAACGACAAGTTAAATCTTGTGCCTTGCTTGGGTTGAATCGAACCAAGTTTTCCGTCCCCAGACATTGGCCAAAGTGTTCTACAAGTTATCCACGCCGTTCTCCGGTAAAACGAGGGTTGTTTGCACGCGTAGTAAGCTGGATGATAGTCTATAGATGCAATATAAAGATGCCAGGCCCAATCGAATGACTTTCAATTCTAAGAATTACCAGGATAATAGGCGTCCCGCACGGGTGCTTGGCGGAACGGCTAAGATTAGCTTCAGAAGCGGGAAGTCCCGGAAAATCCAGGACAGTTGGCAAACTTAGTAATAAACCTCTTGAAGACGATTAGGGGGGGGGGGGTGTTAGTTAGTTAGTTGGAGTTAGTTGGACATGTTTTCCGCACTAAGCCTCATAATAGGGCCATTGTACGTAGGTAACCAATACCTGTCCAAGGGGGGGGGGGGGGGGGGGTAACAACCTAAAAGAATATTCCAACGACATTATATATGTATATACTTTCCTTTTATTTTACATGCCGTTAGGTTTTTAAGGAATAATCTTTATTGCCACAATAATCTTGAAATTGCTTGTGGTCATTTACGTCAACACTACATTAAAATAATAAACGCAATTGTATTAAAGTAGGTACATTTCATAGGCAAGTTGGAGTAGTACAAACTTGTGAAAATAAAATAGTTGTGTGATAAAATCCGTAAGGTAATAAAAGCGTGTTTAGAAAAGAATAAACCACGATGTGCTGTTAATATAATGATTAGGTGTTAAAAATAAAATTCAAGGCCGGGTTGTGAATATTAGAATTCTTATTAGAATTATTACATGGACGCATTTAGAACAGTTAACTATTACCACTGGTGGTATTACTTTAGCAAACAAGCTAATAATGTCTAGTAACTTATAAAATTGTCGAAGACAGAATGCAATGCGACGCCGTTTTCTTGCGACGTATGCTGCACTGAAAAAAAAAGATTAGCTAACAATAACACAAATTTTATCTACTAGTAACATAATTCGGGGACTGCTAAACTAAATTGCTAATAGTAGATAAAGTGTTGATTCATGTGCAGCAAATCAGTTGTTTAATTATAACAAAAGTTTGGTTATTACAAAGTAAATTTCGAATAGCTAAACCAGTTTTATCCTTTTTTTTCAGTGTAAGGGCTCACGTTTAAAGTGGTTAAAAATAAAACCTCAAATAATCTGTTTTAAACGGTTGAATACTCTACTGTTAACTTAAAGGGGAAAGTATAATGGATAACAAAAGCAAAAATAACCTCATAATAAGAATTATTCTAAATATTTCAAAAATTTGTATACAAAAAATTGTTGAAAATATCTTTACCTTTTTAGTGCATCTTTTTGACGCCGGTTGTTTTTTTGTTTAAAAGTATTTAATATTTACTTTTGACTGACGAATTGTTTTTTTTTTCGTACACTAAAAATAACCATACTCGGGAGAAAGTGGCCGACTCTTCTGGGGTACGGACGTGTCCCGGGTCCACGACTGAGCCGGGCAATTGCTCTCGGAATTCTTTCGTTAATTGTTACTTTTTACGGCGCTAGCGACGGCACACGCGGTGAACCTTACCAATATCCAGTTTGTGGTTCTTTTTACTTAATGCGTGATATTTAAAAAAAAATTAACTTAAATATATTTTATATATTTATTAATAAATAGTGTAAAAAGTGCAGTGGGTGTAGGTGTAGGGCGCGATCGCGATTGTGTGTACGAGTGTGTTACAAAACCAAGAGACAGCGGTTGCCAGAACCTGGTGAGATTGTTCCATTACTTTGTAGACAGGTTTTTACTTGCATGCGACCGCCCACATTATAGGTAGCACTGCATGGTGCGTCCTGTGCCTCACGGAGTTTCATACGAGACTATTTGTCGAATCGTAGCTTTCGCTACAAAGTCGAAGGCACTCTCTCTTCCCCCCGTCCCATAGAAGCAGGAGTCCCGCAAGGGTCCGTGCTCGCTCCTATCTTGTACCTTCTGTACACTAACGATATCCCTAAAACGATAGTTACCCATTTAGCCCTCTTTGCGGACGATACCGCTCTCTATACTACCGTTAGGCAAGTGAGTCGAATCACTGAGAGACTCCAACCCGCTAACACCGCCCTAGGCGAATGGTTTCGGAAATGGAAAATCGAGGTGAATCCCGACAAAAGCTCTGCCGTCCTCTTTACCTTAGGCCGCCCTCCGCGGCCAACTCCCCTTTCTCTCTTCGGTCGTGCCATTCCCTGGCAAAACAAGACCAAATACCTCGGTGTGACCATGGATAGTCGTTTGAACTTCCACGCTCACACCAAAATAGTCAGAGACTGAGCCGCATTTGTCCTCGGTCGTCTTTATCCCATGATAGGCAAGTACAGTAAGATGTCGCTTAGAAATAAGCTAAATCTTTACACAACTTGCATCCGCCCTATACTAGCTTATGCTAGCGTAGCCTTTGCGTTATCCAAGCGCAATCTCCACAAACTCCAGACCCTCCAAAACAGCTTTCTCAGAGCGGCCACTGGAGCCTCTTGGTACTTCGCAATGCGGACCTACACAGAGACTTTGAACTTCCCACGATTCCCCAATACTTTAAAGACTTGGCAGTCCGCTTTTTCGAGCGTACGCAAAATCACCCGAATCGATTGATTGTGCAATCCACGACGTATCATCCCCCCGATCGACCCGGTCACGGTCGTAAAACTATAGTTAGGCGGCCTCGGCACGTACTAACGGCCCCAGATGACGATCTCGCTGTCCGGATAGCGAAATTAGTCTCTACGACCTCCCCGAATAGGGCCTCCCTCCAAACACGACGCCGACGTCCCCGGTTTCGTCGGCACCCACAAGGATACACTAGGTATCAAAGAGTGCCGGGGCGCTTCTCGCCCCCACTCAATCGCAACCGTACCCGCGTAACGGGGAACTCCCCTCCTGGCGGTGACTCACCTTCGGGTTCGAGACTCACGCCGGGCGAAGGGACGCCTCCGAGAGCGACAACCCAAGCCGAGGCTTACCCCGCGGGGAGCCCTTGAGCGTTGGGCGCTATATGGGCTGAGGCTTCTTCAGAGTCTCGCCCCAAAAGCCCGGTGAAGCAGTAATGGCTGCAACAGCCAACTGCATAGTCAGCTTAGAAAAAAAAAACGGAGTTTTTACTCGAATCGGTTGACCTGCTCTTATGTGATGCGTGACAAGTATTCCTAAATGTATTGCAATTGATAGTGCTATTTCTGATCCCGCGAAACTTCCTACTTGATTTTCGCAAATGTTGTCGAAGCGCGGAACTTTAACAGTTGTATCATATACCTATATAGCTATGAAAGCTGCTGAAGAGTTAAGAAACAGACGGTTGCTGACGTCTTACGTTATTTTAAAGATTTGGAACGTTAATTCAAATAAGCATTCGTGATTATTAACTTTATAAATGCCAAAGGACAAAACAAACATTGGACCAAAAACAACTTCAAATAATTATTCATTTAACTTCTTTAAGTTGTCAAACGTTAGGGTGTTATTTGACGCGCGATGCGTACAACAACTGCAAAATCATAATACTTAGGTACCTACAAGAATGTTAACGTTCCGCGCCTGGTTGTAAATGTCCAACAGATGTGTAAACCTTTTGCTGAATCCTAATCACTAGGCTAAAGCAGGGAAGTTTGCTGCGCAGGTACCTATTTTGAGGATGATGTAAGAAAAACAATGCAAGTATCTTTATTTTTCATTAGAAACGAGCTTCAATTCTGTTGCAAGCTGCAATACAGCAAGAAATATTTTTAAAAATAATGGCCACCAACTGTCAAAATATTAAGGCGATCCCCTGCAGCAATAGCCGTGTTACTTGAATTTAAAACCGCCATATTTATATATCAATAAGGTTTACTTGAGCAAATCCCGATTTGTAATACGGCAGCAAATACTTGCATATTTTGTCGTTCTTTAGGAGTTTAAAAATTTAAAAATAGCTTATAACTAGCTTTATATTTCTGACATTTGGATTTTAGAAATTCGTTTTCTACGAAGAGTAAATTAAGGATATCAAATGGCGGCGCTAGTGGGCTGTAAGAGGGTCCTTATCGAAATGCGCTCAACCATTCATTTAGGACAATTGCTTGTCTACATAATATAGGCAATAATGTTTGTATTTGCGTTTTAGATGTCGAGCTCTCGCGTTAGAAAACTTTTTATTACCTTACCTTTTTTTTTTTTTTCTTTGTTGTACAACTGAAAAAAAAAAATTGTTCAACCATTGCCTAATTAAGGATATTAAACTTGTACTCGTCGGTCAAAAACGTTGAGTTCTTGAAAATACTGAAAAGGATCACCTGAACCGGACATGATCAATTCATTTGGCGGTAAACTGAACCCTATAATGTGATTTTGCGCTTTTGCCTTTACAGGAGGGTCCATAATTTTCAATTTCAATCTGTAAAAAATAATTTATTATTTCGTTGTTTTGACTCGAAGGCTCGGCAGCTGCTCACAAACTTTCGCATTTGAGACAGTTTTTATTATTTTTGTAATAGATTTTTCGTAAATCATAATTTTATCCCTTGCACCCCCCCAGGCTGGGACGGCCATGGATGGCTAAATGTTTGCTTTCCATTCGCATAAGTATCGTGTGTAGTGCCTTGTGCATTCCGTAGGTATTTATTTATATGCAACGCTCGCACACCGAGAAGTATATTGTATGCCACGTATGTGGCAAGCTATTTCCGAAACTCCCAAATTATAGATAGTTTTGTTTTGAGGAAATTAAATTATGATGACGAAGTCTATAACAATTCAGTATATGAAAATGTCTGTGAAAGGTGCGGAAAATGCAAATACGAGAATTTATAGATTAACTATTTGCAACTTCAAGCTAAAAATTTAAAAATTGAGTCATTCTAACGTTAAGTTTAATCACATTGCATAAAAACATATGATAATTGCCTAGCATATTATTAAATGGAACTATGTTGCTTAAACTGGTAACTTTATGACTTATACTCGTGACATGTAATCGGCATGTATTTACTTTCTTTTTGGGATATTTAAAAACCAATAAATACGATCAATAGGTACAGAAAGCACGTATAAATATCTAAATGCATTTGTGCAAATGTATTTAAAAGGTGATGTATAAGTGTTTAAGGCTTTATAGAAATTCTTTAGGTACAGGTTCAACTCACGAAGCCCTAACGTAGGGATGGGTAACTGATAGACTTCCATAATGTTAGTAACTAGCAACACTTATTTGCTAACAAATACCGAGTTTATCATATAAATCGCCGCAGTAAAATTATACATTTTATGATTTGTGAGCAAGAATAACAAAAAAATATATTATATATTCTTCAGTTCCCGTAGGCGTGTGTGTATGTATGTATGTGTGTGTAAAACACATTTTCAGACAATAGATTATGTTTGTTTATTGACATTCGGTCATAAAAATAAAGTAAATGAAACGTTTTAGCAAAATCAAAATCTAATGCAATAATAAAAAAGTATATACCTAATGTATATTTAATTTTTAAGTAAGATTAAATTAAAAAATAATAGTCTTAGCTTTCATATAAGTATGTATACCATCAACATTATGTGGTTGTGTCCCCAACGTCTAGCATTAGAACCCTTGGCATTATATATACCATTTACATACTGGTATGATGGAAAGAAACTTTGAAATAGGTACCTACTAATAAATATGAATAAAGGTTCTAAAGAATTTAAATGGAAGGCAAACACAGATCTGGCAGTTAACAAAGTTTGTAAGTATTATTTTAGAGGAAAAAAGCATTTCACTGACGGCGGCAAAAGTAATTGTAAAAATATATAAACGTCAAAACGTTAAGCACAAAGGGAACCAAGTAATATAAAATATCTGACCGTACGCTTATTGTTAAAGGTTTGCTTGCAAGCTGTCGGCAATAAAAATCTTACTTATTCTTAACAATTACTGAGAAACTTTCTAAGATAAAGATAAAGCAAAGCTTGTTTTCATGACAAATAGGTTTTGTTATCGTATTTCAAAGTGTTCAGCCGCTGATTTAGGATAACAGAGTGTAGAAGGCTAAGACCAATAGGAGCTGAGCACCAATGAAAGTGTTTCCAAATCGGGTTTTTTTTTGAGAGTTTCCACTGCGTGCGCTGCGTGAATAGTTGAAGTTTCGCAAAAACCATGTATGACAGAGTTTTGCCCCTTTAAAGGTTCTAGAAAAGGGTCCGCGACAGTATATGTCCATCTTTTAAGGTTAGCTCACTATAACCTTTTTTATGCCAACCAAATCTGTTCTAAAATAATGCATTATTTGCGAAGGTGTTTTTATAAACATGATATTAATCCTTATCCAAATGAATACGTTATTCTTCACAAGTATTTAATTTAAAACAAAATTGATTTCATATTCGATTTCAACGAATATCATAGGAGATATCGCAGTTTTAAAATAACATCGCAGTGGCGCGCCTGCAGAAACAGCGTTTGCGGGGTCAGAAAGGAACTTAGCGAAACAACGTTCGCGGGGCCCGCCAGTAAATAATATAGCTAAGTACTTTGTGCTATTGATTTGACTAAACGTAGGTAATTGCGTAGATAACTTTCTTTTAAATAATTGAATAGGTATAATTATCGTTTCTAAGTATAAAATGTGACCGCACGTTTTTCTAGATTGGATTATGCAGCTGTAATTCACTGTACCCCTACAAAGCATACGTACATACTGTATAGCCACTCATTTATTCCAAAATATAGTATTTCATAACTTTGACGATTTAGAGGTGTTTGTGGAAGCCTTATTTGTGTAAAAAAAAATGACATTGACTTTGTATATCGTCACAGATTAGTAGCTAGTAATAATACAGTTTATTCGTCTAAGTAGGCATTGGTCGTTCTGGCGAAAATCAAAACAAGACATTATAAGTACGAGTATCGGAAGATACCTGGGCTAAAAACCACTCTTTAAAGTACTTAAAAGTATTTTTCCTCACTCAGTTTTTTTTTTTTTACTCAAACCTACTACTTTCAGTTAAAGTCCTTATAGCCCTGGTATTTCGAGTGTGATCCCGCGCTTAACGTAACAACTCTTCTTATTTTACCAGGCTTTGATAGAAAAGGTAATAATCACAGATTACAACTGTCAGCTGCTGAGAATGCATTGGGTACTTGCCCTATTAATATAAGTATAGGTAGGTATTTGAAGGTATAAATATTTTGAGTATCTATATTATTACATATTGTAGGGCCTAACGTGTCTCTGTCTGTTAGTCTGCTTGTGTTTTTTTGCAAGAAGGGGACACTTGTCCCATACAACATGGGATTATTAAGTCCATATTTGTACTACTGGCTAAGTTGTAGGATGCAGTTACATAAGGTAATCTTCGTAATGACGAAAGGAAAAAATGCCTAAAGGGTGGAATAGCGTCTGCCGGGCCAGATAGTTGTTTATAATATGATTCCAAATAAGCCAGCATAGCTGAAAGAATTCAATTTATTTTATATGGGTGATTATTAGGTACAATGTTTTTATTTATTGGACCATTTACATTTTCAGCTTCTTTCCTGCTAAACGATCAAATTTATTAACATTTAATTTCTAGGTACCTAGTACATATACACGATATGCAATAAAATTATAATGAGGTGACTTGCGGTGTCTTTGTGATGTGATATAATATAACTTATTTAATTACACCAAATCATAGTTAGCAGACGGCAAACAAATAGTACCTATATACGAACAGTAGATAAATGTTTGCTCTCCGAGTTTCTTTGATAGGTGGACAGACTTGATTTCCACCTTGATATATATTAGTATATACGTAGTATATAACTTAAACTCTGAAAATGGGTACGTAAAAATCAACCGTCACAAAAATCGATTACTTATTTCATTGAAGTGTTTTACAATGTTAATATAATATCACGTAGGTACCTAGTTTCTTAGTTTAAAATGATATCAATAACAATTTTAAAGTAACAGCTTTAGTTAAACATACTGTGCCTAGGAAAGTGATTAATATGTCAATAAATTTTAATATTTTTTAACTAGTTTTATTTATCGGACATTGTTGACGGTCATGTAAGGTAACAAGTATAACCACAGAACATTGTAAGACGGGTTGGAAGTGCTGTGTTACTCCAATAGTACCCAGAACCGATGTCGCCGCGCCGCACTACATTCGAAATTTTGAATGAGCAATGCCTTAGCTTGATCAAGTAGGGCTGGCAGCCAGTTTCAAAAGTATTAGGGCGGAGCTCTGCGATAAATCACACCGATAGATTTGGTGAATGAAGATCTGTCTTGCGTTTAAATTTGCTAACTATAAAATTCTCAATCAACTTTTTTATCACATAAGGACGTAGTGACTATAAAATATAAACTTATGAACTAACGTTACAAATCATAAATTGCTATTGCACTACCATGCAGGCATTCAAGCGGTTCTGTTAGCTGTAAATTTAAGCAACGATTAGACTGACGCATAAGTAAGTAGGTATTAAACAGATAGACAACGACAAGATATCTACACTGTTTGATATAATGAGCGTTTATACTTGATTTAAATGATATATATAAACATGTCAGTGAAAGCAATAAATTAGGGAATCGCAACACTACCAGAAAGACACGCGGTGATCATACGACTCTGTCGCCCATAGCATTATACAATACATTGCTCTCTAGACACGGTATAGACACGCTCATAGGTGCAACTGCGGAGAGTACTGTGAGTAATGTATATTTCTTTATATTTAAATATTTTAAGACGTTGTTTTTCGACTACACTTTTGATTTTACGTATTTTATTCAATCGTACGTAATTAAATCATATAAATACGTACTCTTGTACCTATCGGTGACATATATTTCTCTTTTTAAGCTATTTAACACCTAATTTTTTGCTCTTTATGTAATTATGAAACAAAACAAAAGTCCTTTTTACGGAGCTACACCAAGCGATAAAGGCTGCGAGTAACTAAATAACACATTCGCGAGCTTTGGGGTAATTACAGAGTATTGCATCCCCACGAGTTTCAGTAGTTTTCAGAAGGTTTTTATGGTAACTAAGGCCGGTTATTGAACGGGAAGATCCTGGAATCAATTAATAAAAGAGGAAAAAATACTTTGTTGTCAAACTCTAGAACCACAGAAAAAAACAGAGTGTTCAGTAGAAAAAAAAATGACCTTAAAACGAATTGTAAAAGAAAAAGATTCTAAAACCGAACAAAAAATAAGAATCGGCATAATAGGTGTACAGAATAGAGGATACTCCCATTTTTCATGCTATGGGTACTTGAATATCGCATTTAAAAAAACCAGAAGTAAGACAAACACTCAAAAGTTGCCGAAGAAAAAAACTATCACAGCAAGCAATAGTATTTATGCTATATTCATAAATAGAAAACCTAATCGTTGGGACTCAGCTACAACAGAATAAAACTACTTTATGAGTATTTCTAATTATTATTTATTAGGTATGCCTGAAGATAGCGACTGAAGCTATGGTAATTGAGAGCTGTTATAGAATACTGCCATATAAAGAAATAAAAAACGCAAGAGTCTCTTCACAAGTATTAAGTTACTTTAATAGTGATTTTCATTTAATTTTAATTTAATTTAGGTACCACGCCCTAAAACAGTAACTGAAGCCATGCAAAAAGAACACTGAAATTGAAGGCTGCCAATAAAGAAGCAAAAACTTAAATGTATGAAATACTCGTACTCCCTTAAAACAACTAAATTGTTTTATTGGTTAAATTTATCTATGACCTACTTAAAAATGCAATTGTTGGGATTTTGTCTACTACAGTTAGCTACAATGGAATGTAACTACTTCATTACTGTTTCCATTTATCATTTTCCTCGATATGTATGAAAATAGTAACTGAGCTATAGAAATAGGAAGCTGAAACTGAACACAAGGAAACGAAAAACTCAATGGTTGGAATACTTCCTTAAAAACAAAAAAATCTTGATTATATTAATTTATGATTTTATTAGGTATGCCTAAAAAAAGTTACTAAAGCTACGGGAAATAAGACAACGAAACTGAAAATTACAGATAAACAGACAAAAACGCATGTCGTGGATACGTCCATAAAAGACCGACGTAAAACTTCACTAATTAACTTCATTTATAATACACTAAGATAGGTACGCCTTAAAATGGAATGAAGCTACAATAAGAAACTGAAAAAAAGCCAATAAATAATAAAAAAAAAGCAGCTATTGAAATTGTGCTACAATGTAATTGAGCTACGCCATTAAATATTTTTATCTTTTAATTTTAGCAAGTACGAACAATAATAAATGAAGCTTTGGAAAGGAAACCAAAACTGAAAACTGCAATAATAAACTGGAACGTAAGTTTCGAAAGGCCGCTGCAAGAACGAATAAACAATGATAACATCCATTTATGATTTACTTAAAAATTAGGTACGCCAAAAAAAGTAACTGCGATTATGGGAACAGAACAAGAAAAAAGAACAACTGTCAATTAAGAAATAAAAAAAAAACCAAACGTTGGAATTCTGCTACAAAAGATGGAACTACTAACCTGTTTTAAGTACACACCTACGAACTTACACCTAAGAACAGTAAAGCTATGGAAACAGAAAATTGAAACTAAACACCGCTAATAGTATAAAAAAATCTGGACGCTAAATCAAGCCATCCGAGCCAGAAAAGCCAATCCAGCTCATCCACCGCTACTGCAACCACCTACAATCTCCTACGAGTCTCCGACACTTTTACGGAGTCAATTTATTATTTACGCCTATAGACACCTAAGAACAGTAAAGCTATGGAAACAGAACACTGAAACTAAATAGCGCAAATAGTATAAAAAAATCTGGACGTTAAATCAAGCCATCCGAGCAAGGACGTGTCACCGCCCACGAGCCCTTTATTCCGAAGACATAAAAGTCAATCCAGCTCATCCACCGCTACAATCTCCCACGAGTTTGCGGAGTCAATTTATTATTTACGCCTATAGACACTTTCCGGAGAAAACATGACTAAAAATAGGAGAATAGGTAAAGGAAACTACAAACTGCAAACGAATAGTTAAAAAAAAACAACGCAATTGTTAGATCTCTGGTGAAGTTAAGTGACAAATGAAGAAAATTTTTTTTTTGCACTGGCTATGTCCATTCACGAACTACGAGTACTATGGTAGGTATATCTAAGAATAATAACTGAAGCTCAGGAAACCAGAAACTGAAAATAAACACTGCCACTGGGGTAAAATATAACACAAGTGTTGGAACACTGCAACAGTAAAACAATCCTTCACTGAATATTTAAATTTATGTTTAACCTAGTGATAACGGAAACTAATCGAAAATGCCTTATTAACGACATAAACTGAATACCATTACAAGACAATAAAATGCATAAGTTGGAACGCCAGTCAAGCATCAAAGGAACAAGAGTTGTATTGCTAATTGGAAACTTCTAACGCCACGTTGATGTAAACCGAAAAAGCTGGTGCAAATGAATACCATCAAAGAAGAATCAGAACACAGAAGAGATAAGAAGCCATCACGCAGACCACAAACGGCAAAGCAGTAATTTTTCCCTTCTTGTATATATTAACACTTGTATATATTTATCATCCTGCTGGCTAAAGGGTGCTGGTACCGGTCGGCTCTATCCCTCCCACTCCACATACTAGACTGCGAAGTCCTACACTACCTGCCCTATCTACTCCGTCTTACTGGTGTCTTGGGCAGTCCTTGCAGTGGAACGCTGGCTGGTAAGACGCTGGAACGGAACGCAACGGTACACTAAAAATAACCATACTCGTAACAAAATTTTATACAATCATCAACATAAAAGGCGTTCCACCAGTTCCAAATTAACATCAATTTTTTTTTTGTGCAAATGTTCTGGGACGTATACCCTTTTATAAAAAAAAAGGGTTTCTCAAATCGGTCCTTCGAATAATCGGAGAAAATACATAAAAAAAAGATTCCGACGAATTGAGAACCTCCTCCTTTTTAGAAGTCGGTTAAAAAGCGATTTAAGTAGTTAAAGATCACAAATAATATGCCAAAGAGAAGGAAAATGAATGCACCGTTTTAATAAAATCTACGTTCCCTTTAATTAAAACGAACCCTATGCCCTACCGTACATCATAATCAAAGGGAACGAACTAGAAAATAGGTTATCATAATCGAAGGGAACAAACTGGTACAATAAATAATACTCACATTCTGAATAAACTCGGTTAACCACCTGGAAGTCGTCCATGTCAAAAAGTAGTATGGTAGTTTTGATAACTGACTCTAGAGAAGCGCCTCCTGCCTCCAGGATATACTGGAGATTATTCAAGGCTTGCCGAGTTTGAGCTTCAACGCCACCGTCCACCAATTTTGCATCTGGGGTCATTCCAAGCACTCCCGAAACGTACAAAGTTTTGTCCGCTAAAATGGCTTGACTGAAATCAGGGGCAATTAATTTTAACAAAGTAATTTCATCAATTTATTATTTAACTGAGTTACAAAAAGGGGGCATGTATGTATTGTTAGCATTGCACAATATCCCTGTATATATAGCCTATGCTGGCTTCTGAAATGTTGGTTCCTTATTTCGTAAGTGTTGGTAGGGTGCATGTATGTTGGTTTTTATGTTTGTCTACGTGTTTCTCCAAACTAGTGATCAAATTTTAATTATTCCTTGTTTCATTGAATTGGGTACTATTTTACTTAGGGAACAGCGCGCAAGTTTCATTAAAATCAGTTTAGTAGTTTTCAAGATTTTGACTGTTAAGTGTGAACCAGTCGCTAGAAAATACATCGTGTAGGCACAAAAGTGTGTACGTTTAACGGTGCAATTCTAACGCAGAACTTATTGTGTGAATGTTAACCGAATGTTCGCCGATTGTGAGCCGATTTTATACTACAAAGGTGGCAAAAAATGATGCCTGATGTTAGGTAAGCGGTTACTGTAGCTTGCAACGCTATACACTCACGTATTTGACCCTTAAAACTCTCATCATCCCATTCTTTATGACCCTAAACCTTTCTAGGGTTCCATAGCCAAATGGCAAAAACGGTAGATAAGGTACCCTTATAAATTCGTCATGTCTGTCCGTCCGTCGTCTTTGGGTAGATTAGAATTACGCTCGTTACTAACGTCATAGATAGAACAACTAGGGACTTATGAGTTCTAGTACATAGAAATAATCTTTCTTCCTTTATAAAATTGATAGAGCACTTATTGTTAGAGCAGAAAATTTTATTTGGGTTTAATTGGTAATCTAGTTTTTTCCTTCAAGAACCACTGAGTAACACTTATACGGACTGTAAGGTTTGTTGCAGGTTCGAGTCCTGGCTCAAGGTTAATCTTTTGACTGCATCTTGCTATGAAAATAAATATTTGAACTGTTTTTAGGAGCAATTTCAGAGATTTAATTTACAGACTCTATTTTTTAAACTATGACTTGGTCAAAGTCCATCAAAAACCATTACGTAAGTAGTAGATATTTGCGTGAAGCGTGCACAGATACAAAATTCGGGCATAAAAAGGAATAAAAAGTTGCATTACTAAAAATACAACTAAACTTAAAAAGACAAAACCTCATTTGAATACTTACGAAATTTCATCCAAATGGTTAGAGCCATTTCCGAGATAGGCAAATATATGTACAAGAATTGCTTGTTTAAAAATATAAGATTTATTTATTATGCACAGTAAATATTCATACCTGTAGGGTCCAACAGGCTTATATATTTCGGGCGAAGTAACGATCGTTTTTGTCACTTTGTTCTTAGCAGCTTCCATATTTGATTTAATAATATTCACGTCTGCTGCAGAACACTCCTTTTTGGTAGCATTTACGTCTTCCTTAGAAGTATCCATTTTTAAAGACGACTGTCTTGTATCTCGGGTACTGAATAAACATAAGTAGCTATTGGAAGTGGCGATAACGGGTCAATAGTTCATAATGAGGTGCTTAACATATGATAAATAGTTACGTGTTTACTGATATATTTATACAAAAATAGTTATATTTAGTTATTCACAAGACTAGCTGACGTTAAATTTATTTGTCATAATACTTTTTCTTTTCTTGAAATTGACGTAATCAAAATGTTTCTGTATTGCATGGGACGTTGGAATGTATAAACTAAACAAAACAACTCAAATATGTATCTACCTACATAATATAATAGACTAAAAGAGCTAAACGGCATCCTGACGCGAATGGCAACCGTGTTTCAATAATTCTCCTGCACGCACGTCAAGGTTACAAATAAAATAATATTATACAAAAAGTTCCCGAGAAAAAGGGTCCGGAACGGAAGATTCGGTGTGTCACTGATATTCTCCTAAACGGCAGGGATGATTTTAATGATATTTTTTGTCTACGTTCGAGTAGGTTCCTGCAAGTTTTAAAAACAAAATTGGACCCTGGTAGGTGGCGCTGCAGTCGGTGTGTCACTAATCTTCAAACGGCAGGGAAGATGTTTATCATATTTTTTGTGTACGGTCCAGTGGGTCCCTGCAAGGTTTTTAATTCACAAATGGACCCGGTAGGTGGTGCTGCAGTCGTTGCGTGTACCTGATATCCTAAACGGCAGGGATGATTTTATTGATATTTTTCGCGTACTTTTTTACTATAATTAGACCCGGTAGATGGCGCTGTATTCGGTATGTCACTAATCGTTTCCTAAAAGGAAAAGATTGAATGTACGACAATGATTTCAAAATTCGCTGCATTGAATGCGACTCCATTATTATCATATCCTACAACTTCAATCATTGTAAAATTTGTGGCTTGGAAACGACACATTACATAAAACGTAAAAAACGCATCGAAAGGGTTAGCTTAAAATCAAAAGGATTTAAAGAAAGGCTTCCATTGGAATCCATAGAAGATTTGGAAGACAATGAAGAAATAAATAATCTAGACATAGAGCCATATAGTAAACAATGAGATACCAAAAATTATGACTCAACCGTAGATTCGTTAGAAGTAATTATGGAACCGAAAAATTTAAAAATTTAAATGTTAAATTTAAAATATTACATTTAATGTGGTGCTGCTTTTCCGGGCAGGACAACTGCCGGGTCCGCTATATTATAAATGCGATAGTAACTCTGTCTGTCTGTTACCTCTTCACGCCTAAACCGCTTTGCCCATTAAGATTTAATGTGGCAGAAATGATTTAAATTCGTATCAATAGATGGCGTTGTGTGTATCGATTTGTTATATAGGTTGTTATTTTATTGAAAAAGAAAAGTAACCGACTCTTAATAAATATTGTTTTAATATCAAAATGTCCCTTAAGCTAACAAAAATGAAGTAATGGGCGCCTTTATTAAATTTTCGAAATTTTACATAAATTGAATTAGGTCGTTGTACTTTAAGCGGCAATAAATTGAACTACATGCCGGTTTAGTTAATAAATTTTCACTATTGATTGATAGATGACGCTGTTCGCATATTCTGAGTTTGGCAGCGACACACAACAGTGTCACTGAATAATATGAATAGGTGTAGGTACTTACCAACCAAATAAAAAAAAAAAATTTTCGTATCTACCCACTTTAATACTTAGATATATTATAAAACAAACGCACGCAAGCGTGAACTTCGACCTCAGTACAATTTGTTTCTTTTAGTTTTATCCTGGGTCGAATGCGTCTAAGTTCTTAAACAATTGTTTTGTGAAAAGGATAGCTCACTTTTGAAGAACAGCATGCCATCGCACAAGTGCACCTACTTTAGAATTGAAAACACTTCAGATAATAGCGCTTACATTTTTAACCAATTTAGAAAAAGGGAGGTTCTCAGTTTGACCCGTATGTTTGTATGTATGTTTGTCCGTGATTATCTCGCTTTTGGCTGAACCGATTTTAATACGGTTTTCAGAAAAGAATTTGTTACATTCTAGGTTTTGGTATACAACAAATGGATACCCCGTGACATTGTCGTTTGCATCGATCCGGTAATAATTAAGCAATGCATTAGTTTCACTCGACCGATTTTTGACAAAATTTTAGTACACTTAAGAGCAAAAACTTATTGGTCACTTACATAAACTAGTACGATATTTCATAAACTAGTAAAATAGAAAGTAGGTATATTAAAAGAAGTTTTATTTTACTCATAAATAATTAAATACGCTTTCATCTTTCTTTGACTTCACAGATATCATGAGTTGTTTAGGATATATTGGCGTCTATTTAAGTGACTAGTTATTAATCGACTTCAAAAAAGAAGGAAGTTCCTTATTCCTCGAAATATTTTCTTATGTATGTTTTCCGATTACTCGAAGTCTCCTTGACCGATTTGGAAAATTCTTGTTTGTTTGAAAGAGTATACTTTCAGATGGTCCCATGGTCATCAGGTCAGGATATAATGATGGAATCCTGGAGAAATCGAGGGAACTTAAATTTTTAAAGGCACACTTGAAGCGATTAGTGTACGAGAAAATAAGCCAATAAGTCACTTAAAAGTAGGGATGTTCCGATTAGTCGGTAAAGCTGAACATCCGGCCACTTTCGTAGTCGCCGACAAGTTGGCGACTATTCGGCAAAGAGAAATTGTCTGTGGTCGATCGAACATTTAATCATAGAACCTAGCTGAGGTTTCAGGGTTGGTTGACATTATTGATTGTCCATACTCGTAGTATTTTCTGTTTTTCCCTGCCCAACATGAGAAATTATCATTTGGCACTGCTTACACTTGATTTAAAGGAAATCATTGTACAATTGTTCTTAAAAAAATCAATACATGAAACTTCCTTTTACACAAAATCACCGCAAAAGCAAAAATCAAGAAACAATGCGAAGTCACAGATTATAAAATACTATACCTATTAGGCGAAGTAAACAAAACATGTTTCGTTCGAGCCGCTGGCAGGCGGCGTAGTCTTGGGTGTACGCAAAAAAAACCGCAAATCCATGTAGAGTTTAGCCGTTTGGCACACAGGTACTTTAGGGCAAAACAGTAATTTTGAGCCGCAGTTCCTCAAAATATTGAGTAATTTTTTGTTGGTGATGTTTTCAACTGACACATTTAGTAAATTAAATCAATACATAGCTGATATCGATTTTGTACCTCAGTTTAATGTATGGAGCTACCCCTAAATATGTTTTCTTAATTTCATTACAAATCTGTTTGGTGGTTCACATAAAACTTTCTTGTAAAATTTCATCACAATCTACATATGCAAAAATAGCGGAATTATAACGCTGTGACATACGGCTAGACGGAAGTATATGATGGATTTATAAGGGACCTTTTTGCCATTTGGCTATGGAACCCTAACAATGATCTCTGATTTAATTTGTATTCAATAGGGAGGTACCAATAATATAATTATGAATATACATTAATATATGCATGTTTATATGTATCATTATTATCGTAGGTACCTACGATACCTACGTACCGACGTTTTTTATGATTCACCTTCCTAAAGTAATTATTGAGCCAACTAAGAATAAAAAAATATAGGTATTTACCCGTCAAGATCTTTTAGGTGTGTAAAAAAGGAAATTTCCTTTTGATTCCTTTTGTCAGTGACAGGTAACGCACACATACACGCTCTTGTAGTAGTGCTCTCGCTAGCGCCGGTTGATTGAAGCTATCTGTAGATTTAGTCATGTGCCCTAACCAAATGTGCATTTCGATGATAGCTAACGACTAGCAAAAGTTAGTAAAAATATCTCAGGAATTTTAGATACCTAAACATTACAACAACCACCTTACGGTCACCTGTATCACAACTCTTTTGTACGTATTATACATATATTTATGATAATACGAATTCATTTTAAAATTTTAATCTCAACATTCACTAAATACTAGCAACTAACACAATAACATAGGATTTTCAAAAAAGAATTTGATCACAAAACATCTGTCATTTAATAATAATTTAACCTTTGGGTTTTTTACATCCTTGCGTTTGGTGAGAATCTTTTCATTAATAAACTATTTTAAATTATATACCAACCCAAAAAAAATTGTTATAAAATGTTATGCCGCAAAATTATTTTTTTTTTTTAATTTGCGATTTTCACCTACACTTAAAACTAATTAAACCCACCTTTTGGCCCCCTTTTTTGTACTTGATAAAGCTTCCATCATTACATATTTTTAATCTTAAACCTCAATACCAAATTTCCTGTAAATTACCTGACGCAATCAAAGGAATTCGGTAGAAACTTTTAAACACCTTTGACCCCCTAGCCCGTACCGGTTGTAAAAAAATATAACGAAAAAAATGAACTGCTCCTAACTGTAGCGTTTTAGCTTTCGATTATAATTTTATTATGTACCTACCTACTTTTACATATTTATTAGGTACCTACCTAGTAATTTTCTTAACTTGCATAGATATCTGCATTTCAGATCGTTGCCGATTGTTTATAAAAAATACTGTAAAATAATAGGTAGGTATATATTTTCATGACATATCTTCTTTAACATTATTATTTTAAATTTGAATAACTAGTTGAAAAAAATCTTATTTATTACTAACTACTAACATTACCTAGATTATATTTAATTGACTGAAATCTCAGAGCTTATTGCGGGGGGCAAATTTATGGAATTGCAACTCTTCTCTTAAGACCTTTTTTTCTTAACCTTCTGCAACTGAGGTGGTAGTCTGTCGTACACCATCGAACACAAAAAACGTTGTCATATCGCAACGTGGCGTGAT
Source organism: Apoda limacodes (assembly GCA_946406115.1). Classification (NCBI taxonomy): domain Eukaryota; kingdom Metazoa; phylum Arthropoda; class Insecta; order Lepidoptera; family Limacodidae; genus Apoda; species Apoda limacodes. Next base: position 13,326,178 of record OX291557.1, read on the forward strand.
GTAGCTCTGTCTCGCTCAGTACCTTCCCAGAACGGTTCGCAGTAACGTTCAGTGAGACGCGGGCAGCCGCGCGGTGAACAATTGTGGAGTTTAAAGCTGCCGGTGTCCCACAGACGTAAGTACAGCAATAAATGGTGATTACTGATAGACGTCACCTCACCAATATCATTACAGATTCATAGTGTCTGTTAGTCGTTTTATCAGTAATATATTAATATTACCATAGTGTTTCTCAGACATAACCTCACGTTTTATTTGTAGACTTTAACAATTTTATTCATTACTATTTTAGATGGCGTCTGAAAGAGAAGATGGTAGGCCACCAAAACGAGACAGCAGAGGAAGGTTTGCAAATAATGAGCAGATTGAGCGATGGCTTACAGAAGTAGAAGATTACAACGAGTTTAGCGATTGTGATGATTCGGAAAAAGATCCTAATCATGTGGAAGGAAATGAACAGCAAGAGGTTCTCGAAGAAAATGAGGAAGAAAATGCCCAATCAAGTGATACCGATTTTGACACTGAAGACGAACAGCCCTTTAGTTTCTCAGGATCAAGGTGATCCAAACTTCAAAGGGAGAGACGGATTTTTATGGTCTAAGAAGGAAATTGCGAGGACAAGCAGAACTCCTGCACACAATATCATTCCCAAATCTCGGTCAACAGAGGGGCTGGTTTTTAGAAGTTTCGTCGAATTATGGTCAAAAATTTTCGACTCCCAAATGCTAGAGACTGTTGTATTGTTCACAAATCAAAAATTACAAATCTATCGAGGAAAATTTCTTAACACACACAGGCAGGAACTCAAAGATACAGATCAAACTGAAATACAAAGTTTGTTTGGCCTTTTGTACTACAGTGCAGTATTCAAATGCAATCACGCAGACGCTAACTACATATTTGCTACAGATGGCACTGGCCAAGAAATTTTTCGTTGTGTGATGTCAAAATACCGATTTTGTACATTACTTAACTGCTTGAGATTTGATTATGGAACCGATCGCCAAGAACGTTTGAAATCCGATCGCTTAGCAGCTATATCATGGTTATTTGACAAATTTATTTCGAATTCTCAGCAAAACTACGTCCCGGGACCAAACACCTGTATTGACGAGATGCTTATACCGTTCAGGGGAAGGTGCAAGTTTGTTATATATATGCCTAAAAAACCTGCGAAGTATAGGATAAAAGTTCTTGTATTGTCTGATGCTGAAACTTACTATACGTATAATGCATACATTTACACTGGCAAAGGTTCAGATGGAGAAGGTCTTTTACCTGCTGAGAAAAATCTTGGGGTTCCTACTCAATCCGTTCTAAAATTGGCGAAACCTATTGAAAACAGCAACAGGAATATTACTGCCGACAACTGGTTCGGTTCCATTCAACTGATGCAGCTTCTAAAAGCCAAGAAGCTAACTTACCTGGGAACTCTTAAGAAAAATAAAAGTGAAATCCCGCCAGAGTTTTTGCCGAACAAAAGAAGTGAACCAGGCAGCTCCTTGTATGGGTTTACTAAAGACTACACGTTGCTTTCCCACGTACCAAAGAAAAACAAGGCCGTCATATTGGTTTCATCGTCTCACCATTCTGAGAGCACAGATGATAAGACAAAGAAACCAACCATGATTGCTGACTATAACCATTCTAAAGGTGGAGTCGACGAAATCGATAAAAAATGCTCAATCTATTCCAGCAGTCGCAAAACACGTCGCTGGCTAATGGCAATATTTTACAGAATTTTGGATTTAGCTGGTACTAATGCATTTATCTTTTACCAAAACTGTCCAGGTACGAAACTACGAAGGGGGGACTTCTTACTATCCTTGGCAAGAGAAATGGTTCTTTCTAGTTTACAACAACGTGTTTATAATGATAGACTCCCTAGAGAACTCCGTCTTACTATAACGCGAGTTTTAGGCAGCGACTTGCCTACCCCTAAGCCCGTAGCCGAGATTCCCGGGCCTGCTGTAAGGAAGCTTTGCAGCATATGCCCCAGTAAATTGAAAAGGCAAACAAGATAACAGTGCTGTGCATGCAAAAAGCCAATTTGCCTGCAATGTTCCTTTCCTCTTTGTCAAGATTGTAAACTTAATTTTTAGATTTAGGGTCAACTTCAAGACTGATTTGTGCCTTATTCATCCGTTGTATCTCGTTGTGCTTTTTGTTTTAGAGCTATAAGATAATGTTCAAAAGCTTAGTATTAATAGTTTTGTAGAAGTTTCGTTATTTTGTTATTTTTATATAGTTTTATATGTTTAAGCGTAAAACTCTTGAAAAATTGATCTCAATAAATGATATTCCAAAACTAAGAGTTTTTGTTATTTTGAGAATGCGTATTTATTGGTTTTTCATGATACATTAACCCATTATTCATAAAATAAAACAAAAACCTTACTATTTCTTAGAGTTCTAAACAAAAAATGCTCTATAAAGTGATGTCTGACAGACTACACCTCAGTCGAATGTTGATGATAAAGTCACCTCAGTTGCAGAAGGTTAAGATGTATTTCCATTTAGATTCCCCAGAAAAAGGCAAGATCCGAGTACTCGAGACTTTTTCGCAATAGACTTCCTCGTCTTCCTACTTTATGATAAAAATATGTAGGATCGCGACACGCAATGTTTTGTCGTATGGCTCGATATGTAGCTAGGTATTAGACCGCCATCTATTGACTTCAAAGAACCAGTTACAAGTATAACAGTCAGTATTCAACGAGAAACGCCAGATGTCGTTAGCTAATATTTTCGACCCGCTGCTACTTACGGCATCTAGCGGCTAAACAAAATAGCCCGAAAAATAGCCCGAGTTACGGCGGTCCCATTTCATTGTATGGGATGAGGTATCGGTACTAGTATAGTATTATATAATCTGTGACTATACTAAGACCCCGTCAATTTCATTTGTTTCTCTTTAACATTGAAGAAAAAATCTTCTTAAATTCTTATAAAACAACAGTAAAATTGAATTGATTGTCTTCTTTATTATTATTTATTCAATATTCATTACAATATTCAAGAGCGCGGGGAGGACAGTGCTAATCCGCTCGCTTGCGCTAGTGATACAAGGTGAGGTGAGCGGAGCGGAAACCAATATATGAGAAATGTAAAACAAATATCAAAGTCAAAAAGCCTAACGAAATGCGGATAGGCCGCATCTTATTTGGCCGCCAGGGTGACCATTTGTGGCAGATTTCTGCCATTTGGGCAGATTTTGCTCCTTAATTTCAAGTCCTGCAGAATAAGCTGACGATTTAAAAAAGTGTCAGGACTCGGCAGATTTTAAAGAAATCCTTATATTTTTTAATACTGTTAGAAAACTCATAATTATCGGATACTTTATTTTTTTATGACCTATTTGGTAGAAGGTTATTTTACTTACTGAGCTGGCAACTTTTGTCTGCACGGGGATTGCCTGTTAATTCGCATTGGTACGGCATATTATTATGAACGGTAAATAGTCAGAGATAAGGTTTATTTTCTCATAACATAATTGATCGAGGTTTCAATATTTTTTTGTTGTTCTGTCACGTTATTCTCTTCATGCAGTTTCGGAACCCTAAAAACCACGACCATATTTGACCACAAATAACTAAATGACGTCATAACCAGGGTCCCGGTCATCGATATGAAAAAACAATAGATATGGTAACATGACACTGTGGTTCGGAAACCGGCGTAGCCGTTGATAGCGGGGGTGGAGTAGGTGAAGTGGGGCAAGAAAGTAAGAATTTTTATTCCAATTTAAACCTTATGTTCATTACATAAGGCTTACACGTTGACACTAGTGACATCTTGTGATGAGTAGCAGTACTTTAATTTTACATTAGACCCAGTGTTGTTCCTGTGGCGATATGAACAAAATTATCGATAGATTACTATGATGCTTGATGATCAAAAATATCTTTGGAAAATTCAAAGTCCTAACTAACTATCAACACATATTTTTATATTATTGGTAGTAAAATCATTCTGAATCTAAAAAATCGTTCATTAAACTGGCGATTTTAGGCTTTTTAAAAGTCTAATTTAATAGAATATACTTAAATTATAAATGAACCTAAATAATTTAATTCTAATTAGTTTGCAGTGGACATATAAAACAGCAAATAATATTGTGATTTAGATAGTACATAGTTGGAATATAGATATACTTTACCTTACCTTACTTGTACCTTTATAAACGGCTAAATTAGTTCAAAATTTAAACTTTACCGTAAGCTTTCGTTTTATCGAATTTGATTCATGGCATGAAAATATATAGATGAACGCTAAAAGTTGTATCATAAAAATAATAAATAATATGAGTTTTAATTTAATTTAATTTAATAATATGATTTGAAATTTGAAAAATAATCTATACTTACTATACTATCATAAAGTAAATGTAAATTTTGTTTGTTCTTCCTTTACAACGCCCGAGAGCATCATATAAACCTAAAATTTGGCCCAAAGATAGTATAAAATACCGAGAAGTTCATTTTGAACTTAGAAATAACTATAACCAAATTACGCGCGGACGAATTATAGCTTCAGCTGTAGCTTGCTATTGCAAACTTTCTTTCTAAAAAAAGAAGTTTCCGTAGAAATTTAACACTGATAACCAAATTTAGTGCAGTCAGAGCAGCAGGCAAAAGCTAGTTATAGGTTTTACTCCACATACACTACTCGTTGTATTATTTTCCAGACGTTAAGAAGTCTCGCAAAAGCATGCAAAAGTTAACAATCACATAACATAAAAGCGAAATAAACACATTATCCAAGTTAAATAAAACAACGAAACACTTCTATAAATCACAGGAAAGCTCGGGGCTAGACAAATTCTCTAAAACTATATTTACTTTGACACAATATTATACAACAGTTTCTTACTGACTAGATTTTGCCCAGCGGCTCCACCCGCCCTAAATTTACTGGTTATCGGCGGGAAATTTTTACGGAAACTCCATGATGGTACTATGAAAGTTTGCTATGTAAAGCTGTAGTTCGTACAAGTGGAATTTGTGAAAAGTGGGGACTTGTGAATTTTCCGGGATAAAAAAATAGCCTATTTTCTTTCTATTCCAGGACTAAACCTAAATGTGTGCCAAGTTTCATCCCGCTCCGTCCAGTGGTTGACGCGTGATTGAGTAACAAACATCCAAACTTTCGCATTTAAAATATTATTCGGATGAAAAGCAGTCTTTTTAGATGTATTTTGCATTAAATAAGCGCGTTAAAATGTATAATTAACTCTTCATTAACTGATTGTACCATTCATTCATTGAAAAAAGGTAAATAAGAGTTCCAGCGACGTAACTTAACACACTTTAGAATTATTTTTTCATAAATAACCGATTTACTTCAATTTATAATAAATTACTTTAATAGAGGTGCACTATTTTTATCGAAATCATGTTAGTCATCACTGTAATCTTGTTCATAAAAAGTGTTATTTTTTTAATTTCATGGCATAATTTTAAACCTTTCTTTTTATTTGTGATAAAAAGAATAAATTACACTTGAACTGTGACTGTTTTTCAAGATTATTAGGATATCGTTTCATAAATTCACAACGAAAATAAATCGAAGACAATAAAGTACCTCACCTCTATTTGAGTAGAAATTGTTGTGGAGTCTTTATTTCGAAAAATTATTGACCTAATCTAAACCGTATGCCAATTACATAAAGAATAAATTAAATATCTGATGCGCCATCTATCTGTGAGTTGCTAAACTAATATCTATATCGCTTAGCGAAATAGCTTAATTTGCTTAGTGTTGTACGCATGAGATAAAGATATCGATGTTTTTAACCCATTGTGATCAATTTACACAGCTGTGGAAATGAAGTGAATTGATGCTTGTAGTCAATGGAATGTTTTAGGGTTGCGTTTAAAATTTCAAAAGCGTTCGATTAATTAAATTATTTTGATAAGTCAAATAACTCTGTCAACCTGTGGGTACAATGAGTTAAATGAAATTTTAATTGTACATTTTAACCTACTTATTTAATACATCTAAAAATACTTCTTTTCATCCAACTAATATTATAAATGCGAAAGTTTGGATATTTGTTACTCAATCACGCGTCAACCACCGGACGGATCGGGATGAAACTTAGCACACATTTAGGTTTAGTCCTGGAATATAAAAAAATAGGCTATTTGATCCCGGAAAATTCACAAGTTTCCGCGGAAATAACTTTATCCAAATTCCACTTGTACGAACTACAGCTTTACATAGCAAACTTTCATAGTACCATCAAGGAGTTGCCGTAAAAAATTCCCGTCGTTAACCAGTTAATTAGGGGCGGGTTGAACCGCTGGCAAAACCTAGTCAGTAATGAAACTGTTGTTTAATATTGTGTGAAAGTACATTTAGAGAATGTGTCTAGCTTTGAGCTTTCCTGTGATTTATAGAAGTGTTTCGTTGTTTTATTTGATATACAGGCTGGTGGACTAGGATTATGTTTTTATTCCGTTCATTTGTTAAGCTTTATGTTATGTGATTTTTGACTTTTGCATAAATTGAGTAGTGTTTGTGGAGTAAAACCTATAACTAGCTTTTGCTGCTCCGACTGCACTAAATTTGGTTATCAGTGTTAAATTTCTAAGGCAACTTCTTGTTTATAGAAAGAAAGTTTGCAATAGCAAGCTACAGCTAAACCTATAATTCGTCCGCGTATAATTTGGTTATAGTTATTTCTACGGGTACTTAGGACTTCTCGGTCTGTGTACTATCTCTGGGCCAAAATTTAGGTTTATTTGACGCTCCAGTGCGACGTGAAGGAAGAACAAACAAACTTTCACATTTATTTTATAATAGTATAGTAAGTATAGATTATTTTTCCAATTTGAATTGAAAAATACTTTCACATTCATTTAACATAATACACTCAAGATACAAAAAAAATCGAATTGTAAAATATTCTATTAGATTTAAAGGGTTTTCGCGGTACTAGATTTTTTTCGCGTAAAACGACAAGCAATATTCTTTTAAGTTGCAATGGTGCAATAGAGATTATTTTTAGCAAAAAAGTAACTGATAGGGCAGATAGTTATTTATGTAGGATATATTCAAATCGGTTTTTCAAGGAGTTCCCGCGCGTAACTATGGACAGACAGTATCTCATAACCTAACGTTTTCATGGACTTTTTTGACTTATATTATTAAGATTTCCTAAAGATTCTAGACTTAAAAGGAAATAGATTGGTGACACGGGCCAAAACGAGAATTGGTATCCTACACACAGGGCAGTTATTTGTTCCGAGCATTTTGATTTAAGCTGTTTTTTAGAAAATAATGGACGAAGATACTTAAAAAATGGCCCAATCCCAACAGTCAAGCTGATGGCTCGTCCTACCAACATAATATGTAGAAAAAGTTGCGAGAATGAGTACGTAATTTTTGATAATTATTTTACTTCTGAATGTTACTTATGCATTTTTTTTAAGGCTGAACTTTATTTTTGTTATTATTCATTATTAGGTATATTAACAAAACCTAGTGCTTGTCTTAAATTTTTATCTTTGTATTTAGGTCAAAAATTTTCCATCACCAAGTACATCTATAAAAGAAAATCCAGAAAACACTGTAAGTAGTAGTATTCGCACAAATCAGTTATCACCATCAGTTAATGTAAGAGCACTGACGATTTCGGGTTGTGATTTTTCGAATGATCACAATAATATCAGCACATTTGATAATCTCTACAGTGATAGTGATGAAACAAATAAAAATTGCAGTTTTTTTTAGATCCATGTCACATGCTGAAGCTGATCAGAAATACTTAACATGCATATCATGAAAAAAATGCCGAACTGTTATGGTCCAATAAGAAAGTTCCTGGGTTTATTTAGATTTGCTAAATAAATTACAAAACTCAGAAATGTTACATTTAGGTAATAAATTAAGTAACTCACATTTGAACTTTGAAAAAAATGAAATGAAAGTCCGGCTAGATTCACAGTTACTTAGTAAAAGTGTATCTGAACCTTTATCATTTTTTAAGTCAGATTTAAAACTATCAGAAATTCAAGACGCTACTGAAATTATAGAGTTTATTGATTTAATAAACGATTTGTTTGATGTTTTTACCTCAAAAAATCTTCACCAAAAACATTTTAAACGGTCTCTTTATATAAAGAATAAAGATAAAGTCTTTGAATTGTTGGAAAAGGTACAACATTTATTTGGAAAATTACAGGTCAGTGAAAAAAAAGATGGTCAAGTAAGGTGAATAGCACTTTGTATATTCATAAGAACACCTAAAATCCAATTTTTCTTTGAGAGCGTAAAATATTTTTGTAAACTTAACTAACCACCAATTTAACCAAGACGTTGAAAATAATCCCGTGATTCTTTTAATCAAAACGATTGCGAGTAAGTATATTGACATACGCTTATTTCACTTGGCAAAATCGAAAGATTCTTTAGATAACAGGCAAAAGTTCAATAAGATGGTATTGGTTTCTGGAGAATAACAGTCAATATTTTGAAGGTTTCCTATTACTCCTTGTATAATTTATATTATTTTATGTAATAAAAGTATTGAGTAATTTAAGTGTTAGTTTATTTTTGCATAATTTCAATTTTATATTAAATTTGATATTAAAATTCTTAAAACTTTGACTTAAAATGACCTTTCCTGGCGGCAAATTATTTACACCTTTTATAAAAAATTCACTCATGCTATGGATTAAAAAATTTAGTACAAATTATATTTAGGCCTCGATCTATAATTATTTCTATAATAAAGCTAACTAAACAGGTTTGGCCCTTAGATATTACGTTAAACCCTAAAACGTTTCAAAATTCGAATAGTGCCTTTTGCGTAATTCAAAAAAAATGGTTTTGGTACAAAAACTTCTAAATAGTCCATTCTTACACATTTTTTACAAATATCCGTAATGTAGGGTATGGCCAGATTATTTTGGATCTTAAGGGTTCCGTAGGCAATTGGTAAAAACTGAAACTGATAATTAAGCCCTATGCCTTCTTTATTTAAAAAAAATGGGTTTCAAACTTACGGTCCGCGAATCCGTATGCGGGTATATATGTGTAACAAAAATCACTTATCTTAGGTTATTAGCTTCTAAAGTAAAAAATTTGTGTCCCTCCTCTGACTTGTAAACTTCGTGTTCAAAAAATCTAAATCTACGATAATATAACTAGTTTTTAAATAAGGAAGGAATTTTTCACTAAAATTTTTGAACAAATACGTTAGATTGAGACTATCTGCAATAATTCTCGCTATCGGACAGTTTTTTTTAAATCAATGTCTTTTTAGGGTTCCGTACCTCAAAAGGAAATAGGATCACTTTGTTGTCCGTTTGTCTGTCTGTCAAGACCCGTTTTCACAGGAACGCTTGAAGGTATCAAGTTGAAATTAATATCATATACTAAGGTCTTCGGTCCCTTAAAGCTGTAAAAAATCAAGCTTTTATGTCACCGCAATAAAAAATACGGTGGTTTTTGTCGCATTTTTAGTATTCAGAAACAAATCAAAGCCTATGGGGTACTTTTCGCATACCTATAATCATGAAATTTGGCAAAGAGCAAGATTTAATAAATATAATAAAATAGGAAAAATTAAAAAAGTAATAATTAAGGCATAAACCTTTAAGACTTGATCTGATGATAGAATAACTATCAACATATAATAAGTTAGTACGGAACCCTCGATGCGCTAGCCAGACTCTGGGTTTTGATCTTTAAGTTCCACTTAATTCCATGAAAAGTATTCGAAAACATACAACAGCAAAAAAATAAAAGTCTCAAAATTATACCTAAGGATGTGTGAATATATACTAAATCAGGTCAACGAGAATTCTCAAAAAATTTTGGTTTGTCAGCAAGTGTAAAAAAATGCAAAATTTATATCTATCTAGCTATAGGTCATAAATTTTATGATGATGTTTCAAATTATCCTACGGCTAAGCAAATTATAATAAACTAGCGGAAGCCCGCGTTATCACCCGCCCTAAATTTGGTTATCGGCACGGGGTCTTATCCCAAACAAAACAGAAATGATTTAAATTTATATCAATAGATGGCGTTGTGTGTATCGATTTGTTATTAAGGTTGTTATTTTATTGAAAAAGAAAAGTAACCGACCCTTAAAAAATATTGTTTTAATATCAAAATGTCCCTTAAGCTAACAAAAACGAAGTAATGGGCGCCTTTATTAAATTTTCGAAATTTTACATAAATTGAATGAGGTCGTTGTACTTTAAGCGGCAATAAATTGAACTACGTGCCGGTTTAGTTAATAAATTTTCACTATTGATTGATAGATGACGCTGTTCGCATGTTCTAAGTTTGACAGCGACACACAACAGTTTCACTGAATAATATGAATAGGTGTAGGTACTTCGACTCTTTAACTCGACCGATTTTTGACAAAATTTTAGTACACTTACGAGCAAAAACTAGTAAGTCTCTTACATAAACGACGATATTTCATAAACTAGTAAAACAGAAAGTAGGTATATTAAAAGAAGTTTTATTTTACTCATGAATAATTAAATAGGCTTTAATTATTCTTTGACTTTACAGATATCATGAGTTGTTTAGGATATATTGTCGTCTATTTAAGTGACTAGTTATTAATCGACTTCAAAAAAGAATAGCAGAAAAGAATAGCTCATTAAGCACCAGATTGCTTGCCTTATTTCAGTCTTTTAATTTAAATAATTTGTTTTGTGAACCAACTAGAATTGCTGTATCCAGTGCCACTTGCATCGAAAATATATTTACTGACATAAAACCAATTCAAAAATCAATTATAAGCAATCTAGAGTCAGATCATTGTGGACAGTTAGTGATTTTAGAAAGAAAGAATAGTATTACTCAAAAGGAAATTAAATTTATACCAATAACAACTAAACGGGTTGAATCATTTAAATCTAACTTAATGCATAAACTTCTAGATTTGCTTTATAATGGCGACTCAAATGATATGTACAATACTGTTCTTGACACTATTACTACAGAGTATAATAAAATATTTACTGCAAAAAAGAAACTTATTTCCAGTCGCTTTAGTTTAAGTGAATAGGCTACCCCAGGTATTCATAAAAGTAGGCGTAAACTGCATGAATTATATAAAGAAAAAACATATAATAATAGCCAAATATTTAATTTAATTAAAAAGAAAAAAATTCAACAAATAAAATAAAAACTACATGGAACATAATGAGTAATGAAACTGGTAAAGCTAGTAATTCTTGTCAGGACTTTGAGTTGATTGTAGATGATGCTAGTTTTAAAACAAATTCTGAGGTAGCAGTTGCCTTTGAACAGTTTTTTAGGAATATTCCATTCAAAACAACTGAACATCTAAACTCAAGTCCAATCTTAGCAGAAAAATTATTAAAAACTAGTGTTCCTGAATGTAACGTTCCCTTTGTATTTAAAAACATTAGTCCTACGGATATCATTAATACATTTAAAACATTAGAAATTAAAAACACCACAGACCTTTGGGGACTTTCTGTAAAAACTATAAATTCAATAATTCATGTCATAGCACAACCCTTAGCCATAATTTTTAATAGTTGTGTTGATAGTGGTGTGTTTCCTGATGAGATGAAACTCAGCAAAGTTATACATCTTTTTAAATCAGGTAGTTCAATAGATCCTAATAATTTTCGGCCTATTTCAATACTACCTATACTCAGTAAAGTTTTTGAAAAAATCATACTTTGTCAAATATTAAGCCATTTCTGTATTAATGAGCTATTTAGTAGTAAACAGTTTGGCTTTATGAAAGGCCGTTCCACAACCGATGCAGGAGTGGCACTATTAAAAAATATATGTAACGCCTGGGAGGATTCGCATGACGCCCTTGGAGTGTTTTGTGATTTATCTAAGGCATTTGCCTGTGTTCAACATGAAAATCTCATCAGGAAGCTACATCTCTATGGTATTAGAGGCAAAGCTCTCGACCTTTTGACCTATATGAGTAGAAGAGTACATAGAACCTATAGTCTGGTCAACATGTACCTTTTTGAGTGAAATTTTTGTATAGTCTCCAAAAATTACGATCAAGGTGTCATTCGATTCGGAATATTATGTAGAAAGTTTAAGAAAAAGTTCCAAAAGGGGCCGATGAAAATTGCAAAAGTTATAAACAATTAAAAAAAAAAAAAGTAGGGGTTTGGTTTTTTTTGAATATCTCGAAAACTATCAAAGATATTCGAAATTTGAAAAAAGATCTGAAAAGAGGAGGAAATTTCCTAAAAAAAAGTTTTGCCTCCCGGAACTGTATCTTTAATATTTATAATTTTTACGGAGCCCTGAAAATAGCGCTAAAAGCGGGTAGTCTGGCTTCCGCTCGCGATTTGTCATTCGGACACGGTAACAATAAAAATCATTTTAACATATTAAATATGAATATTAAGGAATAAAAAAATTTTAGTACTATTGGGATATATAAATGAACAATAATCCGTAGGCGAAAAATTTTTATCCCCATTTTTCCATTAGTTATGCATTAGTTAATTAACTACTTTTTCTGAATAGAATGTTAACAGAAAAAACCTGATTATTATTAAACTACAACCCTAGGATTTCTTTTCACTTCGTGGAGTTATTTTGAAAAGGCATTAAAATAGATTCCCGTTGGAAAAATTTAAAAATGTTAATTTTCCACTTTTTTATTAACAATCGAAAACATTAAAAAATTAAAAACTGCATAAAAGTTATTAAAAAAATTTTGTTTTTCAAATTTTATGATTATTAACGGTTAAAAGTTACATGAAAATTTTTTTTTTTAATTTTTTACCGCGATTGTTTTAATAATTGTTATAAACAAATGCATTGTTTATAAGATAATCAACAATTTTTTTTTCCTAATCTACTTGTCGATATAAAATTATGATTTTTAAGAAAAAAATTATTCCTTAAAAAAAATTATTTATTGCTATAAAATGCATTTCTTAATTTACAATCGTTTTTTACCACTAAATATAAATATTAAGGAACCATTTTGTCTCTAAAAATCATAAATTCTATTGTTCTTAAATATTTTGGAAAAAAAAATTTTTTTTTTCCTTTTTTAATTGTTTATTTAATAAACAATTTGTTATAAACAAAGGGATTTTCTTACTTTATTTTTTTTTTAATTCGTAATTTAATTATAAAAACAGCTATGTATTGTTTTTTATGAAAAAAATTTTTTATCTATTTTTTATATAACTTTTAATATTTTTATGTCCTAAAATTTGCCTTTTTATCTCGCTCTTTTTCTTTTATAATTGGTATAACTTTTAAACTATTATATATACGACAATTATACTTCAAGTCGTTTTTATTCACTATAAATTAATGAACAATTTAAGCTTTTAACTTCAGCTCTAGCTCTATTATTTATGTTAATTATTGACAATTGTTTATAAAAAATAAACAGAAATAAAAAATTCCTCCTCTTTTCAGATCTTTTTTCAAATTTCGAATATCTTTGATAGTTTTCGAGATATTCAAAAAAAACCAAACCCCTACTTTTTTTTTTTTAATTGTTTATAACTTTTGCAATTTTCATCGGCCCCTTTTGGAACTTTTTCTTAAACTTTCTACATAATATTCCGAATCGAATGACACCTTGATCGTAATTTTCGGAGACTATACAAAAATTTCACCCAAAAAAGTACACCAGACTACTAGCTGAGGTATCAGGGTTGGTTGACATTATTGGTTGTTCATACTCGTAGTCGTAGTATTTTCTGTTTTTCCAGATTTGTTGTTGTTGTTGAAGTTATTTATTTGGCACTGCTTAAACTTGATTTAAAGAAAATCATTGTACAATTGTTCTAAAAAAAATCAATACATGAAACTTTCTTTTACACAAAATCACCGCAAAAGCAAAAATCACGAAATAATGCGAAGTCACAGATTATAAAATACTATACCTAGTAGGCGAAGTAAACAAAACATGTTTCGTTCGAACCGTGGGCAGGCGGCGTAGTCCTGGGTGTATGCAAAAAAAACCGCAAATCGATGTAGAGTTTAGCCGTTTGGCACACAGGTACTTTAGGGCAAACAATAATTTTAAGCCGCAGATCCTCAAAATATTAACAGAAGAAGCAGGGTAAAGTACAGTTCCACATAAGTCTCATAAAGATCTAAAGTTTAAGGAACCGTCTCACATTGCAATTTTCAAAAATTCAAAAAAAATACTAAATTTTAATATTTTCCAAATTGCTTAAGGAAAATATTTTGAGGAACTGCGGCTCAAAATTATTGTTTTGCCCTAAAGTACCTGTGTGCCAAACGGCTAAACTCTACATCGATTTGCGGTTTTCGAGTGAAATTGCCGTTGTACACCTGCCACTAGGGGTTGCGACTTGAAGTCAGTTTAACTTGCCTGTCGGATAGAAATGCATATGCATAGCATAGGTCAATGTTGCTTACTAGACCCCCTAACCACATGACTAAATAACCCACCAGACTGATAGCTTAGAACAACGTTTCAAGAATCTTTCCTAAGCTGGTAATGTTTTCAACTGATACATTTAGTAAATTAAATCAATAGATAGCTGATGTCGATTTCGGACCTCAGTTTAATATATGGAGCTACCCCTAAATATTTATTCTTAATTTCATTACAAATCTGTTTGGTGGTTCACATAAGACTTTCCTGTAAAATGTCATCACAATCTACATATGCAAAGAGCGGAATTATAACACTGTGACATACGGAAAGACGGAAGTATGTGATGGATTTATAAGGGACCTTTTTGCCATTTGGCTATGGAACCCTAACAAAATCTCTGATTTAATTTGTATTCAATAGGGAGGTACCAATAATATAATTATGCATATACATTAACATTTGAATGTTTATATGTATCATTATTATCGTAGGGACCTACCCACGTACCAACGTTTTTTAAGATTCACCTTCCTAAAGTAATTATTGAGCCAACTTAGAATAAAAAAATATAGGTATTTACCCGTCACGATCTTTTAGGTATGTTAAAAAGGACATTTCCTTTTGATTCCTTTTTCCACTGAGGCGCGCCGTGTCAGTGACAGGTCACGCACACATACCCGTGCTTGTAGTAGTGCTCTCGCTAGCGCCGGTTGATTGAAGCTATCTGTACTGTAGGTTTAGTCTTGTACCCTAACCAAATGTGCATTTCGACGATAGCTACGTTATTTTACGGAGTCACGGGCAAAAGCTAGTAAAAAATATCTCAGGAATTTTAGATACCTAAACATTCAACCACCTTTCGGTCTCCGTATCACGACTCTTTTGTACGTATTATAACATATATTTATGATAATACGAAGTCATTTTAAAATTTTAATCTCAACACCCACTAAATACTAGCAACTAACACAAAAACATAGAATTTTCAAAAAATAATTTTTTCTCAAAACATCTGTCATTTAATAATAATTTAACCTTTGGGTTTTTTACATCCGTGCGTTTGGTGAGAATCTTTTCATTAATAAACTATTTTAAATTATAAACCAGCCCAAAAATTTTTTATAAAATGTTGTGCCCCTAAAATATTTTTTTTTTATTTATTTGCGATTTTCACATACCTACACTTAAAACTAATTAAACCAACCTTTTGGCCCCCTTATTTCGTACTTGAAAAAGCCTACATCA
Organism: Apoda limacodes; assembly: GCA_946406115.1. Lineage (NCBI taxonomy): Eukaryota > Metazoa > Arthropoda > Insecta > Lepidoptera > Limacodidae > Apoda > Apoda limacodes. Next base: position 13,341,779 of record OX291557.1, read on the forward strand.
TTACATATTTTTAATCTTAAACCTCAATACCAAATTTCCTGTAAATTACCTGACGCAAACAAAGGAATTCGGTAGAAGCTTTTAAACACTTGACCTCCTAATCCGTACCGGTTGTAAATAAATATAACGAAAAAAATGTACTGCTCCTAACAGTAGCGTTTTAGCTTCCGATTACAATTTTATTATGTAACTACCTACTTTTACATATTTATTAGGTACCTACCTAGTAATTTTCTTAACTTGCATAGATATTTGCATTTCGGATCGTTACTGATTGGTTATAAAAAATACTGTAAAATAATAGGTAGGTATATATTTTCATGACATATCTTCTTTAACATTATTATTTTAAATTTGAATAACTAGTTGAAAAAAACTTATTTACTACTAACTACTAACATTACCTAGATAATATTTAATTGACTGAAATCTCAGAGCTTATTGCGGGGGGCAAATTTATGGAATTGCAACTCTCCTCTTAAGACCTTTTTTTCTAAATCTTAAGAGGTAAGATGTACTTCCATTTACATTTACATTCCCCAGAAAAAGGAAAGATCCGAGTACTTGAGACTTTTTCGCAATAAACTTCCTCGTCTTCCTACTTTATGACAAAAATATGTAGGATCGCGATACGCGATGTTTTGTCGTATGGCTCGATATGTAGCTAGGTATTAGACCGCCATCTATTGACTTCAAAGAACCAGTTACAAGTATAACAGTAAGTATTAAACGAGAAACGCTAGATGTCGTTAGCTAATATTTTCGACCCGCTGCTACTTACGGCATCTAGCGGCTAAACAAAATAGCCCGAAAAATAGCCCGAGTTACGGCGGTCCCATTTCATTGTATGGGATGAGGCATCTGTACTAGTATAGAATTATATAATCTGTGGTTAGGACTTTGAATTTTACGAAGATATTTTTGATCATAGCATCATAGTAATCTATCGATAATTTTGTTCATATCGCCACAGGAACAACATTGGGTCTAATGTACAATTAAAGTACTGCTAGTCATCACAAAATGTCACCAGTATCAACGTGTCAGCCTTATGTAATGAACATAAGGTTTAAATTGGAATATAAATTATGACTTTCTTGCCCCACTTCACCTACTCCATCCCCGCTATTAACGGCTACGCCGGTTTCCGAACCACAGTGTCATGTTACCATATCTATTATTTTTTCATATCGACGGGGAGGCTAAAGACATCGATATCGATATAAAAGGCAATAGAAACGCCAACTCATCACAGTTGGTTGGCAGCATTGTTTTTAATTTGCTACCTACGCTTATGATGGCACTTTACGGATTTAAACCAAAGACTACAATATATATACCTGATTTAAACCCAATGATGAGTATTTTATATCAATGTTAAAAACTCAATAAAACTAGTATTACTTCGCTTGTGCACTGATTCGTTTTTGGGAAAAAATGACTTAGAAATAAGGCGGTCCGTCATAGCCTTCATAGTAAATGTATTACCGCTTGTGGAGTCGTTTTCGGTTCGTAATCGATTTTTCACGTACGCAATTTAAATTCACGTACAGGACGAGAGCGTGGCCAAAATTTGTCTAGTATTATATTATCGATGTATCGCAAACTTTATGTAGTTGTTTGATTAAAAACTGATAAAATAATTATCCTGACCCTGGTCTATAATTTTACCACCTACTTATTACTTAAAAGTTGGTTATTAACAACTTACGAAGTAAAATAATTCATATTCACAATATATGTTGGTTCAGTAAATAAAAATTAAATTGCAAAATTTGAAGCGATAGGTGGCGTTGTGGTCGATTTATTAAAAGGAGAGTGTTTAAATTTATATGAATATAAAACGAAGAACGTTATTCCGCATTCCTTTATGAGTTCGCCCGATTGCGACAAAAACTTAGCGAAATGCGCGCACGGCACGATTTCTTCTGGAGGCATACAAAGTCTATAATTATATTAATGTGACACAATGTGTAATAAAATGTGGCTAAATTTATTCCATAATAATTAAAAAATACCTATATATCTAATAAAATATCGACTCACTTCATAATGATCACTAAACACTTCCCCTTGTACATCTATTTAATAACAGAGGATGTATCCAGAACTTTTTCATTCTCGGCGTCTTTAAATATATAAGTATCTGGAAGACCGAGCTCTGCTGTTTTTTTTTAACAACGCTATCTATTGTCAAGTAGCTTTAGTGTTGCTGTGTCGGTAAAAATAATAGTATTACTACTCGCCAATAGATGTCAAGAAAAGTTATATTTTTCAGTTTATCGTTGCCTAAAAACACAGAAAAAATGACGTTTTCTAAAAATGAAACCTAGCTAGATCGATTTATCGCCCCCGAAACCCCCTGCGCACTGAATTTTATGATTATCTTTGGAGCCATTTCCGAGATTATATATATATATATATCCTACATATATACAAGAATTGCTCGTTTAAAGGTTTTACTTAGATAACAGAGCGAGAAGCTGGCGATATATTTAACAGGGCCAACAGTCCAACTCAGTCATCGCTCTTTTCAGTGCGTTAGGTACATATAGGGCGTTCCTTCTGAGCCGCGTTGCAATTTAAAAGTAAAACCTCTTTTTAGCACCAACTTGCCGTTCCGTCTAAGCGCATCTCATAATTTCAACAAACGAAACGCGTTTCGCGTTATTTTTTTGACAGTTTTGTGTGTGTGTTTGTATTATTTTATTTTGATTTTTTTTATTATAAATCAACTTTTCTAAAAAAAACCAAGTTATTACTATTTTTCTCAAAGGATTCCCTTTCACATTTGACAGCTGTCAAAAAGTAGCGCCAAATACCCAACTCCCGACATGGGTTTTTGGTAGCAAAATTTTGTAGCAAAACCGCTCAGACGAAACGCTAAAAGTGAACATTAGATTTTGCTACCAAAAGCATGAAACGCAAACTGCTAACAATTTCTGCTAAAAAGTAGTCACATGGAAAGCCCTGAGTATCTCAATCTGTTCATCTATTCAATGAGTCAAAAAGCTACTTTGAGTCAGCAGCCCTGCACCTCAATCCTCTAATTAGGCAAGCATGTAACTACGACCCTAATAGAGGGGCCTTAGGACCTTTTAGATATCCGAAACATCTATTAATAAATAGATACAGACGATGAAATAACCAGCAGGCTCACAGCTCAAGCGCCTTCCGCGCCCGCGCCCGCGACATCGAACACAGCTTATTCAAACATATACATAATACGTCGACGGAAAACTACACACTTAAGCGCGACCTACCGGGTATACTAGGTTCATTAATATACCCGGGCGCTTTGACTAGTTTGATTTAAATAATAATAGGCGGGGGCTGAAGAGTTTCTAGCCGTTTTTTCTGTTCAGAACGCCTTTGCTTTTATGAAACGGCGGTAAATTGTGTCAGATTTACTTTTTAAGAGCGGTTGCCCAAACCGAGGTTCGTGTCCAGGACACCCTTGTGCAAACCGCCCCAACTTTTCAGCGTGTAGTTGCCAAGGCCATCTGCGGTCAACAACAGTAGACAGTAGTTAGATAAAAAAACGTTTGTAAAAACCTAATTTGAATAAAAAAAATTAGTGTCTACACACTCTCGATTTTCGATGGTCCTAATGTCTCTCTCCGACACCCTAGCAGCCTCGTTGGTAGTGTGGCCAGCTGCTGTGCAGAGGGTGTGGGTTCGATTCCTACACTGCACAAACATTCTATGTTATAGACATTTGTGTTTGTCTTGAGTCTGGGTGTATTTATGTAGGTATGATATTTATGTATTTACAAAAAAAAGTTATATTTATGTCAATGTATCTGCTGTGTGTAATGTCCAAAAATATTTATTTATTTAATGATGTTTATAGGGGTCTTGCAGATCCCCCACACTAATCTTGGATTGTGGTGGACATGCACCTATGTGTACCTACCTATCTACATTAAATTATGTACTATATTCCTATGTTTAATAAAATAGCAGAACGTGACTTTCTGAATTTATTTTCCATTATTATCGTTGCAAAATAAATAATGTGTTCTAAACTCGTGAACAGGGGCAAGGGCCAGCTTCTGCGACGACCAGGTCCCCGCTGAGGGCTACCGCCTCAATTTCCACTGCCGCACCAAAAGGAAGGCGACTCACCTCGTATGTGGCACGAGCTGGAGATACCTGTGCAAAATCTGGAACCAGAGTTTTTTTATTATCGGGTTATCAACGCTCAATGCTGGACGATAATAAAAAAAAGTTTGTATTGTACGGGACACAGATATACAAAAATGAAATGATGTAGCTTTTGCTGCGGAAGCTAAGGAAGCTTGGGTTTCTTTGTACCCTATCGAAAGTGTCCCAAAGAAATCAACTCTATTCAAAAACAAATTGGGATCAAAGTGTTATTTCGTATATTTTTAATATAAAAGTTGAAAAAATTAACTACGGAGTTTCTTGTTGACCCTTTCCGGTAGTAAATCATTCCAAACCGGTAGTAAAGTCTAAAAATTAATAGTTAAATTGACGATTCAAAAGTGTTGTTTAAAAGTGTGCTTGTGAGTTTGAGAGCAGAAACAACATGGAATTTCAAATCAAAATTATCCAGTGACCGCGCAACGACGACGTGGTATGTCTTTTACCAGTCTCTACCAAAGAATCTGGAATGTGGCTAAATGTGTTCCCTCTTATAATCTGGGCAGCCTGCGAGATAAATTTTTTTTGTTACAATGCGCATTGGAGCGCCGGTTTGCCTTCTTCACAAATGTTCATGTAGTAGTGCCGTCAACCTTTATAGACTTCGTGGACTATGCAGAAGCGTGGAAAGATTTTCATGCCACGGTACTCCGAACGAGATCATCGGGCGATCTCCCAACATGCCCCTATCTTGGGGGGGCTAATGGTATATTCCAAAAAGATTGCAAGAGCACTGATCCCCTGTTGAGGGCTATGGTGTGGAATGCCTTGCCGTATTGAACCCTTAAGTCTGAGGAGAGACTTTGCCTCCCTGTGTGTGTTCTACCGCTTGTACAATAAGATGTGTTCTGAGGAATTGCTTAAAATTATACCCACGACTACCTTCTACTATCGCACCGCTTGTCATCGGCAGGTAATTCATTACACATTCACACTTTAGAACCGAAATGGTCGCGTATTGTTTGGTTTCAGAGAAACTTCCCCCCACGAACGCTTGGGTTGTGAAATAAGATCCCTGCCAAGGTTTTCTCTAAGAACTACAGTATGGGGTTCTTCAAGAAAGAAGTTATTCGATTTTTGAAGGATCGGCAGCGCGTGAGTAATACCCCTGGTGTTACAACCGTCCATATACTACGGTGACCGCTTACCATTAAACAGACCGTAAGCTTGTTTGCCACCTTAGTGGTATAAAAAACAGCAACTTGTGTCGACATCCTACCTCAGTCTCATCTTCGACGGACAAGATAGTATAATCAGACCGTTAGCTTTTTTGTTATAAAAAATGCAGGGGCTCCCTTATTGCTGATAACCACCATCGGCGCTAATATGAGTCTGTTCAATTGCCACACACAACTTTTTAATATAGTTTTTGGTGGTTGGTCACTATGTTAAGAGCGATACAATAGGGAAGTGATGATGTGGGTACTGCTACTTACATTCTGCATAAATTTGGTTAACCTCCTGAAAGTCATCTATAGTGCTAAGAAGTACCGTAGTCTTTACGATGGACTCCAAAGTTCCTCCCCCTGCTTCCACAATAAGTTTAAGGTTATCCAGAGCTTTTCGGGTTTGCGCTTCGACACCACCGCACACCAGCTGCGCTTCACAATCCATGCCGAGCACTCCCGAAACATACAGGGTTCTTCCTGCCAGAATAGCCTGGCTGCAGCATGCAGAGGTAGAAAATGAGAGATAGGAGACTTCAGTATATTAAAACTTTTCTTTAACAAGAAAAGTAAATTCATAGTACAAACATGCATATAATTTCCACCCATTACTTTAATTAGGTTTGCAAATAAATACAAGATCACGCTTAGGAGTAGCCGGACACTACTGCTATCCTGGCACACTTCTTTTGCTATGGTCAGATCTCCTAACAATATCAATTTTAAGGCTGCCCAATATCACATTACTTGCCGATTAATGTAGTTATTTTTGTTGACTACTAGAAGCTGCTCAATTGACTTTGTTTGCTGAGAAAATATATTTTAGAGCTGACTAAAACCTCTTTAATTAGCGGAGCGTTTAAAAGATACATAGCCTTATATAATATTATGTATAACTAGCTTTTGCCCGCGGTTTCACCCGCTCTAAATTGGGTTATCGGTGTAGGATTGCAAAATTGCAACGGCAACTTCTTAATTATAGAAAAAAAGAACGACTCACCCATGACGTTACCAAGTAACCTAAGGCCTTCCCCTAGACTCACACCATCCTCATACCAAATTTGCCCGCGGTTCCACCCGCCCTAAATTCGGTTATCGGTGTATGATTTCAACGACAGCTTCTCAATTATAGAAAAAAAACCGACTTACAGTTGACGTTTTCAAGTAGCCTATGTCCTTCCTTGGAACTCAAACAATCTCCATGCCAATTTTCATCTTTGTCGGTACAGCGGTTTAAGCTTTAAGAGGTAACAGACATAATTACTTTCGCATTTATAATATTAATATGGACACAGAGTATATAATACTGTATGGATAAGAGGGAAGTCTGTTGTACTCGTACTACGTTGTATGGGATATGTATAAATGTACCTGTAGGGTCCAACAGCTTTATAAATATCAGGCACAGACACTACACTTTTTATTTTTTGCTTTTGATGGTGTATGGTGTGCTTAGAAGACTTATTTTCAGTCATTTTCTACAAGTAGGTACCAAGGTATCTATTAATTAAAGTAGTTACGACAAATATTATTATGTAACTACATGCTTGTTATAATTTGACTATATTAGGTGCGTTTTGTTGACTGCTTCAATGCGTTTAATGTCATAATCCTGCCAAGTTAAAAAGTCATAAATTCTGTATAACACAGTACAAATCTTGGTTCATTCTCTTTGGTAGGATTACCGCATTATGAACATTATGTCGGTCAACAAAACGCCACTATTATAAATTTATTATTGATGATGACAAATAGTCGTTATGTACTTTTGAATTCAACACTGACATATCCATGACAACATGTACCTTATACCATAGAATATATCACAACATTAAATTCATGGATCTATCCACAGACCTAGGATTTTTTCACTACGCTATCTATCAACTGTTAAAAATCATAGAGATATATTATCATATATCAGCCCATTACGAGTAATTTAACTTTCATAGATAATTACTTGAGGGACATGGCCCCATACCATGCCCACAGCATTTAGGCTTTATGGCTAGGTTTGCTTACGGATTTTCAGGACTTTTGCATTTAAAAGGCGGGATGTGGCTAAAAAAAGTGGGATCTAGTGGGTGGCGAAAAGTTGAAATCAGGTTTAGCTTTTATAATTTAAAGTTCGATTATTTTTTAGCTAGATTTAGTTAGATTCATTGAATTAAATTAAATTTTATTTATCAAGTATGTTAGATTTTTCTTTTACTTTAATGAACCGGAATAAAAAGTATTATTATATGAAAATTCAATTACTATAAAATTACAAATTATTATATGAACTGCATACGGGATAATGGGTCAATAAATTTATTATTATTTATGTTGATGCTAAGATTCAGTATATTTTTGATATTTATCTGAACTGTGTTCTTAGACTACATATTTAACCCAGCTGCATGTGTGGTTTGTAGGTGATTTGGCAAGCCTGAAAGTTGTCAGGTGGCAGCTATTTTGTAGATTTCTTCGACAGTGTGTTCAGGGTGATATCACCACGCCAACCGCATCTGTGGAGTCAAAGATTTCAAAAAGTGGCTAACAATAGTTATCAAAAACTTTCTAAAATAAAAATCGCGCACCATGGGTTCCGTACCACCTTTTACGTAAGTAATTTACGAACACAAATAAAAAACAAAACCACCTATCCAATGACTGACCAAGCCCGATGTTGCTTTACTTTGAATATCGTTGGTATGATTTAAATAGGTTCATAAGTGTTTCTGATATTCGCAATAATTGTCGTTTTACCAAACTTTAACTTACAACTTACCCGCACTTACCCGGTTTTTTTATTTTTCTAGAAAGTTATATCAAACAGAATATAATACTATATAGTTACTCTGTGGGGAGTGTGTGTGTTAGCTAGTAGCTTAAGTCTTCCTGTCTGTGTCTAAAACGTAGTGATTATATTCTCTTTGTGTCTGCGTCATTTATAGGTACGTTAGGTTAAGTCGAAAAAAGTTTATAAATTAAACAGTTTACTAAAGACAGATGACACTAAAATGACGTGTTAAATTAATGGGTTGTTTTCAAAGAGAATATAATACTATGGTTGTTTTGTTATTAAAATTCAACAAGTAAGCATAAATATGTGAGAAAATAATAATATTTTCAGTAGCAAGATGATGCAGATTAGCAACGATATATGTTGGTGGTGGTATTTCCTAAATGCTTACACATATTCTACGAATTATTTATTATTTACCATAACTATTATTGTTGCTTCGATACTTTGTGTGTGGGTTTACGAGAAGCCTAAAATATATAAGGTAAAATTGCTGTTTTTACAGAATCTTGATACTTATATAGATAGGTGAATACAAGACTTGCAACGTTTATTCGGCCACTCGCCGAATACCGAATTTCCTGGCCGAATACATTATACTATATTTTTTTAAAACACTATAATTCATTATTATCTCCCGATATAAATTATTGATAGTTCACTGCTTGGACTTGAACATACGTAACACGAAGAAAGTGTAAGTGTGAATTCAATTGTAAAAAATCGGCTTGAACATAACAAGTCATTCTATTTCACTCCCCTCATGAAATATAAACCATCACTATATAAGCAAATCGGCCATACAAAACTTTAATGAGGTGAATTGAAACACTCTGTTTCAAATCTCCTTAGTAAGGTAAATGCTTCCGATTTCTATTTAATTAAAAAATCGGCCAAGTGCGTGTCGGACAGTCGGAAGGGTTCCGTACCAATAAATATGAGCGCAGCTGCCTGCCACACGCTCGATTCGATGTTGCGCCAAGTGTGCCGGCTAGTCCAATGCGTCATTTGAACGCAACTATTGTTGTCAATTTAAGAAGAATAGTCTCTAGAATGTTATTATTTTATTTTTCTATAATTATACATCGTTCATTTACTTACATTTTATGCCTGTTTTACAGATGTACCTACTTCATATAAGTTACTTTTTTTTTTGCAAAGATTTTATACTACCACTTTGTCGGCTAGATCAATGTGTATATCCCCGCCAAATTGCAGCTTGCTCGTATTAGTTGTTTTTGAACTAAGCCACGGACAGACAGACGGACGGACGGACATGGCGAAACTATAAGGTTTCCTTGTTGACTACGGAACCCTAAAAACCAAGAAGTAAAACACATAGAAATGAACTATACCAATGCTATGAATTAAACAGATAGATAAGATGCTTTCGAAACATATATTACCGAAATACAGATGCATTATCCAAACAAAGGTGTTTAAAAAGGACGTTCTAAAACTTACTTTTTACGATTTTTGCGACGTGAAACTAAGAACAACGCAATTTCGCAGAGTCACAAAATTGTACTGAAGAGCCTGCGGGCGATGGAAATGGGTTGAATTACGATGTTTTCAGCTCTCTAACGGTTTTAAGTTGCGCGAAATCAGTGCTGTTTCAAATCACCTCTGTTTCAAAACACCTCGGTCTCCCCTATGAAGCATCAAAGAGGTCCGGGGCGCTTTTTGCTCCACTCACTCGCAACCGCGACCGCGTAACGGGGAACTCCCCTCCTGGCGCTAACTTACCTTCGGGTTTGAGGCTCATGCCGGTCGAAGGGACGACCCCAAGAGCGACAGCATAAAGCCGAGGCTCCCCCCTCAGGGAGCCCTTAAGCGTTAGGCGCTACATGGGCAGAGACTCCTTTAGAGTCTCGCGCCAAAAGCCCGGTAGAGCAGTAATGGCTGCAAAACCCCGGCCGTGCTAACATCACTCTTTCTGCTCTGTAGAAAAAACAGCAGAGAACTTGTGTCGACATTCGAGAACGCCCTGTTCAAGGTCTGGCTGGGGACGGAAAAACTTCGTCTCATTCAATACAACCATAGCACAAGTATGTGCGTTCATCTCTAAGAGAACTCCAATTTTTGGTCACAGAATTCCAGAACATACCCCTCACCATCTCAGAAGGCATTGGGATCATTGGTGTTGACATCTCCAGCGAGATTCATTTCCGAGATCATAATATTATGGATGACAAGGTGAAGCTAGCGTCTAAAAAACTTGTACCTAACAGACCGAAGCACTAATCATTTCGGAGCAAAGGTTGCTGCTTTATAAGTCGCAAGTGCGACTCTACATGGAGTACCTACTGCTGCCATCTCTGGGCGAGTGCACCCGGATGTCAGCGTCGCATTGTCATGGCTTAAAGATAAGCTGTAAGAATGGTTGATGATTCTAACCTTATAAGCCGTATTGAATCTTTAAGTCTTAGGAGTTTGTGACCCAATGACACTTGTTTATTGGATCTGGTCACTACTTGGATGGGTACGTCCTAGTGGCACAAATTTCTGAGCGCCTTCGTGTTTTAGAGGGCACTGTAACCGGTGCTGGCTGTTTGTCAAATGATGTCAGAGGCCTAATGGGCAGTGTTTATCAAAACTGGGCACCGAGTGGCCTTAAAAAAGTTTAGTTTACTTACGGTTCTTGGAGTCAGATGTTTTTGATAATTTTGTGTGAAATGGGGTGTAGTGTGTTTGTGAATATGAATGTATTGTGTTTCTCTGAATCACTGAATATTATCAACTTTTTATAATATTAATTTGATAATTGAATATTATAATTATTTCTGAAAACGTACGGCAGCTACGCCTTGGCCAAGATTATAAGGGACTGGCGCGCACACGCACAGAGTAAGCAAAGAATGAATGCCTAGCTCGATCGATCCGATACCGACTAGATGATTAATTCTTTCCTTAACAGGCAGTTTGAAATCACTGATAGTCGAGTTGCCACTAGCTCTAACACATCCGCCACCCCGCAATAGGCCGGCGTGGTAGACTACAGCCTATGCCTCCTACTTTAAGAAGGGGCATGTGCCCCTGCAATTTAACCAGTTTTTAAGAGTTCCTACGGCAGCGCGTCTTTAGACTACAAAAACAAGCTGTTAGAGCACTAGTTAAAGTAAGACAACATCAACAAAAGTTCATTTTAAGGCGCAAGAAATATTGACGCTACTTTCTCTACTTATTTTGACTATTGCCATGTACGATTATGTGAGAGAAAATATTAGGTATTTAGAGAAAAATAAACGATAGTCACCACACCAAACCTGAAACCGTGAAAAGCTTCAAACAGTGTGTTGCAAGATAGAAAAATGCAAAAAACAAACACAGGTAATTGGATTGGAGCAACGGTGTACAACCACTTACCAAAAAGAGTTCATTGCTTTAAAAATAAAACTTGAACAAATATATACAAAATAAAACAGAACGCTGGATTGTCACGCAAGTGTTTTATAGTTAAAAGGATAGATAATTATGGCTTATGTATTAATTTTGTATTTTTATTCTTGATTTTAAAGGGTTTCGTAGTCAACAGGAACCCTTATAGTTTCGCCATGTCTGTCTGTCCGTGGCTTAGTTCAAAAACTACTAATCAAGCAAGCTGCAATTTAGCAGGAATATACACATTGATCAAGCTGACAAAGTGGTAGAATAAAATCTTTGCAAAAAAATTTTTTTAGGGACCTCTACACGTGAACGGGGACGTAATTTTTTTTTTCCAATACCCCATCGTGTGGGGTAACGCTGGATAGGAATTCCAAAAACATTGGCTGCATGCAAAGTTCAGTTTTTGATTTAGGGCTCCGTTTGCGAAACATTTAGCTTTAAAGTACTTATTTTTGTTAGAGTCAAGTGTGTGTCCCCCCTCTACCAGCGAAAGTATAGTATTTGGAAATGTAAAAATAATTACGGTGGTAGTGCATATAATGGGTTTAAAAGGAAAACTATCACGGGTAAGTACACTTTACAGGCTAACGAGTAATAGTCGAACAAGTTATAAAATGTACTTGGAAAAGTGAAATTTTCGTACAAATTCCATTAAAAGTACCTAACTTATATGAAGTAGGTACATTTGTAAAACAGGCATAAAATGTAACTAAATGAACGATGTATAATTATAGAAAATAAAATTAAAACATTCTAAATTCAATATTCTTCTTAAATCGATAACAATAGTTACGTTTAAATGATGCATTGGACTAGCCGGCGCGCTTGGCGCAACATCGAATCGAGTTGCGCTCATATTTAAAGGTACGGAGCCTTTCGTGCGCGAGCCCGACTCGCACTTGGCCAATTTAATCGAATTGACTCACAAAATTTTGACAATTGAATTTCATTAATTTCATTACTAGACATGTTTGTTAAATATTATAACTAATATGAAAAGATTTTTGTATGCTCGACGTGTAACACTAAATACGTATTACCAATAAATTAAGTCTATGTCTATAAGAACTCCAAAGAAATAGACGCGGGGTTTATAAGTATACGTTGTATTGTAACAAGTACAATCGAAGTTTTATTAGTCGTTACGTTCCCTAAAAAATGGTTGAGCGAAGCGATGGCTGATTCATGTGTCATACTCGTGAACGGGTGCCGCCTGTGGAGGCTGGTCTGCTCTTGCAAACTTCTTTGTATCCTTTTATTTAGTCTTACTTTTTGTTTTGTTTATCAATACTGTAAGACATTGATTATTAGTGATGAATACATAAACTGTCTTATTTTTTATATTTTATAATTAGATACTTTTATGTTGTGCTTGTGCATTTCATGTTTTTTATGTTTGTAATGGAAAGTGTCCTTCTATGATAGGGAGGGCATTTTTCAACATTTTAAGTGGACGCTGTAAGAGAAAGGGAGAAAAGAAATGCCCTTGCTGAGATTCTTGCCGGTTCTTCTCAGTACAAGGTCTCCCGCCCTAGATTTTATTCCTGCGTGACAGGTGGTGAGCCTATCGAGTGAGATGGGATGAGAGCCTAAAATGGAGTGAGGGGGCTTTATATATGTCCCATAAGTCATAAATACAATAAAATTGTGGACGAATTCCTTGGAAATTATCTAATCTTAGGTACTGTTATTGTTGCAGCTATTTTTAAAGAGTAGCAGACAATCTGCAGTTTGGACTCCTATTCAAAGCGAAGAGGCAGTTTCTTTAAGCAATAACTCAATGACGGATTACGATTCAAATTCGTTTATTCAAGAACAAATAGAAATTATTAAGTTTGAAGAGAAGGAAGTTTTAGAAAAATAAAATACGTACCTACTTAGTTACGTTCCAATAGTTATAAATTATGAAAATTAGGTAGTTACCTACTTATCTAATTGTTTTTTGTGTGATGTGAGATAATAACTACCTATTCAATTATAATTTATTTATTAACTCCTACTCTGTGCCGAAAATCAGGGCACCCAAAAACAAAACAACTGATATTTTTCTGTTCCTCCAGCTATTTGTCTGCGCTAAAAAGTTCTAGTCAATCCATCGCACTATTGCAACCCAAAAGAATAAAAAAACATTCCCGTGGGAATAGGGATTAAATGTACCTATCGTATATCCATTTTTGCCCATTTAGCTATGTCTATGCCAAAAATATATAAGGATTTAAGTATGTTCTCCTATAACTACGTTGTTTATGAACCGTTTTTGACAAGCTTTTATTTAACTTGTCCTGTTAGTATGTAAGCAAGATTTGACCCTCTTCTCGGTGTCCTTTTGAGCTTGTTTTGGTATTCTACTTAATATTACAAATGTGAAAGTTTTTAAGTTTGTTTCTTACTTAATCACGCCACAGCTAAGCTTCAATTAAGCTGAAATTGAGCACAGAGATAATTCAAGAGATGGAGAAGGACATAGGCTTTTTATTCCAAAAAATTCGAAAGTTCATGCAGGAACAACTATAACCGAGTTCCACTTAACCCCAAACTATTGATTGCTGTAGCATACTTCTTTCATATAATTAGAGTATATCAATTAGAAATCCCACGCCGATTTAGGGCAGGCGGAGGCGCTGGCAAAAGCTAGTACTTATATAATTACGGTGACAAAGCAATAATACTTATAAGGTACCCTGGAGCTGATATAATAATTGAGCCGGAAGCTTTTATCTTGCAACTTTGTCCCAAACCGATTAAGCTTAAATTTAAACCTCCTGTTTATGTGGTTGACAATGCATTTTGTCTACCGAACAGTTAAATTGGTGACACTGTAGACACATTGAGCTAGGGTTTTTTTAGCTTTGAAGTCAAATGCCAAAAAATGTGTTGTAAGTAGGTAAAGATAGGTGAACATTGTTGTGAAAACACGTAGCTCAATATGCCTACCTAATTATTTTGTGTCGGCCTTTTAACGTTTAGTGGATTTTGGAGTCTGATTAATTTTTATCATAATTTTCTAGCCAAAACTTGTGAAACATCACGCACTATTAATGTTAGGAATGTTACGACATATTTGACATAAACGCCGCACTCGTTGCTTTTTTCAGGCCACCTTGTGCCTGCACCCGGCGGATAGCGCAGAGTGCTGAGATGCTTCTGCTAGATACCAGAAGCATACCACTTGACTTAAAAACGTGTCGTGTGCAAGCCTTCATACAATACCGGATATACCTACATACAACATTTTTAACCACTTAGCGCCGTGGAAGCCATCGTGGTGAAAATTCCCTTTATTGTAAACAGCACTACCAACCGCACTACTGGTTTACAAAAAACGGCACTAGCAGAAATTCAAATATTTTATAGTACAATCGTTAACAAAAATACTTATTATATGAATTGTGGCAGGCTTTATTTGTGCATTTTTAGCCTCGTTACCGCGAAGTTCGCACGACAGAGAATCGGTCTAAAGTTATTTACTAAGATTTTTTTTAATCATAATTTATTTCGATTGTCAGTTGTCAAACTAGAAAGGGCTATATTTTCGTAACTTATGATACATAACATACATACATAACATTCATAACCTAAATACATTTAGAACTACAGAAAAATAGTTAAATATCGAGGGAAAGCAAAAATAGACAGAAAAGAAAGAAATTTTCATTTTACTATTTATAATATTCAACATAATACGATTTTTTTAAAGTATAGGTATATTTCATTTTGTTCTTCATAGAAATGGGTATTATGTTAGAAAAAAAGACAATTTAACACTTATTAAATAAAAATAAAATTGATTTCAAAATTTTATCTAATATACCTACAATTACGATTCCAATTCATTGCTATGTTTGATACCAAAACTTTTTTAATCACAGATTATATTCAATCAGAAGCAAAAAATTGGCTTAAAAATAAATTATACAAGATGTTATTGTGCATTGGTTACTAAAACCACTGTATTATACATAATATGCCTAATATTTTTATTAAGTATATTTATTAACATGATTGACTACAGCACCCCTTAAAATATTGTCCAGCAAACAGGGCTGCAGTGGGGTCTCATAACTTAATATACATTTTCATACACAATTCCACAGCTCACATAGCGCACCATTAGAAAAATAAATTATAGATGCTCCTACACTAGTGATGTCGGTTTATCTTGGCATGTTTTCACTGTACATCTGAAAAAGAAATAAGTAATTTGAGAATCTTGTCAGGGATTTCTAAAAGCAGTTCAAAAGGGCTTGCAAACATCACACAAAGAACACCTGGCATAATGTATAACGCATTAAGAGAGTGAATGTTATTTTTATAAAGTAGTAAAATTTTGTTTAGACAAGAAACATTTAGCTTACTATTCTTTAAACCAAACGCACACCATATTCCCTCCTTTGCTTGTGTTTTACCTTTGAGGTAACAAACAAGATTACGGTCCGCCTGATGGTAAGCGGTCACCATTGCCTATGGACGCTTGCAACACCAGAGGCATTACTCGCCCTGTGCTAACCCTTTAAAAATCTAATCACAAGAACCCTATACTACTGAAGTCTCTCGGGAAAACCTTGGCAAGACTAACATTTTTGTATTAAGGGTTGCAGGGTATACGCCTCTTACCACTCTGGACAGTTTTTACTTAGATGTTAGCTGATGGTGTTTAGCGAGTAGCTTAAAGGATAGGTTATTATCATATAATATCATATATTTATCTCAGTCACTAATTCCGGTGGGAAAAAAGGAGGCAGAAAACTTGCTTATTCCAAACTACACTCGAGTTGCATATTTATGATCTTCATATAAATAATCATTTACAAATTACATTGATAAATAAATTGTAATAAATTAAACAACTCACATGTAATTTGTATATTAGGTATTGAATTATACTGACTGCAGTTGAGCAGGAAATTGGTGAGTAGTTGCTCTGAGCGTTTGAGGAGGCGGGAAACGTGTTCATTTGCATCTGCGAAGCTAGCGCCGGCGGAGGATGGGTGGCCAGGGGGGAAACGGGAGGAGCCGTGGCCATGGCTGCCCCTCCCCCGACATTGCTGGGGCTCCCTGTCGTTGATAGTCTCGAGAATGCTGCAAGAGCATCTGGGAAGTTTGGTGGGGTAGCCGGAGTATTGCAAGGCGTCATCAGTTGCTGTAAAAAATACACCCGTCTTAGGAGCATCTCACACCAAGCGCGGCGCCCGGCTGCTGATTGCTATCCCTTGATCCCCTAAACAATGTCCGCAATCAAAATTGTAAACATTTCTTCTAAGTTTCTTGTACATAAAAATATAAGGATCAATCATCTAGATTTATTACATATCCTACGCGCGTGATGACGAAACACGCATACTTCTAAAAGCACACTTAAACATGGGTTGATTATGATCTAAAAGCTTACAGCTAAAAGCTTAACACATACAACATGTATGTTACATCTTGAGGCATAGCTCTATATCACTAATTTTCTTTACTGAATAAAAAAAAATGAGTTTATATCTTCAGAAATAAAGCAGCAACAAATTGAGAGCTTACCTGTCTGTAATGTGCCGTAGCATTTCCATTAGCTCCAGCTGGTATTGCAACCTCTTGAAAGAATATAGAAAGTGCAGTCTGTAATGAAACAAAAAAAATGGCTTTTAAAATAGACTATTCCACCAATTTTTTTTTTATTTTAATATAAAATGATTTTTCAAAACTTAAATTTTGATGCAAATTACATTATCATACAATTAAAAAAGTTGGGCAGTTTAAAGTTCGCTTTTTTAATCCGTGAGCAAAAACGCTACTTCTTACGTGGCGCTAGCGGCGCAAAGTGAAATGACGCCACAGCGGTTGAGACCGCGTAGTTACAGTGCTAACTGCTATTGGTGCGCGCACTAATCTACAGAACGAGAGTTGATTATTATGTCTCTGTCTAACCAGAAGTCATATAATAAATATAAATATTGTGTTTTTCAAAATACAAGTCAACAACAGCAAACAAACAAAAGTTTAGATATTACAAAATAGTTAATACATAGATTTTCTACCCTATACCTGGTCTCCTGGGGTAAGAAATCGGATCATATTACACATAAGTGTACCTAGTGATGATGATTGAAATGTGATTGATTACACCTATACTAGCAAGATCTTTTTGTTACCTATTTGCTTTGGCCTTCATTGAAATACCTACAGTAGGTAGTTTAGTGCGCGGCAAAAGGCGGCAAAACACATACATACACATTCACGTAAAATGTTTTGTTTTAGTTTTATTATTAAAATTAACAAATCAGATAAATGACATGGAATGGAATATACACCTCCAAACATTACAGAGAACTCCCTCAAAGCCTAGTTGGTAGTGAGGCCGTCTGCTGTGCAGTGGGTAGGGTTCGATTCCTGCACTGGACAAACATTTGTGTTTGTCTTAAAGTTGGATGTATTTATGTATGATATGTATGTATTTACGAAAAATAGTATATAAGTATTTTTATTTGTTGTCTGGTTTCTATAATGCAAACTTTACTTAGTTTTGGACCAGCTGGCGCTGTGTGATATGTCCGAAATTATTATTATTATTATTATAGCTATTATAGCAAGTACTAATCTGCTTTTTCCAGTACAATTCAGGTATTTACATGAAAAAAAACTGGATGATTCTTAAAAGTGGCGAGAATCTAGCACTGTGCTAACATCATTTTTTCCGTTTTTATTTATTAATATGCTTATTTTCCTTAATGTAATTTATTTTATCAGTTGCAGATAAAATCTTCTACGCAACTGCACACAATGCATTAATATTTTTGTATTCACGCCATGTAAAAATTATCTTCATTTCAGAACAGTAGCATAATAGCTATATTACAAAATAAATAATCTTTACTTTTTACGTTAAACACTTAAAACTTACACTATTGGATTCAATATGCACACTGCATGCCAAAACTCTATGTTAATGCTTACTGTGAGGCGATCTTAGGGGCTGTGACATCAGCCGAAGGTTTTTTTTTGTAAAATTATAACGGGAAAAATGCAAAGATGCAAACTTTTAAAGATACTTAGTTTAAAAGAAGGGTAGGTAAACTAGTTTGTCTTAAAAAAAACTCCACTTCTGTCTTATCTCCTGCTGCGGGATGATCAGCCCCTTCGCCCTTGCGTAACGAAGCACAGGCACCCACTCGCTCGCCTACGCAGCTTCGGCCTTTGGCGACCAGCCTCGGCTGCTCCCGCTCTCGAGGTGCCTGTGCATTGTTACTGTGGCTGGGGGCTGCTCTCCCTCCGCGCCTCCGGCTCGCTAAAACACACTCTAGGGGTATGACAGACCAAGACCACGGCATGTTGGGGTTGACAGAGTCGGTTCTGGGTTAAAAGTTTTTTCTTAAAAACCCAAATCTGTTTACTCTTTGTGCACCCTGTCAGTCATTTACAAACTTAATATCTCATTGAAGATAAATGCCACACAAGACCTATATATAAGATTATATTATGAATAATCTTAATGTTAGTGTAACAAATAATGCTGCCATTAATCCAAAATTACTCGAGTTATAAGATCAGTTTTTGAAAATTAGCTTCTACTCATAGTTCTGCCGTCTTTGCATCGATTGTGCTATTGTGAAGAAAGATGTCTTGGTCTCGGTGGTTTTTTTTATTAATTTTAAAAATAGTCAAATTTGCACGCTAAAAGAACTCAGCCTTAATATTCATTGTTAGTTCCAACAAATCAATATGTGCAAAAAGCATTAATATTAGCTATTATCAATACTTTTTTTCTGATAAACATCAAAAATCAATGTTGAGCTAATAGAACATCCCTATTGTTACAGTTTTTTTATTGTTCTACACTTTGTTAGTCTATGATCTAAAATTTCATTTTTTTCAATACAATAACCTAAATAAATTTCTAAAATTAATTTCTCCAAAACTATTCATTTCCAACAGTTGAAATTTGACAAATCATCATGTTATATTAATAGGTATATACAGTAAAAATTACAGCGTAGCTCAATGTACCGATATAAGTGACTAGCCTTCCACCTTGCCAAAAGAAAAGAAAATGGCAGCTTTGAGTGGCAGATGTCCAGCTACTGCAGCCAGCTTAGTTTTCTCATAATTAAGTATTATGCAACACTGAATGATATCACTTTTGAAGAGTTTTTAAAAGAGCTCCTCTCCCTTGTCAGTATTTTACTAATTTTTATATAAAAAATTTGTAAGGCTTACAGTAAAATTCTGTGTTACATTATACTTACATTTTTTCACATATTTTTTTTTTAACTTCCCTGTATTATTTGAATAAGATCCAGGAATCCTTATTAATTCTTAAAAGAATTGGTACAAACAGTTTTAAAACTAGATTATCTATGATCATGAAATAAACAAAAGCAATTGAATTATTCCCAGACAACATTGTACAGCCAAGGAGTGGAATACATTGACAAATTATTCATTCTTCAACTTGACCAGGCACCCAAAACAAAAATAAACTATGTAAATATGGTTTATAAATAATACGTAAATATGATATATAGAGAACGTTTGCATGTTCAGGGATCTGTTTTGACAAAAGTATATATAAGTATTTTTACTAACCATATATGTACATAAACATTAAAAGAAGTCTTGTTTATCTATTTATAAACATTATTATTGGAATATATTACAAAACAGCAGTTTTTAACAAAAGTCCCCAAACCACTAATAGTAGAAACAACATACACAAATCAAGGAAATACTATGTTTACAATACAACTCAAGGTTATTGCAAAACACTGCGTCAAAATAATGAAGCAGCCATTTCACGATTACTGTTTGTTTACATATAAAATTTACCTCAAACTGCCAGTGAGCAGCTTGCAATAATTGTTTAGCTTGTTCTCGAGCACATCCTGCAGCTAATACAAACTGATTTATCATAACTTGCTCACGCAAAGCTGAATCCATTGTATATTTAGAATTTAGAAATAAAAGTATACACAAAAAACAAACACGAAGCAAAATATTTTTATTGGGCCCACAGATTAGATAATAATTTAGGGTTGCAAGGAATGACAAAACAAAACATACAGTAGAATCCCGATTATCCGAACATCGATTATCCGAACATCCGATTATCCGGACTCATTCGTCTCGGCTCTAATTATAAAAAATGTTTTGACGGCGCAACGAGACATGTTACGACAAGTTTACTCCCGCCTCCGACGGTGTACTCCCGCTCTCATTTGTTTGCGGTATAGTGTTTGTTGTTGTTTCATTTTCTTTGATAGCGTTCAACTGAAAGGTTGTCTTTTATTTTTGTTTACGTTTTGTGTTGGAAATTTAAAATGTCCAAGCGAAAAAGAGTAGTGTTGTCTCTTAAAGACAAAATGAAGATAATTGAGAGTATTAAAAATGGTGAATCTGGCAGTAAGTTGGCACAAATATATGGTGTCGGAACTTCTACGATATCAGACATTAAAAAGAATTCTAATTCCATAATGAAATTCACCTGCGCGCTTGAGCAAGAAGATGGAAGTTCGCAACGTAAAGTCATGAAAAAATCTCAAAATGAAATTCTGGAGAATGCAGTTTTTACTTGGTTCTTACAAAAGAGAGCATGCGGTCAGCCCATATCTGGACCTCTGTTATGTGAAAAAGCATTGGATTTTAATCAAAAACTTGGTGGTGATACTTCTTTCAAGGCGAGCTGTGGATGGTTAGCAAGATTCAAATCCAGACATGGAATTCGAGAACTGGAGATTCAAGGAGAAAAACTGTCTGCTAACGTTGCATCAGCCGACTCTTTTGTAAACGAGTTAAAAGAATTTCTAGATGAAAAAAAATACGATTTAGATTTTGTATACAATGCGGACGAAACAGGTCTTAATTGGAAAGCTCTACCAAGCAGATCATTAGCATCGCGACGTGAAAATGCAGCACCGGGGCACAAAGTGAGTAAGGACAGAGTTACAGTTATGGTTTGCGCAAACGCTAAAGGAACACATCGATTGCCGCTGCTACTTATTGGTAAATCAAAAAATCCGCGCTGTTTCAAAAATGTTAAAATACCCTTAATTTACGCTAACCAACAAAAAGCGTGGATGAACACAGATATTTTTCTTACTTGGTATGAAAATACGTTTATTCCTGAGGTGAAGAAATTTCAAAAGGACGTGGGAAAAGAGGGCGATGTATTGTTGTTATTAGATAATGCGCCAACGCACCCTTCCGCTGAAACACTAAATCGAGAAAATGGGAAGTTCACGGTTAAGTTTTTGCCCCCTAACGTAACATCGATATTGCAACCTATGGACCAAAGTGTCATTGAAACTTTAAAACGTTTATACAGAAAGCAGCTACTGCGTCGTCTTTTATCAGCAGACGACAGTGAAATAGAAACGTTGTTAAAGTTTTTTAAAGAAATTAATTTAAAAGATTGTTGTTATATGCTGGTAGAAGCGTGGAATTCTGTGGAATTGCAAACATTAAAAAGGGCATGGAATAAATTATTAAAATTAACTCTATCTGATTCTTCAATTAAACCGCACGACGATTTTAAAGAAATAACCGAAGCAATGAAAATTCTTAGCATTGGTGAAGGGTGCGATGAAGAGAATATTATAGAGTGGCTGAACTGCGATAGTGAAGACCCTGGATTCCAAATATTAACTGATGAAGAAATCATTGAGGATTTAAACAGTAACGAGAGAGAAGATGAAGAAGAGACTGAAACTGGGGATGTATGTCAAGTACCATCTCACGCAGAAGCTTTTGAAGCTCTAGATGTTGCTTTTAAGTGGTTTGAAAGACAGGACGAATCGGATCCCATACAGTTGTTACAACTGAAGCGCATCAGGGACTTGGCTGCAAGAAAAAGATGTGATTCATTACGTCAAAAATCTATAACAAGTTATTTCCAACCAAACTTTTAAATTACATAGGTATTATGTAATTCATTATCTATCGTTATAGCTCGTTTTTTATATATCGTATTATCTAAGTATAACCGATTACATAATAAAAAATTATTAAAACTTAAATATTATTTGATTTGCTTTGAAATCGGTTATCCGGATTTTCGATTATACGGAATACCCCTGGTTTTAATTGATCCGGATAATCGGGATTCTACTGTACGTTAATATTAGTGGCTTGGCGTTTTGTTCACCAACATGTACATTATGCGCTTAATATCAATAATCCAACTATAGGCTGGATTATGACATTAAACATTGGAGCAGTGAACAAAACGCAGTTTCATTCCCGATTCGACTCTCGTGTTGTGCGGTCGTGTTCTAGAACGTCAAGTGTTCTTATTGTGCTCCGTGTTGTGCTGACTTAGTCGGTGTGCATTCCTGTGTGGTATTTTGCCTCAGTGCTGACTACCTCGTATCGTTGTTTGGATTATTGCCCGCGATACTTGGAAAATCGGCCTGAGCATTGAGGGGTGCTTAGTTGTGTGTGCTTGCTGGAAAATCGCTCAAACAAAGCTCGCTTCAACGATTTACACCGCCGTGTAAGAACCGCTGTAGCTGAGTTTGGCACTCAACGTTTCGGTGATCTGATGGAGAACATTTCTTCTTCTCATCAAGTCAAGTCAAGTCAAGTCAAAATGGTTTATTCAAATAAGGATTTTACAATCACTTTTGAATCGTCAAAGTTATAAAATATTATTTTTTGAACCCTCCCACCTTCCCGCCGGTCCACAATGTTGTTGATTTCTACCGAGAAGAATCCGGCAAGAAACTCGATAGTTACTCTTTTAAAAACACTATCAATAATACAAATAAACTAAAATACAATTAATGTTTTAAATAATAAAAATTTTGGCTGTACAATTTTATGTTACTTCCATTTTAATTAGGTTTACCTATGCATCCTGTAATTGAGCATTATCAGTCCCAAGGATTTTTATCACTTACATAGTCTGAAATATTGTAGTATGCCTTTTTACAAAGTACCTGCTTGATAAAAGATTTAAATTTACTTATTGATAGATTTTAAATTTTATTGGGAACTTTGTTGTAAAAGTGTATACATTGCCCCATAAAAGAGTAATTTATTTTGTGTAGACGTGTATCATGCACCAACAGCTTATTTTTACTTCTAGTATTTACTTTGTAAACGTCACTTTTCTTGCTGAAACTATTGATATTTTTATGTACATATAAAAGATTTTCATATATGTACTGCGACACTAAAGTTAAAATTTTTACTTCCCTAAACCTATCCCTCAGAGATATCCTAGATCCTAATTTATAAATGGCACGAATTGCCCTTTTTTGTACCAAAAATATTGTATTTACATCAGCAGCGCTACCCCATAATAGGATACCATATGTCATTAAACTATGGAAATAGCTAAAATATACTTTTTTTGCAGTGTAGACATCGGTCAATTGTCTTATTTTCTTGATCGCATACACAGCAGAGCTAAGTTTTTTGGCTAGGTTATGAATATGAGGACCCCATTGAAGTTTGGAGTCCAGCGTTATGCCAAGAAAGACTGTTGAATTAACAAGTTCTAATTGCTCGCCATTAATATTAATACATGTCTGTCTCTGACTAACATTTGGTAATGTAAATTTAACACATTTGGTTTTTTTTTCATTAAGTAACAAATTATTAGCGTTAAACCAATTTACAATTTTAGAAAGGGCATTATTTAATTCATTATAACATGTCTGTCGTCTCTTAACTTTAAAAAGCAAAGAGGTGTCATCAGCAAATAAGACAATGTCATGGTTTTTTACATTATATGGGAGATCATTAATGTAAATAAGAAATAGAAAAGGACCTAAAATTGAGCCCTGAGGGACTCCTATAGTGACTGCTGATCCCGGAGATCTTTCACCGTTGACATCTATTTTCTGTACTCTCCTACTCATATAGGATGTCAAAAGGTCGAGAGCTTTGCCTCTAATACCATAGTGATGTAGCTTCCTGATGAGATTTTCATGTTGAACACAGTCAAATGCCTTAGATAAATCACAAAACACTCCAAGGGCGTCATGCGAATCCTCCCAGGCGTTATATATATTTTTTAATAGTGCCACTCCTACATCGGTTGTGGAACGGCCTTTCAGAAAGCCAAACTGTTTACTACTAAGTAGCTCATTAATACAGAGCTCATCAATCTTATTGGCGCCTAGGCAGAGCGTTAAAATCAGACACCTTCAACTCCCTCCCTCCGTTAACTCGTCCCAACAACGTTCCCGTGTTCGATGACAACGAAAAAGCGGATTGCTTTGCATCTAGCCTCCAAGCCTAATGTGCCTTAAGCACACAGCATTTCGATCCTGGTCACGTGCGTGAGGTAGACGTCGAAGTGGAGCGCAGAACTTCTCTGTTCCCACAGGACCCCCTGCCCCCGGTCACTGTCGACGAAGTCATACAGGTCATCAAAGACCTACGCCCCCGTAAAGCCCCAGGCGCGGACGGTATCTATAACGATATTCTAAAGCGCATCACTCTTCCCCTTTTCTGCCTTCTGGTAGCGAAATACCTTCTCAATGGAAGATGCAATTGTTATAGGCATCCTTAAGCCGGGTAAAACTCGTACCGAACCATCCTCTTACCGCTCTTTAAGTTTACTAAAGGCCCTTGGTAAACTTTACGAACGCCTCCTCCTCGCTCGCCTACGGAACTCTATAGTCTCTAGAGGCAATTTAATCGACAAGCAGTTCGGCTTCTGCCCCAAACACTCTTGCGTCCACCAAGTCCTCCGCATCACGGAACATATTCTCACTGGCTTCCAACCAGTATTAGGTAAGGCCCGCCACACGGGCGCTGTCTTTTTCGATGTAGCGAAAGCTTTTGACAAATTCTGGCACAACGGTTTAATTTATAAACTGTAAAACTTTCAGCTGCCAGACCGTCTCGTGCTCATCATACGAGACTACTTGTCGAACCGTAGCTTTCGCTATAAAGTTGAAGGCACTCTCTCTTCCTCCCGTCCCATACAAGCAGAAGTCCTGCAAGGGTCCCTGCTCGCTCCTATCCTGTACCTTCTGTACACAAACGATTCGAATCGATTTGGTTCATGCAATTTTTTATTATTATTATAGACTATATTCATGAGAAATAAAACACTCGTATGCTTAAAATGAACTTTTAAAACTTTTTTGTTCGTAAAGGACTGTTTAACGCATAAGGATGATTTTTTGGATATACAATAAAATGATGTTCTGAGGATATGCTGTTCAAGCTCTCTTTGACATGGTGGCAATAAAAAAGCATCAAAATTGAGAAATCGGTTTTTAAATTAATCAGTTCGTTGTATCGTGCCATAACTAGTTCGAATAAGTGCTCTCGAGCTTCATCAACGCTCTTGCAGTGATGCAGCCCATTTTTTTTGGTTGCGTAAATTTCACAAACAAATTGTTTCAAGACTTCAAATGCTGACTTATAATTATCAATACTAGGGTCGCAATTTATTTACATTAACTAGTTCTCTGTATTATCAAAATAGAATAAATAAAAAGATGTTCACAATGTTTACAAATTTAGTAACGAATGTATACAATATTGAAATTCTATACAAACATAGTATACAGCTTTATATCCTCTGCAATAATTTTCAATAATAAAGCTCCTTTTGGCACTTATGCCGCTTTCAATATTTGTGTATAACAACTTTTTCTATCCACATACAAAATGGCATAAGTGAGAAAATTGTCGTTATTTCGACAAATTTTCGACAATTTTATGGCTTATGCCTTAATTACAGACACGCTAGATCGCTATGCCGATTTAACAAAAATGTTTCATTTCTTATAAATATCATACAGTTTTAAAGGCATATGTGAGAAAATCGCAGACCCAAGATGAAAATTTTCATCAACTTTTCCACAACCGAAATTCATTCAGCCCTTATCTACCCTTATGCCAATATTTTTAATAGACTGTTTCAGTTGATTAATTTCAAACTTAAAATTGGCAGCGATGAGAAAATCATTTGACAAAATTTTAGTACACCTACGAGCAAAACTAGTTAGTCACTTACATAAACGACGATTTTTATAGCCACACTTGAAGCAATTAGTGTAAGAGAAACTAAGCCAATTAATAGGTCACTTAAAAGTCGGTAAAGCTGACCATCCGGCCACTTTCGTAGTTGGGGACGAGTTGGCGACTATTCGGCAATGTGCTTGTTTGAAGCTATCAGTCTGAAGGTTTAGTGATGTGCCCTAACCAAATGTGCATTGCGACGATAGCTACGTTATTTTACGGAGTCACGGGCAAAATCTAGTAAAAAATATCTTAGGAATTTTAGAAACCTAAACATTCAACCACCTTTCGGTCTCCTTCGTACGACTCTTTTGTACGTATTATTACATATATTGATGATAATACGAATTCATTTTAAAATTTTAATCTCAACACCCACTAAATACTAGCTACTAACACAAAAACATAGGATTTTCAAAAAAGAATTTAATCACAAAACATCTGTCATTAAATAATAATTTAACTCTTAGGTTTTTTGCATCCCTGCGTTTGGTGAGAATCTTTTCAATAATAAACTATTTTAAATTATAAACCAGCCCAAAAACTTGTTATAAAAGGTATGTTAAGGTGGTTTGGACATGTTGAAAGAATGAACGAAAATAGATGCACGAAACAGATTTATGAATCTGAAGCAATTGGTAGGGTCGGTAGAGGTAGACCTCGCAAACGTATGTAGATCAAATTGAGTACGTCAGAAAAGGCCAGGTCAGGAGTACTCGGAACCGTAGGAAATGTATGAAAGCATTGATGCGTATAGATGAGGCAAGAGAGGTATGCCAGGATCGTAGCAAGTGGCAGTCTTTGGTCTCTGCCTACCCCTATGGGAAACAGGCGTTATGTTATGTAAGTATGTATATATTGAGGATACGGACAGGCAGCCCTAGTGTGCCCCTTTCCTGGGTCACTGATCAATATCCTGGTAGTTGGTGGATCTGTCAACGGCTGTCTGGCTGCACTCTCGGCGGGCACAGCATCCAGCGGATGATCACCCCTGACTGCCACAATCAGTGGTTCAGTGGTCGCTGCAGAACCAGGGGTAGGACTCGTATCCATGGTCGCGCGGTAACCTTCCTCCCGATGTAATTCCGTGCCGGAACCATTTGTTAAACCGCCTACTGTATCATCTTGGACCTAGGGCGACGGCAATTTCGGTACTGAACAAAATGAGTCATCGAGGTCTACTTGCGCATTTTGTTGATTTTCGACTCGAGTCTGTGGCTGGAGCGTCGATGAAGTTTGAAACTCATTCTGTATACCGCCTGACATAGAAAAATCCTTTCCACTCAATGTAATCTGTCCATAATCACTTAAGTCGTCATTATCTTTGCCACTTAATCTGTTCGTTCCTTTATATGGTAATACATTATCAACGTGTTTAATGTATTTAAACTTAATTCGGGAATGTAAACGCAATACATTCTTGTTCCTGTAATCTCCTTAATGTACGCAACTTTCCATATGTATTTTGACCCGCGGTTGTAAAAATGTTTAACAAGCATTTTCTGTCCAACCTTAAAAACTACTTTCCGCTTGCCACCATATCGATCACTCTTTAAGATCTGTTTTGCCACAACACATAATGTTTAGCTGCGGAAAACCCCGCGTTAGTTATCGATGATGAGTCATCGTTGTTTACCTGAAGCAGATCGAGTCGTCTCGCATGCATCTAATTAAAAATTGTTTATTTTCTAAAGTAAACGTATCCAAATGTAACCGTTCCCAAGTCTGCGCCGGGTACTTCCGCGGCGTCAGCGCACAGCGTCCCAGCGCATAACGGAACATGTTACATACCGTGCAAAAACCTACTTTCTCTTCAATGTGCTTGTCAATATTAGGCCACCACATTCGAGTCCTAGCGTCAGACTTCGTTTTGAGTACGCCGAAATGTGCGTCGTGTAACTCGTTCAAAATCTGCTTTCTATAAACGCTAGGAAATACTATGGCCTCGTAAAATACACCCATTTTCGAAACTTAGTTTGTGCCTATTCAAAAATAATAGTTTTAAAACAGAACACGATACCTTAGACGGCCACCCTTTGCTAACGTAATACGCCACCTTACGTAACGCCTCATCGCGATCAGTCTCCCCTTCCTCTTAATGTCATTTATTGTTAATGGCTCTAGTACGGTGTCGGTTACGTAATTTATGAATAAAATTGGTTCTTTTACCTCGTCTTGCTCGTTACTCTTACTAAAAGGATCGAAGAAGAGTGATAGAAAATCGGCACCATTTTTTGTACTCTGTACAGATTCGATTTCAAAATTGTAAGCCGACAAAAATAAGGCTTATCGCTGCTGCCATTTCCGGTTTATCTTTATTTGTGCCAAAAATAGAGATCAGGGGCATGTGATCCGTACGCAGTGTGAACGGAGTCGCGCGTCCATAAAAATAGAGATGGAATTTTTTAATTGCGAACACAATAGATGTGGCTTCTTTTTGAATCTGCGCGTACTTTAGTTCCGGTTTTAGTGAACGACCACGAGGCGTAGGCGACGATGCGCTCGCCGCCGTCGGGTTGCCGCTGCGCTAACACGGTGCCCAGCCCCCGCGGGCCCGCGTTCGCCGTCACCACCGTCGGCAACGACGGGTCAAAATGCGCCAGCACGCGTTCACTAGCAAACTCTTGTTTAATTTCCTCAAAAGTTTCCACTTGTTCTATACCCCAAACCCACTTTGCAATGAGTGTAAGGGTGCTAACACACTGGAGACGTTCGGAATGAGACATCTATAATAATTAATCATTCCTTAAAATTATTTTAATTCTTTTTTGCTTTGAATACCCCACATTTTAAAATTGCCTACACCTTAGAATTAGTTTTACTTAAACCATTTTTTTTTATGAAAAAATCTAGGTATTCCACTGATGTTTTAAATAATTCGTATTTGTCTTCCTTTAAACGAAAACCTGCATCCTGTAAGCGACTCAGTACGTGTTCTAGCTTTTCTAAATGTACCGTTCTTGACGGACCGGTCACTAATATATCGTCTAAGAAAAAACCAATTAATTGATTGTATGCCCTGGACAAGTCTAATGCTAAATTCTACCCCTCCGTGCAACCGAGCAAATACATCTTCAATGCGCGGCGACGGGTACGGTATGTACAACGCCTTGTTAAGCGTGATGGAGTAGTCTCCGCAGATGCGCAAGCCACCGTCGCAACGGAGCACAGGGACAATTGGCGTCGCTACCTCGGCATACTAGACTCTTTCCAAAATACCTAAACTCAGCAACCTGTCTAATTCACTTTCAACTTTATCTCGAAGCCCCAGAACAGACGGTGAAACGCAACTGCAACGAAACCCTATTGAAATTTTTGTTTTGAAACTAGTTTCAGACTTTATCCACACATGGCGCACAATATGATGAAATTATCACGATCATTTTAGTTTCTTTGAGAACAGACGCGTGTAGAATGTCTAGCGTGATGAAGAAGTTGTGGTTATGTATTTGTATCTTCATTGCTTTTCCAATTTCTGCCCATGTTTTATCAGTGTCAGTTCTGCTTGAGTAGCTCGATAGTGTTATATTGTACAAACAAGGATACTTCTCAACTTCCAACACAAATTGAATGTTTTTCTTTTCGTCATCACCCATTTTGTTGCATCGAAAAAAACCGCGAAACGATGAAACGCAAACACGATTTTCCTGCACGTTAGTTTCAATGCGACTGATTCGCAATGCGTTTGAAACCAATTTCAACCTGGTTGCGTCATGTGTGGTCTCTCAAAGGAGTCCATGGCATAAACTCAAATGAAACTCAAAAGTAACTAGGAGTTGCATTTTCGTCTCTTTTGCGTTTCACCATGTGTTCTGGCCCTAAGCGCTAATGGAACAGTTCTCGGCTCGAAAAAATTTAACTGTACGTCCGGTTTTATTTTAAACGTAACTAACTGCCCCAATTCGTCTAAAAACAATTGCGAATACTTACTTTTTAACACTAACTTACTTTTTTTAAAATTATCTCGATGTAATTTATTGCAACTTACGGTACAAAATTGCATGTTAAAAACGCTTATAAAATCGCGATCCCGCAATGTGGGTTGTTTGTTGTCAGTCTTAATTACATAAAATGTTATCAGTTTAGTTTGGCCCTCAAAAGTCACAGGCAACGCTATACAATCTAATGGGAAAATTGTAGTACCATTTTTACAGTTAAAAATAACTTATCATGGTTTTAGTTGGTACCTGCCTTTAAATTTCAACTCGTTAACATCATCTGGCATGACAGAGACCGCATTACCGCCGAACACCGAAACTACGCACACAGATGTAAAAATTTAGAAAAAAAATGTCAAAAAGTTAACGAAAAAGAGTTTTTTCAGCGGCTACTCCATCCACATGATGTGGAATTTTGCAACAATAAGGTTATTCACGCTAATCTTAACGCAGTCCACCAGTATCTTGAAACTGCGCAGCCAACCATTCCTTTCCTAACGGAGACGCAGATATCTTGCCCGGCCGATATATCATACCTTCATCATACCAACAAACTTGAGCACAATTTTGTGAGTCATGCCGATGTATATATGTTCGTCCAGGAAGATATCTGTGTTATCACCACCTTTATAGCCTTGAAGACAAGGACCTGTCGATTTTTAGGGTGCGCGTTGATTACGACGAACACTCTTATCTATGCGTGCCTTAACAGGTCTCATAGCAGTGACTCGGACGTAGTTCGACCTGAGTTTGAGAACTTCCAAAGTTCTAGAGCAATATCCCACAGCAGAACTAGTGATTTTGGGAGAATTACCGCCCATCATCGTAATTGGTTCATGAATTTGCTCTGACTTATGGATTCTCTTAGCTGGTACTTTCTTCAACGACAATACCAGATATAGAGGACCATATGAGCTCCTTACTGGCCCTTCTGCTAACTACACGCCCGGAAGGATATTCCGTCTCAGTGGATGCGCCTCTTGGCTCTTCGGACCACTGTCTCGTTCGGACTCAAGTGTCATGTACACCGCCCGATCCATCTAGCACAACAAATTGGCGTCGTGTGTGGTCGGCATAAGCCTGCAGGCTGGGATGGATTGCGTGAATTTTATGCATCGTACCCTGCTCTGCTGAGGCTGCTCTGGAACATTGTAGTGGACGACTTGCTGAAACGTTTAAACGACAGATGCTACTACACAGTCAGCTATGCGGACGATATTACTATTTTAATTAAAGGTAACTCAGAAAGCATAATCTGTAATTGCATACAATCAGCCTTCAGAATCCAAGAAGAATGGTGAAATCACCATGAGCTGACTGTATGCCCAATAAAACGAAAATCCGAATGACGACCATGGTAAAACTATTTGGGATAGAACACACGCTGTCAAGTGTATGAAAAATGCGTTTCACGGTTTGTAAAAAATTGGCTAATATTAAGTTTTTGAAGAAAAACAGATATAGTAAATATTGGAAAATAGTTATAGATGATTCTGGAGTAGAAAGATCTGCGATAATGCAAAATCTAAAACTCCATAAATGAAGAATGAACGAAAAAAGAAAAGGAGGATAAATAAAAATTTATTTATAGGGCATGATAATTTAGCTATCACGATTGCATTTGCTTTCGTGCTGTCTCTTATTTTTTTGTTGAAATATCTATTTGCTATCCTGCTGTTAGTTCCATAAATTTGCTAAATTTGCGAGAAATTGCAAGCTAAAAAAACAGGCCCTATCCGCGATTTATTCAATAAGGAAAATTATTGAAAAAAGATGCGTATCAGTGTGAAAACATAAATATAATAACGATAAGACTCATCAATGGTGATAAGGAAGTGTACAAGGGAACATATTAAGTGTACAAGATGTTCCGAAATCTCAACACGGTGTTTTTAGGTTTATTTTGTATAGTTAGTTTCTCTTTCAGTTCACTTTTCAGTGAAGGTCAATCTTTACAAACATCTGATCAGCAAAATTTGTCAATTCAAACAGTATTACGACCAAAACGGAATACTACTGATTCTATTAATGGCAACGTCACAAATGCAACCTTGTCTAACAGCACAACAAGTACTTCAACTGAAAGTTCGAAAATTGTATATGAAGTTGGCTCTTCTAATAATTCAGTTCTCACAGTAATAGCAGTAAATTCTTCATCAACGGGCCTTAACGTGTCGTCTGTTGGGCCTTCTGATGCACCATCACTGCCGGAGAAAAGCTCTGCTGAAGATGAACATAATAGTTCAATGGCTATCTTTTTTGTACTTTTTATATTAGCATTGGGAATTCTTTTAATACATCTTATGTTACAAACTGGTTTTTCATATCTACCTGAAAGTGTAGTAATTGTGTTTCTTGGTGCTCTGATGGGTATGATAATTAATCTTATGTCTATTAAGAATATTGCAAATTGGAGAAAAGAAGAGGCATTTTCACCAACAGCTTTTTTCTTAGTACTTTTACCACCAATAATTTTTGAATCTGGTTATAATCTTCATAAGGGTAATTTCTTCCAAAACATTGGATCAATACTATTGTTTGCTATTGTCGGGACAGCTATTTCTGCATTTGTTATTGGTGCTGGCATTTATTTGTTAGGTCTGGCTCAGGTTGTGTATAAGTTGAGCTTTGTAGAATCATTTGCGTTTGGGTCTCTTATATCAGCTGTAGATCCAGTTGCTACCATAGCCATTTTTCATGCACTGGATGTGGATCCAGTATTGAACATGTTAGTATTTGGTGAAAGCATACTTAATGATGCAGTTGCTATTGTTCTGACGACAGCTGTATTGGACTCAAATGATCCTCTTATGTCTACTGGAGAGGCTATACTTTCTGCTATAAACCGTTTCTGGCTAATGTTCTTTGCATCTGCTGGCATTGGTGTTCTCTGTGCACTGGTCAGTGCATTGTTATTAAAACATGTAGACCTTCGCAAAAATCCATCACTCGAGTTTGGAATGATGTTGGTTTTCACTTATGCACCTTATGTACTTGCTGAGGGCATCCACCTATCCGGTTAGTAATATTAATATTTTTCTTTAATCTATGTATATAACATACACAATACAGATATGTAAGAAACATACATCATCTACAAAAATGTTGAATAAATCAATCAATGAAAAGTTCTTTAAATATATGTTAAATAGATCTTTTGAATAATGTACCTATGAATAATTTTAAAGTAGTTAAAATTTTTGATGAGCTAATAATTAATATATATGAATTTTATGACATACTACTATTTCTAACTTTTAAAATAGAAGTACTCATAGTCATAGAAATGCTTGGAATACTGTGAAAAACATGTAAATCGCAACAAACATACAAAGTGTTTTTAACTGATTTGGCTTACTTAATTGTCTTTAACATTTTTTGGTGACATAAAAAGTATTTTGCAGGATCACAATTTTATGTAACCTTGCTTGTATCAGTTCTCATATCTTATTTTTTTGCAAATGACTTTTAATATTAGTAATTATGTTAATTAACTTTTATTGACATAATTCCCTCTATTAAAGGTTTATCCTTTTTATTAAACTTCCAAAAAGTGAAAGAATTTAAATTTTTAATTTACAATCAAAATTACACCCTCACTTTAAAATTTATATATAGAGTCATAAGCAATAACATTGCATGGAATATTATTGTACTGGATTGATTCCCATTTGAAGAATCTGAAAAAAACCAAAATAATTAAGTTAATACAATGATTAAGTTTTGATTTTATTTTAATTTTAAGAAGTAACACCTTAAAAAAAATTGTATATCCTATTATCTTAATCATTCTCTTTTTCAAACATAAAAAAATTAATTGTTGAGGTTATGAAATTATAAATATTTTGTTTCAGGAATTATGGCAATTTTGTTTTGTGGGATTGTAATGTCACACTACACACATTTTAATCTCTCCACTGTGACCCAAGTTACAATGCAGCAAACTATGAGAACATTGGCCTTCATAGCCGAAACTTGTGTGTTTGCTTATTTGGGTTTAGCCATATTTAGGTAAGTTTAGAAGCTAAGCAAATAAGAACTTTTACCAGTTGATAAAAAAACTAGAATTGTCTTTTTAATGTCTTGATAGTATAGATATTTCATCTCAAAAATACATTAACAACAATTCTACTGCCAAAGTTATTGGTGAAAAGAGGCCTCCCCCATATTATGATGTAGGTGTGTATCCAGCCACTGGTTTCCCCGTTCTAGGGATAAAAACCGTTAAGTCATACATAAATATTAAATCACATTCTAAATCAGAACATATACTAAGTAGGTATATTGACGAAGTAGCAAAAATGTAATATTTTGAAATGTCTATTAAGCAATGTGTCTAAGTAGGCAAATTTTTATTATTTTCTCTCTATCTTCAAGTACTATAGGACAAAAAAGTGTGACTTTTTATATTTTGAACTTTCTGCTACACAAAATAGTTGGCGTTTGTGTAGTCATTGGTTGTGTCTAGGGGTTCCAATTTCAAGAGCCTACTGAGTGGCGGAGGTTCAAGCATGGCGAGTTCCAATAAGTCTTTTTCCTAGTTTTCTTATAACTCAAGTACATTGATTATTTATTATTGGTCTGTTGGGGTTCACTACTTGACTGGTTTTTGGAGCCTTTAGTGTCAGTAAATAACTGTATTTTTTACTGATATCATAGCCTATAAATTAGTGGTATTAATGGTCGGCAGACAACCATTTGTTTCAATATGTTATTTGTGAATTGGTGATTATTTCAGTTAAGCATTGATACTGGTCAAATAATCTGTAAAGTTGCTGTAATACAATAACTATAATAGTCAAATAAATCTCTGATTATTTGCTAAGCTGTTGACGAAAAGAAACCACTTAAAGGCTTGGGCTAAAAGTTTTGTACTGTAGGTACTGTAACACTGTAACACAGAGGACACTTGATCCACTCAATTTTAGAACAAAACATTGTTTGTTAGCATTTTTAGTATTCTCACTCATCCTCACACCTTAGAACCTAAATAATGGACACATACAATGCAGTTTCAGAGAAACTTCCTCCCGCAATCACTTAGGCTGTAGTAGAATGAGCTTCCTGCCAGGGTTTTCTCTAAGGACTACTACAGAAAGAAGTTATTCAATTTTTAAAAGGTTCGACAGCGAGCTAGTGATGCCCCAGGTGTTGCAAACGTCCATAAGCTGACCGTTTACCATCAGGTGGACCGAAACCTTGTATGCCACCTTAGTGGTATTAAAAAATCCAAGTTATGTAACTTATCCTATTGTATTCTGGGATTTGTTTAAAATGGGCTGTTTTAATGTGTTATACAGGAATTAAATGTTTTTCATTAAATGTTAGCTAGCAAATCAGTACTTCAGTACTGCTATAGCAGAAAATAGGAACCTTAACTAGATCTGCTTTTATTGTGGTGTGACCAGAGGTGACTCGTGACAATTTTTAATGGGTGTTCACTCAAAAACAAAAAAAAAGAGGAATTGCTTAAATGCTAACCTTTTATTATGCTATTTATAACTAAAATTCATTCGCATATTTACAAACACGCGTCGAGCGTGTATGCTTTCGTGTCACATTTTGTGACCCTTTGTCTTTTAGCAGTTTTTAATCACAACAATAATCACATTTTATTTTGCTAGAGTTACTTATTAGACCATGAACAAACTGTTTATGTAGGTTTGTACTTATTGAATTTGTTGATCAAAAACCCGCGCACGAACTAAACCATTTGTTGTGATAGGTAAGAGCGATAACAGCGCGCCCGCGCCCCAGTGGGACTGAAGCCGGGGCCCCCCGCCGAGGGGTCAAGCTGGCAACGGGCTAAGAGCGGTGCTCCAAATTTTACTAATTTTTCATAGAAAATCTTTTGTTTCACGAGAGAGACTGTTTCGGACTTTCTCTTTCTCTCTCACACACACACATTTTAGCTTTAAGTCTCTGTACTGATATTCGTTTCATAGGAGCGCAGTTGCTATTGCTCCGCTTAGTGCACAGTCTCCTCAGTGCAATTCCATACGAAATCTGTAGTCAACTGTGTGTACAGAATGTTTTAATGAAATACTATTAACATAAAGAGTAATTGAAGCAGAATAATTAATTATTTTAAGTAAAATATAAAACATATTGTTTCTTAAGTAGATAATTATTTATGGGATTGGCTGCACCGGCGCTCCTAAGGAAGAGCCGCCTCTGGGTGTGACAGTGATTAAATGTTAGAATTGTGCATAGAATTCTGAAGAATTGGTAAAAATATTGTGTTAAGTAATGAAAAATTTAAATTCCAGTTTTAGACATCGCGTTGAGCCCGCTCTAGTTGTATGGAGTATCGTGCTGTGTCTTCTAGGCAGAGCCGCGAATATTTTTCCACTTGCTTTGTTGTGCAACAAATTCCGTGAACACAAAATTACAAAAAAAATGATGTTCATAATGTGGTTTAGTGGTAAGTAATAGTTTAAGTCCTTGTATAGTTTTTCCACACACGAATTTTTACTTTGGAAGCTAATTACTCGCAAAGTACAGTTAGTCTAGCGGTGTCAAGGTCACTTAAGTGTTTCAAATGTAGTTTATATCTAAATTCATTACTAGTTTCTTTCCGCGATTGGAATTCCCTCTCAGGGACAATTTACAAAAGTGGTGAAACACATCTCAATGTATAACTTAAAGGCTAAAACCAATGGACTTTATGAATTAATTTTATAGCTTTTAAAATAATAGATTTCAATACAAACTACCAACCTTTCAAATACCCCCTCAATGGATGAATTTCGCAAATTCCTATTTTATTACTCGCCTACATTATTACAGGAATCTCAGTAAAAAATTTCAATACCCACTGGTCCCTAAAACTAGACCTGGTCCAATTCACTGACTCTTGTCGGAAACTGTGCAGCTCTTTGCTTTAAGGCGAAAATCTATCCTCCCCTTTAATTAATCCCATGGCGCAAGAGAACCACCGTGTGAGATTTGTTAAGACAGCCTTGTGCTCCTTCATTGTTGACGTCATTTTTTATAATTAAATTCCCATACAAAAAACAATCCAAAAACTAAAACAAAAACAAACAACTCTGTTTGTTATATATACAGCAACGAATTCGATAGCGTGAAACTATTCGCATAAAACAAACTAACAAAACCATAGCAAAACCGACGCTTCTGTCTACCAAAAAATTGGTTTCTAAAACTAGGCCTCACGTAGGCCTTAAGAAAAATTATGTCGTACTTACGGTTTTTGGCTTTAGATGTTTTTGATAAACTTGTGTGAAATGGGGTGTAGTGAGTTTGTATATATGTCTGTTTTGTGTTTCTCTGTGTCACTGTCTTTTATCCACTTAATATAAAATTAGCTCAAAAAACAAAACGCAGCCGCGACTTGTGCGGCGCCGGTGCACAAAGAGTAGGCGCGACAATCCCATTTAACTTGTCACGCCGGTCCGACCGATGAGTAATAAATCTTTCCTGAACACCCACACTTTTTGTTGATACATCAGTCTGTTTTACTCTTTTGTATATGTACGAAAAGGTAAACGCCAGCTAACGCTTGCGCGGTGAGATACCAATAGGTGAATACAAATCTGAAATCAGTGCAGATGACCTTGAACCCCCAAGATCGGTAGTTCGAACTATAGAAAAAAAAACATTTCCTTTTCTTTTATAAAGCTACAGCTGTGCCCATCCAATTAAATAATTCTAACGCAAAATAAATCTTGATTCGAGAAAGAACAAAAGATGCTGACACTTATATCATGCTAAAACTCATTAAATATTACCGCAATTTCCGTTAAAATATAAATTTATGGCTCTTACTTCCTTGGCCTGGGGTAATACCATGGTGGTTTAGATTAAGAAAAAAAATCGAATGTTGTTAAGTAGTTAGAATGATTAAAGTGCAGTGTTTCCTAAGTTGCCATCACTTGTTAGCCTTTTAAGGATCTTGTAATGTTAGGTAATTGTTTGTTTAAATTGTAAATTAATTAATTACATATTTTTTCAGGATTACGAGGTGCCATATCTTATGCATTGTCATTACATCTGGGATTTTCAGACGAAACACGACATGTTATTATAACAACTACGCTGATTATTGTTCTGTTTACGACACTATTCTTTGGAGGATCTACCATGCCATTGCTGAAATTTTTAAGAGTAATTATATGATTTCTTCATCCTACTTTTCGGTAACTTTCTATCACGCCACCGCTTACCATAAGCAGCCTGTTCATCTTTACACATTACAACCGAAATGATTGTGTAATGAACTCCATATCAAGATTTTCTCTGATGAGTACAGGATTGGGTTCTTAATAAAAGGAGTGATTTGATTTTTAAAGATAGGAAGGAACCTAGTATTGGTCAGTAGAAACCTAGTGATACAAGTGTAAAAAAAAAGTGTAAAATACATAGATTAAATATAGTCATTAAAATCTGACTACTTTGTGATGAAACCATGAAATTTGATTCAGACTTATAAATTCTGGATTAGATAGACAAACTAAATAAATATGTCAATCAAGAAACTATTAAAACAAATTCTTTTTGTAAGACAACTTGCGTATTACGCGTTACCTTTCAAAAAGGCGATGATGCTGTTAACTATATGACATGTAACGACACGTACAAGTATGCATACATCAATAAATCATTGGATAGAAACACAATTTCGTGACTTTTGAGCTACTAAAAATTTCCAGAAAATATAACTGTTAAGGTCACGAATATAGAGAAAAACAAAGTTGGTGACACTAATAACTTGCTAAAAATTATTAGATAAATATAAATATTACTGCAATGATATTGCCATGACATGTATACTTACTTACTACATACTTGTGTAATATCATAAGTATTTCATATCAGTCACGTTGTGCAACATTCCATTTTATCTTAGGAATTCAATGTTCATACAATTTTAAAGTTAGATACCTTTTTTAATGTTTTGCAATAATTGTTATGACTTGCCAACTCCAATGATATTTTTACTCATTTCATAATATAAATGCAGTGTCCGCTATTTACATTTGAACTAGAAAACATTCAGTTTATTTAGCTTAATTACACTAAAGAATGAATATCTGAATTACTAATGCCCAAAGAAAGGACATTTGTTTAGTACCATATTAAAAAAAAACTGAATACAACGACTTTCAAAACATCTGTTCATTTATCATAAGGAAGTTATATAAATTTTATATTAAATCTACACTAATATTATAAAGAGAAACGATTTGTGTTTTAGTTTGTAATTAATGAATTCAAAATTACTGGATTGATTTTAAAAAATAGTTTACTATTAGAGCATATTATCTCTGAGTAACATAGGCTAAGAAAAGACAGGAAAATAATCTGATTTTAATGATATTGTTAGAAATCCTAGTTGAATAGATAATTTTAAAGTTCAAGAGATACGTGTTTAGATATAGCAGCGATTGTAAAAAATTGATAAAAGTACATAGGGATAGAACAAACTGGGATTTCATGTTTGATGGGACGAAAAATAAATGTAATTATCTAACATTAGTAATATTGATCGTATTTTCGATGCTTGTATGTAAAGAAAAAAAATATTTTAATTTTCTAAGGTACAAGTAAGAGCATGGCAACAATCGTTTTTGTTGCGGTTTTCCGCAAACTTAAAATCATCATAGTTTTGGTTTAGTAATATTTATGAAAAAATATATAGAGTATAGAAAGACATTTTAAAATTACACGTCAACAACATTAGTTCAATCAACTGATCGTTAAAGTCGCTATTTGTGTATTTGATCAATACCCCATTCCAATTTTTGCAGGCCAATAAGAAAACAAAACGTTCCCGATCACTGCGAAAACAAAAAGAAGTAAGCTTGTCCAAAACTAGGGAGTGGGGCCAAACTATCGATTCGGAACATTTATCGGAAATCACAGAAGAAGAATTAGAGGTACGTTAAATTTTCACATCACATCGCATGCCACCCATACTATATGGCAGTAGGTACCTGGGCGAACGGTTTTGTTTGGTATTTTTACTTTTTATCCAACAATGGTAATTTAACAAAAAAGCAACTTATGGGTAAACTTAAAAAGCAAAACCCTATCTAAAAACAAAATTTTATCCAAATTCTTAGAGCCATTTCCGAGATACGCAAATACATATATATTTTTACAAGAATTGCTCGTTTAAATATATTAGATGTTATAAACAAAACATTGTAATTGTATACACGTTTTTAGTAGCTTTACTAAGTTATTTATATTATTATTTCCACACAGATAGTACATATGTTAGTTGATAAACAAAGTAGCATAATTATTTTAAATACTTGAGTTTCTTGCCGGCTCCTTTCGCCGGAAATGGACATTGTTAAATAGATTGTATTGACGATTCAAAAGTGTTCTCAGAAACCTACTTGCATAAATATTATTTGATTTATTGATAATTTTATGTATGCCGGCTACTTAAGTTAGAATTCCCCTGCCACTACAATATTTATAACAACTGTCGGCTTTTACGACCGATGTGAATATGACTGGGTCCTTTTATGTCATAAATAGTACTAATTGAGACTATATAAAAATGTGTTTCATAATTTGATAAACTAACTTTTCTGTAGAAACTAGTTATTAAGTATAATAATTAGAATATTTGTGTATAGGCATTTATAGGTTATATTTCATTAGAATAGATTTAAAACTAGGATCAACGATAGCGTTACCAACCTTTACAACCATAATGAAGAGGTGAAAAGCAAGCCCTAAAAATTCATTTGATCGAGGGCGGCTTAACACAGGAATTGTGACGTACGGTGCGTGGCAAGGCGGGGCGAAGCGCACCCGACTAGCCTATATCTTCACGTATGGTCATACGGTAGTAGTCCACCTAGCCAATAGGTTTGGTCGCTACGCCAAACAAGTCCTAGACGTTATCAGAATTTTCTTCAACATCAAAGGCGAATTTAATTCATGCATTATTTTTAATATCGTAACATTGGCGTTACCATTATTCGTATTAGACGGTAAAAATATCTGGTTTCGAGATAACCATGATATGTTTCCTTAACGATTATAGCAAAAATATTCAAATGATGTAAATCAGCTTTGAAGGTCAAAATGATCTTGGAACCAGGTTTTTTTTTTAAATAACGGGACTGGCCTGGTCTATTAATTAGTGTAAATAACACTAGGAAATTAAAACTTGTATCGTAAAACAATAGTGGTATCTTATCAAACTTGAATATTCACGTTATCTGTGATAAGCTTATTTAATTTATATTTTCAGGTGAATTATTCTCACGCAGCGAGATTACGAGGTTTTGTTAAGTTTGACTTGAAGTATCTAACACCATTCTTTACCAGGAAATTTACGCATCAGGTTAGATTAGTTTATCATATCTTAAAGATTTATAAAAAGTTTTTAACAAATAAAACGACCGGTTTCAAAAATATGAGAAAACAGTATAATGTGTAGGTAATTAAATAACTTTTTCATTTGAATTTTTTTAATAGCAAATAAGAAATTATACAGATTGATAATTTACTTACTTTTGGAAATTAAAAGTTAAATTTGAAAAATTATTGAAATTCAGTGAAACTTGCTGCTTTGGAATCATAACCGACTGACTCATTAAAAATGTATTTTAAACCTGACTCAAAATCTATATGCAATCTATAAACTTACATGATTACTTTTATTGTCACATTTTTTTAAATAGTTTTCAAATCACGACACTGATTAAACCTTAAATCTACAAAATTTCAAATTTACGATGAGAAATATTATACACATTTATGTATATGTTGCATAGACTAACAAAGCGAAAGACAGACACAAGGTCATTTTTGTTTACACAAATTGCAAATAGATTCTGTGTCCGGTTTACATGTAATCTCTTGAACGTGAGAATGAGGCGTGAAGTACTACATCGTTCGTCTCTTTTTCGTTTTGTATTAAAGTGAGTCAAACGTATAGATCTAAGGATTCTAAGGAGGTTCGATCGAAATTAAAAAAACCGTAAAGGATACGCACGGCGCCATACAACGGACCGTGCGAAAAACAGGTAGTTTTGTGCATAAGGGTACTTATTTTACCACACGTTTCGTTGTATGGTGCGTAATTTTGAACTTTCGAACAATGTATACAAGGTTTGTTAATGCATTTTTTGAGCAATATGTTATGAAAAAGACATTACGGTCGGACACAAAAATGATTTTAGCATTAATTTCGATACGAAGATTACTTATAAACGATTTTTCTACCAGTTTATAACACACGTTACGTGCATGGCACCAACTTCAAACTGGTGTTGTCGTTCAAAGGCTAAGAATGACGGATGTCGTTTCCGGAGGCTTTTCCTCTGTAGATGGCTAGCGAGGCCTATGGAGCATAGTAAATAAATGCGCAACATCCAATCGACTAATTTTCGCTAGTTCATATTACTAAAAGTTCCTTTTTGTTATCAGGAGTTGAAAGACTGCAAAAGTCAAATGACGGACCTAACGAATCAGTGGTATCAAGCAATTAGGATACTAAACGATCGGGACACGGATGAAGAAGAAATTCTACAGTCAAATTCTGTTACAAATTCTACAAGCAATTTACAAAGAGGTGTGTAATTAAACTCAGTGATATATAGCAAAATGTAAGTTTAACTTATGTATTTGAGTTAATTAATTAGCAAATTAATGTTATTAGGGTATATTTTTTCTTACTGCTTTACTAATTAAAGTTTTGAAACTAGTTTGAACAGTAAATTAAAGTTAAAACTAGTATGAACGGTAATTAAAGTTAAAACTAGTTTGAACAGTAATTGAAGTTGAAACTAGTTTTAACAGTAATAGAAATAATACCAAGTTTGAAAAGTGATGGATGAAAACTATTTTAAAGGTCACACCTTTATTACTTTAAAACTAAGATATACAATTCTGTGACTTAAATAATTGTGTTTAATTATAATAAATGATATAAGTTTATTTATAAGAGATTTATTATGATAAGAGAGCAGTATTTTGTGTAGATTTTTAAAATCAATTTTATTTTTGAGATTTTACGCACATTAAATGTGTTGCTGTTCAAATTTATTTTGATTGGATTTTTATTTTATTCTTTAAAGTCATGATTTCGTATGTTACTTACCAATTCTGATTTCTGGATAAGTCTAGGCTCAAAGTTGTTATTAAAATACTATTAAGAAGCTATACCCCCATCGCGCTTCATACAAGCAAGCATCAAAATATGCTTTTTTCGGTAGGTCATTGATTTTAAAAATTTTATAGATAAGATCCGAAGTTATTTTTCCAGATTTAAATAACTTCAAATATCGGGAGAACTTCCAACTTTGGAAGCTAATAACTCTCAAACTATGCACTTGTAATAATAGTACTTAAAACCCAAAATTCACATTTGAATGCCTATTCAACAACATCCCACAAACAATGGCCTAGTCCACAATAAAATTCACAATAAAGGTCATCTCTCTTATTTTTTTTTCTAAATTCCATATATACCCAACTTTCCATGTAGCGGTTTACATTAGACACACACATTATAAAGGTGCGCTTTTGCCATATAGCTACAGAACCCAAAAACACTGAGAAACCAATTTTTATTTCAAAATTATACATTTTGCCAAATAATCGTTTATTACGAATAATACAAACGAATC
The DNA here is from genome assembly GCA_946406115.1 of Apoda limacodes. Taxonomy (NCBI): domain Eukaryota; kingdom Metazoa; phylum Arthropoda; class Insecta; order Lepidoptera; family Limacodidae; genus Apoda; species Apoda limacodes. Next base: position 13,385,805 of record OX291557.1, read on the forward strand.
AAAAGACCAACATTTTTTAACAAATCATTAACATTTCGGGCTTTACGTAGGACGGTGGCGTATCTACTAAGGTATGATGTACCACAAAATATGTAATACTAGGTACCGACGAACATACATGGTTGAACGTACATACTTTATATTATATCGGAATTGAACAAGTTTTTAATAGAAAAGAGAAGCAATAAAACATTGCAAAAAAAGTGGGTGACAACACTTAGTTATTATTACTTAGAGAGAGACCGAATATGAAACTTACATAGTGCTAAAAAGTTACAACTATTATTATTCAAAGTTATTTTTAATAAAAAACTCTTTTTATAATATGTTTTTATATGAAATTAAATATTTTAATTTTAGTTTTCTTTTTGTTCAAAAATGCATAACAGAAGCCAATTTTATCTTTCTAATTTATTGTTGGTTCAAAAATAAAAAAATAAAATATTAGTAAAAGGGGCGCTTCATAGGGTTCTCAGACAAGCGCTGCCGAGGGTCGGAACGGCGGTGCAATCATTAAAAGGGTAGTTGGAAAGAGACTAATGAAAAATATAAAATAACCAGCTTTTGTTTTTATTTTTTGATTCGTGATTTCTTAATGTCGTTAATTTTTTATAAATGACAGCATAAACAGTACGAATTTCCTGACTAATCTTATAGAGTAATTTCATAAAAAATATAATTAAAAGTGTTTATATATAAATTATTGTATAAATATGAATGTGCAATTTTGTTAAGTCAGTGATTGTGATACTTAAATTACCTAAGTACATAAATGTATACAAAAAAATTCGTGTCATAATATAGCTGTGTTCTCTGGCGTTTGACAGCTTTTAGTATCATGTTATTTTGATATAAGGTAGCTAAATTGTATTGTAAAAATAAAATGACCTATGTTATGTCTATATGTGTATTAGGTGGTAGGCAAAAATAACAACGAGAGGCTATTTAGAAGCCTAATGCCGTGTTACACACAATGTTTTTCATCACATTTACAAGTATATAAATAAAAATATAAGATGAAAAAATAAATAAACTTATTTAAACCAATTGAAATAGCAGGAATAGAAGTAAAGATATCGCCACCGTTAAGTGGTGCTAGGTATCTGAAGAATTTATGAATCAAAAAGTTTTGGCTGAAGATAAAACTTGTAATTGCTCGCTTGACACGAGTTCATATCTTGAACCACAGATGGCGCTTAAATACAAACTTGATAGAATAGACAGTAAGTAGCGCGCAGTACGTTCATATGTCATTATCGCCCCTGGGTTCTATGAACTCCCGCTTTGCCATAAAGAAAGTAAAATTTATAAGAAAAGAACCCGTGAGAGTAATTAAGGTCTTAGCACTCGCTTTACCTGCACGTAATGACACAGTCCACGAGTAGTGTGATGAAAAAGATATAGCACAAGTAGGTAATTACCTAAAAGTTATAATGTTCCATAAGTTTGCATTCTTTATACTCGTTAGCAAGTTTACTTAATATTTCAATTTAATGTTATTTGTAACTACGTTCCTACCTGCAGTACCTCTAGAGTTCAAGACCGAAAATTGTAGGAACTAACACATTTCCCACAAATTCTTAATAAAACTTTATAACGAGTATCGACTGTGCAAACTAGTAGGTTCCGTCAGTGTCTCCGACGCTTGCTCAAACGATACGAAGACGCCGACTGTTCAAAGATTACAATACTTAGTCTAAAATAGCAATATTGTATGTACAAAATACTCCTTTATGTATACCGTAGCCTATGGACGCTTGTAACACCAGGGGCATCACTCGCTGATGTGCTTTGACATTTTTAAGCCATTGTTATTCTTAATATACGCTGGCAATAACAAATCAAAATGTCTTTTTTATCTACATCACCATCCTCTAGTCTAGCATAATATTTAGAAAGTCACCGTCGAATACAGCGAAACTATAATCGTTGTTCAGTCTTGGCCTGTTGATGTTTTAAGTTGTTTTATGCAGAAGTAACACTACCTAAGAGTATTGACCATGATTTATTTTGGATCTAAGATCCCTATGTTAGACTTCGTCATAGTCTAAAATCATACCAATCATACGTGCATACAAATACCGAGTAGTTTAATAAATCCCTAGGTACTTAATATTATAAGATTAAACGTTCCCTTTTTATTATAAATTGTTAACTACCAACATAAATAATAATGGTATTCCGTCCCAAATCATAATATATAATATCCAATAGTCTCGCCGTACATCGGCCACAAAACGGACTCTGAAATCCAGATAACTTTTTATCATCATCATATCAGCATATTTTGGTCCATTGTTGGAAATAAGCCTCCCTCTCTCCGGTCCCGCCATTACCGGCCACTCTTTAAAGTCGTCGGTTCATCGGGCTGGAGGGCTTCCTATGCTTCGCCTTTTCGTACGCGGTCTTCGCTTTAGGGCACGTCTGCTCCAACGGCTACCGGTCCTCCGACAGACGGTGACCAGCTCACTGCCTTTTCAGATTGCTGATGCTGCGAGCTATGTCGTTGAGTTTAGTTTTGTTTCGGATTGATCCCTTAGAGACTCCAACCATAGCTCGGTCCATCTTACGCTGTGTGACTTTGAACTTGTGGATCAGCCCAGCTGCAAGTGTCCAAGTCTTGGCAGCGCAAGTCATGACAAAGCCTCTCCACACTCGCGTTTCAGGCCGCGAAGTTTGCGCGAATCGCGGCAAGAACTGCAAGTCCACATTCACGGAGGTTCGCGCCTGGTTTACAGTATAGTTCGCACGCTTGACAAAGATGTACGGCGAAGTTGCTGCTGTGCTGTACTTATCGCTTTTGCGGTTTAAAAACCTAAAAATGTCAGTTCCAATTCATTTGTCTAATGCACGGCCGCTTTAAGCACGATAAAATTGTTAACAATGACAAAACAGACACCTTTTACAACCCGCAAATTATAATTATGTGTTGCCATTACCAGGAACAAACCCGAGACCTCACTGTTTTCATTTTGAGTCCTGAAAAATTTTAAGAATGAGTTTTTGTTTTAACAATTTGCTATTCTAGACATAATCTTCGTGCTTACTACATGCACATAAAATATGTAGATGTGATGTAGGTTATTTGTTTGTATCTATAAGTGTAACTTTAATATTTAACTTAAACTTGACATGTTCGCAGCTTTAACTTATTAACCTAGAATAAATTATGTACCTAAGCTAAATTCATATTATAAAGTTATATTTATAAGTTATATGGTATGTTGGTTTATAGAACTATACTATTCATCAGTTAATTCTGTAATTTCGAAACACCATACCCATATATATAATATTTTAAATGGTACTGTCCTTCAAAGGAAATTCATCAATTTCTAATATACCTGTATGAAATTACTGTGTGCTTCTTTATCTTGTTTCTTCATAATAAAATGGTATGAGTTCAAGAGGAGAGTTCGTGCGTTTGGATCGTCGTTCCAGAACGCATGTACTTTAGGTTGTGTTTCACTTAGTCGGCTTACTTTCAAATGGTCCACGTCCGGGCATGGGCGTAGCCAGCTTTTGGATGGGGGGGGGCAGGCCTGATAGAAAATGTCATTTTAATATAGTAAACATGTTCATTTTGAGCCAATTCCTTCAGGTAATGGGCACCTAGGTGGGAGCAGCTGCCCCCCCTGCCTGTACCTCGCTACGCCCATGCGTCCGGGGATATCGGTATATATCTGTGTAGTACCTGCCAGTAAAAATAACAGTACTGAAATTCTATACCGGACAAATTGCTGTACTGATATATTCCTTTTTTTTTTTTTTTTTTTTTCTAACTACTGGCTACTGTTGTTGGCCGCAGATGGCCTTTACAACTACACGCGGACTAACTTTTGCTGCGGTGCTGCTTGCACTCTTCAGCGAAAAGTTGGGGTGATATATTCCTTTATACATTTATCTTATTTCTGTACTGAAATGTGCACGCGCCGTGAGGCCGCGTTGTGGGAAGAGGATGACGGGCCGGAGAGAGCATTGTTACCTGTGCTTAAATGAATAAGGGCATCAATAATATCTGTACTTAATTTTATTGCACCCAAATATAAAGGCCTTACAGAAAAAAAATTGCTCCCATATTTATGCTGGTGTTCGGTCCCCAGTTCACGTTTTATAAAACTAAATCTCTCATTCGGTATTATAAATTATTTTTTTCAGGTATTATGTCCTACTTTATTTTTGAATACGGTTTAGAAATAATGATATTTGCTCTAGTATCTTGTTGTCTATACTTAATCTGGGGATATGAGAACTCGGCCTATTGCAAATCCGACCAAGTGCAAACAAATGGTATTGTATAGTCACTCAGAGTGAACATGTCCATAGCTACAACAATAGTAGAGTGTGCAATATTATATTATTTACCTGGTTACTTACACAATATAGGTAGGTACTTAATTAGTGGCACAGTGATATAGAGTATTTGCATGTGTACAACATTTGTATTTTAATTGAGTATTTATTTATTTATTGATGAATTAAAGCAATGCAACTTAAAAGTATTTGATTTTGGTACTTCCTGACGACCTTCGGTACTATGAACAGACATTTTTTGGGTGGGTATATTTCACTGTCACTTATATCGCCTTATTCGTTCTGTCTATCAAGATTAAATAAATATTCCCCCCAAGTTTGACGAAATGGCCTAAAGTTCAATTTTACCCACATTTGTTTGAAAATGTATTCAAAGTAAAGCGACGTCAGGCTTGGTCAGTAATTTGATGGGTGACCGCTTAGCGGCACACTTTTTGTTTGTAAATTACGTTAATAGTGGTATGTACAGAACCCTCGGTGCGCGAGCCCGACTCTTTTTTTTTATATTGTATTGACACATGAACCAATTTGATTTGATGAATCTGGTCATGTAATACAAAATTTGGTTTTGTTATTTGATTAGTTTTTAAACATATTTTGGATAATTCAATGATATAAAATTTTGCTATTCTTATGACAATAAAAACGGGGAACCAACAATAAAAAAAATTATGATATGGTAAGTAAACAATTCCTTTATAACTTTATTATTAGTGCATGAAGTTGGATATCAACGGAACTAGCTGAAACCCTGAAATTTGTTTCGCTTTAGTTAGCCCCCCTCTTCCTTTTCCCTCTCCTTCCCTATTGTGTCCTTTCCCCCCAACTTATTTACTGTGAAAACATGAACTTTTGCTTATCAATTTTTATTTATATAGATTAATAACTTGCCCACAGCGCCAGCTATCAGGTCCATCTATTATTAAAAGATTGTATTAATTAAGAAACCTCGGGTGTGTGTGAATGGTTTATTCTTAGTGTGCGAGTTTGACTTGCACTTCATCAGTTTTTGTCTTTTATACAAACATTGTCCTGACAAGAACACAACGAAAAGAAATTAGCCAAATCAAATGAGCAGTAGGCCGATTCTACTAAATAACTGCAACTGCACTGCTGCGTGACGTGTGTCGAATGGTCAAGTTTTGTTGTTGAATTCTTATATGCGATTCTACTACAGTTATGTTGCAGTAGTTCTGCAGTTAATGAGTCGCTATTCTATTAATATAACTTAAATACTGCTGCATGTTTTCTGCAATATAATTGTATTTTGATGAATTATTTTAACATTTGAACGGGGCGATGGCTAAAGTTATATGGCAGTTTTGCTGAAGGAAATCTAAAGCAACTTTTGCATCTTTAAATGATAAAAAAATGATTGGATTACTGTGGGACGCATTTGTGGGATGACAAGACAAGAAGGAAATTCCCCAATTCAGCAAATACGACGCAGTCAGCCAAGGGCAGGGTTGGCTGATCCATTTGTCTGCCTAACAGAGACAGCTTTTATAAAAAGATAAAGGTTAACCAATGGGCTGACTTAAGACTTAATTATTATTTTGAGACCTCACATTGCAGAAGAATCAAGAAGGCTCTATAAGCACTGCACTGCACCTGTATGACTCAAATGACAAGCGTTAATGTGCAGCTGCAGTTTTTTAGTAGAATTGACCTACTGTTCTCCAGTGATAATCCATACATGTTGTGGCGACACATTGCAAAGGCCTACATTCAGCAGTAAACGTCTTCCAGTTGAAACATTGATAGTATTTTCCTTGCAAACAGGTTCCTTAATGGATTTTAAAATTAAAAGTAAACCAAAGGATCAAGTGGGGTGAAAATAAAAGGATCCTAAAAAGGTTCAGTTACAAAGTATAGATTTTGACTAGTAATAAGTTAAAACCTAACTTTGTATAACTGCAAAAAATTTCAACTTATCTCTGGATGAAGTGTGAAATATGAAAAAATTTCAGTTTTTTATAATTTATTAAGCTGTTTCTGTTAAAATAAGCAATTATAAATTTTTTATTTTATTTCACCTTTAAATTACTTTAACATAAAGTTCATTCTACAATGTGAAAGGTATCTATGTTTGTATATTAATTTAAAATATTACACAATACAAACAGGGCAAAGTACCTAAAGTACTTCTTCTTCTACTAAAGTACTTCTAGTTAAGCCAATATGTAATATTTAGGCAAGATTTAGAAATAGGTGTTTGAGCCAGAAATTTGCCCCTACCCTTGTTATAGAATTGCTAATCCCCTTTGATACTTATTACAAAATATAATAAAATTTATGTCACAGGTATACTTCTCATATGTGTTAAGTATCTAGGATGAAGTTATCTTCCTGCGGATTGACAAAAATAAATAATTATATACTAGCAGGCTATAGGTAGCATCATAGAACATGGGTTTGATGTTAAAAATAGTGATATTAGATTATTATTGTATTATATAACTAAGGGGCCATCAATATTACAGAAATTTATGCAGCATATTAAATGGGCGACCCCGAAGTAGATTATATCAACCCCTTTGTTTAAGCCACAATAAAATTGATATCATTTATCCTTATTTTATTCATCTTCATTTTCCAAATTGATATGGCTACCAAATTTGCTATACAAGTGGGCCTTCAATTCACTCATTTGTGATTTCAGTTCTTCACATTTAACTTCTAGCTCATGTATTTCCATTTCTTTTTTAGTCTTCGCTTCTTCTAAAGATTTCTAAAACAAAATTCATGTATGTCATTTTGCAGTCAAAAAGTCTAAACATTGCAGTTTTTTTTTATTAAAAAATGTCCATTAAAAATTTGTACATTGCAACTTTTCTGGCCTGCTGAGCTTGGGTGTTTCATTGCTAGTGTTGTAAAAAAAATTTGTGTCGTCAAACAAAATTTGTATTCTAATCTGTCGTTCCAAAAATCACACATGCCACATCATAAGAACATGCCCACAACTTAATTTGATAACAATCAAAATAAATATACGTTTTCTCAGATCTAGAACATTTACCACAAGTGGTTACTCAATACTAAATACAATAAACTAAATGGAGGCACACTCTTTTGTACACTGTAATCCTAAACTCACCAATGTGTCTTCCAAATTTTGGCAGACGAACACTTCACCTACAAGGTATGGTATCTTTTCTGTATCATCTGCTAATGATAGTTCTTCAACAGCTTCTTCCAAGTTTTTCATATCATTCTGTTTAATTTTTAATTCGTCTTTAAAATCATCAGACTTGGCATTAAGACGTGCGAACTTATTGATTTTTTGCTGATCTTCGTAGGAAATGTGCACATCTGAATCCTAGAAGGAATAGCTGATAGTGTTAAACTTAATATTTATTATATTTAACTAAGTACCTTTTGTTTATGGACATACCGGTCGAAATGTGCCTTTTCCTGAATTTGCCATTATAAATATTTATAATCTCTGCGAGTTTATTTTATAATATATTATAGGTTACTTAACGTCTTAACGTAGTGATTATTTACTCTATGGGTTACTTTAAATTATTAACTTCCAGTGTGACCATCTCAAAAATAGCTAATCTGCCCGACACTGGCAAAAAATCTGCCAAAATCTACCAAACTCGACTCCAGAAAATGCCAAAAATCTGCTATCATATTACTGTCACCATAAAGACGGGAATGTATAAATACAAAACGCACTTCTAAAAATATTACATACATACGGGTGAAATTAATAACCTTTGTAGCTTTGCAAATGCAACATCAGGATCCTCCTTAGCCCTGGAAATCTGAGGAAGAAGGGAAGACTCGTATTTTCTTTTCAGCATGTACAGATTAGCATAGACACAAACACAACTGCATACATTAAAGGTTCGCGCACATTATGTCGGGCCGCAGCGGAGCGGAGCGGGCCGCAGCGCACCGCAAAATGCTTGCTTAGCACATTAGTGACGGGTCGGGTCGCCGCGCATTGACGGATTTTGAGTATAGTGTACTGCCAGACATCCATGCATCGGTACGTTATTGATAGCTAAATTGAACACGTGCGCACCTGCACGCCAATCCGCTTGCTATAGCACACTGTGTCGGGGCGCAGCGGGGCGGGGTGGGCCGCAGCGCACGAAACAAAAATCCGCGGCGGAATATGCGCGCTCGCTGTCCCCCGTAATAGTGTGCTATAGTTCATATAATATACATACGAGCGATTTGAGCGGATTTTTGCGCTGCGACCCAATCCAGTGCGGCCCGATATAATATGCGCGATCCTGTAGGGCGCAGTCCTCGAGGTTAACCACAAAATACCACGTATTAAATTAGTTTAAGTTAATAGTTATATATAACCACTGATGACCAAATGAAGTCATAACCACGGTCCCGGTACTTTAATCTAAAATAATCCACCTTAAACCAATTTTTTAACCACTGTCAAATTTCGACTACTAGTCCCAGTGATTTGCTATAACTTTTAACTTTATTTATACATTACATAAATAATCAGTCATCAGTGGTTAAATATGGTCATGGTTTTTCGTCCCGGGATCGCCCTCTTAAACTGCATGAAGAGAATAACGTGACAAGACAACAAAAAAATATTGCAGCCTCGATCAATTATGTTATAAAAAATAAACCTCATGTCTAACTATTTACCATTCAGAATCATATGGCGTTACCTACGCGAATTAACAGGAAATCCCCGTGTTGTCTGGCATAATACAAAAGTTGCCAGCTCAGTATGTAAAATAATCTTCTACCAAATAAGTCATAAAAAAACTGGTTGCCTGTAAAGTCGGTATACGGGCGAAAGTTTTACGTGACAATGATTTTATGTCTGTCTCTCTCGCTCTTAGGCGGGCGCGTGCCTCTCACTCGCTCTCATTGTGAGCGCATAACGTGAGCGGAGCGTAACGCAGTTTCTTGAAGTGTCACCCGGCAAACCAATTTATAAGACGTTGTCACGTCAAAAAAGTATCTAATAGTAATAAGACATAGAAAATTATAAGTTTTCTATATGTATAAAAAAAAAATTAGGGGTTCTTTGAAATCTGTCAAGTTCTGCCACTTTTTTAAATTGTCAGCTTGTTCTGCCAGATCTGAAAATGAGGAGCGAAATCTGCCACAAATGGTCACCCTGGGGGCTGAGACTTCTCAAATTTAGCGTCGCGAAAAAAAGAATAGAATCGAACAGAATAATTGGGCCTGTTTTTGTAGCTTGCAATTTCTCGCAAATTTAGCAAATTTCGCAACTGACAGCAGGATAGCAAATAGATTTTTCAACAAAACAGTAAGAGACAGCACGAAAGCAATTGCAATCGTAACAGCTAAAAAATCACACCTCTCAATCTCATCACAAATCTATTGTAGATATTTATTATATTTTGATAGATTTTAATTATTTTGTTAATTAGGTATTTAAATGTGGTGTTTGTATTCAATATTTGTATTATAGGTATTTATTTGTCTTTGATATGAAGAAATATACCTACCTAAATAAAGATGCTTATTAGGTACCTATATTGAATCTTTAATTATTGTTATATTTTTACATCATAAGCAACATTCTGTAATTAAATATGATGGTGTTATTAAAAATCTATGTTATAAGTATTAGTCTTATTTCTTATTACTCAGGTTCATAGTAAATGTATAGCCATATTTTCGTTACTAGAAAGCTAGAATGTTTTTACAAAAATATGTAATATTTCCCCACGATATATTTAAGATAAACAAGGTATCTACTTAAAACATAAAAACATTTTAATATTCAATACAATAAATACCTATATTCTGAATTTTAAAATCAACGATAAGTAAGTTAAATGAAAATAAATGTAATAATATCATATGGGACTTAAATAAAAAAGAAACACTACATTCCATAGTATAAACAAAAAACAAAATCATAAGCGATTTTCGATAATTGGCACAAATAATGTAGAGTTTTCCAGCCGATGCCCACGATATAGCGATTTCGATACATGAGCAATAAGTCTACCACTATTGTTTCGAAAACGCTTATTCTAAAGCGATACTGCACGATTTTTCTATTGTAACTTGTCTAGGTCCCTGTTCACTTCATTTGACACCTATTTTTTTAAATTTTCGGTTCATCATGAAACTCAACAGGCTTATAGGAATTAAATTTACCATAGCCTGGTTAGCGTTGCATTATACTTCAGCTTTGTCATAAAAATTATGGTATTTGGTGTGGAATAATAATAGTCTTATTGAGCATCGTTGTTTATTGTTCGTTAATCCTCTATGTCTTTGCTGCATAATATTCATAATGTTCATTAAGTCCGCGAATTTGATTTGATTTTGTTTGATGGTGACAAAAAGTTACACGAAGGTGCTTATAAGAACCGCCGAACAGCTAGCTCGTAATCAGCTTCAACTTTCTGCACTCTTACAAACGTAAGGGTTGACGTATGCTTAGTTATAATTTTTGGATTGGAATCAACATTTTTTTTAATAAATTTTTTTAATTTAGAAAAAGGCAGCTTTACACAGTTTTTATATTGCGTCTTGTGTAAAGCTATTTGTAACAAAATCCTGTATATTTCAGTAAACATTGATATTATAACTGTCTAGATAGGCAGCTATAATTAAAACATAAAACAACTTTAGAACCGAGATTTTTTTTTTGACTAGCAAGTAGTTTACATAACTAGAGGTAACTGTAACTAGATATATCGTTAACAAGTGACATCAGCTAGCCTCGATTTAGTTTTTTACCTAAATGCCTGTGGAAACGTCACCATTATCATATCAGCCTTCAGTCTACTGCTGTAAATAGGCGTCACCTCTTTGTCTCAACAGTGTGCTGTTCTGTGTCGCTTGAAACCAACGCAACGACTCCCCGCAACGTACAGAAGAACATCCATCCTTCTGGTGGGCGGGGTCCCGTGATGCGGTTTCCGGTATTCGGTCACCACTCGATAACCTTTTATCCCCATCGACCATCGGTTATTCGGTGGTGTCGGCCACGGTTTAGATTTTTGTTCACGTTCCAAGTAGCGGTGGTTCGAACCCCGTGCCAGTGAATTATAAAATAACTAAGTCTAACGCAGTTTGTACGTAGAGAAAACTGGCCAAGTTCGAGTCGGACTCGCGCACGAATGGTTCCATACCATTATCTATAAAACCGGCAAAAAAGTCACGTTTGTTGTATGGGAGCCCCCCTTTAATATTTGTTTTATTTTAATTTAACTATTTATTTTTAAAGTAAATATATACCCAAATATTCTGTGAATATTTCAAGCGTCTAACTGTTGCCGTTATCAATATCGAGCAAAAACGAGCAAAAAATTCACGGTTGTTGTTTGGGAGCCCCCTTAAATATTTATTTTATTTAATTTTTTAGTATTTGTTTCCGTAAAAATTTCAACTGTCTTACTATCACGGTTTATGATATACAGCCGGGTGACAGACGGACAGACGGACGGACAGCGAAGTCTTAGTAATAGGGTCCCGTTTTGTACCCTTTGGGTACGGAACCCTTATAAAAAAGATGTTCATTACAAAATGAACATAAGCTGTTGCAATAAAATAAAACGTTTACTTAATTTGATTACTACATTTTCAGTTCCTCAACTCGTTGTTGGCTTGAGTACATAAAAAAATCTTCCAAGTGCGAGTCGGAATCGCGCACGAAGGGTTCTGTATCATTATCTATAAAAACGGCAAAAAAACACGTTTGTTGTATGGGAGCTTCCCTTAAATATCGCACTTGGCCGGTTTTTTTTTTGATTACGTTAAATTAAAAGCTTCATTTTTATCTTTAAGGGACTATAGATTTATAATTACAACTTTATAATTCCATCTCCACGCGCTCCTGAGAAAAAAGGGTCTTTACAGACCGACAGACAGACGGACAACGATGTGATCCTATTAGGATTCCGTTTTTCTTAGCAGTACGGAACCCTTAACATCTAAATCTATTAAAAAAACTAGACTGTGTATGGTACATAGACAACTTATAAAAGTTAAGTTATATAAAAGTAAAAAATATTTAGAAAAAGGTATAATATACAAATTTATAAAAGTCATGGCAATGTCATGTAACCACCACATTTTTTTCATCTTCAGGATTTTGCTTTGATTTCAGGGTTTAGTTTAAATTCTAAGGTTTTTTTCAGTGTCTTAAATATTTGTTTTATTTTATTGCACGCCTCATAAGCGGAGCGGTGAGGTAGTGCTCTACTCTCGACATGTCAAAAAACCCAGTCTTTCGAAACTTAAATGACGTTTTTTTTTAATATAACACTTACAGGATAATATGAGTGCACTAATATGAAGTTAAATAATCTGTCTAGCACATATGGTACATTTTATAAACAATTAATTTGTTTAATATAATAAATAATAACATTAAAACTTATCATTCTTGGACGTCCGTGAGTCTGTGGTTATGTGACCATGTATGTGGCAGAGAAATTGGTCGAAAAATTCATCTTACCGGAATACTTTTGTTTTTAATATATAAAGTATTACACTGTGCTGATTCCTAGTGAATATTAGCGTTCTAAATACTGTCGTTTAATTATAATTAAAAAAAAACTTATAAACCACTGTATACTGTATATCTATAAATATATTTTTTATTTTTATTTTATAGTATATTTTTTCCTCACCTTATTTGTTATTTTATTTTAAAAAACTTGAGTTTTTGTTTTAGATTTTTTTTTTAATGTGAATGGCCGCTATGAGGCGTGCACTTTTGGATTTTCCAAATTTTTAATTATTTATATTCAAAGTGAATACATACCTAAATATTCTGTGAATATTTCAAGCGTCTACCTGTTGCCGTTTGCCATTGCTCGATATTGTCGAGCAAAAACGGGCAAAAAAATCACGTTTTTTGTATGTGAGCCCCCTTAAATATTTATTTTATTCTGTTTTTTAGTATTTGTTGTTATAGCGGCAACAGAAATACATCTTCTGTGGAAATTTCAACTGTCTAACTACGGACGGACAGACAGCGGAGTCTTAGTAATAGGGTCTCGTTTTGAACATTATTTAATTTACACTTATCTTAGCCCACCACGGTAAGAACTTCAAAATTATTTTGACTTACGTAGGTGATTATGACCAAGGATAAGATGGATCAAACGAACGGACTTAAAGTGTTTTCTGGGCTATACGGGAACCTTAATATCTTAGCAGCAGCTTTTCCCTCACTATTTTCACACATGGGCGTAGCCTTTTGAGCTAGGATGGGGCAGACCAGGCTAGGGTGAGGCAAATCTGTTAGAAAATATTATTTTCATATGGCAAAAATGTACTGTATAGGCAAAATTTTTCGAGGTTATAGGCTTTTTGGGTAGTCTAGGTTGGGTCAGCTGCCCCAACCTTATTGTTTTTGACTACGCCCATTTTCACAAATTTCACATGTAAAAATGATACCATTGACAACCCAAAACTACAGCTAGTTTTTATTTTGAAATGGTCGTCTATTTCTATAGCATTATTGAAGTGAAAACTTCTTTAGCGGCGCTGTGCACTTTTTTAGTGATGGGTAAAAACTGTTAAACTCGCCTCAGGTCACGTGTCCTGATCGAAAATTCGTAAGATGTCACTCGCGTTAGGACAAGTGACCTTTATTTACATTAGGTTAGTTTTTATTTTTAGTATATGGCGATTATGAGTAGTACAGGGAGGTTGGATATGGGATTTTAATTCTATGACAGATTGAGCTGTCAAATATACAACGTCAAAAAAGTAAATAAACAAAAGTTATTATTTTTAATAAATAAATATGGATAAGAAGTGATGGGAAGTATAAAGCGAGTATGTTTTCACTTCTGCCGGCACTCCCGGAGTGCAACCCGTTTTTTATAATACCTAGTAATATTATAACAGTATTTTTGATAACGCCACGACAACCAATTTCCTGTAAAATAAAGTGTTCAGTTTGCGCAATTTTGACTTTTAATTTAATCTGCCCGAAAGATCGTCCTCACGCAGAAGGCATTGAGTAGTAAATGCACATGTGCAGCACGATTGAGGTATATTACCTTTCGAAAGTTGTCCTACAAAACGAAAAGTTCGTTTAATATTGTTTACATTATCTTTACATATAGAATACAGTTATTATTATTTTAAACATATAAAATGCTTTGTCCTGAATGACTGACGGATCAACGCACAGCCTAAACCGCTGATCGTAGAGACCTGAAACTTGGAGGGTGTGTTCTTTGTATGACGTAGGCATCCGATAAGAAAGTATTTTCCGAAATCGAACTGATAACCGATAGGCAAGAAAAGTTCTCGAGTGGCGACCACGGATCGGAAGACGCAGCGTGGTATGGCCTTTTCCAGGTGGACTGACGATTTGTTTAGAGCTGCAGGAAGCCAATGGACGCGGGCGGTTCGGGACTGGCCGTTGTGGTGACATATGGGGGAGGCCTACGTTCAGCAGTGGACATCTTCCAGCTAAAACGAACATAAATTCTCTTTGTCTTTATCTGTTAGGTCGATTAAGTATATTAGATGCATGGTAGCTCTTAATTGAATCAGCGTTTGGGTTTTACATGTTCTTTATTGCTAAAAGGTTGTAACAACATATTGTCGCAGGGCGGTGCGAAGCTAGGGCTAGACCTAATGCACAATTATTTTTCTTTGCGGAACTTCTTTCGTGGTTAATAGGTTTTGATATGTAAGTATTCTTCGTTACTGGCAGTTCGTATAGTTTATACCGCTGTATTGGGCCAAGTCTTATTTCAATATGGAAAGTTGTCAATGTCTTTGTTCGTGAAGCCATTTAGTTGTTTTGTCAGACATAAAGTGATGAAGTATAAAGAACAAACATTATGTGACCGCCCGGTTATTCCGACCCCACCACAGTGCGCCTACTCAACTCAGACAGGCCGCTTTGCCATTCACTTGCACACATTTCTACATCGAACGTTGGAGATCGCGCGCGCCACACTAACAAATACTTTTTTTTATTGTGAATAAAATTTCCTTGTGATGGAAAAGGAGCATCAGCCGGAGTCAATGGCTACTATCACCATGAAACCGGAATACCCACCGTCTGAAGTATACAGTACCTCGGAACCGCCACCGGTATGTCCTATCCCTATTCTGTTATTCATTTTAAATGCTAAAGAAATATTTAAATGCCTACACGTCTATTCAATGGATCGTTCCCACCAATAAGCTCGTGGTTTCAAGTTGCCTCATTTTAATGCAATGGGCATTGCTCGGTTTACCAATAAAACTCTTTGTTAAATGCATTTGTTTTTTAGCTTAAATAAGTTTCGTTCTTGGCACAAATAAGCAAGCAAAAACTTGATTTTCCGTGCCTTTCACCACTAGCTAAGTTACGAAAACTTTAGAAGTTAGACACTGTAGGTTACAAATAAGATCTAGATTTGCTTGTCAAATGTTTTAATTGTGCTAAATATTTTAATTATTATTTGTTTTTTGTGCGCTTAGAATTGTTTTGGACTTAATGAGTATGAACTGAAGTAAACATAGAAGAGTATTGTGATTGACAGTATTGGGTAGGCACTGGGGAAAGTTATGTGCCCTTATAGGTAACCCAGCCCGTTACCTGTAATTGTTAATAATAATAATAAAACATAGAGAGTGTGAGTTTGTTTCTTTGTATAACTACGTGTCGGAAATTTTCCGAGCAGCTGAGCCGAGTTAAAAACAATATTTACTGCTTTAAAGCTAGTTTCATTTCTTTAGACGGATATAGGCGATATAGGATTAGTTTTGTTCCTAAATAGTTTAGGGTTCCGTAAAATATGGCAACGAAGTCGTGTTGAATTTGAGTGCTTGTAATAAACAAATATATAAACTTAACCGTTTTATTCATAGTCACCCCAGTGGGTTGTATTTGTTGCTTCTTCCTCGAGCGGTGGGTTTCCACCCTGGGTCTGTTTCTGTGATTTCATTATCGTTTTTTTATTTTGTCACTAATTGTTCGAAATGATGCCCACGGCTACTTTCTACCATTGAACCGCTCGCCATCGGCACGGAATTCATTCTCACACTTTAGAACCGAAAAGGTCGCGTACAGTGCGGTTTCAGAGAAATTTCCTCCCGCGAACGCTTGGGTTGTGGAATGAGCTTCCTGCCAAGGTTTTCTCTAAGGACAGTATGAGGTTCTTCAAGAAAGAAGTTATTGGATTTTTGAAGGGTCGGCAACGCGTGAGTGATAATTCTGGTGGTGCAAGCGTCTATAGGCCACGGTGACCGCTTACCATCAGGCGGACTGCTTGTTTACCATCTTAGAGGTAATGACATTGACAGATAGACCTGTGTTAAAAATTGGAACCATTATTGCCTTCATCAGGAATGCATTTGGTGGAAACTTTCTAAACTGTTCAAAACTTTTTTTACCCTATCAGGCTTAAGGCAAATAAGCTTACGGTCTGCTTGATGCTAAGCAGTCACGGTAGCCTATTTTTTTATACCGTTAAGGTGGTAAACAAGCTTACGGTTCACCTGATGTTAGGCGGTCACTGTAGCTATTTTTTTTGTATACCGCTACGGTGGCAAACAAGCTTACAGTTGTCACCGCAGCCTATGGACGCTAGTAACACTAGTGGTTTTATTCGCGCGTTGTCGACTTTTAAAAATAGATTTTTTAAAAACACAGGAAACCATGATTTTATTTAAATAGGTAGGTACTTATATAGATAAATGCGATGAGACTAACATTATTGTATGTTGTATAAATTGGCAATTTCTCTTTGTAAGTGGATTAAAACGTGGTTGCATAGAAGTGCTGGGAACTTATTGCGAAAAGTCTCGAACACCCCAGACTCAGGAATTCAATAGAAAAAAGGGAAGTAGTACCTGTTTAGAAACCGTACAAGTAAGATACATTTCAATCATCAAGTTATTTGGGGATATTCAAACACCCCCGACATGACATGCGACTTTGGTGTTTCTCAGCTCCCCAATGAGGTCATTTACGTAGAGAATGAAGAGGTCCGGAGAGGTCAGCCCACCCTGGCGTACACCGCAGTCTAGCTTGTACTCACTAGAAGTCGAGTCGCCCCACCGCACATAGTTTAGTTGGTTACCATACCAGTACCTCACCAAGTCTACCACACTTCTGGCTACGTTTGACCTGAGAAGTTTTCCCCAGAGAAGCTTAGCATAGTTCACAAGGTCGAAAGCTTTGCTCAAGTCAAGAAAACACGGTAGATAGACGTGTCCCTATCAACATAATGCCTAACGACGCGACGGCTGAGTATGGCATCGTCAGTAGAGAGACCAGGCCGGAAACCAAACTGCGCATCATCAATGTTAAGCTTGCTCACGATTTTTGGCTGCAATAATCGCTCAAGCACTTTGCCCACCACAGTACCTAGAGATATAGGACGGTAATTAGCCACAGATAGCAGATCACCCGTTTTGTTCTTAGGAATAGGAACCACGACAGTCTTCATCAGGGCATTCGGGAGATATCCGTACCTACTACACAAGTTATACAGTGTGCATAGCCTGGCGTAGATTGTCTCACCGGCATATAAAGTTAAAGTCCTGAGTACACTTTTTGACGTGAAAAAAATATTTTTTTTCGTTTTAGTCCAATTAAATAATATACTGATATAATAATTTGCCTTTTAAAACTGTTAGAAAAAAAAATATTCTAACCCTCTATTTTTGGGCTTAAATTAAAATTGTTTGAAAAACTAAGAGTGATTATTCTATTCATTCTTATTTCATAAAATATATATTAATATGACCAATTGAATTTGCTAATTTCATAGTTCTTAACAAATATTTAAATTTAATACCGACAATAAACCGAGAAAATCGAGCTTTTATACATGCGGTCACGTGCCAGCGCCTATCCTACGCGGAACTGTGTCTTTTTGTATGCTTTAATAGTGTAATAGATCTTTGTACACTAGTCAAAATGGAACGATTTTGCTAGTGTGTGCAATAGCCTTAAAATAATAGGTCTAAAATGTTTCGCTACTTGGAGCTCTTCCTATATATTTAAAAAGAACACGTTTTAAAAGTTATTATAAACTTTTTTTAAAAAACTATAATTTTTTGAAATCAACAAAAAATACATAAATCATCATTGTTTGATAATTTCAAAAATAAAATAAACAGTTTTTTGTAATTTTTATATTGCGATTTCTATAAGTATATAAATATATATATATATATATTCTCCAAGAAGCATAAGATATTTAGAGCTATTATTTAAACATTTATGCTGTTTTCAATGGAGGCAATGCTATGGAATTTCAAAAAAAAATAAATTAACGAATGCCTATTCTTTTATTGAATAAACTTAAAAGAATTGGCAACGCAACTTTATTATTTTATTATGTGTAGAATATATACCATAGTTTAGTTAAGTTTTTAAATTGATATTTAATACTATATAAAAAAAATATTTTGGGTTTTGTACCCACTTTCTTTAGACGCGGCGCGCCCATGACAAAATTTTCTTTAAACTTTTATCTCAGTTACAAAATATACATTTATCTAATGAAAAATTAAGAAAATTCAATTATTTCTGAAGGACATACATAAAACACTTAGTTTAGGGGATATACCTAAATAGAGTCCGCTCCCGGTGGCACGGCGGGCCAAAAGCGAGTGATTTATAAGCAGCGCTGAAGCACCCTTTGCTTCAACGTTATTCATAGCAACCTATAGTAAAAAAATGAGGTTTCATTGGACTTTCTGTTGTGCCTTTGTGCTTGGACGATCGTGACTGCTTATACTTGTCAAGTGTACACAGTAGCGATTCCCAGCTTTTTTATAGATTTACTAGCTTTTGTATATGACACCACTCCACCTTAATTCGATAATCGGTGTAGGATTGCTGAGGCAGCTTCTTGAATATAGTTAGGAAATTTGCTAAAGCAAGTTAAGTCATAGTTATTCCTTAGGACGAATCACCTACCCTATGTGTTTTTATATACACGGAGAAAAACTTTAGTAAACTACATGTAAAAAATACTAATAACCACTAAAATATTAGTAATTCCGAAGACAAGTAAAATACACTGAGACGGTTACCAATGAGTTTTACTTATTGTATTTATTATAACAGAAATAAAACTAGTCCTGTTGGAATAGTGTTGTTTAATAAAAACAAGTAAAATTTAATGGAATGCAAAAGACGGATATACATGCTTACAATCAGCGTTTAATTACACCCATACGAGTATATTTGTAAAATTCTGTAATCCGAAGTACCAATTATTAATTATGGAAATGAATAAAAATATTTTGCTGTTAGTATAATATGGAATTAATAAAATGTACTTAAATTTATATTGTTTTGTAATTTCCAGAAAAAGAATTTTGAAATTAATAAAATTTAGTATTAACGCATTTTAATAAACAGTTTTTTAATTCGAACAATATTTTTTTTCTCCGTGTAGGAATCATTAGGTATTATAATATACTACTACTATACTGTATACTAATAAACAGACAGACCGAATAATTTAAATTTTGTCAATGTAAATGTATCGAGCAGATAACTCAATTATTACAAACGAACGATTTACTTTTGACTCAGAATACCTATAATTATATTAACATAATTTTGATGTTTAGGTATATTGGTACATTGTTAATTTTCATATATCGCATTTATATTTTATATAATTATGGACCGTAAAAATGGCACCTCTCGTGGAACATTAATTCTTTGTCTGTCTAACCTAACCCTGGTTTTTCAGGTTTTGGGTTTCATTAAAACTACCAATAGGTATATAAAATATTTACGCCGGAAAATTAAGAATATGAAAATTGTATTCTGTAAAGGTGCAGATACACGATCAGAACAATTTTGGTGGATAGAAAAAATTACTAAATATGTCATTGACCGCTTTCGATTTCGTCTAATTGAATTAACTGTTTTTTTTTCTAAACCATGTGAAAATTGTACTAATAGAAAGGGTTTAGACATACTTAAAGTTGAATTTGGTTATGAAATATTTTGTCACAGAAATCGAAAAACTAAAAAAAATATTATACAATCTTCGGCGC
The DNA here is from genome assembly GCA_946406115.1 of Apoda limacodes. Classification (NCBI taxonomy): domain Eukaryota; kingdom Metazoa; phylum Arthropoda; class Insecta; order Lepidoptera; family Limacodidae; genus Apoda; species Apoda limacodes. The sequence goes on from OX291557.1 coordinate 13,406,091, forward strand.
TCTCCCAGTTCCGCTCGAGGTCACTCACAGGTTATAGTACTGTAATGTAACCGATAGGTAGTTAGGAGTAACAAAAGAAGTTTTTTACCTATTGGAAAAACCTGGCTTAAAAAAACTAAAGAACAGAAGTACTTACTACTTTGACTACTTACTGCATTACATACGCGAGGCGAGACGTAGCGATACAATTCGAGATTAAGGGAGCAAGCTAAAGGCGAGTAATGTTTATAATATCCGCGTTTACTTTGTTATGTCCCGCACGAGACGGTACGCATGTTATGTAAACTAGGACACCTATTGTCTCTATTATTCTATAATATTATTATTTGGATAATGAAGTAGGATAAATTATCAATAAATTTTAAAGGCAGGAGACAACAAATCCTTCGTATCATGTTTTAAATATCATAGCTTTTGATACTCTGCATCTTTTGTAATACAAGTTGACGAGTCTAGAAGTAAAAGAAACATAGGTACGTAACAATATCTATATGTATGTATATATAACGCATTTGAGTAGGTATAGAAACACAATAAAAATATCACTTCTGCCGCGTGTACTGAGTTACACACGATTAAATCACACACTTTAAAATTAGGATTAAGAGTTTATTATGTAATTGTCGTTTTATATTTAAACATTTAAGGCTAATTTTTACCCCGAAAAATTTAAAAGTGCTCGCGGGAGTAACTTATGACCCAGCTTGAACGACTATAGGTTGCTATAGCAAACTTCATTAGTAGAATTAAGGAGTTCCACGCCGATAACCAAATTTAGGCAGGTCGAGCCGTAATTACTAATGTAATGTATTTCTGTTGCCGCTATAACAACAAATAATAAAAAATAGAATAAAATAAATATTTAAGGGGGCTCCCATACAACAATCATAATTTTTTTGCTCGATTATGCTTGATATTGATATCGGCAACAGGTAGACGCTTCGCGCGTCCGGTTATATAGTTGATGAGGTGCTTCATACGCCTAAACCCCGTAATGGGACCTTGCGCGTGCGAGGGGTTATATATGCACAGATACATGATGTTTTATTTGATACATTTATCGAAGTTGAGGTAATGTTTATTTGTGTACTGCCTACTGCTTCAGCTTACGTCTGTTTGCGTCGTTTACCGTTAAAGGTGGCGCTTGAGACTAGATGTAAATTTTACATAGCTTATTGTGCTCTTGTTCTGTACGGAATTTTCTGTATAGCCCTCTCCAACTGTATCAGATTTCCAGCCTCCGTGCCGTTTGATCAAGTGGACGCTAACAAACTGGCGCCAATCGAGTGTCAATTGGAATTTATTTTTATTTCATTATCTACATGTTACAACTTCAAATCAAGGTTTAATTTGGTTATGTGGTGGGGTTTGAACTGGTTTCAAATCATAATGTAATTAATTTAGTCTTTGAATAAAGAACAGATCCAGATTGCTATTAGTTTCGATGGTTGGCCTCCTGCATGTTTCTGCTTTGAGTGCGAAGTTGGAAATTATCAGCAAATAATATTGTAATAATAATCTAAATTTTCGTTAAGGCTGAGTGTAAAAAGAACTAAAACCCCTTTTTGTTGATCGTCAACATACTTAATATATCTTATATAATGGGGACAACTGCAACTGATATATGGCAACACTCAATAAAGCCCGGCAATTAGATCAAGTGACTGCATTGCGCACGCACGAGAAACTGGAAAGCGCCTTTCACTAGTCAGTTAGCTGGTGCATTGTCAAAACAAGTTCAAAAATGAAAGTAAACATGTTCACATGTTAAAGGTTTTGTTAAACTTTATGGGATGGGATCAGCTGTGTTTTGTACATAACATAATAAACAGCCTTACCAAAAAGGATAACACAAGGAGTGAACCAATTATAACAAGAATAATGCCAATTAGGTCCGATTCATACTTAAAAAAAACCTTAAAATCGTGAAATACAGAACCTTTGTTTTTTAAAGACGGTTCCTTAAAAATGAAACATATACTTTACGTCATAATAAACATACACAATTTTATCACATATCTCATCAATATGCACGATGTCTATAATCATGATATACATTCAACATGATCGTGTGTTGTGACAGTGTGCAATACATTACAGTAATTGGAAAAAAAGTAAAGTAATGTATAATATAGTTATTACTCATCACGTGTATTATGTAGGGTTGCCAACCGTACTCCAAAATAGAGTATTGTACTTCATGAAGATGTACTTTATAATTTATAATACAAATAGAGTATGCTAAAATCCTCTATTTGCATAAACTAAGATTTTTCAATATTAGCAAGGTTGTATGACTTGGTTGGTTGCTACATGGTTCTTTACCTGTCGAGATCCAGCGAACTAAAACACCATCGAAATAAACTTTCATATTTTACGGAACAAAGTTCACATTTAACCTTTGTCACAACATTTAACGTTGCGAAGACAGAAGTGATGTGACGCAAAAAGTGCAAATTAAATTATTATATGTACTCTTATTATATATATATTTTATTTCACTCAAAGAAGTTGGCAACCCTACATATACGTCAATCCTTTGATATAAAGTGAGTAAATTGATTAGTACTAGGTATAATCAGAAGAAATATTTATAAAAATAAGTATTTTCAGTGACAGTCATGTAATCGTTATTTTTGTTAACGTCATTTGTTCACAAATTGACTCAGCGTATTGATAAGAATGCTTTTTATCATACCTTATTTTCACATATTTCCCAATAGTTACTTACCATTCTTGCAAAAAAAAAAAAAATCGTGATATAACAAATGTTGCTTATAGATTCGTAATTTTACTAAGATAATATAATATATATTAAAGTAATAGTACTATTGGTACATACTATTACCACATCCAAAACTTTATTTCATTCAAAGAAATAAATGTTTAGTTCGTGCTTTTGTGTGCTGTTACTGTCATGTCCGTAAGTCTTAGTTTTTGGCCTACAGCGAATTAATCACTAGATTACAAGAAGGATTGTTGGAGAGCATCTATAACTTGTAAAATTGCTTTCATTTATTACCAAAATTTCACTAAGTAGAGTAACTTGCGAAATAATTGACGTAACCTTTAAAAGAATACCGTAATAATGAAGATACCACTTATTAATTTTATCTATATACTTAGATAATGTATTAGTTATAAAACTCTATTTGATTGCCAAATCTACGCCGAGCTCAAACTGCTGAGGTTGTACCTGTAACCGGATAGTGGATTGGTGTCACCCATCCAATAACTGACCATGCATAACGTTGCTTAACTTCACATATCGTTTCCAATAATTAAATATTGCTGGGCCAAGAGTATTTTTATCTTAAATAGTCTGATAAATTTTCCGTAGATAGTGCCTAACTATGATAATTTATAATTGTAATGATGCCAGCTCATCTTTCTCCACTGCTCTCACTATAATCACTGCAATTTTGAAGCTTGTTTGCATTACTGTTTTTACGTGTTAGAACAAGAACAACAAAAACGTGTTTCTTGAATGGGAACCCCCCCTTAAATTTTTATTTTTTGAGTCTTTTATTAGTTGTTAAGTAATCCGCCATTATAACACATATTCTGTGAAATTTTCAACTATCTATACCTGTTCAGACTCAAAAGATAGAGGTTGCAGACAGACAGCGCGTAGGCTTAGGCAGTAATACGGTTTCGTTGGCACCCTTTGGGTGCGGAACCCTAAAAAGCTAACAAAAGTGACCTTTTGTTCTAAACCAGTAATGATAAAGAGCTATCTAGTAAAAATTACCTATAAAAATTACTATCTGTCGCTGATTCATATTGTTTTTACTGATGGAAAAATAAAGTAAGTAGGTAGGTATTTATTCAGCTGCCAGGTGAAAGAGTTCATCAAAATTAGAAAAAATAATTTATGTCATATTCACAGTTGTATAATTATACAGGTACATACCTACATGTATGTTTCAATTAAGAACGATGGTAAAGTAAATAAATAATTAGTAATTAAATAATTAAATTTATCATATAGAGCCACAGTATAATTATTAGTAAAACATGATAAAAGACCTAATAAGACACTTTGAGCTTCAGTTAAGGCTTCAGAAGAAGAATCAGGATCCATTTTTAATACCTGGTTAATAAAAAAAAATATAAAGATATGTTTGATACGTTCGAATTAAGTTCTGATTGGAAAATGACCAATTGTTAGTAACCCTAACTCTAGTCAAAAAATTACCGGGGTATGTACAAGATGTAATGTAGGTACTGAAACCTTCATCGACTTGCTTGTTTACTCTTCAGTTTTGTTGCGGCGGCGGCACCATCAGGATTGTAATAAGATATTATACTGTTAAATTATGTACATGTTAGTAAATAATAATTAAAAGTTATTTATTAATATATACTTTTTTCTATCTGGTTATTTTAAATATTATTTCGTACTTTTACTTAAATATGATATTAATACTGATATATACGCAACTCTTGGGTTAGCTAAGCGATTCTTCTCCCTGGACAATGGTCGCGTACAGTGAGGTTTCAGAGAAACTTCCGCCCGCTAACGCTTGGGTTGCGGAATGAGCCCAGGTTTTCTCTAAGAACTACAGTATGGGGTTTTTCAACAAAGAAGTTATTAGATTCTTGAAACGTCGGCTACACGTAAGCATTTTTGGCATCTTAGTGGTATAAAAAAAAAGGTACTTCTTTTTAACTCACAATCATACAGGGAGTCTTGTTCTATTTTATTATTTTTGTTTAACTTTAAATATTCAAAATCTTTTTACTTTTCATAAATCATTTGACCCGCAACGTGAAGAGGTTTATAGCTTCGCGTTTATGCTTTAAAAGTAGAAATAGCTTTCCACCTCTCAATATTCGCGACAGTGTTCTAGTGAGTAGGGTTACCACGCCATTTGCCAATCATCCCATGAGGACGTCCACGTCCCGTTTCTTGAGCCTTACCATTCGTGTGGTATCATCAATTACCAGACGTGAAAATTCCAATAAAAAATATATTTGGAAAACAGAAATTGGTATTCTGCACTTAAACCAGAGATACAATAGATTCAAAGACTGGCGTTCGAAAACCCGTTAATCCCGACATGAATCGCAAAGCACGTACGGCTTGAGCCGACTTGTTTTTTACAAGTTTATTCTGTAAACACTGCTTTTTACAGATTTTACAGAATAAATATGTGAAAAACTAGTTAGATGAGGCAGCATACGAAATATGGCCGTAGCATTCAATTGCAACGTACGCTCTTACAATGCAGGCATGAGAACCCTATGGAAAAGTACATCTTAGAGGCTTTCTCTGGCTCATCACTTATAAGAAATTGATGCACCAGTTTTCAATGATTGGCTTATTCCTATTTTGCTTAGTAAAATGCCCAATGAATATGCACTTATGATTATGGCAATAGATCAAAGTGGCCCGGAGGTGAAGTCGGTGCAAATTAAAGCAAGATTGTTACAAGAGGCTAGAAGGTAGCTTAGTAATAACATTGATGAGGCAGCTTTATAAGTAAGAAGGCAACGATATACTTCGTCTTTGTTATATAAAAGAAAGACTTATAAATTTATATGTCACAAAGAAGGAAAATATTTCTCTGAAAAAGGCAAGAATAAATCAGCAGCATTGATGGTATGTTTATAGTTTTTGACTACGACTCTTATGAGCTCGGGCTTCTACAAATAAAGTCGACTTTATAGATAAGCTTACCGATCATAAGAAGCGACTGGATATATTATTTGCAAATAATGAGTCAGTAAAATGTCATGGTTCAGGTGATTTAAATCTGAATGTAAGCAAGAAAATAAATAAAGTAAGCCAAGCTTTGTATGCATGTACCCGTATTGAGCAGGATTTTGCTGTTAGTATCAACGATGACATAGAAGCACTTCTAAAAATTTTAATGCAGAACGACGAAGAATTGAAACTGTTGGAAATATGGTAGCTATAGTTAAAAAAATTGGTGTTATATATGAACTGGATAACAAAAATATCCACATGCATATTTATCGACCATAAAAGTTTGCATAAGAGACTGAGCCATTTAAATAGGCAAAGTATGAATCTACTGCCAAATCTTGTAAATGGCGTGCATTGTTCGAACGACAAGTACGACTAATGTGTATCTTCCATATACGGAAAGTTAAGTTACTTGCCTTTTAAAAGGCATGGTAAACGAGCTACAGCGTTATTGAAGTCGTATACGTGGATGTACGTGTATGTGTGCCTCTCGAACAGGAATCGTTGAATGGAAAACGTAACTTTCGTTCGTTAACTATTATTGGTTACTGACTTTTGGGTATTTACGGTCTAGAAAATCGAAAACATTAGAAACATATTGAACAAGCTTTTGCCCACGGTTCCAACGACCCTAAATTTGTTTATCGGTGTAGGATTTCAATGCAAGGACATGGAGAAACAAAAAAAATACTATTTCCAGGGACGTGGCAGTTTTGGAATAGAAAATAAATAATAGTTAATCAAAAGAAGAAATCTAAATCGTGTAACTTCCACAAGCCAAAACAGAGGGTAAGAATGAGAGTACAAACAAAAAAGATGCTATAATTTCTGAGGATGATAGGTAAAACAAGATCACTGAACAATCTACGCACCGGTACCAACTGCATTAAAGTAAGGAAAGGGGATTATTTTCTAATAATGCTAATTTAAGTGTTAAATGTAATGATATTCCTAATGTTTCAGCATATTATTAATAAAGTGCGTTAACTTAATAAATCACTGTATGACTTAAAACATGTTTCTAATTCGTGGTACAAATAAATGCAATCTTGGTATGAACCGTGTGAATATACAAAAATAGACCATAAATCTGTATTGATTATTTTACTAATCGTAGATGACATTTTTGTGTTTGGTAATGATTATAAACAGTAAGATGAAATTAAAAATGATTTGTAACTAAGGACGGACCTAGGAGAGTAACTAGAGTAACAAATTGGATGTATGTTGATCAGAATAACTACATTAATAATATTTTAGAGGAATTTGACATGAGTGATAGCAAACCTGCCATTACTCTGATAGAGGTAGATTTAAACTAGAATAAGGAGAAAGTAAAAACATTACCTGACTTACATTAACTCTTTATATATTTCCTTGCAGTAAGCTATTTCCTACGCCTTGGAATTCATATAAAAGTGGTACGGAACCCTAAGTGTGTATGTTCGACCCGTACGTTGCCTTTTTTTTTCTTGAAATTCGTTTCCTTTTCAAACCTTTTTTTTTTCTAAACAAGAAATATGTATGCAATAATTTTATAAGGAAATAGTGTGGTCTAAAATATTTATTCTGAAAGAAAATAATCTTTTGTGTTGCGAGTCCTTTAATGTAATAAACGTTGATGCATGAAAGTAAGTATATATGTAAGCGTGTTTGTACCTTGTCCAGAATAACACAAAATTTTCTATCCCGAAATCCCGAATCCTAACCGAAAAAAGATCTTTCTGCAAAATATAGACGTAACAGTATGAGAGCTTATTTCTTAATTAACTTAGGATATTAATTTTACTAGGCAACTGCATGATCTCAAAACAATATTAAGAAAATCAACCAAGGTATTTATCGGCAGTCCCTTGATGTACAGTGTGAAGAAATTTGACTAAGTATGAAAGTCTGTTACCACTAAACTCCGATAAAGCTGGAAAGAACAGAGATAAACCATATGCGAAATAACAGATAATTCTATCCCGTTCGAAAATCGTTCTTTTCCCACAGTCCACAGCTAGTAAATAAATATGCAGATATATAATTTACTAGCTTTTACCAGCGGCTCCTCCCGCCCTAAATTAGGTTATCAGCGTGGGATTCTGACGGCAAATCCTTGATTATATTAAAGAAGTATGTTATAGCAAGCTATAGCTGCAGCTACCTATGGTTCGCTCGTGGAATTCGGTTATAGTTACTCTATCGAGAACTTTTTAATTTTCCGGGATGAAAAATAGCCTAAGTCCTATTCCAGGACCTAACCTGTATGTGTGCCAAGTTTCATCCCGATCCATCCAGTGGTTGAAGGGTAATTGAGTAACAAACAACCAAACATCCAAACTTTCGCATTAATAATATTAATTGGATAGCTGGTAATTAATGAATTTTGCCAGCGACTTCAACCGCTCTAAATTTAGTTATCGGCGTGGGATTGTTACGTCAACTCCTTAAGTACACTAATGAAGTTTGTTATAGTTCGTTTAAGCTCGGTTATAGTTATTTCCGCGGGAACTTATGAATTTTCGGGATAAAAACTATCCTATGTCTTTTCCCGGTACTCAAACTATCACCATATTCTTTTTTATTTAAACCGATTCAGCGGTTTAAGCGTAAAGAGGTTACAGATAGACAGAGTTTCTTTTGAATTTATAATATTAGTATGGATTTAAGGCGCTGACTATAAACTTACTAGCATTCTTTTCTGAGAATCGTTTTATGAGATACAAATGTGGAAATTCATTGTTCTATTGTCCATGACCAGTTATTATGATAGGTATAATGAGCCACCATTGATACGTTGCACTACTGCATCCTAGATGCGGTAATTACTCTTGCTCCATCAATGCCCTTGTTTGATTTATACATTGTAATATCTAATGGTTGCAAGTACTCGGAAGCCTATGTGAAGATTATTGATATGATTTATGTGTTTCTAAGATATTTATATCTTAACTAGCACTTTGCTGCGTCTTAGTCTTTGTATCATATGAAACCCTTAATTTCTCCCACATAGCCTATATCTATCTAGAGTAGGTAATGTAGATTTAAAATTGTATGTTTTTTTAATCAGTCTTAACAATTACAGATTCTTCTACACGTAAATAAAATCGTACTTTCTCTCTTTGTACAACAATAATTGGTGTACTCTTGTCTCTCGTGGTCAACTTGAACAACAGGTTATTTTAGTGACCTTAGTTAAGATTTCTGGATTCCATGCAATTGCGACACAAAAAGCAATTTTGGTTTTAGCTTAACTCCAAAGTTCAAAGTAGTGAAGAAAGTCCATGACATAAGTAAGTTTAATAATAATGCCATAAAGTACGCTAAAAAAACATTAGATTATCTGAGATGGTGACCGTTGCCACCTCTCGAACAGATGGATTTCTTGCGTGTAATCAGCGAAACACTTTCACTCTTCCCCACCTCTCGGTTTTGGCAGCTGATTATGATGGAACAGTTATGTAAGCTTGGTTGCGCCCGCACATTTAGACATCTACTTTCTGTAACTGTTTTTGTTGATTCTTAAATCGTGATAATAACATCGCAAATTAAATTGCATTATGTTCCATAAACAAAGTTATTTTGACATTTATAATTATTTTCAAGTGTTTGTATTCTATTGAATTATTAGTACGAACACAAAGTTTTTGTAAACAATCTGTTTATTTCATAACTAGTTTCTGCCGATGGCTCCGGCCGCGCTAGGCTCGGTTATCGGCGTGGGATTCCTATGTGGGTAATAGTAATAAGCAAGAAAGTGTTTTTTCATAGCTATAGTTAGCCACCTGAGTTATTTGAATTTTCCGGGATTAAGAGCTAATTTTATCTGTACCAAATTTTTCATTGGAATACTCCGTTGCGACGTGAAGAATATCATAGATAAAATTTTCACTAAATTCTTATTTCGGTATTCTGTGCTAATATTATAAATGAAATGCCTTATCGCTTTGTCTTTCAGTCTGTTACCTTTCAGATTGTTGGCATCGGTTGACGTTTGTCGGTTGGAGTTTATTATTTATTTTAAGAGCTCTTTTTTTTAGCTGCGCGTCGCGTCTTGGTATGAGCTGATCCTTAATAGGCTCATATTGTTGCATTCCAGATTGACATTACATAAGTCTTCTGTAAAATATAAGCTGTTTATGAAATCCAGCTAAACATTATTTTTTTCTGGTCAGGCATACAGACAGCGCGAGTCTTCGGCGGTGCAGATCGCCAGGATCGCGGGACTGACGGTGGTGGCTGCCTCATTCATCCTCGGCGCGTTCATCTTGGCCTCCAGTTGGGTAGCAGCCCGCTCCTCCTGCCACCAGCTGGAGCAGCTAGATGCAATGCTGGACAAGGAACTAGCTCTAGAGGGAAGAGCTTACGGCAATGATGGTCTTATAGCAGTGAGTAACTTTATTTTAATTTTATGTTTTTGGAATTTTGAAACATAAATTCTAAACGTATGGAATTAATAAATAATTAAATAAATATTATTGGAAATTACACACAGCGCTGTCTGGCTCCAAAGTAAGCAAAGCTTGTTTTATGGATACCAGACAACTGATACAAATACATATATATTACTTGTTTTTGTAAATAAATACAAATTATACATAAATACACCCTGACTCAAGACAAACACAAATGTTTATCACATAAATGTTTGTACAGTGCGGGAATTGAACCCCCATTCTCTGGATAGCCGCCAGCCAAACTACCACCGAGGCTGCGAGGAATACAATTCCTTTTAATGTAGGCTAAGCGTTCTTTGTTTTTTGTCATCATGTCTCAAGGCTCATTTCCATGGAGTTTGATAAGTAACACTTGCCTTATTTTTCCACAAAAAAGGTGAAATTGTATTTTTTTTCAGGTGAAGTACTTAATATGCTAATATAGCACAATTTACAGAACACTCACCTACAATAACAATAGATAAGTGCCAAACTGTAACCTTGTTTAAGTAGTTAGGCACGTATAGCGTTTCTTTAACAATAACGGCATGAGAAGTTTTGCGTTCAAATAATATAGGATTCCGAATTTTTATTTCTGATCTATGATGTATTTTATGTATTTAAAGTGATCATTAATATATTACAAAAAAGGCTATTTATTACTCGCTATCCACAAATAACATCAATGTGGAAATTTAAACGAGTCGTTATTTTGTAAGAAATGTCATAGACTGCCTAAATCGAAATTAAAATAAGAGTAGTTACAAAATACTATATTTTATTTTTGACTTAGTTTCTACTTTGACTATTATTGTTAACTATTATATATTGTGTCAGATGTGAATTGTAGCATTATGTTCATATTTATTCTAACTAATTAAGACAGAGTTGAATGCAACCAGCATCCTTGCCACCCTACCACGCAGGCAAACACTTTTTGAGTACCTATAAGATTTTTTAATAATTTTATTTTTTAAGTGCCTGTTGTTTTTTTGTTGTCCCTTTTATTTTAGTTACTTCTACTAGATATTTTTTGGGATAATTTAATTATAACAATTTTAATAACGGTATAGGTAATTTTTAGGTTAGCCCGTTACCTATAAGTAGGGTTGCCATCTGTCCGGGTATTCCCGGATTTGTCCTAGTTTAGAGGGAGTCCGGGGAGTGTCCGGACGGGATTTCATTTATAATCCGGGTTTAACAGTTACTAAAAATTTTAAGAACCTTTTGTTTTGATAACAGAGTCAGAAATGTAAGACTGCAAACAGTTTCTTAAGTAGACAAAATTTAGTTTATTTTTTTGATTTTTCTAAGTAGCTTAAAAAAGGAACTGTTGACATGTCCGGGTTCTGGCCTCCAAAATCCAGGGCTTTTACGCTTCTTATCCTAGTTGCTAGATTTTAGAGATAGCAACCCTACCTATAAGTAAATAAAGTTAGACCTAAACATTCTGATTATTTAGGTAAATGTTATAAATATTTCATTAACCCAATTAAAGAGAGTTTTAATTGATTATTTAAAACAGCTTTCACCGTGAAATTATATATAATTTACTTGAGAACAAAAGGAGAGTGATTTGGATTCGCACGGTATTTAAAAACGGTCGCCGTGGGTGAAATGGCGGCCGGTCTAAATTACCTGGCCGTGTGTTACGTCATATTGGATAATTAAAACTTGACAGAATCTGTGTTAATTTGTTTCAAAATTTAGAGCAAATTATAGATAGCAAATATAAAAGGTTGTGGCATAATGTGTTGCTTATTGTCGAGGTGATTTAATACTTAGTAAGTACGGTATTAGAAATTTTGGAGTAGGTACATGCAACTGCGAAAAACGAAAGTTCATCAAAAAAAGATGTTTGGCTATCGTCATATATCACATATCGTCTCGAGGCATAATGACCAATAACTTTTTTTTAAAAAAAAAACGCGTATGATAATACATACAAGCGTTTAGCTATATTGATAAATATGTATAGAACATAATACATGTTACGAAATATTACAAAATACTAAATATTAAATACAGTATAACTAACTATAGTATATATATATATACTAAGATAAATAATACCTTCCTATCAAACAATGTATATTGACAAGATATTTGTATGTTGACGTGTAATACTAAATATTACCAATAAATGATGTCTATGTCTATGTCGATGTCTACGTCTATATGTCTATATAGACGAGAGAATATACTTAAAAAAAATAACGTTTCCTAATCGTAATATGAATACAAATGGGACCGTCAGCAAAATCATGAGTCATACCTTGACTGAATTTTATATTGAAATGTAGCCGTTTGTAACCATCGCGATACGATTGTAGAACTTTAGCCGAAATATAAGAGCGCGATACAAGTAACAGAAATGTAATACAATGTATATACTCGAGCGCTTTAATTTATTCAATAAATTAATACCTAAAAGAAAAAGGCGACTGTTTAAAGAGTTTCTTTAACAGTTTCTTCTTTCTAAAACGCTTTTTATTTTCGAAACAGCAGTAGTTTTTCCGATTAAAATTCCGCTAATCATCGTAAGCCTTACAGGGGGCCCTTCTTGTGCTACCTACCCTAACTTTTAGCGGTTGAGTGCTAAAACCGCCACCGCCACCGCAAGTTGGTCCACGTGTAGTTGGTGACCAACTAACTAAGCCTATCTTATATCGTACACACATTTCATCAATAATATGAACAGCGCTAAGCACAGTATAGGTAAGCACTCCCATATTGCGAAGCGATACTTTCTGCAGCTGTCTCACTCACTTATACTCATATGTACACTGGGCCGCAACCAAGTCGGTCGGTTATAAAAAATGCGATAACTCCTAAAATATTTGAGCCTTCCTTTTAAAATAAAAACTAAATTAAAGTTTGTTTCATTACATATTTAGGAAGAAGTAATTTTATTTTTTTATTTTTGCTCATTGTATTAAAAACCATAAAAAAAACAGGCATTATGGCATTTCTTGTGCAGTAATTCATTGTTCTGATCAAATTAAATTATAAACACTAACCACTAAAGTGACAAATGGTCTTTTGGATGGAATGGAATTTTTACTTAAAACTTTAATTCATAATAATACAGGCTTTATATTATTAAGTTAGCTCGAATATTTTGAGAGTTATTGAAGTTGATGTAACCGACCCGCTTTCTTTGCGGCCCAGTGTAGTCACGAAGGTATAGCTTTACTTATTACGCGATGCTCCTATATTTTTTGTTAATCTAAAGAGACTAACTAGGAAATTCATAATTAGTCATAGTAGACCGCATGAGCCGTAACGTCACACGATGATGGCCTCGAAAGCGAGTACTACGTATGTTGACTAAAGGAAAATAAATCTAGATATACTAAAGGTTATGAAAAGGTGAATTTTGTTTGTTTGTATATAAAGGTATGTAGAGGCAATATCGTTCTTTCTAGTAAAATGTTACACTATACCTGAGAAACGTAAGCATTATTTTGTTTTGATTAGCATACAGCCTTTCCATTCGAATGCAATATCACCAAAACTTAAACACCAGATTGGTGCGCGAGAAAAAGGTTATATTAAAAATTTAGGAGATTTTTTTTAATATTATTATGGGCTCGCACGGTCTAAGAAAACCATTTATGTGTTTGCCAAAGTCAGTGTCACTTATCTTGAATCGTGGCGCGCGGGCGTTACCGCGCATCGTCGTTTTCATGTCCCAAGATAGGGAGATTTGGTATGGATACTCAGATATTGCGCGTCCAGCTATTTCTTCATAATTCACTATTCATGAGCCTTCGCTGCAGAATTCTTGGCACGCATTCGTAAAACATTGCTAAAATATATACATACATCGAAACACACTCAATGAATTTAGAGGAATTAACAGAAAAAAACACCACTCCTTCTTAAGATTCGCGCCAAAACTCCGAAATTTTCTTTGTTTTTTAATTTTGTTACAAAACTGTATGGCGGTTCACACACACCTTTCTATAAATTCCTATCAGATACAACGGCGGAGTCTTTCAGAGTAAAATTCTAAAAGTAATGTTCCATACAAGAATGAAGGAAAGGAATTCATTTTTAGGGTCTGGGCTTATTTTTTTTTAATTTTACAAAAAAAAACCTTTGATTATGACAATTAGAGGTTATAATTGAAATCTCGTTCAAACCAATTTTCGGTGGAAGTTTGCATGGTAATGTACTCACGTCATATATTTTTTTTTAGTTTTATCATTCTCTTATTTTAGAAGTTACAGGGGGGGACACACATTTTACCAATTTGGAAGTGTCTCTCGCGCAAACTATTCAGAAACCTCAATATCATTTTTAAAGACCTCACAAAAACCTCACACGTATGGATTTGATGAAAAAAAAATTTTTGAGTTTGAGTTCTAAGGGGATCCCCAAAAATTTATTGTTTCTATTTTTATGTAAAAATCATAATGCGATTCACAGAATGCATTTACTCACCTAGTTTCAACAGTATAGTTCTTTTAGTTTCGTAAAAAAGTGGCTGTGACATACGGACGGACAGACAGACAGACATGACGAATCTATAAGTGTTCCGTTTTTTGCCATTTGGCTACGGAACCATAAAAAGGAATGTATCTTACAAAAATGGTTTTTATCATCAACAGTGCCATGTATTAGATACCAGCCAAATATCTGGACAAAAAAAAAAAAACAGTTCCTCAAAAACTGTAGATAAATATAAAAAAGTGTAATCCTATTGCAATTTGCATAAAACAGATCCATTTGGACTAACACGATTTGCATTTGATAGTTGAGTGCGGGTGCTCAGCTTCACTGACTGCGACCTGTTCGCCTTGAAGCTTCTCTTGGTTACGCAACTTGCGTCGGCGAAGGCATACTCTGAGCTTGTAGAGAGTCAATTTGAGCGAATGTACCTATAGTTATTCCACTTGTACATCTACAGAACACTTACAGTTGGTGGAAATTATCCAGACTCATCTGCCGCTCTTTATGAAACAGTGAGGTTTGTTTTTGGATTAATGGCTTAGGATCAGGTAATACACATTTCAGTTTCTTCTAAGCAAATGATATGGTATCAATAAGCAGAAACCTTTAGATTAACTCGGTTAAAAGAACTGATAGTTAAATAATTAAGAATACCTATTCTTATTAACATCGAAACAAGTAGGAAAATATTTCTGTAGACCTGTAGGGGAACAAAAAGTGCAACTCTCTATGTCTTAGTGCATTTATACGAATAAGTTTAGTACATATTGATAGATACTGATGCGACTTTACAGTTTCGCACCTTAAAAAAAACGGAATCCTTATGGGATCACTTTGTTGTCCATTTGTCTGTATGACTTTCAGTCTATCAAGACCATTTTTCTCAAGCAAGCAAGAACTTGTGGAGTTATCAAGCTAAAATTAATATGAAATACTGAGGATCACGGTCTCTTTAAGCTGTATAAATTTCTAGCTACTAATTTATTGCAATAAAAAATACGGCTATTTATGTTACGTGACATAAAATCATGAAATTTGGCAACTAGCAAAGTAGTTTTTTTTAGTAGAATCACACAAAAAATGCACTGTCTCTCACTTAATATCCTTTTTCTTAGAAACGCGTTGAGGAGTTCACGTTGAGTTGAATGGAAAATACTTAGATCGCAATTCGCAAATTAATTAAATCCTATAGGGTAAGTACCTACTGTCCGATGAACTAGAATCAATTCAGGGGTGTATACAGAGATATGGGTGTCGTATGCCAATATTTGAAATTTCAAACGCTTCGCTTACGCTGCTTACATACATATATTTGTCTTACGCCAATGTAGACAAATAAGTTGTAAAATTCTCATTAAAGGACCAAACAAAGAATAGGGCTTAAGTTCAATAAATATACAGCGCAGTAGTAGTTTGAAAAGAGTAATTAAGTTCTAAACGAATGTAGCTGTTCTTTGTAGTAGATTTTTCTCGTGTTTGAACCTTGCTCTGTCCTTTTTGCCGACTATAGAGAGTTCCGTCTGAACAGAACCGTGTCGAGCTGAGTGAGGGCCACCCACAAGGTCTGCTAACAGTGTTACTAGAGTCGCAACAACACAACTACAATAGCTGTAATTTCAGATGAATAGGATATAGATATTATTTACTTTTATTGGTATCTTTTGTCGTAGCTTGAGATATAGATAATATTTTATGATTGTTTCGGTTGAAGATAAAAAAATGCAATGGCATTTAGAATGGGGAAATTGTGGTATCCGCCAATAACTCTATGAAAAACAGGCGTATATAATATATAAGTGGCGTAAGTAATCCTGCTAACTAGCGCCGCCAATTGACAGTGTTATTTTCTTTTTTGAATAGAAATATGTAACCAGTTATAATCTTTTTTTGAAATTCGCTTCGCACAATGAGGAAAATAAAAATATCAGTTGGTGGCGCTAGTGGACGTCAGGAATCCTTCAAATGTCAATAATCCAACCAAAGAGAATAAGTCAAGATTTGTACAGTGCGTCATGTAGAATTTCTGTCTTTTTAACTTGGCTGGATTATGACAAAAGCAGTGAACAAAACGCACCTGTAATGTCAGCATGCAAAATTTAATATATTATAATCTTCTGTTCAATATTTCGAAGTAAATAAGGTTAGCTTTTTTGAAAGGATTTGGCTTAAATAATATTCAATGGCCCCTAATAGGGGCTCGATAAAAACAATATTTTCTTTCTTTAAATTCAAAACTATGTGCCGTTAAAAATAAAATGAATAGTAATACCACAGCATAATAATATAATCACGCGGGACAGACGGACAGTTAAATTTCTTCAGTGTCACACACACTCATGGAATGGCTTTCTTTTTAGTCGAAATAAAGTCGAAAACATAATAATAACAAAAAATGTACGAAACATAAATATTAATTTTAATACTCCATAACTGTGTTAAAGCAAATTACCAATCATTTTGGACTGGTTCTCTTAGGGTGTCAAATACTGGATATGCTCAACGTTTTCCGCCCCATAGTGGTATTTTTTCCATCTTGCAGTCTTTGACGTTACGAGGTACTCTTAAGTCATAAGTCAAAGGTTGATTGCGGCAGTGGGGTCAGTAAGTGCCAGCGCAGTCTTGTGGGGCTTTAGATGGGCATCTATGCCGGCACCACTGAGGATACGGCACACGTTGTGTCTGCAGCGAAAGTTGAAACGGCGCACCAAGTTCGATGAACTCGAATTGCGGATGCATCTCACCGCGACTGGTGGAAATGTGCGTTTCGAATTTAACACTAACTTGTTAAGTACGGTTAAAAAAAAATAAGTTAAAATGTGTGGTCGGTTCATAACCTGCATGTTTTGAATTTAGGCATTTAACTACTTGTGGCGCCTGCGGTTTTGTATTCTATGGGTATTTTTTAGGATATAGCTTAATTCGTCTTACTTAACTCCATCTTAACTTGTTTTTGCGTTATAAAACATACCATAAGTATCAGAGTTGCACTAATGGTAATACTTTTAACACTTACGGCTTTTAAGAAGTGGTTTGTCATACAAACTTTGAGTACCAGAGTCACAGTCGCCAATGGTTTAAATTTGATAGAATCAGGCGTTGCTTTGCGGAAATTCATGCTATTTATACGACGTTTTCACTTTGTAAACCTGCTTAAATAATTCTTCTTTATTTCCTGAAACATGTTTGACCGCAACTCGCGACATTCTCAGGAGACGCTGTTGTTTGTGCACTGTCAGGGAAAAGAGGAAGAAATATTTAAGCGGATGTACAAAGTAAAAACATGGTAATTTTGATATTTCTCAAAATATCTTTATACCAAATTCGGTCTGGGCTTGGCTTTTCAGGAGATACTTGTCAGTCAGACCACAGAATGACAAGCTTGGTAAATCGCCAAATATGTTATTTTCCTTTTCTAGTCCATATTTAGGTAACACTAAATATATCGCAATGCCGCAGTAGCAGTTCTAGTTAGTAGGTATATTGACTGGCAATACACTTGAGTGAGTTACACGTAAACAAAAATCTAGTACTAAAATGGTGAATACTTATCCGTAAAGTACAATAAAATTTGTAAAGTCTACTGTTCTAGTTCTTTCTGGTTCTACGGCATGTATTGTACAATAGAAAATAAAACAGTAACTATTACAATAATTTAGTTCACTTTACATGTTTTTTGTGTCGTAATTTGCAAGTAACAATTCACATAGTATTTTTGTTTTACGTGTATTTTTAAAAAATTAAGCTGTGGTAAAATTATGCCAGATATTGATTTACGTTTCTGCTGTGCACTCTAATAAAAATAAACATTGCGTGCGAACGTAGCGAGTGAATCCCAAAATTATTATAATTAACTACTTTTTCCCTGGACATTGTCTTATAAACTCAAGTCATCTAGCAATCAGGGAAACAATCACCCATTGATTTATTTATGAGGTCTACGTCATTTAAATCAATCTTATTGTTGAAACTTATCATTGTAATGCTTACCAGGCCAAGTACGTGCTAATTTTCAATACAATCAGTTACGCTCACGCTTGATTCAAGGACTCAACGGTTGGGAATGTTTACATTGCAACTGATGCCAACCAAAAATATTATGAGTTGCGCTTACATTGAAGCGCCTAACTCCTCTAGGTGCTTTGAATTAATTAAAAGAAAGATTAACCTGAGACGTGTGAGTTTTTGACTTGCAGTACGGTGTGCCTTCTGTGAGTTTTTAACTTTGCTATCGTGTTCGCGTCGACGAAATAAAATGTATGAAAATGAAGTAGCGCCTCTTGAATACGCGAATTCGATAGTACAGTTACGAACTGGCAGAAACTCACACTAGGCACACTGGAACATTGGGCTGTCATGTCAAATAGTTTCAGGTTGCAAATCTCTCATTTTTCTGGGACGGAATATCATCGTTGAAACGTAGATGTTACAAGCATACCTTCGTAATTTTTGACCACCCTTTAAGGGATAATTGTCGTTATAGTATATGTATATTTTTTATCTTCACAAAAAAGGGCCAATCCACCTTTCTTAAAAAATATATTATAAGTGTAAAATTACTTTGACTAGACATCTTTTTGAAGCCGAAAATCGCTTATTCATAATTTTTATGCTAAAAAGTATTATAATAAAGAAACATTGACTCCTTAAGTAACTAAACTAGATCAGTATCATTATCCTATTTGCAGATTAACACTAATACCTTTTTTTGTTTAATCAAAGGGCGTTCTTAGTTTATTTATGCAAATACGCGTTTGTTGATTGCGGATATGGTCGATGGCTTAGATAAAATCGTTTATATAAGTGGCTTGTTGTCGGCGAATTGTTATTCACGCGACCGTTTCAGAAGAGGCTTCATTTATTGCGATGACGTGATATAACGTGTAGAGTCGGCATAATGAGTAGTTTTTACAGTCTTTGTACCGTACCTACATTTATCAAATGGACAACGAAATAGGGTTGCCATTTTTTTTTGTTGAAGTAAAATAAAAGGCTAGTTACATATTCATTAAAAAAAATCTATTATTTAAAATACATCAACATAGCGAAGTGGACAGTGCATTTTCTAGCCAGATGGGAAAAGAATGGCCGCAATAGTAATGTGACGGTGACGAAGTAACCCTGAGGTGTCTTGTCTCTTTCTATCTTGTTTTATTCAACAAAAACAAACAAAATGGCGGACGTGATAGGAATAGACAACATGTTTGCTTTGTCTCTTTTAAAGGATGGTCAATTTTGTGAGGCTGTTTCGCATTCCATAGGACAGATTATAGAAGTATAGGTTAATATAGTATAATATTGACTAGAAGTAAGAGTTTATTTGGAGAATATTTTTTACTTCACGCGCTCAATATCGATAGGCAACGGTATCTAGTTATACAGCCTTGTCAGTAGTGAAAAGTCATCGTTTACGTGAATACCAACATTTACAGTATTTGAACAAATTCTATTAGCGTTATATAAGTATACCTATATTAAATAGAGTACAATTTTGATTATCAGCAAATAGATCACTTTTACTAAGTCTTTTACTCAGCTATTCGAAACTTCGAAAACTAAAAGACAAATATTTTTCGCATATAATTAGAAGGTACTTCTGAAGTTCTAGTAGGTGTGATGTTTTAGTCAGAAAGAACCTTGTAAAGTCGAAAATTCGATCGAAAAATGTAACTATAGGTAGGTACCTATTCTTACAACTGAACAACATGAATTGATTTGCATATAGAACCAATTTGTTTTATAGGGTAATGTCGCAGAACGACTGAATATTATCTTTTTTCGTAATTGTTTCTAGACTCTTTAAAACTATGAAAGAAAACCTTGTTTGTACCCGTATACTTGACATACCTAAATTTTTCACAAAATAAAAGTTATGGTTTTTATGAATAGTAATATAAATAACCTTAATATAAACAAGTACGTTGATTGTTTTTGTTATTGATATAAATCGTTTTTAAATGCTGCGACTTCTTTTACGCGACTGCCGGATTTAGACTGATATCGTTCCTAGGTATGCTAAAAGCTTTGGTTGCTAGACTTCGACTCATATCGTATCATAATGAAACTTAAAAGATATAAGTGAGCCTATACAGTCAAAGAGTGAAAACCGCATAAAAATTGGCCCATCGTTTTTGCAAATTTCTTTTGAAACGGTTATGATAGCTCGATGCACTAATATTTTTAACTATTTGTTTTTGCTGATAAACACTAGGAGTTAAAACAATCCTATATAATCCTATTATTATCACAAAATAATTAACAAGTTAATTAGACTGTCTGCTTAGCTGTTGGTCGAAGCGGTAGGTATACCTAAGCATCGCCTCAAACGGTGTCGTTGACTAATTTATGATTTTAACCAAGACTAACGAATGAAGAAAGTATTGTGGGTTGACATTTGCAGTGAAAACTTTCTGTTTTTGACCTAACATGGTTCTTTTGAGACAAAAGAGAGAGCCACAAAAGATGGATGAGTCAGGACATACTATGGATTTCTAATTGCGATGCACAAGAGGCAAAGAATCATACATAACGCGACTTCAAAGAAAATCAATATAACCTATATGCAGTAAAAGAATATTACTTTTACGTTTTAAAAGAACCGCTTCATTGATTTCTAAAGAATTTTGTGTCATTGAAGTAGAATTATATACATATTCCATGCCTAATGATAGTCCGTAAACACTAATATCGTTTAATTTCAGTTAAAATGGAAAGTCCCATATTTATTTCGTGTAAAATCTCTAATAAATAAAAAAAAAATTTTTTTAGCTGGTCAGTTTTGCGTTCTTCGTAGCTACATTCGTCTTTTATTTTCCACTGTTGATTACATAACCTTGTCTTTATTCAAAATTGTATAATAACGATCAATATATAGTTAAAGTCGACAATTTAATTTATTTTGTTACTAATACAAAAACTTTAAATTGATATCATTAGAAATTCCATCTACGACTACGGCACTTCTATAATTTACTAGCATTTTCACGCGATTTCGTCGCGTGGACTTCTGCAAATGAGTCTATAACCAAAAAAAAAAAGTGTGCTACATGGCATTGCTTTTTGCTAAATTTCATGATTCTAGGTCAACGGGAAATACCCTATAGGTTTTTATTTATTTGTGTCACAATATGAGACAAAAATAACCGTATGTTGGGCATATTTTTTTATTTCATTGACTCAGACTTTTTTACAAATTTAGAGAATGTAGGTTTATGTATGAATGTACGCGTTTTTTGAGTAAAAGTGTCTTGTCGGACTGACAGCCAAACTTTTTTTTAATGTGGTATAACTACAAATAAACAAATTTCGAATTTTTTCCTTTATTTGTGAAACTTGCTTCGTGTCAAATTTCATGATTCTAGGACAACGTGAAGTAGGTCCCCATAGGCTTTAATTTATTTGTTATTTGTGAATGCCAAAATTTGCCACAAATATGGCCTAATTTCGGCTGTATTTTTTATTACGTTGCGCTTCATTTTTATAAAGCTTAAAGGAGCTTATACCTTTGTATTTGTTATTAATTTCAACTTGATGCCTTCACGCGTTCCTAAGAAAAGGGTCTTGACAGAGAGACAGACAAACTGACGGACGGGCAACAAAGTGATATAAGGTACGGAACCCTAAAAAGAAAGATTTACCTACAAAAATATCGAAATTCTCATTGTGCAGCGCATCACTTCAATAGTTATTTTCAATCTAATTGCCAAATACTAATTTTTAACCTTAAAACTGACGAGTTTTCATACAAACTTCCAACCACCATTTTACACCTTGGTTGAATTTTGCAAAATACTTTCTTAGTGGAGCCCTACGTCAAGTCAAGGACCCACAATGCAAAATTTCAAGTATTTAGACCCAATGGCCCAATGGTTTGGGCTGTGCATTGATATGTTATTAAATCAGTCAGTCCAGTCAATTGTCCTTGTTTATATTTATAGTATAAACTCATTGCAAAAGAAAGGTAATAGGTAACTAGCAACTTTGTCACCTACCACTTGAAACCCTATTTTAAAATGAGTTCAGGATTTTTACTTTAGATATCTGCTTACTTTATACTTATTGTGGCTTAATTTCTATAACCTGTTCATTTTTAAATGACTATTTTTTTAATTTAAATAAGTAGGTATTATATTTTCCCTGTCTATAAAACTTTTGCATAAAATAAACTTAGTAGGTATAATAGTAATTGCTACCCATTATGAAAATTGTGTAGGTGCTCATTAAAATAAACAATCTATTTCAATTGATAGCCCAAATTGAAATAGAATGATAATGCACTGTAGATAGGTACACATAGCTATGACTATTACATAAGAGAGGCCATGAGTTCGACGTAGGTTTAAATGACAATAAGTACTTAACTACATGAGAAATACCGCGCACAGTAGGTTATTATTTAGGTAGGTACACGTAGTGGTTGTGCGGCGGAAACGGGCGATTTTCCACGCGCGCGCACCACAATAATCTTCCCTCACATCCGTCCACCGCAACATGACGAGATATTCTTTGGCTGCTGCGGCTGAAACGCTCGTTTGCTTTTAAACAGTCCTTCATTAGATAATTAATACCTTCTGGCAGACTCTTCATTTATAAAAAAGAGATGCATTAATATTGAAATGTTTTAAGTTTCAATACATTGTTTTTTACACAGCAACATATTGCCTTAACTTTTTTTTGTTTTATTTAATTTACACCATAAGCCATTTCAAGCTCTGTGCTCAATCTGTATTATGGACTGCGCAATAGCCTCACAAAATTGGCCACACTTCAACAAACAAAGCGATTCTGTTTGTTGATGTGTAAAACACGTTAGAAAGAGACAAGAGAGTTAACTTTTGTAACATTTTGATTTTATAGTTGGCTAGAAAAAGCGCTATCCATTTATCTTTGTCTATGTCTTACACCAACTACATATAATAAAGATTCAAAAATCTAGATATATTTGCCAATGTTATTTTGGAAAACCGAAAGTTGATCTCCAGAAAAGCGCACAGAAAGTTTCGAAAGTAACAGAAACTATATTTTAAATAATAATCAATACTGACTTACTTCCTATAGATCGTCAGGAACTGGCAATGGGGGTATATGATTCTCTGGTCTTTTATTTTACCCCTATACTTTAAAGCTGGTAATTAACGACGTATGGGACATATATATACGCAGTTATCTAAGCCCAGATACTCAGCATCATAAGTAGTTTTGTGGCGATAGGCTCACCCCCTGTCATGCAGGACTAAAGTCTTTGGTGAAAGTAGTTCTAGCTATGGTCTGGGTATGTATTCAGCCACTGGTCCCTCCTTATAGGCCCTAAAACCCTAGACAACATTCTTAACAGTGTCAGTTTGTTAGTTTGGGATAAACGTGTGGGATAATCTCTTGAACTACTGGACTGGATTGATATAGACCACAGTTTATTCTGAAAATATTAGTATTCATAAATCTAGGGACAAAGTCGAGGCTGAGTACTAGTTTGTCTATATTTAAGTGTTTGTAATACTAAAGACAAGTGGCATTGCATGCCAAATGGTCAAGCTCATCAAGAGTTTTATTATACAGACAAGTAATATAGGTAGGTAGAACATAATGCACTGTTGAGGTTCCAAGACGAAACATTTTGCGCAACCAGGTTCCCAGGTCAAGGAGCAGCTTGGATGTGGCATACTGGCGCAATATTCTACTTATTTCGTCTTTAGAAATCTAAATCTTAAAGTTTAGCAACCAAAAACAAACATGTATTTTTAAAATATTATTTTTGATGGTTTTCTAAATAAATTATAATATTAACTACAAAATTGAACATTGTAACTATTGCATCGATTTAAAAGTCAAATAATTAGGTATATAAAATGTAGATATGCAAAACGCTGTAAGTCCATTTCTTCGCAGTACCTTACTATTTATTTTATTCTGTAATGTCAGATTTTGTTGCTTATAAAAACTTTTTAACAAAAAAAACTTTACTGATATCCAAAAATTTGATCTGATTTTTCTGATTTTCTGATTTTTGGATATAAGTAATCTTTACCTTTTTAGTGCATCGTTTTGAAGCCGGTTGTTTTTTTTTTGTTAAAAAGTTTTTATTTTTTTCTTTTTAGTGACGAATGCTTTTCTCGTTCACTAAAAACATACATACTAGTAACAAAATGTTATACAATCATCAACATGCGTTTCACCAGTTCCAAATAAACACAAATTATTTTTTTGGACCAAAATTTTAAGTTTTAAATGCACAACATTAATATAAGACTACCTCGGAAGTATACCCTTTAAAATACAAAAAGTATTTTGCAAATCCGTCTTTACGGTTATGATCGAGTCATACATAAAAAAAAAAAACAAAAATCGTAAACATCCGAATTAAGAGCCTCCTCCTTTTTTGAAGTCGGTTAAGAGATAACATGATTTACATTGTTTAACATAATCAAATCCGCCATAGAGTGTAGTACCAATGTTTTGTCTCACAAGTACCTGTTTATAAACTGCAGAGATTGAACTGTTTCAGTTTAGCTAACAATTCTTTTCCGTAAAATTAAAAGGACCATTATATATTAATCTTTCTCGAGAAAAAAGTTAATTATAAAGAAAATTGACAGTTTCCTAGTTACACGCAACGTTTAGCAGACCAGGAGACTGTTGAGTGTTAAGTACGTTTCGTAAATGAGGTAAAAGTGTTGTGGGCGTAGAGTAGAATGCGACAATAGAGTGTCGACACGTAATCGCCGTTTTCTATCAGTTGCGGTCGCGAAAAATTCTCGCTTGGCTGATCGCTGATGAACGTAGATCAAGACATGAAGTTTCTAAAAGGGGTATATTTTCTGATTTATCTTTCTACTTCTATCTCAAAATAGATAATAGTATTCTTGTCTGGATATTTATAAATCTACTTGAACTGTGACATTTTTTATTGTAAATTTTTATTGACTTGAACTTTGCATAAAATGGACGCCTTTTATACAAATTTATGCACTCATATGAAGAAATAATATGGCATAGTTATTTGAGAATTTGGTCATTAGCGCAATTTCCACACTTCCACACAAGTCAACATGGCTGGTAACATCGCCACTGTCTCGAGCTAAGCTCAGTCGCTCAGCTGGATTCTGTTACATAAGATAATGTTTAGTATTTTTTTTTTGTTTAAACTGTGTCAATCCGGTAATTACATGTCAAAAACACTTAAATACAAAAAACATAAATACTAAGCCAATACTGAACTAGATTAAAACAAAGAATCCTGTTTGTTTTGTTCGATTTTAATTTCTGTGTACCTACCTATAAGCATAGTATTATATAGTCTGTGTCGTGAGTGTATCTCTGCTAATTTTCTCATATTATCGTATTAGGTAGATAATTTTAAATATTTAGTTTTTCTATTAGTTAGATAATATATTCATGTGATTAAAATAGAGTGCAACAAACTTTAAATACCCAGTAGTCAAATATCAAAACTACAGTCGCCATGTTGAAATGGTGTGAACTTACACAGACACTAGCGACCAAACACCGGGTAAGAAAAGTTTGTTGCTCTGTAATGTCTTTTCACAGTAAGGCTCGAGGTTTTGAGTTTATTAGAGATGTAGATTGTAATTAACTTGTGTATAATTTTATACTTAGCTTATGCCTCATTAATTATAAAGTGAGGCTTGCCTAAGACTAGCGGAAATTCTATTCAAATTAGGGTCTAGCGATAAAGAACAAATTAAATGCGTTTCACTTACTTTAACCAGTTACAGAATATAAAAGTGCCTAAAGACATCTAATAAAAAAATAATAATCTCTACCTACTGATAAATATCTAATGGTGACCAAAAAAATCAATGCAATAATGCATGTTAGTATCTCAGTAATGAGATATTAATTGTCTTAGCGCACTACAACATGTTTAAAATATGTTTAAAATAGTTTATAATAATTTTTAAAATAATAATGTTGGCTGCCTGATTTTGATAAGACCATGCGTCAAAGTGAAAATAATATTATAAATAATTTTTCCCTTGAGAATAACCAAGCAGGTAAGTAATATTTAGTTAGACTCAAATACAGTAGGTATTTCTATTTTATACGCTAGTGCCCAAAGACTAGCTTTTACGGTATAGGAGAAGAATGAAAGTTCAGGAAAAGTTAATAGGCGTATGGGAGCTGAGTTTATAAAGTAAAATAACAATAATTGTGGAGTTTATGATATAATCAACTAATAAATACCTAATATTGTCACTCTCACTTATTAAGACACCGATACTTACGTAGATAATACCTACCTATGCTTTTTCGATAAAGTTATATCATGTTGATACCCATAAATATACACTACAGTTATTTCCTACCGGTTACATGAATACATCTTTAAATTATACATCCACGATTAAATTGCCGTACCATCATGTGTCTGACCTTGATTTTTTATAAACGTAATCAAGTGACTGTGCTAGTTTGTAGTCTATCTGTGAACCAACAGCAAAATGAAGTAAACAAAGGTACATTTAGATGCAGTCTCTAGTAGAGTTAAGCCAGCTACACACACAAGGGTATACCTGACAGGTTTGCTTGTATAGTAAAACTGTGAAGGTATTCCAGAACGTTTATGTTCAGAAAACCTGCACAGTGGAGTAACTCTCGACGCTCAAGTTCAATTGCGTTGTAATTTTCGCATCAAATAAACCAAAACCGAAATGTAATTGAACTGCATATTTAAAAATATTTGCTTTTATTCATTGCTGGTTGCAATAAGTATTATCGTCAAGAGTCAGGCCCCAGTTTAGGAAAATAAACGTTCCAGTTTTCCTGCACAACCAAACCTGTCAGGTACCTATAACCCTTGTTTGTGTAGCTGGCTTTAGTTGCACAGTTGCACACAGATCCACAAACTCATCTCAGTAATCATGACGAGCACGTAGTAGGTACCTACGGAGTTTACGTAATCGGCTAGCTTAGGTACTCTTATACGATCCGCCATTTTGTGATGAACGTTTAATGGTTTTTGCACTAAAAGTGAGCGGTTGGTGTCTGCCATGTTTTTATCTCATTGCTTGTAGAAGTGAAGGCTTCGTGAGCCTTTAGGACGTAACAATAGTTAATAGACTTTATTATGAGACATTAAAAAATATTTTATTGAACTTGCTTTTGTTTTTATTGAGTGATTTTCATTTATTATGTTAAATGCTATTACGCCAAATAATATGTCTACTAATAAATTACGTAAGAAGGATGTAATACATACATCTCATAGTACTTACATTGACAGGCATTAAAAAAATACATTACATTACAATCTAGTATTATAGAAATTAGTTTTCTAGCCTGTATCGTTAGGTACCGTAGAACAAAGGCAGTTTTCGGTCTTGGTTAGTTAACAATTTACTTAGGATATGAGAGCAGATGATTTGTAAAGAACAGTTGTAAACTGAATAAAAAGTAGGATAATAGGTAAATGTAAGTTCTTTGAAATGGAAAGAGAACATTCAGAAAAGTCAAGTTCTAAGTCAAAGAATTTTCTAATGCCTATGTTTTCTATAAGCTGCAATGACCTTCTAAAGGTCATTGATAAGTTGTGTTCTTTTTGCATGGTCGTTTTCAACTACTCGACGATAAATGTTACTGGTAGCTTTCTGCTACTCTTTTGAAGATTAATAATTTTGGAGTTTTATAATTTTATATTTATAAAATCTACACTAATATTTCTAGAGGTTAAGTTTTTAGGTAATTTTGTAAGTTTGGATGTAGGAGGTAATCTCCGAAACCAATTATCCTATCTTTCACCAATATTTAGAATTGACTTTTAGGGTGGATAAAGGCTATATTTTGTTTTGATTAACATAAGTTTAGTTCAAAATATCCATATTTGTAAGTCAAGTCGGAAGAAAAAATGCTTTTTCTTTAACGTTGCATCGAAGCAACGGTGTGATCTACCTATCTGACGTTTGACACAGATATAGGGAAGAATATGGATGGTGCCGACAGAAATAGGTTTTTCCGCGGGTCCAGTAAATATATATATACTAAAAATAAAATAAAAAAAAACTTGTATCCATGCACTCTACTCCGAGTAAGGACAACACTGCCTTATTAAATTGTTTTGTGTGTTACTCATTTCACAAGGTTACTTGGCCTGTTTTCGTATTTTGATAGCTGTAACTTCTGATATTTCCTGCTTGAACTAGATTTTTATAATTACTAAAAAGTTTCTTCAGATATAAGTAACTTAGTACCTACTTATTATTTATGTTAGTTATGTCTACCGACGTCATTCGGGTTTTTCTTATTAGAGTCCTAACGTGACTTATGTACATAAAGAAGTCATAGCCATGTTTACATCTTGTCCAACAAATGAATTGTTAAGTCTCACACTTTAGCTCGTATTTTACCGTGAATAACAAGCACACAGCACAGACTAACAACAACTTAGTACGAATATTTGAATTCTCGACACGTTGACCAAGTGTAACGTAGCACTTTTATACATAACACAAAGTCATAGACCTTGTTGTCTTGCTTTGATATACCTAAAGGTACGGTAAATCAGCCTTACTTAGTAATATAAATAAACTCGATTTTGCCTGCGGCTCCACCCGCCCTAAATTCGTTTATCGGCGTGGAATATTTATGAAGTTTGCTAAAGCAAGCTATAGCTGCAGCTTTAGTACGGTTATAGTTATTCCAGCGAGAACTTTTGAATTTTTCGGTCTACAAACTATCCTTTGTCCTTGCCCGGGACTCGAAATATCTGTATACCAAAATTCATCTTAATTAGTTCATCGGATTAACCGTGAAGAGGTAACAAACAGACTAACAGACAGATATACAGACAGAGTTACTTTCGCATTTATAATTTTAGAATGGAGATGGTGTACCTACCTACCTACTAAGTACACAGTTGAGATTCACAGCTTTCTTGTAAAGAATTCATTACTAACCTAGCATTTTAAAATAATATAGGTGCTATGTAAGTACAACTTACTTTTCTACAGACTTAAGAATAATAAGAATTCGATTGCAATTTATTAGTTGTACTGGCCATATGATTCCAAAACCAGATAATTAAAAGTAAGCGAACGAAAAGGAACGAGAAGGGCGCAGTTAGTCTTTCATGGGTCACCACTAGTGGCACATACATATATGTAGCACCGTACCTCGTAAAAAATTACAACCTGAGTGTCCAGCCTGATCCAAATTTAAAATATTATGTCTCTTATGTACGCTTTAGTTGTATTTATTGAACTTAATTAAAACATTTTTTAAAAATAAATATAAATAAAGTTTCGGAAGAGCTAGCAAAAACCTAACAATCAGCAAAACTTACTGGGTTATTTTTTTTCAGGACGAACCTCTGCCAGTGAGTAATGCACACGCACTTCACGGAGCGCCACCGCCGCTTGCGTCATCGCTATCATCAGAAGCGCCGGAGCCTCCAAGCAAGGCGACAGTATCCACTGCTTCGACTCAAGCCCGGGATGCCCTCAACCAGGCCGAGTCCAAGATTGACGAAGACAAATTACAGGTATATTGAACAGATACTTATTGCACTTTGACATAGGTATCCACCTATACGAAACCAGAAAAGCCACTCGAAAAATTCAACAGTGAATAAAACTCATTTTACTCACTAGATAATATAAACATTTTGAAGTTGGAACAATTGTTAAATCGTTTTAATTTTTATTGTGGTTGTTTTATGTCATTGTTCTATTATCACCCGGTAATATAATTATCGCATATATACTACTTTTTATTTTCTCGCAGTTAATGGTAAAAATTAGAGTGTACAACACGTAAAAACAAAATCATCTCGGTCCTTTGTAACCCTCCGCTCAGCATACTACTCTAGCATCCTTCACTGCACTCGGGATCCAACTCGAATTAAGTCCCCTTTTTTCCATTGGTATAATCAACTATTATTCAGTTAAATATGCAGTCTAAGAACGAAAATACCATCTAAATCAGCTGGGACCAGGACCTTATATGTATGTATTTAAGTACCTATACATTTTTGTCTCGAATTCCAGAGTCCAAATAGCTGAAGACTGTTCGCAATAAGGTCTCAGCAGTTTTTCACATCACAAACGTAGGTACTTAAATACATACATCAGGGTCTAACAGAGAACCACCTTTTTTGAAATGAGTTAAAAACGTGCGCAAGCCAAATAGGTACCCCCTAGCATTACGTTATGATACAGATCACATACGCAGAAATGAGGGCGAGAACCTTATGAAACAA
This sequence comes from Apoda limacodes, assembly GCA_946406115.1. Taxonomy (NCBI): domain Eukaryota; kingdom Metazoa; phylum Arthropoda; class Insecta; order Lepidoptera; family Limacodidae; genus Apoda; species Apoda limacodes. Next base: position 13,436,890 of record OX291557.1, read on the forward strand.
GTGGTACTTATACAGTAATTTAGAATAAAAAAACCGGCATCTATGTCCTTCCGTCGATATGTTAGCTAGCCTCCATGCACACACAGCCGGCGACGACACAGGCGGATTTATATAAATTTCTTACCTTAGGTATTAAAATTAATAGTGAAAACATACTTTTTAGGTAATTAAAAAAAAAAAACTTTATGACAAAAGAGCAGCGGTATAGGATGTTTTATTTAGACCATGTCCGTATTGAGGGTGTTAGAGGGTAGCTAAACATCTGGTGTGTCGTTAGGATACTCTGCGGGTGACTTGCATAGCGCCTAGAGTATATCTATGTATGTTAGGCACCGCTTAACTAACATAGAAAACCACTTCTAATAAAAGTATTTAGTACTTATCCCGGAGTCGGAGTGGTTAATGGGAATTGTGGCAATGTGGGATAAATATAAGGTCCAGATTCAATTTTCAATAGTAAAATAAACAAGAAATTTAGTACATTATACTCGATAGTAATTTCTTCAACGATTTATATGTATCTATTTCTCTTTTTGTTATGTTATTATGCTGTCATGTTTGGGGGGTGAGAGGTATGAGAATTGAAAGGACAAAATGGAATTTATAGTCAGTCTTTATACTATTCAACTTTATACCAGATTAACTTATTTCGCAATAATTTCTTTTAGGCGTTAAAGGCACTCAAAGTCTGACTGCTTTTAGTGACACACCTCAACCGCCATATCGGTAGGAAAGAAGTAGAGTGGACGTATAAAAAACTTTTTAACAAAAAAAAAAAATAACCGGCTTCAAAAAGATGCACTAAAAGGTAAAAATAATAACTTATTTCCAATAATCTGATCTGAATTACAGTTTGAAGTTGTTGTCTATGTTGTACCTAACAGTTTATGACAGACTTCACTTGCACAAACTTTAAACGGTAATTCAGATCAGATTTTTGGAAATATTTTTTACCTTTTTATTGCATCTTTTTGAAGCCGGTTGTTTTTTTTTAAAAGTTTTTATTTTTTGTTTTTGAGTGACTTTTGAAAATTTTAAATTGCTTTTTTTTACTCGTACACTTAAAACATAAAAAAAAATATACCCGTCGAACATAGAACCTCCTCCTTTTTTGAAGAAATTAGATTGCGCTTATATGGTAATTTAAAATGGTTATGTTGCGAGCCTGTCTGAGACACTTGACCGGTTTTATTATTTGTCATAGTTAAAAGTTCACCCTATGATCACTGCGAGTTTGAAGCTTGTATGTATTACTTGTATGTTAATATTTCGACGATATAGCAAAAACAACGAAAAGTTGTATGGGGAACCCCTTAAATTTTACTTTTTGAACTTTTTATTCTTTGTTACGTAATTTGCCATGAGAACAAACATTCTGTGAAAATTTCAGGGTTCTACCTGCTTCGATCGATAAGACAGACGTGTGGATGTACGGATACGGTAGGACAGACAGTAATAGTACAGCGTAGGCTTAAAATAGGGGTCCGTTGGCACTTGGGTACGGAACCCTAAAAATTACCATCACGTGTAGTTTTTGCATTAATGCGGATATGCATACGGAATGATACATCAAGATGGCATAAAAAATACAGTTCGTTATGCAAATAAATATCATTGCTGTGACGTCATACCCGGCAGTCATGCTAGCTTTCACTCGGCGACACGCTGCAGTCGTCCCTTGCGACCAGCGGCTCGATTCTGTAAAAAGATTGCTAACAATTCTTGTTTGAAATCCATAGAAATAAGATATACAGTGCGCATTTGAAATAACGTATGAAATTTATCGATTGTCGCGAAACCGCAATGTATATATCTTATTTCTATCGAGAATTGTTAGCAACAACTTACGTAATCGAGGCGAGGACTGTGTGAAAGCGGCCTTTCATTTTACAAGCAATACTACACAGGTAATAGTAACACTTCGAGACAAGAATAAAGATAACCTGCGCAGTTTGATTGACAAATTGAAAATACGTTATGCTGTATGCGATTTCTACTGACATAGGTTAATAGATGTAATCAACTAACGTTTTCACTAACTTTACTGTCGAATAAGACTAAAAACTAATTTATTCTTCAATTGATTGGAAACAAAATTAATTGAGCTTAACCATATTTTATTAATATGTCTGTAAAATTGTTATTTATCAAATCTAAACGTGATATTTACACTTCGGTATTCATATAAAAAAATTAGCTTTGGTCGCGGCTTCACGCGCGCTATATTCGGTTACTGTTTCGGTTATACGTAGTTATTTTTCTGCGGAAACTTGTAAATTTTTCGGAATGAAAAGTAGCCTATCCTGTTTTATTTATACATATCTATTAGCCTATGTACTTCTTCGTCTCTTCACCCATCTCTGTGATACATTGACGCAGATTTTGATACTTGGTACTTTGGCTCCCGTAGACCATTCATTCATTTTTTTACAAAAGTCGAGGTTGTTAAGAAAATTAGTTGCTGGTTGTTTCTTTGTTCCATAATTTATCAATACCACTTTGGTATATTTAATCATCTGTAATACATAGGCACACAAAGTAACAAAGGACTTTATTATTGTATCTATCCTATGCTTACGTTAAAGACTGAGTATATTTTTAGGGTTTCGTATCTCAAAAGGAAAAAAGGAACCCTTATATGATAGGTAATAGAATCACTTTCTTGTTCGTCTGTCTGTCTGTCTGTCCTTTTTCTCAGAAAACGTGAAGGTATCAAGTTTAATTTAATATCAAATACTAAAGTCTACGGTACCTTAAAGTTGTAAAAAAATAGCTTCTAAGTAAATGCAATAAAAATGTATGCCCAAAATATGGTTATTTTTGTCGCATATTGTGAAACAAATTAATCAAAACCTATGGGGTATTTTCCGTTGACCTATAGAATCATGAAATTAGGCAAGAAGCAATGCCATGTAGTACACATAAAGGAAAAAATATGAAAACTGTAAACTTTTTTGTTACTTTTTTTTGCGATTATAAATTAACCGTGACCTATGTCGATGTATTAGGACAACAGTTGTCCAACGGTAAAGTTAAGTTTATCCCTGCAAACAGTTTATATTTTACCGTACCCTCGGTGCGTGAGTTCGACTTGCACTGGACCGGTTCTTTTATCCTACTGTAGGTAAGGGCATACATAGGCTAACTTTTCCAACGCATATGATACTGATAATATTTGCCTCCTCCCTGTTTTTATTCTATTGGACATCACTCTTTGTGCACAATCGGCATGAGATAGAATGTTAATAGGTATACAATAGGAATAGCAGATAGCACCTACATTGAGATTACCATCAGGCGGACCGTAAGCTTGTTTGCCACCTTAGTGGTATAAAAAATAAAAGACAAGACTAATGTTCTCCATTTTAAAAACTTTTACCTGGTAACTTGCCTCGTTGCCAATTCTTTAAAGTCAATTTTGACTACATCATTATCGGATTGTGTTGCAAATTTGCATGCATTTTAGGTTCACGTCATAATGCACCATGAAAAACATTGTCTGTCTGTCTGTATCACATATACAGACAGACAGACATGCATATCTTTTACTTCTTCTCAGTAGGTACCTACCTAACTTTGACCCAATATAAAAGCTTTTGTTTAAAAATATTTTTTAATTTTAACTTTTTAATTATCGAGCTTAAGCTATCGAAAAGTTTTTTTTACACTGTGCGTACGAAAACTTGGCACGCCATATTATTGTAATGCCTACTACCTACTGTAACCATATTGTTTGTGTCGGTTATATCCAGTCCCTAATAGGTATAATACTTACTAGAGGTGTGCCTAAACAATCATATATTTTGACTGCGATCTCTACACAGGTAGTCTAAGAGGATTCAATTCACTTTAAACATATTGTGTTCAGAGTTTAAATAGTTTTGGAAGCTTTTATTACTTTTGAAATCGCTTTGCTGTGGGCGCTACTTTGGATTCCAAATTAAATCTTGAAGTAGAGGTACTTGTTTGACAATGATCTAATCGCATCTATTTCTGTTATCGTGAGGCGTACAGAGTATTTGTTTTCGTGCCGGGTGACAGGTGAATGACTCAATCAGCTATTCATACAAATATTGGCACGCATTTGTAAACGTAGGGCCGTAGAACAATGCTGCAAGAGCTCTTTGTCTACGCAGGATGTCCGAATGCATTGTGCCAAGCAAACAGCACAGAACGAGATATAACGCTCTAATTTTATTCATTTTTATCCAGTAATCGATACAATCTGATACTATGATACTAGGTATAATTGTCTTACCAGCCTCATCGTCGTCACCGTTGGGGTACGGCCTACCTTCACCTTCGACAAGGGCGATTTAGGCCATAGTTGGTAATGCGGGCCTAGTGCGGAATGTGGACGAAACATACCGTCTTTTTGACGTATGCAGGTTTTCTCATGATTTTTTTCCTTCACCAAACAATTGACTTGAGAAATTGGGAAAAAGACTCATTTGTTCACGCTGAGCTTGATATTTTTCCCCTCAAAACGCGAGGTAGGCATATAAAGAATACATCACTTGAAATTTTATTGGTTTTAGAAAATTGACGATGATGGCCTTAAGAGCAACTCGCCCAACTCCGACAGCGCCGAAGAAAGCTCTGATTCCGAGAGCTCGGCTGAAGAAGAAGACGAGCTAGATGCAATCCGGCCCGTCTTTAAGATGCCCATCCACTTCGACCTTGACGAGATCGCGGGCGCTTTCCTCGCCAACAATCAAAAGTAAGTTGTAGCACTTCCATCTGTTCCATGTATTGTTCCGACACTGCTGTTGTGGCGACTCAAGTGAATGAATAATTTTCATACTCGCCTTTTAAACTCCTTTATTTTGATACACAATTCGAGGATCTTCAAAAAAAAATCCGCCATTTTGATTTTTTAAGAATTTAATGTACGCAGTGTCACTCTCACAATTGAGACGAATCTAATGACGCCTCTCAAGCTAAAATCCGTCTAACCGTTTAAGATACAGAGCGTGCCAAAGAAATTTACATAAATACATATACATACACTCGAAAAACATAACCTACCTTCCGGCGCAGTCGGGTAAAAAAAGCCCATGTGTGTTGTACACGCATTAAGTTAGGCCTCCGTAGAATCGGATTAGGTAATACTGCGGATATTACAAAACCAGATTTTGTTTAAACACCCAACTCCAATGTGTTATTCGAACGTAAATATACAATTTAGGAATTATTATTAGGTAATGATTTTGGGATCTCATATCTTTAGTAGATTACAGTAAGAACCCCGTGAAATATTATGGTTTATTAACAGTGATATTAAATGATATTAATCGTAATTCTTTAAAACAATAGTCAGGTAAGGATGTTATGTTTTCTTTTCCATAATTTGACATGGTTCAAAAATTTACATTTACTGTTTTACACAACTAGCAACTTCATCTAAGAAATTTTTAAATGTAATTTTTACAAAATTTTTGCTTCTCTAAATGCATTTTATAAGTTGGTCGACTTAGCTATGATAGTTTTCCTTTTAACTTCAGAATATGTATACGTATACTACTGCTGTATTTTTTTCACATATTCAAAAAGAAACATTAATGTAGCGTATGTGGACCTTAACAGTATCCAGAACATAATATCATTGTCTCGAGGCACAGCATCAGTCACACGCGAGCATAGAGAAGAATATAAGGGGCGTTTTGTTGACAAGCATTATACGCATTGAATGGGCTCAATGCACAGGGGTCTATGCGCACTTTCGATCGTTCTGTAGACCAAAAATGAATGCGCTATACCGTCATTACCGGACCGCATTCAACGCATTGGCTGAACTTGCTCGAGAGGTAGATTAGTGGATGTTTGGCAGTTTTGACTTAAAAAATATTTATAATAGAATATTTATCAGCCAGTTTTATTTATTAATCTATTCATCGTAAGCAATTAAGTTTGCTAATATATATCTTTAATTTGAATTAATTTTCAGGGGCCGTATGAACTGCGTGGTTGAGAGACGCCATGAGGATCCCATGGAAAAGCGATTCCCCTTCAACATCCTCGGAGCCTTCGCACCGCGCGCCGCCCATGCCGAGCGTGTCGCCATAATCTGCCACGGTGGTGATGAGCCAAGGTTATTAAAGTTTAACTTTTAAAAATATTGAGTGTTATTAACTTAAGACGGTAAAGATTTGAACGTCTTATCGCTTGTTGCTGTAGAACCCTAAAGTCTAATTGGGTATTAAAGACATTTTTAAAAATCTTATTAGAATTATATTTAGAATTTAATAGTTTTTTGCAAGGGCGTAGCCAGGTACGGGCCCTAGCTGGGCATGGGTTGGCAAATTTTCGGGATAATTTAGTCATTTAAAAATGTAACTATTGGGATCGCCCGCATTTTTACTGCTACTATACTGCACCGTCTTCCAACAGTAGTTTGTGCAACTTTCGATACGTAGAGAGAGAGGCAGTACGTAAGTGTTTTGATGTTAAGACGTGTTGGCGCGCCATTGCGTCAGTAGCGATTTTGTACGGTAGCCACAACAGGATCTTCTAAAGGTGCGTACAGATTATTTGCAACACAACATACCATGCAACATTTCCTATACAATTTAATGTGTCGCGAACGCACTAAAATCAACTGCGCGCACGCTACGTTCATTCGCAGGGTGCACGTTGGTTCCCGCCTAGTGTCGGTTTTTCGACGAACGCTTTGAGTGCGCACAGTGTAATCCTGCTAATTCGCGGCGGACCTGCTTACTGCCCGCGATAATTGAATTGTCGATTGTAAAATTGGATAGAGATGACGGCTGGGAATGTTTTTATACACTGGTGGAATAAAATAATTGAAATACCAATATATCATGTACACTTCAGAATCAAACGGCTCCATGGCGTGCGCGCTGAACACTGCTAGGAATGGCTGTTGTTGAGGCACGTAGCGTACACGTTGACCGTCTACATACATTCACATTGCATCTTGTGTTGCAAATAATCTATATCCACCTTAACAGTCAACTATTTATCCAACCTTTTACAAGTAGAAAAGTAGTTTCTCAGTATTTGATGATGTAAGGTCGTGTTGACACTCGATCGCTTTATTTATTATCTACTACCTTTTGCCCGCGGTTCCGCCCACCCGAAATTCTGTTATCGGTGTAGAATTTCCGTCAGGTGGTTGAAAATTGTTTAAGAAAGGCAAGAAGATTTCCAATCTATTAGTGATGATGACCCTCGAAATAGCTAATAAAGGTGGCCAGTTCTGGCACCAATTTTTCAGCTAGGTATTATCATCCGCATTGAAAAAAAGTTTCAAAATGTCATGTATCAAAATCAAGAGCAGAAGTAGCTCTACGCCTATGGAGCTTTATCATGTGAATAATAATGAAGTGAAGTACCTTTACAAAGCCATTTTTGCCGTAGGAAAACTGCCGGCCTGCCCCCCCCTCCCCCTACCGCAAAAGCTGGCTACGCCCTTGGTTTTTTGGACGATAAAGAATTATTATTTGTCTGTCTGCCGGCAAAAACATTTGTATTTTGGAAAAACTACATATTGATAAAAGAGAGTTGAGCGAGTAGTGCCCGACAAAAAAATTGTTACCAATGTAAAATATCTCTATCGGGGTAAAATTTATTCTGTTTTTTTTCCTATTCCCCGCGTATCTTTTCTTCAATATAGTGCCCTGCCGTTTATCCCGCGAAAAATATGGAAGGAAGTCCTATCTTAGTCCTCCGTCCCTTTAACATCTCTGTATCTAAAAATATAAGGATAAGTATTAATATAATAACTAGCGACCCGGCCCTGCTGCACACGGGTGCAAGAAGGAATATAACCCAAGCAAAAAAGCGCCGTAGATCTCGTCAAGGAAACAATTTATGAATTTTTTGTTGCGCGTAATACTAAATTTATGATATCTTCTGAAGTCATTATTTGAATGATATGCAGAAAAAGGAAATTGTATTCTAAATTAAACGATTGAAGGATCAGTTCTATATTAATTTAAATAGCTTCCCATGTTGTAACCTAAACTTTACCTCTCTCTTTTTAGGAGATGGGTATATACCATCGCTGACTTTTTTGTAGGCCTTATTAAGATCTACATTTTTGAAGTACCTACATTGTTTTGATGTATATCTTAAATTTTAGTCAGCGCAAGCATGTCCCAGTAGGCATGATTTTTTCCGACATCTTCAACAATCATATTTTTTACTATCATATTATACCCACTAAACACTAAACTTCAATAAATTATACATATAAACCTCATGAATCACTCCCTCCATTGGTAAAATGAAAATCCGTTCAGTAGTTTTTAAGATTTTCGCGTTCAGACGGACGCGGCAGGGGACTTTATATTATAAAATGTAGCGATGAACAATCTATAAAGAAGTCAAACATTCTAACGTATTAGAAATTGCTCAACTTTTCCAATTCGAAACCTTGCTATGCATATATTTTTGTTTTGTACATTTATTCTTTAACGAAGGCAATCATAACTTTGCAAACAAGTATAGAGAGTTATAATATTAAATTATCTCAATATAAGCTAAGGTTAAACTTATGGCTTCTTATCAAGCTGTAAGGTACTGGGACGATTACGTGGTTAAACTTTGCTAAACTAATTTTGACATCGGATCATAAACGACTGTGGTTGTTGCTTAATTACCTCACTTTATAAGCTAATATGTAGCTTATAATACTTAAATTATAACATAATGTAATATAAAACTTAGTATGATACTTAAAGACAAAATAAAAACATTCGAAGAGTTCTGTAGTAATAATCAAGAAATGACAGTACCTACCTAACTGAAGAGAGTTTGTAGTGAAAATTGGGTCCCATTTAGGACACTGGGCACTCTTTTCATTGTTTTTAACGGGAACCATTGGTTCGATTCAATTCAACGAAGGCACATGCCGCAAGTCCGGCCCCACATGGAGTACTTACTGCTGCCATCTCTGGAAAGGTGCACCTGGATACCAGCTTAGCTCTTCTCTTCTGATTCGGTTTAACGTCGAAGTAGAAGAATCGTCGACGATCCTAAACTCACAACAAACTTCTCTATATCAGATTATCCGAAAAATATCAAAACCGAAAAACTTATTTTGACCCGAATTCTATGAACGTATTCGGCGTTGCGTTGTACAAGCGGCGGGCATTTCAGGAAAATTGCGACATAAAATGTACCTTTGAAAGCCTACTCAAACTTCATTGAAGTTTATCATGAAATTGGTCTGACAATAACACAAAAATATATGTCTACACCCCCCTTTATTTCCCGCGATGACGTTATATATATTTGTAAATATTTATTTGTTAAGTATAAACTTCAGTGTGATGTAAAAATTAATGTAGAAACACGCAAACAGCGAATATTTCAACTTATCCAGATACATGAACCGAACCGCTTTCAAACAATTCGAATGTAATTCCGATGGACGTGGACGACCGACAGCAGTCATTATTGCAAACTTGCGGCCCATTTACATGTGGTTGCAGCTGTTTTTAATTTTAAGAATAGCTTATATGCTTATATTACGAAATGTAGTAGAAATATTAGTTAATAGCGGAATATAAGTAGTTTTTTTTGCTTTTGGTTTTTAGGAGGGGGGAGCACCACCAGGAACAATTTTTTAGTGGTTTATGAAGTTTGGTGCCTCCACTAACAGTTTATGAAGAAAATTGTTGTTATAGGTTTTCCTTGGCTTTTGATGTATTTTGTCCTTTACCAAAAACTGGCTTGCAAATTTAAAGATTGCGTTATTGGCTGTGACATGCGGACAAAGAGTTGATGTAACGAAGGTTTTGTTTTTTTTCCGCTTGGCTACATATTCTTTTGATTGAAGAACATATGCCTAATGAAGGGGGCTTGTAAAGTTACATTTACATTATAAAGTTTAAAGACAAACTGTAGAAAAAAATTACAAATCCATTGAAAGTTTGAGCAAAAACTAGTTGTCATTTTCAATTTGTAGTTTCTTTTTCAAAAACAATTTCAATTTCTCTTTTAATAACGTTATTAATAAAGTTTGTACCTCATCAATAATTGAGTCTCGTGTACAAATCAGGACGAGCCTGGGATGTCCCTTTGTTGTGATTCAGAAAGTCTTTTGAAATCAGATCTTATGTAAATGAAAGCGCTGTTCGTGCTCTACGGCTTAGTTTAATAATGGATCAACTCAGCTTTGGATGAAAATGGATTTTCACATGAAAAAACAAACGTAAAACCTTTGCTTGCATTGCAATGTTTTAAGTGAATATACTACAGCCTTTCGATGAAAGTGGCGTTTTGTTGAAAGACATAATGCACATTATGCTCTTAATGTCAATAATCCAACCAAAGAGATAGTACCAAGATTAGTATAGTGTGTGATACAGAATTTATGTCTTTAAACTTGGCTGGATTATGACACTAAACGCATTAAAGCAGCGCACAGAACGCACCTAAAATAAATACATCTACTCGATGCACCCATCTGTGATTATATTTCTATATTCTATATACTTCACATACGTCGTTATAGTGCATTCAGGTTCCTTTATGATATTTTCCTTTACTGAGAAGCCAGCGGTGTGATCATAAGTCTGCACAGTCGATAGTCGCTAGCTAGAGTTATTCAGAATTTTTATGAAAAGTATTAGTTTTAACAGCACAGCAACATGTTCGTTATACGTATTAGATAAAGCATTGCTTAGTATGGGACCAAATGGCGCTTTGTGTGTATTATTCTAAAATAATATATAGTTTTATAATACTATGCAATTTATAAAATTTTGTGGCGTTCTGCAACCTACATACTTTTATTTTCCTCCTCACATGAACCACGTCTGTCTGTCCTAATGTCCTCTAAGGGAACCTAAGTGAGCTCTAAGTTACATCCAATAAATATGATAAGAACATCAAAATAGGGACAGGACTAAAACTAACTAACAACAACTAAACTTCAAATTAAAATATATAGCTTTTCCGTTCATTAGAACAGACGTGACTTTACTATAACGTTGTTTCTTTTGGAAAGTTATTAATGCTTTCTTTTACCTTTCTTTTGTTAACCGTAGTACACTTAGTAGTACCATCAGTGGTACCACGGTTAGTTTTTTCTAACCCTGGAACCACTGATCTTATGCATATTCCATGTATGCGATAAATACACGTGTTTTCTTTCTTTCTTTCTACTTTTGGAGAGGTTTCAGTCCAAATTCTTTTCATAGCACATTCCGATCTTCTACCCTTTTTTAACTTAGAGTTGATATAGTTGATCACATCAAAATTTAATAAATTTTTTATATTACATTTTGGCTCCTAAATTCGGTTATCAGTAAGGGATTTCTACGGCAACTTATCAATTATAGAAAAAAAAAACCAACTCTAACTTGATGTTTTCAAATAACCTATGTCCTTTCTCTCCATGCCAAATTTCATCGGTACAGCGGTTTAAGCGTGAAGAGACAGACAGACAGACCGACAGGGTTACTGTCTCATTTATAATACTAGTATAGAAGGAAATTAAGTATTTCCTTTCTATCTTGATTGGTCCAAATCACCCCACTATACTACCAGTAAAACACGTTTTTTTTTTGTTACAGACCAATAAACGTTTTGCCGGAACCGCAGTCGCAAGTGTTCGCTTTCCCGCTTTCTGGACCGATGAGGCTGCCTCTGAGGCCCCAGCCAGACCGCTCGCCTATGCCTGCACCAGAAGCACGTATGCCACCTTTCGCACCTATGATGCACCATCGCCCAGGACCATTCTCCATGCCTTTACCAGTGAGTACTAAGTGTTTTATACCTTGAGTCCACTCCTAATCCTTTAGCAATACATGGCACCGTTCATATCTGTTTTATGACGCCTCTTATATGACAGGGAGAATTTACAGAATCCGCTCTATCTGGAAAGATCATAGTGCGATTCAATTTGTATGAGACAATAAATCTTATTTGCGAAAATGGGAATGTCGCAGCAGATGCTTCGCATTATTGTATGTAAGGGTTTTAGTGGATTTTCCTTTTTTTATTTATTAATTTTTAGTTGCTACATGTTTACTGATATAAAAGTAAAACTTTTTTAGTTACCTAATTCAAATTCACGGAAAGGAGGTTTATAAGAACCTAGGTACCTAGATAATGAGAACAACGCCTAGCACAGACGGGTGACACAGAAACACGAAAAAAGTGCTCCGCCTTTTTTTTAAAGTCTGAGGGGGTAGCACAAGTGCCTATCGCATTGGCAAGTAGGGGCAAGTACATATAAATAATGGTAAAGTGATGTACTTAATGTTAATTTTTTTTTGAAAAGTGGACAGAGCCACACTCTGCCATCGCTTGCTGTTAATAAATTTTTTTATACATTTTTTTTTTACTTTGCGACACCTTACTAATACGATAGTAACTTGTGCTAAGCCCTCTGTTGAAATAAGTACTAAGGCACTATTACGTTTTTTACACGTTCACTCCTTTTTTAGTTTAGACCTTTTAATAATTTGCTTTGACAAATTCTTGTTTTTAAAGACATCTATATTTTATTGTAGAAATTGAAACAATGAGATTAATTGTAAATTAAAACACTGTTGGCAATTTTATTCATGCCATCTATGCAACAGGTAGGTACATCTACCTACGTAAATATATTTACTTGGTGTTTAGAAATTCGAGAAATTTTAGATCAAATTTGATATCTACCTGAGCGTAACGAAGGAATAACAACTCGCTTTTTAATTACGGTAATTAAGTCAGTTTGTACCTAATCAAAAATTGGGTCTCGTCTTCAATCAGGACGAGCTGAGGATGTCCCTTTGTTGTGATTTAGAAAGCCCTTTGAAATCTGTTCGTATTTAAATTAAATGTCTCTGCATTTGGGCTCAGTTTAATAAGATTCGAATGAAGAGAGATATTTATTTAGTCCTTCTTATTCTTGTTGGTTATATTATATTGTAGGTATAGAATTTCAGAATTTATTTCTTTAGATAGGTACCTACTCCTAATATTTTCAGTTAATAACCGTTACAGTTATATAATATTATAATATAACCATACGCGTAATGTACAAAATTCTATTATAGTAAAAGTAATTCTACTAACTTATTTAAATACATACGAACGAATGAAATCAACAGCAATCAGAGTTACCGGTTATCCTAGACCCCACATGGCGACAATAAATTTATATTTATACTAAAAAAACCGGCCAAGTGCGAGTCTGGTTCCGTGCAAACTTATTATATGTTGTTGCATATAATTAAAAATATTTTTATTATATGATGTAACAAAAAAATTACGGTTTTCGCAGTTTTTCCTTTATCTGTACTATAAGACGTTGCTTCGTACCAAATATCAAGATTCTGAGTTCACGGGAAGTACCCTGTAGGTTTTGATTCCCTTGCGAGTTTCGGCTGGCTGTATCTTTTGATTGCTTTGGCTTAGAAGTTTCATTTTTGCACAGTTTCAAGGGCAGTAGACCTGAGTATTTGATATAAATTTTAGCTTGATACCTCTACGCGTTTCTGAGAAAAAGGGTCTTGACAGACGGACAACAAAGTGATTCTACAAGGGTTCCGTTTTTTCCTTTTTAGGTACGGAACCCTAAAAACATCAATATAAATTTCTTTTTATTCTTTTTGCAATCTGCATGCCATTTGAGTCTGTAGTTATGACGTTTCAGCTATTAAAGTAATGAGTTGTCGATTTTTACTAATTTCTACTAATTTTTAATAATCACAAATAGATGCCTGCACGCTTATAGATTAAGGTGATGGCATACCCAAACGAGTTAAGTTTGCAAGAATTTACTTGATTTGTGGCAGTCCTGAGTCCCAAAAATATATGTTTATAGTTAAAACTGTAATTAAGTGGATTTGCTAATATCATAATAATTTATCTATTAAAACAGTTCGAAAAAAAATCTGACACTATGTTTGGGCTTTATTTAAAAAATTTTGGAAAACTAAAAGTGTTATTCTCTTGATTCTTACATTTCATAAAATATATATTAATATGACCAAGTAAATTTGCTCATTTAATGGTTCTAAATAAATAGGTATTTGAATTTTATACCGACAAAAAACCGAGAAAATCGACATTTTCAACGAACTTGTATGCTTTAATAGTGTAATATGCTTTGTAAACTGTTCGAAACGGCACTTTTTTGCTGGGTATGCCATAGCCTTAAAGTTATGTTTTTTAGTTAAACTAAAAAAATTATAAGAATTTTAAAGATTGCATTTTAGTTATTAATTAATATTTTTACTACTTGACTTTTCTGGAAGTAGGAATGGCAACATTTTTCACCACTAAAGTGGGCAAAATTTGTATCTGGTGGCTAGTAGATTTTGAAGTTGATAGTTTCCAAAAGCAAAGAAAAATTTTGCTACCTATATAAAAACAATATTGCACTCGGTAAGTATACTTACTCATCACATATAGGGAAAACAAAAATGATATGTCGGCAAAATTGATTATTGTCCCGAAAATTCACTCCCGTATCCCGCTCGCTATGTAAAGACTAGGTCAGACTTCTAGAAAAGAAAGAGATCGCTGATAATGAATGAACAGAAAGATCGTAGATCGAGGAACTAAACTTTGTTTTGCTTGGGTTAGTAGTCATGTTTTGTTTTAATTATAAATTAATTATAAACTATTTGCAAATATTTTCATATTATGAAAATTTGCTGAAACCACAGTACACGCAGAAGTTTCTAATATCGTGGTATTTCTTACTACATTTTATTACAAAATAAATATTTTTTTCATACTTAACTCCTTTGTTTTTACTTTTACAAAATTTACTATCATTGAAAATGGACTCAATATTCCTGTTTCTTTTATTGAAAAATAAGTTTTTCATTCAAATTCATAATTTAGTTGTTTTCTAGTGGTTTTCTATTATACGTTAAAAACAATCTGGTAGTTTTCACATTCAAATCAAATCACACGATTCATCTTGGTACTATATTATTTTTATGACGTTCTGTCGGGTCTTATCCTATTTGGCTTTAGACGTTTAAAACATACTTATACATACAAAAAAAATATGTTCTAAACACAGCGCGTATATCATGAGGTTATGATTCCTCTGCTTCTACAGTAGTGGGCTCAAATAAGATGCCATAACTAAATGTGCCCATAACTATCCTACAGAACTTGCCCTCGTCCACTCACTAAACAATAATGAATGAACTCTAAGGTACTTGTATTTCAGTGCAATCTACTTTAGCATGTTGCAAGGTTAAAAGATCATGCAAGAAATTTCGGGAACTCTCAGTGCATGGATTTTTTATTACCAGTGGTAATAAAAAGTGGTGGTACTAATTATTTTTTTGTAATTAAATATGATGGTATTATTTAAAATCTGTGTTCTAAGTATTAGTCTGATTTCTAATTCAACAGCCGACGCCCACGAAATAGCGTGTTCGATACACGAGGAATAAGTCTACCACGATCGTTTCAAAAACGCTTTGTCTATAGCGATACTGCACGATTTTTCGATTTTGACTTGTTTCATTTAATTTCCTGTATATTGAATATTATATAACATATAACTGTAAATCGGGAGAAAGGGAAGCTAAATCGGGATATTGGGAGACAATAGCCAAAATCAGTAGATCTCCCGAAAAATCGGGAACTTTTGCAACACTGAAAAATATATAAATTAAAAATACTTTTTTACTTTTGACGTTTAAAAACATACTATATCGTAAGGGTATGACTCCTCTGCTTCTACAGTAGTGGGCTCAAATAAGATGTGAAAGCAAAAATATATGAATCAAAAATACTTTTTACTTTTGACGTTTAAAAACATACTATATCGTAAGGGTATGACTCCTCTGCTTCTACAGTAGTGGGCTCAAATAAGATGTGAAAGCAAAAATATATGAATTAAAAATACTTTTTTACTTTTGACGTTTAAAAACATACTATATCGTAAGGGTATGACTCCTCTGCTTCTACAGTAGTGGGCTCAAATAAGATGTGAAAGCAAAAATATATGAATCAAAAATACTTTTTTACTTTTGCTGACGTTACTTACCTATATATATGTGTATGATAAAATGTGCATACATAACTACTAGATTTTTATTTATTGTTATCAAATTATTCGTTTAACGATATAATTATTGTTGAATTAATAAAAGAAATAACTAATAGATATAACAATGAAATAGAACATTACTTTCGAGGCCGTGGAGGTAAGCTATTGCCGGACGAAAAGAGTTTGAAGGACGAACCGTGAGGTGAGTCTGTTAATAATACGAATCCAGCAATGGCCGACACTAGTATAGAGCTTACTCAAAAACGCAAATCAAGAGACAGAAATCTAATCACAGAATTAAATTTAAAATAAAAACCTTAAAACAGGTTATCCCCCCTCTATTTTTTAAAATCATCAGTCGTCACTGAGCAGTTCAATATTTGAAAAATTTAGAATTATTCTTTTATTTGCCATTTAAATGCCAAAAAAAATCGGCCAAGTGTGGGTCGGAATCGCGCACGAAGGGTTCCGTACCATTATCGAATCACGCTTGTTATATGGGAGCACCCTTAAATATTTATTTTATTCTGTTTTTTAGTGTTTGTGGTTATAGCGGCAACAGAAAAACATCTTCTGTGAAAATTTCAACTGTCTAACTATCACGGTTCATTAGATACAGCTTGGTGACAGACGGACGGACACCGAAGTCTTAGTAATAGGGTTCCACTAATAACCCTTTGGGTACGGAACCCTAAAAATAGTGTAGGAATTAACTGTTGCCTTTTCTGTCCAGAAAAGTGTTGTTTTTTTCAATTTATTAATAGTAATCCAGAATTTATGTCTCTTCTGTTTTATTTTTTCGAACGTAATTTAAACTTTTCATAACTTTTTAAATTAAGTACTAAATTAATGAAATTAATTAATAGGTATGTGTATCAATCTGCATAAAGATGCATGTTATAATTAGGTTAATGTTATTGTTGTTATAATTGATTTAAAATTCAGGTTAACGAGTTCTTAAACTAAATAAAACTTACCTAAAGCCTCTCACATAAGATTTGAAAATTTCTGAGATATTTTTTTCCACGGGATATGAAAATCTCTCATTTATTATTAGGGTACATTATAATAGGACAAAAGTATCGCCATCGCGATTCATTATGAATATGTAAAAACAATTTCATCTTGGTTACTTAAATAATCCTTGTTTACATTATATTTAACTAACCAAGATAAAAAATTGCCATTTCCTTTCAGGTTGCTTAAAAACAATCACGTGAAATTAAAATACTTACCTAACTATACCTATACCAAGGTTTTTTCCCTTGGGAATGCTAATCGAACCTATCGTTGTTGCAAATTTTATCCATATAGGTTTATAATTTCGGCGATAGAAGAACAGAATTACAGAATTTCAAATAAAAGTGGCTTTAAATCTCTCAGGATGAACTTTATTATCTTATTTAGTGATAAATACAATGAATAGGCATATAACAAATAGAGATTTAAAATATTATTGTACAAATTGTGTGTGTTGTCATACTTATATATAACTGAACGAAAGTTTCTATCCTAGTTCCCTCTATATGGTATAAACAAAACGTAGCTACCTTATCGATAGATAGACAGACAAAAGCTGTTAACAAATGTATCTTATATAAAATGATACACAGTATCGAATACATTTAGATTTTAAACTTTTTCCTACCGAATAATAATAATTCAATCAACGACGAATACAGCAATAGAGTCAACAAAGAAATAAAATAACATCGAATTGAGGTCATAGCCCACGCGAGTAAAAGCGTATCCTCCAATTTGTTATATTTTATCGTATCAAAGCCTCTAGCTAGTCTCTAGTAGGGTTACCAAATTTAAGAATGAGCTTCCCCAACAAAATTCCTGACTTTTTATCTTAACGTTGTGGTAAAAATGTGCGTAGATAATTTTTCTTAAATACTAATCCTACAAAAAGTAGCACTTGATGTGAGTATAAAATGGCATAAAACTTGGTCAAAATTCGATATTTTTTTATGTTTTTGTTGATTTTTAAAAGTCGATTACTATTTATCTATTGCAATAACTAATATAAGTTATACATAAATTTCAAGATTAGTCGTTTGTTCTAGAAGTTAAACAAAACCCATTTTTGAAAATCAGCGAATGAACATTAAACATAATTAAGTTTAAATAATAATGCTTTCCGCCTTGAAATCATTACAATTATTTCAAAAACAATCTACTTAATTGGAAGTATAAACAAGAAACAAAAGGACCACAGATGTACATACATGAACAACTTTGGACAGTAAAGAGAACGGAATTTTTACATTCGTTACTTAAATAAAATAATATAGACCAATTTTCTTTTCTCATGCACAAAAACTTTGTAGCACTCTTAATAATTCACTTATCTTTTTATTATTATTATTAAATTTATACACGAGCGGCATTGGTTGTTGGTGTGCCTATTTAAAGTGATGAAAATTACCTAGTATACTTTTTACAACAATATTGTTCACTTTCTATGTCACACTAATAAGGTCGACTAACTTTTGTTTTAGTTGTCTAGTCTATTTTTAGATGACTTAACTGAATCGGCTGAAACTACGTTGGCTGGCCATCTGTTAAGATTTGGGTTGTTCTTGCTTACAAAATAATCAATAAATAAAATATTTTTTATTCTACATAATAGAATAGGAAATTCCTGACAATTATCAATTTTTTCTCTTTATCGAACATGTCAGGAAAGTCCTTGCGTCTGGAAACCCTGGTCTTCAGGTTAGTGGAATAAAAATATTGCCCATGGTGAAAAGCGTTTGCGTGATCGCGTGTTAAATGTCTCATAAAGTGTGTGTTACTTGTAAACTAGATTAGGTGCTTGAACAATCTGGTGAACCTAATTTTGGTGTTTGACTTTTCTTGTTCCGGAAATTATTCCAGTCTAATAAGCTTATTCATGGATATAGCACGATAAAAACAAATTAGACACGATTTTTTTACCCACGAAGTTGGAACGACGAACGAAAAAAAAAATTATAGTTTTTAGGGGCTAACAGCAGCTAGCTAGCGGCTCCACTTTATGTACAAAGCATATTTAAAAACTGTGCTTCATAGAAATTATAAAACTAGTTAGGTATAATTTAGATTAGGCTATTTTTAGGATGTTTCAAACTGTGTTTAGAATACGTCAGTGAGTGTACAATATATTTTTTTTTTTCGGAAAACGGCAACTTTTGTTGTTAACTCATTGAAGTACTTACACACATAGTAAAAACGTTCTAAAAATAGCTTGTGAAATATCTAGGTCTGCAGTGTGCCAGTCTTCTATTAAATTGTATGTGTTAAAAGTTATACAGGATTCTAGTTTTTTATGCAAATGATCTTATATAAGATGTCAAGACAATAAAAACATTTTAAACGATTTTAGAAAACCACAGACGTAGATATTTGGATTGAGAAATTTTCAATCCAAAGTGTCCACAGTGTTCGATCAGTAAAAATGTCAAAACAAAGGAATTTTTTTATATATATTCGAACTTATACTCTTCCAAAATTGATGTTTTACGGATATAGGGCACGAAAGGCCCTGCAGTGTAATTACTTTTCTAACTTAAACCGATAGACCGAATTATCGTGGGATTTTTAAAATTTTATTTTTATATCTTTTCATAGGCTTAATCCTGATAACCATAAATAAAATATTTGGACCCAGATCCCTAAATTATATTTTTATTTTAGTAACAATACTTCATGACGTATCTCTTGTTTTTGAAAATAGTTACCTAGAATATTTTATATAGGTATACCTACATAATTAGTTTTTTGTGAGTGATATGTAGGTACAGGATATATTATACTGATAGCAAAAAGTTCCCGCTACATGCCATTTTAATTCCTAGTCGACAACTACGTTTGAAACGAAGGAAGTAGATAATATGTATTGTTATCGTCAAAACGTAATTTAGAGTCGTCATTCTCGTGAAACGTCAGGTGCCTATTTTGTGTGTATTGACCCATCGTCCTACGTCTCGGTTAGACGGGTTTGGAGTTTCGTGCTGTTTCTATACCTACTGTAAAATAGTTATTTGTCATACAAGTGAGTAAAAGCATTTTTTGGTAGAAGTGCCTACGCTAGCTAAGGGGGGCATTGTGGGGCAATGCCCTACCTTGAAATACTAATGCCCTACCTTAAAAGTACCAGAAACTAAGGTATAATATATATAAATTGTTTTCCCGTACTATAAATTAATACCATTTTGCTCTTGTTTTCCCGCGATGCCACCCAATTACCTTCTACCTTAATTACTCACGCTCACAAGCAGGTAAAATAATGAAAGATATAGAAAAATTACTTGCGCCGTATCCGTGCATGAAACCACCGCTGCCCTACCTTAGATTCAACTCTAGCTCTGTAGCTAGCCCTGCAAGCGTAGCAAGTGATTTAAATATAGACTACTGAGCTTAGCGAGGCACGAGATCGAAAAAATTTGCTCACGCGTCTAATGTACAACTTTTCACCTCTACCAGCGAGAAAAATATTTCTTAGTAGCTTTTGTCAGTGGCTCCACGCGCCCTCAATTTAGTCATCGCGCACCCGGTATTACAACTGCGAATCCTTGATTATAGTAAAACAACCGAATCATGCTTAAACGTTTTTAAGTAGGTACTCTGTGTCCGTTTCCAAGCTATTATATTGCCAAATTATATTAAGATCGGTTGACCCAATTGGCTGAGACACTTTCGCATTTATGATAGTAAGTATGGATTTTAAGTAAAACACACTAAAGAAACCAAACAATCTTATGTTCAAAAAACTAGCTTGCCGCGATTTTATTTTGTTTTTTTTTTTTAAATTGAGGTTGCGTTCGGAATTGTACCTACTACAACCTCTGCCATTGCTATCAAAACAACGTATGATATTTTTTATTTTTTAAGTTAGCTGTAAAAACTTTTATTAATACTAATTGTTCTGAAAAGATTTATAACTTGTCGGTTGGACCGACGTGATAGGGTTGTCGCGCCTACTCTGTATGGACCGGCGCCGCAGTCAGTCATAATCTGTGACAAGTCGCGGCTGCGTATGTACATTGTTTTGATTGAATTAATTTTATTTTAAGTGTATAAACAGAAACACACCACACCCCTTTTCACACAAGGTTATACAAAACATCTTACGCCAAAAACCGTAAGTACGAAGTAATTTTTCTTAGTGCCTACGCGTGGCCTTTTTCTAGTAAACACTAATAATTTATAAAAACTCACCTAAAAACGAGAAAATGCTATGTATTCTTCATTAAAATGAACAAGGTTAAGTATTTGTCCCGAAATTTGTTTCTGACCAGTCATTGTATTGGTTTTTTTATATCATCGAGTTAATTCCAAAAGTCAATGTTCGAACAGTGAATTACTTTGCCTCACTAGTGAGCAAAATTCGATTTTGCTCACTGAATTTGGACAGCAAAACTATCCTTTTTGTGCTGGTGAGGTGAAAAATATATTTGCTATACTGCTGTCGTTTCTACCTGGGTTAACCTCAGTTACCACTGAATGGCGTTAATGTTATTGTTACTCTATCGATGATTTTTGTACAATTTGTATAAACAATTGTACAAACTCTATTTTTGTTTAAACCAAACGTGGCCAACAAGTTTATAGCCCGATGATGTTAAGATATTTCCGTAGCCATAAGTATACTAAATAATACGCAGACCTCCTTCGTAGCGTAGTAGTGGACACTTGCAACACCTGAGGCATCACTCCTTGCTGACCCTTTGGCAAAAAAAAATCACATACACAAAATTAATTGACAGCTGGCTGTGCCCGCGATATTATCCGCGTAGATACTTCTATTTGAATTATTAATTTACCTTTTTATTATTAAAAGTACTTTGAAACATTTGTAAAAACCCTTTATTTTTCATAAATAAAAGTGTACTGAATGTTGACTATCATGTCATCATATAAAACTATCATGAAAAATTTTACTTAAAAACTGTTCATTACAGTTTTATTATTTCAATTAGTATCTACTTACATAAACTCGTGTAAACCCGTTATATAATAGGTACCTACACCACCCTTGCAATGATTCAATTTGGTTTTATATAGCCTATACCTATTGGTGACTCACGAAAATGATAAAAGTTATATCCTATAAATATGATGAAAAGTTTACAGCTCTCGTTAATCGTTATATAGGTAATATAACTAATATAAACTTATTGAAGATATCTGCACTCATTACTTTTTGCTCTATCTGCGTCGAAGCTAACTTTTTAATTAAAACTTATCCAACAAAAGAAAATGAGCTTCGCATGTGTCCTCGGTCATTGAGCTTTGGTTATATGCAAATTTCAAGCTCTTTTGCGAGATGAAAAAGGCAAAAAATCAGTTTCGTTAGGTCGCTGCCCTCACATCGACAAAGGCAGAGCTTTTGGTCGAGGGCATCTTTAGGGCATTAACGACGCGATGCAACAACCTCTCTTATGCAATTACTTATGGATTTTGATCATAAAATTTTGATCATAAATATCAGACTTATTTTATTGTTATTAAAAGGTTTATTTCTAAAAATAATATGACAAATTATTAAATGTGGGCTTTAAATAAGTAACGGTCGAAAAGGTATTTTATTTAATTTAATAATAGACGCATATTGACACATGAAGGTACACTCTATGACGCATAAAACACATAATCATCTTTTGAGAGAATACAATTTGCGGCGTTTCGCAGCGTGTTTCATACAATCGAATTTCTCACTTATTTTGCTGATCAAACACCAAATAATTTTGAAGGCATGTTCTAGGACTAAATACCTAGGTCAGCAATGTACCAGTTTTTTTATTAA
Organism: Apoda limacodes; assembly: GCA_946406115.1. Classification (NCBI taxonomy): domain Eukaryota; kingdom Metazoa; phylum Arthropoda; class Insecta; order Lepidoptera; family Limacodidae; genus Apoda; species Apoda limacodes. Next base: position 13,459,668 of record OX291557.1, read on the forward strand.
AATGTTTGGGTTAAAAGTAATAGATGAATAAGTAATGGTCATCGCCCTAGAAATAAATTTGTAAGAGGGGCCATTATAGTATTAGATAAACGAATTATAGGTACTCGATATTTTGATAGGCTAATTTACTCGGTTGTAATCGGTTAATTTGAATACGAGAGAATGACCGTAACTGCGTTCAAAATTCCTTTAAAAGTCTATGGTGTGCGCCTATACTAACTGTTGGTTCCTACGGTAATTATAAGACCAATGCTGTGGTTTCGCAAAAACAACCACTTTTTGGAGTGTACATACGTAGGTAGGTCGTTGAAAATGTTCGTGAAAATACTTAATGTAATGTAATAGTTAATACTTAAACTTAAATTGGCCGGCATTTTTTCAACATTTTAAGGCAGTAGTTCGTTTGACCTTTAAAATATCACGGCATCAATTTGCTGTATAAATATTTTTGGAATTTTTTACCTATTATATCATACATCAGTTTTACCAAGGTCAATATTTTGACGACCCGATTGTAATCACCCTTGGGGGAACCACAAAAATGCATAATAATATATGTTCTGTAAATTAATACTTTTGAGATACTGTAACTACTAGTTTGTGACTCGCTGGCGGATTGATTGGTGAAGAGGCACAGGTGGCGAACCGCTAATCTTACGACAGTAAGGTTCGAGGAATCTGTCAGTATTCGGGATTCAAAGATAATTTAGGGGGTAACATAATGTTTATTCCCCCCTCTACTCTACTAAATCACTGACAATGTTTTCGTATTCTAATATATATTTTACTCTAATACATAACTTTTTCGTCTTTATGCTCCTGGACATTGTCATTGGCACAATAGTTTAACATATATTTCTTACCTAACCATAAGAAATAAAGAGCAACCTAACAAAAAAAATGTAGATTTTTACGAATTTAGGGTAATTTTCAAGTATACGATATATACTTGAAAATTACCCTAAATTCGTAAAAATCTACATTTTTTTTTCATATACATTGATTGAACGATTGAACTGTCACCATACTCCTTTTTTTCCTACCCAATTGTTTGGACTTAAAAAAAAAACTCCTTTTTCCTTATAAAAGTATCCTAACCACAGATAAGTGGAAGAGTAATAATAATAAGCTTGTATCGCTTACACTTCCTATGCAGAAATACCTATCAGGTGTCTGACCTGTTACAGTACCTACCGGAAATCCGAAGTAACTCTGAGTCTTACGTTCATAATATGTAATTGTAGTAATATACATTATACAATATTAAATGCGAAAGTTTGTTTTTTTGTCCTTCCTTTACGTTGCAACGGAGCATCCTATTTGGTGCAGTGACAGGTGAAGAGACAGAGAAGGAGGCTAGGCTACCTTTTATTTTGGTACATTAAAATGTTATCTTTTAAGACTGCGATATAGGCTAGATCGCGTAAATACGCCGTTTTTGTGCAAAGGCTACTTTTTATTTTGGAATATTGAAAAGTTCTCTTTTAGGACTGCGACATAGGCTAGATCGCATAAATACGCCGTTTTTGTGCAAATTTTGTGAAAATCGAAATTATTGGAAAAAAATATATGAGATAAAACTTGCTTTTGTCTAGTGCATTACGTCACTGAATTATTTTCATTTATTGTATTTAATGCAAAAAACACCTGGGTGTGACCATTGTTTTAACACTTGTGCAATATGTGTGTGCTTGTAATGAAAATTGGTTAAATAATAAGAAATGCTTGTTATCTAGTGCATTAACTCTAAGTTCTAGCAAAAAATTAAACAATGTGACTACATAACGGTAAAATTTTAAATTCCATACAAAAAATTTCAAGTTTCAATTATGGTATAAATTACTTAAGAAGTATTAAACAAATATCGCAATAATTAAGTAATTTTCTTTGCAAAATGAACTGTATAGTAACTGATAATCCTGAATATTTTTGAAAAACTGATATACTTTTAATAGTTGGTGACTAAGTTGAATGGAGTGGATAACTCAAGACAATATTACTTTTTTGGCCTACAAAAGTAGGTAAATGTATAGCAACGACGAATACCTACTTATAGACGAACTGAATACTCATAATTTCTCACAATTTAACAATGTAACTAATAACTTTTCGTTACTTAGTTATATCAAATGAAAGTGTAGAAGTTAATTTACGTCCAGACCGCTAAGTACCTACTACCTATAAAAAATACAAAACTTATGGTAACCGTAGTGACTGGAATTCGTTTAAGTTATTAAGAGATAGAATTAAAAACTTTGAAAAATCATGCTATGATTCTCATATAAAATCTGTCAAAAATTCTATGAAAAACTCCCAAACAATTTTGGTCTTTCCTACCTGAAGGCAAAATTTACATCTAGCTCGATGCCCAGTAGTCTATATTTTCGAAACTGCAGTGTAAACACGGGCGCAGATGAGACTTTCCTTCAACAAGTAGGTTATCGTGTCCGCAATTTCCCTTTGTTTTCATCTTTGGAACCGGCCTCCGACATTCACAGTGTCGAAATAAATATCTACTGTGTACGAAATCTTCTATTGAAGCTTGATCCCTCCAAGTCTGGCCCTGACGAAATTTCTGCCAGTTTTCTCATATGTACAGCCGAGATTATATAATTACCTATTGCTCTTCTCTTCAAAAGTCCCTAAACTAGCAAGTTGTACCAAACATCTGGAAGTCAGCTTTTATAACGCCTGTGCCCAAAAAAGGTGGTACAACTAATATATCTGACTATAGACCCATCTCCAAATGACCGGCTTTATTCTGCAATAAAGAACTCTTTAAGCCTACTGCAACATGGCTTCCTCAAAGGAAAGTCCACTATAACTAACCTTATACTCCTGAACGATTATATGACTGACGTTATGGACAGTGTTTAACAAGTAGATGTCATATGTGTTTTGAATAGATCACTCTTTACTTTTATATAGGTGTTAGAGGTTTTTGAGATGGTTTTCCTTATACTTAAATAACAGGTCTTATGCAGTAGTGATCAGCAACTACATTTCTAGCTGGGTGAAAATCCTCAGCGGGGTTCCTCAAGGATCATTGCTAGGTCCACTACTTTTTATTATCTTCGTCAACGACATAAATCTGTGTTTCACATCATCGCATCTACTCTGTTTTGCCGACGATATGGAGATTTTTACGACTATTTCATCTTGGGCTGACGTTGCTAACCTACAGTCAGACCTTTTCCGCCCTGAGAACTACTGTAACTAATGTAAATGTTCTGTGGTCACATTTAGTCGAAAATTAAACATTTTCCCTACTAACTACACAATGAAGGGCCAACTTCTACATCGTCTATCAACTGTTCGTAACTTAGGTGTTTACCACCACTCCAAATTATTATTTGATGAAATTTAGGTAAAAAAATATTTAATCAAATTCCACACGGACAAACTATATTGCATCTATAGAAATCGAGTTGCTGTAGGAATCCCACGCTGATATCTGAATTTAGAGCGCAGCCGCGGGCAAAAGCTAGTTTAATATTAAATTTGGCTGATTTGCTAATTTAGTTAGCACTGCTTTCGTGCAAACCGACTGTGTGTCCGTACCCAAAAACATATAACAGTTATCCTTGCTGTACCCGTATAGACATTCGATAGATAAATAAAGCGGTATTGCTGATCAGCCGTCATGTGATGGTATGTAAATAAGGTTAAACACCCACACAGCCCCGAAACTGAACTGTATGTACCTACCTGTTTCCATTACTGGCACTATACGACGATCGACCACAATTAATATTATTTAACACAATCGTCTAGAATTATCTTTTCTTCATTGTCCAAACACAAACCATAACAAATGTATTTGTTTCCGCTTAAATTGGTAGCGGTTTATATGAACAACCACAAGAAACCACGGTTTAAGTTGGTTGGTACCGTATTAAATCAAATGAACCGGTAATTAAATTAGACATTAACAGCTGACGTTCAACTACGAACAAACAACCATGCTATAATCTGTGGTTATTTGTAGTGAGTTGGTTTATGTTAGAAAAAAGTTCATGAACCGTGCTTGAGACGTCATTTGATCAAATAGTTTTAAAATAATCATATTATTTTATGATTAGTGGAACGCTCTCATTATTTTTTGGGGCACTATTATAATTTACGAGCCTTGTTTTCATTACGAAGTGCCACCACCGCGCACCGCATTGGTCCGACTCTCACCTGCCCTGTGTTGAGTAGGAATTTTCCTCATTATTTATTATCATATTTTGACATACATTAAAATTCTTGTGTTCATAACAAAAGTGTATTGATATTTTAGCGGTATATCTACACCACACTACTACAGTTAACGGTTTCTTTGTTAAGCAATAAAAAAATAACAAGTAGAAATATTGGCGTGGCGAATCAACTTGTACGTGATCTCGTTATTTCAGCTTGGTAGTTGTTTGTACAGAGACGTGACTGAGACGTAGCCAACGTATCATCTTTATTCAGGTAATAAAGTGTAACTGATGATCACTGGGTATAATTAATTCAGAGTTCAGGATCTTCAATTTTACAAGTGTTTATTTCGAGACAACTTAAAGAAAAATTAAAACAAAACTGGCTAAGTGCGTTCAAAACTATCTTACCAGTTCCATTTTCGAGGCAGAAAATTTTTCAAATTTGGAAGATAACTCGCAATATGTAAATCTTAGAGAAAAACTCTGAAATGCATTTTTTGTCAAACATGCTACGATTTGCGGCCAATGCGACCATATCTTGCACAAGCTTCTTTGAGATAAATCGTACTTGCAGTATCAGGGAGCGACCCACAATGTTTTAGCCGACCGCTTGAGCGCTCGAGCGGTAGAATATTTAATTTGAAAATGGAACGAACTCTTTAAACCCAAAAACTGTTAACTAAAGAGATAGATAACTCATTTAATTTCAGACTGGCACAACAAAAAGAATACGCCGTAAAATTAATTTAAAAAAGTAAAAAGGATATTGACATTTTAACGCGGGGAATTAGCGGCAAAATTACCTAAACCATTTTTATTATTGTCAGTACAGTTTTCAATATAATAAGATTTTTTACGCGCATTTTTGAGAAAAGCACTATACAAGCCTTGGCCATAACTGAGCAAAACCTAGCCTCGGCTATGCCTAGTCCCGCATACTCACGATCGCCCGGTTATGCTGCATTTGCGGGCCGCGGCAGTATTATACTATTAAAGATCTACCATACAACATAAAATGGGTTGCGTAAAAAAAATCACCCTAAGTTTAATGTAGGTATAGATATAGGACAGCTAATTAATTTTGTTTCTCAATATTATCATATAACTGTTGGGCGTTCACATTAAGGCACTATCGAGTCAAACTTCTTAGAATTGATGCAACGAATGCGGAATCATAAGTCACTGACGTACGGAGAGACGGATATGACGAAACTATATGGGTTCCGACTTGCTATTTGGCTACGGAACCCTACAAAAAGGACAAATCATTATAGCAATTTATGTACCTACTTTATAATAATAATATCTAATAATAATAATAATAATAATAAGTGGAACACCACTTCATCTTTACAACGATACATTTAATCCTAAAGAAAAATTAGAATTAGATGAAAGCAAAGTAGAAACTTGGAAAAAGAAAGCACTCCATGGTAAACACCCACACCAATTGCACCGAAAATCAATAGACCACCACGCGTCCAATGTATGGCTTTGCAAACGCAAAATCTTTCCAGAAACTGAAGGTTTAATGGTGGCAATACAAGATCAAGAAATCGAAACTCGAAATTATTCCAAGTATATAATTAAGGACCCAAACAAATCCATCCAACACTTGCAGTGCCATATTACAAATATATCCCTAAAAAAGTTTTGGAGAACAGCAATATTAAATTATATTGGAACCGTGAAATAATTTCTGACGAAACCAGTAACTCTAACCGGCCCGATGTAAACTCAGATACAAAAACACTAAAATAACTTACTGAATATACATATGAATACCAAATAATCGGAATGTAAATAAGAAATATAACGAAATAATACAAAAATTCATGCCATTAGCAGAAGAAAACATAAAGCAGATGTGGAATCGAGAAAAAGTAATAATTATACCAATAATAATATCTAAATAAATAAATAAATATAAATAAATAAACATTATTTCAAAATCTAAGCTAATTATTAAGAAATTTTTATTTAAATATTTACAAAAATCTGTTATAATTGACACATGCCCGTAAATTTTGTGTCTACAATTACTTATTAACTCTATCATATAATATTATTAATGTCTACAAAAACACATATAAATTAATAAGTCTCCATAACACTTTGTGTATACTCGTGCATGGACCATACCGATATACCAGCCTATGCTGTGAATACTGGAAATAATTAAAATAATATAATTTTAACGGATAAATGCATTGCCTTCAAAATACCTGATATTGTTTTATTTGACCGAATTGCACGGTCGAGCTACTATATTACTACTATACTAGCTGACCCGGCGAACGTTGTTTCTTTTTTTAAAACAGCTAACGCACCAACCTATTGTGAAAGGGTTGTACTAATTCAGAAACTTTCCCCAGCGTCTGTACAACCTACCAAAATTTCATAACAATCGGTTTACCCTTATTGCGCGAGTGTGACTCGCACTTGACTCTTTCGGAAAATCGGATGCCTACGTCATACAAAGAACACACCCTCCAAGTTTCAGGTCTCTACGATAAGGGGTTTAGGCTGTGCGTTGATCCGTCAGTCAGTCATTCAGGACAAAGTAAATTAGCGTTCCACGTGACGAAAATATAACAAAAGCCGAAAAAGATAAACAAATAAAGTAGATTGACCTGACAAATGAGATCACCGCTATGTAGGAGGTTGACTCCACCATAATTGTTCCATATTAGTAAATTGAATTATATCTAAAATCCTAGACTTCTACCTTAAAAATCTTTAGATTCATGGGTACAAACGAAAATGCAAAAGGCGGTGCAAGGACCTTATTGGGAACAGTCTCGAGTTATTCGGACACTGGAATTCGAGAGAAAAACGTATGGAAGTCTGACTTACCTCTTTGTAGTGTTAATTTTATACGTTTAAATTATTATTATTAGTATAAGAAAATGTAATTAAAAAGGAAATAATAATAATAATAATTATTATTATTATTATTTAATAAAAGTATACTTTATTTGCATCTATACATATAATAAAATGGTAGGAAAGTCAAAACTGTACATTGAATATTTTTTTAAAAGAATACTTGGGGTGTGATCTACAATCGAGCCCGAAGCCAAAAATATATTTTTTAGAATTTGTCTGTTTGTCTGTATGTATGTTCGGGATAAACTCAGAAAGTACTGCATGGATTTACTTCAAATTTGGCACGAATATTATTAAGAAGTCGGGTCAACATATAGGCTACATATTATTACGCTATCACCTACGGGGAACGACACTGAACCTTTATTTCTTCAACGCATTCTGTAACAACGTGAAATCTAATGACGCATATTTGACTTGCTTCTTAATTATTAATTATTCTACTCACACATAGCCATTTATTTTATGTTAAAAAATCGTGTAAAGTCATAACTTAGATGTGTTACAAATTTTTCACCATATAAAAATGTTTCCTCTTAGCTAACTAGATGGCGTTGGCGTCGAATTAGATCGCACTTTGGTTCACGCAGACGACGTCGCGGGCAGCAGCTAGTAACCAATATCACAATAGCACAGACCATATAATACCTACTAGAAAGTTTCAATTAAAAACAATATATTAAATCCACAGAGTGCAAACGGTGGTGTTATCGCTACGAAGCGATTTGTTCTACGTATAAATAAAATAAATACATTTACAGTTAATATTCATATATGTAGACAGATATAACGATTTCTAATAATTTTGTTAGCATTTAAAAAGTTTTAGTTATTAGTATTAGAAAATAGGTTTGACAATAAATATTAGACTAGGTTTTTGATCTCAAGATTTTCAATGCAGCCTATTTTATACATAAATAAAAAATCTGTTACAAATCTATGTAAATGGATATTTTATTTTCACTATCTAAAATCATTTATGTCTGTGTAGATTTGCATGATGCGTTATCCATACTATTCGTATGGAAATGAATTAATTAAATTAAGAAAGGAATTTTATTTTTATTTTTACTATCCGTTTTCCTTTTTATGATGATAAATTTCTCGGTAGTAGATGTAATATGTAATATGAAAGTATATATAGTAGTAGGTAAATATAATGTTCGTAAAGCTGGATATTAACCTATCTGTTTACAATTATTAAGAATTGTTTTTGAGTCAAATAAGTGTTGGCAAAAAATAATATCTACAACAAACTTTAGGCGGCGTTACTTTTGATGTTTGCACTTTGTTTGTTTTTTAATGCTTTATAATGGCATCCACTTTTTTGTAGGTACTTGATACCTATACCAGTTAGTTTTTATATTCTTGTTCTGGTTTTTTTTTTATCCTAGTCTTAAATTACAGATATAATTTATGCGCAGAGCCACATAGTGGGGGGGGGGGGGGTGTTTCACACGGTCCCGCAGTTTTAAGAAGGGCCCGCGATTTTCCGAAATGCCTTCACTTTGATGACGATTTGACTGCATAGAATCAATCCTTTCAAATTGTCGCGCCCGAAGAACAATGACCAATGACAACGCGCTATTGGTTTGTGGAGCTGCGTGCGCCGAAATAAAGTAGTGCACATGGATACCTCCGGGCCCTGTTTATGCGATAGTGTGTTGGCTGTTCGTCCCTACATGACAGGCGTGATATTTTTCAGAAAATCACACAATAAGGAAAATGCGCTTGTATATAATGAACAATCAGAATAATAACTAGAAAAAGGAATATTGCCGTATCGAACCCTTAAGTCTGAGGAGAGACTTTGCCTCCCTGTGTGAGTTCTGCCGCTTGTACAATGGGATGTGTTCTGAGGTGCCCACGGCCTTTTTCTACCATCGCACCGCTCGCCATCGGCAGGGAATTCATTCTCACACTTTAGAACCGAAAAACGCGTACAGTGCGGTTTCAGACAAACTTCCTTCCGCGAACGTTTAAGTTGTGGCATGTGGCCCAGGTTTTTTTTCTAAGGACTACAGTATGGGGTTCTTCAAGAAAGAAGTTATTGAATTTTTGAAAGGTTAGCGATGCGCGAGTGGTACCGCTGGTGTAACAAGCGTCCATAGGCCACGGTGACCGCTTACCATCAGGCGGACCGTGTGCTTGTTTGCCACCTTAGTGGTATTAAAAAAAAAAAAACATGGTCTCCACTACAAAAGCCTTTAATATTTAGGGAAAAAAATTAAAACAGCCTAGCGTTTTTCCAAAGATCTGTCGAAACGAATATCTTGGTCAACGTCTATAAGCATTGCCATACGGCGCGGCGTGGCAATGCTGCCAGCCTTTTAGTTACTTTGCCGAATGGCAGTTACTTAGATGGTGGTTTTATAATAAATAAATAAATAACTTGTGTTATGGGTACCAGACAACGGATATAAATACATATATATTACTTTTTTTTTTTTTGTAAATACATACACATCATACATAAGTACACCCAGACTCAAGAGAAACACAAATGTTTAACACATAAATGTTTGTCCAGTGCGGGAATCGAACCCACACCCTCTGCACGGCAGTCCATCACACTACCAACTAGAATGTAAGGGTCGCAGGTTCAATTCCTGGCTCGAGGTTAATCTTTTGACTGCATCTTTGCTGTGAAAGTATTTATTTATATTGATGATATAGCCATAGATATGGAATGTATCGTATATTTTTTTTTAAGATCTTCAGGTAGTCATAAACGAAGAAAGATTATTTCTATGTATGTATATTTATGTATATATGTATTTCTTACTTCTATGAAGATTTTGTGTGTTTGTAAGATTCATGGACTAGGACCTAATAAGTCACTAGGAGTTGTATATAGGTATAACTTAATATTAGTATTTTAGTTCCACAATATAATGTTTTACTTAAGAATTCAGTCTTTTATATTGTATTTTAGATTCGTATCGTTGACCTCAGTATATGAGTCAGCTAAGAATATATTCGAAAGGTCATCCATTTATTTAATGGTCTATATCAAATTTGATAGGTACTCACATACCAATAAAAATCTATAAATGGTGATATGACTTTTGTCTCGTTATGTCATCATAACATTGCAATTTATATCTTAAAATCAAGTCAAAAAACCGATTGTTAAGTATATAATAGTCATATGTCAACATTTTAAGTAAATGAATATAAAAAAGAGATTTTAAAAAATTTGAATCGTCTTTAAATCATTATTGAAACGTAAAAAAATAAATAAAACAACTAATAACTTAGAACCAACGCAGTCAGGCAATTTGATGATAGAATTAAGAGATAAAAACGAACATAATACGTATTTACTGTTCGCAAAAAAAAAGATTGTTTTTCTACGAAGAAGCTTTCATCAGACCCTGGTGATCGTTTACCAGAGTACTTGTCAAGACAAATCAAACAAGGCCAAACTGGGTAGCGTAGTTTCGTTACAGTGATCCTATGGCCACCTTCCGGATCCATCATCAGACCAGCTCATCTGATCACCGGGAAGTGAGTCAAATTTAATTTGCAAGATTTGATAATAATTTGAAAATAAATAAAAATAAAGCTTGTAACAAATAAAGTGAATTCTTATAACATTCTCAGCATCGAACTACAAAAATGAATGATGATAGTAATATATAAACATCTATTCTTTTCGTGATAGCCGCACCTTTCTCTGTAGATAGCTTTCGGACGCCTGGGTGGGTGGGTACATGACCCAGAGATGAATGATATGTAGCGGTACTAGTTAGTGAATGCACACAAGACAATTAGAGGTCAACGGGCCAGACCATATAACAATCCGTCATTTTCTACAGTCGGTTAACTGTATATTTTGACAGTTGGAATTCTAATCAAAAACACAGCCTAGAGCCTTTGTGTGCTGTAAAGACTATAACAAATTCCACACACCTTGAGGTCTTCACGCTTGTAATCTTATTTTATTTGCTATCTATACATCTCTTAAAATTGTTAAGGTGAAAATCTTTGTGTATTGAAGGTTAAGATTTAAAATTGGTTACAGAAAAATCTGATAATGTATCAGTCGGTCAGATCTCCTAAATTCGTATTCAGCAGGCAAGCCCTTATTCTTGGTCGTGAGTCCGACTCCCACACACTCCTGCAGATAGCTTTGAAAATTAATTTATGTTTTTTGGATGTCAGGGATCCTAAGGTTCAAAATTTAAATTTTGTCGTTACAGACTACTACTGGTAGTAGCAGAAAGTTTTTTTTATTGACAAATATCTTATATAGTAACAATAACAAATAAAACAATAACAATAATCATTTAGGTGTTAGATTTCACACAAGTAGAATTTAATTTCTGTTTCAGTAGAAACAGTATTTTGGTAGGGTAAAACTTGGGTAGTCAGTGATAGTTGAATAAATGTTATATAGATTGTTATGTGAGACAAATAATTTTTTTTTAATTATAGGACATGGAAGAGGATGATACATGCCTTATGTTACAACTTGTTAGCTTAAGAAGTAATGTTTTTATATTATGTATAATTGTTTTTATTTGCTGTAAAAACTGCGCTAGAAAATGTATTTGCAGTATCACCGAATTACTACATATTGCCGCTACTTTATTGATATGCGTCCCAAAATTTTCAATTTTAAATTCATTTATGTATATATATGCAATAATCTTATTACAAATGTTTGTTTAACGGAAACTCAGCTAGTTTTGCTTTAAATTTCTAGCTATAAGTCGGAACCGTATCGAAATTAGCTTTTATATAGACGGGGCCACAAACTGCAAGGATACGCGTTTGAGAATTATGTAACGTAATAGGGTAATACGCACCAAATTGGGCACTAATAAATATACGGGTGAAATATATTTCTGTAGAATACCTATGCAATTTCTAAAATATTGATTTTCATCTCCTAGTTGTCAATATGTATATTTGTTTCTGAAAAGTAGAAACTACTTTTCACAGAAGAATAATCCCTAATATTAAACGATTTATTAAGAAAACAGATTTACATCGAAAATAATTACCTATTTAAAAAACATGATCCAAGAAATGACCGAAATCACTGAAAAAATTGTCCTTGTGTTTAACTTCTTTGAAGTCGCCACCAGTAAAGATTTCATTGTTTTCTTACACAATAAAGTTTCACTTGTTTTTTCGGTAGTCGTTACAGTTTGTAGGAAAGTGCTGTTTGTGCTGTGTACCGATTATATTATTATTGACCTTAATTTTATTACCGTGAGTTTGTTTATAAATTGAAATGATAACACAATTCTGCACTACAATTTTTAGTGATGTAGTAATAACAGTGAAAGAATCATCAACATAGGTCTAGTAGTCTTTATACATATACAAAGCTAACAAATCACTTACCATGGGTTTGTGTCTGTATTAAAATAATAAATCAATTCTGCACTAAGATATTTAGTGAAGTTGTTATAACAGTGAAAGAATCATTAAAGGTCTTATCTTCAGGAGAGTGACACATGCCTACAACACTAAAGCCGTTTTGCCGTTTATCTTTGTTGAATGTGTTTGAGTTGCATATTCTGCTTTCGCTTGGTGTCGGCTGATGACGTAGTGTCTTGTCAGCCACGTGACTTCTTTCCTCTCGAAAGAGACTATCATGACATACCAGAGAAGATCATTTTCTTTCTATCCTATTCTCCTTGTCCAATCTTGAAGTATACTTTGTCGAAAATTGGTAGAGGGTTAAATTATCTTTTACCCACCTATTACTCTGAAGTTGGTAGTTCGCGACTTACGGGACACACCTACCTATAAATATATGTAAATCCAGATACACTGCAGAAGAATCAGTGCGTGTTGATGAGCCTACTGCACTGCCTGTCACGTAGGACTAAAATATTTGGTAAAAAAAGGCTGGCCCCGACATGGTAATGAAGATATGTAAACATACATACATATTAAAATCGATTAAAATGTATGAATTAAAACGTTATTCTAGCGGTTTTTTATTTTAATTAACGTAAAATTAGAATTTTCTGGTAATAAAATTACAAAAGTCAGATTTCGCTTTCATTTTTTTTTTTTATTTCCATAAATTTACACTTTCTTATACGGAAGCGAATGTTTGCTTATTTAGATAGGTACCTACATGGTTAGGTTCTTACCCGCTCGCTTTAAAAACCTAGAATTTTGCATTCTAAGAAAATTGGCAAATTATGCAAAGAGCTTATATTTGTATATTAATATAATTATTAGAAGTTTAAGTAAAGATTGACCTTTTCTTTAACACTGTACGAGTGACTCACGCTCTGTTTTAGCAGACAGCCGGTCTGTCTGCTTTCTAACGAATATATATTTATATATAAAAGATTATATATTTCCGATTTGAAGATATTGTTAGGTACAACATGTTCATATAGAAAGTGTATCTTATTTTTGTTCGTTCAATATCTATTTCCTAGTTGTTAATTCGTAAAATTTAAGAATCGGAAAAATTAATTGTATAAAGTGTGAATAAAAGTACCTATTTTTAATAGTTTAAAAGAAGACGGTTTTCTCAAGCACGTTTTATTAGAGCTTTACGAATTTAAGGATTGCACTGTACATTTTGAGAACACCAATAGATTTGTAATTGGTTTGCAATTTTGTAGGTTTTTCGAAATCAGTCACCGTCCCGCGTCCTAGGCATCTAGGGACTGACGGACTGTATTGCTCTTTAGCTTAAGCTAGCTTCTAGCTTTTGATTTGGAACTAAATTGAAATCGCATGGCACGATATATTGGAAAATGATGATCCATCAATTAAACCCAAAGCTGTCGAATACTATGTCGTTTCATTCAAGTAGTTTGCTGCAGCCTTTTCGTAATGGGTGATGATTCTGCTGCGATTTCATTGCTTTCGTGCTTTTCCTAGAATATGCCATTAAAAGTTTATGTTACTGTTAAGGCTGCAGTATAGGTTAGAATGCGAATATACGCCGTTTTTGTGCAAATTTTGTGGCTAAACTATAGCATCTAAAGGATTGAAAAAAATATATGTTATAAAACTGGCTTTTGTCTAGTGCATTGCCTTACTGAATGATTTTCATTTATTGTAGTTAATGCAATAAAAAATCTGGAAGTGACCATTGTTTCAACACTTGTGCAAAGTTTTAAAGCGTGTTTTGCATTTGCTTGTAATGAAAGATGGTTAGATAAAATTAGAATAGCTTGTTATCTAGTGCATTGACTCTAAGTTATAGCAAAAAGTCAAAAATTGTGACTACAAAACGGTAATAACGTTAAATTCCATACAAAAAATTAAAGGTTTCAAGGCGTCATTACGGTACAAATTATTTAAGAAGTATGTAACATATATATCTCATAGTAATGTATATGACATTTACAGAAATAAGCTTTCTGCCCTATATCGTCCTCTTAAATTTTTGTCTTTTACGTTCTTCAATATGTAGGCCTCTAAGCTCGCACGTTTGTGTTATGTAATTTTCTTATCAGTTTCCGCATGGATCGTGAAATACTGACTTTTTTCAGTTGTCGCTATTGAAGGACTTACCTTACGCAGATCAGCTATACTTGACAAACTGTAGCGTGGAAACACAGTCTTAACATTCATTTTATAGGAATGGTGCTTAACCACTTACAGTACCGAATCAATATTCACGTTGACGTAGGATTAGCAAATTTCAAATAATAAATAAATGCTAAATCGGCTAATCCTATTAGTTTTGGAGGCATTGGTATACGCAAAATCTCAAATGTTGCTCTCCCAGCTTTCTTGTCTTCTGTATACAGTTCCATAGATCTTTGCAAAGTTATCTTACACGACACACAAATTGATTTAATAGGAGCAACAGAAGCCTTAGAGTGTTGGAAGAGTCTATGTCCTGGTCAGAGTATTCCAGAGGAAAAAACTATTCAAAAACTCTGGGATATTCCTCTAGTTCAATTAAATTTCAAAAACCTAGTTCAAAATGCAATCAGTGATCAAGACAAAGCCCGCCTTTTGGCGGTTTCAGGAAAATAATCCGGACAATGGCTCCATGTTGTACCGTCAAAAAATTTAGGAACTCTTTTAGATAGTGAAAGTTTCCGAATAGCCTTTGGCATTAGAATCCGGGCAAAAATTTGTCAAGCTCATATTTGTTCGTGTGGCATTAATGTGGACAACTTTGGTCTCCACGGTCTTTCATGTATGATAAGTGCTGGTAATTTTCTCGACATCAATCACTCAATGATATTAAAAAGAGATCTCTTGCCACCATTAACGTTCCCTCTCTTTTAGAGCCTAGTGGAATAAATCGTAACGATGGCAAGAGACTAGACGGTTTATCTTTAATACCTTGGGAGAGAGGCCGTGCATTACTATGGGACGCAACTTGTGTTGACTCCTTAGCCCCGTCTCATGTTTCTAAAACTTCAATAAACGCAGGTGCTGCTGCACTTTTAGCTGAATCTAATAAAAAACGAAAATACAATTCACTTCTTCAAAATTATATAATTCTACCATTTGCTGTGTAGGCCCCTGGGGTCCTAGCGCTAAGGAATTAAAAAAAAAATAACACCTAGATTGGTTGGCGCCAGCGGTGACAAGAGGGCTGGCTGCTATTTCGCTCAGAGGATAAGTATTGCTATCCAAAGAGGAAACGCAGCCAGTGTTCTGGGTACGATCCACTCGGGCCTAGTTTATATAATTAATTATTTTTTTTTTTTTTTTTTTTTATAACAGTTTTAATTTAGTTTTTAAATTTAATGTTTAGGTTTTAAATTTATTTGTACGATTTAGATTAGTTTAGATTTATATTATTTTAGTTAAATATTATGTTATTTAAGAAACTTTAAATAAATAAATAATCATAAATACTTTTCCACATTACACAGCGCCGTCTGGTCCCAAACTAAGCAAAACTTGGGTTATGGATACCAGACAGCGGATACAAATATAACTATATATACATAATTTTTCGTAAAGCATATTATACATAGGAAACACCCAGTTTCAAAATAAACACAAATAATAAGTCTTTGTCTTGTGCGGGAATCGAACCCACGCCTTAATTCATCATGGGTGTAATCGGGCCAATAAAGAGTTCCATGTATAATACAATACTTAACATTATTAACGAATTAGTTAAAAATCATGTGTCATTTTATTTAAGATTGATACGATGCGTAATTAAATGAAATAGGATTGGAATATTCCGTTCACTGGCTTCAACTTCAACGTATTCAATCGTTTAACGTGTTGATCGAGTACCAATTACTTTATACGAGTACGAGTGCCTGACGTTAAATGTAGCATGACGTTTAAACGTTACTCGAAAAATATATGTAAATTTTCATACCAAGCATAATGATTTATTATTTGAGAGTATGGTACTACGTTTTACGTACATAGGTAATATAGATGATACGTATTTATTTATTTACACAAATACCTATATTTAAATTTTCGATCGTTCTCGATTCGAACTATTTAGTTTACGTTCCGACACTCACTTGGACGAATAAACATTAATTGGTCTAACATAAATGTGTATGTATGCTGAACACGTGTATTCTATTACTCAACCCTTGATGCACTTGATCATTCAGCCGTATCTGCAACAACGGTTGGTAAATACAATGTAAGAGAGGTACGTAGAGTACGTACGTAGGTACGTTTTTTTTATTTCCATTGCGTATAAGTAAGCTTGAAGGAACTAGTTATAATTCTCTTGTCATAGATTGTGCGACCAGAACTCGAATATTTATAATTATTTCATTGTTCTTATTTTAACACGACTGGGTTTTATTGTTGTAACCGACGCGAGAAGCCGTGCCTGGATTTATTCGTGCATTATAAATGCTGTTGTCAAACTCTTTTCTATCGTCAGCAAACATTAATAGTTAATTGAAATATGTATTCTATATTAATATTATAAATGCGAAAGTTAGATTGTTTGTTAGGTAGATTGTCAGGTAGATTGTACTTTCTTTACGGCGCAAGAGATGGAGACGGATATTGGCTCTTTATCCCGGAAAATACAAAAGTTCCCCCAGGGATAACTGTAATGGAATTTTACGTGGGGGAACTATAGCTATAGCAAGCTTCCTTACATATAATTAACGACTAACCGTAGAAAATAGTAATTCCACGCCGATTACTGAATTTAGCGCGGACGTAGTCTCTGGGAAAAATTGAAAATCAATTATTTAGCAAAAGGAAAATGATTCTTTGGAAATTAACTTGTACAAAAAATTTACAAATCTGTGTCAAGAAAGTGACAGAGTTGAGAACTAAAAGATTGATAAGTAAAAGCTAAAAATAAACGTGTTCTGATCGGAGAGTGAAAGTCAGCATATTTGATTGTTTTATTTGGGTGTTAATTCTCTTATTTTTATATTTATTTAACTTCTGATGTTTTTTTATCGATAAGCTTGTATGCTTGCAAAGGTTTTTAAAACGGGGTTCATATAAATATAAATATCGACATTAATGCATTTTATAAACATATTTGAAGTCTTCAATGTTGTATCTGAAGACTGGTATTAATTGGTTAGGTTTTTATCAAATTTATATTTTTTAAAGGTTATTTCCGTATTTCCTTTTATCATGCTTGTGAATAATTATGTTTATTTATTCGCGATATACCTTGCGTATTTTATTTTTGTTGCTCTTATAGATACCGCATCTTTATGACTTATTGTTACATACTCAGAACTACTTCCAAATATTATGTAGATAGCTAGTGAGCTAGCAAGGTTACCCTTGTCTTTATGGTGATTGTTTGTCCTCCCAATCCTTCTGATTTAATCTGAGCACGCGTAGTGTTTGCAAACATTCATGAAATGTGGATATTAGATTTATACACTCATGTACCTAAAATAACTCGTTGTATAGGTATAGGGTTACCAGAAAATAGGAATTTTCCTAACATGTTCGGAATTTCGGCCTTTGAGGGAAAGAGGGAAAACTTAAAATTGTTAGGAATTTAGGATACTAGTAATCCTATTTTACCATAACAACTGCGTCGCATAAAATAATATAGCTAAGATATTTAACGTTTTCAATATTTATTTGGTATTTAGTCTGTGCCATTATTCTTAAACCTCCACTTATTATAAAAATAGAACCGCAAAATCTACACGGTTTATGAACGATTGAATTACGTTTTTTGCATTTAGCTTATTTGTTTTTGCCAAGTTCACAAGTAGGCAGATAGTTGAAAAACTGCTTCATGACATCATGTTTAAAATCAAAACTAAGACATTATAAATTATATCATATATTTCTTAACATATTTACAAATGTCCTTAATGAACTTATCGAATTATTCTAACTGAGCTGTCTACCAAAAGGTACTTTGTCCTTCACTACAATTAACTAACTCTTCAGTTAAGCTGACAGATCACAGTCATAGCCACTCCGTTTAAATCATTTTAGCTAAATATATACAGTTGGACTATTTATCACAGCGGTCAGGATGCGACGCGGCGGGTCCTGCTCATCAGCACAGCCTTGACATTTAGTCCGAGATGCTCGACATTGCGCGCGGCCAACACCCTTCTTAATAGCCCCATCGGCGGAATCGGTTGAATCGCGGGACTGGCAAATAAGGATATCTCGCTGGGACTCTTACATGCTCTAAATTGTATCCCCTTCGCTGCCTCACCAGAGCATCACTACCGTCACTTTCTTCAAGATTTCTTGGGTTCAATATTTTCACAACATTTGATTCCAATATCACATTGTCCGACGCAACAGCTTCAACAGGCCTTGGCTTAGTGATGAGTTTTGCTTTGTTCTTCTGCGCTGCAAGGTAATCGTCTGTTAGCACGTAGTCTATCATCTTTGGTACTTCATTGAATCTGCCTGAATCTATTTCCCTCTCGTAGCCGAGTCGGTCGTGCGAAGCCGCGAGCGCGGGTGACACCAGCGCGAGAGCGACAGCGAAGTACGCGTGCATGTTGCGATATGTACGGAGCGTTTGAGTCGCGCGCATTGAATTCACACCTTATATATAGCGAGTAATCGATACCAGTCGTTCCCAATTTGAATAGGGATTTTTATGATCAACACATATGTTAGTGATCATGAACTTGATAGCGACCCGCGCGAAACTGTAGGTCTCGATTGAGCCAGAGCTGTATAACATAGGTCGTCATGTCGTGTTCTTACTGCAATTACTCATATAATTTGATGCACCGGTGGCTACGAACGCTCATGAACCTTGTTCCACTTACATTAGCCGATATGACTGACGTTATACTCTTAACTTCACAAGGTGACCATAGCACGGGTGCGGTTATTGTAGATTATATAACACCTTGGATGTAATGTGTTCTAGGTAGAGGCATTAGGTTTACCTATTGGTTTCGTATTTTTTGGTAATGTTGATACATATACACATTATATGGACACATATATGTACTAAATATACCTACATAGTTATACAAATATTGTTCAGGACGTAAATGACTCTAAATGGAAAAGAAAATATACTTTAACACGTCCGCTTATATAAAACCTACTTGTATGAACGTAGGTATATGGTATATAGACACAATACAGTATTCTACAGGAAGTAGAGGCACATAAATTATCGTCTGAATTTTGATAATGAAAAATAATAATCGTGTCTGTCATTTAAATGTAGTTAGTTCTTATTACATTTAACTAATTCTAATTTGTGTAGGGAGGTAATAACTCTAAATTGCGCTAGCATACGAGCATTGGACACGATTTCTTCAAGGATAGATTGTTAGTTAATATTGGTACTAATGTTAATTATGATTAATATGTATGTTCGTATACAAAATTCGAAATAAATATTTTAACAAATAATGTAAACAATAAGGAAATAATATTAACTATAAACATTTTATTGACTTCTTCAACTGACGAAAAACAGAAGGAGGTGGTTCCCAAGCAGCGTTGCCCGATATTTTTTTGTTTGCCATGTCGGGATTTAGGAACTCGAAACTATGTCGAAAGCGGGACATAGTAAAAAAATCGTATATAATCAAAAGTTTTTGAATATTAATCTTTTTATTTAAGGTCAAATTACGTTTACGTGACAATACATAGGAGTAAAAATATCCATAGAAAATGTATTTTTAATAAAAATATGATATTTTAAATTAGATTTACCCTATCGTTAAATATTTGAGCCTTATTCGTCTTCTGAATAAAAAATATAAAAAAACAGAAATCAAAAATGTTTTATTCATTAGAAAAATTTAAAAAGCGGGATTGAGCCTGTCCCGCGCTGAACATTTAATTTTGATTTAAAAATCGAGCGTCCCGCCAAAATCGGGACGTCTGGCAACGCTGTTCTCAAGTCTGCGCGTATATTTTGTTTTTTTTTTTTATTTTTTGTCATGATTTGAATTTTATTGCTTAATTTTTTTCAGTTTATTGAATATTACCTTCTTATTTTTTCAATGGGTACCTATTGTAGTGTTTTTGTGTTGATTATATTAAAACTGAAAATGTCTCTTATATTCTAACAATTTCAATAAAAAAGATGTTTTTTTGGCGGTCTGAAAGGTCACCAATTGATTTCAGATTGAGGAGGTCTTTCTTTAATTAGGAATTTATTTTGCTTTCTTTTATTATGTTGGACATGGTTGGATCATTTAAATTTTGATTGTCTCTCATTATAGTAATATGTTCACCTGATAGTGAATATTCGTATCTGCAAATAAATATACAAAAGAAGTATAAACAATATACAAACACACAACTCTATAAAAATTGTAGCTATTATCATTATTATAGTACCTGGTGTCTTTATAACTTTCGTTATATTATGTAAATTATGATATTGGATTACATAATGCTATATTTATTATAATTTTCTAGTCCTTCTTATATTATAACTTTGAAAGTGTATCTGGATGGATCTGAAATTTGGCACACATTGGGACATGGGCTACTTTTTATCCCGAAAAATTCAAGTTCCCGCGGGAATAACTATAACCGAACTTAAGCGAACTATACCTACAGCTATAGCTTGCTATAGTAAACTGAATTAGTATAATTAAGGAGCTACACGCCGACAACCGAATTTAGGGCGGTCGGAGCCGCTGGCAAAATCTAGTATAAAATAATTTGTGCTGTTATCGGTAACACTTGGCCCAAGGGGACCTAGAGCTCACTTTTTAAACACGTTCCTCCCAAGCAGCTGCGGATGACTAAAGAGCTAGCTCTTTCTTCCCTCGGAGAATAAGCATCTCTATTCAGCAAGAAAACGCAGTCAGCATTCTTGCCATCCAAACACTTTCTGTATATTTTTAATTATTTCTTTCATTTATTTTTAATTATTTAACATTGTTAGTTTTTTAGTTTAGTTTTTTATTGTAAATCATAACTTTATATAAAAAAAAAACTTGGATTAAAAAAACAAATAAATAAGTTGAAATTATATCTAAACTTTAGCTTGAAATTTGAAGAAAGCAACGTAAAATTTGCATTAGTATTTTCAAGGAAAGAGTCATCTTCGAGAGAAGGAGAGTTTCTTATTGTTTCTCATAATGAATAGTGGAATAGAAAGCTTATTATAGATAAACTCGTTACACCGGAAATGAATTTCGGGGTCATTTCAAAATAAATCTTAGAAAACCAGAATACGAGATGCAAGGCCCAAGACCAACCGACCTTCCAAGTTATCTTCACGTCTCAAAACAGTGATTGCGTAAATTATATTTTAGGAATTTAAATTGCCTACAAGTTTTATTGTCTATTTGGTTCGTGGTTCTAAGAATACTTCGTTACAGCTTTCACATTTCCATGCATCATAAATTGTTGTTTATATAGTTTTTTTATGTTATAAACACATAAACTATAAGGAAATTGGTAGTGAAAGTTAGTTAAATCAGTTATTTTATTAAGTTGATACATCATTATGATTATTTTTATTGGCTATTTATTATCTACGTTTGGTTTTGCTTTTACTTTATTTATATTTAGTTAATAAATGTGCAGTTTTGGTCTATTATTTATATTTTTTGTTAGAAATTCAGAATTTACTGTTGTAATCTAGCAGTTAGTCGTTTTATTTGTAATACGCAGAAATGAATTGTTAAATATTTTTTTCAAACAACAGCGGAAAATAGGTTATTGCAATCGAGTTGACGATATGATTTGCAAAATTGTGTCACACGACGTTTTCCAATAGATAAAATTTTTTTGTTTATTAAAAAAAGGAGATGTCAACATAAACAATTTATACATAACTTTAAACTTTCGCAGTTATTTTCATGAATATTTTAAGAAACGAGCTAACTTTAAGTTTCTCAAAATCATAGACAATTAATTGTGGAAATTAAAAGTAAAAGGTAAGTAGTAAGTAAGTATTCAAAAATAATATTTGCTAGTTTGGAAAGTGGTTGGGCTATGATTAAGGTACCTTGCCAGCCGTCACCACTGTTAGGGCACGGCCTACGATTTGCGATTAAGCAAGGGCGAATTTGTGCCTTAGTCCACACGTCGGCCCAGTGCGGAATGTGGACTACACATACGCCTTTTCTTGTGACGTATGCAGGTTTCCTCACGATGTTTTCCTTCCCTTAAGCCAGTGGGTGTGAATAAACAATGCAGAAAAAGACTCATCGGTACATTGCTGGGTGGGTCAGAACGAGAGGCAGACACCATAACCACTCGGCCACTACTGACCTTAAAGAAAACTGAAGATTCGGTATTTATGTTTTGGTTTAGTAAAGTTTTGCCTTTTCTGAACTCATGTAGAAAAGTATACTTACATTGCTTTTTGACAGACTTTGAGGCGGACACTCTTCAACCAACTGTATTGTAAATAATATTGTTGTTCGTTGTCGACAAGGTGTTGTCGACTCCTCGAGGAGTTCAGAAGCACCACCTAAGTGCGTTCAGGAAGGTATTGTTCATAGTTTCTGCATAAGCTGTCTTGATAACAGAAGTTTATACTTGCTTTATAACTTGTTTTTGAATTGATGTAACATAAATTCTACTTTAATTTCTCACGTTTTATGTTTTATCTGGATGACTTGATATTCAGTGCGAGTAAGTCAAGGTCTTTGACTACGAAAGTGGATGCGTAGATTGTTTGTTATATTTAGTATAGTATATATTTAGTATAGTATATATTTAGTTACAACTAGTACTTTTAAGAACGTCATCTATTGCCAAGTAGCTTTAGTGTTGCTTAACAACGCCATCTATTGTCAAATAGCTTTAGTGTTGCTGTGTCGTAAAAAATAATAGTATTAATTACTACTCGCTAATAGATGTCACAAAGATTCATATTTTTTCTGTTTATACATACATATATACAAGAATCAGGCGCGTAGCCAGGATTTGTATTCGGGGGGGATGAACAGTGCCAGCCTGAGGTAGTAGAAGTAGAATAGACACGTTTTAAATTGCAGTAAAATGGGTAGCGTTGCGACATTTCACGGCGCACACTAGGATACCGGGCCTTAATATTAACGCGAGCGTAGCGAGCACGAAATTTTTCGGTTCTGATTGGTATAGGTCAATCAATCAATGCTTAAGTGTGTGCACAATAATTCTCACTTTGGTTGTCATTCATTTGAAAAATTTGAAAAATTCAAGAGAATTTTACCTTACTGCTAACATAATGATTATTTTATTGTACCTATTAACCTTAATGATTACTACGATGTTGTATGAAAACCTAGTAATTCTTGCAATAAAAGCCTTTATTACAATTTTTTTTTTTTTTTTTCTTACAATTACAATTCAATATACTATAATATTAACCTTCTGTTGTGCGAGGCCGTAAATCTGCGCACAACTGCTGCAAGATCTACATTCCTCTAAAAACACGCAGGTGTTGCCCTTATACAACATATATTTGATGCTTGGGAACAGTCACAAAATGCTATTGGTATCTTCTGTGATCTATCAAAGGCATTCGACTGTGTGCAACATGAAACTTGTAGGCACCTGCGTGCGGCACTTGTAGGTATCGGACGGTACCGTTCGGCGACACAAGCCGATCGCGTCACCCGCCAAAGTAAACCAAAAGGGGCCGACCGACCCAACGCGAGTGTTTCGGCATAACCAAAGTAGTATTCTAATACACAGATTCTTGTCTGTCCGGGCTAGTCCGGGGCGACGACGACGACGGTGGCGAATGCGCCGAAAAAGTGCATCTGAATATTTGAATTTTCAAAGCTTTCGGGGGGGGGGGGGATACGACACCCAAATCCCCCCTCTGTATACGCGCATGACAAGAATTGATAAGAATAAAGGTATTATTACTACAATAAGGTGTACTGTAATAAATAGTTGTTAAAGATCATACATACATAAAATATCATAGTTTCTTTTAATTTTAAAGCATTTAGGCAAAAAAAAATTCACCTCAAGGCAAGACCTGCGACTTTTAGATACAGCCCGGATCTACCTTACCATGAAGGACTCTGAACAAAGACGATGGTCTTTATATGTTTGATTATTTATTTTTGATATTTTTTTGTAAGATTGCAAACGCTACCTAGATATTATATAACAATCCATTGCTAAATAAATAAATTTCTCGCATAATTTTTTTTATAACATTGATCTAATTTGATATCATAATATATTTGTAGGGATAATATTGTTATGAAATATCTTGCTGAACAAGAATAAGCTTTATAATATAATAAATTAATAAATATTTTTAAACACATTACACACAGCGCCATCTGTTACCAAACTAAGCAAAGCTTTTGCTATAGAAATCAGACAGCGGATACAAATACATATACATATATACTCTTTATTATATTATGTAAACACAAATTATATAAAATGTAAATAATACATGTTTGTCTTGTGCGGCAATCGAACCCACACCTGTCGATTCAGCAGTCAAACCATATCCCACTGAGCCACGGAGCCGATAAAATAATGTATATCCAAATGTGATTAAAACCAAATTTCAATTTTAGATACTAAAATTACCTACCTGTCTTTATGCAAATGGCAACCAATAAAAGCAACGTCATTGAATTTCTATTATATTCTTTAAATAAACAGAAGTCATGATTGTATGTTGTATATAAGAAGCGTGAAATAAAAAATCCAGTAGGTACATACCTACTTAAATTACACTTGTAGAAAAAGCGGTTACAACTGGTTTTGACATTGAAATAAAAATGATCGCAAAATTAAATATTAACAACATCGACAATAAAGAATCCAAAGACTAATATATATATAATTATATATTTGAAAGTATGTTTGTTTGCTATTGCAATGGAGCATCCACTTGAGCGGAAATTGGATCTAGCGATAGTTAGAGTTCGTCGAGAGGACATATGCTAAAAAAATAATTCCAGAAAATTCAAGCGTATCTAACCAAATTATATAAAATCGTACACCGATAAACGAACTTAACGAGAGTGGAGCCACGGGCAAAAGCTAGCTATAATACAAGTACTTCGATACGCGTGTTCAGGGTACAATGTTCACTATGACACAGTTCACGCTCAAGGACTTTTGGACAATGCGCAGAGACGAACCACTTCCTTGTTTTTGTTAGATTCCCTATCAATCAAGTCTCACAAAGAATACCACCAGAATTCTGTGGATGGAATATTAAATAAGTGCGGGGTTAGTTGTACGTCTACTATACTACGTATATATAAGGTAGGATCTGTTTAAAATTCGAAATAAAATACTAGGATTGTTTTAAAGATTCACGGTTCATATTTCTATTAGATATATTTTCGAGGTTTTTACCGTAATTTTTGACAGATTTTGGGCTTCGACACATCAATGCTGTTGCAAGCGCGAGATAACATTATGCCATGGTGCTTGGAACATAATATATGCAGCTCAAATCGGGCAGCAGCTACGGAAAGTACCCCGAAAATTTACGTCTAATACTCATATTACTAGGATATATAAAAAACGGGATACAAAAGATTATGATTGCATTTAAAAATATTATTAGATGACTTTATTTATTAAAAGTACCAACCCTGTCGTGTTAATTTATGTATAGGTATACGATGTTCGTCGCAAATACTAAACGGGTATTATTTTGGTTTATTTTAATAAAAATAGCTTTTTTTTGGGTTTACGCTATTATGTATGTTCTGAGAAACAACAAACGACAGAAAGACTGTAGTAATAAATAATCATAATATTGCATTTTTACCTCATATTTTACTTATAGGGAAAAAAATCACAAAAAAATGTTTTTTTTTTCCTGATATGGCAAAATCCGCCTGATATTAGATAGCTTATGGACGCTTGTAATATTAAGGATATTCCTATAAAAATGTTATACTTCCTAATTGAAGTAGGTTTAAAATTGATAGGTATTTAGAGTGTAAAAAAGCTTAGTCAATGTTGTTCGAAGAGTTCGACGGCTTTTTAGCATGTGGTGGGAGGTGGTATGGGGGGACTGTCCTGCGTCAAGACAGCAGCGGTCATTGCTTCATGATCACCGGTCCTCACTGCGATGTGATGATGCGATGAGACTTGTGAGCTGTGAGGTGTCGCTATGTATTCATTCTAGATGCGTTTGCGCAACTCTTCATGCATTATTAATGCAATAGGCAATCTCATGGCTCCATTATGCTTTGTTCTCCTAGTAATTTCATCTCATAATGCTAATGCAGGTATTTATCGGTTAACACCATTGAACAATGATAAGTGGCTTTTATAAAATAGAACGTTTGTATCTTAGTCGTCTATAATAAAGTTATATGTAAGTATGAAATTGCTTTGGGTCGCTACTTTTAAGGGTGACTTTTTTCTATTTAAAAACGGAACCTTTGTTGTTATTTCATGTCCATCCGTCCGTCTATGTTCTTATATCACTGCCTTATGATCCTACCTTCCACCACCAGTCTTTGCATCAGATTTGCTGATATTTTACAGGATGGTGTAAAAACAGTCTTGTGATAAAATTGTAAAAATATATAACAATAACAATACAATACAATATGAGCTCTTAAATTTTCACGCACACTATTATGTGAGGGGTCGTTGGATAGTGCTTCAAAGATGCATTATAAATCGCCCGAATCACCTTACGTTATTAATTGACGCCCCCTTATTTCCTAGTGCGATTTTTTACATACTTATTACCAACTGTCTTGTTTGAGTATATACGATATATATGAAATAAATGAATGAAAACCAATTAGTGCCCCTAGTACCTACCCTAGTACTTAAAGAATTATTATTTATATGCTATATTCTTCGAGTCGCGAGTTTGACATGCCCGTGTAGAGTTATAACAGCTGTAGTAGTAGTTATTTGTTATTCTGTTGTCGGCGCTGCCTGTTGTAACCCGCGTAGAGTTTGAGAACGCAACCTAGGGGATTATTATTCAGGCAGACACCAAACAAATTGTAGAATTTTCTAAACAATTTTCTATACCTAAATTGTTTTTTTGTTATCAGATGCCTTGGGATTCATCAGAGGAGCAGATGGGAGCTTCAGGCCCGGCTCCACGTGAAATGCGCATCCAGGTACAGCGCGTGATTGCCATCCCTGCGCCCCATAACATGCCTCCTCCACCTGAAAGCATGGGTCCTTTCGCCCCACCACCACTTCCATCAAATAACGACCAAAATGAGGTAAGAGAACATTTATTGACTTAATGACTTAGAACCTTGTTTCGTTGTCATGCTCTTATGATAATGTGTTATATTTTTAACCGACTTCAAAAAAGGAGGAAAAAAATAATCTTTTTTATTTAAAAGGGTATACTTCCGAGGTGGTCCCATATAGTAGTGCATTTAAAATTTTAAAAATTACTACATTTAAAACTTTATTATGTTGTTGATTGTATAACATTTTGTAGTATGGATGTTTTTAGTCCACGAAAAAAACAAGTCGTCACTAAAAAGTAAAAATAAAAAATTTCCGCCGGTTGAAAAATAATAACAGAATAAAACTAAAGAATAACATAATATTTGGTCGTCATTATATTAACAATCTAAATGAACATGACTCTATGGTTACTTTTGTTTTTGATAAGACGCTATTTGTGCACATAATTATTTACACACACGGCTAATGAGTCGCGGTAGAGTTTCAGCGGAATTCAACCGAACATTTTTCATACCGCTAAGGTGGCAAACAAGCTTACGGTCCATCTGATGGTAAGCGGTCACCGCAGCCTATGGACGCTAACTCGCGCGTTGCTCTCCCCTTCAAAAATCTAACAAATTTTGTTTTGAAAAAGAACGTATCGCATAGAATGGCTCCCTGCCGTTGGAGAGATGAAATAAGTCGAGTAATTGACTGGAACTCCATCACAATTCATAATACTCATCATACCTCGCAGTGTGTTTAAGTACTATATACATATGAAGCTATAAAACGGTAACAATTTATTAATCCCGTGTCAAACTGCTAATACATTACTGTGTTTTACTTGAACGCTTTGCGCTACAATCTGTGCTAGGTGCTGTACTTTTAACCCTAATTAACAAATTTAATGTTAAAAAAATAGGTCAAGTGCGAGTTGGTTCCATACCACTATTTACGTTATTTACGAACGCAAATAAAATTAATAGTGTGCCGCTAAGCGGTCACCCATCTAATGACTGACCAAGCCCAACGTTGCTTATCTTTGAATATCGATTTTAATAAATAAATGTATTATTGTTTCAATTAATTTAGTTGTTACGGGCCCGTCTTTCACTTGACCAGTTTTTAATATTTGTTGTTATACTTTAGAGCTTACATTATAGTCACAGCAGGTTTAAATCTTTAGTGTATTATTGTTTTAACGATAGAGCAAAAACAACGAAAACGTGTTACTTGTATTTTAAGTCTTTAAATTTTTACTTAATCATTTTTTATTATTAGTTGGATGATGTAGGTACCTATAGCATATAAATGGAGGATCCATTTGAACACATATCCTGTTAAAATTTCAGGCTTCTGCCTATTTCGGGCTAAAAGATAAAACCTTTTAATTGTCTGACAGACGTTACCTCAATAGGTATTATAAATTTCCCGATTGGGCTATCGAATTCAATTTTCAAATCCGATTGGTAGTTCCAGAGATTAGCACGATCAATCAAAATGAAAATATAACAAATATGAACTTTATTATGTTATAGCTAGCTATTACTAGCTTTTGCCAGCGGCTTCGCCCGCCCTAAATTTGGTTATCGGCGTAGGATTCTTACGGTAACTTCTCAATTATAGAAAACAATCTACTAACACTCTCTCTCCATCTCTCACTCTCTCCCTCTCTCTATTTTAAAAAATAATAAATAATTAACTACTAAAAACTAATTAACTAATGGAATAACCTCGCGAGCATCATACAAACTCCGAAAACCCGTTCTTAGCGCACGCCTACATCATATATATGTGCGCTAAATTTGCGCTAACTAATCATGTGTGCTAAATTTTTCAGTTCGATCCTTAAAGTGGTTGGAGCTGTGTGTTATTAGATCAGTCAGTCAGTCAGCAATAGTTACTTTGGGCTAACGCTAACTTTAATCCGCGACTTTGTTTACGTAGAAGGTGAAAATGGTTTTTAAATAATACGTACCGCCCTTCCCCTTCAAGACTGTCCGCCGGCCTTGCACATCATAAATGCGCGTGCAGTACTTGATCATTATTTTGCTGCGATTTTTATGTAATTCGCGATATATCCTAAGATATTCATTAAAATCGAATGATGTAAAGGGTTATTTTGTTTAAAATTAAATACTTGTCATGAATAACGTATTTATTTGCATAAGGATTAATATCATATTTATAAAAACACTGCAATAATGCATTATTTTATAACAAATTTGGTAAGCATAAAAAATGTTATAGTGAGACAACCTTAAAAGATAGTCATATGCTGTCGCGGACTTTTTTTTAGAACTTTTAAAGGGAAACAATTCTGTCATACATACCGCGTTCAAGCAAACAAACAAACAAACTTTATAATATTAGTATAGAAGAAAATTTGCTTATATTTTTGAGTAACCTTTTTTGAATAAAATCAAATTGAGTTGTCAAACATGTGTCAAAATAAAATGTAATTTAAATCAAAAGCACTAAGGAGTATTGATATCAACTTCGAAGCAAATTACCACTAAAATAACTTACTACCCCTTTTTAACCCCGTTAGGGTGTGAATTTCAATAAAATACAAAACACGTCTTCCACCAATTCTGTTAAAACAGGTTTATGCAAAATTTGAAGGAGATTGGACCAAGGAATCATGTCGTCCCATACAAACTTTGCCCCCGTTTTTGACCCCCTTAGGGGTAGAATTTCGGAAAAGCCTTTCTTATCGGATGCCTACGTCATACAAAGAACACACCCTCCAAGTTTCAGGTCTCTACGAGGAGCGGTTTTGGCTGTGTATTGATCCATCAGTCATTCAAGACAAAGCATTTTATATGTATAGATAGATATCATTTTGGCGAGAACTCATATCAAAAAGTGTTTTAAAAATTAAACCGACTTCAAAACTGTAATTTATTTAATTAATAAAAAAAGAGAAATAATATTTCTATCTTTTAAAAAAACTTATAAAAAGTAAATATGCCAACTATCTTTTGATATGCGCGGACAAACATACAAATATACATACATACAAACATAAATATGTACATACATACACTTATTAAATTTAGCACACATGCTTAGAAGCTGGTATAGACTAACATATACTAAAACTGCAATTCTTACAATATTACATACACACGATTCGAATTGATAACCTCCTTTTTTGAGGTAATATGTTTATGTTTGTGCGATTACAAGATAAGTACCTATCTTCTATTCGCACGTAAATACCTATATCTTAACCTGCTGCCTATTATTATTTGGTGTCTATGTGGTGGTGTGGGTGATTGAAATTCATTAGTCAGCAAAATTGTAAGATCGTCAAAAAACTTTGTTATAATAATGTAAGTTATGTTGACACAAAAACAATTAGATACATACCTACTATTTGTCCTGAGTTGTTGAAAATTAGTTTTTAATAGATTATAGACATACCTAGGTATTTTACTTTACATTTAACCTCAAACCTAAGACAAAGGTCTTACGGGCTTCTCACAGTCGAATAGCCTTTAGCTCGACAACGTTTGCGGTTGGTGATGGCCTAAGCCTCCTTTCTCAAGGGATAACCTGTTCGTCCTGTAGTGTATTCAAACAACGACTGAGTCCCCAATAGGTATTTTAGTATACTTCCGTTTCGTAAGCGAAAGTTTTAAAACCGTTGTTTTAGTCTGGTATCAGTATGACAATATGTTGATATTGATATTGGTATATTTACTGTACTCAGTAGGTACTCAGTCAC
Organism: Apoda limacodes; assembly: GCA_946406115.1. Lineage (NCBI taxonomy): Eukaryota > Metazoa > Arthropoda > Insecta > Lepidoptera > Limacodidae > Apoda > Apoda limacodes. Next base: position 13,490,955 of record OX291557.1, read on the forward strand.
TTAATCTATTGTGTAGGTTTTAACCGCGTTTAAAAAAGGGATAAGAAAAATAAATAACAGAAGATGTTCATACTTAAATGTACATGTATGTAAAAAAATATTTTTATTTTGCTTTTATTTAAAGTTAATTATCGCGTTTACAGCCATTATAAACAGCTGTTTTAGCTTCATTTGTAACTAACTTTGTATGTAAGCGAATTAAACAAACTTTTAATTGTTGTATCGATTCGAAACTTTGCAAATGTATGATGAAAATACAATTATATGGTTCCATCGAGCTGATCTGATGATGGATAGTGGAACCCTTGAATAACTTTTAGCAAACCCCTTGAGTTTAAGCTCTTTTGGTTTGTTACAATGCACGTGTATCTACTATAACATAAATACATTTTTATTATAAAGACATTTATAATAATAACTTAGTATAGGTGTTAGACGTTATGAACGCCATTATAAAGGTAATTAGCGCGTTAAATTACGTCTTAACCTATGCTTAGTGTTTATTAAGGCGATAATTCAAGGCACTAAACCTTAGTGTGATAAATATTTGCAGCTGACGATAAAAATTTAAAACATTTTATTACACTTGTTCGTTTTTCTACATGTAAGTGCAGCCATGAAAAACTGCTTCCCGGGTTATAAAATGTCCAATATAAAACTGGCAGAATGAAATTTCCCCGGAGAGTGTGAAAATGTTGCCTGATTTAATTAAATATTTAACGTTTTTTCCTAACACATTTCATAAAATACGTTTTAAATGCTTTATAAAATTTTTGTTCGAAATATGAATTAACGAGTTATCGTGTAGTTTTCAATATGTGTCACTGAAATCAAATTCAATGTATCTTCTTGAATATATTCTACTAAAAAAAACACTTTAAATACCAGGGCTGATAATTTTGTGCTAGGAATGGTTCCCCATAACAGTCGCTATAGGAATGGGGGATTCTAGAGTTCTTGAGCCTGAAATTCCTTCAGCACATCATTAGGCTACTGCAGTTTGCACGCAGCAGACATCAACTTAATATTGATATTTCTATTCCAGCAGCCCACGGTTGTCCATCAATTCGTGCCTCAACCCGCTCCCACCCAAGAATTGGAACAACCAGAAGTGAGTATTTTCTCATATTTATATCCTAGAATTGTTACAAGATTGATTATGGACAGACAGCACCTGGGTAAATAGAGGTCAAAAACATTTAATATCATGCGCTTACTCTTTTATCTAATTTATGTACGCCTTCCTTCCTGCTGAACCGTAGGGTGTGGGTTTCGATTTCTGCAGAAAAAACAATTTTGTGACCAATATTTGTGTTTCTCTAGACTTCTAGGAATTTGCGATAGAAATGCGGTCATAGTTCCTACTTAAATATGCTTTGCGTACGTCAACAGGCTACACAACAGTTACATATTACCGAATATTAAACGGGTCGTAAGCTTATTTTCCACCTTAGCGGTATTAGAAAATAAAAAAAAACCCAGTGTTTATCGTAATGCTGGTTCCGTTTTGTGGTATGATACACGAAGTAGTAGTACCTAAATGCACGATATCTACGAGGATAGCACACCCCATACGCAGAATTAATACGTGCGGCGGCAGCGCCCAAACGCCCTACGCAGGTAGGGCTGTTCAAGACACCGCACACTCCGAGCAACCTTCGCATTCTCCCTGACACGCATATCCAGCCGCGAGCTATTTTACGAGCACACGTGTGTCAGTATCGCTTCTTCTCGTTAGAGTATATATTCTCTGTCTATGGTCAGGTACAAAAGATCGAGATGGACGGGACGCCTGTGCAGATGAATCTTCCGTGGGGCCTGACTCCCGAGGACCTGCACGCCATCCACCGCACCGCCCAGGACGCCGCCGCTTCACAGCAACGAGAACAACAGATCGACAACGATATGCAAGAGGTCAGTAGACATTAAAAAAAACGGCTAAGTCCGAGTAGGACCGCAGTAAGCCGGAAGCCGCATTCTGTGATTGCATTGACTTAGAAGCTTGATTCTTTTACAGCTTCAAGGGTCCGTAGACTTTACTGTTTTATATTAATTTCAACTTGATACCTTCACGCGTTCCTAAGAAAAAGTGTCTTGACAGACAGACATACGGACAACAAAGTGATCCTATACGGGTTCCTTTTTTCCTAATGAGGTACGGAACCCTAAACATTATTTTAGAGAATAATTTGATGGTGTTGAAAAACTTGGGACTTGAACTCTACATTTTTAGAGTGTGGCTAAAGGATGCCAATTAAAATTACCTAAACCTATGCCGTTCATATGTTAGTCTGTCTGTTACAGATTCGTATCTTTTTACCGTAATAATACAACCGAAACCATAATTTTAATCATAGTCAGCCATCAAAGGCGTCTAGACAGAGGAATCGTGAGGTAAGATTCGCGGCGAGACGGGAGGTGAGTGAACCCGACTACCATATGATCATCACGTATGGCTATCCAACCAGTTAAATATATTGTCGCGTCGCCATGACGGTCTCGACGTTTTTGGATTTGTCAAAGGTGAAGACTTAAGTTACTACTATAACTAGTGTACTAGTTTATTCCGCCGACTCTGTTCGCGTGGAATTTTGAAATAACAACCGGTTTTACTTGTTATTGTAAACAATAATTCTGCATAATAATCCGCTATGAATCCTCAAAAGAGCAATACAAACAAGCACTTTTTCTAGTGCGTACTCCGTAAGAAAAAACAGTTATCCATTATCTTATAACCTTTCTAAAGAAGTATTTAAACATATAGTCAAGGAATTATTTCTCGTTATTTATTAATATAAGACCTTTAATGAACCATAGGTAAAGACGATAATGAACACGCTAGCAGTAGCAGCAGAGGCTGAAGCACAGGCTGCACAAGGCGAGGAACATGAAGATGAGGATCGCGAGACAGTTGCTCAAGTAGCCCCCCAGCAAGCCCGTGCACCACGCACATTACTGCTGCCACAAGAAGCGCGTATGGAACAACAGCGCCCGCACTGTAAGTACTACTAATTATAATTATCAAATTATAACCATTGATCAATAAATAATTAATTATTATTGATAATTAATTAATGATCGATTTTAATAACACAAAGAATGACGGTGCAGATGGCATCGCAAACAGTCAAATTAGGTCTGGGAATCAGGATTCCCATTCATGGATAACTCATTAGACTATTGAATTCATTGACGTAAGACAGTCATGCAGGTGGTAGGTCCTCGATTAGATTAAGCTCTGCTGTACCACAAGAAGCAGCAAACCATAGTATAAGGAAAAAGGAGGAGCTCGTGGCCTAATTACATTCGATGTGTCTGGGCAAACTTAAACAACATCGGGCCTGGTCAATACCTGGATGGGTGACCGCATAATGGTTTTCCTGAACTCCTATGTGATTCGGAGGGCACGTTTAGCCACTGCGCGTTAGTCCTGGCTGTTGTCATGTTACAGCAGTCGTAAATGGCCACCAAGTCATAGGCGTTGAAAACTCTGACAGTCTAGTGTCCATCCACAGTCATGGACTAAGCCTCCTTCTGTAAGGAGACGCCCCTGTGCTCCTGCGGTGGAAGTTAAGTGGCTAAGCCGAGGCATCATCATCGTAGTTATCAATACAAATTAATTTATAGTTACACACAAATAAGGAAATAATTTTCAAACTGTAGCAATTTGTTTATTAAATTTCGAAGGCCGTTTATTTTAGGATTATTATCCAAGGAAGGAAGGTGTTCAGTATTTGTGGTAGGAACCAATTAGTATCTCTCATTAGCAAACTATCTTGGACACGAATCTAGACGCTTGATAGTACACACTAATCTCATTAGTGGCTTTACTATTGAATGTATTTACTTTGAATTTTGTATTGATTTATAGTAGACAGGTGTTTTTGTTGAACATTTATCATTCAAATGAGTGCTTTGTAAACTTTTTGTCATAGCAGTTTTGGAATATCCTTTAGGGATTAGCAAAATGTTTGTTTCATCACTTATTAATTAGGTGCAAGAAATTCTGTTATTTTCTCCGAATGGTTGATTAGGTATCTAATCTACTCAATGATTATACAGTGCCAAAAATCACCTTTCTAGAACGAGTGAACGTTGTCAGAGAATAATCAACTAGCCGACAGACAATAGGAATTATATGCTTGTAGGTCATTTTAATTTATTTAATATATTACCAACTAGCTTTTGCCAGTGGCTCCGCCTGCAGTAAGTTTGGTTTTCGGCATAGGATTCCAAAGGCAAACCATTGATTATAGTAACTAAGTTTGCTATAGCAAGCTTTAGCTGTATAGCTATAGTTCGTCAACGTGGAATTCCCGTGGGAAACTTTTCAGGGATAAAAAGTAGCTTCTGTCCTTTCTTGTCTCTTAAATTATCCCTGTGCGAATTGCAGCTCAATTAAATGCTCCGTATAAAAAAAAATCGGCCAAGTACGAGTCGGACTCGCGCACGAAGGGCTCCGTACCATTATTTATAAAAACCGCGAAAAAATCACGTTTGTTGTATGGGAGCCCCCCTTAAATATTTTTTTATTTTCATTTAATTATTTGTTTTTAAAGTGACTTTACATAGAACTTAATATTCTGTGAATTTTTTAAGCGTCTACCAGTTGCGGTTATCAATATCGAGCAAAAAAATCAGGTTTGTTGTATGGGAGGCCCCTAAATATTTATTTTATTCTGTTTTTAGTTTTTGTTGTTATAGCGGCAACAGAAATACATCTTCTGTGAAAATTTCAACTGTCTAACTATCACGATTCATGAGATACAGACAGACGTACGGACGGAGCGGAGCCTTAGTAATAGGGTTCCGCTAATTACCCTTCAGGTACGGAAACCTAAAAATCACGTTTGTTGTATCGGAGCCCTCTTCAATATTTATTTTATTTTATTTTTTAGTATTTGTTGTTTTAGCGGCAACAGAAATACATCTTCTGTAAAAATTTCAACTGTCTAACTATCACGGTTCATGAGATAAAGCCTGGTGACTGACGGACGGACGGACGGACTGACGGACGGACGGATAGCGGAGTCTTAGTAATAGGGTTCCGCTAATTACCCTCTGGGTACGGAACCCTAAAAACAAATAAACAAACTCACTATCGCATTTAAAATATTAATTGGATGGATTATAGAAAATTTTATAAGGGGTTTAGAATTTTATTGATCAGTTCATAAAAGGTTGAGTCAATCGTGCCCTGGAATTGATCCAAGTTTAGCCGTTTTACCTATACATAAATGTGAAAATGAGTTTTTCTTTATCCTACCTTTACGTCGCAACGGTGCACCCGATTGAGCTGAAATTTAAGATATAGATAGTTCAAAAAACGGAGAAGAACATATGTTACTTTTAATCCCGCAAAATTCAAAAGTTTCTGCTTTTGGGAATGGCTATAAACGATTTTCACTTGGATGTAGGAAATTTAGTTACGTACACCTATGGCTTGCCGTAGCAAACTTCCTTAATATAATATAGGAGTTGCCGTAGGAATCCCACGACGAATAACTTATTTTAGCGCAGACGGAGCCGCGGGAAAAGCTAGTATATATATGTATTTTTTTAAATTATATGCCATACGACTGAAACATATAACATAACAGCAGCTGTTGTGTATAATATTATTTCCTTTATTTATTACTAATTAATGTACTACTGCGAGGAAGTTTTTGAGCATCGCTCTACGTGTAGGTAAAGCTGAGCTAAGAAGACTATGAGATCATATCTATTTTCACCTACAAAACCGTAAGTAGAAATAGGTGTGGTTTCCTTAGAAAGGAAATTGCCGTCACTCAGTTCCCCGGACAAAGCTTCTAATTTTCTCGCTCAACAATAGAAACATTTTCACCTACAAACGTAGGAAGCAATCTTTTCTACTATTTTTCTTTTAAACAATGATATATCTTTTATTTTTTTTCAGATGTGCAGCCACGTTCAATCCGCAGCGTAGACGCCTTGGTGCCGGAAGAAAAGCGCGTCAAGCGCTGCAGCTGCGCCTGCCGCTAAACGCATCGTCGCTTGAGGCGCTGCACCGCTGATCGAGCGGACTTTTCCGTCCAAACCTTCCACTTCAAGTTTTGAAAAACATTTTGTTTATAAACACCAGTTTTGTAAATAAAGTTGTTAATAGCTCTGATCGGCCATTTTTTTTTTGTCAATTTGGTGGTTGGTTGTAGGTTTTTGTATTGAAGTGAATTTATTCTTTGTTACATAATTCATAAAATGTATTCATTTTCGTACATGTATATAGTAAATATTAATATCCAGTTTGTCATTTCTTATCATCACAGTATTATTTTTAATATTGATTTGTTTTTAAAACATTTATTTTTGTTGTTAAGCACAAACGTTTGGCTACTTTGTTGGAACATACATATTAGAATGAAAAACATGTAGGTTTTGAATCATGTTATTATAAAATGTACTGTAGTCTTAATTTAAATAAAAAAAAAACATTTTTATTGTGATCTTAAATTAAAAAATTTAGGTTTATTTATTGCAGTTTTATTTATTTATTTTCTTATATCGTTAACTTTCTTTTTCTGTTAATTTTGGCGGTACCTACATAAAAGTTTAATTTTAACATGTTACACGTCATATAACAACAGTATATGTAATACGTGCTTAAAATTCTAAATGAGTCTCCTTACTAATATTATAAATGCGAAAGTAACTCTGTCTGTCTGTCTGTTTGTTACCTGTTCACGCTTAAACCGTTGTACCGATTAAGATGTGGCCTGTAGATTATTAGAGTCGAGGAAGGACATAGGCTACTTGAAATCGTCAAGTGTGAATCGGTTTTTTTAAAAAAATAGCGGAATTTTCGTTGAAATCCTACACCGATTACCGAATTTAGGGCGGGTGGAACCGCGGGCAAAAGCTAGTCTTTTATATATTTTCTTTCTCGGACGGCTCCAACTAAAAACTTTTTATAAGAAAAAATAGGTGTAATGCGACACACGGTTGAAACGAAGTTATTTTTGCTATAAATTATGTACTAGCTCAGCCATAAACTCTCAGTGCACTGCTTGAACTTCTTGAAATTTTATTTTATATTTGGTTAAAAAAGTTATGATTTACACATTTAGTAATCTCTGTGCGCTAATTCTACAGATGCTTCGTTTTAGAGTCAATCTTCTTTTTGAAATCTGTTAAAACATGAATCGAATCTAAATCACTAATGCTCCCACATCCATAAGCTATCCGGCTTAGCGGTTCTGCCGAAATCCTATCTTTTTGAAGTTGGAAAATTAAAACTATAAAATTAACTTATGCTCAAATAAAGTATACCATTGGCTATTTTATCAAAATCTGCTCAACGGTTCTGCCACATTCCTATGTTTTTGAAGTCGGCTAAGAACATTAAATTTTCATAGCTTGGTATTTCGCTACATTGATCACCTAGCTACTCAATTACATATTGCAAGGAGCGAAACTCGGTGTGCCCGTACTTTATTCAAAAATGTGAACAGAATTAAATTTTAAGTAAACCGCGGGGCACGATCTGGTATGACGTAGACAACTATTGGACCACCAACCATTTTTTTTTGTATATAGTCTCATAGTCATCACGGACCTAAAAAAATGAAATATAAACTTTTAAATTTTCGCGTTCCATTACTACTAATTTAAAAACAGGATTAAACGCTCTCAGTCAGTCTATCCGTGACCAAGGTTGGTGTAACCCAGTCGAAACGACGGGAAAAAACGTATTAGGCAAATGACGACGTGTTTAATCCCGTTTTATTTTAAATTAGTCTCATAGTTAATTATAATTAAATTAAATAATGAGTGAGCACGATGGTAGTTAGGTAAGTGGTATGACGTTAGTCCTTAATTTATTGCCTTATTTTATTATTTGCGTGAAAGAAGATGTCATCATCATAACAACTTATTTTTTTCTACTGGTGAAAATAAGCATTCTCCATTGCACAACATTGCATTACGTATGCAGCCCTTGTTTGAAGTCATCCGGCTCGAGGGCGTCCCACGCCTCGACTTCCAGTACACGGTCTAGAGACACGTTAGCCACGGGTCTGTAAACAAATGTGACCAGCCCACTGACAACTTCAGCTTACTGATTCTGTGAGCTATGTCGGTAACTTTAGTTCTCTTCCAGATGCCTTTATTTCGAATTCTATCACTAAGAGATATTCCGAGCATAGCTCACCCAATCGCGTGCTATGCGAAACTGAACTTATGGACCAGACGTTTCGGCAGAGTAAGACATACAAGTTAAACTCTTTCGTCTTTAGACTCTGCGGTATTGACGACGTAAATACTTGATGAAGCTTACCAAATGTTGCCCACCCTAACGGATCCTTCATAAAGTTGTTCAGGCTAAGTTGGATTTCTGTCCAAGCTAAACATTATATTGTTTAGCTGACTCGATTCAATTAACGTACCAGCCACGTATAGTGGCATTGGCATGACATGTTGGTTGAACATGACTTTTATCCAAATACGTGAATCATCGTGATGATTCATCTACACAGTGATGTGATGAGAAACCTTAGGTGTGTGGTGTTTTGGGTTTAACGTTTAGGCCTGTCTATTGTTTAAAATACATCATCTAGAGCGTTTGTAAACAGTTTCAGGGACATGGCGTTCTCCCTTTCTGACCTATGTCAATTGGACAGTTGTCGTAGCAGCGTTGTTGTTTAAAGAGAAGAAAGAAACATGGAGTACTCGCTCGAATAAGCCGCCTGAACAATTAAAGCAGGGCATAGCAAATACTTACAGAAAACCACGGCCATAATAACGCTAACATTGAGTAGTGTTGTGTTTCTGGTGAGTAAGGTTGCCAGAGCTCTTTGAGGGTTCACTGCGACAAGCTTTGAGGACCGGAGGGAGACCAGATGAAACGGCTGACCGTTGGCCGCTCGCAGTTTGAACGGGTTCCCGAACCCAGAGATTACTTAATCTCTGCCCTGGGAGGCTAGACCGCCAATCCGTGTTAAGACTCTAAAATAGTAGTCGTGCCGTAAAAGGAGACCAGGGAAGACCCGGCCATGACAACAGAGGGCGATCAGTAGTATTATCTGTGCCGAGCTTTGGCAGTTCTAGTACCGCACCTTTTGTCCTCTAAGATGTCTGTGCAGTGAATCCTCGTCATTAGTCTAAGTAACTTGTTTAAAAACTTTGTTTTAGCTCAAAAACTGACGACTCGCCGGAGTCATTAAGACAATCCTTGCTAGTATGGAATGTTTATTTCCTAACCTGCGAGTAGCTGCCGCCGTCAAAAAACGACCGTGGTCTAATAGGCCTTGCAGAGAAGCTAAAATTGTTAAGCAAACTGCGTATGTGGCTTGGACCACGGCTCGAATAATAAGGATCCGAATATTTCTGAGTTAAAATCGGCAAAATAGGTGGGCGACTTGCGAGCTATTCCTCTTGAACTCGTGCTTTCTCGTCGTCAGTATGTAAAAAGGCGCACTCTTAGTACTTTGACGGTACTGAAACTAGCCAAAGCTCCCAGCGAGACGATTTGTGACGACGCGACTTTAGAGAACCGCTTATACACAAAACTATATTATTGGCAGGTAGTTCTTAAAGAGAATTCTATTTCCCTTTCTGAAGAACAATACCACCACGTTTTCGTACTACGCCTCCGGTGTAGTTCCGTTATGGATAACGACATTAAAGAATTCTGTAGACTTTTAGAACCTTAGTCGTAATACCGTTATCGTCCAGAGCTTTGTTGTTTCTAAGCTGTTCCAGAGCTGAAACAGCAATTTGCTTTTGTTTACGGCTGGGATTTTTTTGCTAAGTGGGTGTCAGTTTGGCTCTTGAATCTTCGGTTCCCAGAGATGAAAATCGAACTACATGTGACGTTTACAGTTGTCTGTAAAACAATTCAGTTTCTGCTAAGATTAGGTCGGATACCATCTGCAGTTTTTAGTCTTATCAGTTGGCTCTTTGCAAGCTGACGCTTAAAGACTGTCGACAGACACTTTATTTTGCGGCTCGGTGCAGCCGTATGAAGCGGCTCTGGAATTATGCTGATGGAGGGGGGAGGAGTCTGCATAGTATTCTTGGCTGCTTGCTGATACTGAGGAATGGAATCCACACGTTTAAATAGCGACTATTTAACTCCTAAGACGAGATTGTGTTTATGCTGTTTTCAGCTGTTTTCACCAAATAAGAATCTTAGGATTTCTGTGATTTTCAATATAAAAATTGTTCCGCTGCCGTCCCTCTGTTACCCGGCGAACGTTGGTTTTTACCTAAAGTGCCCAAGTCCGGCTCGCACTTAACAGATCGAGATAAAAACTATACTATCTTCTAAGTTGGATCAAATAACAGATAGTTACTAAGTTTGATCAAAATCGGTTTAGAAGTTTAGGAGTCCATCGCGGACAAACAACGTGATACGTAATTTTTATATATATAGATTATATGGTAGGAACTATTATAACAGCATGAAATCAATATACCTAACTATTGGAACTATATTCTTGGAAAGTTGTGTCATAGGTATCACAGTGGCGTTTGAATATACCCATTCTGCATTGATGTGCGTAAAATAAATCCATAAATAGTTTGTTTACATTAATTTGTTTACAGTCATTGTATTTCCTGTATGTTTTTTAGTTAAATTGTTAAGGAAAACTCACTAGGCGTTTACTAACGTAAGGCTTTTTAGAGGTCTAAGGCCGTAGGTAAGTAGGCCGAAGGCTTAAATGACTGGAGTTTGTAATTTCTGTACAGCCCGTGTTACACACAATGTTTTTGACGTGACAACGTCTTATAAATTGGTTTGCCGGGTGACACTTCAAGAAACTGCGTTACGCTCCGCTCACGTTATGCGCTCACAATGAGAGCGAGTGAGAGGCACGCGCCCGCCTAAGAGCGAGAGAGACAGACATAAAATCATTGTCACGTAAAACTTTCGCCCGTATACCGACTTTACAGGCAACCAGTTTTTTATCATATTTGCGAGTGAATAAATAAAAATATTATATTATATTAGGTGAGTAAATAAATAAACTATTAAAATGGCGGGAATAGAAGTATGGAAAACAACGCAATCGCCAGATATCTAGAGAATTTATGAATTAAAAAGTTTTTCACCTCTCCAACACCAAAAGGTTACTTTTGCTGTTAAAAAATAGTGGGCAAAATCGATTTTTGCTGCGTGCGTAAGACAAAGTAATGCAACGTTCGAATATTACCTTTTGGAATTTTGCGACACTGAAAAAAAAAAAAACTCTGGTAGCTTAGTGGTTCCATGGTAGACTATTCGATTAGTCATCTGAGGGTCGAGTTTGAGTCTCTTAGATCCCGCTACACTTATTATCATATTTAATTAGTGGAAGGTGAAGTTATCGAGAACTAGCCGTAACTCTGCCTTGCGGTTTTGTACCCAGTGAAACTTTTCCCGTGGGAATACTTATTTGGGATTAACAGTATTTTATGTATTTTTCTAGTCATGATCTAGGTAGGTAATTTATTTGATTTTTGATGACTCAGTGGCTCAGTTAGAAGGGATATTGCCTGCTGAACCAAAAATAATGTGCCCAACGGACAAAAATGTTTGTGATGAACATTTGCGTTTGTCTTGAGTATGGATCATCTATACTATTTTTATGTATAATAAGTATTTATTTATTTACAAAAAAAGTAAACCTAATAAGGCATCAGCTGTCTGGTACCAAATATATTGCTAAGTCTGGGACCAGTTAAATTATTTCAATTTTGTAAGGCTATGGCATAACCTATAAAAAGCGTGCCAGTGCGACCAGTATAAACAAAGACAATATTGAGCATACAAAGAGATGCATATCGTATCCATTCATTCATTTATTTATTCAGTAAGTAGGCCTTAAGAAGGCGCTTTCACATGTCAATTTTTAAATGTATTTATGTACTTAAAAAGCAAAACAATACAAATAAAATTAAGAACAATAAAACATAAATAAGTAGGTAATACTAGCACAAAAAAAACTTAAGTTTAAATACAAATAGTAAAATTATATATGTCAAAATAAAATAGCAGAATCTTAAGTCAAGTTACAAATATAAAATTTTGTCAAAATAAAAACTATTATCTATTTGAATGTTGCACAAAACATGTCAAAAAAAAAAGTTTGTTAAGTCCAATTATTCTTGTCATTTAAAAACTCGTCAACAGTGTAATACCCTCCCTTTATCAAATGACATTTAATTGTAGATTTAAATTGATGTAAAGGCAAGTTCAGGGTAGTTAGTCTGTGGGATCTTGTTATAAAAGCGTACACATTGCCCGACAAAAGAAAATTTAATTTTTTGAAGACGACTAGTAACATCTATTAATTTATGTTTATTTCGTGTATTAACACTGTGTACATCACTTTTTTATAGTACAAGTGCAAGTTTCTACGAACATATATTATATTTGCATAAATATATTGCGATATCATAGTTAAAATGCCGATGTTCTTAAAAACCAAAAAAGGAGCTAATGCGTGTATAATGCCATTTAGAACATTAACTGATAAACCCCACAGATCTTTAGTATTTTTTAAGTTTAGCGATTGAAAAGCTTTAACTATGTCTATTGGCGTTACATGTTTAAATTTGAATCGAATATTATTTAAATTTATATGTCTTTTTAAAATTGTTAGGGCTTTTAAAGGCGAAGAATTTACTGAGTTTGTTGTTGTCATAGGTATGTTAGTAAAGAACTTTTCAAACGCATTTGCGACATAAGTATCTGTTTTTATTATTCTACCGTCAACCTTAATCCTAAAGTATTTTTTTTTTTCGTACGCATTACTACGTACGATAGGAGCGGGCACGCAACCGCACGTTGAAAATCTCGATTTTCTCGGTTTTTTGTCGCTATAAAATTCAAATATTTACCTAGAACTATAGACTTGGCAAATTTGATTTAAAATAGATATATAAGAAATAGGAATGAAGCGAATATCACTCTTAGTTTCCTAAACAATTTGAATTAAGGCCCAAAAATAGAGTGTCAGAATTAAATATTTTTCTAAATGTTTTAATAGCCAAATTATTATAATATTAGCAAATCGACTTAATTAAGGTTTGAATACATGAATACATTATTTCACGAAAAAAGAGTACCTACTCAGGCCTGCAACAAAATTAATCAAATTCTTGCAAACTTGTTTGTGTAATGCCATCACCTTCAAAGGCAAATCCAGGGAAGGTCGATAGCGCACCTGGCTTTGTTGTACGAACCTGCGCAGTTAGTCGATACTATGTTTGAAGGCGGCAGGCGACATTATCGCACAGTCATCGGGAAGAGACAATTTTCCATTTTGATGTCGGGATTACTGCCTCCTTTTTTTCTGAAGTGGCTGTTCGGCAGCCCGCGTTACAATAAAGCTTCCTTATTTAAATAAAAAATAACGTTGCTTTTCTATGTTTATTAAAAAAAATATATGGCACAAACTACAATTAGATTAAGATACAATACTTTGTTGTCAGCTGTTACTTACTTCATCAACACTGGGTATCGAATTACAAGATTTGTTTTTGTTTCTAAAATTAAAAGTTATTAACAAAATATATAGACAGAGGACTAGAAAATTTAAAAGGAAACCTAATACATAACTTGTCGTTATTGTCACAAAAGATTTTATACACCATAGCTTGATGGAATCCTTGGAAAATAAATAAGTATTAATAACTATAAAAAGTAAAAACGTAATAATTGTCAAACCTCTAGCAAATTTTCTAATTTTGTCTTTAAATACTTTGTATAAAATTACAAAATACAAAATGGTTCCAGTTAACAATAACGGCCACCTAAACAAACAACAAATAAGGAAATATACTGTCCACTCATCGAAAAGTTTTGCGATAATAATTCCGGTTAAAATTCCACTAACCGGTATCGGTAGCAACCAAGCGTTAGCTAAAACTTTGTAAAAACTCTTTTGACTAATATTAACCAACACAACAATAACACTATCATACATATGTTTAATAAATACTGTCACCAACACAACTAGCACAATGTCACAATAAATTTGAAATCCGATAAGGGCATAATTGTCTGCCGTAGATGATAACATAGATTGCTTTTGGTCTAAGAATTCAAACAGGTACACAACTCTTTTGATAAAACGTATCAAACTAAGCTGCATTAGCATTTGGTTCCTGTAATTTCTTCTCCATCGAGGCACTTTGATTGCCGCTCCGATTGCTATAATCAATTCCAACGCTGTCATAAGAATTTCAATTATAACAAATGCTTCAAACAAAGATACGCAGAACTGCAATTTTTCATCATGCAATTGTATGGCCTCAGTTAGAATTTCAGTTATTTCACTTGTTGTTTCACCACTCACGGTAGAACTCGCTTCATCAAATACAGTCGATAGGGTAACATCTGTGTCAAACTTTTCGGTAACATTTTCGACTGACATTTTGACATTTGGTTAAAATTTATGAGTGTGTTTTATGAGTTTACACTTAAATGCACGTTACAGTTGAAGGCACCGAGCAGACTGATGATGCCGCCATCGTTACCATGACTAATTAGTTGTAAGGAAAACAGGAAATCCGATAAAATTATTCATTTCGTAAACACCTCAACATGTAGTTGGAAATTGTGGTTCTTGTTAGACGTCAGTGGGTTTAAATGAAAATGAATCAAGTTGACTTTGATGGTTGACGTAGTTTAAACTTGGGACTTTAAGAGTTTCTACTTTGAAAATCACTAAGTGCGTGAAACACAGACTTTTATATAATATAATATAACATAACATAATTTAATATACAAAGGGCGTAACTCCAAATCCCATACTTTTGGCAATGAGCAAAAAACGAAAAATAAAAATAAAATTTTAAATAACTATTCTGTTTTTATGCTTATAAAAATGAGTACTAGGTAGTAAGTTCTTAAATTTTGGCGGTCTTTTGCCTCATTTAATTACAATTATGTCCGAGAGTTATTAACAAAGTTAGCACAGAGTTATAACTCCTAAAAAAACATATAAAACTCATAATATAATAGCCTGGTAACGAAGGTCTGTTGTAAAAAATGGTCAAGCACATAATAGGGCACAAGGATAATTTTTTCATAACGAAAAAGACATTTTTTTGCAAACTTTGTAAATACTTCCTGTTATTTATAATAATAATAAATAAATAATAAAAATAAATATTGTTTGGACATTACACACAGCGCCGTCTGGCCCCAAAGTAAGAAGAGCTTGTGTTTTGGGTGTCAGACAACGGATACAGATACATATATATTACTTTTTTTTGTAAATATATACATTTTATACATAAATACACCCAGACTCAAGACAAACACAAATGTTATTTATCACATAAATGTTTGTCTAATGTGGGAATCGAACCCACACCCTCTGCGCAGCAGTCGGCAACACTGCCATCTAGTCTGCGAGGGAGCTGAAGCTGAACTGTTGACTCTATGAGCAATTTAAGTAAGCAGGAAAAATACTAATGTAATTAATAAGGATGGGTTTTAGGTATTTTGAATATAGATAATGATTAGTTTAGAAAAAAGAAATAATCGGTTTTAAAAATCAATACTTTTTTTTTAATTAATTGGTATATAACGTTCTGCATATAATGATTTAGCTCAGATGATCCTGACGTCTGCGCAGCCGCAGTCACTGAGACAATCCTCGCTGGTATGGAATGTTTCATTCCTAACCTGCGAGTAGCTGCCGGCGTCAAAAAACGACTGTGGTTTAATAGGTCTTGCAGAGAAGCTAAAAATCTTAAGCAAACTGCGAATGAGGCTTGGACCGCGGCTCGTAGTAATAAGGATCCGAATATTTAAAACCCAAATTCAATGCTGCTTCGAGGGTGTCCAATTTTAAGACACTGGAACTTATGACATATTTGTTCCAGGCTAGCAATATTCACTGCTAGATAAACCAATAGGCTTTGTAATCTGTAATTTGTAATTTGACTAATAACATATTTCTAAGATTGTATAAATACTAACAATATATGGAGATAATCTGAAATAAATTAATAATAAAAATAATGATAGCGACTTATTTCTTGTTAATATTCATTCTTAACAGCGGTACATTCGCTTTACAAAAGGACGGGCATAAGAACGGTTGGACTTTATATATATATAAATACATTGAAGTAGGCTGTAAGTTTGTTTGCAACCCTAGTCCCAGTCTACAAAAAAAAATATAAAATAAAATCAGCTGATAATAATCATAATTTTAATATTTATGAGGAGGTGATTTCGACCAAAACAATAGTCAAACCAAAATTATCATTAGGTTACTAAGCTGAATATCGGAAGGTGTTATCATTGATTGAGTACAATTTCTTCAAAGAGTTACCTTAAAGCTTATTTTCAAAGATTATTTTAATTTAACTTCAAACTTGGCTGTATCGTATGTTAACAACAGTTTATGAGATACGCGCGAATAAGCCGCCTTATTAAATCGTACTAGTAAGAGTGCATAAATTCTGTATGGCTTGTAATAGTTATATGCAATCTTCATTTTTATTGTATTGAGTTTCTCGTGGTGTTTTTGTAGTTATTGTTAAGTGTTTGATTTGTTGTCATTGACTTTTTATTTTGTAATGTTAGTTTTCTGTTTAAAGCTAAAAAAGTCAAACATTTTTTTATAAAAAACCTTATTTTAAGTGGTTTCTGAATTTAATATGTGTAAAGGAAATGGTTATTTTCCAATTTTATGCAAACAAGAATTAAATGAATTAAAAGTCCAATATTTGTTTAAATACTAGCAATATATGGAAATAATCTGAAATTAATAAATAATAATAATAATGAAAACGACTAATTTTTCGTTAAAATTCATACTTAACAGCGGTACATTCGATTCTCTTTGAAATATCTTCATAAGATATTTTAATCAATTTTATTTCATTTTGTTTTTATATTATGTTTCGATAAAATCGATTTACACTTCATTATAAATTATCTCGATACGATGTTTTAATGAAATTTTATTTTACCCAAAATATTCGTACTGCATCTCAAAAAAAATAAAATGAAAACGTTACCGTACCCATCCTAATGTGAAAAAAAAAATATAAACATATCGTAGTTAGAACATATGTCCATAGATAAGTGTCCCATCACTACTTATGTTGCTTTCTTATAAGATGGCTGGGGTACTGTGACGCGTCGCGCTTGCCACTACCTAAGGGTTCTCTTGAGAAAGTGTGACGATATGCATATATATTATATAATATAAATAATGGACTTAACGGCACAGAAATATCTCATACTGAAGTTCAATAATATTAAGCAGAACTGTTCAGTTTATAGTTTTTGACGTGACAACGTCTTATAAATTGGTTTGCCGGGTGACACTTCAAAAAACCGCTCCGCTCACGTTATGCGCTCACAATGAGAGCGAGTGAGAGGCACGCGGCATGGTTAGCCCGCCTAAGAGCGAGAGAGACAGACATAAAAAGTGAAAGGCACAAGTTGTCACGTCACAATGTTAATAATATTACGATTAATAGCAATGGTTTTTCTCTTTGGATTTATGTCACAAACTAAACCTGTTAGTTCAGAAGTCCTTCAAGGGTCCCATTTAGGTCTTTTGTTGTTCATGTTGTACATAAATGATACGAATGAGGCTATATTAAATTCAAATGCAGACGATACCAAAATTTATAGGATCATCCATAACAGCAGAGACTGCGAATTATTACAAAAAGACATTTACAATATAGAAATTACTGCAAACTTAATAACTTGTACCTAATTTTTGATAAATTTAATGTAATAAGCTTTTCTAAAAAAGACAAAATTTAACATTATAGTAATAAATTATGTGGTGAATGTCTGAAGAGAGTAACACAAATTCTCGACCTCAGCGTTATCTTCGATTCAAAGTTAGAGTTTACAAGTTAACATTTATTCCTCATATTGAGTATTTTAGAGAAAGCATACAAACATCTAGGAAGCTTTCTCTAAACTTCGTAATGCAAAGCTTTTCAGAAATCATTGACCTATAAATTAGTTACAAAGTACACATCGACCCACTTAAAAGAGTTCAGAAAATATTCATCAAAACACTTGATTATAAAACTGGCCACACTTAATCTAATTAGGAAGTATGATTAAAATATCATTAAGTTACCTCTTAAAAGTCTTTTCGTTACTACTGTGTAGATTTCATTTTACTATAAAAAATCATAAATTATCTCCTTGACCCCTTTTACTACTACATGATATTACCCTGAGTACCGCGAGCAGTTGAATGTCAATGTCCTTAAAGATATTTATTTATCAGACCTAGTTGCAGGATTTGCTATTCTCAAAATATGTTCATAAAGCGTGCTTGTAAATTTTTTAATGAGAATGACAAATTAGCTGGAATAGATATATTTTGTTGCACACTATCTTTATTACAGAAAAAAATACTAACTTGTTACGTGCAAATTTATGCTATTTAAATAGTTATTCTTTTTTCTTAAAAATTATTATATTATGTAATTATATTAGAAGATAGTTTTGAGTAAGTTCATAAACATTAAGTTTAGAAATTATTATATTTGGTTACGTGTAATTTTTTTAATATAATATACAAGACCGTTTCTTTTTTAAATAAATAAATAAAAATAACTCACCTTGATTCCTGTTGATTCTGAACGCCAAACTCACATTTGGTGTTTTTAAGGGTATGATTTTCCAAAAACAGTAGAACATGTGAACCTTAATTTTTAACTTTAAAGGCCGTAAGCCAATTTTTATGAATTAATATTAAAATTTGAATACTGACAGGTTGGCGGGTAAATGGACAGACAAAAACTTGTATGTATCCATGGAACAAATTATCACGTAAGTATATTAAGACAAAACGTGTAGAAAAAAGAATGTCTCAGTTTATTACAACTATATCTTATCTTAAACTTATCTTATGCTGCGTTAATGCTACCTGGATTATATGTTGTTGCCTCAGCTGTTGTACGCCTCACTGCAGGAGAACAGGAGTCTCTTTGGAAAAGGAGGTAAAGGCCATAGTCCACTGCGACAGCCCATTGTGAATTGGCGGATGTTGTAGTACAACTGCTTGCAGTTTCAGTATAAACAAAGACTGAAACATCCTCCTATCAAGTGATTCAGAGTTATTACGAAAGTATGCAATATGAGTTTTATTTATACCTACTTCTATTTATTTCTTATTCATTTCAATGAAAAATTTCAAATGAATACCTTAGTTTTTATATCTATGTGTATAATGTGTATAAGTACTTTAGTACCTTAGTCAGTAAAATTAATAAATCGGCCAAGTGCGAGTCGGACTCGCGCTCGAAGGGTTCCGTACCAAAAAAACACGTTTGTTGTATGGGAGCCCCCCTTGAATATTTGTTTTATCTTAATTTAACTATTTATTTTTATAGTGAATATATAACTAAATATTCTTTAAATATTTCAAGCGTCTACCTGTTGCCGTTATTAATGTCGAGCAAAAAGATCACGTTTGTTGTATGGCCCCCCTTAAATATTAATTTTATTCTGTTTTTAACTATTTGTTGTTAAAGCGGCAACAGAAATAAATCTTCTGTGAAAATATCAACTGTTTAACTATCACGGTTCATGGGTACAGCCTGGTGACAGACGGACGGACGGACGGACAGTGAAGTCTTAGTAATATGGTTCCGCTAATTACCCTTTGGGTACGGAACTCTAAAAACACATCGAAGTTTTATAATATTCTTAAATGATACCTTACATTTAAATAGAACAATTTTATTAAAGATATCCAGGTGCCTAACGTTTATTTTTTCACATTTAACCAAAAGTAAATGTTACTTTAGCACTGCTTTCACCAGTTGAAATTCATTAGGTCACGTACAATAAACAAGCGGCGTAGCACGTAAACGAAATATATATTCCAAATCGGATATTGCACTCACTGTCTTTGCGTATTCGAACTCTGATTAATTCCTGCTCACGAATCGAAAGGGAGTCTTTATTTAGATGGGGACAATTTGTCTCGTTCTTTTAGACAACTTATTTAACGGAAAGAAAGTAAAGTGTATAAAGGAAATGTAAAAATGGTGTGTTTAACAACATAAAAAAGGTTAATAAATAAAAAGTAGGTACATACTGTATGTTTAACTGTGAGTACGACAGAGTTAACTACTCTTATAACCGTCAGACATAAGTATTTCATAGATGTATACGTATGTATATTTTAACGGTTTTTAAAGCCAGAATGGGGTAGTCAGTGCCATGACACATGCCTACACCATAATGTGAGGGACAGCCTTTTTTTACCAACCACTTTAGTCAGCGTGACAAGGGATAAGTCTATCGCAACAACACTGCTTCTGGTAGTGTATCTGGACTAAAATGGCTTTATATGTGGCTCGAATCACCAGTGTTAGTGAAAAAAGTAAAGAAATAAATAGCAGAGCCAGACAAATATGTACTCTTTAAAAAGTAATGACTCTAATGACACACTATTGATAACTATTATAATACAATCATAAGTTTATTTATACGAATAACATCATACACTGAAATAATTTCTGTCTTCTTTGCTTTAAATTATCTACCAGGTTATTTCATAATAACTCCGATGAACTGTTGCTGAGACCTTATTGTAATGTGGCTACCCTTAAACAGGTTAAGTAGGTCAAAAAGTAGGTGAAATTAAATTGAAACAAATGTCCTGTCGAGAGATGTTGTCACATTTGTTAGAGAATAACGATTGTGTAAACCACCAAACCACCGGTAATCTCTACACTAATATTAAAAAGAGTAAAGATTTTATTGTTTTTTTTTGTGTGCATCTTTGTTTGTGTTGAATAGGCTCCGAAACCACAGGACCGATTTGAAAAATCTTTTGCTATTGGAAGCCGACGTTATCCCTGATGAACATAGACTACTTTTTACCCCGGGAAAATGCTTTATTCCTACGGGAAAACGGGTAATACGATAACGGGTAGTAAGAATTATCCTTCCGTACTTATCTTTTTCACATAACTTCTAAACGGCTGAACCGATTGGTTTGAAATTGTATATGGGTATTTCGATGGTTTCCTGGATGAGTTAAAAATACAATTGGACTCGGTAGGTAGCGCTGCTGTCGGTATTCAACTACTAAACGGCTTGACCGATTGGGTTGAAATTTTGTATGTGTATTTCCATGGTTCCACAGACACGAATGTATTATGCCATTAAAGAAGAAAGATTTGATTGTTTGTTTTTTTTCTATAATTGAAGAGTTGCCGTAAGAACCTACGCCGATAACAAAATTTAGGGCGGGCGAAGCCGCCGGCAGAAGCTAGTTGTGTTATATTTTTAATAACATTCATCCCACGTCCACTCTTGTACCCAATTCACTAAAGTACCCTCAAAGTAAGTGATGATGAGAAATTCGTTACTTTAGTAATTTACGAAAATAGATTCTAATTTATATCCATAGCAGAACTAAGCGGAGGCGGGCGGGCTTTCGTCATCTACAGTAAATGTAAAGATTCAAATTGATATTAATGAAAGTTCTCATCTCATACCTGGAACATGATAACTAACTTTAAATCTAATTTAAAAAATAAAACGGGATTAAATTAGTCTACCCCTGACCAAGGCTGGTGTAACCCAGCCGAAACGTCGGGAAAAAGGTATTTTGCCAAATAACGACGCGTTTAATTCCGTTTTATTTTTAAAATAGCTATAAACCGCCAGCGCGGCGTCTTCGGCTTCCAGTGAAGACTTCCTTTTGAATTACCCTTACTTCGTCTTTATACTTAACATAATCACTACACACAACAGGATACCTCGGGTGCGTTCGTTGGTGAAACTCGAGAGCTGTATTTTCCTGTGAATGTATTCCATGCAGGCGTCAGTTTCTATCCATCATCACGATTTAAGTTCTTATGCTTTTTTATTTCAATCGCTTCGCGTACCAATCTACGATAATATTGGCGATCGGTGGACAAAACCTTAGGCTGGTGGAGTTCAATCCAGTGGTTGGAATTTGAGGTAGTCAGATGTTCCGCTATAGCTGATTTTGTCGTCTAGCAATTCTTTCAGTATGTTCTTCGACCCTATCCGCAATTATGCGTTTGGTCTGGCTAATATAAGAACTGTCGCAGCTGCAGTAAATTTTGTAGACAACTGGTCTTTGGTACGGGATTACGTCCTTTGGAAGAACTGAACTTCTGGTTTGCACCCGATAGTTTATAGCTATGTTAAAATAATCACATAGTATTAAAATAAAAAACCCTTTACTGGGGTCCACAGGGGACAATTACAGATCACATGTCTTTGAACCTTGGGATCCTTGGTGTTGACATCTCCAGCAATGTTCAGTTCCAAGATCATTTTGAAGACAAGGTTAACCTGGCGTCCAAAAAACTTGGAGTACTCAACAAAACAAAGCAGTATTTCATCTCTGGGGAAAACTTTAAGGTTTACTTCGCAAAGTCGAGCCCCATATGCTGCTTCCATATCTGAGCGGGTTAAATGGTCACATACAGTGCGGTTTCAGAGGAACTTTCTTCCGCATACAGTTAGACTGTGGAATGAGCTCCCTGCCAAGGTTTTCTCTAAGGACTAGAGTAAAGGACTCTTCAAGAAAGAAGTTATTAGATTCTTAAAGGGTTGGCAAGGTGCAAGTGACGCCCCTGGTGTTGCAAGCGTCCACAGGCTGCGGTGACTGCCTACCATTAGGTGACTACCATCAGGCGGACAGTAAGCTTGTGTGCTACCTTAGTGGTATAAAAAAAGTTAAAATTAATGTTTTTTATATTTATGTGATGTAGTATGAGTTTGGGAAACTATTGTTTTTTGTAATATTGATGATAAAGATAATGATGAGTTACCAATTGAGCTATTGAGGCACAAGTCTGGCTGATGAAAATATTTATTTACATTGATGATATAGCCCTAGATATGGCATGTATGAAATATTATTTTCAGTTCAGTTCCGAGAATATCTGCAGGACAAGGTGAAGCTGGCGTCCAAAAACTTGGTGTACTCAACAGAGCGAAGCAGTACTTCACGTCGGGGCAATGGTTGTTACTTTACAAGTCGCAAGTTCGGCCCCATATGGAGTACTGCTTAATTCGGATACCGGCTTGGCCCCTTTGACTCGGTTCAACGACGGGCTGTGAGAATTGTCGACGATTCCAAATTCACTTGCGGTATCGAGCCCCTAGGTCTGGGGAGTGACTTTGCCTCCCTGTGTGTGTTCTACCGCTTGTACAATGGGTTGTGTTCTGAGGAATTGTTGAAATGATGCCCACGGCTACTTTCTACCATCGCACCGCTCGCCATCGGCAGGGAATTCATTCTCACACTTTAGAACCTAAATGGTCGCGTACAGTGCGGTTTCAGAGAACCTTTCCTCCCGCAAACGCTTAAGTTGTGGAATGAGCTCCCTGTCATGGTTTTCTCCAAGGACAACAGTATGGATCAAGAAAGAAGTTATTAGATTTCTGAAGGGTAGGTTACGCGCGAGTGATACCTCTGGTGCGTCCATAGTGACGGCTTACCATCAGGCGAACCGTAAGTTTGTTTGCCACCTTAGTAGTATAAAAAAAAAATTCTTCTAAGACTCTAATCTTCAGGGAGTCATCAAAGAAGAAAGATTATATTCATGTATGTATTTGTATTTTTCATAATTCTATGAAGATTTTGTGCTTTTGTAAGATTGATGTACTAGGACTTTATAAGTCACTAGGAGTTGTATTGTAAGTGATCTTCTAGGAATATGAACCTGAATGGAAAACCTAATTATAATGTATCAATATTAGGAGGTCGTTTTGGCAAATTTTAAAAACAAAATTATGCGTAGTGGACTTTCTTTGCAAGTTAGAGTAGGTATCTGCATTATAATTTTTCTGTGATTAGATTTATAACTTTTTATGATCCCTATGAAAAAATGGTATACTCAGAGAAATTGAACGATCTATAAATAAGAGAGATATGGATAATTGAGAAATGGATGTTCGGGGAAATAGACGTTCTGGGAATTTAGCCAATAAACTTTAGGCTTATCTATGTGCCTCGATTTTTTACACATACCTAGTTACTTCATTATATACTTTGAAGAAATATATTAGTGAGAGTAAATGTTCAGGAACATTATTCGATAGGGACATTACTATTGAAACACCTTGTTTTTAACTTTTTTAAACCAAGCAAAAAACTATATAGGTCTGTGCGCTTCATACTAAAGGTATACATACGGTAAGTGACGTCATTAACACTGAACTCTTTAAAAAAACATACGGGGCCGCGTGTTAAAGCAAATTGCAATTACTTTCTTTAATATTGCGTATGTAAGGATATACAAAGATCTTTAAAAATTTTACCAGCCATAAGTGTAAGAAACAAAACAAAAGATATAATTTTGACTATTTTTAAATAAATATCTAAAACATCGAAAACCATATCCTATTGAGCTATTTTTTTCACTACTAATGTTTTTATAGTATAATCTACTAGACTTTACCAGCGGCTCCACCCGCGCTAAATTCGGTTATCGGCGTGGAACTCAATAATTATACTAATGAAGTTTACTATAGCAAGGTATAGCTGTAGCTATATTTCGTTTAAGCTCGGTAATAGTTATTCCCACGGGAACTTTTGAATTTTTCGGGATAAAAAGTAGCCTATATGCTATTCCAGGATTAGATTACGATCCTACGATCCTGAGGAGCCGAGCAAAAAGAAAATAATAATCAAAAACCCTAAGCAACTTATGTGAATGCCAAGTTTCATCCCGATCCGTCCAGTGGTTGAAGCGTGATTGAGTAACAAACATCCATCCAGACAGACATACTTTCACATTTATAATATTAGTATAAAATTCTTTTAAGAATTCTATTAATTAATTGATATCTAACTTTATTTATATCTTTTTTATTATTATTCTTTATCGGTTTATAAATATTGAAACTATATTTCGATGACTGCTTTTTAAGATGAAAACATGTATCTTTTGTTGCATTTTTTTTATTTAAAAATTTGTAGATACTGACACGTAGCTTGTTAAATAAAACTAATGTATGTATAAAGCTACAGATTTTATTTCCTTTTTTGTTTCTTTTTGTTTGAACGCGCTTATCCTAGGATCTACCAGCCGATTTGAAAAAATCTTTTTGCATTTGAAAGCGGAATTCTTGAGGAAAGTTATTATATCACCCTACGATCCTGAGGAGCCGAGCAAAAAGAAAAAAATAATCAAAAACCCTAAGCAAAAACGAAGTAAAAGCGCGGGCGAGCGATGCGAATAGGGATGCCAGCGACGGAAAGGGTAAAACAACGTCTGCCAGGTCAGCTTTTTCATTAAATTTTCATTTTCATCATTTCATTTACATTAAGTTTTCCATAAAAGGAAAACCCTGAATTTTTATAGAATTTATTAAATAATTTTTAGTTTAAATTGGAAATAAACAATAAAATTTACTTTTTTGTAAGTTAAGATGTTAAACATATTAATTATATATTTTGTCGATTTATCTCTTAAGCGTTGAACATGAATAGCTTGCAAATAAAAAAAATAAAAAAAAAATTAATAATTAGCTAAAATTGACACATATTCGGCGTCTTTATCTAGCTAATAACATTTAAATAAAACTCGGAGTGGTATAAAATATTTGTAAAGAAGCCCTCACACTCACAGGTCATGAATTTAGAATAGATTTTACAGACTTTAGTAGTAATAAACGTCATTTTAGAATCGCAAAACTGCCCAGGTAATATTGCCACGGGTTTCATAGAATCTTCAGACATACCAAGAATAGGTAGTTGCTGATAATATTTTAAAGTCGAAATTTTGCAAGTATTGCCGCACTTGCCGTAAACTCATCGCTATATGTATTGTGTTTTTTTTTTTAAGTTGTCCAGGCTTCTTTGGAAGCTTTGGAAGGCTATTGGAAATTTCATCCATATAGCCTAGCGTAAACATATTACGCGGCCAATAATGGCTCCAAAAATATTTATTATTATATTATTATTATTTATTTGTCGGAGCGTTAAGTGAAAATTCCCAAAACTTTGCCGGCCGTTACCTGCTCATTGTATCTCCTTGCAATCCTACCCTTTTTTCCTAATCAGCCTTAACGAGGGTGTTTTGGCCCATAGTCCACACGTGGGCCCAGTGCGGATAGTGGACTTCACATACTAATATACATAATAATCACAAATTAGGAAAAAGACTCATTGGTACACGCCGGGTCTTGAACCTCCGCCACTCAGGACGCAAAGTGAAATCGAAATCCCTCGGCCACAACCGACTTTCCTACTCTTACTGTCGTTTAATTCTACGTTGTACACTTATTTTTAAATTGCATATTTTGGGCCAGAATTCGAATATGGCAAAGATGACACAAGAAGATAATTTTACCGTGTTTGACGGTACTAATCCTGTTCTGCTTATAGTTATGATGTATTTATTAAGTTCTTTTGCATCAAAACTTGTTGAAATCTTCTAATTTTTAAATTTAAGTCACTTGACTACTCAGATTTATTCATAGTGTTATAACAAACATGCGCGTATACAGAGGGGAGGATTCGTATCCTCCCCCGAAATATTTGAAATTTCAAAAATTCAGATGCACTTTTTCGGCACATTCGTACCTTGCCGCCGCGCCACTGTCGTCGTCGCCCCGGACTGTCCCGGACAGACAAGAATCTGTGTATTAAACTACTACTTTTCTTATGCCGAAACACTCGCGTTGGGCGGTCGGCCCCTTTTGGTTTACTTCGGCGGGTGTCGCGATCGGCTCGTGTCGCCGAACGGTATCGTCCGATACCTAAAAGTGCCGCACGCAAGCCTCACGTTGTCGGCAAGGTTGCAAGATTAACTTATTACCAAACAAGGGAAAAACTAATTTTCTACGGTGCAAGTACCTACATATACCTACCTGCCTTAACGGATCCTCAACTACATTGAATCAAAACACTAGGTTCAAACAATAATACTAATTTGTATTATTTTTACGCCATTTTCTTTCCCTTAGAAGCAAAATATTAATGATACCTCTGCATTTTAGGCTAATTTGCAGAGTTTAATGCAGAAAAACCTCAAGGAACTGTCAGTTTTTTACAAAGCAAAAATTAAATAAGATTGATTTTAACTTACAAATGGGTAAAATAAAAACAGAACCACTACTATTTCGGTATTTTTGTCATACCGAACACCGAACAAGGCAAATACAAATACCTGGCAAACCTGGTTGTCGGGCGAGCGAGTCAGGGGGGTTAAGTGCGAAATTAAACAATGGAGACGTGTTTTTGCTTGTTTATTTTTTAAAATAAGTCTGGTAGGATTCGACGACTTTCAGCAGTGTTATGAAGACCTGTGAAAAATAAGGCATCGAAGACATGTAGAGGATGAATTGAAAACAATGAGCAAATCTCATTCATCCTCTACACATGTAGAGGATGAATTGAAAACAATGAGCAAGTAACGGCGAGCAAAGTTGTGAAAATTTTCAATTAACGTTCCGACAATTTAAGTTTTTTGGCACCATTATTGGCGTATGTTGTTGTTAGGCTAAATGGATCTGAGTTCCAACAGACTTTCAGAGCTTCGAAAGAAGGCTAGAAAATAAATAAAAAAAAAGCGAGCGAGTCAGTCATTCATTTGGTTATTTAAGGAACACAATGTTGAACCTGGCGCTACTGAGTATTCATAGGAATGTGAATGTCGATCCTGCAGCAGTTGTGTACAAATTCAAGGTGTCACACAACAGAAGGTTAAAATTCTAGTATATTGAATTGTAATAGGAAGACAAAAAATCATGTTTTAAAACTGTAATAAAGGCTTTTATTGCAAGAATTACTAGGTTTTCATACAACATCGTAGTAATCATAAAGGTTAATAGGTACTATAAAATAATCATTATGTTAGCAGTAAGGTAAAATTCTCTTTTAAATTTTACAAATGAATGATAACCATTACAACATCATGCGTAAGTAAGAATTATTGTGCACACACTTAAGCATTGATTGACTGACCTATACCTATCAGAATCGAAAAATTTCGCGCTCGCTACGCTCGCGTTAATGTTAAAGCTCAGTGTCCTTGTGTAGGCCGTGAAATGTCGCAACGCAACCCATTTTACCGCAAGTTTAAAACGTGTTTATTCTACTTGGCAACTAGCCTCAGGCTGGCACTGTTCATCCCCCCTGAATACAAATCCTGGCTACGCGCCTGATAACAAGAAAGTTGTAAAGTACTAGATCAACTCTGTTCATAATTTTATTTGTTGACAACTGTTTGGTTTGAGTACGATTGCATGTCACTTTCGAGCTGAGAGAAAGTTTTATAATACAACCAACTTTTAATTCGACTGTGTTGTTGATCTGAAACATTTTTGACTCTGACTTCTTTATTTATTATACCCCAATTATAAATTATAAATATAAGTACTTTGAAGGTTATATGAACATTGTTTAAGTGGATATTTTAAACGATATGCCGGAAAGAATCAATTAATGGAGTTACGTCTATTTCTAATAAAACTGGACAAGAGAAAGTTTTACTCGCGCATCGAGCAAACTTCCTATCTATCCATCTTTCCTTAAGAGGGGGAATAACGGTAAATTGCCCATAGTAGAATAAAATTTTCTCTGAGTAAATCAAGCGCACATAAATAAAAAAAAAACATATACATGCATATTATATAAGCAAAAACATAATGTAATCAAAATTTACTCGATAGAAAAAAATCATAAAGTTACCTCCTGTGTTTATTTTCGATTTGAATACATATTTAGCTAAAATATTATTATTTTATTATTTAATATAGCCTAGGGCTGTTATTTTCAATTTTTTATATAAATAATAAAAATTTGTTCGATAGTAAATACCGCACGAGCAACTTCTCTTGAGATTTTATTTTATATTTAAGAATTTATACATGAAGATTATAATAACTATAATAATAACAATAGCGTCTTTAAAAAAAACAGTTTTTTAGCCATATAAAACAAACCGCTAGACCAATTTTGCTTAAACACTTTTCAGGTCTAAGTCATGACTTGGATATCGATTGATATGGTCGCGAGACCAATTCAAAACACACAGGCACACACACATATATCACTCTAAAAATAATGGCAAACGATTCTCCAGGTCTCAAAACGTAATGAAAACATAAATTAAGCGATTTCGATGTTCGGACCTATTATAATAACTTCCTCAATAGAAGTTGATATTCCGCCTTGTATGCAGAATTCATCTGGCTTTATGCCCCCTCTTAAATTGTGCTGTAAGATCTAGCTTCTTGACTTTATGATTCTAGATCAACGGAAAGAAACCTATAGAATTATATTACCTTGCGTGTGTTGAAATACGCAAATCGACTTATATTTTAATTGCGTCAACTTAAAAGCTTTATTTTTTTACAGCTCTAAGGAGCTGTCAACCTTAGCATTTGATGTTTCATTTCAGCTTGATACCTCTATCTACAGTCATACTCGTTCCTGAGAAAAATAGTCTTGACAGACACACAGATATTTTTTATGTGCAAACAAATTTAGATTTTCAAGAATTTTTCCTTTACCTACTTGTTAGCCCAGTAAAAAGACATTAAAAAACCAAGCTTATAAAAAATGAACTAAAGACTTTACACAAGTTAAAGTCAAACAAACCAAACATTTGTTTGAATCACAACGGCAGCGTATTTTCGACTAACGACTTTTCAAACTAATTTTTCAATAGTACTTTTTTAAATTCATAATATTTTATTTTTTCTATATTAAGCACCTATACATTAAATGTGTTTTTTACCTTGCGCACCCTTTTACTTACACCCTTATTCGTTAAGCACCTTCATACGCCCACACTGACTCATTCTTAGACTATGTTTTGTACATAAGAACAAATTTGACGGAACTATAACCTATTAGGTAATTGCATACAATTTATACACATTCAAGAAACTGTCCCTTTGGTCTCCTTTTAACCGACTTCATTGTTTAGTTGATATTGAGTGAAACAGTGCACACAGTTAATTGGCTTTAAGTACTGAGATAGATTTTGGGGCAGAGAAAGACAAATCCTATTAATTATTATTTTATATTATTAATGTGAAAGTTTGTATTTGGACGCATCGGGATTTTTGGTTTTTTGGTATACACATAGGTTAGGTCCTGGAATAGCATATAGGCTACTTTTTATCAGGAAAAATTCCCGCGGGAATAACTATAACAGAGTTTAAAGAACAATAGATGTAGTTATAGCTTGCTGTAGCAATCTTCATTAGTATAATTAAGGAGATAAGTAAGGAGTTCCACGTCGATAACCGAATTCAGGCCGGGCGGAGCCGCTGGCAAAGTATAGTATAAAATAATATTATCCCGATCGAAAGTTCCCATGCACGGAAATAGGTTTCTCGCCCGTAAAACCACGGGGTTTGACTTATCAAAAAAAAGTTAGCTATTCTGTACCTAATTACGCTATATGAAGATATAGAGCTTATTTTATTTTTGTTTTTGAATTGAATAGGGAGGAACACGGGGCTATACCATGTGAATAAAGTATTTCTAAAACAATGACTACTTTTTTGTTTCAAATGTAAACGAAAACCAACCAATTGGAGCGCGACTCGATGGACATATTGAGTACCGCACTTATTGCTTACTGAGCAATTATTCGCTCGCTCGTTCATGTAGAAAATATCGTACTTAAAATATACGGTAGACGTCGGCCTGGGAACTTATTGCGAAAAGTCTGGAGTACTTGGGTTTCGCTTTCTCAGGGGAGCATGTAATGAAAATAAATTTTGCCTATCTTGACCTAGTTTTTATGTCTTAAAAGACGATATGTCTTACATTTTGATTCCTAAAACGCGAGATCCACCGAGATCTGATCTGATCGCAATAAGTACTGGAGCAGGCTATGTCCGCTCGCATCAATAAATAGGTCGTTTTGTACATAGAATGCAAACCATTCGTAAATAAGGTTTAAAAAGTAAAATATTTGAATTTAAAGTAGAACAGAAACAAGCAAAGATGTGTCGCATGCATATTTGTTTACTATTCAGTTGTTTGACGCCCGCTTCAGACGCTAGATCCGAAATGGATAATTTTGTTTTGTACTATGGGCAAATAAAGTAAATTTAAAGAAAAGCATCAAAGTTTTGTATAAAAATAGATATATCCCGCGTGATAACAGGTGTAATATGGTGCGATACCCTCTTGTCTCGCATTCACAGCAACAGTTGGATTGAGGCAAGATCAACATCTTGTCGCTCTCACCAAGGAGCATTAGCATGCCCCGTGAGGTTTTAGGAAGAGTGTAAGGAGCGCACCTGAAACCGTCCCGTAGCCCCACAATGAGACCAGCACGTATGCTGACTAGCGTTGAGGCTGACGCTGAGTTTCAGGAACTCCATTCAGTGTAGACCGCGGAGTTAAGGCTCAGTATATGGCCGTAAAATCGTATAGTTTATATGTTATATTAGGCAGGCTTATATTGTAGCTTGTAGAATGTATGCTCAAACATGAGCAGGGATAGTCCAAAACAGTGATGACGAGAGGACCAGGAACTCCGCCCAAAAATAGAGTTAAGTGGGAACATGTATATTAGTAAGATTTAAATAGTTGATTTTATCCTTTGTAGCCGCTCTAGTATTTAAGAATATACAAAGAAAAATATACATATAATATTGACTCTCGTTGTATCATGGTAAGATTCCCGGGGAACTATATATACCTCAAGCAGATAAGAAAAGTGAAGTACAACCCCTAAGGAAGGTGGTTGCAGAACCTAGTTCTGCTTACGCCAAAGGATTTTCTTGCGTTTATTTTAGATCGGCAACTAATGGAAAACTAAAATTTATATGAATTTAATGAATTATGGCCCAAAACACAAAATAGAGTTCTGGCGGATTATTGCGAAAAGTCTGGAGTACTTGGGTTTCGCTTTCTCAGGGAGAAAATGTAATGAAAATAAATCTTGCCTATCTTGACCTAGTTTTTATGTCTTAAAAGACGATATGTCTTACATTTTGCTTCCTAAAACGCAGATCCACCGGGAACTCTAGACTCTATTAACACCTCAATTTATGAGTCTGGTGTACTCGATATTTTCGCAATAAGCTCCCAGACCTGCCAGGAACGCATAATATATATCAAGTGATCAATCAGCCAGCAGTCCCCTGTTAGACATAATAGGCCTTCTTATTCTCTTTCAGCCACCAAAATGTACAATTTATATTGAAAGGTAGACTCTACCTTAAAAAAATCTTTATGGTTATTTTAAAAGTCTGTAGTGCCTTTAGCCTAAACTTGAGATAATTTGTGTCGTTTTTGAATGACGGAAATAAAAACTTTATCTTTACATAGCATCCATACTAATATTATAAATGGGAAAGTGTGTGTGTGTGTCTGTTTGTTTGTCCGTATTTCACGGCAAAACGGAGCGACGAATTGACGTGGTTTTTTAAGTGGAGATAGTTGGAGGGATGGAGAGTGACAAAGGCTACTTTTTATCCCGAAAAATTCAAAAGTTCCCGCAAACGAATAATAGCTAAACGTCATAAGTATAATAATTAATGTGTTAATTAAGGAGTTCCACGCCGATAACCAAATTTAGGGCGGGCGGAGCCGCTGACAAAATTTAGTTGGTTAATATTTTACTGGCAATGATATTTAATATCAAGAGCAGACCGGCGCTTTGGAGTGTTCTTTTCTTGCATAACAAAAGGCTTTCAAGTGTTATGAAATCCTTTTCAACGAAAAGAAATTGTGTCGGTAGCTTAAGAGTAAATCTTGTCTTTTGTTAGCTAAAAAAGCGATTTAAAAGAAATGGTACCTAACTTGTTTTGCACTGTTAACTAATTTTTGTTGTCGCCGAAAGTTTGTTTGTATGTTCCAAACACATAAACCGGTCAAGTGCATAAGCGCATTTTGTCTAAGCGTTCCGTAGAATAAGAATTATCGGAGATAACTGAAAAGTTTGTGAACCGATTTTTTTAAAAACAAATTTTAGATTTTATTACAGTTTGTATTTTTTTTTAATATTGTTATGGGCTCGCACGGTCTAAGCAGATCATTTATGCATTTGCCAGAGTCAATGTCAATTATCTTGTTGTATCACGGCGTTTTCGCGCGTCCTCATTTTCATGTCCCAAGATATGGCAGGCGTTTTGGTGTGGATCGTTCAGAAATTGCGCGTGAG
This sequence comes from Apoda limacodes, assembly GCA_946406115.1. Lineage (NCBI taxonomy): Eukaryota > Metazoa > Arthropoda > Insecta > Lepidoptera > Limacodidae > Apoda > Apoda limacodes. The sequence goes on from OX291557.1 coordinate 13,524,042, forward strand.
TCATGAGCCTTCGGTGCTCAATTCTTAACACGTAAAATATTGCCAAAACATACACATCGAAACACACTAAATGAATTAAGAAAAACAAAACACGAAAAGACAACACTCCTTCTTAAGATTCCCGCCAAAACTCCACAGTATGTATTAAGTTTTATGAATGGGATTTTCGTCGGATGTTTGGACTCACGATTAGAAATTTAGATGCAGGGGCACAAATCCTACTTTAAAACTGGCTGGTTAAAAAAAAAATACGGGAAAAGGCCGTAGATTGTTTTTCATACAAAATTGATTTGCCATAATCTTCGAAGTTCCATGAATTACACTTTGTATTTTGATTTAAAAAAACAAGAAAAAAAATTGTGAAATCGTGGTTTTTGATTCTATTAGATTCTGATAAGCCATTATATATTTGAAGTTGCTCCATACAAGATATTCAAGCACCTTTGCAAAAATATTAAAAAATAATGGCTTATCAGAATCTAATGAAACCAAAAACGGCGAGCTCTTAAATTATCTTTTTTTTTTAATTAAAAATGAAAGTAAAATTTCGGGAACTTCGGAGATATTGGGAAAGTTCATTTTGTATGAAAATAATCTGCAGCATTTACCCTTAATAATCTTAAATGCATTACCAAAGACCTACCAAATGATGTCCCACCGATTAAGTTGCGCGAAAAGACATATTTTACCTTTTAAATATATTGTTATATAATACACCATAATTTCATTGTATTATAAAATTTCCTGTAAAATTTTATGAGATGACGCAATTACAAGGCTAAAATATTGGGCTTATTAGGTAATATTCTAATTAGTAAATGAAAATTTACTGAGGAACTTACAGGTTCTGCTGAGACTAAATTACGATATATAATCGCGACACTTATCTCCATTACAGACGTCAACTGTCGTTATGTATGATTTAAACATTAACAATATTTATTTTTAGGGTTCCGTACCTACCCAAAGGGTGCCAACAAAACCCTAGTACTAATCCAACCAGTAATATTTAAGAATAAAAATTATACAAGTATTATTAATATAATATGACTACCTCGCAGCCTAGTTAGTTGGTAGTTTGGCTGGCTGCTGTGATATGGATTTACATATACACATATGTATTTGTATCCGTTGTCATGTACCCATAAAGCAAGCTTTTCTTACTTTGGGGCCAGATGGCGCTGTGTGATGTCCAAAAATATTTATTCATAATAGCAAAGTTGTGTTATTATAGCGGACTTAAAACGTTTTTTACATAAAATACAAATCAAAATATGCGTTTTAACTTCAGCCCACCGTCCATCATTTTATATCTTATACCTACCGCTATATAATTTTATAAAATCACGTCACGTATTCAGATACCACAAGGGCTTTCAATTTTGGCACAAGTGATACTCAAATAAAAAGTTTGACACTCTTGAAAAAGACGGCGCGTTGAGGAAATTCTGTGTATCAAGATCTGTGACCCAAATATCGCAAAGTCTTAGTGTATCATTTTCTTATTTACTTGTAGATAAATACTTAAACATTATTTGATTTGTAAAAATACTCTTTAGGCAGCTAGTGTAGGTAATAGCTACATGATAACATCAAATAGATGTGTATGAAACGTCTATATTTATTTACTCTACCTTTTTATTTTTCATAAATACCCTTTTATATTTAAAAATAAAGAAAACTAATATCAATTAAGCAATTTAAATTAAATTACTATTCTTTTTTAAACACTTCCATACTTATATTATAAAGACGAAAACTTTTTGTTGCTAATGGTAATCCCTTGTACTATCAGTCGTATTTTCAGTCGAAAGACATTCCCTGCAAAACATAGGCCTCTCCCATATGTCTCCACAACAACCGGTTAAGCCATCCGCGCCCATTGGCTCTGACCAGTCTGTTCGTTCGTCTGTCTACCTGGTAGGAGCCCGTCCCGGCTGCGTCTTCTGATCCGTGGTTGTCAATTGAGAACCTATCTTGCCCATCGCTTATCAGTACGACGAGCGATGTGGCCTGCCCATTGCCACTTCAGCTTGCTAACTGTTTGAGCTATGTCGGTAACTTTGGTTCTTCGGCCAATTTCCTCGTTTCGGATTTTTAGAACAAAGAAACACCAAGCATAGCTCTTTCTATAGCTTGCTGAACGACTCCGATAAAAACATTAGGTCCTTACATATGAAATTGATGTTTTATAGAACCGCGGCCACTTTGATCTCAAAAAGCCGGCGTTTGGTTAAGAATTCCAAATTCAAATTTATTTCAATTTTAATTTGTGTTTCGAATGTAATAATTCATTTGTTTTCGCGTTATTCAATGTTACTTTGACATCGTTCTGTGCTCAATATGGAAATCATAAAATACAGCATTATTTTCGAATACGAATTCCATCGGGGCACTAGCGCTGCAGAAACAGCTCGAAGGATTATTGATGTGTACGGAGAAGCCACTGTAAAAGAAAACACAATACGATTTTGGTTCTACCGCTTTCGTTCTGAAAATTTTGACCTCCAGAACAAACCTCGTGGATGGCCGGAGACCCTAGTTGTCAATGAAGAATTGAAAACGATCATGGAATCGGATCCATCTCAAACAACGTCAGAGTTAGCTACAGGCTTCGGTGTGAGTGATAAAACCAGTTTGAATCATTTGAAACAAATTGGAAAAGTGAAAAAACTTAAAAAATGGGTACCGCATTTACTAAGTGAAGCAAACCAAAAAACACGCGTCGACTGCAGCATCACGTTACTCAACCGTCACAATAACGAGGGGATTTTGAATCGTATCATTACTTTTGATTAAAAATGGATCTTATACGATAATCGCAAACGCTCGTCACAGTGGTTAAATTCAGGAGAACCGGCTAAATCTTGCCCCAAGCGAGAATTTACTAAAAAACAGGGACTGGTTAGTGTCTGGTGGACCAGCGTTGGTGTCATCCACTACAGCTTCCTAAGATCTGGTCAGACGATTACGGCAGATCTGTATTGCCGACAGTCGTCAAAGTCAAAGTCAATATGGTTTATTCAAATTAGGATTGTACAATCACTTTTGAAGTTATGAAAAAATATTTTTTTGTTTATTATTTAGTTAGAAACCATGATGGAAAAGCTAGCCGTTAAACAGCCGAGATTGGTAAACTGCTCTAGCCCACTGCTGATTTAGAACAACGCACAACAGACAGTGGCGAAACTAGAGGAGCTAGGATTGGAATGTCTCCGTCACCTCACTCCCCGGACCTTGTTGCAACCGATTACCACTTTTTTCGGAATTAGGATAATTTCTTAATTCGAAAAAAATTCAATTCAGATGAGGCAGTCCAAAAAACCTTCAAAGATTTTGTTGATCTCGCTCCCGCAATTTTTTCAGCAAAGGAATCAATGAACTCCCTTTAAAATGGCAAAAGTGCATAGATCACAACGGTACCTACTTCGACTGATTAAATAAAAAAAATGATTTGCTTTTTCCATATAAAACATCAATTTCATATGTAAGGACCTAATATATTTAAATTGCTTTAATTGATATCGGTGTTCTATGGGTACTTCTCATCGTACCTCAAATTTAATAGTCACACAGTTATATTTTTTAAACGGTATTAAAATTTAAGGATAAATTGTGAATTGGAGGGTTAATCTACTAAGCTACTAATCTATTAAGCTACTAAATAAATAAAGCTTGTCGTAATAGAAGCAAAAATATAAACCAAAAATCCAACGAAACGGTTAAAAATGGGGCCATTTTTCGCATTCTCATCGCGTCACACTTCCCGTTGCAGCAAATAATCTGGTTACTGCTTCACTAAAGTTCAGTGTATTTATATGTTACATATACTGAAATCATCGTAATTAAATATTCTTTACACACAATAGTCTAAAGAAAACACAATATGCGTCGGTCACACGATTTAGGGTACTTTAGATTTGCCCAAATAAAGGCTTGCTGTTGAAAACGACAGCAGCTACCAATCACAGAGTTAGATTCGGTCAAACGTCTGGCGTGTTCCGGCATCGCAGAAGTGAGACGAGCGGCTTATCGTTCAGTGACAACAAAATCTGGTGAGTTTCTATTTATTCATAGATGTATCAATCACTTGCGTGGACAAATTTTTTGTGAATTGTATTTTAGCAATTGAAATCAAAGTTAGCTTATCGAAGCAACCGAAATGTAAAATATTTATGTGGTATTTAATTTAAAATGTTATACTTAAAGTTTGCAGGAATTTATAAAAAAGGCATATTTTCGCCACCTTCGTGGCGTTTTGTCCACGAAGGTGATTTTGAGCCTCGAAAGCCCTGAAAGTGATTTTTTGTACGTTGGCAGTAAAGATTTGTGACTATTTTAAGTTCCACAAACTGCCAAAGAGCGCCAAGAAAAGAAAAAAATGCAGAAATTTCTGAAATCACTTTTAAATCATCCCGAGAAATAAACAAGAATTTACTTTCTGAACTAATGAACACCAGTAGGTACCAGTATCTAATAGTTACTCTTTGTGAAACTGCAAACGAAACATATTATTATTATAGTCAACTAATCAATACATATTTTATTGAAACAGTTAAATAAAAATAAAAAACTCAACTTAACTCAAGTAAGTAATATTTTAATTACCTATTGTTTCTCAGAATGCAAAGGGGCACACCATGTGAAGCGTTGAAAAGTCCTCAATTCTGTGACGTGATGTAAATATAAGTAGTTACTCTCGAGATAAACATGTATATTCGTATATCTCTACAAAGCATATATTTACATATACACGTACACATACATATGCATATGTACATACATACAAACCTTTATATATATATATTTATACGTTAACACACAGATACAGTTATACATACATACATAATTATATAAAAATATACAAATACATATCAAAGAATAAATAAAATAAATAAATAATTTAAGTAACTAAGTCCTACCTGTTGCAATGATCGATTGGCCGCCTAACGCCGGCAGGGTCCGAACGCGATTGGACGCACCACACAAACACGTACATATACATACATACATATGCACACACACATTCAGGTAGAAAACGCATACGTGGCAGTGGCCCACTTCGAACACAACATCCTTGCAACAAATGCACATTATTTAAACTACCATCACTTCGGAAACTAGCCTAAGGGGAGAAGAAGTGACAAGAAACTCCCGGATGTACACCTGTTACCAATTAGCCATGCAGAAACTAAGGCATCAAGTATACTACATCTATCCAAATATGCATACACACACATACGCGCACGTACAACTACACCCCCACACATCCGAACGATACGATTTATAAGAATAATACGAATTTATAAGCTATTTATTTTTCAATTAATCTTATTAGGTTAATAGAACATATTGTATTCAAAATTTATTTGCCAATTTCGTGATTTACGCTGTTTAAATTTCCAAGTATCAATATATCACAACTGGATTGGAAAAGTATGAATAGTTCAATTTAATTATTGATTTATGAATGGTTCCCAATAATTGGACACAATAAGTGAACTGAGGTGTGCGAGCCAAGGTATTCAATGAGTCTATTAAATGGCGATATAACCCTTGGATTGTGGGTAATTTCATACAATATTATTACGCAAGCGATGGTATTTCGCCTTTTTTCAGATATCAATGATTTATGGAACCCAATTTTTTACGGTTTAACATTTCCTGTCCCATACTACATACATACTTTTACACTCAGTTTTATTACCTCGGATAATTCTGTCATAAATAAACCTCAACTGGTCAAATTTGGGCTTTGCGATGATAGGTCAATTAATAAACTTTAAAAATAACAAAACACTTACACTACTTTAACCAACACTCAAAAGAAAATAAGTACTGATTTTCATAGATTTAAGTAGAAAATATGCTTTTTGAAAAAAATCCGTAAATTTTCATACAAAGAATTGAATTTTCAAAAATTTTATTTCGTGACCGGACGCGAAAAATAGAGAAAAATAATAATAAATAATAGAGAACTTAATGTTAAAAATCCGTTTTTCTGATTTTAGTTCTAGGTCTGTAGTTACAAATTAGTCAATCAGGGCTTCGATATACGTATAAGATGATCGGTTCCTAAAAAAATTTTGCCCAATAAATATGAATATATAGGCACTAAGCGATTGAACGTATCTAGGTTTGGTTTTCTGATTAGAGAGAGGGCGGACTGAAAATAATTCAAAAAACCCAAAAAATCTTAGTGCACTGGAGCTATACTGAGTGAAAACCGTACAGCATACAGTGCGGTTTCAGAGAAACTTCCTCCCGCGAACGCTTGGGTTGTGGAATGAGCTCCCTGCCAAGGTTTTCGCCAAGGACTACAGTCTGGGGTTCTTCAAGAAAGAAGTTATTAGATTTCTGAAGGGTCGGCAACGCGCGAGTGATGCCCCTGGTGTTGCAAGCGTCCACAGGCTACGGCGACCGCTTCCCATCAGGTGGACCGTAGGCTTGTTTGCCACCTTAGTAGTATAAAAAAAAACGGATTGCACTTCGGGAAGCCGGCAGAAGTGAAAACATACTCGCTATTTACTTTCCATCACTTCTACTTGATAACTTTTGTTTATTTTTTGACGTTGTATATTTGACAGCTCAATCTGTCATATAATTAAAATCCCATATCCAACGTCCCTGTACTATTCATAATCGCCAGATACTAAAAATAAAAACTAACCTAATGTAAATAAAGGTCACGTGTCCTAACGCGAGTGACATCTTACGAATTTTCGATCAGGACACGTGACCTGACGCGAGTTTAACATTATTTACCCATCACAAAATCAAAATCAAAAAAGTGCACAGCGCCGCTAAAGAAGTTTTCACTTCAAAAAAAAATCAAACACAGTGCACAGGCGAGACTTGATCAAAACCTTAAATATGGATCTATCTATAACAGTCTAAGTTTTTTTAAATCTTAGGGGTTTTTTTTACAGCTTATTATGATTCGTTTACTTATAAGGTATATCCATATCTAAGTTTACTCTCCTTAATAATAATTCATTTCAAATTAAAATTATTCTTCTTGTAGAAATAGAGGTGCTCTATTATTAGCGTTTTAATTAAGTAATAATAGTGCATGTATTGAAAGAGGTAAATATCGTACTAGCACGTGTTAGATTGTACGGTATATAGATATGTTAATGTAGGTAGGTATTTTAAGTATCACATATATAAACTACTACCATTTCGGTATCAAAGTGGCGTTCTAGTGAGAAGAAACGGTGAAAGAAACTCTCTAGCGATCGCTCTTTTGAAAGTTTTATTAAATTAACAACATTATCACAACTTATACAAGATAGAAAATGTTTAAATTACCGGACTACAATGTACATATAAAATTAAGTAATTGCAAAAAGGTGGAGGTCAATTATTTATTTACGCATACAAAAGCATAGCAGATATAAGTAATGTTGAAAACAAGTTATTGTATAATAAATATAGAAATAAAACCAATAAATAAATAAATATTTTTGGATCACACACTATAAATGTAAAAAAATTATATTTAAAAACAAATAAATATAAATTACACAGATTCGAAATATGTGGGAAATACAACTTGTGTGGTAAAATATCAAATTCAGTTGATGATTTAATAACAAAATATTTTAAAATAAGTCCAAAAAAAACCGCTAACAACTTTGCACACACTTTTAGAGACAGTCTAAAAAATATATGTTCTTATTGTAACGGTCCATTACTGGTTCAACAAGATGTGTCAATAAGAATGAAAAAGGCAACAAATGACGTTATTCGCTCTATGATATCACACCTAAAGGATCGTAAAAGCCCTGAATTAGAAGGAATACGCGCTGCAAAAATTAAATTTATTAAAAAAAAATCGGCCAAGTGCAAGTCAGACTCGCCACGAAGGGTGCCGTACCATTATCTATAAAAACGGCAATAAAATCACGATTGTTGTATGGAACCCCCCTTAATTATTTTTTTATATTAATTTAATTGTTTATTTTTAAAGTGAATATATAAATAAATATTCTGTGAATATTACAAGCGTCTACCTGTTGCCGTTATCAATATCAAGCTAAAACGAGCAAAAAAATTAACGTTTGTTGTATGGGAGCCTCCTTAAATATTTATTTTATTCTGTTCTTAGTATTTGTTGTTTTAGCGGCAATAGAAATACATCATCGGTGAAAATTTCTATCACTATCACGGTTCATGTGATACTTACATATATAATAAATATATTTTGGACAAAAAAAATTAATAAGTTATTGACGTAACTGGATTTAACCTTTAAATCAATCAAATCTGAATTATACTTTTGGCCTAAAGTTAAAATAAATATGCCTGTGTGCGCCGCCCCGCCCGTGATAAATTTCGTGTAGAGCACAAGTTGCCTTATGAATATAGGCCTTTTAACTGATCCCCAGATCATAGGCAGCGACCCTCCAGGGGTTGTTCCGTGAAAATCCGTGTCAGACCTGCACGTTCCAATCCAAGGTTGGTCAGAAAGGTCAAAGTATAAATAACGAAAGTACCTACATTAGAGATAAGTAAGTAAGTAATTTTTGCCTCCCCAATTCACAAGAAACAAACTAGCTCATGAATCAACTATTTGTTTTAGCAAACTTTAAACAAATTCTAGAACAAATGAGTAGTCCACTTGCAAACAACGCTATTTGACAATTTTCGGATTTTTTGGTTATTTGTGAATAACGGACCAGTAATATATTATCAAATACATAAAAAATATCGCGCCAAAACTTGCTGTATTCTAAATAAATCACAATTGAACGTCACTATAATAATAAGAACGGTCCCCATACAAAAGATTTTTCAATTTTTTTTAAAGATTTTATAATTGTTATAACATAAATATATTTAATGATTACCGTTGTAAAAATATCTGTATTTAATTTTAAAATAGAAATATAGAAAAAAAAATTTGGAAAATCCAAAAGTGAACGCCTCATAGCGGTCATTCACATTTAAAAAAAAAATTCTAAAACAAAAACTCAAGTTTTTTAAAATAAAATAACAAATAAGGTGAGGAAAAAATATACTATAAAATAAAAATAAAAAATATATAAAGATATACATTATACAGTGGTATATTAGTTTTTTATAAATTATAATTAAACGACAGTACTTAGAACGCTAATATTAACTAGGAATCAGCACAGTGTAATACTTTATATATTAAAAACAAAAGTATTCCGGTAAGATGAATTTTTCGACCAATTTCTCTGCCACATACATGGTCACATAAACACAGACTCACGGACGTCCAAGAATGATTAGTTTTAATGTTATTATTTATTATATTAAACAAATTAATTGTTTATAAAATGTACCATATGTGCTAGACAGATTATTTAACTTCATATTAGTGCACTCATATTTTCCTGTAAGTGTTATATTTAAAAAAAAAACGTCATTTAAGTTTCGAAAGACTGGGTTTTTTGACATGTCGAGAGTAGAGCACTACCTCACCGCTCCGCTTATGAGGCGTGCAATTGAGCCGTTATATAACGTTTTTTGACATATCCGTTTATAGTCTGTGCGTCACATTCTGCGTATAATCATTATATCTGTCTGTATCAAATTCAGAGAAATTCGCTAAAGAGACTGTCACCAAAATAATTCGAGTAGTTCTAGGAAAAAAGGTTTAGTGGAAATAGAATATTTTTAGATTATTTCAGAGTAGCTGGCCCGACAGACGTTGTTGTGCCCTTTAAGTTGATATAAAGTAAAATAAAGTAAAGTTAAAGCTTTTTAAGTAGCCTATGACCTTGCCCAAGGTGCACCTTGCCGATTTTAATTTCAATTAAATATAACGGTATGGCAGCGTATAAAATACGAATAAACATACAACAACAAACAAACATTAATTTTTATATAGATATTATAAGGTAAGGTATTCCCTGTACTTCCACTTTTGCCTGTTATGTCGTTTCTTAGTAGTTTGAGGCCAGGTAAACTTACTGTCCTACTGAAAGAATCATTTTATTTTAAAATTATTACAAACTTACCAAAATCTATAAGTTTAAGTAAAAACAGTATGTATAGTAAGTTAATGAGTTCGATTTTTTTAAAAAAGCTTGAAAGTTTTACATATATTTACTTTGCGTGAAATATAAACTTATGTAGGTGCATTATTTTACACATAACCTAGATCATAGAAAAAAATAAAACACAGACTTAATTTAATCTATGCCTAGTTAACCTGTTGATCAAAAACAACGCCAAAATATATAAATAAAAAAAACAGTGTTACAAAAACGTTCGCAAAATGGTTTATTTATTCGTTCATTCGTTCGCTCGTGTAGAAAACATCGGATACGAAATTCTTTCTTTTGTTTATTTATTTTTTGGGCGAAAAAGGGACAATTTGTTTGTGAGAGTGGATTTCAAAGAATGTTATGTTTACCGACATGGGAAAACCTTTGCTTTTCCTTTCTTAATAGCTTTAATAATAGCGAATAAGAACCATATCCCGGGCAATTCAGTTTTTTTAAACCTGCTATTCCACTGATGACCAAACTGCTGGATAGGTATTTTTAACATTAAGGAACTAAGAAACCTAAATTCAAACGGAAATATTTCTTTTTCGAGTTTTAGAATTCCGTATTATAAAAGTAAAGAAATTAATGGCATTTAGCGTATAAAACCATGTTATTAGTAAAGAGCTATTTTCTCCTTTGGAATAATTTAGGTTATTTCCGGACGTTGGGCTTGAAGTATACTTTAAAACCAATAATATGTCTAATCAGTCAAACATTTTTATATTTTACGAACTAGGTAATTTTGTCTAATGCACTGAGTTTTTAAAATCAGCACTAGCATGGAAAATAATCGTTAACTACCGTCAAAGGCATTTAACACGTGTGGATGCAAATTTTAAAAGTTAATTTTATGGATTTTCTTACTAAAATTTGTGATCTAATTAGAGTTTTCGATTTACCTTCTAAAGTTATTTATTTTTAATATATAAAACTGACAATATATCAATATAAATTTAAACGGTTTCTTCAGCGTTATTTATTATAATAATTAGGTTAGGTTAATGAGGTAGACCCTCGAGAAAAATTGCCTTGACATATAGACGAACAAACACCGAACCAAATTCGAAATCTCACAATAATTCCTCTTAAAAATTTTGATAAGAAGCCTTAAAAACATCAAAAACATGGGTTTCGAACCTTTTAGTCCTCACGGAGGGGCCCAAAGTATTCTGCGGAACGGGGTCAAACCAACACCAATCGACATACACAAACAATTACCTAAATTAAAAAAAAAATCGGGTTTAAAGGGGCTTAAGATTAAAAAACCGATTTTTGGACCCCCTTTTTAAATGAATAGAAAATATTTTGCTTATCAACTTCAGAATTTTGAAACTTTAAGACACTGTTTACGTATGTCGGTCCGCAAAAAGTGTATTGAGTAGGTGAACTGTATGGTCTATATGTATTCTCACCTCACACTAAGACTTAGGTTCTATTTTTTTTAAAACGTACACAATCACGTACACTTACACATACCATTGTATTGGGCTCAAAACTAGAGGAAATTCAGTTACTTGAAAACTATATACAAAATCCCAATAATAAATTTGTATTTTAATACAAAACAGCAAGCAAAATCAGATTCTTAAAACCTTAAACAAACCGTTTTTAACAGTTGAATCCTCGACGGCAAACTAAAAGAGGTTGATGTGTTTTACAGATAACTTAAGCATTCATATTAGAATGTCTTAAAAATATGTTTTATAAAATTATAATAAGGACGAAAACCGGCCAAGTGCGTGTCGTACACAAATAACTTTAGGGTTCCGTAGGATGAAATTAATTTCAAATATATTATGATGAATGTTATAACAGTTAATGACTGTCTGTACTAGTTTCACAGTTATAAACTTTTAGGACAGTTTTAGAGTCTTGCCCAAATCTACTTAATTTTTTCAAATTTCACGTGAACAATGTAGTTTTCATTGATTATATGGGTAAAATAAAAGATACTTTTTTGTTATTTGAAACCAAAAAAATTGGTTTAATACGTTTCAAACAAAATAAATGGTTTTAAATATACCGGTCTAATTCGTTAAAAACCGGCTTTAAATACATACATACCACCTTAAATTACCATTACATCGTCATCTAGATTATTATTAAGAGAAAAAGTAACACATTTTGCTAGTTGGAAACGATTTTCAAAGTTAAGCAAAAGTTGGTCAGTACTGGATGGGTGACCGCTTAGCGGCACACCTTTAGTTTTTGTTTGTGTTTGTAAATTACGTAAATGGTGGTGGGTACGACAGCCTCGGCGCGCGAGTCCAACTTGCACTTGACTATTTTTTTTAAAAAGTGAACCTTTTGAAACTATCACACTATAGGACTGTGCGTTATCATATAATATATAGAAGAATATTCACATATCTATTTAAATAATATTTTTACACTAACAAGAAACTAACGAATAACGAAATGAAAATTGTAGTATAATTATAAAGTCAAAAAAATTAAAATTAAATTAAAAACTAATAATTTACTAAAATAAAAACTATAAATAATACACCTAGTCAAATAAATATGTTTTCTTCATAGACATATATATTGCTTCGTAAGGATCGGACCATGGTGTTGAAGAATGTTTTTTTTTGTTTTGACGGTGTTAAAAATTAAAACCGCTAGGCATGACTAACGTGATTTTATAAAATACATGATCTTACTATGTTTCACATAGTTTCCAAAAGTACAAACAGATACCGCTATTGTCCCAAGTATGAAAAATATAGCATTTTAACATTCACTTGGTCATATCTTTAATTGTCAAATTAATTGTTTTCTTTTTTTCTTCATACAGTTTACTTGTTCCATATTTATGACTAACTAATACGCTACTCGAAAGATTTTCCAAGTATGATAAATTTGATCCTATTCAAACTTTATAAATCCCAAAATATTAACAACTTTTTTTTCGACTTTACAAATATCTTCGTCGTAATTTTTCGATTTTCGATTGACATCAAAAGGTAGGTACCTAGTTTTATTCAAACTAAGATTCAACGCAGCCTATCTTACCCACCATCAGAGCACCATTCATTTTCCTTATAACTGGGAGGGACTTTATCCGTGAACTTTTTCTTGAATTTTCGCTGAATAAGAGGTTTAAAACTCTGAGCTTTGTGCGGCGTTATCTGTCGACTGAAGCAGTTATCTGTGTAATTAATAGCTGCTTCGCAGTCATTGGTGACGATTTTAGTTTTTGCACTCTGCGAAAACAATATACTTTGTATGTTGCCAATGTGTGTAGTCTATACCTATATAAATAAAAATCAACTGTCTTTGCCTTGCTTTTATTTATTATGATGAACATCAATTCGATGCAGTAGCTGCCGGTGTTAAAAAACGACCGTGGTTTAATCGATCTTGCAGAGAAGCTAAAATTCTTAAGCAATCTGTGTTTGAGACTTGGATGGACCACGGCTCGAAGTAATAAGGATCCGAATATTTCTGAGTTAAATCGCAGATTAAATGCTGTCCGAGGTTTAATAAGAAAGCAACTGCCAGAGCAAAATTCTAATTCATTAGCAAAATAGGTGGGCTACTGGCGAGCCCACAGGGTTCTCTGGGAGTCACGCTTTTTGGTCGCTTGCTAATGCTGCCGAAGGAAACTTTTGTCAGCCGTCGTTACCACCGCTGCGAAAGACCGATGGTGACTTGTCTCATAGTCTGCGCGTTCACCGCAAAAAAAAACCCTATTCACTGAGGTCCTACAATTCTAGAACATACCCTCACCATCTCCAAGAGCATTGGGATCCTTGGTGTTGAAATCTCCAGCGATGTTCATTTCCAAGGTCATTTGCAAGACAAGGTGAAGCTGGCGTCTAAATAACTTTGTGTACTCAATAGAGCGAAGCAGTACTTCACCTTGGGGCAAATGTTGGTGCCTAAAAGTCGCAAGTTCGACCCCATATGGAGTACTGCTGCCATCTCTGGGCGGGTGCACCCGGATACCAGCTTGGCCCTTTTGACTCAGTTTAACGGTTTATTGTCGACGATCCCAAACTCTCTAGCCGTATCGAACCTTTTAGTCTAAGAAGACACCCTGTGTGTGTTCTACCTCTTGTACAACGGGATGTGTTCTAAGAAATTGTTCGAAATTGAACCCATGTCAATTTTAAGCATCGCACCGCTCGCCATCCGCAAGGAATTTATTCTAACCCTTTAGAACCTAAATGGTCGCGCACAGTGCGGTTTCAGAAAACCCGCGAACGCTTGGGTTATGGAATGAGCTCCATGCCAAGGTTTTCTGTGAGGTAGGACTTCAGTATGAGGTTCTTCAAGAAATAAAAATTAGAGTTTTGAAGGGTCGACAACGCGCGAATGATGCCCCAGGTTTTGCAAGCGTCCATAGGCTGCGATGAACGCTTTTCATGAGACGAACCGTAAGGTTGTTTGCCACCTTATTATTATAAAAAAAAAGTTTTCTTTGAAACAGGAGTAGATAAAATGAGTTTATTACCTATTTTACAATGTTAATATTGGGTATCTGCAATATTATTTTAAAACGAAAAAAGTCGTGTCTGTTATCGATTATTGGTTTATGTTACTTTTTGTTCTTAACTATAAAGAAGCACTTCACTTTAGTCTCGTATTGTTGTATCTAATAGGAAGGAGTAGAGATGGAAATGCCCCCGTCATACCCGGAACGTCATCAGAAAAAAATATCTAAATAATTTTATTGAATTAAATTAAAATTAAATATGTTTAATATAGTTATACTAGCTACGCCAATACCGTCTCGATAGGTTTGATTCTCGATGAGTGCATAAAATTAGCAAAAACAATGTGTAACCTTAATACCGGTTCCATATATTACTATAACTCTTTTATATATATATTTATCCGCTTAGAATTTTGCCGGTTCTATGTTTTTTCTATATTTTTTTATACATTTGAACGATCAGATTAATTCCAGTCGACCTTCCATTCTCTGAGCTCTAAATCTTGGCTTAGTACCAGTACGTGCCTCTGCTATTTGTAATATAATATTGTTACTACTAAGTAATACCCTAGAAACATCTCGTAGCATGAAACTCAAGGTTTAATGGAATGTCACAGGGTTGTTTGATATTAAAATCGTAACTTAATGGGTGCGTACATTATTAGACATAGACATAGACATTTCTTTATTTAACACACATATACAACACAAGCAAAAACATAAAAAAAACATAAATAAAACAAAAAAAAAATTTACACATAGATTACACAAGCATTTAGATAATACCTATTAAAAAAAAAAAGAAAACAATAACATTAAGAAAATAAATACAAAAAGAAGAAACTAATTCTAAGACTATTTACTAGATTATTATAAAAATTGTAATACATAAATAAATAAATTGATATTTATTAAAATAATAATGTCAATAATATGATCAGCTTGCATTGTATTAGGTGTCAAATTGGACCCACTCAGCATTTGCTTTGGTAGAAAATCTACCAAAGCGCTGATTTTCAGTGGAGCCCAGATATAAATATATATGTATTGTTGTATATGTTGAAGTGCGGTTTCATCTATACGCCTAGCCGGCCATAGAGTTAGCTTATGTTATGGGTTGTGTTATGTAAGCATCACCCAGTTCTACATATAGCTAGAGTTAGTTGTCGCTGATCTAACAATCAGCAGCCGAATGCATAGAGAGTATTAGAGAGCCACAAGTTTGAGGTACTGGTTCATCACAAACCATAGACTTCGAGTTCTGTAATCTGTCCTATGGACTTAATAGCCTCACAAAATTGGCCACATTTAAAAAAAAAGCCAAGGAAAGCCTGTGGTCTTTTTATCTCTTTTTGTTAACGTCCACCATTTTGTTTGTTGATGTTTATTAAAACAAATTGGAATGAGACAAGAGCTATAAAAGAAAAGAGTATGCAAAAATCCAGCACTACTTTTTCCCATGTACTATTTTTTTTAATAGTTCTTGTAATTTTTTTTAACTCTTCAGCTGTTCACAGATATTTTTATAACCCAAGACACCTAAAATTTATAGATAACTAATATGAAATAAAATCAATCCGTCTGTTTTACCAGACTCGGTTCAACGACGGGCTGTGAGAATTGTGGACGATTCCAAACTCACTTGCGGTCTCGAGGCAAAGTCTTTGCCTCCCTGTGTGTGTTCTACCGCTTGTACAATGGCCGCTGCTAATTTCTACCATCGCACCGCTCGCCATTGGCAGGGAATTCATTCTCACACTTTAGAACGGAAATGGTCGCGTACAGTGCGGTTTCAGAGAAACTTTCTCCGGCAAACGCTTGGGTTGTGGAATGAGCTCCCTGCCAATTTCTCCAAGAACTACAGTATGGGGTTCTTCAAGAAAGAAGTTATAAGATTTCTGAACGCGCGTATGATACCCCTGCTGTTGCAAGCGTCCATAGGCTATGGTGACTTCTTACCATCAGGCGGACCGTAAGCTTGTTTGCCACCTCAGTGGTATAACAAAAAAGGTTTAAAGATTTATTATAATAATAATGATAAAATTTCGCAATTCACCAATTATGCATGAAGTCACTAACACATAAACAAACATTTCAAACTGTTGTAACAGGACTGTTGGATGAAGTACTGCTTTTTTAAGTAAGTTTTTGGACGCCAGCTTTACCTGGTCTTGCAAATGATCTCGGAACTGAACATCGCTAGAGATGTCAACACCAAGGATCCCAATACTCTTGGAGAGGGGAGTGTTCTGGAATTGTGAGACAACAGTAAATGTTTTTTTTAGTATGCAGTAGAAACAGCACAGAGCATTGCGGAACACCAGCATTAATGTCCATGCTATCAGAGCAACTATCGTCAGCTTCGGCTCGTATTCATATGCCGGACAAAAAGCTAGCCACCCATTTGCACAAACCCTCGGGCACTCCATAGGATGGCAACTTCAATAGAAGATCCCAGTGCCAGACCCGATTGAATGCCTTCGCTATGTCCAGGCTACAAGCCAATGACTCTCAATGGCTCGTGCCCATCGGTGTGTGAGATACACTAGAATGCCACCTCACCATCAACCTGGCGAGGAGGGAGGTAATAGCGATAGGCCTGTAATTCGATGGATCTGATCTATCGCCCTTTTTGGGGCAGTCTTCCATGAAGTCGGAAATTGTCTAGTGTGGTTGGAAAGCGCGAAAAATCGCGTGATTACAGGACATAACTTAGGAGCACACTTTTTAAGCACCACTGCTGGTATACCGTCTGGCCCATTTGACTTATGAACGTCTGAAAAGCAAAGTCCGCCGGACCTCCCACTGAGTTATGGAGATTTCCGGCATGGTCTTACCATGTCACTGTAGGTGGTACAGTGACTTCGTCGTTCATGTTCTAGTTAGAGGCAAAGATACTGCCCAGGAGATCGGCTTTCTCTTTGGAACTACGGGCCAAGTGACTATCGGCCTTTCGCAGTGGTAGTAAAGACGTCTAGCAAAAGTTACCTTTGGCAGCTTTAGCAAGCGACCAAAAAGCACGACTCCCAGAGAGATAGCTCGCAAGTCGCCCAGCTATTTTGCCGATTAATTGGAATTTAGCCCTGGCTAAGTTGCTTTCTTACTGAACCTCGAGGCAGCCTTAAATTTGCCTTTTACCTCAGAAATATTCGAATCCTTATTATAACAAGCCGTGTTCCAAGCCTTATACGCAGTTTGCTTTAGTATTTTAGCTTCTATGCAAGGCCTATTAAACCTTTTTTTGTTTTTTGACGCCAGCAGCTACTCGCAGGTTAGGAATAAAACATTCCATACCAGTGAGGATTGTCTCAATGATAACGGCTGCGCAGATGTCAGGATTTTCTGAGCTAAAGCAGGGCTGCCTCCACGAGAACAATGCATAAAGATCTCGCAATCCATCCCAGTCTGCCGACTTATAATTCCACCCACGAATCTAATTAGTTTTGGTCTAATGGATCGGGTTGTGTTCATGACACTTGAGTCCGAACGAGACAGTGGTCCGAGGAGCCTAGAGGCGCATCCACTGAGTCGGAATATCCGTCCGGACGTGTAGTCAGTAGAAGGTCCAGTAAGGAGCTCGAATGGTATGGATATTGCTCTAGAACTTTGACAGACCTGTATAGGCACCCATTAATACGTGTGTGGCTGCCGTGATCTACGCGCACCCACAATATCGACAGGTCCCTGTCTTCAAGGCTATGAAGGCGGACAGCTGATATCCTCCCGGACGAACATACATACACCGGTACTCCTCACAAAATTGTGCTTGAGTTTGTAGCCGGGATAATGTAGGTATGATGTATCGGCCGGGCAGGATATCTGCGTCTCCGTTAACAAGAGAATCCGCTGCGCAGATTCTAGGTGATGGTGAACTGCATTAAGGTTGGCGTGAATACTCCTGATATTGTGGAAGTCCACATTGAATTTTGGTGGAGTGACCGCTGAAGAAACTCTTTTTCTTTTATTTATACTTCTTGCCATATTTTGAAAAAAGGTACTTAATCTTAAGATGAGTATTCATTGCACAGACAACTTAAAGGACAAAAGGTGCGGTACTAGAACTAACGAAGCTCGGCACAAATAAAACGGTTGCTGGCACGGCGGCGGAAGGGCCCCTGTTGTAGTGGCCGGGTGCACTCCGGTCTCCATCTTCGGCACGACTACTACTTCAGAGACTTTACGCAGGTTGGCGTTTCAGCCTCCCAGGGCGGACAATAAGTAATTCCTGGGTTCGGGAACGCATTCAACCTGCGGGCGGCCAGCGGTCTGCTGTTTTATCAGGTCTCCCTTATCGCCGTACCAGCACGCCACGCCTACACCAAGCAATACTGCAATGAGTACCGCCGGTCCTCCGCTTTCCGAGCGGCGAATCCTCAAGAGCTCTGGAGAGCTTACTCACTGCCAGGAACATAACATACGCACTCAATGTTAGCGTTATTTTGCGAAAATGATTTTTTGTCAATTTGATATAAATCATGCTGCGTATAATTGAATAACGGGACCATAAAGTAGATGGTTTATATGCACATTCTTCAAAATAAACCAATAAAATGCTGTCGGTACATTGATACGCAATAGTTAGAAGTGCACATTCCATTCAATTGAATGTCCATTGGTCACTTTAATAATAAAAAACAAACTCTACGTAAATATATGTTTGTTTAAGCCTTTTGCCGCGCACTGAAAATAACTCATGGAAATTGGTAAATTGGTGTCTACCGAGAATTTTTTCTATGTTATATTGGTAGTATGGCTGTGTCAAGTTTTTTATTTATCTGCATTAGGATGCGACAAAAATAGATTTTTTTATCTTTACATTGTTACTTTTTCAAGTATGCACAACTATAACTGTCACTTAGGTACGATAAGTTCGAACATTTTCTAAACATTTTCTTCTAATCTTCTCAGTCTATCAAATTCAAAGGAACAGGAATCGCCCTAGTTAACTTATTAAATAAGTAGCGCAATAGGACGAAGTAGGGACGAAATTTTTCTAATACATAATACATTATTCAACGTGTATTTCATAGCCTCGTGTTATTTACTTATGTACCTATTTAAAGTAAGTAGTTTTAAATAGCTTTTAAAAATTTAGTAACTGGGGAGCTTTGTTCGTTTTTTTTAACGTCATCTATTTGCTACAACTATAGCTTTAATGTTGCTTAACAACGCCATCTATTGTCAAGTAGCTTTAGTGTTACTTAACAACGCCATCTATTGTCAAATGGCATTAGTGTTGCTGTGTCGGTTAACATAATAGTATTGCTACTCGCCAATAGATGTCAGGGAGAGTCATATTTTTCAGATTATCATTGCCTGAAAACCCGGATAAAACGACGTTTTCTAGAAATTAAACCTAGCTAGATTGATTTATCGTCCCCTGCATACTAACTTTCATGAAAATCGTTGGAGCCGTTTCTGGGATTCAGATTATATATATATATATATATATATATATACTAGCTGACCGGGCAGACGTCCTTCATGATACCGACTGCAGCGGCGGGCTGATTTTTGAATCCAAACCATCCAGGGCGCCACCCAAACGCATTCAAAAAAAATCATTCAAATCGATCCAGCCGTTTAGGGGGAGTACAGTGACATACTCACGTACAGTAGAATTATATATATATATATATATACATATATACAAGAATTGCTCGTTTCAAGGTATTAGATACCCTTCATAATAGTATTCGATGTTTTAAATTTTTAGGGTTCCACTACGGAACATGTAACATGTAGTAAAAAAGTTTTGACTCGACCGTCACAGTAAATTTATTTTGGTAAGATGACCAACAGCTGTACCATATTCTGGGTCCTAGTGAAGAAGGATGTGAAGTGATTGTGGGTTATATTTCAGTAATGAAAAAAAGCAGCATACATAGCTATTTATTATATTTTTATATGTAAATATATATAAACAAAGTTGTAAAAGAATATATATTCTTAACCTACATATTTTCTATTTTTGGAAAAAACTTATATCATTTAGGTATCTACTTCTGTCTCAAAATGATCCAAATATAAAACTGAAAATTGCATTGAATTGATCTTTGATCTTCATAAAGTAAAAACTAGACGAAGACATATTACCGTGCAGCCAAAATTTAAGGCACTTTTAGCCACTCTTGAACATCTGTATCTATCAAAATATAATACGTAACGAAACATAATTTATGTTAAATTAAAACTGAGCCCTTATTAAAGAAAATCCCAAGACAGAAACATGAATTGTCTTTTGTTTTTCAAAGATGACACGATATTAATTTTTAGAACATTAAATTCCAAGGAATTTGATCACTTAATGATTTTAAATGATACTTTTTTTAATTTTTATACATAATTTTTCGAGTAAAAAAGAAAAATTGCTAAATTCTGCCAGCAACAACTGGCTAACAATATTTTCTGCGCAGCAGTCTTTGCCGAGACGTCATAGGGTAAGGGCGTGTAGCTCAGTTCACTTTCCCGCTTAGCTCTTACGTCGGAATTTTCTTTATAAAATAATATAGGTTAGTCGGACCACTTTGTAACATAGGTAGTTATATTTAAGTGTGTAAAAATTTGTATAACTTCAGTGACTAAATAAAAAAAAAGATTTTGTGTTTAAAGTACTTTATTAAATTTGTTGTTATTTCACTGTGTAAATATAAGATATGGGACGCAAAACGCATCTTTGTGATAAACAATGTAAAAACATTATTGGGGTTGTGACACCATTTTCTTTCTACATATATATGTCACCGTAAAATTGTAAATGACGTTAGATTCTAATCTATCTACAAGTCCGGCCGTTCAAAGAATGCGTTCCTGAGAGATCTTGATCGACTGGGCGATGTAACTTTGAACTGGCGTAAAATTTACGGCAAAATTTAAATATCTTTTATTTACCTTATTAACGAGTGATAACATTAAAATTCGAATAATTATGCCAACTTACAATAAATGTATTAATTTTGAGCTAAAATTATTACAATAACTTAATTAACAAATATAAAAACAATAGCTTTTAAACATGGACGTATAAAAAACCACGTCAAACGGCGCTGTTTCAAGGTTATGTCAATTGTTTGTTTTTATAGTGATGTGACAAAATAACGAGGCAATTGTAATCGAATATTTTTGTAATCTTTATATCTGTCGGTATAATATAATAAAAAAACGTTATAATTTTATAATATATAATGTACTTAGTATTTAATACGGTTAATAATATAATAAAGGTACGCCCAAACAAAACTTAAGAAAATTAGTGTCATAATATCAGTCAGATGAATGAAAAAACCATTGAAAATAAAATAACTTAGTACTACGTAGTACTTTATATTTCTGGTAAAAAATGGCAACCCAAAATAGCGTTGTGGGGACCGCCATTTTGTGACATTTACAAACAGTCGTCTCTTGTCGTCTCGCACACGTAGACGTTCTCCAGTGTTTCTCGTTGTGTATTTTCTCGTGATTGTTATTGTTGTTATTTTGACTGATCTTCTTGATATACTGACCTCTGCGCTTATCTGGACTTTTGGTGCATAATAACAATGCCAAAATGCGGTCAAACATTCAAACTCGTGAAAAAATTATCAAGCTACAAGATTACTTTGAGCGTGAAAGACAATGGCGGGCCTTTAATTCCTGTCGACCAGGTCCAACAACGCATCTCTCAGACACTTGGAGTGAGCAAACGGATGATAACAAATATTAATAAAGAAAAGTTCGGCTCATCCGGCATCGAAGAAAATATTTAACGAACACCAAAAAAGAAACGCAGAACTAAACCTATAACAGACATTGATAGCTTTGACGCCGATGCAATAAGGAATCATATATATGGTTATTATTCCAGGAATGAGTACTTTAATAGGTCGATGCTTCTAGCATCTTTGAAAGCAGCTGATTTATTTAGGGGAGGCAAAACTGCTTAATCTAAAATATTGACAAATATTGGATTACAATATAGAAGAACAGACAAAAAGAAAATTCTTTTAGAAAGAAATTACATAATTTTAAAAAGAATTACTTTTTTAAGAGAAGCGACAAAAATCAATAATTGGGACATTGTCGTTTTCATCGACGAGACATGGCTGAACGCCAATCACACGCTTTCTCGTTCTTGGACAGATGACACTCAAGCGTCAACGTCGAAAGTGCCAATGGCTAAAGGAGCACGGCTTATAATATGCCACGCTGGTTGTGCGAAGTATGGTTTCGTGGAAAACGGTTTATTGGCATTTGAGTCAAAAACCACTACTGTCTACCACGAAGGAATGAATGCGGCTTCATTAAAGGAGTGGTTCCAGGATGTGTTGCTATACCAGGCCTGCCAGAGCCTTCAGTTATATGAATGGATAACGCCCCTTATCATTCGGTGCAAAAAAATAAAGCACCTAGCCAAGCTAATAGAAAAGAGGAATTGTTGGCTTGGCTGCAAAAAAGTGGCATTGATGCAAATATATCAATGCTAAAAGCAGAGCTGATGAAATTAGTCAATGATTATAAGCCGACAAATGTTTGATATGAAATAGATGAGTTGGCTCTGGAGTACGATCATCGCGTTCTCCGAATTCCCCCGTACCACTGCCAGTACAATGCCATTGAGCTAATTTGGGCTCAAATTAAAGGCTATGCAGCCCGTCATAATACTTCTCCACCGTATGGCATAAAAAGATGAAGATGCGAAAAAGTCACAAGAGATGACTGGATGAAGGTGGTTGAAATAACTAAAAAGATTATATTTGATTACTTTGACCGCGATATCCGTAAAGATACTATGATTGACAATAATATGATTATACACGTTAGTGAACATGACAGCGACTCCTCAAGCGAATTGGAAGATTAAATTGTTTGACATAGTCTTCATTGTTTAAGGCTTAAAACTATGTATTTCATAATATACATTTTTCAATAAATAAAGTATTTTATTTTTTTCCATACGTTACATTCCGAAATTACGATTCAATTCAATTAATTGATTAATTAAAAATTTATTTACATTTTGAATATTTATTAAATATATTGAAATATAATTCCTATGAAAAATAACAACATATAAATTAAATTGAATAAATATGCATAATGAATGCAATAAATAACGTTACTAAATATTATTAATGTTATTTATTGTACATCACTAGTCATGACGAATTGACAGGTGTCAGGAACCGACCGGCCGCACTTGTATTGAGATTGTATACTATGAAACAAAATGAGGCAGAAATCGCACTGTATAAGTCTTTCGTAGATGCGGAGCGATCGAATCAAGTTTCATATAATCTAAAAGATACACTTTATGATATTTTTTGTTCCATATAGTATATCTTACTAGAAAGATTATAATCTAACGGTATTTACAATTTTACGGTGACATATATATATATTAAGAATTGTAATTCTTATTTGAAATAAATCTATTTATTTGTTTTTTAGAAAACAAGAAGATAGAGGTTCAAAAGTAAGAGTTTGTGTCTATACGACTACATAAAATATCATGTATACACTTTTTACTTTGGGAGCCAATTACTTGCTAAATATACTTTTAAATGCATCTGATCTGAAATCTGAAATGCATTGTCAAGTCTACACCATATACAAATTTTATCTCTGTCTTCAATATATGGAAAGCTACCTTTATTTTTTTAACAATTACAAAACTATGGTGGTTCAAGCAAGTTCAAATACATTTTCATCAGAATTAATACATAGACGGCGGATTCATGAGGCAGTGACAAACGGATGGACGGACATCATGAAACTACGAAACTAACTATGCGAAACTCAAAAATAGGTTATAGGAAACATTAGGCTATAAAACTACACTTATCTTACATAGAACTATAAATATGTTCAATAATAAATGAAAACCGGTAACCGTTCTATGGACATAAAAAATATAATGTTCACAAATATAAAAATTTAGAATTTTAGAACCGTTACTGACTAACTTTAAAATGTATACTCAAGCGCTTCGCTCAAATTATAGGCTGATATTGAAAAACTCCTCCTCCCCCTTATTTTTAAGTCGGTAAAGAAATCGTCGTCGTCGTCTCTATTACTGTTTACTTTCACTTTGCTCCAAATATTCACACTCCGAAATTTTCAGTTTACTAAGTAGAGAAAAAAAAATACGATTAGTTTTTGGACCATAACTCCTTCAATTTTGATGCTATCACAACTTATAAAAAACCATTTTTAAGGTAATTAAAAGAGCTACAACTTTTTTCCAATATATAGTGAAAAACCTTTTGTTTTAAAACGGTGAAGGGTCAAACGGCTCGAGAGAGACTGTTATTGCGCTGCCGCGCGCTCTTTAAACAATCATATCTCCGTCAATTTTAGTGTGACAGAAAAAAAAAACAACAATTTTGACAAAAAAAGACCTACATTTTTTATCATTACATTTTAAACGTATCTTTCATTATTTTTAAGATATTATGAAAAGAAGGAATTGGTTTTTGTAAAAATTCGAAAATTTTTTTTTTCTTAAAATTTGTTTTTTTTTGAAAAATATGTATCCTAAAGCAGCCAAACTGCTAGAATCCATCAAACTCTTTATATTAAAGTTAATTCTAGACGAAATACGATTAATTTTAATTTTGGTGGAAATGGCACTTATGAAACCCATTGATTTAACAGGAAAAAACCATTAGATGTTCCTCTTATTTGCATTACAGCTCACTCATTTTACGTGCAAAAGACTTTAAACAGTGCTCATTTTAAAGCTTATTTCAAGCACTACAAATTTCATTAGAATGCATAAAATGTATTTGCTTGCCGCTAGATGGCATTGAATACATCGATTAAATTTCAGACAAAATAAAAAACGGCTTTGATCTTTAATATCTAGCTTAATATTGCACTTAGAACACTAAAGTGTTAAACCGATTTGTTCAGTTTTTTACCTGCTACAATTTTGTTCATCATAAAATTTTCGTTAAAACGCATTTTTTTGGAGATATTTGCAAAAAATTGATGAAAAACGTGAAAAAATTCCGAATTTTCAATTGCCAATAACTTGAAGAGTAATGGGTTTTTTGAAAAAGTTTATGGGACATTTTTTTCCTAAAATTAGGCCTTCTATCGATATCCAAGGTTATTTTGAAAAAAAAAATTACACCACCGAGAAAGGGTGGCAACCACCTCCAGGGTGGGTGCGGAGTTCAGATCATTTTCACTTTTGAAGTTAAGGGTAAGATGAGCCTAATTCCAAAATTTCATGCAAATCGGTTAACAGTAAAAAAATTAGGAGCAATAACGCTTCAATGACTGCACTAATATTGGACAAAATAAGTAATCGACTTTGAAATATATGTATGATCTTATAATACATCAAATTATATAATGTTCAAGTAAATTATTGGTAAAAAATATATTTGACAAAACATTGTAATAATAGAGTTTTGTTACTGCTTAGTTGTATACTGTGACGCAAACTTATAGCTCGCGCATCATGTCTGAATGCAAGATTTACGTGGAGGCAGACAGCGATAAATACCTAAAACGCTCGGACTATCAATATTACATAGAAAAAGAAGTGATAGGCACCAATATACCAACTTCCATGCACACTTTATCAGAAAAAAAAGTGTTATTTTCAGTGCATGCGCAGCAAACTAAGGTGGCAAACAAACATAGACATTAATGCATAAAGTTTTTTTTTGTAAAAGCCATGGCAGATACTGACATGAAATGGAATTTACTCCTCCAAACATTAGGGAGAGCGCTATTATAGCAACTTATAATCTGCTTTCCGTAAAGTTCATGCATTTGTATGAAAAATGCTACGAAGATTTTTAAAGTAAACGGTTTTTTCGTTTACTTTGAAAAATTTAGCAAAAACAACTAAAAGCATCTGCGTTATGGTTCCGTTAATCAATGTTACGCAGCATGATTAAACTTTCTTGTTTTTAAATGTTTTATTTTGTCAGTCGTAGATAAAATCTTGTTACAAAATTGGTAAGTATTTTAATACTCGCGCCGTGCTATTTCGTTACCATTAAATTAAATTACCTTAATTCCGTGACATTTTCTTAAATAACAATAACAACAACGTTTGCAGTTTTTTTCTGGTCAAAATCTTCTTTAGACTAGGACTTCAGAATTGTAACCCGCTATAAGAAAAAAAAATATATTGTGATCTATGTATGATTTTTTTTTTAGCCTCAGCGGATTGGGTATCGTTAAAAAGGGTTATTGAGCTAGGTATCATGAAAACTGGGAGATCACACATCATTGTGAGATTTTTTTGTCAGTTTTTCAAAATATTTTACCGAAAAATTAAAAAAAAATTTCTTCCCATACCCTAATACTAATCGGCATGTCTGATTATTCTCTGATTTCACTTATGACACAACTTTAATAACTCGTCGAGGAAAAAGATGAAAATAACTTATATGCATATTGCATAAGTGCTGCTCCAAAAAACTGACTGATTCATCGCTCGCTTCGTATTCCTGTAAAAAGAAAACTGCCTATTTACGAGAAACAGAGCTATTAGAAAGTAAAAAGCTTTCGTGATGTTTGACTATTTGGTTCCCTGTTCCAACTTGTTCCGATGCGTATCTAAATGGCCCTCCAGGGGTCCGTGCATGACTAAACTTTTACAGGAATAATGTTTATCTACTTTCTCATTCGTTTCTGAAGAAAATTGTATCTGCTATCCTGCTGTCATAATTAGTCGCAGGTGGACTAGAAAAATTTTTGAACGCAAGTAGTGTATCGCTAGAAATTTTTGTTATTATATTTTGAGGTAAATATTGCAGTAATAATAAATACAAAGTGAGCATGAAACTTGACTTACAGAAGTTTTTCACATTTTATTTAAAATAATGTTTTTGTTCTTATAAAACGTTTCTGTGCGTAACGTAACGTATATAACGGCTGGCTGCACACTGAATTTTGTTATTTCTTCATAAAAATCTACTGAGCTATTTATCTATAAAAATACATTAACAATCCTATCATTTACCGACGGCTCAACCCACGCCGAATTATGTTGTCGGGTCCTTACCTATGTCCATCTCCGTCCCCAACGGAGATTCTTAATCTATCGTATAGCCTAGCTCTTGATGACCCTATGTTTATGCCAAACACCAGGATATCCTGTTACTCAGTTACGGCACCGAGTTTTATTCACAAAAAAAAATGCTCATGGGAACTCTCGACTAAAATAACAAGCATCCACAGGGTTTTCTTTAAGGAATACAGTATGGGGTTCTTCAAGAAGGAAATTATTGGTATTTTAAAGGGTCGGCAACGCGTGAGTGATACTCCTGGTGTTACAAGCGTCCATAGACTACAGTGACCGCTTAACATCATGCGGACCGTAAGCTTATTTGCCATCTTAGTGGTATAAAAAAAACGGGTTGCACTGCGGGAGTGCCGGCAGAAGTGAAAACATACTAGCTATTTACTTCCCATCACTTCGTATACATATTTATTTATTATAAATAATAAAGTTTGTTTATTAACTTTTTTGACGTAGTATATTTGACATCTCAATCTGTGATAGAATTAAAATCCCATATCCAACCTCTTTGTACTAATCATAATCGCCATATATTCAAAAAACGAAACAGCAGGCGCAGGCATACATTTTCGCCGCACGGTAGAAAGAGAGGGGGATACGACTCACGAATTTTCGATCAGGTAACGTGTCCTGACGCGAGTTTAACATTTTTTACCCCTCACAAAAAAAGTGCACACCGCCGCTTAAGTTTTCACTTCAAAAAAGTTTTTTCAAAACCTCAATTCCATATCTACATCCCTATTCAACAGGTACCCATATATTCATTTCAATGTACCGCAAAAAATGAAGATCTTGGTGAGATCTATCACTTCTGCAAAGAAACTGCTAGTCTACGATCAGAAGTTACGGAGATAAAGCCGTTTTTAATTTGACAGCTGTCATCCGAAATGAAGATCTTGATGAGACCTATCACTTCTGTAAAGAAACTACTTGTCTACGATCAAAAGTTACAGAGATAGAGCCGTTTCTAATTTGACAACTGTCATCCAAAATGAAGATTTTGATGAAATCTATCCCTTCTGTAAAGTCAAATTTACAAAGAAAAAGCTTGTGGGAGTAATGACACTGCTTACAAGCAAGTGTGATAAAAAACTAAATAAACAGAAAAAAATATGGTTTCCGTGCTGCAAAGTTTTATGGTGTGGTATTATGGTTTCCGTCTGACGAATTTTTTGATCAGCCTGACGCGAGTTTATAATTTTTTACCCATCACAAATAATAATGTTTCTTTATTTAGTTTTTTGACGCAATATATTTGAAATCTCAATCTGTCATAGCCTAAGGTAAATAAATCTGACGTGAGTTCCGTCTTACGAATTTTCTATAAATTTTCGTTCAGTACACAGACCTGACGCGAGTTTAACATTTTTTATTCATCACAAAAATGTGCACAACGCCGCTTAAGAAGGTTTTACTTCACAAAAATGAAAATATTCATGTTCGAGTTCTATTTGGACCCAATGTGCACTTCGCCTAACTTAACAGTCGTACGTGAGTAGGTTGAAGATGTAAGTAAATAATTCTATTTCTGAGATAATTTAGCATTGTTGAGAGCACATAATGATTATGGCAGAAGCATGTGTCTAACTAATGATTTTTATAATTAGTTATAGATACACTAAATACTGTATTTTTATCGCAAATATATCGACTAATTCAAATTCAAATTCAAATTCAATATAATTTATTCAGTTTAAGCTACAATAATTGAGCACTTATGAATGTCACTACGCCATCGGTTCGTAAGTCTACAGGGCGGGAGACCTTGAACTGAGAAGAACCGACAAGAAACTCAGCAAGGGCATTTCTTTTCTCCCTTTCTCTTACAGCGTCCAATTAAAATATTGGAAAATGCCCTCCCTATCATAAAAGGACACTTTCCATTACAAACATAAAAAAAAACATGAAATATAAAGCACAAGCACAACATAAATATAATAGTTACAGTAGTTAAAAGAACGTAATTAATTTATTACGCCTCTAAAGATTAACCAGCAAAGTTTGCTAATCGCCATTCAACGTCCGCTATAAGAATAAAAGAAAGTTATTATTAAAAGGCGAATCAGAGGCAACGAGAACTTTATCAATTAAGTTTTTCTAAGAAGAAATTAAGAAATATGATTATTTTTTTGTTCTTTCTCGAAATTTACAAATTGAAACGATATCAAAAAATCTACTCTCTTTTCAACTCCCCGTGAAAACAGAGAGGTGGTATTAATTTGTATCTGTGTATCTATGACATCATAGTGCCCAAACGGATAACCGGTTTTGCTTTTTTTTTCGTTTTAAAGGTGAATATTTCGAGAGTGTTCTTAACTATGATTCAAGAAATTCTTTTCAGCAGCCGTTTGAAAATCACCAGCACTTTTTTAGTTGATGAAGGGATATGTGTTACTTTCACAGATCCGATCAATTCCGAAATTCGTTATCCTGTTATTGAAATGGTATGCAAGTACATAGAAACACAGCTGCAGCATCAACTGGAATCTGCAGAAAGTACATAATAATATTATACAATTATATTTTTAGATGCGGTGATAGGATATGGAGCAGTGCTGTAATCTCTGGGCAGGTGCGCCTGGATACCAGATTGACTCTTTTGAATCGATTCAACGATGAGTTAAGGGAATTGTCGACGAACCCACACTCACAAGTCGTATCGAATCCTGTGTGTACCGTTTGTATAATGAAATGTGTTCTGAAGAATTGTTCGAAATGATGACCACGCCTTATTTTTACCAATCGGCTCGTTGTCGGCAGGGAATTTATCCTCCCACCTTAGAACCTAAATGGTCACGTACTCAGGGAGACTTGAAACTTTAACTCGAACGCTTAGGTTGTAAAATAAGCTCCCTGCCAAGAAGTTATTAGATTTGTAAAGGGTTGGCGCGCGAGTAATACTCCTGCTGTTTAGCGGACCGCTTAGCATCAGGTGGATCGTTAGCTTGTTTGCCACCATAGTGAAATAAAAAAAGGCTCTCCTCGTATCACGCAGGAATAAAGTGGTTGGTGAATAGAGGTTGTCCCTCGCATAATGATGTAGTTGTGTATTCACCCCTTCTTGAAATAAAAGCCGTAAAGATATACATATTATACATTTCAGAAACAAAAAAAACACTATATCCTATGTGTAATCGAATACAGTTGATTAATTTTTCTTATTAATTGAGGTTAATTATATAGTTAATTTTTCTTTAATTCAGGTTATAATTTCTCCACTTAAAATTATAAAAGCAAAGAGATTATCTCAATAAACATTATTCATGAAGCCCAACTCATAACAATATTACCATATTCAGTCAGAAGGTAAAGTGATGGTTACAAGGCGAGAGAGCTTGAAAGCTTTACCACATCGTAAATGTGTCATTTGACAACGGGGCAGCTTTGAGTTTTAATTTTACCAGCTTTATTTCTGAAACGCATTTGTAACTTAATTTACGATCCTAATTTAGGTGTCACCTTTTAATGTTACTTTAGAAAGTTAAAGTAAAAAGAAATCCTATAATAAACATAAATGTAAAAATGGGAACCAATTTCAATATTAAGAATATGTGTGGTTGTCGACTTCGCCCAAAGAATTGATATCTATATGGGTGCCTAGTTTTTATTCTAAAATAATTTAAAAACACAAATTTCTTTGTTTTCTGGAATCTGGAAGTGGGTGAGGTTTTTGATCTATATGTCAGTCAGTCAGTCAGTGAAAACTTTTTAACAAACAAAAACAACCTGCTTCAAAAAGATGTACTAACAAGTAATAATAATCAGTTATTGCCAAAAATCTGATATGAATTACAGTTTGAAGTTGGTGTCTTTGTACCTAACTAACAGTTTAATTCACACTTACTTCAAACGGATCAGATTTTTGGCAATAGGATGTTTTTTTTTTATGGGACCACCTCGGGAGCATACTCTTTCATATAAAAAAAATTGTTTTAAAATCGATGCCGCTTGACGGAGTAATCGGTAGATATATATATATATATATATATATATATATATATATAATATATAAAATACACCCGTCGAACATAGAACCTCCTCTTTTTTTATAGT
This sequence comes from Apoda limacodes, assembly GCA_946406115.1. Classification (NCBI taxonomy): domain Eukaryota; kingdom Metazoa; phylum Arthropoda; class Insecta; order Lepidoptera; family Limacodidae; genus Apoda; species Apoda limacodes. Next base: position 13,555,585 of record OX291557.1, read on the forward strand.
CGGTTAGTAAAAATGGCGATTTATAACATTAATATCACTATAGCCATTTGAGCTGTATTGATGAAATTTGGAGTTCTAGTTAATCTAAGGAGTTTTGATAAATAAACCAAATTACATCTGTATATGAAAAATATATTTTGAGTTATATAAATTAAAAGCAAAAAAAAAATCTTTTTAATTAGCTGCTCTAAAAAGAAGAAAATTAAATTTTCCTTTGGAATTTTAACTAGCAACAAGAGGTTTGCGTAAGTACCTATAAGTATTTAATTTTAATTTAAAAAAAATTAAACTTTAACTGAAATTTGAAAAAAATTAAACTTAGCAGATTAAGTTACTCAATTAAATAGGTACTAGTTTATTTACACAAGTAAATCGCGCGACAAGCTTTTATGATCATATAAATTGTGTATAGTGAGGTTATAAGTTGATAATTAAAACTCTAAAGGAAAATTTTGTATTCTTCTTTTTAGAGAATTTAAATAAAAGCTTTCTTTAAGAAAGGCTTTCTTGCTTTTAATTTATTTTTTACTTTTTAGTTATTTTGTAATTATTCTCGGCAAGATTGATACCTATATTGCAGAAGTGCATAAAAAATAACTATTCCACCATCTTGAATGTTCCACTATATTAGATTTAGAATGACGTCACATTATTTTTCGAGTTACTCTCAACAAGCTCTTTCATTTGATACCCATATTGTAGAAATGAACTATAAATAACTATTCTGCCATCTTAGATGGTCCGCTATATTGGATTTAGAATACGTCACACAGCTTATCGTGTATTGTCATCCAAACTAAACGTGTATACAAAATTCCAGCTCAATCGTTTGAAGATATCTACCTTAAAATTAAGTAGCAAGATTACCCGGACAAACATACATACATTGTAAGTTAAATAAAAGCTTTTAAAAAGGGGCAAAAGTGGCTCTAAATAGTTCGTGTAATATTTCATTTCTCTTGGCTTGAACTTGGCTTGACACGCTGCCGCGTGTGTGATTAAAATGACTGTAGAAAAGGTTGTCGATTTTCTCAAACCAAGCCTTAAATATTTAATAAAGTCGGGGAAAAAAGTTTATACGTTCATGACTTCAGAAAGTGTCTTTTTTTCCGACTTGATTTACTATTATTGTCACAGATTATTACGTACGTTACCTTATGGAACAAAATATCCCCTATAACAATGCCAGATCACATATGAATTAAGAAAAACCGGGTAAGTGCGAGTCTGACTCGTGCGTTATGAATTCATGACACAGCCCCGCGCCAGACTTGCAAGATTTTGACATAAACCAGGTTGGTGAACTTTTTAGTAAAAACTATGTTTCAAAACCTGGTTGCGTATATACGCCTCACCCCTACTCGGAAAACCATAGTTGTAGGTAAATAAAAAGTATCCTATAGGTTTTCATTTATTTATAGTGCCAAAATATGCAAATGTTAGTATTTTTTAGCGTTGATTTAGAAATTTAATATGTTCAATACTATAAGGGACTGTAGACGTCAGAATTTGATATTAATTTCAACTAAGTACCTTTCGACGCGTTCCTTAGAACTTGGGTGGGTCTGGGTCTCGACTGACTGACAGACAAATATGTTTTATGTGATATAACTACAAATTATCAATTTCATTCAAGATTTCTATAATTGTGATATAAGACCCTGCTTCTTGCCAAATTTTATGATTAGAGTTTGGTATGAGGGAAGTGCCTTGTAGGTTTTGATTTGATGAAAGGCTACTTGAAGACTTAAAGTGAAAGTCGGTTTTTTTTTTTATAATTGAGCAGTTGCCGTTGAAATCCTACACCAATTACCGAATTAAGGGCGGGTGGTACTGCGAGTAAAGCTATTATGTATATAAAGCCACCTTTGTTTATCACATTATGTATATAATGCTTTTAACTGACTTCAGTGACAAAGAGGAAGCATAATGTACTTAAATTGTTTTATCAAAATATTCAAGAGCGTCTCGGCAAAGAATTACAAATTGACTTATTTATTGAAAAAATCTTATATATAACACTGGTTAAAATTACATGAGATGCTTTTAAATATTAAAAAATTTCAAGTTTTAAGTTATTACAACAGACAAGACCATATTAGAGAAGGGTCATTAATTCTAGTAAATAGTAAATTTAAGGTAAAAGGACGAAAAGATGTTGTAACACTTTTTCTCATTGTCTCATGTAACACTCTCAATTAAAAAATATTTGAATTGTCTTGTGTTGAACTTAAAAAATATATAATAGTCTGTGTGTATAGGCCACTGTCTACAAATTACTCTGAGTTTGAAAAAGTAATGAAGAATGTTCTGAAACTTTTCACTAGAAGTAAAAAAATCGGCCAAGTGCGAGTCGGACTCGCGCACGAAGGGTTCCGTAACATTATCTATAAAAACGGCAAAAAAATCACGTTTGTTGTATGGGCGTCCCCTTAAATATTTATTTTATTCTATTTTTTAGTATTTGTTGTTATAGCGGCAACAGAAATACATCATCTGTGAAAATTTTAACTGTCTAACTATAACAGTTAACGAGATGCCTGGTTACAGGCGGACGGACGGATGGACGGACGGACGGTCGGACCGACAGCGGAGTCTTAGTAATAGGGTCCCGTTTTTTACCCTTTGGATACGGAACCCAAAATAGATAGTATGTGGTGACTTTAACATAGATTTACTTATTGACTCCTCATTAAGTACACGATTAATTAGTTTATAAAAGACATTTAACTTAGAAAATCTCTTCCTAGCTAGAGCCTACAAGTAGTAACATACAAGTAACATGTTCTGTAATTGTAAATATCTAGAAAAAAACATTATAAGTTGTCTGAAATCAGATCCAATGATCTTATGGTCAAAGTGTTTACTTCGCTTCGCCATTTAATGGTTCCAAAACTAACAAGGAGATTACATGTAGGCCGATCACTATTCCATTCTTATTTTGTAGAAAATTAAAAACTATCTTGCCCGCTCCTAAGCTCAAAACAATTGCGATTTATTTATATAAAAACTTTTTCCGGTCAGAGAAGTAAACTTTCAACAACATTTTTAAAACTAAAAAGTTAGATGTAGTAACAGGCCTATATTTAGCGATTGGGCTAAAATAAATTAAAATAAGCAGAGATGGACTTTATGAATTATATTTACTAAAATCGATAATGCGTGATCCATGCCTGAGCATGTCATAAAGTATTCAAATGTTTAAATCAGTTTGTAGTATGCCATGTTGCAATATATGATGTCTAATCACATAAGCAGATAAATAAAATTATTTGATAATTGTTTGCAATGTGATTAATCCTGTCATGCCGGACGCAAGTGGTTGGTTAAAAGAGTTTGCATGTACCCCTCATTATGATTTGGATGTGTGTTCATCCGATGGTCACCTGGTTCGGGGATTGGAACCACGTACTATCAGCCAGTAATCTGAGCATCTACCTTACAGACGACTATGGCTTGCAGTGACCGATGTCCTTTCCAGTTGGGTGCCGTTTTCATATTTTGTTTTGAACAACCAATTAATTAATTTTATGTTTATTATTTATTAATTAAATTTCGGGACTTTACAAACAAAAAAACGAAACTTATGGGCGGTGTCAACGCAATTGCATTTCTTGCAACCGAAAATGTCTAAAAGTGGATACCTAAGTTTCTGGTTGATAGTATGTTCCAAGAGAGAGTGTATCACAGATTTTTTTTTTTTAATATTATAATGGGCTCCCACGGTCTTAGCAGACCATTTATGCATTTGCCAGAGTCAAAGTCAATTATATTATATCGTATCGTGGCGCGGGCGTTACCGCGCGTCCTCGTTTTCAAGTCCCAAGATTGGGCGGGAGATTTGGTGTGGATCCTCAGACATTGCGCGTCATGTCCTGCTTATTACTTCATAATTCACTATTCATGAGCTTTCGCTGCACAATTCTTAACACGCTTTCGTAAAACATTGCTAAAATATATACATCGAAAGTCACTAAGTGAATTTAGAAAAATTAAACAGAAAAAAACACCACTCCTTCTTAAGATTCGCGCCAAAACTCCTATCACAGATTTATGTCTGTGGTAACACGCTTTTATTCTGGCAATAGAATGATTTTTTTTTTTTTTTTATAAGCGTGGTTTTTAAATGTTTTCTTTATTCCATAAGTTAAAATTATTTGCTTCTTAGTAATGTTAAAATTATTTGTTTCTAAGTTATCTGTCGTACCTACTTCAAGATTAACGTTACTATTGCTTAGGTACTAAAAACTTTTTCCTCACTGCTTACCTTACGGATTTCGTGTGGGTTTTATTGTTCGTCAGTCCATCCGTTACATTGATAAACGACGGGTAAGTTTACCGATTTGATCCTCACTAAATCGACCGTTACATTACTTACTTCAAGCTAAAACTTTATCAGCAAACGCCTTCGGGCCCTTGCTTTGTAACTTCTTGTGATAATAAATAACGAAAGAAGTAAAGCTCTTTGTTCTTCTAAAGTTTTTTAAGGGCTTTGCTTAAAGTATTTTGTAAAATTTATGTCCCTGAAAATAATTAAAGTAGGTAGTTTTCAGATTTAGGTTCATTCCATTGAGGTTGAAATTAAATCGTATATTTTGGATACTTTTAAGGGTTTCATGGTAAAGGACTTTTGAAATGGGTGATTCTTTATCGCGTTTAATCGATTACTATTAGTTTCATTACTTTTCATTAATCAAATTGGTCCGTTATTGTATAAATATAGTAAATAAATAGGTATGCCAGTCTCCATACAAAAATATGCGAACCTCTTACAAGTTATTAGTAAGTAAAAGGTTGCCGAAACTTAAAAAATAATACATTGCTGCCGCGGTCCCTAATGACTGCGTTGCTGGCAGCACTGATAATGGTTGAAAGCGCGGCGTAGCGCAGCTTAAGTCCATCATAGCGCGGTCGGCATTGTAGCCCTTGATGGACAAGCTTCATACCCCTAAGCTGGAGGACCTCACAGCGTAGCCAGGAGCGCAGTCAAGTAATCTTGTATAGTGCTTTAATCAAAAAATACGATCAATTTAAATTAAACCAGTGACCGGGCAGTGTGTATCGATATCTTAGGTCATAGGTTAGGTATAAGTAAATAATTTAAAAAAAGTTTTTTATTCTATTTTTGAAAAGTAAAGTATTTGATTTCAGTAACTGTATGTACATGTACCTATTTGATTTCAGGTTAATGATGTTGTTACTCAGGCACGTATTTACGATGAAATTCAACCTTTATATAATAAGGCGAGGGTGGAGGAACGGATTCAGGCAATTAAATTGAGCGCGATAAAGGTTACGACCCCCGCAGTCAGCAGTTATTTCTGTTCCCCTTGTAAAATGACATATATACAATTACAGGTACGTATTTAAAAGCAAAGTTATAACAAGATTGATGTGGCTCTTCCGTATAATGAATATTTTACGGTTTGTGTTTGAAAAATTAATAATTTTATAGAAATCTTATGAAAAAAATAAGCAGATACCTACTTATAAAATAAAAAAAAAGAAATTTGCTTAAAATTAAAATTTTTCTTTTTTCACAAATTTTGATTTTATTAGCATTTTATTTCATGCCATAATACAAAATATATGTGACTGAGAACTTGCTCACTGTTTCTGTTTTCTTTATTAAATTTTTGTTTTCTTTACTAATCGAATCTGTGAAATGTATGCTGTTAACAATTATTCTGAATTATCTGTTCATGTGTTGTTAAGTATATATATACAGAATCGGAAGACGCAGCGTGGGTCGGCCTCCTACCAGGTGGACAGACGATCTGGTCGGAGCCGCAGAAAGCGGATGGGCGCGGGCGGCTCTGGTGCGACCGTTGTGGAGACATAAGGGGGAGGCCTACGTTCAGTAGTGGACGTCTTTCGGCTGAAACTAACAAACAAAAGTATATAATGTATTTGTATCTATACCTTCCTTATTTGCAAAGCCGTCAACAAGTCTAAATTATTCTCTTTACTTTCTCTTTTACTTGTATGCAAGAATAAATAAATTTCATAAGTTTTATAATAATAACAAAAAACTAAGTCGTGCACAAAAATCTGCAGAAATAATATTAAGGAACAGTTAAGGGGTGTATACTTGTACAGCAGGTAACTAGCGGCACCATTAGATAATAATTTTCTGTTCGAAGAAAGCGAATTTCGAGAATCCAAATGTTGAAAATATACAACTAATCATAAGCTATTAACTTCTCTAAGAAGTTATTATAATACGTCCGAACTTTCTAAACTTCCGTTTTCTTTACGGTTTGAGAGCTGGAGAATCGTTTGCCATTATTTTTAGAGTGATGTCTCTCTCTGTGTGTGTGTGTGTGTGTGTGTTTATGTATGTTTGTAAGCATTTTTGCCCCTCAATATCTCAAGAACCAATGGACCAAATCGCTTTCGTGACCATATCAATCGATACACCACGTCCGTGACTTAGATCTGAAAAGAGTTTGTGCAAAATCGGTCCAGGGGTTTGTTTTTTATGGCTAAAAAACTTATTTGTTTACAGTCACTAGACAAGTTGCACGTGCTGTACTTGCTACCAAACTAATTTAGTTTAGAACGTTTTCTATTGCTCTTAAAATATGTCTGTGAGTTTTAGTAGGAATTTTTGCTAAAAATGGTCGTCTTAAGCAGAAATGTAGGCATTTATATACAAAGTTATACTACAAACAATACAAATGGTTCTAAAAATAGCCAATGACAAGTTTTATATTATCAACATTTAGATTTTGTAATAAGCTTTCTTTGAAGCTTGATATAACCCTTAAACCACACCATTTATACCTACTAAGGCTACAGAAACCTCCAGACAGACCTGTTAAGCACAGTATAATTGGACTACATTATGTCTTATTGTTGTGTATACCTAGTTAAATTACTTTGGAATCCTCCACATTAAAACTAGCTTATGTGTGTCGCTTCTATATTAATGTTCACGGAAATAAGTGGAATTATTAGAATATTTAAATATTATTGTCAGTATCCTACAATTTGTCCATTCTACAAATTATTTACGAAGAGATTTTTTTCGCAGCTTTAGATATGTGAATAAATTCATAATCTGTTATTAGTAAGTAGAATCAATTAATAGTTAGTAGAAGAATCGCAATCAAATCAATTGAACTATAACCGGCCAAGTTCGTGTCCTATAGTCATTAAGTTTGGGTTCCGTAAATGATAATTATTGCGGATAACCAAAAAACTTGCGAAAGTATTTTGTTAATTGCATCCACGAAAAACATTTTGATGTAAAATGAGACCATATGACCCGCACTGTCAAAAATTTATCAGATCTCATGTAGAGCAATGCTTCTCATTCTACACGCCTTGACTCTACAAGCCCTAACTTCACAAACTCTACACCCTTAGTCAATCTATGTGGCTTGGCCGGTTCGTTACTACAAGAACTATTGTAAAACAGAAAAGTAATGAACAGTGAATAAATTTTTTACCTTACACCCATGTGACTGTAGCGAAACGGCCAAGCCACATATTTTGACTAAGGTGTAGAGTTTTTAAAGTTAGGGCTTGTAGAATCAGGGCGTAGTGTAGTATAAGAAACTTGGCCCTACATGAGATCTTTAGAACTTTTTGACAGTGTGGGTCAAATAGTGTCGTCTTGGCAATATTTTACATCAAATTTTTTTTGGTGCTTTTCACTTATTTTTGTAAGTTGCTTGTCATAAGCAAATCTGTTTTTATTTTGATCATATTTTCTTCCTTTTTTGGGACGTGTTTCTTGCACATCAGAGGTGCCATTTTTGCCCACTTTATTTATTTATTTAATTAAAATATTGAACACTTATTGTGTAAAAAAAAATTTGTTTACCATGTCATCAGATTTTTAAGTCCAACCTCTGATACAGCTTATTACGATTTTTATCTTACAACAACCGGGGCCTTCATCATTGTGATTTACAATCACCATAGAAGTTATTTTTTTGGTAATACATGTCACCATATTTTAATACGTATAATTCTGATAACTTGACGAAAGCACCATAAACACGTTTGTCAAATTTAAAGGGTTGAGAGATGATTTTTTTTTAAAACCTGAAACACATTTTTTTTATTTGTATCCAGGAGTCCGTATATCAATTTTCAGACCTCTAGCATCAAAATTTGCGTAAGTCTCATACAAACTTTCATCCTCTAGTTTAAGGGGTTGGGAGGTAAATGTTTGAAGTTTTAGATTTTTTTGGTTGTCTGTGTACTAACACTGGCTTACATACCAAATTTCAGCTTTTTAGGACTTCCGGGAATACCCTAACAATTTTGATGATCATCAGTGAGTGGGTGACGAAATCGGGGTTTTTTGGATATCAATAAAGTCAAAGGAACAAGACCTATGCCATTGAAAATTTATATGTTTAATAAGTCCATTGACATCCTATCCTCAGAAATTTGTTTATCTGGTAAAATTCAAACCCAAGTTATAAAGGGTTCAAAAAAACGACGAAGCGCTTCCAGAAAAGGTAGGCAGTGCCCTTGCACTTCGCTGGGCTCGACTTCATCTTTCAGATTTGTACAAGTATTTATGAAGATCTAAGATTGTAATTTTTTGTAAATTTGAAAATTAAAGCAGCCTTTTAAGCCTTAGTTCATTGTGTTGAGAACTATCCTTATTTTTTTTAAATACATTACAAAACTTCCATACAAGTTGACATAAGACAACTTTCTGTAAAATTTCTTCAGATCAGAGATAGGTGCCAAGATGGCGGAATACTAAGGCTATGACATTCCGAAGGGCGGATATGCGAGATGAAACGGTACGGGTTTCGGTTTTGGCATTTTGGCTACGTACCTAACCCTAAAAACATGCCTGTTTTTAACTTATTTCAATTGCACTGCATTTAATCGACTTTTTACAACTAATTCTTTCTTCCATGATCAAATATTTTGAGTGGAATTTTTAAGCATATCGTTTTACTGAACCAATTTCATGTGAAATGTCTGCATTTGACTTGATCTATAAAATGTTGTAGTGATATATCACACGGCGTATAACGGTTGAGGCTATAATTTTTTCTTCATTTTATCTGAAACTAAAAAGCTTGTTAATTTTCTTTAAATCTCGTAATTTTTTTTTGTAAAAACTTGACAAAAGAAACGCAACAGTAAAACTTGAATCAGGAAATTTATATTTTCGACATTGTTTTTGACGAAAATTTTAAATTTAATTTTGTAAAATACTTTCTTGACAAGGGGTTAACTCCTGAAATAAATTTAGGTACTGACCGAATTTCGTGTAGGTAATTATTTTCAGCGTTTTTCATATAATTAATTTTAGCAGTTGATAAAACAGTACGTTAAGCAAAACATGTTTTTTTCATCACAGTTACTCGTGATGAAAAAAACATGTTTGACAGTGTCATTACGTGCAGGCAAAGCGGGTGATAAGACTTTAATTAATCCCCCTGTGGGAGTCTTTTTCTTAGTAAATTTTACTTTTCTCAAACAAAGCGAGCGTTCATAGAACCCACGAGCGGTAATAACGCGTCTATTCTATCAAGTTCGAATCGTTTTTTTTATAGGAAAGGTTTTTTAAACACGAACTGCGCGCAAATTACAAGTGAGCAATTACCAACAAGTTTTAACTTCAAACAAATCTTTTAAATTCATGAATTCTCTAGATATTGCGGATGCGACGTGTTCTCAACTTCTATTTCCGCCATTTTGATTGTGTTTTGGTGAGTTTATTTATTAATTCACCTTTTATTTTTATGTATTTACTTGCAAATGTGATGAAAAACATTGTGTGTAACACGGGCGGTACGGTAATGACAAACTCGTGTCATTAAAGCCTTCGTTAGTAATTTTCTCTTCTACCACCCTTAATGCACACTGTACTATTAATGTATAGATTAAAGTTACTACAAATAATACATCAACATTAAATAGAGTTTTAACTTTAATAAATTTAAACTGAATATGTAAAAAGAGATAAATCAAAATTATTTGAAGACAAAAAAAGTTATAAACAAATTTTAAATTTGACCTAAGTATTGCAAGCCAACTCGGTACAGTTTCTAAGTAAGATTAATGCTTACCAACGAAAATAATATAAAATATCAAAAGTATTTCTTACGTTATTTCTGTTGCAGAGATCACATTAGAGTGACTAGCGACTTGTGTTGAAAGCTGACAGTGCAGAAAAGGTTCTAAAGTAAGATTAATGTGGCAGATAGCTACATTTTCAGAATTTATTATTAGCTTTCACGTTAACTGAATAACTTACAAACAAACCTACTTTCAACGTTACCATTTTCTCTATTTATTTTCAAAGAATATTGGAGTTATCTTTATTCCTAATCTATTGAAATCAATGATTTTTCTCTATAGCGGTCTTTACAATTTACGCTTCTCTCTTTTCTTTGTATTTACCAAACGCAAAGACTAAATAAAGAGTATATATAATTTCTCTCTATACCATGCAGATTATCTTAGAATTATTCTTTCTTTATTTGCTACTGCCTATAGAAAAAATTCTGACCATGACAGAATAAAAACAAATGGTGTCTATGATATGAACTACGTAGGTATTAATCTATTTTAACCGACTTCAAAGAGGAGGAGGTTCTCAATCCGTCGGTCTCTTTTTAGGGTTCCGTAGCCACATGGCAAAAACGGAACCCTTATGGATTCGTCATGTCTGTCTGGGTGTTTGTCCGTCCGTATGTCACAGCCACTTTTTTCCGAAACTATAAGAACTATACTGTTGAAACTTAGTAAGTAGATGTATTCTGTGAACCACATTAAGATTTTCACACAAAAATAAAAAAAATAATTTAGGGTTTCCCCATACTTAGAACTGAAACTCAGAATTTTTTTTTCATCAAACCCATACTTCCCACGCGTAATTCAATCAATTGATAGGTCTTCAAAAATGATATTGAGGTTTCTAATGATGTACATTACTATGCAAAATTCTTGGAAGGTAGATGTGACTAGATTGTTAAATGGTCGGCAACTCACGGGTAATGCCCCCGGTGTTGCAAGTGACCATAGGCTGCAGCGACCGCTTCACATCAGGAGGACCGTAATCTTGTTTGCCACCTTAGCACCAAGGTGGCAGTTTTGAAGTTATAAATTTTATCTTTATCTTTATTATACATGGATTATATTGTATTTTTCTGAAAATAGAATATAATTATACAAAATAATAATACAATATGCCACGCACCATGCTATATGAGATGGCATATAGATGAAGTTATTATACCTTTCCGTGAAACAGTTAAAAATCTTGTTATTATTATAGACCGCATGTTATATTGAATTCTAAAACTAGCCGAAAAGTTTTTACACCGTGCTAACGTTTACTCTAATAATTAACCTCGCCATTAATTAAAACCATCGACCTTCCTACGTGTAATTTCAGATATTACGAAAAGCAGATTTTGATATTTCATTCCAATAACTTTTGGAACTCCCTACTAATGTAAGTAATTTCACGCCACAGTTTGCATGATAAGATCACATAAATTCGTAATGGTCTACCTGAAATTAGTAGGTTACTGTAGCTATTGTAATTTTATTCACTGTTATCATTAATTATTTGGGTCAAGTCCAAAATAGAAAATCAGCCGGTGATCACCCCGCCATTTATAGTCCAGTCAAGTTAGGGAACAAGTGTAAACTTTTTTCGGCGGTTTTAACAACGCAAATTAATCATGTTTAGTGCAGCCAGTGTCTAATGTTAAGTTCAGAATCGTACGAATAAATATACTTACATGTAAAAAGCAATATGACGCGAATTTGATGAACGTCTTATGTTTACGAAGGAGATTGTTCGAAAAAATCATGTAGGTACGGCAACAGACTTTTCTGGTGGTCGAAAAACAAAACTATATTGAAATGGTGCTAACTTATAACAACACTAGCGACCATACACCCAAGGTCAGAAGGTAAGAAAAGTTTGTTGTACTATATTTTTATTGCATTCGTACGGCTAATTTATGTACAAACTTATGCAGCTTAAAAGATCCATCTAACACATTTGTAACGATGTTAGTATGACAATACCGAAACCGATAACGAAGGAAGGCAATATAAAAATAAGTCCACTCTTGGATGTGGAAAGATATCGAGTCCAAGAAAATCAATGTAGCTCAAATCAGGTTGGTCAAGGTTTTCAACGCTGACCACGAAATAGCACGTATTCAAGTCTGCAGCAATCTACCTCAGCCCAGGCACTTATGATCGACTCGAATGTGGTGCCTGTTGATTTGGACGATCCTGTGGAGATAAAAAATACACAGTTGACAAGTACTAATACTAATATAGCCCATTTTGACTAGCTCACGGCGTGTTGTGCCGTGTTTGGAGCAGGTAAAACTTTTTACGAAAACGATTTTGGATAACAAATTCAGTCTTCTGCGACGTATGTCAAAGATAAGGCTTTTTATATTATATAATTCGTTTATTTTTCCAATTTGAATATTTAGCATAGCACAAAATCTATTTTAAGTTTAAGAACCGGAATTGACTAGCTTTCACATGATCTGAAGGGGTTTTTTTAAGATCATAGTGTCCTTTCACATATCGTCAAAACTAATTTTTCACTCCACCATTCTCGCCCATGCATTGGTTTGGTACCCTTCGTTGATTATCTTCAGAAGAAATAAGAATTAAATGTCTCGTCTGCTAAGGTACGTTGTTTTCTTGCTGTAATTCACCTCATCAATTAGTATCTCGATAATAGGTCTGGTCCACATTTCCAATATACTCTCACATGTTCTCACAAACACATTTGCCAAATAATTGTAATTATACTCTAGTATATGCGGCTTTTTTAAGTTTGCGGTGAAGGAAAACATCGAAAAGGAACCTGCATACATAAAAAAGACGTAGGTATGTGAAGTCCCCACTGGGCCTTCGTGGTAGACAGGATAGTTAGAACAGTGGGGACATTTGGAAACTGGACTATACTAGACTGGAACTGGATATGCGATAGCAATTCATACATTCTTAAAAAAAATTCTATATGTATAATTTTTTTATCGATGTTTGAAAATTTCTCATTATTTTTAACTACAAAAGGTATTCTTTTTGTGTGTGAAAGTGTTTTTAAGGACTGAAGCAGAATGATAATAAAAAAAGTGGGGATTTAAAATCGTTTTCGTATAATTTCAGACCAACAAAAACATAAAAGATATATGATAGTGAGTCAATTTTGATACCATAGCTGGAATATTATCTTTACTGGAGGAACTTATCCTGCATCACATCACCGACTAAATGTTTTTTATATATCTAATACCTTTAAACGAGCAATTCTTGTTTATATGTATATATATTTATAATCTAAATCTTGGAAACGGCTCCGACGATTTTCATGAAATTTAGTATGCAGGGGTTTTCGGGAGCGATAAATCGATTTAGCTAGGTTTCAGTTTTAGAAAACGTCGTTTTATCCGTGTTGTTAAACAATGATAAACTGAAAAATTTGACTCGTCCTGACTGACATCTATTGGCGAGTAGTAATACTATTATTTTTACCGACACAGCAACACTAAAGCTATTTGACAATAGATGGCGTTGTTAAAAAACGAGCAGAGCTCGGTCCTCTAGGTACTTCTTATATAATCGTAAAAAGCTACAAATCTTTAACCAGAGTTACCAAGTAGTCTTACTTATTTCGGAACTTAGCTCGTCGTTGCTCTTTTTCGTTCTGTTCTCGGTAGTTAGAATTTATAAAAATAAGATTCATTCATGCGCTTAAACTTAATATAACTTTTTCTCGAAATATCCAATAATTTCGAGGAAAATTCTATTAACGAAACTTTATATAAGTACACAAGTTTTTTCTCTAATAGTTGTTTGTTCAATAAGTGGGCAAAGTTGTTTTTTGTGAAGAGTGCCAACTTTAAATCCCGAGCTAGCGAAGTAGTCTAGAATTGAATTCTAATATAGACTTCTGAGCACAGCGAGTGATTGAAAGGCACGAAATCTAAAATAATTTGCTCTCATGTGAAATATACAACTTTTCACCTCTACCAGCGAAAAAATAGGTCTTAGGCAAGAAACACACTGAAGGCCAAATACAGCAAAAAGTTTATTATAATTTACAAATACTACCTTCTATAATACTCTGGGCCTATCAAAAAATAAACAATAGGTAGGTACTAACTATTCTTTTTAACATGAGCACCTTTTGGAAGTCGCCAATTATTGAACAAATTGTAGGCTTTAAGATATTTTTCACGAGACTTCTCAGGTAAAAAGCTTTAGAATTAGCATTGTCTTAGCTCTTATGGTATAAAAGAAATATCTTCGTAACTCAAGTCACTAATTTAAAAAAAAATACATTATTTACGTAAATAAACAATCTAAGTTTAAAATAACTAATTAGTTTCGCGCCATTTCGCTTTCTTTTTTTTTTGGTTCCATTTTTTCCATTACTTCTAAAATGGAAAAGGCAAAAGCACATTGCGCCATACAGCCAAGACTGAGGTTATTTTCTTGTTAAAATTTATCTTCTTTAAAAGGGTGATATTGGTTACTTCCTTATTAACTTAAATATCTTTTACTGTGTTTCTTATAAAATTGTGATTTTATACAATTGGGGACTTTTTAGGAGTTCTGATAAACTGCGCGGGATGTTCTGCGGTGATTTATAAAATAAAATAAGTTACTGGTTAAAATTATCCGTTGAAGTAAAAAGTGCGTACATTCGAAAAAAATGTGATCCAATGACTGTTTAGCAGAGTTGCAGTAGTTGCATGATGGGGAGGAGATCATGTGTATTCTATGCAGATGCTCATTAAAACGGCCATGTCCAATTCGCAACCGACATAAAACAGTATAAAATCTTCTACAGGTATATTTCCATTTGATAAACCACGGCTTACTTATCTTTCATTTTACATAAACCTGACGACCACTGAGAAAATTATACACCCAATCTTCGATTTTTGGAGGAATACCTATTGATAATAATTTTTTTAATAAAACATTGTTAAAAGCTAGAACGATGTCAAAAAATATGCAAGCAAGACTATTATTTTCATTTAAAGCTTTTTGTATGTCTATATGAAGACATCCAAGACTTTCGCGAGCTGAACGTCCACGTCTGAATCTGAACTGGTTGTTAGGAAGTAGATGATTACTTTCTACATAAAATTCTAATCGTTGTTTTAATAGCTGTTCAAATACTTGACCTATACAAGATGTTAATGCTATTGGACGATATGAGTCAGAGTCGTCTTTATCTTTGTTGGGTTTTAATGCTGGAACTAAGCAATCTACTTTCCAATCTTCTGGAATCGTGTTATTACCCCATAGCCGATTTAAAATTATAAGCAGTTTATTTACATTTTGCATGTTTAGTTTTTTAAGCATTTTATACGATATATTATCTAATCCACATGCAGTGTCTTTTCTAGATTTTATTGCTGACTCTAATTCTGATAAGCTGAATGGAGTGGTTAAGTAAGAGTTATTACTATTACAATTGGTATGAAAATGAGATTGAGAAGGATAGGGTCTAGATTCAACGTGATCTGGTGTATATTTTCTGAAGAAATTGTTTACCCACGGTGAAAAGGCATCATTCGATTGACTTTTAGGAACAAATGTCTTGTTAAACTTACGTATTGTATCCCAAATTTTAGACATAGATGAATTTCTATTTCAGTACAAAAGTCTTTCCAGTTTTCGGGCCTTTTCCTTTTTTAAAGTTAGTTTTTTGAAAGCTTGTAAATTTTTAAAATTAATGTAATTTTCAGTAGAGGGATTATTTTTAAAAGCAACATACGCATCTTCACAATTTTGTACAACTGTAGAACATTTTGCGTTCCACTATGGCACTGAGAGATGTCTAAGTGATTTTGTAGTTTTTGGTTTAGATGACACGGAACGTAACGCATTGTTAAGTACACTGTGGTTATCAGCTGCATCTGCATTGTTGGAGTTTGAGATATCCATTTCATTACTATTTTTATTCTGTTGACGTTTACGGTGAATCGATTTATCTACAGCTTTACCTACAGTGTACCTACAGTGGTTGGCTGGGCATCATTTAACATGACCAGCTCACAATCATCCAAAGAATCTAATAATTCTCTGCCACGAGCATCTGTGGAGTTGCAGCCCCAGATAGTATGGTGCGCATTGAAGTCACCAGCAACATATATTGGTTTAGGTAAACTGTTAATAAGATCTTTAAATTTTTTTATGTGAAATCTTGTTGTACTGTAATTTGGACAATAAATCGATACTATAGTTAGTAGTTGGTTATTCATTGTAATTTTAACAGCTATGGTTTGTAAAGAATCATCAAAAAATGCTTGTAATTTTTTATATTGCAATCTGTTACTAATGATGATGGCTACACCATTGTCATTGCCACAATCGTTACGTTCCACAAAATATCCTTTTATTTTCAACTTAAGGTTCGGTTTCAGCCATGTTTCAGATATAACAGCAATGTCTATACAATTATCATACAAAAAAAATTCTCAGAATATGTCGATAACACATCAAGCTTTGAGCATTCCATTGTATTTACTTGAATTTGAAAGATTTTTATTTTTGCTACTAAAAGTTTCATTAAGAGTTTCTAAAATATTTTTTGAAGAGATGACAGTACTTTGGCTCTTATGTAAAGTTATACGTTTAATGATTGTTTCTATCAGTACTTCCATTGAAGATGAATTAGAATTGAAATATAACATTAAGTTTACAGGTTCATTTTTTTTAATAGGTGTATTATTATTTTTTAAGTGTGGAAAATTGTTTTTATTATTGAAACTTGCAAAAGTTTGTGTTTGATACTTATTTCTGTTTTCTGATATCTTTTTCTGCTTGACTGGGCATTGTGCAGAAATACTAATATGATTACCATTACAATAGGTACAGACTGCTTTTTCTTTTGGTATATTACATTCTTTATAATTATGATTATTGTTGCAGATCGAACATTTTTCGGCATTCTTACAGTACTTAGAAATATGGCCATACGTCAGACAGCGGTAACACTGCTTCACGGGAGGTGCATACTGTGAAATGGTGTGCCGCCATCCATCCAAATCCACATAGTCGGGAAGTTGAGTAGCTACAAACGTGATTGCGATTGTCTGCGTTGGTTGAAGAGAAAAACTTTTATCTTCATTAATAGCCTTTTTAAAATTGTCGTATACTTATTATTTTCTTGTAACTTGAAAGCATAGTAAATATTTTCTTGTTTGAGTATTTTGTAGGTACATTTCTGATAACTCCTGTTTTTTCCGTTTTTGCCCGTTTTATTCCTCCCCATTTCTTTTTTTTTTAGGAGAAACCTCAGTAGTAGAAATTTATCAACTTCTTATACCCAGATATCAAGAAAACTTAATTTAAATTAAAAATTTGCCGCCGCACAATCCAAAATTTCCCGCCTTTTCTTCGCTTTCTTTTTTTTAGACGTGCGTTCAGAAATTTACTCTATGACACTTTTATCGGAAACAAAGCATATTTTTTATTAAATAAACGCTAGTAAGTATCAGTAGGTATTATTAATCAAAAATATTAAGTACGTCAACACTGAGAAAATGCAATGTAGTTATGTTTTTCATTAAAATAAATTAGTTTCAAAACCAATCATCGCGTTGTTTTTTTTTCAGTATCGCAAAATTCCAAAAGATAATATACGAACGTTGCATTATTTTGTCTCACGCTCGCAGCAAAAAACCTCCCTTTTCCCCTCTTTTTTTTAAACAGAAAAACCGGGAGGTTTTGGTGCTGGAAGGTAAAAATAATATTAAATTAATTTAAATTACGTAAATGGTGGTACGGAACCTACGGTGAGTTCGACTCGCAGTTGAGCGATTGTTAATAATATTCTTACAATTATATTATTCTTATAGGTACTATACAATATAGTGCATACTTTTATACACTAGTTTTTGGTATTGACGTGACAACGTCTTATAAATTGGTTTGCCGGGTGACACTTCAAGAAACTGCGTTACGCTCCGCTCACGTTATGCGCTCACAATGAGAGCGAGTGAGAGGCACGCGCCCGCCTAAGAGCGAGAGAGACAGACATAAAATCATTGTCACGTAAAACTTTCGCCCGTATACCGACTTTACAGGCAACCAGTTTTTTTACCTACCATACAATATAATACAATTATAAATTATAAGCAGGTATGATTTTTAAATCAGTTTGTATTGTTTATATTGTTAATAATAGTATTTCATAACTTCGACAATTCAAACGTGTTTGTAAAATCCTACTTTGAATAAAAAAAATGGACTTTGAGAGTTAGAATTCGGTTTCTGTTAAGATGAACCAGTGTATTTTATCATACAACAATTTTCTGGTGTATGTTCGAAATATTTTAGTTCTTTTGACTAAATTGGACATTCACCGGGGTGGTTAAGTTAATCTTAGTTAAAACAATTTATCCCGTTTGAGAGTTGTCAAGATTTTTTCGTGGATGATGATTATATTTTTTATGTAAGAAGTGATTATTAATTCCTTTTTTAAATAGTTACAGTATCTACTTAGTGGGTAATCTTTGAGTAAGTTGAGTTTTAATTCGAATAAGTTTCATAGCTATAATCAGTCATGCCCCTCAACAGAAATATTACGCGAACGGATCTGTCACTAGCCTTCTGAAACTAAACGTACATACGACAGTTTCTGACATTCAATCAATCTTCTTGGTGAGTGTCATCATTCTCCGGTGTATGACCGAAACAATTAACTTAAACTAAAAAACCATTTTTCACCAGCAAACTTGGTAATTGAAAATATACGCCGGTGAATCGAGGATACACTTCGCGGCGCCTTGCAGCGGGCTTCATACAAACGAATTCCTCATTTGTTTTTAACATTTACTGATCAATCACTGTGTAATTTCTTGGTCATAATCCCAAGCCGAATACTTAAGTCTGTGGTTTTTCCAAAATCTTGTTAAACGTTCTATTAACTAGGAATCTTTTCAAAACCATTCGTATGAAAAACTAGAATCCTGTATAACTTTTGAAATATAAAATTTGATAAAAAACTGGCATACTGCAGACCTAGATATTTATTACTAGAACATGTCTTCAAAATTTCGTGGTGTTTGATCAGCAAGTGTCAAAATAAGTGAAAAATTCGTTTGTATGAAGCCCGCTGCGAGGCGCCGCGAAGTGTATCCTCTTTGGCATTTCGGACATTCACAGTAACATTTACATGAGTCGCCGGCGCGTTTCAACCGCTGAAATTAATTTGATAGTTTTATTTCTTTATTGATTTTTTTTATTGTTATTTAGCAATGTTGGAAATTGATTATTACTATAAAAAAAACTAGATGTATATACCCTATTATTTTATTTCAAGTGAACACTGGTGGTGGTCGGACGTTTCTAATGGAAAGCATATTAAAAATATAAGTATTTGAGTTATTGCAAATGGGGTCTAACATCAGGGTGAAAAAATTTTTCAGAGTCAGGTAGTCAGACTACATCAATAAGGGGTCATGAAAGGGGTTTTTGAACATTATAAAAATGATTCTTTCTTGTACTTTAATAGTTTTTAGATAATAAAAAAACTTTTCCTATTAACTTAGACTTATCCTACCCGTAAAGTATATATAATGTTTGTTGTATACCTGTTTTTGTAATTTATAAATGATTTTCATTAATATATGTTTCAGACATTTCCATCCACAGTAAGGTATTTAGTAAGTACTATCTACAAAAGAATAATTTAGTTTACGAAGGTTGTGGAAAGCTAGCTTATTCCTTAATCTTTTTATATAACATAATGGTTTTTCTCTATTCTCTTAAAGTGGGTAAAAATTACAAATACATTTTCAAACCCAATTATTTATTGAAACAGTTTTTTAAAACGATAATATTGTCTTTAATAATTATTTATTATTCCAAAAATGAACTTTGTCTTGTCTTTTAAATACTTTTTGTATTAAAAAATTCTTCCTCAAGCAAAGCTCAAACAACTTTAGGCAACATATTATAAACTAGCTTATTCCCGCAACTTCGTCTGCGTAAACTTTTTTTTAAAAAACAGCTTTTGACTGTTAACAATAACATCGGAATTCTCATAAACATTTTTATCCTCTATTTTGCCGTCTAGAGAATAATCTTTCAAAATCGGTGAATCAAGTGAATCTTAATTTTTAACGTTTAAGCCAAGTTTAAGCCATTTCCATGCAAACTGCAAACCCATATTTTACCCCCTTAGGGGATTAATTTCCAAAAATTCCTTTCTTAGTGCACACTTACGTCATTTAAGGAACGTTTGTGCAAAATGTCATGCTTCTAGACACAGCGGTTTCAGTTGTACATTGATCGATTAGTCAGTCAGCCATTCAATTTCTTTTTTTATATAAATATAGCTGAACCAGCGAACGTTGCTTTTTTTTTTTAACTTAACAGGGTTGTACTAATACAGAAACCTTCCCCGGCGTGTGCATAACAACTTACCAAAATTTCATTACAATCGGTTTACCTCTATTGCGCGAGTCCGACTCGTACTTGACCCTTTTTTTTTCTCAGGAACCTTCCCCGGCGTTTACATAACAACTTACCAAAATATCCTTAAAATCGGTTTACCCTTATTACGCGAGTCCGACTCGCACTTGACTCTCTCTCACTCGCACTTGAGCCTTTTTTTCTTTCTCAGAAGCATTCCCCGGCGTGTGTATAATAACTTACCAAAATTTCGTTACAATCGGTTTACCCTTATTGCGTGAATCCGACTCGCACTTCACCCTTTCAGTAAAACCTTATCTTATCGGATGCCTACGTCATACAAAGAACACACCCTCCCAGTTTCAGGTTTTACGATCAGCGGTTTAGGCTGTGCGTTGATCCGTCAGTTATTCAGGACAAAGCATTTTATATGTGTAAGATAGGTAGAAAAAGAAAACTTTAAGTATTAGTGTACACAAAACATCAAACACCTGAAAAACGCATAACCTCTTTGAGTTTAGAAACCCCTTAAATGAGGTTCTGATATGGTACGGTGACATTAGAGACATTCCAATTTCTTTATTGATTAAAATCGGATTTAGTTTTCAAACCTGTGTTAAAATAAAATGTAATTTAAATCAAAAGCACTAAGGAGTATTGATATCAACTTCGAAGCGAATAACCGTCAAATGACTATCTACCCCTTTTTAGCCCCGTTAGGGGATGAATTTCAATAAAATACGAAACTCGTCTTCTATCAATTCTGTTAAAAAAGATTTATGCAAAATTTGAAGTAGATTGGACCAAGGAATCACGTTGTCTAATACAAACTTTGCCCCCCTTTATCACCCCCTTAGTGGTAGAATTCCGGAAAATCCTTTCTTATTGGATGCCTACGTCATACAAAGAACACACCCTCCAGGTTCCAGGTCTCTACGATCAGCGGTTTAGGCTGTGCGTTGATCCATCAGTCATTCAGGAGAAAGCCTTTTATATGTATAGATATAGTATAGTATCCATAATGCCCTTTATATCCACCTAGGTATGTATGTACATATAAAAATGTGTGTTTAAAACGTGCCTTATGTGAAATCAATACGTAGTCATTACGCCGTCGATAATAGATGTCAGTTAAAAGGTTTCTGAAAGCAAGAAATGGAATTGCTATAAAGCGATTGATGTGATTGGATGTAATAATGATCGGGAAAAAAAAGATATACCTAACTGTACTACGTCAGTACAAACAACCAATATAATAACAAAATCTGTGAAATACTAGTAATATAATCCATTTTCATTTCAGGTTCGAAAAAAAAACACAGAATAATTATTGGGTTTTTTAATTAAATTTTGAGCAGTTGACCTAAATATTCAAGAGAACTGTAGAAAACTATCATTCATAAGCTTTCATATCAAAAGCGACTAAATGAAACTATCTTTGTTTCTAAGATGTGGTTTTAACGTCAGGTAAAAGCGTGGATCAAAGGCTTTCAAACATCCTAAGTTTCTTTTAATGTATCTTCAAGAGTAAGCTTACACACAAAGCAACTCTAGATCAAAGAATGTTCATTCCTTATGACCTAAATTATTTATTTCTATTTTAGAATATCGTGTATAATTTTCTTTATTATAAATGTAAATAAATGTTATTTATAATAATTTTTTTAAATCACTAATGTGGCAAACAAGCTTGCAGCCCACTTGAAGTGAAGCGGTCACCCACACCGCAACACCGGAGGCATTACTTGCGAGTTGCCGGGTTTTTGAATATCTTATCACTTCCTTCTTGAAGAACCCCTTATTGTAGTCCCTAGAAAAAACTTGGCAGGGAGATCATTCTACAACTTAGCGTTTGCGGGAGGAAGTTTCTCTCAAACTGCATTGTACGTGACCATTTAGGTGTCAAAGTGTGACTAGTGTGAGGATGAATTCCGTGCCGATGCCAAGCGGTATAGTCATAGAAAGGAGACGTGGGCGTCTTAAATTTTTTTTTCAAAACACAGACCATTATACAAGCGTTAGAACACACACAGCGAAGCAAACTCTCTCGTTAGAGAACACGACTTAAGATAATACGATTCACGGTGTTTCCCACTTATTTTTGACACTTTCAAATCAAACACCATGAAATTTTGAAGACGTGCTCTACGATTAAATATCTACAGTGTGCCCGTTTTTTATTAAATTATAAAGTTTTGAAGCTATGCAGGATTCTTGTTTTTCATACAAATGATCTCAAATAAGATTAAAATTTAATAAAAACATTGTTTAATAAAAAATTTTGGAAAACCACAGTCATAGATATTCATCATGCCTACAAAGTTTTACAGAATTTGATCAGTAAATGTCCAAAACAAGTAGAAAATTTGTTTGTATGAAACACGCTGCAAGGCGCCGCGAATCGAATTCTCGTTCGATATGGCTTGGGAGTTTGGGATCGTCAACAATTTTCTCAACTCTTCGTTGAACCAAGTCAAAAGACCCAGCTGGTATCTGGGTGCATAATAAAAAAATAAAAAACACTTTATAAAAAAAAATATAATGAAAAGACTAAGGTATTATATACATATATGTATGTATATAGTGTTCTTACTCAGCCCACGCTGTCTATCGGTCTGTTTGTCCGTCCGTCTGCCCTTTATAGAGCTCTATTTTTTAATCATAACAGATCGATTGCTGAAATTGGTAGTTATTATGGCGGATTACCTAACCAATATTAAAAAATAAAGAAGGAAAAATTTTAGGTGATCCTATACAAGATACACGTGTTCGTTGTTTTTGCTCTACCCTCCTGAGAACTACAGTTTTTTTTCCGGAATTACATTAAAAACTATCTGGATCGATTTAATAGGTGACTAAGTAAAATCAATCTTAGTAAAAGCCAAAGTCAAAATTTATTTATTGAAGTTAGGATTATACAATCACTTTTGAATCGTCAAAGTTAGCTTATTTTTACTTCTATTATTTATATTATTTCTATTTTCAATTTTAGAAATGGCATTATTGAAATCATTAGGTATAACATGTCTGTCGTCTCTTAACTTTGAAAAATAAAGAGGTGTCATCAGCAAATAAGACAATGTCATGGTTTTATTGGTAGTTATTATGGGAGGTCGTTGAGACCAGGAGGCTACCGTAAAAATAATAATACATAAGAGCTTGGGTCTCACAAATGTAAGACGGGCTCACGGCATTCCAATTGTAACTTACCATATAAGCGCCATCTAGTGAAAATAGTCCAGTCATTAAGAGAAACAGATGCCATACATCATTTCTTTTACACGTCAAACCACAGTTCCATTTGAGGTTTAGGGTTAAAAATTTAAGTGTACGTACCTACGTACACAGTTTTCAAGAATTTGTGGCCCAGCATTTGCGAATACTGTGAAAAGTTTTATTCAAATCAGATTAATAATTCTTAAAAAAACATACGTAATCATGTAACCAATCTCGTGCGGTCAAGAAAAAACAGCCTTCTTACTTACTTAAAAACCTATCTTCTTCTTCTTTTGACGTCGAACGATGTTGACACTCAATTTAGGCACCAACTTTTATTTAGACAAATATGTTTCAAAGATCAATTAGCAAAAGAAAAATATCTGCGATAGAAATTCATTGAAACATTAGTCTTCAAAGATATTTGCATATCAAGTTGTTCAAACTAAATGAACTCTCTCGACGTGAAGTCACGGGTCACGAAGTTATAGGGGTCACAGTCCTTCGACAAATTAATTTATTCACGGACGAAAAATGGAAAAATAAACTTGTAAAACATGAATTATGTACTAGTTATTAAAAATTTTACGTATATATATTGGTGAGTAGGATTTCGGAAAGTACTAGTAGTTTATGAATGAAGTGTTACAAAAACAAACATATCAATATACTGAAGTAGCTATTTTAAATTAAAACGAACAGAAATGTTATTGCAATTAACAGAGACATTTTATCTATTAGGTGCCAGTAAGAGTAGGTAATAATTTATATTGTGCTGATGGGCAAATAATAAATAGAGCGTAGGCGTTGATAAACCCGGCGTACACGGGGCGTAAGCTTTACGCTCCAGGGGAAATTGTTTGACGTGCTCGCGATGGTAGAGAGACACAAAATAGATATTATGTTGGGGTGAGGTGGGAAAATAGCAGAATTCTATTGATAGTAAATAGATTTAAAAGAAATGATTGCATATAAAAATTATATTTTAAGTTAAAAGGTAAGTAGCTATAGCTATGTTAATTTGTGAGTCCATTAGTTTGATCGAACGCGGCAGCTTGGAGGTATTACGTGATAGAATTTTTAATAAAAGTGGCTATCAAAGAAATATATTATTAGTAAGGATGACAAGTATCCAAATTAGATAATCTCTCATAGCATAGGCATAGAAAACCATTACATGGAACCTAAAACCAATGGTGTGTCATAACCAGTCGTTTCTGAAATAACTGAATAATGTAATAATTTTAGGAAACAAAGTTTTAATATTGTAAACTAGAAATATTAAAAAAATGTTTACAGAAAAATTAAACATATCCATTCAAACTCATAACATAATTTAGAATCGAACTATTTAGGCAAATGAATAATTTGTTTTTGACTTAGTTTTGAAAATTAGTCTTTTTCATCTGGCACTTTTCTTACAGCCTCTAGTTAAGATGCAGTACGCATCTAAGAGCACCGCCAAAATATATTCTTTATTTCCTCTTTGTACAAAACATATTTCAATAATGCTACAAATCAGTTATTTCAAACTAGTTTAAACTATTTTTTTTACTTTATGCATTGTATCAAGAATATATAGACAGCGTTTCTGCTAAAAACCGCCACTTTTAGCAGAAACGCTGTATACAACTCCCAGATATATTCTAGAAACGATGTATGGTTATACCATTCTAAAAATAGCTTAAAACTAGTTCTAAATAATTGATTGTTTACAAAAAAACAGCACTACCAGACATTTAAATGTTTTATTGTACAATCGTAAACAAAAATACTTATTATACGAATTGTACCAGGCTTAATTTGTGTACTTTGGGTCTTCTGATGGTTCTTGGATTAGGCGGTTATAGATGATGAAAACTTATTTTCGTTACCTTAAAGTTCGCACGGTAGAGAATAGGCCTAAAGTTATTTTATTTTTATTTCCCCATTTTTTTAACTCTTATTATTATTTTTAATTATTATTTATCTGAATTGACAATTGTCAAACCAGGAAGGGCTATATTTCCGTAACTATTCATCTTTGATTAGCAGTGTCCTCACAGATATGATAGATCTCATCAATATCTTTATTTCTGATGACAGCTGTCAAACTAGAAAGGGCTATATCTCCGTAACTATTTATCTTAGACTAGCAGTTTTCTTACAGAAATGATAAGTCTCATCAATATCTTTATTTCTGATGACAGCTGTCAAATTGGAAAGGGCAATATCTCCGTAACTATTAATCTGAGACTAATAGCAGTTTTCTCACAGAAATGATACATCTCATCGAGATCTTTATTTCTGATGACAGCAGTCCAAACTGGAAAAGGCTATATCTTGTAAAATATTGATCCTAGACTAGTAGTTTCTCTACAGAAATGATAGATCTAACATTAACCTAACATCTAAGTAACAATGTCATTTTAAATATTGAATCAAGAAAATAAATCAGTATATAAAAGAAGGATTTGCAATTAAGATATAGACAAACGTTAGAGTTTCATCCAAGTTCAAATAGAAAAGCATTACTTTGTGCTTACAGGAACTATTCACATTCAATGTCCCCGTTACTCAGAATCTTTAAAACAACCGGAGTTGTAATAGCCTCAATTTTTTTAGAATTCCGTACCTCAAAAGGAAAAAAGAATCCTTTATAGGATCACTTTGTTGTCCGTCTGTCAATACTCTTTTTCTTAGCACAGTGCCGTAACTAGGCTTTGTTCGCCCGGTGCAAGCTTCTAACTCTGCACCCTCGAAAAATGGTTAATGCTAAGGAGGCAAACAAGCTTACCTTATGGTTATCGGTCACCTTAGACTATGGAACTTTGTTAACACCTGGGGTATCACTCGCGCGTTGTCGAACCTTCAAAATTATAATAACTTCTTTTTTGAAGAATCCCATAAGTCTTTAAACAAAACCTTGGCAGGGAGCTCATTCCACATCATAAAAAAATGTGTATAATAACTATTTCATTAGCAATGTAGGTCATAACCATCAACTCAGTCCACACAATTTTTCATTAAAACCTGAGTAAACGGACAATGCATGTCACAGTCAGCTCGGAACCAGATGATTTTTACTGATTTGAATAAGGGGAGAGTTAGGTTTATGGTGTGAGAGTGAATTACCTGCCACTGGCGGGTGGTGCGATGGTAGAAAGTAGCCGTGAGCATCATTTTGAACCATTCCTCAAAACACATAAAGTACTGCTTTTTTTACAAGTGGTAGAACACACAGAAGGAGGCGAAGTCTCATCTTAGACTTAAGGTTTCGATACGGCTTGTGAGTTTGGGACGGTTCACGATTATTTTGGCCCGTCGTTGAATTAAGTCACGGAGACCAAGCTGGTATCCGTATGCACCCGCCTAGAGATGGCAGCAGTACTCTGTATGAGGCCTGACTTACGACTTGTAAAGCAATAACCTTGGCCCCGTGGTAAAGTACTGCTTTTTTTCAAAAATCATTTTTTTCTACAGCCGCAAGCGACATTACAGATTTCTAGTACTAATGGTCTCTGAGCTCCGCGGACAGACAGACGGACGGACATGGTGAAAATATAAGGAATCCTTTTTGACTACGGAACCCTAAAAACTGGCACACTGCAGAACTAGTTATTTATTCCTAGAACACGTTTTCAAAATGTTTTAGTGTTAATTAGTAATTGTCAAAAATAAGTTCAGAATATGTTTTTAAGTAAAAAGCACGCTACGCGGCGTCGCAAAACTATAAGCATTTAAGCTAAGCTAAGTTATTAACACCATCAGTGCCTATTAACTTGAATTTAATTTTAAGAAGTCAATGGATATTACATATACATGTAACCTCAATGATTTTCCAATACCGAAAATACATTTTATCAATGTATTTATATAAATGAAAGTTAATTCTCTGTAAACCTTTTCATTTATTTTAGCCCTCGGTGGAATTACTTAAGAAAACGAACTAAAACTTATAAAATAAGAAATCGAAGACTAACAACCCAAGTGGTGCAGAAAGTTTTGATTGGTTAATAAAACTAACAATAAAATAATTTCTCTTTGGATACGGCTGACCCAATATTACCTATGCCTTGTGTATTCCCTCGTGGCTAAGTTGGCAGGGAGGCTGTTTACGGTGTTAAGGCGCCCTCAAGGGTTTAATTATTAATATAATATCTATAATATAATCTCAATTCAACTGCATTACCCAATACTGTAAAATGAAACAGCACAATATGGTTTTAAATACATTTGGTAGTACATTTTATTTGGTTTTGAGCAATCTAGGTAATGATCGAGTTCGTGTTAGTGGTAATGTCGAGCCTCTCGTGAGTCTTATGTTTACCACCCACCTCTTGAGGTAAGCGTTTCTTTTTCTTTCTCGCGCTTTGACCGCCACTCACTTCTACAGTCACCACAGACATCTACCGTATATGAGTGGAATTTTCGAAAAGCCGATTTTAGCATTCTTTATAGTGAAATATATAGCGAAATAACATCTGTGACGCGAATGACGTAAACATTGCTATTGAATTGTTTTACTATAAACTTTATTCATCCCAAAAAAAACTGCGGAAACTGAGTAACAACATGTGCTCATATCCACATTAGTTTACATCTGAGATAATACGAGATATACTGTATAAATATTATCTTAAAAATACAAAGCAGAAAAAAAGGTTTACCGGACTAAAGTTAAAAAAACAAATAGATACTGCCTATTCTCTATATTTAAGACAAACTGAACAGAAATTACTCAAAGACTCGACACTTTTTTGAAACTATATTAAAGAAAACCGTAAAAAAACGCAGAACTTGTAATGAATTCATGTATAACGATAAAATTGTTACAGGTCCCGAGGCGGCAAATGCCTTCCAGAAATATTTCCAATCTGTCGCGCAGATATTCCTGTGCTTCATACTGATAGTACTCAAAGGCAAGCTAATTCTAGTAAGAACTCGCTAAATGTTTACATTGACAGTATAACATTAAATGACATCCGATGTGCAGTTAAGTGACTGAAACCACATTCCTCAGCTGGTACCGATGGCATACATCCCTTTGTTCTAAAGGACTGTATTTCCGTATTTGAGAAACCTCTTCTTCATATATATAATCTCTCTTTAAAGCACTACACACAAAGTGAAGCTCTGATGAAATCCCATTCGATAATTTCATTGCTGAGTTTTCTAGAGAATATTGCGATTGACTCTCTTAGGTCGGAACGATGGTTTCCAAAGTGTGGTAGTAGTGATTTCCCTTGCTCAGAATCAGTACCGCTCAGGCCTGCTAAACCTGATAATTTTCTTGCAACTTTTTCTATGTGGAATTTAGAAATAGAGTAAAATATGCATATATGCTTTTGACGTACCTAACCTTCCTGACAATAAAAAATAATTATTATTAAGTATTTGTATTGGTTGTTTGGTTTCCGTATAACAAAGTTTGTTTCGTTTGGGACCAGATGCGTATCGTTTACTATCAACATTACCACTAGCTTTTGCCAGCGGCTTTGTCTGCGCTGAATTTGGTTATCGGCGTGGGATTACTGCGGTAACTCCTTGATTATAGTACGGAAGTTTGCCATAGCAAATAGCTTTGCTATAGCTATACTGCGTATACGTGTAATAAAGGTTATAGTTATTTCAGCAAATAACTTTAAAATCAGCCTATGTCTCTCTAACTATCTCAGTGACACATTTCAGCTGATGTTCCGTTGCGGCGTCAAGGAAGTACAAACAAACTTACTTTCGCATTCACAATATTAGGATGGAAATCCATATACTCATAAATAGGTATTAAAAAATGGAAAAGTAACTGTTTTTCTGTACCGATTAAGATGAAATTTGGCAAGTTTCCGTTAAAATCTTACACCGATAACCAAATTTAGGGCGGGTGGAACCGCGGGCAACAGCTTATATTCATATAAATGTAATAAATGTGAAAGTGACTCTGTTTCTTTTTCTGCCTGTTACCTTATCACGCTTAAACCGTTGTACTGATTAAGATGAAATTTGGCATGGAGATAGTTTGAGTCTTGGGGATGGACATAGGCTTCTTGAAAAAGTCAAGTGCGAGTCGCTTTTTTATAATTGAGGAGTTGCCGTTGAAATCCTACACCGATAATTGAATTTAGGGCGGGTGGATACGCGGGCACAAGCTAGTCGTATATAATAACTAACTAAATAACTATATATTTTGGCAAATTGTAATATTTTCTTGGAAAATACTTCTTTTTGGTTGATACATAAAGTAATTGGTTATCCTGATGATATTACAGAAAGTTCTGGATTAGTATGAAAGTGCTTTATCGGTCCCTTTAGTGATGATATTAATCAATTAAAGCAACGGACCGGAAACATAGTGAGTAAATAAAGGAGACCTTGGCCTGAAAACAGACTGTAGTTTAGTTAAGTTAACTTTAGACAGACACGATACTTGTTGAAACTTTGTCCATTTTACTTTGTAGGTACAATGTTTACTTGCGGGTTTAGGCGCGCATAAAATATTCCTTAGTATGACGGATGATTGTGCACGTTGCCACAATAAAAGCGTTTCCGTTCGGGACCTTTAGGTACGGAATCTCTAAAAAGGTTCAACACACCTGTTCACAATTGATTCAATAACGTGGACGAAGCGGGTAGATAACAATGTTTATATGGTAGATAACAAACAAATGAGAAATTCGCAAGGCGCCGCGAAGTGTATCCTCTTAAGGTTAACATATTTTTTATACAAATTGCTTTACACTAAATACTGTGACGACCCTACCTATAACAATACCCTACCCTATAGCTTAGTAAAAGGCATGTAGTATGATGTGATGCTTTATTTAATAGTCATATTAGTTACAGGAAAATATTACCAAACACAGCAGTTGAAATTGTGCACGCCATTGGTCTCGTGTGCGTTCGTCAATATCAACTTTTGGGGTCTCGCTCAGCCATTACATCGTCTTTCGTCTGCCTTAGTCTCTCCGTTCGCTTGTCCGTGCGTTAAATAGACCTGGAATTGATACGATATAGTGTATATGTTTGGAAAATGATGTAAACGAAGATGGATTTATCGAAGCATATTTTTTAAATGTCATAGCACCTTGTCATCGGTTCTTGTTGCCTTTAGTTAAAAGGTATTTCAAAGACCAAGAAGCACAAAAGTCATTTCCTCAAATCTTGGATATTATATCCCCGGAAATAATATGTCCGGAAAGTTACTCTACAGTCTGCAAAATTTGGTACTTAGAAGCAAATATAACGTTCTATCTAATCGGATTGCGTTACTAAAACAGGCTAGGATGGGATTAAACAATATTAGTACACCAAACATAATTACACAATTGCAATCATAAGTTAGAAGATTTATGATACTTAACTCGAATTAGACCGCGACCTTACTGTTTTACTTAAAAACCTTACTGTTTTACATTCGCGATCACTTGACCACATCCAACTTACACCGTAGCTTTAGACTGACTGTCCACATCTCCGGCTTCCGCGCATCCTTTGGTATCAAGCGAAATCTGTCTCAAAGTCAAATTTAATAACACTCGACCTTTTTGCGTTTGAAATAAGCTCCATTCTCTCAGTCCCTTAAACTTTGCAGCCTTAACTAGACGCATACTTACACACGTGCAAACCATTACCATTTTTCCGAAAACTTAGCTTTGGCAGACTGATTGAAAGATAATAAAAAATATTGTACCTGACCCTTTGCTTTCCTGGCTAAATAAACAAGTTTTAAGAATTTTAAATCTTGCAATCTATGAATAAATCGCTACATTACTTATATTGATATAGTTATATCCGTGTGGACGTGACAATACCTTTAACTATAAACATTTCGCTTATCAAAATACCTACGTTATTATCATATATCACTATTCACCCTAGTCGCAAATGTTATATTTATCCATTAAATGCCAGTGAATAATAGCCAGTTTTCATAAAATTATTTAATGTTCTTAATTCAATAAAAATCTGGTTAATTATTTATTAACTGGCATTAATAAATGTGTTTAATTCGACTATAATAGATAGCGATGTATGATAAATACGTATTTTGAGTGGCGAAATGTTTATACACCGTGTAAGGGACATCGTGACAAAAAGTTTTTAGTTTAAAAAAAATTACAAAAAAGATTAGGAAATGGTAAATTATAGTTTTTGTCATTTTTGTATCGTGTGAAAGCTCGCAATGTATTGCAAACGTTTCTACTTCACCACGTCATAGTAGGTAGGTTTAAAAACAACGTGCGCGCGGTCACAGAATGTAGGTATAGTTATGAATATTTATAGCGCAGCAAACTTTTCGCCATACTACTATAACTACTTTTGCCATATTGAAATGGTGTAACAACGACGTTAGCGAAGAAACACCCAAAGTCAGAAGGTCAGAAATGTTTGTTATACTGTAATATAGTGTAACGCAGTTTGTATGAAAATATATCGCGTCGTAGAATGCATAGCTACACTGAAGTAAAGAACATCTACGCCCTAGCATGATAGGCTACGCGCACGTTGATACGAATTCCGCTTGAATACCTACGCTTTTTTGCGCTTATTATATCCCACCCATTGTGTCAATCCGTCCGAATTCTTTCAAAACCTGAGAATTATAAAAAATGCATTTTGTGAAAAAGCATTTTTGTTAGTTACTTAGTTGTTAGTTAACTTGACTATGACGTCGAAACTGTCGTTATTGATTTATAATTAATATTTTTTTGTCTGTGAATCGAATGCCTACATCATGTAGTGGTTTGTGTTTCACCTAGTGTTTAAATAAATAATGAATATGCTTTATGTTTTACTTTGTCTTTAAAAACCAGATGACGGTAAAGCCAAAAGGAAGGGTTATTATTTTAACAGTTTAATGTTTGTTCGTAGTTACGTATATAATACGGTAGTGGCTCAACTACTGAGCCGATTTTGATAATTGAAGTTAAGTCAATCGATACATTATTATGGTCCAGGTGATATAATAAATGTCATAAATGTAATTACTTAAATACTCTGATATTAAAAAAAACATTCAAAAATATACTGTGTTTGTTATCAAATTAAAAAGGACATGCCAAATATATGAAAATTAAAAAGTTTTTTGATTTATTTTGTAAATGGCGTCACATTTACGTCGGAACTTTCTAAACAAATCTGATAAAATAAAAAACAAAGTACCTACTATATTCGTTTAAAGTATAAAAAAAACACTGTTCAACCGACTTCAAATCAAAAAAAGCAGGAGGTTCTCAATTCGACTGTATTTTTTTTTTTGTTTGTTACCTCAGAACTTTCGACTGCGTGAACCGATTTTGATGATTCTCTTTTTATTTGAAAGCTGGTGCTTTCCGTGTGGTTTCATTTCAATTTGGTTCAGGTCTGACTGGCATCCATGAGAAAACCATGTAAGTCTCAAATTTTTATGTGGATGATTGGATAACATTTTGTTATTAGATTTCGTTATGTACGTTATTTTAATAAGGATTAAAAAAATCAGCTAATTATTAAAATAATGATAAATTAAAAAAAAAATCTTGATTTTATAAAAGGAACCTAAGCTAACTTACCAAATTTTTGTAACAAAAAAATAGATTTAGCGCTCCAAATGTATTGAAGATACTTACAACTTTTATTAACAGAAAACTTATTATGTATCTACACAGCTTTATATGTGTGCTCTATTGACGTTTTATAGCTCACAATTATCGTTACCATCTTCGTTGCCCTGTCTGACGTCATTTATGGTGTTGTAAAGATGTTAACAGTCACTTACCCGACAAGGACCCCGAATTTATAGCGTAATTTAGCAGTAGTCGAGTGTAAAATTCCTTTATTTACATGCAAGGTCGTCCCACATCCATGGTAGCTAGCGTGTTAGAAATTTGTTTTTTTTTTACATACAAAGTGTCATCAGTGACACGTGGTTATTTCGACCATTATTTATTACTAGCTTTTGCCAGCGGCTCTACCCGCTCTAAATTCGGTTATTGGTGTAGGATTTCATCGGCAACTCCCCAATTTTTTTACCTAAAGTTCCTCTGACCTGACGTAAATGACGTAAAATTCGGAGTACGTGATCTGTATTAGTTTCCCACTAACTCTTATTGAAAACGATAGAGTATCAATATTTATTTAGTTATAATATTAAGATTGGCGAATTCTCATTTCAACGATCTCCTTGGAAACTTGTCCAGGATTTAGTTATTTGAGTATATTCCGGGAATCAGGGAGCAATCATTGCGAGAGAGGATTAACGAGGTAAATTGTTGTTCAACGACATTCTAGGAATTGAGTAAAATCGATAAATTGAACCAATTGAACAAATAAATGATCAGTATCGTTTTGAAGCTATAATATTCATAGGTATAACGTGCTGTTATCTAAGGGTAACAATATAATATTGAAATACATTAGTTTTTGATAATTTTTTTGGTAACATATACATATTCTCTACAGCCAAATGAACTCGTAGCAAGATAACTATCATCTTATGAAAATGATATGCGAAGTTCAGGGACGTCGATCGTGGTCAGTCATTGAAGGGGTGACCGCCTAGTGGTATTTTTTTCTTAGCTCCTAGGGTACATTATACTGTCGGTCTTAACTGTTGTCAAATGACGGCAGCCATTAAGCCAAATCAGAGGCCTTATGGGTGAATTGAAAACTGTGACCACTTTATACTATTTATTTATCGAATCTATCGAAGGCACTTCTGGGAGTCGTGCTTTCTGGTCGCTTGCTAAAGCTGCCGAGGGGAACTTCTGCCAGTCGTCGTTACCACCACTGCTGAAGACCGATGGTGACTTGGCCCATAGTTCAAAAGAGAAAGCCGATCTATTAGGCAGTCTGTTTGCCTCCAACTCGAACATGAACGACGAAGGCGCTGTACCACCGTGGTGCGGTAAGACCATGCCGGAAATCTCTATAACACAGCGAGAGGTCCGGCGGGCGTTGCTTTCCCTAGACGTTCATAAGTCGAGTGGGCCAGACGGTATACCAGCAGTGGTGCTTAAGCAGTGTGCTCCTGAGTTATCTCCTGTACTAACGTGCCTCTTCGCGCTTTGCTACAATACTAGGCCATTTCCGTCTTCATGGAAGACTGCGAATGT
This sequence comes from Apoda limacodes, assembly GCA_946406115.1. NCBI lineage: Eukaryota > Metazoa > Arthropoda > Insecta > Lepidoptera > Limacodidae > Apoda > Apoda limacodes. The sequence goes on from OX291557.1 coordinate 13,590,276, forward strand.
GCACCCGGTGCCCAAAAAGGGCGATAAATCAGATCCATCGAATTACAGGCCTATCGCTATTACCTCTCTCCTCCCCAAGGTGATGGAGCGTGTGATCAACATACAGCTTTTGAGATACCTAGAAAAATACTACCTGATCAGCGACCATCAATATGGCTTTCGCCACGGTCGCTCGACTGGTGACTTTCTAGTGTATTTCCAACACCGATTGGCACTAGCCATTGACAGTCAGGGGGATGCATTGGCATGTAGTCTAGACATAGCGAAGGCGTTCAATCTAGTCTGGCACCGGGGTCTTCTATCGAAGTTTCCATCTTACGAAGTGCCCGAGGGTTTGTGCAAATGGGTGGCTAGCATCCCAAACTCACTTGCGGTATCGAGCCCTTAAGTCTGAGGAGAGACTTTCCCTCCCTGTGTGTGTTCTACCGCTTGTACAATGGGTTGTGTTCTGAGGAATTGTTCGAAATGATGCCCACGGCTACATTCTACCATCGCACCGCTCGCCATCGGCAGGGAATTCATTCTCACACCTTAGAACCGAAATGGTCGCGTTCAGTGCGGTTTCAGAGAAACTTCCTCCCGCGAACGCTTAGGTTGTGGAATGAGCTCCCTGCCAAAGTTTTCTCTAAGGACTACAGTATGGGGTTCTTCAAAAAAGAAATTATTTGATTTCTGACAGGTCGGCAACGTGCGAGTGATGCCCCTGGTGTTGCGTCCATAGGCTACGGTGACCGCTTACCATCAGGCGGACCGTAGGCTTGTTTGCCACCTTAGTGGTATAAAAAAATCTCTGTCTCCACTTTTAGTAAACTGTTAGTAAGTTGTAAGGTCGTCTCGATTCTGGATTGTGCCCGGTACGGCGATAGGCTCACCGCATATGTGAAACGTGGATGTTACTGGAATACGTTTGTAAGTGTCCTGATGTTATTTTTTTATTTTTACGTTTTTTTTCCATACCTAAGAGTAGTACATATAATTTTTTTTTACATTAAAATGTTTAAATGACTTAAAAGATTAGTCATTACAAGTTGATTTGCTTTTTATTTACTCGATTTCGATTCAATTGTTATTATAAATCGGTAGAAGAGTTTTACTTTTAAATTGAAATCACATAGATAGTTTGTTTTAATGCATCGTAGGCAAAAGGTAATGAGTAAATTGCAATGATTAATAGGTATTTATAGAAAGTGTCATTGCAAAAGGGTCCCAAATCGTCATTCAAATTTGTCTTAATTTCACTTTTAATATTTTAATGTTGTAATGTAAAACTTATATGCAATTACAATTTTCATAATGTTGTTTTTTATTTTTAATAAATTTTATTAAATTTATTTTGGTAATATAAATGTAATTTATTTTGTTTGTTTTGTGATAAAATCACCTATGAACTTTATATTATTATCGTTTTAATATAAAATCGTTTTAATTGTAAAACGTAGATAAAAACTTTTGGTTTAAGTTTCGTTGCAATTCAATAACCTGTCATAGTAGAGGCGACAGGTGTAATCCACTGGAGACTTGTGCCTTATTATGATTTTGCTCTGAAATAAATTAATTCAGTTATTCATTCATTCATATTTTGAGTGTTTATGACACGGGCGAAATTATTTTACTGAAATCATTGTGCATTAAATACACGTAGTTATGATAATATTCTCGAAATATTTTTTACAAATAGATCTTACAAACGTAGTTTATTTTATTGTGTGTCTCACAATAATCATAGTAGAAGAAAGTAAATTGTTATATAGGTATATTTAATCAGTGACGTAGCGTGGGAGGCGGGTGCGCAGGGGGTGCATGGCCCCGGGCGGCATACGAAAGGGGGCGGCGGATCGGGAACAAAATGAAAATATTTCATTACATGTTAGAGAAAAAAAATTTCACCAGTTACTCTGTTTATTAAAGTTAACATTGTCAACCCCACATCCACACTTTCGTTGCCAAAAATAAACCTGTTTTGATGTTTACAATCAGTAGCTTACATCGAAGGTATATAGTAGCTAAAGTAATATTTTTAAGACTTGCATTGATGGACTGACTTAGTTATTCAGAGGCCAATGTAGATTTTTAGAGGAGAATAATGCTATTAAATAGAAGTCAGTTTAATTAGCAGACTTTATATATTTGATAAGTAAAAGCTTTGTCAAATGTTTATACCAGTCACTATGAATTTGATGAAATTGCAATTTGATTGTAACGCAAATATTTAAAACTGATTGTGTGTGTTCACTCTCCGAGTTCACTCGTCATTTCCCACTAAATTTATTGTATTACCTAATGTATCTTCAGTAGCATTTTTTAAAATCTGACTGTTTTTTAAGCTCGTACAGTTGAAATGCTTTTCAGAAATGCATTGTTTTGCCAATAATGCTGCATATAAGTCATTAAATTCACTGACAAATGTTTTTTTTTAATATATATATGTTGTAAATTAATGAGATTGTATCGTCGGTTAATAAAGATGTTATAAAAAAAATTTAAACAGTGCTGAAATTTAAGAAAAAGAACTTCTAAAACAAACAGCTCTGAGAAACACATCTCACAGTCGACAATATGCCTTGTTAATATTATTTTTAACACGGCTAATCCAATCTTTGATTTCGCCTTCTGATTCCCATTGGGTTCTATATTTTTATCCCACTGCACACAAAGAAGCGCGAGAAGCGAATGGATTAGGAAATTCCCATACCAAATACATTACCTAACTATGATTGTAGAGAAGCCATAAACATTGAGCGACTAGTGATGGCTAGAGTTCCGTTAAATTTATACGCAAAACAATTTCACGTTCTGTAAATGATTTAGATTGATTTAATATAACGTAAAATTTATTTTTTTTACAAGATGATGATATTGACGATTGTGTGATTATGCTTTGAAAAAACATATAAAAAGAGTATATTTTTAATCTAGTTTTTTCATCTAATTGTAACAGCTATAATTAATGATATTGACTAATATTAAATAACCTTTAAACCCCAATTTTTCAATTTATTTAAGTTCAATGAGCACTATGTATAATTTAAGACAGTATTGTACACTCAATTGGCGTATAAATTTATACTTTATTACTTGTGATTATTTTTATTGTCGTATATACCTAGCGTTAACTTAAAAAAACATTTAAACTTTAACTAACCAATAATCAAAACAGGGGGCGGCGTATTCATCCAGTCGGCCGGCGGCCCCGGGCGGCAAAAACTCACGTTACGCCACTGTATATAGACATATTATTATATCAGTTAAGTATTGTTGTCACTTTACACAACACAACATGACAACTAAAATAGTATAAAAATTACTGGAAAGAACGCCGCCAAGGCATATGTTATCGTGCTTTTCTCAGAAATTTGCAAATAAATAAAAAGGTTTCTTGCGTAATTAATTATAATTTAATATCTATTAATGAAAAAAAAAACAAACTACGCTAAAATATTAAAACTAAAGATCAAAAAAAAAAAATATTCAAAAATTGTTGGCCCGCATGGTAGGGTGACAAGAATAACAATCTAATTAAGACAGCCCAGCAAACCTGCAATGAAATGCAGAAGATTTGTTTAGTTGAGTTTTTTTTAATGTGGAACAAAAAACGTTTCGACGGTGCTGTATGGGAATCCATCGGTGGAGTGTTTTTTGAGTTCGGAACAAAAACCCCGATGATGAGTGTGTCTTTATTTAATATTGTGTTTGCTGTAAACGTTAATATTGTTCCCGGTGTTGCAAGCGTCTATAGGCTGCGGTGGCAGCTTAACATCAGGCTGCATACGTGTGCTCGTTTTTTTTTAAGGTGGCAAACAAGCTTACAGTCCGCCTGATGGCAAGCTGTCACCGTAGCCTATGAACGCTTGCAACGCCAGGGGTATCACTCGCGCGTTGCCGACTCTTCAGAAATCTAATAGCTTCTTTCTTGAAGAACCGCATATCCTTTGCCATTGGAGTAGTATAAAACTCTTTATGTATTATTTTTTTAAAGTAATTAAAATATTTTCGGGCATCTGGCAGTGTATACATACATACAGACAAACATGTTGGAGAAAAAATACTTTTATGTTACTAAGAGCTATACAAAAGCATTAAATAAATAAAGAATAAATTAAAGTCGCAGTGGGATAAAGAAACAGTCGATCACGTCGCATATCGTGTATATCAACAGGAAATAAGTCTGACCGAGCCTTCAGGAGCAGGCAGGCTGGGTGGTGTGAGAGGAACGCAGCCTTCAGTCGCCGCCCTGCCGCCCTACGTGCGAGTCGAACCCAACTGGCCCTCGCCCCGAAATACCCGTGTCACCTTCGCTCCTAAAACCAAGCCTACTTTATCTTTATAAATATTAAATTACCTTAAAAAGTTTTTTAGGCAAATTTTTGTTTAAAAATTGAGATTGACGGTTATTAAAAAAGTGCTACGTGACGGAGGATTTTAGGCTGCGTCTTAAAGGTGAGTTGTTTTTTTTTTAAGTTAATTTTGTCGATGTTATGGGACTGCTTTATTTTGAGAGTTAAGTTTTCTTGTGTTTTCAATCAAAATTTAGAATACATAATATCAAAGATTTAATAAATTGCTAATTTTTGTTATTTATCTTCAAAAATATCTGTAATAAAATACCTTAATATTTTCAAATGGGTTTTCGTTAATATTTGTGAAGCTACGTCTGTCATGTTGAGGTGAGTATACCTAGAAATCTCTTTTTTGTCGTATATAAATACTCGCAAATATTATGAAATAAGTTTAGTTTATGTATTTTTATTTGTATAAATGTAGCTAATTTTAAAAATAATTATGTACAGTCATGGTCCCCAGTTACGTGATAGGTTGACCTGATTAATTATTGCTCATTTATTTCGCACAGTTATATTCACGCACTTTCACGACTTTTTAGCAAGAATGTTTTCTTTTATATTTTATATATAAACATGCTTTATACACAAGCAAATAAAATAAATTTAAGTTTTTAGACGTCTTATAACTTGGATAATACTCATCCGCAGAAAAAGTGCGTACTGACAAGATTAATTAATAACCGATTTCCCCTAAAGTAGACATACTGACAGTACTTTCGAGCTACCTGTTTTCTATGTTCGTTGAAGTCGAATGCCAAATATTGGGAGAAAAGAGAAGTAAAAATGACTTGTAGATAAGTAATTTAATAGCGAAGAATACAAAGTTCTATTTTGTGACAGTATTTCTGATTTAGCATTTATGTTTTTTCACTTTTAAGTGGATTATTTAAGTCAGATTATTTGTTCTTTAACCAATGTTGTAGCAAGATTCCTTTTTGATGTTGATGGTATTGAACTCATACCGTAGGCCCTGGCTATTGTCACATTATGATAGCAGTCATTAAGACAAGTCAGAGGCATTGTAGGTGGCTTAAAAACTCTGACAGTCGAGTGGCCACTAACTCGACAAACGTCCCGCCGATTGGCATTTGCAAAGCACGGTTAACTATGGTCTAAGCCTCCTTTCCAGGGAGATTCATGTACTTCTTCAGAGGGGCGTCGTATAATAGCAATGCATATATGCAATGCATACATGCCTAGTAACAATACGTTTTAAAGAATGTATTGAAATTGTTTCGTAGCTTTTGGTATTTTTATGTTTACCTCGATAGTATTGCCCACATTTGATTTTATCCATACCTATAGGTTTCAGCTGAAGAACTAAATAACAAGGTCAATGTTATCCTATGGGGCTGTTGACGCGTTCCAATTTTTAAAAATTAGTCTCACTTGTATTAATTTCTTTCCTTGGAGCATCAGCCCAAGTCCTTTCTTGTTTATAAGCCATAGGTCGGGTAATCTTGTTATAATCTTTTTAGTCTGAAAATTTTAGAACACGACAATTGCCATGTTGACCACACCTAGCACAGCCACTTTCTTATTTGGAGTGGTTAACGCATATGTAAGTTATATCAATAAATTTGCAATATTCAAAATGGAGCAACTATTTTCGATACTCAGAGTGAGTATCCAAATTTTCAGTACATGTTAAAAACCTGGCATGAAATCAAAAAAAAACAAATCAACTATTAATCCTTGATTATCATATTTTTGAACAATATAAATAAATACATTTATAACTATCTAAAGCGTTTTTAAAAACCGGTCCAAATATTTCGATGACTACGTGGGTTTTTGGAGATTACAAAGGTGTTGTTACGGGTAAAATAGTTTTGACAAGGAAAACGCATTTTCAAAAAACTATAATAGTATTCGACATTTAATTATTTGCGTAACTTGGAATTCAATTTGACGACAGAGAGCGTGAACTACACGCGAGGCTTTGTCGCCCAGATATTATCGATATTATTGACATTACTAACGTTTTAGTTGGACTTTCGGTATTTTCTACCTAGACCCAAATACGTATCTGGAATAGAATAGAAAAAACGCTTATGGATGGGTTGATAATTCAACATTCCTAAAATATGAAAATATCAAAGACGTGAAAAACTAAAGAATAGGTATCTACTGAATAATTGTCATTGCGACTTTAAAGAAGTCTGGTACCTGAATATATTGTGATAGAAGTTGATTTGATTTCTCCATCGTTATTTACATGTCAATGACCCTATTAATTGGCGGATAACAGTGTCATTTTTCTATAATTTTTTTCGTCTTTATGGGTGTTATTTAGGAAAATGAAGCAAAAATTACTTACGTACAAATCCTAATAATAATAATCATGTAAGTTGTTACTTAAAAACCCGTAAACTGCTGAACTAATTTAGGTGCAATATAGCACACAGGTAAATAAAATTAGCACGCTAGTAGGATTTCCCAAAGGTTAAACCGCTGGTCACAGTGAGTAATAAATAAAGATTTTGAGTTATTTTACAAAAAAAATAAACATGCTTATATTGGAATGTGAAAACTTGGTAAAGGTCCTATTACCATTTTACCTTCTAAGTTATATGATGTTAACGTCAAACGAGTTCGGAGTTTTGATAGAGGAGAAGATTGTAACTTAGAACTTGAAACATTAACTTGGGGAAAATAATATAATTCAGTTAAGAGAATATATTGTGTTTATAGTAATGCAAACGTACTGATTTTTTTTTTTAAATTTGACACATATAAGCATAAGTCAGGTCAAATTTTTACATCTGTCAAATTGCATAGCAGTTTGTCGGCAGTAGTTCTCGTTATACTATACATAACTAATTTAAATTCAAAAATGTTCTCGTTGCAGATCCATTTTTAAATAAGACACGATAATTTTGGCTCTGAAAAAAATTTGGTGGGAAATTCGAACAATGGTATTTTTTCTTTTATTCATAAAAACTTTTTTCGCAAAACTGTCTGCGTGGCCTGGTTCTTCAGAAAGCAGATTTTAGATTTTGAAGGGTCGGCAACCCTGGTGTTGACGTCCAAAGGCTAAGGTGACCCCTTACCATCAGGCGGACCGTTAGCTTGTTTGCCACCTGAGTGATATAAAAAAATAATTTCAGCGTATTTTTCAGATAAAGACAGTTTTGTTAATTTATAAGTTAAATGAAAATTCGAAAAATGTTTTAGTGTAGCAGGTAAGTTTATTAAAAAAGAAAAATACATTTTATTTTTATTAGTCCCCATCCTACGAACTTAAGAACGTCCTCTCGTATGGGATATACCCATATATTGTTTTGTAAATTGACAGAGGTTAAATATTTTAGGGTGAAGCGTTGTCCAGACATAATGTCAAACAAATGTTAGCCTTTAAAAGGCAATAGAAATCGATAGACTGGCTGACATTCCTTAAAGCTCTTAATAGGACGAATTCTAAGAAACTTTTACTTCAAAACTTTCTTAATTAGCGTACAGTCTGTGTGTTTTGGTGATCGTCAAAAGTTTCTTTTCTGAAAATTAAATTTTATTGTTGAATTCTTGTTCTTTAGAAATAAATAAATTTCTTTTGGCGTTCAGTTGTCAGCCATTTAATATCATTAACATATAAAAGCAATTTAAAATTTTTAATGAACTATTATAAATTAATTTAAAAAATAATTTATATGAATTGCTGTTCCAAATTATTATACAGATACAATTATTATAGTGTCTTTGTAACCATTTTGCACTGATTTTCCCCGCTCCCCTCCAATTAACCCCCTTACTTACGCTTACAAGCTGGTACAATAATTATTAAATAATTGAACAAAATTCTTATTAAATATATCTTTTATTCATAAAACTAAGAGATTTGCGAATAACTGGAAAATAAAACTAAAAAAAATTTATTTATATTTTAATTATCAAATGTATACTAAAATTTAATTTATTAGTAAGATTTCAAAATACTGTGTAGCGATCCGTAATAAAAAGCTAATGTTATCTTGTATCTGTAACATAATTTGTAACAGCAATTTTTTAAATCCTTTTTTAAAAGAAAAATTTATAATAGTTAATAAAAAATTTAAAATTGCTTCTATATTTTAATGATATTAAATGGCTAAAAACTCGACGCCAAAAGAAATAAATATATTTCTAACGAACGAAAATCTTTGACGATTCAAACGTATCTGTCATAAATTAATTACTATGGCGTACGCGACAGTACTCATGCGCAAACATCCCCTGTACGTTTCACTCACCGCTAGACTTATGTGCCGCGGGTTATAACTACATTTGTACTTGAACATTTCTTCTCGCCGCGCCGCGATAGGGTCAGACTAACAAAAAGGGGGTGCGAGGGACATTTTGTATTTAAAAAAAAGTACCAATGTAGAATGTGTAACTTAATTTAAGGACAAAAAATGCTGAAACTCCTCAGAGTTTAAGGTTTTATTTTTAAACTTAAAGTTTTTTATGTCAGTTGTGTCACTATGTCTTTTATTTAAAAAACTAGGATCTACGATTGAAAGTATAGAAATTTATGAGTGTTTCTTTATCTGGCTACCTTTGTAATATTTTTTAAAGTCGCCATTAATTTCTCTATAAATGTAAAGCAAAAAGATGGAAAGATCGAGCATTGACAGCGTCGCTACATAAGTTTGAGACCATGATTTAGGAGCTATTCTCTCAAGATGTGGTCGTGGCCTTTAGGATTCTGCAGAACATCGGGAACAAATTTAACGCAGTGGAAACAGAGTTTTTAGAGCTCTTAGTTCAAACCAGTAGCGCCGAAGACTCTGCAGCGAGTGAACTCAGTAAAGCAGATGAGTATCGCAAGCAATACATTCGTGCTGAGATAATATTCAAAGATGCAAACCGAAATGTTTGTCCTACTTCTCCCGCTCCTTTTATAAGCGAAATGACTGTTAAGGATCTCAAGTGACTGTTTAGAGCTGACAGGATTAGGCTGCCAAAGATAGAGTTAATTAAATTCGATGGTGAACTCATTAATCGGCTCAAGTTTTGGAGTACTTTCAGGCAGATTTATGATGAGAAGCGACTTTCAAAGGAGGATAAATTTTTTTTTCACCGGTTTTAATCACTGGGGATACCAGGTGGCTGGAAAAACACCAACATCATAAATGCAAAATTCAAATTTAAATGATAAAGCATTCTCAAAAATTCAATAAACTATAGGTTACTAGTTACTAAACCTTTTCTAAGTCAAAATGGCGTTCTGGTGAAAAGAAATGGCGAAAGAAACTCTACAGCAGTCGCTCTTTTAATTTTAATTAATGAATATAAATAATAATTTATATACCTAATAAGGTAAATTAAGTTAACAAAAAATTATTTAATCCCATGCATTTTTATCATCAAGGTAGTTTTGAATTGTGTAATAACCTTTTTCGATAAGTTTCTGTTTTACAATTTTTTTTAACTTTCTTAAGTTTAATTTACATAATATGAGTACAGCCTTTTTCTCCAACCGCTTCAGTCTTGCGTGACAGATGGTGAGGCGAAATGCCTATTTTCAGCCTCTGCCGAAAGCCTTTGCAAAAAAAGTTACAGTATAAGTATAGTATAGTACGCGAGCGTTAATACAATATTTCTCACGGATGTTCACGGACGTCTTTGTTTGACGACCTCTTAAGTTTACGGCGCGCCTTTATCCTTACTGGGTACAACAATTACAGATTAGCAAGTACTCTTTTACAGCTTTCCATTTCAAGAAACACCAGGTTTTCTTCAGTAATGCTTGCAGTAATGTTTTATGAACGAGCATACTTTCGACGTCAGGCTTAATATTCATCTAACGTGTCATAAAAACCACTGTTGATATATGAAACTATTCCAAGTTAAATACATTATAATAAATAGCTAAGTTCAAATTTTATATATCTTTACTTGCGGAATTAGTTGTTCGTGGAATATTTGTTTTTAATCTTACTGAGCTCATGGCCTAATACAATTCGTTTATTGAAAACGATATGCCAAGTTGACCACCGTCGGACGCAGTCAGTCAATGGATAGGTTACCAGGGCACGTCAAAGAGTCGGTACTGGGTGTGTGTACATATATAACCAAAGTCCTTTAGGCAAGCCTAGCAACTTTGACAGTTGAATAGCCACTAGCTCGATAACGTCTGCCAATCAGCACTAGGTTACTGTGGCTATAATATCCTTTCTTTTAGGATCGGCCCGTTTTCCTGTAGTGAACACTTACGTTCTATGAGATAATTTGTTACTGCTATTTTTTTTTTTGCATTAAGTATACTATATATATTTCTGATTTCAATGGACGTCTTTTTTTATGTTTGCAGGTTTTCTCAACATGTATTGAATATAAGTATAAAGTATTTCTTTTCCTTCACCGAAAAGTCAGTGGTTTACATATTCTAGGTACTTGAGAAATTAAGGAAAAAACTAATTAGTGCACGGCGGGCTCGAACCTCCGCCACTCAGGACGCAAGGTGAATTTACAAACCCCTAAGCAACTACCAGCTTACTGTACTTATAACCTAATTAAAATTGGAAAAAACGTAAAAGTCACATAAGTCAGATTTACGATAGGCACTTTAGTTTGCGGTTATTAAAAGCCACCTTTAATTAGTTGTAAGTTGTTGGTTGTTACATTTCAAGCACCGAAATACTCCCCTAGAGTTTCCTTATTGCTTAGGTACACTCGGAGAAAACAAGTCCCCAAACAAGTTTTATTTACACAGGTGAGCTTCTACAGGAGTTGTTCAAACGTAAGTGGATAATTTCCAACAATAAAACATAGATAAACGTACATGTTTCCTCAACTATTGTTCGACTTCTCGCTAAACAAATGGTCGACCGCACTAGCCCAGTGCAAATCGGCAGACATTATCGAGGTAATGCCCACTCGATTATCAAAATTATAAGGCCTCTGACTTAGCTTAACGACTTCCATTATTTGACAAGAAGACAGCCAGCACAGACGGTGTAATGTTCCCTTCAAAGTACACATAACCTTAGAAATGTGCCACTCATCCAATGACTGACCACGCTCGACGTTGCTTAACTTCACATATCGTTTCTAATAGACGAATGTTACTAGACTACTAAGTCCTTTACGTAACAGGGTGTCCCATAAATTATGACTTGTATATCATCAAGCATAAAAACCTTACCCTAAACCTTTTTTTTAGGGTTCCGTACCCAAAGGGTAATTAGCGGAACCCTATTACTAAGACTTTGCTGTCCGTCCGTCTGGCCGTCCGTCTGTTACCAGGCTGTATCTCATGAACCGTGATAGACAGTTGAAATGTTCACAGAAGATGTATTTTTGTTGCTGTTATAACAACAAATACCAAAAAAGTAATAAAATAAATATTTAAGTGGGCTCCCATACAACAAACGTGATTTTTCTGCTCGTTTTTGCTCGATATTAATAACAGCAACAGGTAAACGCTTGAAATATTCACAGAATATTTAGTCATATATTCACTTTAACAATAAATAATTCAATTAAAATAAAACAAATATTTAAGGGGGGCTCCCATACAACAAACGTGACTTTTTTTGCCGTTTTTATAGATAAGTTACGCAACCCTTCGTGCGCGAGTCGGACTCGCACTTGGCCGATGTTAAAATATATCTTTAGGTGTATGAACCACAAAAATCCATTTGTTTTGAAGAGATTGTAGCAATAAGGGCGCGTTGACAAAAATAATGATTCTGAATCCCAAAACGAACGCGCCCTGAGTGACGTAATCCTGTAGTTTGAACCGCGTTACATGCATGTGGATACAAAATAAATATTGGAGACGTTAAATAAGATAGGCTGTGATTAGGGTATAATTAATAAATGTTGATTTTTAATAAAAAGCTCGTTTAGTATTTTTTTAATCCTAATTTCGTGACTTAGTGGAACTCGTTACTGACTAAGTAGAACTTCAATTTATGGAAAAGCTTATAATTGCTAAAGGTATACATTTTTATTTCCAGATATATTTAATAATAAAAATTAAAACACACTTTAGGTAACAATAAATACATTTTTAATTGCGGAATTCCATTACGTAACGTACAACGTCCTAGAAATCCTTACAACAACTTTTTACTATATCTATAGCAACCGGACGATTTTCAAATTAAATTAAAACTAATATAACCTGACGACGACGTAACTTGAAATGAAAACCCTATGAATACATTTCTATATTTGGATTCTCATATCTCTTTGTTCGGAATGTTTTTAAGTAATATAAAGGGTACAGACGAAACAAAGTACATCGCTATTTATCGTATAAACTGAAACATACCTCTTGAGGAAAATTCTGATTATATCTTAACGTTTTGCTTAAATAAAAATAACCTGTAATTCAGAATTTTGTATTAAATGCTTAAATAGGTTTTGATTTAATTGATATATCATAATTTTAAAGATACAGTAGCTTTTGCCAGCGGCTTGGCCTGCCCTAAACGAAGGTGAGTCAGCGCCAGTTCCCCGTTACGCGGGTGGAGGATTCTTACGGCCACTCCTCAATTGTAGAAAAAAAACCTAATCACACTTGACGTTCTCTCTCTCTGGGTTTCTATCCATCCCCCTCTCTCTCTTTCTCAAAAATAATAAATAATTATCTAATAAAAATTAATAAACTAATGGATTAACCTCACAATCTTGGTCCTCCATACAAACTTTGAACCTAAATTAGTAAATTTTGGAAAATCCTTTCTTAGCGCACGCCTACATCATAAAAGCTAAATGTGTGCTTAATTTCAGCTCGATCCGTCCAGTGGTTAGAGCTGTATGTAAGGAGTAATATCATGTTTATAAAAATACCATCGTAAATAATGAATTATTTTAAAACAAATTTAGTTAGCATTAAAAAGGATATAGTGAGCTAACTTTAAAAGATAGACATATGCTGTCCCGTACTTCTTTTTAGAACTTTAAAAGATGAAAAATTCTGTCATACATGATTTTTGCGAAACTTTAACCGTTTACGCAGCGCACGCAGCTAAAGCTCTCAATAAGAAAAAAAAACCCGATTTTGAAACATTCTTTATTAGTGCTCCGCTCCTATTGGTCTAAGCGTAATGATATATAGCCTATAGCCTTTCTCAATAAGTAGGCTATCTAATACTGAAAGAATTTTTCACATCGGACCAATCGTTCCTGAGATTAGCGCGTAAAAACAAAGAAACTCTTTAGCTTTATAATATTAGTATAGATTTTATTTAAATATACTTTTTATAACTAATATTTTTATGATTTAGGTACCCACCTGCTAGTAGCGTGCAAATTTTTAGAGATACAAGGTCTGTCTGAAGCATTTGTGATTAAAATTTTAAATTGGTTATATATTTTTACGATTGTTAGTTAAACATTTCGGCAGTAATTCCGGAACGTTAAAAAAAATAAACAAGAATTTATAATATTAATTGGTGTTAAGTAAAATTAGTGTGGCAGTAAAACATGAACAGTAATTAAAAACAAATTGGTAGATTATTTAATCCTACAGTGTCGGTACGAAAAAGCAGTGTAATAAATAAATAGGCAAAACATGTAGCTTAGTTTTTAAGTCGAAGTAATTGTTATTGTAAATTTTAACATATACTAAAAAAACTTTTAAAATAGGTCTTTATTGTAAAATATTTTTTTGTTTGTTTACTTATTTTATTAACTTACTTTCTTCATACTCTGTTTTGTGAGAAAAGTAATTCTAGTTACAGATGTATACATGTTTGGAGGTTCACATTAATATACTTGATATTCACATATGTATGTAGCAGAAACCGCACCCTGCAATATTAGTTTCGTCAGTTGTTTTACACAAACACAGAGTTCGTGTAACATCTGGGGTATTATGCTAAGCGATCGGTGTCATAAACTTACTTAATGCTCATCGAAAATTCACGGCAAAACATACTCGTATGTGCAGGGCCGGCTTTAAGGGAGTCGAACTAGGCGGCTGCCTGGGGCGTCGGGGCCTCGGGGGCGCCGCTCGAAAAGAGACTAAATTTAACATTAATTTCCATGAAAGTATCTCGTAGGAGTGAAACGGGGATTAAGTATGTATTAACTGATTTTATGATAAAACTTGGAATGATCTTAAAATCATTACTAAGAATGAAATTTGTATCCTATCGAAATTTTGGGTTAATTTATATATATATGACATCATTTACTTAGACAAACAGTTAGTAAAAATCCCAGGTCTTTACGGGCCTTACCCATGATAACATTTTTATTTTGCAGTAAATGTTTTTTCTAGTTACATTTACAGTTTTTTTGTCATAGATGTAACATAATATTATGGATGATGATATGTTATGCGATGAAATTTTGAGTCTTCAACACTATTTCATAGACGATCAAACATTACCTACGAAGCTTTAAATCAAAATAGCACAATCCCAAATTATATCCCAACACCTGGATAACGTTGCGTATTCTGTAAACAATAGCAGTGACTTTTGCTAGTGGCAAACGCAGTTTTTCTAAACTAAAATTGATAGAAAGGTACTTGCGGTCTACAATGTCTCAAACAAGTTAAAAGAGTTTAGCCTCACCCTCCATTGAAAATCAAGTTTCAGAAAGCCTAGATTTTGCACGCTTTATCAGATATTTTGCCGCCAAAAAAGCCCTCAAAATTATGTTTTAGTTGATTGTTTAATTTTTGTTTTTCTTGAAATATTTCGTGACTAACTAAATGATAGGCAATATAGGTAAATTACTTAGAGAATGAATGGGTTAAAAATATTAATAAACAGATGTTTGTTTTGTATTATATTAACTTTAGTAAAAACCTAAGTAAAAAGTTTTTTAATTATAATAATAAAAGGCGCCAAATGCATAACTCGCCCGGGGCGCATGGGCGCCGGGGTCAGCCTTGCGTATGTGCTCATTCGGGGATTTTACCCTAACTTTGAAACGTACCTTTTTGTTGATACTCCTCAATATTCCAGGCGAAAGTGTACAGTATGATTGTACGACAACCAAATATGTAACCGAAATTAGAAAATATATACTAACGGCACAAAAACATTACAATAATTTAGAAATGATTATAAATTATTGAATCAAATCTTACAGACTGCCCGAGGGTTTGTGCCGAGATGGGTGGCTAACTTTTTGTCCGGCAGACGCATACGAGCCTCAGTTGATGGTAGTTGCTTTGATGTCATGTCATGTCATGAGCATGGTCGTTAATGCTGGTGTCTCGCAAGGCTCTGTGCTGTCTTCTACGCTCTTTCTACTGTATATTAATGTATAAACTGTATGTTGTCCATCAACAACATACATTGCTATGCAGATGACAGTACTGGAGACGCTTATTACACGTGCCGTGCAAACATTCCTCGTTCCCTTGTGGAGGAAATGCGCGGAGAAGTTGTGTCTATAATCGAGACGTCTCTGTCTAAGGTCTTTGACTGGTAATGGGAAAAATCCCGTTGAGAAAACCCCATTCAGTAAGGTCGCACATTTCCAGAACACTACCCTCACTATCCCTAGGACCATTGGGATCCTTGGTGTTGACATCTCAAGCGATGTTCAGTTCTGAGATTATATGCAAGACAAAGTGAAGCTGGCGACCAAAAAACTTGGAATACTCAACACAGCGAAGAAGAACTTAATCTCCGGCCAAAGGTTGCTCCTTTCCAAGTCGCAAGTCGGGCTCCATATGGAGTACGGCTGCCATCTCTGTTTGGCTCACAAGCTGTATCGAACCCTTAAGTCTGAGGAGAGACTTTGCTCCCCTGTGTGTGTTCTACCGCTTGTTTGAGGAGGCTTGCTAAGGAATTATTCGAAATTATGCCTACACTACCATCGCACCGCTCGCCATCGGCAGGGAATTTATCATCACACCTTAAAAACTAAATAGTCACGTACTACTGTAACTTAGAGAAACTTCCTCCTGCGAAAGTTGTGGAAAAGTTCCCTGCCAAGGTTTTCTTTAAGGACTATAGTATGAGGTTCTTCAGGAAAAACTTGTTAGATTTTTAAAGGGTCGGCAAGACGCGAGTAATATCTCAGGTGTTACAAGCGTCCGTAGGTGACAGCTTAACATCAGGCGGACCAAAGCTTGTTAGTCAGCTTAGTAGTATTAAAAAAACATGCTGACCTTAACGTAGCAGAACTCAATAAGGTAAGCTCAATTAGGTCTACAAGATAACATAAATATTAGCTTATGCATTAAAATATATGACAATTAAACAAAAACATTCTTACTTGACTTGCCAACTCATTTATCAAACGGATGACTTTTTTAACAATTCGAATAAAAAAAAATCTTCTTGTGTTTCCAATCAGTAGATAACTACACAATGGCTTTATGCGTATAACGTAACATAGGTACGTAACGGTATCTAAGTCTCATTTTCACTACCTATCTAAAAATGGACACCATCCTTTTTTTGTTTGGAATCGTCGACAATTCTCACAGCCCGCTGTTGAACCGAGTAAAAAGGGCCAAGCTGGTATTCGGATGCACACGCCCAAAGATGGCAGCAGTACTCCATATGGGGCCGAACTTGCGACTTGTAAAGCAACACAATTGCCCCGACGTGAAGCACTGCTTCGCTCTGTTGAGTACACCAAGTGTTTTGGACGCCAGCTTCACCTTATCTTGTAAATGATCTCGGTACTGAACATCGCTGGAGATGTCGACACCAAGGATCCCAATGCTCTTGGAGATGGAGAGAGGAGTGTTCTGGAATTGTGGGACTACAGTGAATGGAGTATGTTTAATATTTGCGGTAGTATGCAAACATCAAATGTATTTTACTAAATGAAATATTTCTACGTTTTTTATTCCTTCTATTCTAGTCCGAGTAATCTATTGCAAACATGATGTCACCTTTAGCATCCAGTAGGCATCATATTTTATAGTCCATTGAAATGTTACAATTTAAGGACCGAATATTGCATTTGTTAGAGGACGCAATTTGTTTTTAGGAATATGTGTGGGGGGTCAATAGAAGCTTAACCTCAAGTTTGAGGGGTCGCCACCCTTGTCATCCGGCCGCCATCTTGGAAAAAAGGGTGAAAACACTTTTTTCGCCATATCTCGGAAACAATGCGTCTTACAAAAAATTCGTAACATAATTTGTAGCAAATTGTTTTGCCTACAAATATGTTTATATAACTTTTTGCCCTAAATTAAAAATTAAAGAAGTTATAAGCAAAAAAACAAATTTAATTTCAGTTCAGTTAATGGAAGAAAATGAATTCGAAGATGAACTTCCAACTATAACCCCAATTTTAACTCCTGTTAAGCTCATGTAATATTTCAATGGACTATTAGTGACAGGTAGTTTTGATGATGAGTGATTTTAGATGTCTAATGTATTAATATACTTATAGGTTTTCTTATTTATTATAAGCCAATTTTAGTATGGTTTTCTGCTACAAAATGTAAGCTACGGCGACTGAGTTACTTATATCGGCAAGCGTTTTAAAGTAAGTTGTAATTTTCAAACGAGTAAAACCGAGGTAACATCTTGTATATTATAAATTTATTAAGAATATTCTAGTCACTGTACAGTTTCCGAAGCTATTAACCATCTGAGCCCCAAAGGATTTAGCCCTTAGTAATTTACGGACGTTGCAAAGTCAGTTTGGATTGTTAGGGTCCAAATACTTTAAATCTATTTCTATATAGATAGTTATAGCACGACAACCATTGTTCATTTTCCTTTGAGATTAAGTATATTAGTTAGCTATTCTTTACACAAAACTATTTTTGCTACTTATATATTTTTTGTGGGCAAACAAGAGACGAATTTGAAAATAAGGGATCTTATTTTCTAATTTATTTTTTATTTTATCGACTTGTAACGGTAACGGTAGTATTTAACCCTAATAGTGCAATCCTGATTCTCTATCGAATGGTTTTTTTCTAATTGTATCTTACTGCGTTCTTGACAAAGTGTTGTCACTCGACCGCAATCCCAATTTCGATTCCGTTAAAGGCTGCACCCTACTTGAATGTGCAGTTTTCTGCTCGTTTTTAAAATCGATTCCACTGTCCTATTGCAAGTTTCAGACTGGGAAAAAATTACATGACTTTCCACATTCTTTAACTAGCAAATTACTGTATTTGTTTAAAGATATCTGTTAAAACGTCGCTTTCAAAAAATAACGGCCGAACCTCTCGTTTTTCTATTTTTAATTCATAACTCATCAACTAGTGGCGGAAACATAATTTATTTCATGAAATATTAGTAACTATAAAGCTAGAAAATTACTGTTTTAGAATTTTTATATCTTATGTGATATAACTGTAATTAATTATTTTCCACTTTTTACGCTATGCTTCACGCCTATCTATAATTTTTTTTTTACCACTGAAAAATGAGCTCTATTACCAAACAACATTGTCGACTTCAGCTTAACGCCCATAAGGCAAATGTATATGCACGTTGGGGGCCCTCTTAAATTTTAGTTCAATTGTACAATGAAGATCGAGTACCTATAAGCTTGCCGCGGAACTAAATTGGATTGGAATTGAAACTGATTTCAAAAGTTACTTTGAAGTATCTTACTATAAAAGTATTTTTTGTACATACATAACGCCATTACAGTTTTATGATAAAATATTTTTAATTTCGTAATTAATTTCATTTTCACATGAAAATTGAAGTTGCTAGTTACAAAATTATATTAAGACTACAGAAAATCTTCAACTTAAAAACATGAATAACATCACAATAGAGAAACTTCTACCAAATAGGTATACTTGAACAAACGATTAAAGTAGTCCCCGACTTCTTAGTTAAAATATATAAATACTTAAATAAAATAATAGCACAAATACTTTATTCAGCTTTTAAAAAGAGATACAGTCACTTCAAAAAAAAAAGAAAAACACTAAAAAACACGGTATTCATTTTCGAGTGGAGTTAGTTTAGTTTGTCTTTAGCGAGTGCATTTAGTAACAATCGAAAAATTACTTATTTCGTTAACTGTTTTTTCCTCTGTTTTAAATCTAATGTATCTTTAAGAGAACTTTTTTTATTTGTTCCAGATAAGTTCAAAGAAGGAGCTGTAGGGAAATGAAATCTGGCTTAAAAGTTGTGACGAATCAATTTTGATATTTCATGTGCTAATAAGTGATAACTAGATTGACTGTAATGTAAAATTCAACTCAAAGAAGTTAATGTGTTGTTTTATAAAAAGTGACGTAAAGTGAAGTGGGTATGAGTTTTCTATCTTCTTTGGGTCAATATGTGGCAGGGATGGCGGACAGCGTCGCAGGGTTGGCGCTGTCCCCTCGCCGTGGGCCTCCTGCTCGCCACCGCTCTGCCGAAGAAACCCAAGCTAAGCAAGTCCAACCATCCACAGCCACCATGAGAGGTAAATTTTTGATAAACTATCAACGAATTTAAAAATAATAAAACGTGATTAAACGTGTCCCTATTTGGCAAATAACGACGCATTAAATCCCATTTTATTATTTTTTACTTAGTAATGGACCGTGAAAAAGTTAAAAACTTGAACTATTAACGAAGTCTTATTGAGCAAGCAACTTACTACATACGAACTGTACTGCGTGCCTTTTTAGGGTTTCGTATTTAAAAGTTACCCTCATAGTTGCGCCATGAATTCTAAATATATTTGATTTGAATACTATAAAACTATACCAAATTTAACAAAAACATTCAAATTGAAGTATTGTATTTATTTTTCTTAGTTATGTGTCTTTTGTACATTCCTTGAAATAATATGTTTTTATTTTTATTGTTTATTTTAGTAGCACAAGAATATCACTAATAAATTACAATTAAGAGACATCCATTAAAGCCGCTTTCCCCGCCTTATCACACATTACACATACCTACCAACAATTTTCCTGATGTCCATAAATATTTTATTAATGCGAAAGTTTGTTTGTTATCCCTTAACAATGTAACATAGATTCCAATTACCTAACCTATATTTTGCCCAAGAATAGTTGAGGAGCCAGAGTAGGACATATAGGATACATTCATATCAGGATAAATGAAAGGGTTAACCCGGTGACCTGATTTCCGGGAGAACAATAACTGGAAGGATAGAGAACATAAAATACTTTTTATCCTGATTGAAGATTCCCTCGAGAACCGCGGAGCGCTATTCCCTTCATTTCGCAAAGGAGCAACTGCAGAGTGACTTGATGTTAGGCACAGCACAGCTTTAGGGACAGTAAAGGACATATAATTGATTTTGATCCCAATCGAGAGTTCCCATGGTTTTTTTTTCTGCGGGTAAGTGTGAGCTTAGCTGTAGGGACAGATAAAATGGAATACTTTTATCCTGGTTAATCAAGGGTGTTTCGCAAGAGTTCCGCGGCGAGTTTGAAACCCGCGCAGGCGAAGTCGCCGCCAAAAGCTGTTAGTTGATAAATCTAACGATCTAAATATTAAAGAATTTTCTCCGCGGTTCCACCCGCCCTAAATTAGCTTCTTGTTATTTCAACGGTAAATCCTCAATTATAAAAAAAAAACGACTCACACTTGATATTTTTAAGTACCCTTTGTCCTTCCCCAGGACTCAAACTTTGCCAAATTTGCCCGCGGTGCCCGCCGTTAATTCAGTTATCAATATTTCAACGTTAACTCCTGAATTATAAAAAAAAGAATCACATTTGACGTTTTCAAGACGAATTTCATCTTAAACGGTACGTACAGCGGTTTAGGTGTGAAAAGGTAGCAGACAAAGTTACTTTCGCTTTTATAATAATATTAGTATGGATTGAAACCAATTTTCATCAAAATCGCTACGTTAATTTGAGATCAAAATATGATGTCACAATATGTGCTAAATGTATATTCTGATAAACATATTTTGTGGAAAAATGAAGTGGTGGTGCTTCCACATTACATTATGTTACAAAATAAATATGATAACACCTGCAGCCATTTCACTGATAACAGTGTATCGACGTATCGACTAGTAAAGATAAACATTTGTTTATTTCTGGTCAATGTTGTACACTATGTGCCTATGTACATACAGTAGTTGCATATATACACTAATGCAGATACACATGCCTCTATGGACTATAACGGCCAGAATGAACGGTTTAACGTGCACTCCAAAACAGTGAGGAGAATCAGAGAATGTGCCACTTAGGTATAGGTGGTGAACCATTCACTTACGACCACGTTCAACGCTACTTAACTTCGCATATGAATCCTGATATAGACGAATACCTTTTGGCCCACGAGCTCCTCTCATACATTACGACCGAAAGTACTAAAATTTATAAGAAACTTATAAGCCAAGCTTCATTTAATAATCTGTTCAGTTATATAATAATTTCTATTCCATACTTTACGATCTGCCTAGACATATTATGAAATTGCCTGCGACATATGCACCCCACATTCGTTTAACAAGGCGCTGTGTCAAATTGACTATAATCATAACATTGTGTCCAAAAACCTTTACTTTGACATGTTGCGTGTTTTACTACTTAGCTTTTGCCCACGGTTCCACCCGCACTAAATTCAGTTATCGGCGCTCGACCATAAGCACGCGACTATTGCTTTGTAACTTTATAGCTTTATATAAGTCGGCTTCAAGGTGGTGTATTAAGGTGAAACATGCACCAGATTTTAAGTTTGACATCCAGCAACAGTAGAAAGCGTGTACAATTTTGTGGAGTAGATTTTGTATGCTGCGCGTACAAACATACAGATAGACAAACAAACAATACTTTTAAGTTTTTTTTTTTGGCTTCTATTCTATTGCTCTTGTAAAGTATTCTTATATTAATTTGTCTTAAGGCTAAGATATAGGCTAGATCGCGTAAATACGGATTTTTTTGTGTTAATTTTGCAGCACACCTATATCATCTAAACAAATAAAAATATGTATGTATTTATGTATATATATATATACACATGTATTTTATGCTAGAAAAATGAAAATAACCGTAGTTGCAACACTTGTGCAAATCTTCATAATCTCTATGACTCCATAATGCGAATCGCGGGTCTCAACCCGCCCACCCCTATTGACTTCCTGCGGTTCTTACCAGGTCGTCTGTCTTACCTGCGTCTTCCGATCGGTTCAACAAGCAATGTGGCCGGTGCATTGCAACTTCAGCTTGCTTCTTCGGCAAATTTCCTCTTTTCGGATTTTGTCGCGCAAAGAAACACCGAGCATGGCTCTTTCCATAGCTCGCTGAGCTACTCTGAGCTTATTTAAGTGGCCAACAGTTAGAGACCACGTTTCTGTACCATAAGTCATCACTGGCAGCGCCCACTGATTTGTTTTGGCTTTAGGCACTCGATGTATTTTGGACGAAAAGATGTTCTTAAACGAGTTGGATTCTTCGGTTAACCTCTTTCTCAAAGTTGGACCTACCTAACTAGAATACCTGCCCAAGGTATATTCGCCGACAACTTCGAGAGTAGCGTTCCCAACAACAACCGGTATAGGCGCGGCATGGATATTACCTTCGTTTTATCCATATTAATTTTAAGGCCACCCTGTTAGGAAACTCTGCTGAGGTCTCTGAGCATCGTACCTAGGCTTCCAGCGATTCTGTCATTACAACTATATCTTCGGCAAATCGAAGGTAAGTGATGGTCGCGCCATTTATGTTGACACCATATCCTTTCCACTCCAGAAGCTTAAACACATCTTCCAACGCAGTTTTTAACAGTTTCAGAGAAATAACGTCTCCCTGTCTCACACCTTTCTGCAGATGGGTTGGTTTAGTGTTCTGGTCACGTAGTGAGACGACATCGTGGCTCTGTTGTACAAACACTTTAGCACTTCGATGTGCTGATAGTCAATGTGGCACCGCTATCTTTTTTTAGATCGCGGCGGAGCGTATGTATGTGGTCCATGGTACTAAAACCTTTTCGAAAATAAGATTATTCGGGAGGCTGGAATTCGTCAAACCTGCGTTCGAGACGATTCGTAATGACCCTGGAATACAGCTTATAGATATGGCTCAGAAGCGAAATATATAGGTCTATAGTTCTTCAATAAGGTGAGGTCTCCTTTTTTGAAGAAAAGTATGACCGCGTTTTTGCTCCAACATTCTGGCGTAGTGCTTTTGAGTATAACAGAATTAAACAGCCTCTGAAGGACTTAAAGTATCAGTGTTCCATCGCGTAATTCCGTCATCGCCCACCGCCTTGTTTGTTGTTCTTAAGCTATTTCAAGTCCATTCTAATCTTATACAAGCTGACTTCCGGGATATCTTCGGTATAGTGTCGACTTAATTTGACTCTGGGTTCTTATGCCGTGATGTTGACAGGATCTCGAGTAAAAACTAAAACTACAAAACGGTAATAACGTTAAATTCCATACAAAAAATGAAAGTTTCAAGACATTGTATATCGATATATTCCATAACTTTGACAATTCAAAAGTGTTTGTAAAAACCCAATTTGAATAAAAAAAAATCGACTTTGATACAAATTACTTAAAAAGTATGAAGCAAATACATCTTATAGTAGAAGTTAATAGATCATTATCTTAAACAGATACAAAATTAAATGTTTCTGTCTACAGTTTCGGGCTTCTAGTGATATTATTCTGTATATAAATATATATCTATATATTTTAAAAATATTTATTTAAAATACTACATTTATCTAATATACATGTAAGTACATCTATATATTATATGTGTTTATGTATGTATTTATGTGTATGTAGCTATGTATGTGTTTATATAAATATCCCAAATTATCAGTATAAACATCATAGTATTAGAATTAGCATAGGTTTAATTTTAACTATTTGTTCTTTTTTGATTGTTTTTTACTTATCTGCTTGTTAGTTAAGCTTAGTTTTATTGCACCACTATTTAAAATTATATATTAAGCTTGTGGTTAGCTGGTAGAGAATGCCGTATGGCATTAAGCTCGCCACTGTACACTTTTGTTTGTGCAAAATGAATAAATAAATAGTAATGTATATGACATTGTGTAATGATTGTTAGTACATTTACATACACAACGTTAGTATTAAATTAGATTTCAATAGGCTCCATATCTCCTATGGACATACATCGGATAGTTACAATTTTCTTATATGTATAAATAACGTTGTTTAAACTTCTTTTCTTCCCGAATAAAGTAATTATTTACCTTCTTTCTCTTCTCAAATTTTAAAAACGTTTCGCCAATTGAAAGTAAGTGAGCTGTGGCATTGTATCGAAAAGGAGACGTTTTATACCCGGTCTGCACCTTGTACACATTTTAGAAAATCGAGGAAAAATCTAGAGGTTATTAAAAAAATACTAAAATTACGATAAACGCAGTATTTTTTTTGTTCAAAACAATATATTATTTTACCACATTGCTAAACAGGCAATAATTAGGTACGCCATTATAAGTCCATTCTGAAACCTAATACGAAGTATTAAAAAAATATAACCATATTTCAAAATGTTCGTAATAATTATAAAAAATATAGTCTAATTTTTATGCAAAAAAGATACCTTTACGTAATTATTAATAAAAAGAGCTTTTTGTTTAATTTTTTCATATTAATCGAAGATACATTATGTGGCTCCTGACCATCGACCATGCCGATTGTGATTTCTAAACGTAGGTACTATTAAACGTCAAACTATTTACATATTATAATTATCATTCTGTGTTTACCATAAGCTTCTTGGTTAACCGTAAACAAAGTGCTTTTTGGATTTATCAGTGACTTACGAACGACCCCTGCTTTGTTATTTGGACCTTTCTGCTTCGCGTATTATATTGGATTTGGCTGTGTTAATTGGATCTGATTTCTCTACTGCAATTGGGATTTCGTCGTTTAAAACACATCTTTATTTTCTATGGGATCAGGTATGTATGAGACACACAAACCGTTTCTTTTATGAATAAATAAATGTGATAGTACATATAGTAGACATACTTACAAATGTCTCTTGTACTTCATAATCATGTCATTTTAAGTCTGCATTGCAGGCGCACAAACCTCTATAATCTGCCGGAGACAGACAGAGGAATTGGCTTACACTCCCAACGCAGGCCAAACGGGTTGAGGAGAATTAAATACAGGTATTTCCTGAGTCGCCTTATTTGACATCCACGATGAGATTAGGTCACTCCAGGTAGGGGCAAATTCTTTCTACTATTCTAGAATCCACACGGCGACACGGCCTTTTGTACTTATGCTATTTTAAACAGCTCTGTTTGCTTACCTTAATAATTTTGTCTGAGCACATTCTAAGATTTGTATGCCCATGCTTGCAAATAGATATCTGTCATATGAATAATTGGTACGCTGCCCACTATTATTGGTCTAAAAAGTTGTATTTATCATTTTCAGACTAGCAAATATGGCGCATTGTTTGCTATGTTCCTCTGCAATTATTGAAGAAGCTCAATATAACATGACTGATAATATTGCCCCAGATATACTTCTGCACTAGAACTCAATCTCGGATTTGAGGTGATTAATAAAATATGTTATTGTAGTCCTACATCTTAGATGCGACAAGGACACTGAACATTATTTTCATTATTAGACCCACCTGTTGAGAAACTCTGCTGAAGTCTTCGATTCAGCGATTATATTGATGCCTTAAACATTAATTAAATTAAATATTCAAAAATTTATGTAAGCTGTTTTATTATTTCACAAGCCCGATATTCCTTCCTATCATACCTTACAGAACAGATCTGAGATAGTTCTGGCCACAGGCTAAGTAATAAACTTGTTTACCAGGAACAACAACGATACAAATAACATGACTCCGTAACAAATGTTTTGTCACAAAAATATCTGCTCCTAGCGGGATTTGAACCCGCGACCCTCGGCTCTGTAGTCAGGTGCACTAACCACTCAGCCAAGCCGGTTGTCAAATGAATGACATTGCTATGTAAAACGTCAATTATGTAATATGCATACATATAGTATTACTACGTACGTACTTAGTCTGTGGTAATATATAATTGGCTGTCGCCATTTTGTTTTAAAGTTAGGTGTTGCTAAATTTGTTTATATAATTGCCATTGTACAAGAAAACTACACCGAAATACGACAAATTGATAATTAAAAGTCACTTCAACTATACTGAGGTTTCTAAATCAGTAGTGTACAATTTCCAGACCGGGCCTCCATACATTTCTGAAACTCTCCTTTAATTTTAATATCAAATACATTTAGGTTGACATTGAAAACAACCTACGCGGTTGCAAGAGAAGTCTCTTTTAGGATCCCATCGTTTTCCCTACCTTAAGGTATGTATAGTAAGGCTAGTGATGAAGTTCAGAAGGAGGAGGCGGTTGTCTAATTCGTATGGAAGTTCTTATATTTTAGCAGTTTATAAATTTTTTTATAATATTCTTAAGGGTTTCCCCGGGTGTTACCGACGGAGGGTGCCTCAGCTCTTAGTGCTCGTCGCCGAACCCTGGACTGCTTAGCTCCTACGGCCCCGGTGCGCCGTGGTGGCTCGCTGCGTGTTGCTCGGAACCAGCAGCCTCCAGAGAAACCTACCATGGCTTTCTGCAAGAGACGACTCTCATGGCCTGAAGTCGACAATTCTGTTAATTCTGGGTAAGAGTCATATTTTTCCAACCTTTGTCAATGTCGGTATTTTAATTAAATTATTTAATTTAATTATTCACCTATATTGCCACACACAAAATGGCACACATAAAAAACAACTGATAAAAAATGACTTCACTAAATACTCCTAATAATTATTTTTTAACTAGTGTCTAACACACATACATTGAGATTGTAATATCGGAGCACAAATATCGAGTTTTGGGCAGAAAATGAACTCAAAATATTGGAATTCCTTTTAGCAGGATCTCCGACTGTGGGCCAGCCTAATGACGCATATACCCATACGGAAACAAATTTTTTACCAACAAGTTTTCATCAGACCCTGGTTATCGTGTAAGACCAGAGTTCTTGTCAACTCAAATCAAACAAGCCCAAACTCAATGGGGTTACGTCATTTTGTTACAGAGGTCCTATGGCCAGCTTCCGGCTCCATTATCAGACCAGCTCTATGACATTATTATGTTACATTGTCGTCCGATTTACGTATGTTTTCAAAATTTCAATTCAATTGAACACCAGGAAGTATAATATTTCACCTCACCAGCACGAAAAGGATCGTTTTGCTGTCGAAATTTTGCTCACTAGTGAGGCAAAGTAATTCACTGTTCGAACATTGACTTTTGGAATTAATCCGATTATGAAAAAAAAAAAACAATACAATGACTGGTCAGAAACAAATTTCATGACAAATACTTAACCTTGTTTATTTTAATTAAGAATATAACTACATAGCATTTTTTCGTTCTAAGTGAGTTTTTATGAATTATTTTTAGTTTATACAGCTAACTTAAAAAATATCATACGTTGTTTTGATAGCAATGGCAGAGGTTGTAGTAGGTACAATTCCGAACGCCACCTCAATTAAAGAAAAAAAAACAAAGTATATATTTTTCTCGCTGGTAGAGGTGAAAAGTTGTATGTTGGGCGCGTGGGCAAATTTTTTCGGTGTCGTGCATTTAAAGTCGACACTTCTACCAAAAAACGCTATTACTCACTTGTATAACAAATAACTATTTTTATATGCAACTCCTAGTGACTTATAAAGTCCTAGTACGTCAATCTTATAAACACACAAAATCTTTATTGAAGTAAGGGGCCGTCCATTTACCACAAGTGTGCACTTACACGGAATGTAAGGGTCGCAGGTTCAAGTCCTAGCTCGAGGTTAATCTTTTGACTGCATCTTTGATATGAAAGTATTTATTTATGATGATGATATAAATAACTATTTTTAAAATATATAATGAACTATTAAAAGCATAATCAGCTAGAATTTATATATAGAGCCTAGTGCTGTTTTAATAAATGAAAAGCGAGAAAAAAACCAGCGAAAAACTTACCAATAAGTAAAAGTTAATCAAAAATGACTTTCGAATATCGAAGTATACGGAGACTGCCTGACAGACAACTTATGAATATTGAATTAATGTGTGAATCCAAAGTGCACGCAAAATTGCACCACGCTCCGATAACGAGAAGGTAGAAATATACTTTTGAGGCAGACGTACTGACGAACAAACATACAGAAAGGGTTGATAATATTGAACGTGTCACGTGAACGCAAATTTTAAAACAGAAGAAAATGAACGCTGGGTCACAACGAAGCAAAAGCTTTTATTAAAGAGTTAAACCTGTATGATTACCTACTATAACTATTATTTTTGATCGAATCTAGATCGACATTTAGTTTGACCGCAGTCAGAATAAGGTCTTAGTCTTACGACTCAAAGCAATTGAGACATAGAACGAGAGAAGAGCAATCAAGTTGTCGACCGAGCAAACATTTACCTTTGGCCTTTGGCCTGTCAACGTACGAGGTTTAATTTGTTTTTTTGTTGATTGAAGTGCTCTATAACAATTTCAGTTTGACTCGTTTTCTCTGCAGCTGTACTAATCAAATAAATAACAATATACTATGTTATTTCTGCTACGCGTATAGTTTAATGTGTTGTAATAACCTAACCTTTCCTTTTCTTAACCTTTATACGTACGCTGAGAAAATAATGCACCAACAAAATGTCGAAAAAACTGTGTATTTTTTTTAAAAAATCCCGCAACTAAGTACTTACTTCGCCGCTTTATTAAAAC
Organism: Apoda limacodes; assembly: GCA_946406115.1. Classification (NCBI taxonomy): domain Eukaryota; kingdom Metazoa; phylum Arthropoda; class Insecta; order Lepidoptera; family Limacodidae; genus Apoda; species Apoda limacodes. The sequence goes on from OX291557.1 coordinate 13,619,189, forward strand.
TACATACATAGTACTGGGTTCATTTCTTTTTATTGTTAGATGCGCGTCTTTTTCGTATACTTATAGGAGTAATGGAACTAAACAACACTTTTTAAATACATTGTCAAATTGATGTTAAGTAATTAACGTTCCAAGTATTTCCCTGCCCTCTAAGTTAAGTCAAATCAGAGGACTTACAGGCGGCCTAAAATCTCTTATTATCGAGTGACCTCAACCTCGACAATGCCTGCAAACCCCTGCAGTATGGTGCCCCACATCCATTTCTCGTCTCTCGAAAAGGAGGCCTATGCCTCTGCAGTGGGAACGTAAAACGTGTTACAGCGGCTGAGAAAACAAGTATTGACTGAAGTATATATAACTGTATGATAATCTGTAACTTTTATGTTGTACTGTTTGCAGTAAAATATCATTTCTTTTTTTTATATATATACCTAATATCACAAGTGTGACCTACATAGTGCCTCATTCTTTGTTTGCATAAACTACTAGGTAACAGGCCCTTTCTAAGAATAATAAGGCTGAGGCCATATAGTCTACTATGCCTGCATAATGCGAATTGGCAGACGTAGTCAAGTTATTGGCTAATCGACTGTCGATTTTTAAGCCACGCATAAGGCCTAAGACTGCTATTATATGATAGCCACAAGTACCGTCGGCTTAACGTGCCCTCCGAAGCATGGAGTAGCTCAGAAAAATAATGCTACTAGGTTACCCATCCAAGTACCGATCATATCCGATATTGCTTAACTTTACTTACTATCGTAATTGATACACGAATGTTACTGGCTACTACTTCTGTTAAATTCAGTACCGCAGGTGTCAAAAACATACCTAGTACGCAAGTAGATAAACAATATAATAAAAAATTCTTATTTGTATTTTATATTATTTACGAAATAGTAGGTAATATGTTCTACCCGTAACCAATCTTTTGTATCCGTTATTACAATTAATTCTGATCTCAAAAGGGAGCGACCAAGTGTCACGGCAGCCTGAGACTGCTTCCATACGACAAATCCAATTTTCTGACAGGATTTATCCTTTATCCAGACGGAGCAGACATTTTCATTAAATTATTGTGGCTATTTAATTATTTTATTCTTTTGTTCAGATAAATAAAGTTAAAAAAGGACGATTCCAATAATTACATTTTAGACCGTCTTGCGACAGATTCATTGCGATCAAGCGCGAGCATAGGCTCGACAGCAGGGTATGGCTCTAGTAGACCATCATGTCTCTGAATAACCACGGGGCACATTCTCCTCATCGAAACATCCGGAGCGGAAGCATTAAAACCCCTAGCCAAATGTGTATTTTGACGATGTAGCGTTCGTATAAAAACGTTTTTACTTGACCATATGATGTTATATTATTTTTTATTAGTTTATATCAAAATTGCTTTTTAATTTTTTGGTAATTAGTACGTTTTTAGTTTTCCTTTCCCATTGGGTAAAAATGGGACCCTATTGATAGAATCAGGCGTTACTTTGCGGAAATTCATTATTATGATAAAATATTAGTACCTTGCAAATCCGCTAAAAACAATTCAGTAGCACTCACGTGCAGAAGACAGGGATAGGGGTGTAATAATTAATGAACAACTAAATGTTGCTAATTCTCCATTGTTACGTATGTTTTCAAATAATAACAACAACCGATCAGGTGATTAGGACGGTTGGGGGGAGTAGTAGGGGTTGTTTATATAAGGGCAACATCAGATGTTTTACGTCATTTGGTGAAGGTATAGCGCACGACCAACTTACGTCTCCTGAAGATGCCTCGTGTTGAGGCGAAACACGTGTCGAGTTTTTTTATCAATGTGGTGGTGGTGTTGTGATGAAGTTGGCATCGTCCACATAAGGAGGGAGGGAGCGAGGTGCACTCCTACATGTGGATGATATACTTCTGCACGTGAGTGCTACTGAATTGTTTTTAGCGGATTTGCAAGGTAATAATATTTTATCATAAATCACCGCAGCTGCTTTGCTGTCCTTATACTGTGGGAGGCCGGAGTCTACTGAACTCCAAATCCTCGGCCTGTCCGGAGTCTCCTTGACTCCAAAACTTAGGCCTGTGCAGTAGTGGTGCTATCTGAAACATCGCTACACGCCAAGGCTACGGGGCGACCTGCTCTACGCCGAAGCTACTGGCGAGCTACGTCCACGTGCGGCCTTACCTTGTGCCTGCCACGGGCGGCAGGGACCCTATTACTAAGACTCCGCTGTTGTAAGACAGTTAAAATTTTCACAGATAATGTATTTCTGTTGCCGCTATAACAACAAATACTAAAAAACAGAATAAAATAAATATTTAAGGGGGCTCCCATACAACAAACGTAATTTTTTTTTACACCGTTTTTATAGATAATGGATTCGTGCGCGAGTCCGACTCGCACTAGGCCGATTTTTATAATAGCTATCGCCGCTTTTTGTACCATAGATAAGGTCTTTATGAGATAAATCAAGGTTTTAACCTTACCGTCTCAGTATACGTTGGTATATTTGATAATTAAATTTTTTTTAACAAAAATATCGATTGTTTTAAAAAGAATAGCGAAATTCATATTCGTAATACTCGAAATAGGCACAAACTTGCTCTGGTCTACACAAGGCTTAAGAAAATATATGAATTATTTAACGGGCAATCGATCCGTTATTACAATAAAATCCCTGCAGAAGAAGTATGTAAATTGTACTTAAAGAGTTTTTTTGTAAAATAGAATCTTGTTAAAAATGCTTATTACAAAATTAAAGACTACCTTGATGATAAGAATGCGTGGAATTAAATATTTTTTTGTTAACATAATTTACTTGATTGTTTATATTGATTAATTAAAAATTAAAAGAGCGACAGCTGGAGAGTTTCTTTCGCCGTTTCTTCTTAACACAACGCCATTTTGACTTTGAAACGATAGTTACAATGCTTCCGACGCATTTGGACCAAAACGCAAAAGGTCAAATGTACAATGTAGCTTATAGTTTATTGACTTAAGAGAGTGATATGATATCCTTTTTGTGAGAAATAATATTTATTTGTTCCACTAGTGAGCAAAGTTGTTTTTTTGTGAAGAGTGCCAACTTAAAATCCCGAACTAGCAAAGTAGTCTAGAATTGAATCACGAGTATAGAGCGTTTTGGCAGAAATTAACATTGTTTACATTATACCAACGATTAAAAAGTGTTCTTGGAAGCCTATTTGAATAAATATTGTTTGATTTGATTTGATTTGATTGCGCTAAGTGTTTTTTCTTTTTGAAGTCAAATGCCAAAAACATTCGATTTCAAGAAGAAAAAAACAATTAGCTTAATATTTCATGTGCGTAATAGGTTCGTATTTTACCTTTCCTTTTTTTTTAAGTTTATGAAAGATTACTAACTTATTAGTATACTATTGTATTCTTAGTACTTTTGTATAGGCAATCTACTTCTATGTAACAGTGATATAGGTAAAGACCTTCCTAGTGGTAGTTAAGTTTACATGTTAAACACCTTGTAATAAGTGTGAGAACGATGATTAATGGCAACTCCACGAACGCCAGTTCTAAGTTATTAATTTAAGTTCTATTATTAAAAAGTAAAAAAACCAGTCAAGTGCGAGTTGGACTCGCGTACCTACTAAGGGTTTTACACAATATTAAATCAATTTGCTCTCCTGAAATTTTTAGCGCTAGGAATAAATTTTATTCATGAAACAACAGTTGGCCTATTTATTGTTTTGCATAAAATTATTTTTACAAAAAACATATTTTTTTTTATATTTAGGCCTCTCCATTTTTAATATTATTATATAATTATATTTCGATTTTTTTTATTGATTGCCCAATAATCTGTCAAAGTAACACATAAACTATAAAAAAATCAGCTTAATAACTGTGACGGTTCAAATGATACTTACCACTCTTTGAAGGTTGAACAAGCAGACAGATTTGTAGGTTTAGCATTAGGAGCCTTAAAAACATATAAGTATGACTTTAACTATGTTTTTTAAAATAACAAATTCCTTGAAGATTTTCAAAATCTTTTAATATTTTTTTCCGTTAGTTCCGTAGTGTACTTTTTTACTTATAGTTTTTTTTTTTATTTTAGCTTTCGCAACACTGTTTATATTAAAATAAATTTTCTTTGATATGATTTTAAACTTCATTGCTCGTCTCAAATACATTCAGTGCCTAATAGTTATTGGTGATTACGTTGAAATAACAGTAAGGTATAGTAGTTGTATCACAACGTCCAGCCCATTGTAAATACTGAGTGATACCTAATAATAACACGGCCGGTTACCAAACCCTGATAAGAATCTCGTTTATAGTTGGAATACATAACATGTCCTAGCGTCACTGCATGCTGTAGATAGTGTCATAATGTCACGTATCATAAAGTGACGGTTCACTTGAAACCTTTTATTTTCGTATCGTATCGTCCATTATTCGCTCACAGGCTTTGTATCGTCGGGCTTGTTAAATGTGAGACGATAAGCAACATTTGTGTTTTAGCAGGAATTTAGTAACTACCTAACTAGCCCCGCTAAAAGATATTCTTGATATCCTTTTTGTACAAAACATATTTAAAAAATGTTCCAAACCATATACCTATTTAGAACTAGTTATAAGCTTTTTTTTCTTGACGTATGCAGGTTTCCTCACGATATTTTCCTTCACCGAAAAGCTAGTGGTGTGAATAAATAAATTAGTGTACTTGAGATATTAAGAAAATACTCTTTGGTACACGCCGACTCCGGGGTTTGAACCTCCGCCACTTGGGACGTGAAGTGAAATTTTAACAACCTTGGCCACCACCAACTACGAAAAAAAAAACTTGTAGTGGACGTCAGGAACCCTCTTAGTAAAATAATTGTAATTTTTAGATTGGTCCAGTAGTTGCAGAGATTACCGCCTGCATACAAACAAATAAACAAATTTTATCTCTTTACAATAATATTAATATTTTCTGTAACATTTGTGATGTGATTTTAATACATTGATCTTTTTTAACCGAAAAATGAACTCTTGAGAGCAACTTAGTTGATTTCGACTTAACTCAATGGGGGCCCTCTTAATGTATGTTAGCGAAAAGATTTCCGTCCCATTTTTGCCTCTTACTAGATGCAAAAAATTACAGCTACCTATAATTTTTGTTCGTCGACTCATTCTGAATATTGCATTCCACCATCCACTCTGCAGTAGTATTAATTATCGCACATTACGGAGATATGTAATAATAAAAAACAGAAGATGTATAAGATTTTGTACCACTTTCCAATGACCTCAGAGAGTGCCGGTGCAGCAGCGGTGTCCGCTGAAGGCCGCAAACAATTCATATTTCTGCAGGTCGGGGACCAGAAGCGCAGCATCTTGTCAAAGCGTCAGTTTGCTGCCCAATCCAACATTGAATTTACTCTCCTCTTCTCATTAGACAGCCAAGGATTTAGCTAGTACGACATTATAAAAGAACACTTATAAATTGTACCTCAATCAAAAATAGTCAGTTTAGTACAAAGTCGAGAAAAATGGATATCTCGTAGCTAAATATATGCGGTCCGTACCAACAAAACTCCAGCCTCCGCAGGCATTTTAAAAAAAAAAATATATTGCAAATAATATGTGGCATTTTACGTTTCAAAGTTTTAATAAAGAGGAACGTAGCACCGTCATTAAAAATATACTAAATACCTAGAAAGAAAAAATAAAGAATACACCATTTTTTAACTTGCATATCAATAACAAAACAACAAGTAAAAAACAATCGATTTTTGAAAATACACGCGTCATTTACTTGGATAATTAGGTCAGTAATCACGCTAACGATGGGCTATAATGCGTTCACCGATATCGACAAAATTAAATGTAACAAACTGGAAAAAAAAATGGTTCGGTATTTGAGAATTTATTAATGAAGATTATTATCACAACCTTAGAATGTCGAGTTGACAACTAGAATGCGCGTATAATTTTGCACGTATTAAAATGCGGGGCGATAATTCTTTCGTATATAGTTTTCTCATTCACAATGGTGACTCCGCCACGCAGTAACTTACATAGCCACGCTAGACGAAGAGACCGGTATTAGCTTGTCTTAATTATCAAAATGATACAATTTGAAAACATTTTCTCACATAACTCTAGTTTTCTTGTACCAATCCTTACTAAATTAAAAATGGGACCAATCTGTGGGTTATTCCTTCGCTACACGTGAAAATTTCCCGAATCGGTTAATAAATGACGGAGTTCTGATAAAACAAACAGTTTTTTAGCAATTAAAAACAAACCGCTGGACCAATTTTGCTCAAACTTTTTTCAGATTTAGGTCATGACGTGGCGTATCTGTCGCAGCCATCTGATTAATTAGCCATTTAATAGGACGCCTAGGCAGATCGTCAAGTATGGAAAAGAAAGGAACAGAAATCGCACTGTGTGAGTCATGTATGTTGGGTTAGGTTCAGTTTCTCTTGGGTCAACGTAGATACGAAGCGAGCGGAGCGTTTCAGCCAAGTTCCATATAAACAAATGTTCAGTTATATGATCATTTCTTTTCCATAAGTACTTAACTATCTGCCTAGGCGCCCAATTAACTGGCTAATTTAATCAGATGGCGGCAACATATCGATTGATCACGAGATAAATTTTATTGGTCCATTGATTTTTGAGATATCGAGGAGCAAAAAAAAGCTAACCTACATACATACACACACAGAAGCACACAGACATTACTCTAAAAATGATGGCAAACGATTATCTAGATCTCGAAACGTAAAGAAATCGCAAATTTAGCGATTGTGATTTTCGGACCTCGACATCGTGCCCGTCCGCCGTGTGCAAAGCCCTAGCCTGCCAATCATATAACTAGGCGTTGTTTATGGTGCGAAGTGGATGATTGGGAAAAAGGATTTTTGTTGCGGAATAACGCTAATTGCAGTATGCATTGTAAAAGTAGAGATTACATCGTAAAATAACTTTTATAACACTAGTATCATTATGTTAACTTAATAAAAGTATTCAGTGGAACTCGCAAGAAATCGATCTGTCAAATAGCGTTACGCTAAGGAGATCGCCAGTGGGAAGAATGCCAGAGTAATTTTAGTGTTAATTTGTTATGTTGCGTAAGACAGTTATTAAGAATTACACAAATTGCTTTTTGTAATTAATTTAACGGGCGTATTGTTGTCAAGCAATATACGCATTGAACGCGCTCTATGCTCTCTATGCACACATTCGATTGTTATGTTGAACAAAAATGAATGCGCTATGGCGTCACTTTCGGACCGCATTCAACGCATTGTGCAGACATCTCGGTAGCAATGGATGCGCTGTTAAAATAGTGAACGGCCATATTGTTTGTTTACATTTGGTGAACAGAACGATTTCAATGCCTATGTGATGTCATAGCTCTTAATGTCGTCAATATAACGCACCTGTCATAAGTCTGTAAAGTAAGAATTTAAACGTAAAAAACGCAAAAGATTCGGTTTTAGTTAGGCTACACCAACCAAAAAAAAAATTATATTTCTTATTATAATATTTCATATAAATCTATGACTGTCAGTTCATTTGTCATTTTTATTTTATATATATATTTTTTTGACAAATAAATATATTTACATAGCGTAAAATCTATTTGCTAGTTAAGTTATGACATTATTGACATAATGAAGTAAAGTAGGTTTGTTATTTCATTAACAATGGTATTTACAAAATATACTAAATATTCATAAGAAATTACATTTACTACCTTATAGTTTGCCAGGAACTAGCAATGGGGAATATTATTCTGTCCTAGGTCTTCTAGTATACCGCTTTTCACCTCAAGCGGGCCCTGAATGCGCATATACATTTGCTTTATGGGCGTGAAGCTGAAATTAACAATTTTAATCTTAAATATATTATAGATAGCCGAACAGCCAAGCGGAGAAGGTGAAAAATAATTAATTACAATTATATCCCATAAGATACAGAAATTCTATTAGAGTAATTTTTTAGCGTTATAGTTACTTAAAATGTTTTGAAATAAATTATGTTCCCGCTACTAGAATAAGGAGTTATGAATTTAAATAGAAAAACGAGAAGTTCGGCCGTTATTTTTTTAAAGCAATATTGTAATGGATATTTTAAAACAAATACTTTTTAGTTAAACTTTGTAGAAAGTCATGTTATTTTTTTCCAGTCTGAAACTTGAAGTGGAATCGATTTTAAAAACGAGCAAAAAACTGCACATTCGAGTAGGGCGCAGCATTAAAGCTGATAATCTACGACGTATGGAACGTATAGAAAGCCACCTTAGTCCATACACTGCTATGAAGCCGTGTTGCGGCGGCGATAGGCTCACCTTACGACGGCAGACTACAGGAACCAAAACGGTCGCGTACAGTGCGGTTTCACAGAAACTTCCTCCCGCGAACGCTTGGGTTGTGGAATGAGCTCCCTGCCAAGGTTTTCTTTAACGACTACATTCAAGAAAGAAGTTATTAGATTTTTGAAGGGTCGGCAACGCGCGAGTGTTACCCCTGGTTTTTTAAGCGTCCATAGGCTACGGTGACCGCTTACCATCAGGTGGACCGTGAGCTTGTTTGTAACTTGCCTACTACCTAACCTACCTACCTACCATACAAAAAAGTCCTACGTTCAGCACTGGATGTCTTTCAACTGAAACGACGAACAACAAAAAAAATTAAATACATAATAACATTATGTACATTATTCTTATGCACATGGACTTTATACTGAATTTTAAACGCAGAATCTACTTTTTACTCTGTTTTAATTCAATTCTCAAAGCCATTTCCCCAAAACGATGTCGGACCTATTCATTTTTATTGCATTCAATTACAGTACTTTCTGTACTTATACTCTTTGCATTCGTTCGGAAGTACAAACCGTTGCGTGCCTCATTACCTACATTTTTTTGATATAAAAAAGAAGACACTTAATTCAGTTCTAGTCTAGTCTAATAAGTATACCTATACGCCTTATAAAGAGACCCGTATTACAATTTTCTAAGTCTCTAGTATATTTAACAAAGTGGAAGTTAAAAACAATTTTTTCACATAGTTATAGCTACGATATGTAAACGCACACAAACACAGATACATACACAAACACAAACGTGTGTGTATGCGACAAGATTGTATATCATATAAATTGTGTAATGTAAATTGATGCTTTTGATTCAATTAAAAGTTTATTTTTTTCTTTTATTATTTTTTACTAAACGGTATTTTGCCTAATAACGACACGTTTAATCCATTTTTATTTTAAATTAGTAATGGAACGCGAACATTTAAAAACTTATGGGTATAAGTAGTAAGTCTTACCGTTTAGCCGGGCAGTTGCACACCATCTCAACGAAGAGTTGAACGCAGACGTTAGTTTATTCGTGTTCTTGTCAGTAAACTCTTTTGTTTGATACCCATATTATGGGGGTGCTAAAAAAAACTAGTCGACCATATTGGATTTAGGGTGAAATCATATTATTTTTTATTTTTTTGTAAGCAAACCTTTTTATTTGATACCCATATCATGGGGATGCACAAAATAACAAGTTAGCCATCTTGGGCCGTCCATCATATAAGATGTAGAATGACGTCACTTAGATAACATAAAGAAATTCTAACGAAACGTGTGTGTAAAATATTATTTCAATTGGTTAAGGATAACTTCTTTAAAATTTACTTACAGGATTTGACCCGAACTTACATACATGCTAACAAACATTCCAAGTTAAATAAAAGCTTTTAAAAAATACTATGTGGATATTATAGTAATATAATAAAATTGTTTTTCATTCAATATCATTTTAATAAAATTCCAAACAAAAATAAATCAACAAGTCAGTCTTCATAATTAATTTTTAGAGAACTGGGGGAACCGGGTATCACTACATTCTGAACCGGTTCCATCCAATATAAATAATAAATAATCAATACATATATTTGGACATTACACAAAGCACCGTGTGGCCCCAAAGTAAGCAAAGCTTGTGTTCTGGATACCAGACAACGGATACAAATAGATATATTAATTTTATTTATTTTGTAAATACATACATATCATACAAAATCACACCCAGACTAAGACAAATAATTATTACATAAATGTTTCTCCAGTGCGGGAATCGAACCCACACCCTTTGCACAGCAGTCGGTCGCACTACCAACTAGGCTGCGAGGGGGTAATTTAGTAACCGCGTCTACCCGGGTGCATGCCCTACTCGCGACAGGTGAACGAACTATCAAATAACCCACTCTCATTCATTCACATATCTCATTTTAGGAACCTATCTCTTATTAGGCAACTTCGCTTTATAGGAGAAATATTTCAAATACTATTTTATTTAAGTTTATCCTTATATGTAACCTAAAAAAATAGTTAAATTAAAAACGACACATGTTTATCTTAATTTTCAGAGTTCCGTACCTCAAAAGGATAAAAGGAACCCTTATGGGATCATTTTGTTGTCCATCTGTCTGTCTGCCTATCAAGACCACTTTTCCAAAGAACGCGTTTAGCTGTAAAACATCAAACTTTCCGTTGTCCTAGAATCATGTAATTTGACACAAAGCGAGATGTTATGTTAAATCTATACTCATTATTTGAAGAAACAGATTTTAAAATATATTTTTTTTGAGATTTAAACGTATATTTTTTTTTACATTTCAACTTACTAAAATGTAACTATTTTATTTGTAGCTCCCGTCCACCACAGTATCAATATTCAGTCGGTTTTAGTACTTTCAGCTATCCGTCGACGCATTGCTGCTCGTAGAAAATTCTTTGCACCAGAGAGTTTGAAGCTGGAATGGATATAAAACCAGTTGTAATAGTATGTGAATCATATTTTTCATATTCTTGCAAGCTGTGATTTTTTTTTTACGTATCAGGGCTTGCGTTTTCGCTGGCTGGCTATTCTTCTTGACTACCGATAGGCAAGTGAGTCGAATCACTGAGAGACTCCAATCCGCTATCACCGCCCTAGGCGAATGGTTTCGGAAATGGAGAATCGAGGTGAATCCCGACAAAAGCTCTGCCGTCCTTTTTACCTTAGGCCGCCCTCCGCGGCCAACTCCCCTTTCACTCTTCGGTCGTGCCATTCCCTGGCAAAATAAGACCAAATATCTCGGTGTGACCATGGATAGTCGTTTGAACTTCCAAGCTCACACCAAAATAGTCAGAGACCGAGCCGCTTTTGTCCTCGGTCGTCTCTATCCCATGATAGGCAAGTATAGTAAGATGTCGCTTAGAAATAAGCTAAATCTTTACACAACTTGTATCTGCCCCATACTAGCTTATGCTAGCGTAGTCTTTGCGCTGTCCAAGCGCAATCTCCACAAACTCCAGACCCTCCAAAACCGCTTTCTCAGAGACTTCGAACTTCCCACGATTCCCCAATACTTTAAAGACTTGGCAGTCCGCTTTTTCGAGCGTACGCAAAATCACCCGAATCGATTAATTGTGCAATCCACAACGTATCGTCCCCCCGATCGACCCAGTCACGGTCGTAAAACTATTGTTAGGCGGCCTCGGCACGTACTAACGTCCCCAGATGACGATCTCGCTGTCCGGATAGCGAGATTAGTCTCTACGACCTCCCCGAATAGGGCCTCCCTCCAAACACGACGCCGACGTCCCTGGGTTCGTCGGCGCCCACAAGGATACACTAGGTATCAAAGAGTGCCGGGGCGCTTCTCGCCCCCACTCAATCGCAACCGTACCCGCGTAACGGGGAACTCCCCTCCTGGCGGTGACTCACCTTCGGGTTCGAGACTCACGCCGGTCGAAGGGACGCCCCCGAGAGCGACAACCCAAGCCGAGGCTTCCCGCGCGGGGAGCCCTTGAGCGTTGGGCGCTATATGGGCTGAGGCTCCTTCAGAGTCTCGCCCCAAAAGTCCGGTGAAGCAGTAATGGCTGCAACAGCCAACTGCATAGTCAGCTAAGAAAAAAAAATTCTTTTTGGTTCATATTTATTAATTAACGGTGAAATAACACAAAATGTTGGTGTTTGATCGCGCCACTTCTGACCGTAAATACGAAGCTTTTTTACCGCGTATTTAATTTTGCTAATTACGGTTTTTTTTTGTGGCCTCAAAAACGGGGTAACCGTAAAATACAGGGTGTCTGGCAAGTCCATCAAAAGTTATATCCATTATGTCATGTTCATATAATGTGACGTCACATAGACTATGCCACCGACCTTATTTTCCGTATATAAGCTACTTGATACATAACAACGAATAGAACGATGCATAAATCGAAGCACTTATTAATAATATTGTACAATCCCTATAATTTTTTTTTTTTTTTTTTTTGAGTATATAATTTTATATCCCTATAATTAGTTTTTAACATTTTAATTCCTATAACAATACCATACACTATAAAAAGTTGGATATGTGTTACAGAATTGAAAAATTGTTTGAAATAAATTTTTACGTTTTATTTCTTATTAAACTATTTGACTATGAATATTTTAGTATATATAGGTTTTTTGATTTGATTCCATGTTGAATATATAACGTAATAAAAAAAAACCCGATAAGTGCGAGTTGGACTCCGTACCTACCATTATTTACGTAATTTACAATCACAAACAAAAAAAAAAGTGTCCCGCTAAGCTAAGCTAAGCTTTACTTTAGAACAAAACCAACGAAAATGTGTTTCTTATATGGGGACCTCCCTTAAATTTTAACTTTTTATTTTTTTACTTTTTATTATTTTTTAGATAATCCCCCATTATAACACATATTCCGTAAAAAATCCAGGCTTCTACCTATTTTGGTCTTAAAGATAGAACCTTTTGATGGTCGGAGGAAGGACAGACAGCGTAGTCTTAGTAATGGTGCTCTGTTGGCACCCTCTGGGTACGGAACCCTAAATAGATTTTTTTTTAAGGGCATAATCTAGCTACATCTCATTTGCTTTCATGTTTTACGTGTGTAAGTGCGTTTTATAACGACACACGTGTCACATTTTTCTAAGTCACCAGTTTATCTGCAAAGATATAGCTGGGACGTGCTCTAGCTACAATGAACTGGTACTCAACAAATATACTAGGCGGTGTAGCTTAATTTTTCTCACAAATTTAAAGCCATCTCTTATTAAAATACTCCCTCTGTGTGTGTGTGTGTGTGTGTGTGTGTGTGTGTGTGTGTGTGTGTGTGTGTGAGTGTGTGTGTATGTATGTTAGCTTTTTATCTCGAGAACCAGTATATCAAATTCGTGACCATATCAATTGATACGCTACGTCATGACTTAGATCTGTAAAGAGTGTGAGCAAAATCGGTTCAGCGGTTTGTTTTATATCGCTCAAAAATTGATTTTTTAAAGACGAAATAATAATTTTCATCAAATATAAAAAAAAAATCTCAAGAGAAGTTGCTCGTGTGTGTGTGAGTCACATTTTTCTGAGCCTCCCGTTTATCTGCAAAGATAATAGAACGTGATGTTCCACGATGAACTAAAATTCATAAATCGTTTTATTTAAATTCACCATCTGAATTTTTTTTTTACTTTAATTTTAACTTTTGTGATTTGCGTAACAAAATATGTTGGATATAGTTTGATGTTTTGTAATTAAATTGTGTAAGTACTTACGTGTCATTTGCTATAATGTTTTATTTGCACATGTACGAATTATAACATCGTTTTAACTTTGAACATAATTTTACAACCTGGGTTTGTAATACAATAAATAACCAATATAATATAATCTAAAGTATACTTATTCGTTAGATGGCACTCACGTGGTAATTTAAAATGGTTATCGCGACATAACCATTTTAAATTACAGTTTCGCTCGTCTCACACTTGGCCATTTTTTATGATTTAGGTATGATTTAGAGCTCACACTATAATCGCTGCAAGTTTGTTGAAGCTTGTATGTATTAATGTGTTAACAATAGAGCAAAAACAACGAAAATATGTTTCTTGTATGGGGACCCCTACTTTTTTTTTTTTTATTTTTTTTTATTATTTGTCAAGTAAAAATCAGCCGGCGTAACACATATTTGTCAAAATTTCAGGCGTCTGCCTACTTCAATCCAAAAAATAGAGCCCCTACAAGATCGGGCGCACGGACAGACAGATAGACAGTGTAGGCTTAGTAGGTAATAGGACTCCGTCGGAAAAAATATAGTTTTTTACTAAAGGATTTAGCAAATTAAACGAGATCTGTTTTAAATTTCATGTTTATCAAAAAAGAAAATAATAATAAAAAGTTTTAGACATATCGCACAGCGCCATCTGGTCTCAAACCATGCAAGCTAGTATTATGAAAACCAGACAACGGATACAAATACTTATATACTTTTTTTTTAAATAAATACAAATGATTCATAAATACACCCAGACCCTTGAATGTTCCTAAAACCCACATTTATAATAAACATTTACATGCAATTTTGCGTTCGATACAATTTTTATTTTGCTTGCATAATTTTTCTGTTCAGGGTACAAGAAACTGATGGTTCCTACTTCGAAAGTTTTACGGCTTTGTCCTGGCGGCAAGAAAATAGACGCCTAGCGGCTCTCCGACTGGCAGAGGCTAGGGCCGAGCGTCCTCCTCCTGCACCGCAAGACCTGGGTTTACCAAGCGTCTCCGCACAACTCTCACACAAAGAGCACGAACATCTTTACACTGAGGTAATTATTGTGTTTGATGCCAGATGGATTGGCTCTTTTATGGATAGCCTTGTACCAATTGAACTATGGACTGGCCCTAAATGCATGACTAAATAAAATCTTTCTTCAAATGTTTGCTCCTTTAAATTTCTTAAATTTGCTATTGTAATGTTTTAAGGGTTCCGAACCTTGAAAGGTAAAAACGGAACTGTGATGAGACTCGTCGTCTGTCGGTTTATGAATCAAGACTCTTTTTCTCACTTACGCGTATTAAGTTTTATTGGGAGGTCTTAAATTTAAATTAATGTTTATAAATACTAAGATCTAGCCAGGGTCTAGGGGGGTGCGAGAAGGGGCACTTGCCCCGGGTGGCGAAGACTAGGGACGGGCAGCAAGCCACCAGTTAGTTCTATTCGCTATTAAATTGACCTAAAGGATGGCAAAGTGGTACTTTGCCCTGACTTTTTAAACATGTAGATCCGGGGCTGCAAGATCTACGGTCCCTTGACAAAGAATATATACTCTAACGAGAAGAAGCGACACTGACAGATGTGTTCTCGTAAAATATCTCTCGTAAGCTATGTGTGCGTATCTGAGAAAAGGCGGAGCGGCGGTGTGAAACGGCCCTTAAACCAAAACAAAACACTATCGCTGCTAATTCACATCATATCACTTTAAAACACAGTAATTACTAATATGAGTCTATATTGAATATACATATTTTTACTCTCTAGTAATTAAAAACTGTCACGACACTTATAAAATATTATTTACTAATCAGCCGTCATTCACCGCCATGACGCTCACCTGAATGCATATTTTTGTTCTTTTAGTTCATTCCAAGAATGGATTATAAGCAGTCAGTGTTAAGTTAAAAACTTTATTCATCCGGATCACCAATAAATACTAAGCATATTTAAAATACATTAGTTTTTTCCTAGGTGCTGTACTGCATAGAAAACACGGTAGGTGCGCCAGCTCCTGATGGTCAATTTGGCGCATATAAAGAAGAAGTGATAGACTACGCTCGACGCGCGTTCAGGGTATCGCCTGAGGGGCACGCGCGTGCAATGCGCGCGGCCGGCAGCGAACGCCCGCCCACCGTCGTGCTCGGCTGTGCAGTCATTGAAGCAGATGGTCTTGAGGCTAAAGATGCTAATGGTAAATTCAAAGATTCTTCGACTTTTACTTGACCTTTCCTTTTCTGAAAATAGAAATTCCTTATTTAACTGAGAAACTTTAAACAGGTCCATATCTACCGGTATAGTTTGTTACCTTTCACCTCATTTCGGTTTCTGCATCTTCTTTTCGTCATCCTTTCGACATGTCCAAACCACTATAAAATATGCAATACCTGTCTTTCTCAATCCTTGTGACATCTTCATTCACTTCGTGCGGTAAATGATTTTATAACACTAAGGTGGCAAACAAGTACATGGTCAGCCTGATTGTAAGCGGTCACCGTCGCCTATGGACGCTTGTAACACCAAGGGTGGGGTATCAATCGCGCGTTGCCGACACTTAAAAAATCCAATAACTTCTTTCTTGAAGAACCCCATACTGTAGTCCTTAGATAATCTCTACTCACAGACTATATAATACTCTATAATTGAAGTAGTATATTGACTATATATAGTAAAGTAAGATGTTTCTTTTGTAGAAATAAAAAAACTTTTTTCGGAAATCCTGTCTAGTAAGTACACTCTTAATGCTTTTCACTATCTGTTATCGTTTTCTCATTATCAAAGAATTTCTTGGGTGTTATAAGAAATCTTCTTACAGAAAAAGATGTTTTACCTAGAATGTCCAGTGTGCCTTAAAATATCTTTTAACAGGATATAGCGATCCGTACTGCATGCTGGGTATCCAACCCGCGTCTCTGCCGGCGTCACCGCGAGCCTCTGAGGATGAAGGTCGCAAACATGGATTCAGGTTGAGCTTCAAGCGGCGTGAGGGCAGACAGCAGCGAGACAGCCTAGGCAGACTCCCTGCCCGATACATTCGAGCTACAAGCGTTAGGCCGCATACTCTGTCGCCGAAGTGGAACGAAATTTTTAAGTTGTGAGAAACATTTTTATATGCAGATATAAAATTTTTGCTTCTTAAAACTTTTGTCAAAATAATGTATTTTTCTTATTTTTGCAATAGAAAGATAAAGTGGTTGAGAAGTTATGTAACAGCAACGTAACTTATTGTTTTAATAAAATCTTACGAAATATTTGTTAGCTTCAAAGAAAAGCTCTGTTTTCAAAGTCTGAACGAAATCAGATTTGCAATTATTTACCCGCTTTTGAACAAAAAAACACTGACGGTAAAAAAAGGCGGTCATTGAAGGGAAATTACCTTAAATATTCAGGTTGGCAAATTTTACCGAAAGGAAACATTTTTTCACTTTTCAAATTAGTAAAGCTGCATTAAAATATTTTTGATAAATCTCTGGTTTGAGTCGGGTATCGAACCATTCACGGTATGAAAAAAGGGACATCTTTCATTTTATGATTTCGATTGAAAGCATCAGTCTTCAGAATCATTTTATTAATATATATATATATATATATATAATGGACAAGTAAGCCTCCTTTTGTTTTCCTGCTTCTAAATTCATTAATAATGTTATATTTGCTATCGATTTGCCATTAGACACTTTTGAATAGTCAAAGTTTTTAAATCCTCCGGTTCACAATGTGGATTTCTACCGAGAAGAATCCGTCAAGAAACTCGATAGTTTCTCTTTTAACACTAATCGCATAATCGATATGTACTTCAAGCTCTAACATAGATGTTTTTGCTTAATTTTTGTTAGTTACATGCTTTTATCTAACTTGACCCCTTATTCGCAACCTATCTGGAACCAAACAAGACCTATTGCTCAGCATCACTTACATAAAAGACACCATCAGTTGTGCTGCACTCCAATAGAAATACATATGTTCGCTTAATTTTCTCTAACTCCGAGACAAGTTAGATATGTGTAACCTATCGAGAACCAATAACAATAACAGGCCCTATCCCGTTGTTTGGTATCAGTGACATAGACGACATATCATCTGATGTGCTGCACCTGGACATCTGGGACCATGATGACGAGAGCTCGGTGATGGACGCAGTGTCGCGTTTGAACGAGGTCCGAGGAGTTCGCGGCCTAGGGCGTTTCTTCAAACAAGTCTGCCAAAGCGCCAGGCAGGGCAGCCAGGACGACTTTTTGGGTTAGAAATACGAGTAATTTTACTTTGTCTTATGGTTTAGTTTGAGAGTGTAAGAAGGGATAAAAACAGACAAGATTTCTAGACGCATGTCTTTGTACCACGGTTGATAAGATTGTCTTTAGACAGTTTGAATACAGGACGAAGACACCTCTAGTATACACCCATCTTAGAGTTCGCAAATTATAGGTTTTTAATTATTTTTGAACTTGTAATAAGAAATTTAATGTTTCTGTATTGTCGGGCAACTTAATATTTTAGGTGATTTTTTTTAATTTTTTAATGACATTCAGTTTCACCATATGAGTATATATTTATTCATTTTAGAGCTATTAGAATCAATTTAACTGAAATGCGTAAATTTTATCGTAAGTGTATATTTATTGAGAAAAGGCCACATTAGATGCATTTTTTGTCACAACTAAGGGACAAACAAGCATACAGCTCTTCTAATGGTAAGCGGTTACCGTATAGCCTATAAACGCTTGCAACACCTGGGTAAACTTAAATGTTACCGACCGTTTAAAAATCTAATCACACCCTTAAAAACCTTCATAGTCCTCCAATCTAAACGTTTATAGGAGGAAGCTCAACTGAAACCACACTCTACCTGACCATATAGGTGGGTGATAGTGTTACGCGGTAACCCAGCGGCGTCGATTGCCGGAGGGAGCGGATCGCTGCCCGGTACAGTAACCGGGGCGTGTGTCACGGTCGACCCTTGGAGATCTTTAAGGCTACATTATATCATCATACATGTAGCCCATTGAGAGAGGTAGGGCAAAGCGAGTACTTACTTGAATGAGCAGCCTGAACTGGGGAAGTACCTTCACCTTACAGAAAACCGCGGCCATAATAACGCTAACATTGAGTAGTGTTGTATTCCTGGCGGTGAGTAAGGTTGCCAGAGCTCTTGAGGATTCACTGCGCGAACAGCGGAGGACTGACGGTGCTCGTTGCAGTCATTGCTCGGCGTAGACGCGACGTGATGGCACGGCTGGTACAGGGAGACCTGACAAAACGGCTGACCGCTGGCCTCCCGCAGGTTAAACGGGTTTCTGAACCCAGGGATTACTTAATCTCCGCCCTGGGACCGCCATCCTGTTTTAAGTCCCTGAAGTAGTAGTTCTGCCGGAGAAGGAGACCGGAGTTAACCCGGCTACAACAACAGAGGAGAAACAGGGGCCCTTCTGCCCGCAGTGCCAGCAACCGTATTATCTGTGTAGAGCTTCGGCAGTTCTAGTACCGCACCTTATGTCCTCTAAGCTGTCTGTGCAATGAAGCCTCATAAAAGTATAAATAAAAGAAAAAGAGCCGGCCAGTGTATGTATGTTCGTTCGGGAGGATATATGCTGTCGCCGCCTTCATAGCCTTGAAGACAGGGACCTGCGATATTGTGGGTGCGCGTATATGACGATGGCCATACTCGTATTTATGCGTGCCTAAACAGGTCTCATAGCGGTGACACAGTACGTAGCTCGACACTTACACCAATATCCCACAGCAGAACTAGTTATTTTGGGGGACTTCAAGGCCCACCATCGTGAGTGCCTCAGTTCTCGAACCAATAACTACGCAGGTAATCTCCATAACACTGCGGGAGGTCCGGCGGGCGTTGCTTCCTCTAGACGTTCATAAATCGAGTGGACCAGACTGTACACCAGCAGTAGTGCTTAAACAGTGGACCACTGAGTCATGTCCTGTACTCCCGCGCTTCTTCGCGCTTTTCTACCACATTAGGCGATTTCCGTCTTCATGGAAAACTGCGATTGTGGACACAGTGCCTAAAAAGGGTGATAGATCAGTTCCATCGAATTATAGGCCTATTGCTGTTACCTCCCTCCTCTCCAAGGTGATGGAGCGTGTGATCAACACACAGCTTCCAAGAAACCTAGAGGAACCTCAGTGACTGTCAATATCGTTTTCGCCAAGGTCGCTCGACTGGTGAACTTCTAATATATCTCACTAGCCATTGAGAGTCAGGGGTATAGCCATATAGCCTGGACATAGCGAAGGCTTTCTATCGGGTCTGGCATCGGGGTCTTCTATCGAAGTTGCCATCTTACGGAGTGCCCGAGGGTTTGCACAAACGGGTGGCTAGCTTTTTATCCGGCAGACGCATACGACCCGTAGTTGACAGTAGTTGTTCTGATAGCACGGAGCTGGTGTTCCGCAAGGTTCTGTGCTGTTTCCTACGCTGTTCCTATCAATGACATATTGGACATCAACAACATACATTGCTATGCAGGTGACAGTACTGGAGACGCTTATTACACGGGTCGTGCAAATATCCCTCGTTCTGTTGTGGAGGTAAAGCGCGGAGAACTTGTGTCTAAATAGAAATTAAAAATTTGGTCCGATTCAACCCTACAAAGACACAAGTTTGCGCATTCACCGCAAAGAAAACCCCATTTGCTGTGGTCCCACAATTCCGGAACACTCCCCTCTGTATCTGGTGGTATTTGGATTTTTGATGTTGACATCCCCAGCGATGTTCAGTTCCGAGATTACTTGCAAGACAATGTGATGCTGGCGTCCAAAAATCTTGGTGTACTCAACAGAGCGAAGCAGTACTTCACGTCGGGGCAAAGATTGCTGCTTTACAAGTCGCAAGTTGGGCCTCATATGGAATATTGCTGCCATCACTGTGCGGCACCCAGATACCAGCTTTTGACCCTTTTGACTCAGTTCAACGACGGGCTCATTTGCCGTATCGAACCCTTAAGTCTAAGGAAAAACTTTGCCTCCCTGTGTGTGTTCTACCGCTTGTGCAATGGGATGTGATCTGAGGAATTGTTCGAAATGGGCTACTTTCTACCATCGCACCGGTCGCCATCGGCAGGGAATCCATTCTCACACTTTGGAACCGAAATGGTTGCGTTCAGTGCGGTTTCCGAGAAACTTACTCCTGCGAACGCTTGGTTTGCGGAATGAGCTCCCTGCCAAGGTTTTCTCTAAAGACTACAACATGGGGTTCTTCAAGAAAGAAGTGAATGGATTTTTTAAGGGTTGGCAACGCGCGAGTGATGTCCCTGTTGTTACAAGCGTCCATCGGCTACGGTGACCGCTTACCATCAGGCGGACGGTAATAGACGGCTTGTTTGCCACCTTAGTGATATAAAAAAAAAGAAACACATAGCACTATCACCAGCCTCAGGTTCTATCCTATCGAAAGAAGCCGTGAACATGAACAACATTTTCAACAACTTCTCTCATCATTATTTTTTACATAAACTTTGAATATTGGTTTTTAACAATCATTGTTTTTACATAAGATTTTAATCTATAAAAAGCAGGATATCTACCATGATCCATATTATTTAATAAAATGATGCCAGCTAACGCAATTGTTCTTTGCGCACACAGGCTGTGTGAACATACCACTGCGAGAGATACCTTCAACTGGAGTAGAAGCTTGGTACAAGCTAGACGCTCGATCGCAGCGGTCTTCGGTGCAGGGCCGCATCCGGCTGAGGTTGTGGCTCTCGGCGCGAGAGGCTGGACGACATGACGACGATAACTGGCAACAGGTTCAAATAATACTACTTTAACCTAAAGTTTTTCTGTTATACTTACTAATAGCATAAATGTGAAAGTAGGTATGTGTGTGTAGGGCACTCAACTTCGCATCAGCTAGATTCATTTGCATGAATTTTGCACAGGGATATTTTTTATCGGCTTTTAGTCTAGAATTCAATTCGTTTTTTTTTACCTTTTAGTGCATTGAAGGTGTGATAAAGGCTAAACTTCCACTAGCTATGACTCTGGCACACTTTTTAAATTCTTCAAAAACTCAAAAGTTAAAGTTTGTTCAAATCAGGTTTATACAAACACTTTTGAATCATCAAAGTTGTGTAATAATTTTTTGCAGTGGCGACATCATCGGTCAAATATCTTATTTTCTTGATCGCATACACAGCAGAGCTAAGTTTTTTAGCTAGGTTATAAATATGAGGACTCCATTGAAGTTTGAAGTCCAGCATTATGTCAAGAAAGATTTTTGAATAAACAAATTCTAATTGCTCGCCGTTAATTAATACATAACTCGGTGGTGACCGACGGGTTTCGATTTCACTTTGCGTCCTGAGTGGTGGAGGTTCGAGACCCGGCGTGTACTGATGAGTCTTTTTCTTCATTTCTCAAGTACATTTATTATTCACACCACTGGCTTTTCGGTGCAGGAAACCTGCATACGTCCAAACAAAAAAGGCGAATGTGAAGTCCGCAATGCGCACTGGGCCCACGTGTGGACTATGCCCAAATCACCCTCGTTGAGGGTAGGCCGTGCCCCAGCAGCGGGGACGTATGAGGCTGAAAAGAAATTAATACATGTCTGGATCTGACTAACATTTGTTAATGTGAATTTAACACATTTGGTTTTTTTCTCATTAAATAACAAATGATTAGCATTAAACCAATTTACAATCTTAGAAATGGCATTATTTAATTCATCACAACATGTCTGTCGTCTCTTAACTTTACAAAGTAAAGAGGTGTCGTCAGCAAATAAGATAAAATCATGGTTTTTTTTTTCCGAATCCTCCCAGGCTTAAATATTTTTTTTTAATAGTGCCACCCCTGCATCAGTTGTAGAATGGCCTTTCATAAAGCCAAACTATTTACCACTAAGTAAGTCATTGATACAGAAATGGCTTAACATTTGACAAAGTATGATTTTTGAAAAAACTTTAATGAGTACAGGTAGTATTGAAATAGGCTGAAAACTGTTAGAATCTGTTGAACAACCAGATTTATAATAATAATAATAAATGTGCTATTTTAACATAAATTATTGAGTTGTGCAGAAAGTCCCTAAAGGCCTGTGATGTTTTTTATATTTCTAATGTTCTAAATGTATTTATGATATCCGTGAGATGGAGGAGGCCTACGTCCATAAATGGACGTCCCAAAACCAATAACAATATTATTATTAAGAATTTAATATTGACATGAAAATGAATGATTTAATTTTTTTTTATTTTATTTGATGCATGAAAAGAATTTAATTTAATTTTATAATTTCGTATGACGATTTTCAACTCTTTTTTGGAAAATAAAAAGGCTTTTTATTTATTATTGTTTATGATATCCGTAGGACTAATCTTATTAATAATAGAGGGAACTTTACATTTCGGAACATTAGTTTTTTATATTTTTTCTGTAAAAATTTCTAATTTTTCAAGTTAAAATGTTCGGTTGTTTTGAAGGGAATATTGCTAAAAAAAAAACCAGTTGCACTCGGGGCCTGCCACGGTAAAGCTATTGCATAAACATTTTTTTTCTTTTATTAAATAAATGAGAAGTTAATATCGTTTAAAAAATTTTTGTTGGCGGCAGCGGGCCTACCCCAACAAAGTTGTTCGCAGGTGCTCTCGACGAGGCGCTGCGGCCGACTGATGGAAGGCGAGAGCCACGTAATGGCCGGCCCACGCGACGTTATTTATGAAAAGAATTTTTTTTTTGTTACAAAATAACAATTTTTCGCAATAAAATAAAACCAAAATCGTCAAAAGTATAACACGTAGACGAAATTTCATTTAAAAAAGTTAAATAACTAGCAAATAAAACTGTTTTCCCCGTAGAAGTATCTCTCTAAAAATGAAGATTTAGAGGAAACTTTGCGATTTTAGTGTATCGAGTCAAGTTTATTCAATCGTGTTATGACTCTCATAACCTACTAATTAAACTCCTAAACTTATGACTGTCATCAAAAAAATATATAAAATTCATTTTTTTTTGCCTTAAAATTAATTTTCCGTACAGTCAAGTTTGCCGTTTTTAGGTTTTTTTCGTTACGAAATGTCTTGATTCGGTCGCCGCGCTCAGAGCCCGCGATAAAGCTATGCAATAGCTTAAAAATACAAAAGCAACAGCTACCTCAAGGTTTGTTTTCAAACTAGTATCATTTACTACGATCAACTCAAAGTCTTGACAAGAATTCCTAATTTACCAGTTTCATTATTTATTATGATCCTTGTTGTTTTTATTTTATTTGCTGATTTTTTTACTTTACTTATGAGGTGAATTGATTTTGCAACAAGACAGGCTTTTTGAAAGGTATTTGAGTATTTTTTACATTAGTAGTCCCAAAGTATTGGACTATTATTATATGTTTTTTTTGTTCATACTGTTACGCTTACTTTTATAACTGGGGTATCCCATGCACTAAAACTAAAGCGACTGGGAATAAGTTTCTTTTTTGTAGTTAATATTTTATTATAATATATCATTTGGGTCGCCATTATAAATTAAATCCGGAAGTTTATGCAATAAGTTAGATTAAAATGATTCCATCCGTTTATTTTTAATTTGTATGGATTTAATTTCCTTTTAAGATATACTAGATAGCTGACTGGCTCTAGATTGTTTATACCAAATTGACTTTGTAATTGGTTTGATGTCAGTAAATATAGTGTCGATGCAAGTGCCACTAGAAGCAGTGACTACCACTCACATTAATGATTTTAAATGCGGTCGGCGGTTTAGGGTACTCTTGACCTTACCTTTTTTGAGAACTGACTTAATTTGATCACAATATTCGAGCTTTACCAACCCTTCCATACTTTTTACTCATAAATTTGTTTCGTGCATTTTTTTTTCTTTGGTTAATATTAACTTTTGTGCATCTAGTCATCTTTGCGTAGAAAATCTTAATCATTTAATTATATGTACAACGTCCTGTTCAATCCGTCAACATCTCATTCAAACAACAATTTCAATTCCATGTTTCTGCAATAACTCGAGATTCGACAAATTATTATTAAAAACTCCAACACACCATTCACACTCATATAGCAACTCTTTTGTTGTGAAAGCAATCAAACTTTGGAACTCTTTACCATTGCAAATACGAAAAGCTCAATCGATGAGTCTTTTCAAAAAACTTACCTTTTCACATTTTTGAAAATCTTAAACTGTTCGCTTATTTATGTATTTGTAAAATTTAATTTATTTTCATATTGGAATTTATGTATATTTATCTTTATATTTTTATATACTATTTTATATTTATTTATACTATGTATGTATTTATAAATTTTTAAGTGTCATCCTTGAGATATGCACACCTTACTCAATTTTCTTGTGTTCATAATTTCCCTACCCAATTGTAAATTGTCAGGAAGAAATCGCTTAGTTAGTGATAAAACCGCCTTATTGTCCTTTTTTATTATTTAATAGATTTAAATGTATGTTTTACTTACTGTGCAATAACAAATCAAATCAAATCGAACTTTATTCAAATAGATTTCTATGAACACTTTTGAATCGTCAATACAATGTAAACACTGTTAATTTCTGCAAAAAGAGCTGGCAAGAAGTTCTATCAATAAAGAATATTATTATTATTATATTAGCACCCCATTCACAAATGAAATAAAAAAGTCGGCGAAAAATAATAGTTTTCCATAGTTACAAGGGGATGCTTCTTGATCGACTAAAACCTTTTATATACAAAAATGAGAGGGTGCAGAGAAGTAAAAATTACCTTCATTTTTCCTCTGTACTTGTACAAACCTTTCTCAGTATTTATTACTACATCTTCTTTCACTCCACAACACTCCCGTATTCTGTCATTTACACTGTGAGTGAGTTACACTCACTCCTCGAAGCTCTCTGGTATAGATATTTACCCAGCTATTTTTCCGCTTTGAATTTTTAATATTCTGTAAAAAAAATTACAGTGGCATGACAAACGTACAGATGAAGAGCCGCGGAACCATAGATGCAATAAACATAATACATATACATAATATAAAACATATTTCATCTCTAATATGCTGTATGAATATTATTAATTACGTACTTTTTAATGATTTAAGGATAAGATTTTTATATGTGCTTGCTGATGAATTAATTATGTCTATGTGATTGAATTTATTATTGTAAGAGTTAACTACCCGCCTCTTGTCAACGTAAACAGTTGATGTGGACGAGCTTTTCGTTGCCCTGCTGCGCTGTGAGGAATTTTGTAGGCCAGTTTATTGTGAATTTCCATGCAATCATACTTGTTATGACAAATATTGTATAGAAACATTGTGTCGAGGAGCAATCTTCTAGATTGTAATGACATTAATGAGGACTTCTCCAATAGCTGATGGTAGGGTAAATAGCGGTGGAATAATCTGTAGTTTGTATCACGCAAGAATTTTAATTGCAAGTTTTCTATGAGTTTGGTATATTTGCCGTAGTAGGGATTCTAGGATGGGCCGTACAAGTGAGCAGAATAGGTAGATGTTAGTTTTAGGACGCTTAAACTCTTTACTAGCTCTGAGGACAAATCCGAACATTTTATATGCTTTGTTTACTATATTTTGAATATGAAGGTCAAAGTGTAGTTTACTATCGATCAAGAGTCCTATATCATTGACTGAGCTGACAACATTATCTAGCAAAGTATCACATAGGGAATAGTTAAATTTAGTTACTTTTTTTTTCTTGGTGATTGTTATAATTTTACATTTTGGAAGGCTTAAAAAGAGCTTATTGCGTATACAGTAATTTGTTAGTCTATCTAAATAACTTTGAAATTTATAGCAAACATCAAAACTACGTATTGAGCAGAACGCTTTGAGGTCGTCAGCATTAAGTTGAAATCTACAGTGCTTAATGCATTCTGCAATATCATTTATATAAATAATAAATAACAGGGATCCTAAAATTGATCCCTGAGGGATTCCTGATGTTGTATTTATTATTTTTGATTCATATCCCCTAATTACAACTTTTTGTGTCCTGTTCGTTATATAAGATTGAAATCAGCGAAGCAGACTACTTCTAATTCCATTAAAGGCAAGTTTTTTCAGTAATATTACATGATCTATCTTGTCGAATGCCTTTTGAAAGCCGGTATATACTACATCTACTTGTGTGTTATTGTCCATTGATTCGAATAAATGCGTAGTGTACGACATAAGGTTGGTTACTGTCGACCTATTTTTAACAAATCCATGTTGTTCTACGAGAACAGTGTTATGAATAATAGAATAAATCTGATTATGCACGAGTCTTTCAAATAGCTTCGACAATACAGACAAAATTGAGATGGGACGATAGTTTTCAACATCTGTTTTGAGTCCTGTTTTAAGAATTGGGATGACAATTGCAGTTTTCCATATTTCAGCAAAAATGCCATCAGACAGACAACGATTGAATATTATATATAATGGTTTGCATATAGAGTTTGCAGTTTTTACAAAGAACAAGTGAGGTATTCCATCTGAACCAGTTCCTTTATTTGGATCCATTTTTTTAAGTTCCATAAGAATATTGTCCATAGTTAGAGTGACGTGGTTAATGTGGATGATAGAGAAGTCGGAATGTTGTAAGTCATTGTAATTGAAAGAAGAAGTGTCCGATGGTTCGTATACAGAGCTGAAAAATGAGGCGAATAGATTACAGACATCATTTAGAGATTGAGACTGATCTTGTTTATAGTGGACATTTTGAGGTACGCTTTCATTGTAATTGCGATTCGAAATATAGTTCCAAAAATGTTTAATATTTGATTTGACGCTATTTTCTAAGTTATTAATATAAGTTGTGTAGCATTTTTTGCTCTCTAGTTTAAATCTGTTACGAAATATGGAAAAAGTCTCATAGTCACTTATGTTTTTATATTTTTTTCATTTCGTCCATGCTTTTTTTTATTGTTAAATATATGAATGAGCGATTTAGAAAACCATATCGGGAAGTTTGAAGACCGAGGTTTTTTCATGGGGATGTACAGTTTTATTATTCCGTAAAGGGTTTCATAAAGGTGATGTACAGCTTCATCAGCCGATAAATTACGTAATTGGTTGTCCCAGTCAATACTGTTAATAGTCGAATTAACTTTGTCGTAGTCAGCATGATGGAAGCAGTATTTGGGGACACTCTTCTTTTTTAATGACTGAGAGCCGCGACGAATGGGCATAATTATATAAAAAGGGGGGTGATAATGATTGGAGGGTACAAGTGTGCATGGTTGGGAGTACAAGCAAGTGTCTCGTTGATTGAAAATGCAGAGATCCAGTATTCTATCCATGTGATTTTTAAGAAAATTAAATTGATACCCATCAATACTGCATACAAATTGGAGGGAGCTAGTTGAAATAGTATCCAATGTATTGTTAATTTCAGCGACACAGTGCGAACCGTTATGCTGCCACGATAATTAAGGTAAGTTGAAGTCACCCAATATGCAGTAGTTAACAACATTTTCTGTCAGTAAATAGGTCTGGATACCGTCGTATAAGATGGTGTAGATTTCTAATGGCATAGCAGGAGGTACATATACAGCATAACAGATAAGATTTGAAGATGATTCAGATGCTGATACCTCAATTAGAATGGATTCAAGGTGGGGGCAGGCCGAGGAAGAAGCAAGTGCGTGAGGGGTGAGGCGCGTGGAGCGGATATAATAATAAAAGAAACAATCTTCGTCCATAATTGAAGTTCCGCTTAGCTTATTTTGTACTCTTGCACAGGTTGAGTTTGAGTACATCAAGTTTTTTGGGCACCAGCCTGACTTTATCTCCTAAACGATTTAAAAACAGAACATCGATAAAAGATGTCGACATCAAATATCCCAATGCCCTGGGACATCCTCCTAATAAGGGGCACGCCCTGAAATAGTGGATCTACAATATGTGTCAATATGATGAATTCGACCAAGTATTTCGTCCCCATTCGGAGAGATTGGACAAAGTGGTTTCAGTTTTAGACCCCACCACGTAGTTGACAATGACATTCTTCCTCGTACTGTATTACTACATAGTAAAAAAACTGGTTCAATATTGGGTCACATACAATTTTTCTTTCGATTTTTTCTTGTCATACCGATTTGTAATCATAATCATCATACTTCGTTATTTTGTTCTTATTTTTTGTCATACATTAATAATTCTATTATCGTTACTCATAATAATCATTATTCCGAAAATGTTTACTCATACTGGCATTACTGAAATTGTATGTTCATGTTAATATGTTTTCCAATTGGTACGAATATTATTGAAATCGTATTTATTAATTAAAAGGTAATTTTTTACTTCTCTGCACCATGTAATTTTTGTGTTAAACCTAGCACTAGAATTTCAGAAGAGATTTTTTTACTTGAATATTTCTTTTCAAAACTATTCTTTTCCGCCAACTTTTTTATTTCATTTGTGTAAATGGGGCGTGCTACTCTATCGATTAAAATTTTTTACCAAAAAATAACTTGTTGCAGAGAGAGAAGTAAATATTTACCAATTAAAAATACGAATATGCTTAAAAATATGTATATTTATGTTGAATGACACTATGAATATGAATAATTCAGAATTACGATCGTTATGGACCAAAATAATTATAATCATTAGTGATATGATGAAAAATTGTAGGAAATACATTTTCGGTCTTCCAATAATCGAATTTGCAATTTTATATGAACTTTGGCATCACCAAAAAACTGTATTCTAAATAAATATCACTAAGTTTTTTATTGGTTTAAGGTGTTGTAATTTTACATCTTAAAACTAAAATGTTTTATCCTAACACCTACATCTCTAATAAACTATTCATTATATTGCAAATACGATATTGTCCCGCATATAAAATATTTAATAAAGGTAAATATGATAATAAAGGCACTGCCTTATATCGCTATAACTTTCTCAGGGCTTATGGTCGACGACATGAAAATTGCTAATCCCAAGAATTCTCGTACACACTGCTACTAACATCAAGGAATTTCCGAATCTACGGACGTACATAAAATATTTTATTATCATTTTATGTCAAGTTATCAGCTATTGTATCTGCCATCGTAAAAATATCTATTGTCCCACTTTTTGTTGGTGTCGCTATTACGCTGTTTGATACACGCTTAAATAAAGTTTATTAAATTCTTACAGAGAAACAAAGCAATGGGGTAACATTTTTACGTGTAACGTGATCTTTTGTTGACTTTGCAAAAATTACTTGAATTACAGTCTTATTGTAAACCGTACAATTTTAACACAGGACTTTCTTTTGCTGCCTCGGCAAAAAATATTTGAATTGCAGAAGTTACCTTACAGTCTCTTCTTGTATATCAAAGTTTTTTTATTTTACTTGTGTAAAAATATTTATAATTCATTCTTATCTACTGCCGAATTAGAGTCAAGTAATTGGGGCATGCAGGACCGGCTTCGGTTCGAGGATTTTAGATTTCCTGTACTGAAACATGTCGGTACTGGTACTCACGGGATTTCCCGGTTCTTTATACCTACTTTGTAATTTTAAAACATGAATAATGTAATAAAAGATGTTATTTTAGACGTTGGACGTTTTAAGTACCTACAGTATAAAAAAAAATGTAAACGCTCAGCTAATGATCAAATTATAGTTTTATTGTCTTTAAATAGTTTTATACTAGTTTTAACGAACGATAAGGCATACATGAAAGCGTGAGGATGAACGCCTTAGCGGTGCTACTGTTGACAATAGATGTAGGCTTAACTTTCAAGAATTACTCAGACACAAGCCATTGTAACTACGGAAGCTTTGTCGTTCTCTTCACCGCTGGCCGCCCTCCGCGACCGTGCCATTCCTTAGCAAAACAATCAAACAAATGTCTCGGTGTGACCCTGGATAGGCGTTTTAACTTTCGCGATCAAACCAAAAAGTTGAAGACCGACCCGCTTTTGTCCGAGTGGTTTACAGGAATGCGGACCTATACAGGGACTTCGAGCTCCTCACGATTCCTCACTACCTTAAAGACCTGGAAGTCCACTTTTTCGAGCGTACACTCAGTCACCCGAACCGACCACGGCACGGTCGAAAAACTATTGTTAGGCAGCCTCGGCACGTACTAACGGCCCCAGACGACGATCTCGCTATCGGGACAGCGAGAATATAACTAATAGGGCCCCCCTCACACGACCGTTTGACCTTATCTATTTAATCATTTTGAAACTTAACGTAATTGAAGATGTCGCCACCAAAGTGGTCTATATTTTAGATACAAGTTGTCTGCACCTCTCTGCCACAAATGATCCGCCGATGATGTGCCCGAACTAGGCTAGGCTATATACTATTGATTCTCAAACTCTCGTTGTGAGATATGTACTTCAATGTCAAGCGACCATGGCGATAGCTGTATATATTGGTGATCGCTCAACAATTCGTGTTCTTCGAGGTATCAAAAGGTTAATCATGCTCTCTATCACAGTAGAGAAGAGAGAGATATTAGGGATTGATCTGTTATTCGATGGGTCTGATATTTCACTATTTTTGGGCGTTAGAAGATGAAAATTGGTTACAGATATACTAAAGTGCGAAAAAAGGCTACTGCTAATTAATATACCGTCTAGCCCACTTGATTTGTACTGAATATGATCAGGATCTTAACCGCTTAACATAAGGCGGCGCCTATTCTGGTTAGTAAATTTTGTGATATAAAAGAAAAAGAAATTATAATACTTTTCTACTTCCATACACTAACAGAGGAACAAAAAAACAGATAAAAGAAATAAAAACAGATAGGATTAAGTAAACGTTTAATGGAATTCAGACCTATTGCACGCCTCATAAGCGGAGCGGTGAGGTAGTGCTCTACTCTCGACATGTCAAAAAACCCAGTCTTTCGAAACTTAAATGACTTTCGAACTTCGACTTTTTAATATAACACTTACAGGAGTGCACTAATATGAAGTTAAATAATGCACATATGGTACATTTTATGAACAATTAATTTGTTTAATATAATAAATAATAACATTAAAACTAATCATTCTTGGACGTCCGTGAGTCTGTGTTTATGTGACCATGTATGTGGCAGAGAAATTGGTCGAAAAATTCATCTTACCGGAATACTTTTGTTTTTAATATAAAAAGTATTACACTGTGCTGATTCCTAGTTAATATTAGCGTTCTAAGTACTGTCGTTTAATTATAATTTATAAAAAACTAATATACCACTGTATACTGTATATCTATATATATATTTTTTATTTTTATTTTTTAGTATATTTTTTCCTCACCTTATTTGTTATTTTATTTTAAAAAACTTGAGTTTTTGTTTTAGATTTTTTTTTTTTAAATGTGAATTACAGCTATGAGGCGTGCACTTTTGGATTTTCCAAATTTTTTTTTTTTTGTATTCAATAGTAACGTTGGAGTCACGACTTACATGATATGCGACGCTGTCAGCAAGAGCAACTGCAAGTACATATACACAATTTGCAATTAAACACTTAGCGATTTTAATTAATTTTTATGTACAAAAGAACCGGGAATACCAGGAGTCAATGACCCCACGAGCACTGGGACTGAATTTTTCTCCTACTGCCTGGAATTTGCGGTATTTTGGTACTGGAAATTCCCTTCAAGTGATAACAATACTGAGAAAACATTTAAAATGAATAAAACTAGATATAGAATCAAACTAAAATCACGTTTTTATAAGTAAAAACAATTATCGAACATATCCTAGCTGTGTACTCCGTAAGGCGCGAAGTCAGGTTTGTGATTGAGAATTTTATTTAAAACTAGCTTTGTCCGCGTAGACATTTGAAATAAAAATCTTTAAGTGTTTTACCTAAACAAATATTTGTTCCCATATTTCTCCCAAAAATTTCCATCCCATATTTTGCCTTCTAGAGGATTTTCCAAAAACGTTGACACACATCCATCAAAATTTTAACACTAAAGGCCAAATACCAATTATTATCCAATTGGCTTCAAAAATGACGGATTTCCATATAAACTTCCAACCCCCATTTTACCTCTTTAAGAGATGACTTTTGCAAAACCCTTTCGTATTGCCCGCCCACGTTATATCAAGATTTTTTCTGCAAAATTTCGTTAATACATCAGTTTACTTTTTTATAGAGATTAGTTTGTTATTATCTCTGAAGTTCTAAGAATTTCATTTTGTATTTTACCTTAAAAAAAAGAACAAGTAATCAAGAGCTCAGGTGGCGCTAGTTTCAGAAAATTCTGCTTAATTTTAACCTTTTAATATTTTCTAAAGTAGTGCAACTTATTCCAGTTTAAATTTAGCAGCATAAGACCTTAGGCATTTATTTTAAGCTCAAGTATCTACTTTTAAATAGACTTTTGCTTTCATACTTCGCATATTTTGACGCCCCAAGCTGTTTTTATTATAATATTAAATGATTTGAATAACATGAATGAATGAATAATTGATTTGAATAACAAAAATTATTGTCTTCCAATCTAGAGTTTCATGACTTTATAACAATGTTGAAGTGAATTGAGCATACCTTTTAATATTAGTTCAATAGTATATTAAATAACACTATAAACAAAGTAATTTTTTCAAGTTTTTTTAGTTTCCTGTAAAAGAATTTTTTTCTAGTTTCCTGTAAAAAAACAATAATAATGTTATACAAATTATATTTTCTTTTTAAAAATAACTAATTCTGCTTACATATATGAATTAGGAAGATTAAGACAAACAAAATTTTTCTTTATTCACATAGTATAAAAATTTTGTCTATACGTTTTATTTGGTCAATATTGTCAAGATTGTAAAATGAAATAACAACTCGAAGATACAAATACAGTGTAGATATTTTATTCCCTAGAGACTAGTTTTGACATAAAAAGTACCTTTATATTCTAGTTACCTATTCATTGCATCTATTTTTTAGCATTTGCATCTCCAAAAATAACTTTTTATTTCTTTTCACGGTTTATGTATAGTTGCTTCTAGAAGTTTGATAATATATTTATTAGGTGTTTTGGTATATTTTTCTTGAGAGTATTTAGATATTTTATTGACACAATTAGAGATAATTATTGAAGTCTTAATGTTTGTGTAATTTCTACTTCTTATCATTTTATGTCTAAGACAACCGTCGGTATTGTTGCTATTTATGCTAATTTGTTTGTATATTAGTTTATACAGTTTTATTTTTTTACGGTTTGTAAAGGTATATATCGATTATGGAGCAATTATAGTACAAATTGATATTTCAGCCAAAAACGCTGAGATATGCTAATTAGCCAACTATTATAGGTACCTTTATGTTTTTATTACAAACCGAATATTATAAAGTGGCAAACTAACAATTGGTAGAGATAATCTAGTTTTAGAATGTTATGTTAAATTTTAAAATTTTGCTAGAAGAGGCCAATCTAGAATTTTAACCAACCAGTTAATAATTTCTTGCACTTTACACGTGATTCGTGATTAATGATTTTATATATTCACGAATCACAATACATACTCAATCATGTGTAAGGAACTGTATTCCCTCTTCATTCTTTGAATCTTTGACCTCTTTCTCGTACTGCTGAAAGAAGCCGCTAGAGGCGCTGCTATTAGCAGAGAGACCTGTGAGCTCCGTGTCGGCAAAGTCATTTAAATGACTTAAAGCCTTAAAGTCCATCACACGAAGCTATAATACGATATATATTAATATAAAATACAGCAAAACATAGGTATAACGATATATTTTCAACAGTAGGCTTGAAATTACCTCATATTCAGCTACAAATATATTTGTTTTGTATAGGTACATATATTTTGACAAATTTAATACTAGCTTTTGCTCACGGTTCCACCCGACCTAAATTCGGTTATTGGTTGGGAATTTCAACGTCGTTTCGTGGTTTCAGCCTCAAGACGTTCACTGCTGGACGTAGCCCCGCCCCATATGTCTCCACAACGACCGGTCCTGAGCCGCCCGCGTCCATCGGCTTCCTGCGGTTCTAACCAGGTCGTCTATCCACCTGATAGAAGGCCGTCCCACGCTGCGTCTTCCGATCCGTAGTCGCTAATCGAGAACCTGACTTCCCCATCGGTTATCGCTATGACGAGCGATGTGGCCTGCTCAGCGCCACTTTAGTTGCTAATTTTTTTAACGTTTCGGATTTTGTCGCGCAAAGAAACACCGACATGGCTCTTTTCATAGCTCGCTGAGCGATTCTGAGCTTATTTAAGAGGCCAACAGTTAAAGACCACGTTTCTGTACCATAGCTCATCACTGGCAACACACACTGATTGTAGAGTTTAGTCTTTAGGCACTGATGTATTTTGGACGAATAGTCGTCGTCATCTCATTTTCACTCCAGAAGCTTAACCACATCTTTCAACGCAGTCGTGAACAGTTTTGGGGAAATGACGTCTCCCTGCCTACTACACTTACACCTTTCTGCAGATGGATTGGTTTAGTGTTCTGGTCATGTAATCGGACGTCATCGTGGCTCTGTTATACAAACACTTCAGTAAGTAAGCTACAAGTCGATGTACCGTCGACTGTAACACCGCCCAGGTCTCGATAGAATAAAGTCGTTGCCCAATAGACAGATCTCCGGAGAACACTTTCGAGCCTCTATTTCGCTTTATATCCTCTTCACACTTGATGTGTTAAAGTGGCGTATATCGCGTCTTATGGCTTTCGAGATTTGTCTATTGAGCCGCGTGTATTCGGACCTATCAGTTGAAGCCTGCAATTTCATTTCGCGCCGCACCTTTGTCAGATTAAGAGTCTGATCAGAGAGTTTTTGTGTTCTTTTTTGCGGCGAGCTTTTAGGAACTTAGCTCCAACCCCTTGAACAGTTTCCACAGTTTCAATCATCCACATTTTCGCAATCTGCTAGGCACTGAGTACTCGCCTGTCAGAAATCAGGGTAAAGTCAATCTTGTTTTTCGTTAAACCGTTAGGGCTTGTTCAGTTCCATTTTCTGTGGGGTGGTATTTTAAAGAAAGAATTCATCATAAAGAGAGCTTTTTTTTTTCATAAAGTCAACCAATCGCTGGCCTCTACGGTTTCGTTGCCCTACTCCAAATTTCCCCATTTTCAGCTCATCGCAATTTCCTATACGCAGTTTTGCGTTGAAGTCCCCCTTGTCGACATTGGAGCGTGTTGGGGAGGTATGTATGGCTTTATTAATATCCTTATACATAACCTTTACCTCATCTCTTTGTGATTTTAAGTACACCAAAAAGGGCGATAGATCAGATCCATCGAATTACAGGCCTATCAATATTACCTCTCTTCTTCTCCAAGGTGATGGAGCGTGTGATCAACACACAGCTTCTAAGATACCTAGAAGTACACGACCTGGTCAGTGACCGTCAATATGGCTTTCGCCACGGTCGCTTGATTGGTGACCTTCTAGTGTATCTCACACACCGATGGGCACTAGCCATTGACAGTCAGGGGGAGGCATCGGCATGTAGCCTGGACATAGCGAAGGCGTTCGATCGGTTCTGGCACCGGGGTCTTCTATCGAAGTTTCCATCTTACGCAGTGCCCGAGGGTTTGTGCAAATGGGTGGCTAGCTTTTTGTCCGGCAGACGCATACGAACCTTAGTTGACGGTAGTTGCTCTGATAGCATGGACATTAATGCTGGTGTCCCACAAGGCTCTGTGCTGTCTCCTACGCTGTTTCTACTGCATATCAATGACATGTTGGACATCAACAACATACATTGCTATGCAGATGACAGTACTGGAGACGCTTTTTACACGGGTCGTGCAAACATCTCTCGTTCCGTTGTGGAGGAAAACCGCGGAGAACTTGTATCTCAAATCGAGACCACACTGTCCAAGATCTCTGACTGGGGACGGGTAAACTTGGTCCGATTCAACCCTACAAAGGCACAAGTGTGCGCGTTCACCGCTAAGAAAACTCCATTCACTGTAGTCCCACAATTCCAGAACACTCCCCTCTCCATCTCCAAGAGCATTGGGATTTTTGGTGTTGACATCTCCAGCGATGTTCAGTTCCGAGATCATTTACAAGATAAGGTGAAGCTGGCGTCCAAAAAACTTGGTGTACTCAACAGAGCGAAGCAGTACTTCACGTCGGGGCAAAGGTTGTTACTTTACAAGTCGCAAGTTCGGCCCCATATGGAGTACTGCTGCCATCTCTGGGCGGGTGCACCCGGATACCAGCTGGGCCCTTTTGACTCGGTTCAACGACGGGCTGTGAGAATTGGCGACGATTCCAAACTCACTTGCGGTATCGAGCCCTTAAGTCTGAGGAGAGACTTTGCCTCCCTGTGTGTGTTCTACCGCTTGTACAATGGGTTGTGTTCTGAGGAATTGTTCGAAATGATGAATGGGATTTCATTCTCACACTTTAGAACCTAAATGGTCGCGTACAGTGCAGTTTCAGTTGGTGATCGCAGATATTTCCTCAGTATGTTGCTCTTCCCGAGGCCTCAAACTATCTTCATGCCTAATTTTCCCGCGGTTCCACCCACCTGAATTCGATTATCGGTGTAGAATTTCATCAATCTTCGGAATCTCCGTACCAAATTTCATCTTAAGGTTTAAGCGTGAAGTGGTAACAGACAATCAGACAGACAGAGTTACTTTCGCATTTATAATATTAGTATGGGTATATTATAGCTATGTGTGTTTTGGGGTTTTAAACGTTCTAAAAATAGCTTTCAGTGGATGATATTTACATGACACTTTGAATTGTCCTTAAGCGTCTAGTCTAAATTTAATGGCCTAGATTTATGCCAGTAGTATTGGTACCTTTAATTTAGTTAAAACTATATCAATTTCAATCTTTTAATGTAAAATATTCCAATAACTTGTATTTGTAAATAAAAGGTGCGGCAGCATGAGCGATTATTTGGAGTATTGCTCGGCCATGAAGTCGAGACTGCAGGTAGTGAACAAAGTGATGAAGAGGGTGAAAGCAGCAATGCATGGGAAGGGGAACTATGTAAAGCTGCCCAGACGCTGCTGCATCAGCATGCTGTCCAGGGCGACCTGAGCGCGCTGCAGGCAGCTATAGCGCGGTTTGCAGCCGCTTGCAGACTCAACAGCGATGCACCTCTCGATCCAAAGTAAATATCTAGTACTAATTAATACATAACTACTGTAATTCCATGCATGTGTCAGTACACTTATTCCGGTAAAAAATATCCATCTCCAATCCATAATCCAACGCTTTATTAGATTCTTTTAACTGACTAACACGTCTCGTGACTCCGATCGCGTGGACTTTTGAAAAAAAGAAACCTTTTAGTTCTTGTACAATTTTTCATCTCCTAGTTTCCGCCTTTGATGATTTTACAAAAAGGGTTTAAACCTTAAAAGGTAAAATTTTTGAAATAAAGGTCAAGTACCAAAGTTCATGCATTTAGCACGAACCTGAAAAAAAGACGGACGTAACCTAGTCTAAAGAACGAGTAAAGCATGCAAATGGCCGCCCTTTTAATGTCTTGACGTTGAGGGTTACCATGTGAATCACCAATTTGCCCACTTTTTAAATCCAGTATATTTAAATTATCATGTTATTATTTATGTACTATCCACTTAAGCATTAGCTTCAATAATTTTATGCAACAGCTATTCTTTTATTGAAATGGGTAAAAAACCGCACCATAATGTTGATCAATCAAAACTAATTTTCATGCATGACCAAATCGACTGAAAACACATTTTACGAATAAAGCAATTTATTATTTACAATTAATTATTACTGATTACAAAATATGTATCAGGTTAATAATAATGAACATCCTTTGCGTTCATTATCTTTTGTTCTCTTTTATCTGCGAGTGGACCAGGGCTAATAAAGTAAGTTCCTTTAAAACTGAATAGAGACCATTCAACAAAATGTCCTTTTAAACAGACTTCAAAAAAGGAAGTTATCAATTCGACCCGTATGTATGTAATATTGTCAAAATTGCAAAGTTTTTGTGTATGTTAGTCTATACCAGATTCTAAACATGTGTGCCAAATTTCATAAGTTCAAACTCAAATTAAAAATCTTTTTATTCAGATGGGTTTCTAGGAACACTTTAAAATCGTCAAGTGAATTAACTACAACTAGTTTTACAAACGAATTACAATACTATAGTAAATCAACTAAGTAATATTTCAATTGTCTTTTGTTTATCTGTTAATTGTCTTATTGGGCATAATTATTCTGTGGCGGAATTTAAAGTAACTCCCGAGAAAAAAATATTCATATATCATAAATCACTACACAATCACATCAATCGTCTGCACGTACATATACATATAAACAGACATAATATTTACATTTTACAAACATGTAAATAAGTAAGAAGGGATTCATATACATATTAAAGAAATATTAAAGTACACATACATACACATATTCATATACTTTATAAATAAGAAAGATAATTTATCTGTTGCAATCCTCGTTTGCTTACCCTTTTTGGAATAGCATACGGAACCAAGCAACGACGTCATCGAAATGTGCACTGCAGACGGTACTAGATGATGGGTTCCAATTATTTTCTTCTCTACAGTTTCGTATAATTAGGACCCAATCATCTTTGCGATTTTTATTTCTAGGAAACCTAATAAAATTTAAGAAAAAAAACGGTCAAAATTAAGACTGACTCGCATTATGAGGGTAATTTTCCCGAAATCTATGAATCAACACCTACCAACTCTAATTTAATTTAAAATTTTAGCCCAGAAAACCTCGGACATTAAGAAGAGGACGCAAGAGTGACTTTATATGGGTTCCATTCTTTTCTTTTTAAAATACTGAATCCTAAAAACTTACAAAACCTGATCTGACTGAGTCACAAATGCAAGCAAATACAGATTTCCCAACTTTTGGGGAAAATTTACTATTATAAAACTGACAACACTCTTGTATTTTTGTTTAGAATTTACATCTAAGTAAATAAAATATAATTATAAAAAAAAAAAAAAAATCATTATAACGTACGCGTGGTAGGTGATTCCTTGTGACTTTTTAAGTTTTCTCATGTAGTTTTTACATGAGTTCACTGCACAAGACGGCATTTTTAACAATTTTCATCGACGCAAAATACATGTCACAGGCGCTGTCACGCGGTACGTATAATGAAGGCGAGTTGTCTGACCTGGTGTATCTGTGTGAGTGTAGGTCGTGTATAACAAACGAAATTATAGGACCTTGCATGTTTAGTGTAATGTTACGTCCGTCTTTTTTTCAGATCCGTGGCATTTAGCTTAAAAAATACGGATATCCACACGAAATTCCTCCCCTATTCCACCCTATTATTATCCTACTAGTAGGGGATGAATTTTGCAACACTTTAAGTATGGTTTGTTTTAACGATTCCAATACATTATGCTTGGTAACGAAGGTCTGATGATACATTCCGGAGGTGGATAGTGGAACTCTTCAATGGTCACTAGTAAACCTCTCAAGCTTGGGTTCGTTTGGTTTGCTTTGACAAGTCGAATACATCAAACGTAGTGACGAAATCGTATTTTTTGAACGACTTAATAATAAGAAGTGGATCTCAATTCGGTTGTATTTTCTTGAATATATCTAATATTTGTTGCCCAAGAACTCCATCTTTTATAAACCCGTATGGAATTTTTTGAGAGTGTTTACGTAGTTGTTGTGTAGTTCCAGCTTAGTCCCATTTTTATCAAAATCCAGTTCTAATGATAGAATCTATAAAGAATTGACGGATTAAATCAAGATTTGCATTTAGAAAGTATAATTGGATGAAGAAAACAAAACAGATGTCGCCGGAACTTGTCAAGGATTCCTTATATTTCAAGATATCTCGAATGAGATAATTAAGCGACTATGACGTAGCAAATTTAAATAGTTCGTTTAAAAATGTCACCATAATCCTGATTTGATGATCAAACCAGAACATTTAAGGGTTCCGTAGGCAATTTCAAAAAATGTAGTTGTAAGTTTCTTTTGCTTTAACTTTATTGAACTACTGAAATGTCATAAGTAGTTCACTAGAATATTTAAAAAAAATATAATCGGCTTTCAAAGCGTAGAAAACACGTACAGTGCAACAAACTTTCCTGACCCGGTGGTCAAACTCCTTAACTGCAGTAGTCATATTTAAATACTGTGAACATACGTTACACTAGTGACCAAACCACACGGATCAGAAAAATTTGTTGCACATACCTAACCTACCTCACTTAATGTTATGTTAGTTTTCACTATTTAGTAGAGTTTTGAAGTCAGATTATTTTTTTTGTTAAAATCTTATAAATAGTTGTGGTATTCTACAAATTTAAAGCAGGCGCACACCAGAGACTAAACTTTTTTATAATGTGCACTCGATAAGGATAAGTACTTGCTTTTAATATGAGTGTCTCCCTAGATACATGTTCAAGCTGCTGAGTGAACTGGAGCGCGCGTGGGCCGCCAGCGAGAGCATCTCGGGCAGCGGGAGCGGGGACTCCGGCTGCGCATCGCGTGACGAGGAGCGCTGGCTTGCCGACTGCTTCGGGGACTTAGTGGATCGAGCACTCCACCAACTGCGCTTGCACCGGGACCTGTACCCAGTGTTACATCAACTTAGTCTCAATAAGTACGTATAGAATTTTCATTGAGTTACCATAGAATAAATAGAACGATACCATCCTTTACAGATAGAACGGTTACCATCCTTTGAATATTTTGTAAAACTGATCAAATATACCGTAGTATTCCCGTTAAATATGACATTCGCCATGAAAAATTCATGTCCACTTATCTAGGAAATGCGCTGTCCAGTTCTCTGTGTTTATGACTTTAGCTTAGTAATTACATTGTATTGAATGATTTTGTTTCAGACTGGAATTCCTTCTTCGATGTCTAAGTCAGCTATCGCAGATGAAAGCCTTCTGGAGATGCTGTCCATTTAATAAAGAAATCAGGTAAGTAATTTTTAGATGCATTTTATCATAATTTTTTTGTATTATTTATTATTATGAGTATTTGTATTGTTGTTTAACTAATGTTACAACAGGGAGCTTATTGGAGTAAGTCTCTAGTACGCCAGTCTCTGGAATTCGAGAGAATAATATATGTGTCGCAGGCACCGGGTTAAATTATCCAGTTAAATGGGTGCCTAGGCAGATTTTTAAGTATGGAAAAGAAATTATCATATAGCTGAACAGATTTTAATATGAAACTTGACTGGAATGCTCCGCTCGCTTTGCTCGCTCCGCATCTACGTTGACACAAGGCAAACTGAACCTTACAGTGTGTCTGTTTTTTTTTCCATGCTTGACGATCTGCCTAGGCGCCCAATTAACTGGCTAATTTAACCAAATGGCTGCGACATAATCAAGTACTTTCACGTGCTCGAGAGGTAAGACCAGGGACCTTATCGGAAACAGTCTCGAGCTATTCGGACTCTGGAATTCGAGACAAAAATGTATAGAAGTCTGACTTGCTTCCCGAAACCCGTGAATGTATACTTGCATACAATGTGCTCTAGAATTACAGAGTCCGAATAGCTCGAGACTTTTCCCAATAACCTCCCTGTAGTTTCAACACAGACATTTTTCTCTTGAATTCCAAAGTATGGAGTATTCGAGACAGATCTCAATATATAAGCTTCCAATTCATCTAATTCATTATTATAATGCAAGAAAAATATTTATCAATTTGGCATCAATATTTAAAAAAATACTTGATTTCGATAAAACAATATTCTATTTGGTAGGTATCTATTCGAGGGTGCTGAATTTAAGACGGCGGATATGACAAAGCCGCATTTCTTTTTCTTAAATTGGTTTTGTAAAACTGGCCAAGTGCGGGTCGTACACGTATTAAATTAGGTTTCTGTAGAATGAGACAACTGTACAATGTCTAAAAACTTTGAACCAAAATAAATTTTATTGGTATAGTATTTATGAAGCCTAATTAGTGGGGTATACGCCAACGACCTTGCTCGTTTGAGCGAAGCTAGTAAAAATGCACTCCGCACGACCCATCAACCTATTTACGCAGTCGAACTTAGACTCATCGCGCCGGCGGGCATTAAGATATTTCAAACGCAGCGTATAAGAATAGGGCCCGCATACGTTGCAAAAATTTAGGACAAGTAAAAGTAAATGTTAAATTATGATTCAAATTAGGCAGTGTGATTTAATGTTATTTAAGAATCCATACTATTATTATAAATAAAAAAGTGTGTATGTACGTTCGTTGGTTTGCTCTTTCATAACAGCATGAGAACGACTAGATTTTTTTGCACAGAATATATAGGCTACTTTTTATCCTGACTGAGAGGAACATGCAGGAGCATTTTTTTTGCATTTTTACACGACTGCCCAAAATACCAATACATAAATACCAATCTAATCACTCCTTTCATGAAGAACCCCATGCTGTAGTCCCTGGAGAAAACCTCGGCAGGGAGTTCATTCCATAACCTTAACACACTATGTATTAAGTCGACGGCAACTGATCTAAAATTTAAAGAAAGTAGACAATAAATTGTTATCATCATACATTTCAATTAATTTCAACTGTCTAGCTATCACGGTTCATGAGATACAGCCTGGTAACAGACGAATGGACGGACAGCGGGTAGCCTTAATGACCGTCAAGGTTTTTAAGAATTAAAAATACAAATTATTAAATTATTTGCATAACAATGTACTTAAACACATTCCTTTTAGATAGAATAAAAAAAATATTCTTTTAC
Source organism: Apoda limacodes (assembly GCA_946406115.1). Lineage (NCBI taxonomy): Eukaryota > Metazoa > Arthropoda > Insecta > Lepidoptera > Limacodidae > Apoda > Apoda limacodes. The sequence continues at coordinate 13,662,369 of OX291557.1, forward strand.
GAAGTGCGTCGCGCGAATCTTCAACGACGTCAGGCGCGCGTTTACTTTGCAAAACCTACGCAGCATACATAACGAAAGATATAATTTAGATTAAGCAATGCGCACAGAAAGGAAGAATCTATTGTTTTGAGTTCACAATGAACCTATGAGAGGCTACTAATATTGGCAAACATATAAATGATAATATACGAATTTATAACCGAAAATAGGGTAACCGCGGTCGATTCGACGCCGCGAGACCGCTTGAAGGTTAATTGATTCTATAAGGAACACTTATACTTATAAAAACTGTAATGTAAGAATCGGCAATCAGCAATCCGGTCTTTATGTGGGTTTTAAGGTTTTCACGTGAATATATAACGAGTTTAATATCACCCTTAATTGGTTTTTAATCCAAATATTTCCGTTTTAGTACTTATAACTACGAGTATAGTCGACTTTCGTATTTATTACGTTATTAACTGGGATTTAGTATTATTGTTTCAATATAGCGCACATCAATAGTATAAGATCATTACTTATAAATAATTAAATAATAGGCATAGGTTGCGATTTATGCTACGAAATTTATAGGTTTTCTTATAAATACTTATATATTTGTGGTTATATTATTATTACAATTCTTTTAATAAGTACGTATGGTATAGGCAATAGTTTAAATCAAAAATTAATTATAATTTTAGTGTAGTTATAAGAGTAATAAGTAGATATGTATACTTAACTCTGAATGAGTTTGAGAATGAGAACTTATTGGTAACAAATTGTTTTTCTTGAGAATTCAATAGATAACAGGTAATTTGTTCCGTAATCGTATTAAATAATTATCTTTTTATTACGTATTTTGTACAATGAGTCGTACATCAGAATTAAGGGTGGTTAACACACTTACCTTACACCGAACTATTTCAATGCCTCCCGATGGAAGCTGCCTATTCCATTCGATTGCATATTAATGAGTACCTAATTTATATACAAAAAGTAATGAAATCCCATCAAAAACATAAATGTGAAATGAGAGCCAAGTTCAATATTATGATATATGCCTTGGATTTGACTTCAACGACAAAAGAAGTCCATAAAATATCATTTCTTCTTATAACTTACGATAATATATTGTAGCCTAAGGTCTGACTTGACTAATTCTTATATCCGAATTATTATGTTCGATGGCTAGTTTCTACCAGCAACCCAAATTTTCGGAGTAATTAAATAGCCTATCCCATGATACAAAATATCAACTAGTATCTTGCTTTAGTAGACTACACATTTCCCAATAAATTTCGAAGGAAATAGAGAAATGTTACCATTTTGTATTTTGGGATTTCTTACAAACCTATTTACGAAAAGTAAAATTAAAAAATTTAAAAACCCCCCGACACAAAAATAAATTCTAAAAAATAACAAATAATATTTTAAACCTATTATAATTATTATCGTCACATATATTATGTAAGTTCAAATATTTTTATTTTCTAAGCGTCATCGCGTCGGAGGACCGGTAAAGTTTATAAGGTATTTTTCCAACAACAGTTAATTGATTATTACGAAATAGTGCGACATGCAGCGCAGTGGCGACCCGAACGGGCAGACACGCGAGTCGATTTTGCGAATTTTTCGGAGTAAATTCTTATGTTGCAATCTGCGACTACTCCTGTTTTTCTCACATAGCGGTCCCCGACGCGATGACGCTTGGAAAATAAAAATATTTGAACTTACATATTATATGTGACGATAATAATTATAATAGGTTTAAAATATTATTTGTTATGTTTTAGAGATTATTTTTGTGTCAGGGGGTTTTTAAAAATTTTAATTTTACTTTTATTTTGTCCTTTTTAAAGTAGGTATAAGCAATAATCCTTTCCATGCAAATTTGACAGTAAACTTTGGTGATACTTACAATGTCAACGAAATCTACCATTAATGCAAAACGACACCGATGTTATGCCTGCTTCTGATGATCTTCAAACGGCTGATCAGGTCATGGTTACCTTACCAAATACTTTCAATATCATTGAAGTAACACGGTACCAAATTTCGAATCGATCGGACATAAGGAAGTTAGTCAGATCCCCTCATCAACTAGAAAAGAGCTGATGATCTTCAAAAGGCTGAACAGATTTTCATGAAACATAGCTAAGAACACTCGGAATAAAATTATCTATGACACAAAAAAAACTAAACAAAAATCGGTTCATCCGTTTGGGAGCTACGAGGCAGATACACAGACAGACACGTTAAACTTATAACATATCTCTTCACCTCAGAAAACTATGAGTCTATCGAATACAGTAATCCACGTATCTTACATCATAATTGACTCTCAGTGTAGAAAGTGAGTGTGTTTTCTTATCTATGTGTGTGTATTTTTATGGCAGGACTTAAAGTTAACTTTTACACGAAATGGCTAAATATTTTTAACAATGAGCACGATTCAAAGTTACGTTTAAGATAAAATGCCTCAAGATTTTTAAGAAAACACTATTAAGAGAAACGCATGCTTTCAAAAAAAATTGTTTTTTATCACACTCACTTGTGTACAGTGTGATGACATGCAGACAAAGTAGGTGCTAAGCCCTTAATTACTTCCATAGGCTGTTTCATTGTGCATTAAATTTTTTATTTATTCGGAAATGTAATGAAAAACATTCTGTGTATCACAGGCAATACAAAAATACAAACTCGAGTCATTTAAGCCTGCCCTCAGCCTTAGCCTTCTAAATAGTCTCTCGGTAGTTTTCTTTTCCTTATCATCTTCACTTTTACTTGATCCATTTGTTTCGAATTGTTGATTATTTTATTAAGGTTGATATTGAGTTTTGTAAATATAAGAGCAGAGAAAGAGATCCTACGAACACACTTACAAAAAAAAAATGTATATTAGTAGTTTTATTCTCTTGTAAGTCGAGTGTAGACGTAGCGTTAAACATTGAGCAAAATAAGTGTACCAGGATCGAAACAGGTAAAAGTTTTTTAGGAAACCCTCTTAGTAAACAGGCGTGATTATGTAGTTAGTGTGTATTATGTAGTTCGTGATTCCTTTCTTGATTATTTTACTTAAGTTGATTTTGATTTTGTTTATTGATTTGTAGAGTGGTATAATGAGAAATTTGATAGTTCATGTTATTATACATATAGGTCGTTAACTAAGTTAATTTATGCTTATACCTTTTATTAAAATGCTTTCAGTTTAATATTGTTTTTACTGTTTTATCATCATGAGCTTTAGCCATGAGTGTATAAAATTGATAACGATTATTTAATCGCTAATTTTCGACCGAGCAAACAGTGATCTTTGATGCATAACTTTACCAAGTAAAGTGTAACTTACCTATTTGGTCGGATATTAACATTTCCATGATCATTCTGAACTACGACACACTACTAGAGGCATAAGGACGTCTGTTAGTTTTTTATATTGATTTTGAAATATATTAAAAGAAAATGCTTTGAAACATCAATCTTTCGTAGCCAATTAAACTTTATTACAAAAACGTTCAATTCCGATATTGACATGCAATATCGGAAATCAGTATTGGAATTGAAAAACGTCCGATATTACATGCCCTATTTGTGACACGTTTTGAATAACAGCATCTGGTTTAGATCTGATATTAAAAAAAAAAAAAATATAGGTCAAATTAAAACATTTATCAACAATTGATATAGCCTATGTTACTATGGAATGGTGTAAGTTTCTAATGTGAAATAATTTTTACAATCGATTCAATAGATGCAGAGCAGAGTCCTCCGTAACCCGCAGTACGTGGACCCATACGTGCCAACAAACTATCTTTTTATAATATTATATTAGATTAAATATGTACGTATAATTAAAATTTAATAAACATTTCACAAAACTGCAAGTAGGTGATGATGAAAAGATGTATGATGACAAATTTCTAATATAATTGACACTTACGTCAGCGTCGACAAATTCCGGGGACTTTGTTTCTTTATCAAGTAGATTTCATTATTACCTAGGAAGGTACCTATCTACCTCACTTTACTGATTGAGTCTCCACCGCCGCTTTATCTGTCGGCTAATACCTAAGCTATGCGGATCAGCAAAGTGCTGTAAATCCGTACCTATACCTATATTTATTGTTAAAATGCGAAAATACAAATCAATAAATAGGTACTAGGCCATTATGTTTTTTAGTCTTCCTTTTTTGTCTTCTGTTACATATTTTTCGTAAAAAAACTTCTTGTTTGTTACCCATTGTTATTATTATACTAAAGTAAATAAAAATAAATAAAAAAGTTACGACTAAATTCGTGTCCAATTAATGTTTGTAATAAACAATATACACAAATAATAATATATATCTAGTAGATACGAGTAAGTACGTTAAATAAATTAAAAGTATTAATTTTAGACGTCCTAAAAAACTAAAAGTGTCCTCTCACAGTAAGCCGCAGTTCCACCAAATACCTAAAAGCTTAAAAAAACACTGTTCCTAGCACGCCGTAACGCAAAACATACGCATCACTGCAGTGACATCGAGCGGCCGGGACACAACTTCTAACGCTACGACCGCAGGCCGTAGACTGAAGAACAAAAGCAAGCTAGAGTCAGTTCACGCGTACTCACATAAGGTTGAATTTTGCAGATCAAGCCTGTATAACTTTTATATTGCATGGAATAATTTCGCTCGTAATTAGGTTTTTATTTTATTAAAAAAAAAGTAGACACTGTATGAAAATTCTGTTCGATTCAATGTTTAATATATAAAAATATCTTTCCAGTGCATAGAAATAATATGATACGCTTACAAATTATCGAGATCTTCGACAAGTAAACTTATTTTGAAGCCTTCTTTGCGATTTTTTTTCTTAAATTCTGATGTCCTTTTTCAAAATACAGTTCGATTGTCTGTTTAGATTATGTTTTTCCTTAGCCTATGTATTTTTTTTCAGCTCTGTAATTAGTGCCACTTCTTCAAACTCTCTACAAATAAGTAAAATAGATCTTTTTTGAGAATTCCGCGTAGATCGTCGTCTTAAAGCCCAATTCAGTATTACCCCACATAATGGGGAAAGGCCTTGGTTCAATGTATTTTTCGTCATTCGGTTTCGTTTTTTTGCCATTTAGCTTCGAACCCCTAATAAAAAACGTAGTGCTGGTTGAATATTTTCGATTCCGAGTGATCTTTACCGGATAATATGAATTTAAATTTCATAATTAATTATTATTTAAAAAAATTATAATAGTTTAGTATTATTTTTTTTATTAATATTTCTTTGAATCATCTAAGCATAATATGTAATATTATTTTTATCATATCATTCTTAGTTACTTTATTTTTCAAAGTGACATATAGGCAGTGCTTTAACAAATTGTATTTAAATGTGGCTTAAAAGGTAGTTATACGAATTATGTGGTTGGTGATTCCAATGACTGTTTCCTTTCGATAAGCTTATTATACTCTATTTTGTCGTTAAAAGCTTTTATTCAGCAGCTGTCAGTTGCAGAAAGGTTATTATTTCGTGACGAAAATGTTTCTAAAATACAATGAAAAGGGTAGACAGCTGTTGCAGACAGAATTGAATTGGAAAAGTTTTGGAAACACAGATAGCGAAGGAATTTATTATATTTAAGCACTTTTGTATCGTTATAAATTACTGATAGTTAATTTAATTTAATTAAGTGTGATATTCTATTGTTTAGTTTAAATTACAATATCAGCTTTAACAGTACATACCTACACGTACAATACAAGTGGTCTAGGCGGCTTCTCACAGATGAGGTTGTGGATTGCATGCAACCTGAGCCAAATTCAGCCCAGTGTGCATTGAGCAGAGCTCACGAATGTTATACGACTATTTTCAACACATTTGAATAACAGTAAATACTTATGCGTTAATTGTCATCACCACACAAGTGCACAATGGACGCTATTAACATGCTGAAAACTGTGCAGTAAAGGCTGCTTTATGAGCAAGTGTGTTGAAAATAATATTAATGTGTACTATTTCTTATCAGCACCTTCCTTCTTACTATTAATTGGTAAAATATCTTATACAACTTTGTACAGAGCTTTTGCCATTTCGTTTATTACAATAATAAATAATGCCATTGTTACCTACGTATATGAAATGCGATTTTTTACAGTTGATTCTGGTATTTTTGGTGCTTCAATCATCAATTTCAACCAAAATTCTTAATGCGTACTAAAATAAAAAAAAATCTAAGAAATTTACAGATGTGAAGTTATCAATATTACAATTTAGGCGATAAAATTGGACTTCAATTTTGACAGTATTTCCATTATCCGTTTTCCAAGATATTGAATGAAATTTGTAGCACTGAAAACAAATATTATTTTGTGGTAAGGTATTTGTGTCTGGCAGCGTACATTTTGTTTTATGTGCTTCATCCGACATACCTATTATATAACTAAGGGCATTAAATACATATAATCTTCAAGGCAAATAGATTGTATAAATTGTTTCTCTTCCGATATATCTTTATGTATTTTAATTGTATCAGTCAATTTATCCAATACCTAGCTCAAGCAAATATAAGCAACTAGCGTTTGCCTGCGGTTCCACCCACCCTGAATTAGGTAATCAGTGTAGGAATTCAATGGCAACTCCGCAATTATAGAAAAAAAATCGTGCACGAAGGGTTCCTTACCATTAATCATATCATCTATAAAAACAGCAAAATAATCACGTTTTTTGAATGGGAGCACCCCCTAAATATTTGTTTTATTTTAATTGAATTATATAGTGAATATAAAACTAAATATTCTGGGAGTGTTTCGAGCGTCTACCTGTAGCCGCTATCCCGTTCTTCCCGTCCCGTTTTTTACCCTTTGGGTACGGAACCCTAAAAAACTGACTCACACTTGACGGTTTCAAGTACCTAGACTATATCTTTCCCCGGGACTCAAACTATCTCCATGCCAAATCAGCCCGCGGTTTGAGAGTGTCCAATAATTACGTGAGGCGTTTATAAGGGATCAAGCAGAATCACCCAACCTCATTTGGGGGAAAAGGGGGAAGGAAGAAAAATCTCACGTGAGATTTGTTCGAGCCAAATCTCACGACATCTCACCAAAGGGGGAGAGGGGGACGAAAATTGCCTAAATCGCCTCACGTCATTTAAAGACGCCCCCTTTCACTTGCCTTAAATTCAGTTATCGATGTAAGATTACTACCGCAACTCTTTTCTTCTGTAATTGAGTACAGAAAAAAAAGGACTCACGCTTTACATTTTTAAGTTGCCTATGTCCCTTCCCGGGGCTCAAACTATCTCCATGCCAAATTTCATATTAATTGGTACAGCGGTTTAAGCGTGAAGAGGTAACAGACAGACAGAGTTACTTTCGCATTTATAATATTAGTATGGATAACTAAAAACTTCACCGCAATTAACAAGCACAATTTGTAATTGATTATTCATCAAAATTACAAATTAATTCCATTAATAAGTACATTGTGTATTTAGGTAGGTAAGGAGAAAATTACTAATTAGTGGCTATTTTACTGACTCGAATTTGTAATTTCCGTACACACAATGATTTTCATCACATTTGCAAATAAATAAATAAATAAACGCACTCAAAAAGAATTGAAATAGCAATAATAGGAGTAGAGAAAACATTGCCACCACCAGATATGTAGAGAATTTATGCACAGCTTTTAAGCAAACTTGATAAAATACGAGCGTCATTGCTGCCCGTGAGTTCTATGAATGCCCGCTTTGCTCTGACAAAAGAAAAATTAACAAAGAAAAAGCCAGTGAGAGTAATTAAGGTCTTAGCACTTGCTTTGCCTGCACGTTATGACACTGTTTATAAATGTAATGGAGAACAATAATTAAGCACCTACTAAAGTCTGCATAATCGATAAACTAAACTTTTCGTAACTTAAAATGTTCGTGGTGTGAGAAGCCGCATTCTCATGGATGTTGCATGAAAATGCGTCTCGGTTGTGTCTTGCGAACTTTCTCAAGGACATTAGGGCAGACTAAAGGTCAATCAGGGTAAGACCACCCAAAATTGTACAAATGCTTTTGCCCTTTTGTAATAAAATCTTATTTAGTAGATAATTAATTGGTTTTAACCCGTTAGTTTACAAATGTGTACATACAAATAAATAGAAAACATTTTAAAATTAAAGTAGGCATTTTTTTAGTTTGTTAACATTTTAAAAAACATATTGAAAAAAGTGTTTATTGAAAATAATTTTATTTTGAAGTTGATGCACGTACCTTCCACACATAATTGTTGACTTTAAAGATAAAGATGTACTAATATAGCTATAAAACCTTTCTATTGCAGAAACAAGGGTTTTTTCATTAACTAACATGACATTCATATAAATTATGTTGGTTCACATAAAATCACATAAAACTCTGAAAATATTTCGATAAGTTTTAACTTCATACGTCCACACCACAGAGTATATTTTACTGAAAGTCAAGTTGGGGCAGCGGTCGGCCTTTCACCTTGGGCAAATAGTGTATATACTCTAACCTTGTGCGAGGGCGATTTGGGGCCACAGAAATAGTAAAAAAGCTCCCCTAACACGAGCTCAGTGTGGATAATCAAGTTTTTGGCGTATGCAGGTTTCCTCTCGAAGTTTCCTTTTACCGGAAATTCAGTAATGTGGACGATCAATGAATGAAAGAATTTAGGGAAAGGTACATGCTATATTATAGCTCGAATGTTCACTTCGTAAAACGCAAGGCAGAGCTATGCACACAAGACCACCATCGACTCCTAGTACAAGAAATAATAAGAGATTACAATACTAGAAAATTCTCATACCTGAAACAATGATAACGAATCTTAGAGTTATGAATTTTATTTACGGCAAAAAATAAATGATTGTCAATTTGGTGGAATAAGTCAGAGTAAATCCAAAAATCTAAAAAAACTTTCGGTAACATTTTGTGTTTATACAAGTATTAATGTTGGTACAGAAGTGAAATAGTGAGCAACCTACGCAAAGGTACTGCCGAGTGGTATGAAGCTCTCTGTGCACAAGACACGGAGTCGGAGCGAGGAGAAGATCTTGTCAACATCATCACTCTGGTCCAGATAGACTTACAGCAGGGTCTCACTTACTATCATCCACTGTTTGAAACGTAAGTTGAGATTAGCCTATTAAATGGTTAATTTAAATTGTAAATTATAAAGATCTCAGGATACTGCATTGTGCTACATTTGTTGTTGTTTTTTTTTAGATATTGAACGCTTTAATAATAATTTACCGTCAAACGACAGGACACGATTTTGCCGTGGACACTGCTGTGGACTCTAGTTGCGCGCGGTTCGCTTGGCCTTGCCTTGCTAAAATAAAGTAAATTATGAAAGCGTCCATTCAGAAACGTTTTTAACTTTTTACACAAGGACAACTTATGTTGTCCCTTAAGCAGGATCATGTGTTTCTGATTCGAGATCTTCTTTAAACTCGTACAATAGAAATAAATCTAAAACAAAGTTTCTTTGTCTTTAAAGATATCAAGAATTTTTTCATAGGTAGATGTAGATGTAGACTAGATAACCTATATTTAGTCATGGGCAGTACCATAACAGCTAAAATAGCACTGCTAATGTGTTGCTAGCATACCCTGACTAAAAGTAGTTACTCTTGACGCTTAATTGAAATCGAGCTGTAGATTTGGCAATTAATAAATCACTTAAGTATAACATATTTTTAAAAGAAAAAACTAAGTATCTAAAATTGCTGGCTTTAGTATGATATAATTTAAGATCACCCTACTAGTATATAGTATTATATAGTCTGTGCCCTACGATTGGTATCGGAAATGTTTAATGGTATAGCATATTTGGCTTTTTAGTATTTCGTTTACAAGCAGTGTTGCAAAGTCAAATTTGCAAAAATAGCCACATTAGCACTATATTAAGCTAAAAGATATAGCAAGATTTGTCAAAAGCTAAGTTTTTGCTAGTTATTTGCTAAATATAGCAGAAACTTATAATTCGAAACGATCGAATTCTAAACAAAATTGTTTCATATTTAACTGTAACCAGCCCATCTTCTCATCTTGAGTATTTACCCTTTAAGCTGTAACAGTCCCAATTTTACTTAGGACTAATTTGCAGAGCTCATGATCATAACATTATTTCTTTTTTATTTTTAAATCGGATTGGATTAGCATTCAATGATTAGCATCAACAGTACACCCAATCTGTTTCTCGATTTAGTTTTTATCAAATTGAACCGGCTCAAAACACTTTCCACGTCACAAGTAGACACAGAGAATGAGAGCAATTGTAGTCATCATCATAAACAAATAAGAAATATGAACCAGTAACAACTAGCGCTTCCTACATAAATCTTTTCAACCTATTATTAATATCTATTACTCTATAGACTAATTATTTAAAAAAAGCTATAATTGTAGTTAAAAAAAATGACAAAAAACTAGACCCGATTTTTTGTAACTGAGAGAAATAATTAAGAGCTAAATCTAGCTGTAAAGCTCTGACTTGGCAACACTGTTAACAAGGATGCTTTTAACACTGCTGATTTTGTTATTCGAGAAGGGTTTTTACGGAAAGAAATCTATATAATAGACTAATGAACCCTATATCGAAGCTCAAGAAATGTATTATCACGACAAGTTAAATTTAGTTAATTACCACAGTATAGTTCGCGCCACGTAAGTTGAAACAAAATGGCGGCCGTCTGCGCAGGTACAGTACGGACAAATGTACTAACGAACCAAAAATGTCTTACTACGCAGGTTCAACTTACGTGCCGCGATTTATACCACCAAGACTTCCAATAAACGAAGAATATTTTTATATTTTTTGCAACACAACTTCTTTCAAGTATGTAAAAAAAGAACAATATACAGAATAATTTCGGTACATTACGACAGTAGCTCTCTTATTTAAGTTTAATATTAAACAAAAAAAAATGCGCTGTGCAAATAGATCTGTATCTATAAAATTATGTATATTTGTATTGTATACAATATTCTAAGTATAAGATATTTATGTTAACCTTTTTGTTTAAGGACTAACAATGTACCGTACTTCAATGTAGTGTTCGCACAAATTGATAAGATGGTAAGTGTTAAATAATGTGGGTCAATATATACTCCCAGTATTGATAAAAATAGCTATAAGAGATTCTTGAAAAATATTTAAGTATTTTAGTTTGGAATCATAGCCAATACAAGTACTCAAAAGGGTGATGTTTTACGCATTAACGTTTTTGCTTAGGGTTGACAGATAGATGGATAGAAAGAGGCGTACCAAGGATTGTAAAGTGAATTACTTATTTAAAACCACAACAAACATTTTCGTTTAGGTGGGGGGGAAAGAGATACGAAGATTGTTATTATAAGGAAAGCGCGAAAAGAAGCTTGAGTATAATAAATAACTCAGGAGCACACAGTATAAGCACCACTGCTGATATAGCTTCTGGGCCACTCAACTTGTAAACGTCTAGAGTACGCACGCCCCCGTACCTCCCGCTGTGTTATAGAGATTTCTTTAACATGATTTTATCGCACCACGGTAAAGCAGGTGGTACGACGCTTTCGTCGTTCAAATTTGAATTTGAGGCAAAGAGACTCTAGTAGATCGGCTTTCTCTTTAGCGCTATGGGCCAAGTCACTTTCGGTCTTTTGTTGTTGTAGTAAAGACCAGAAAGCATGACTCTCAGAGTCTCAAGTCACCCACCTATTTTCCCGGTGAGTTCAAATATGGCTCTCAGTTGCTTTTGACTTATAAATATTCAGATCCTTATTATTTCGAGCCGTAGTCCTAGCCTCATACGCAGTTTGCTTGAGAATTTAAGCTTCGCTCCACGACCGATTAAATTACGATTGATATTTTTAAGCGGCAAGTACTCGTGATTTAAGAATAAAACATTCCATACCTGCGAGGATGGTCTGCTTAACTACGGCTGCGGAAACGTCGAGACTTCTGTGCTGAATCAGAGCTGCCTTCACGAGTATGAAGCATAAAAATTACGCAATCCATCCCAGTCTGCTGACTGACCCAGATGAAACGGTTTGTGTATGTCCGGCCGAGAGTTAGAGGAGCCAAGCGCATCCACTGAGACGGAATATCCTCTCATACGTGTGTTTAGTAGAAGGAGCAGCATTAAAGAGCTCGTATGGACCTTTATATCTGGTATCTTTGTTGGACAAAGTACCAGTTGAGAAAATCCATAGGCCAAACCAAATTCATGATCAGATGATCCTTGCGTTGTTATTGGTCCGAGAAGTGAACCACTCAGTTCTACAGCTCAAAAACTTTGTGTCGTCAAGTTCAGATGTCTGAAAAGTGAAGTCACGTAAGACCTGTAAAGGCACGCATGGCCTATATACCTATGATGTTGCGAAAGTCCACAATAAACGTAGATGGAGTAGCCGTTAGAAAAAACCTTTTTCATTTCCCGTCCTCCGAAATTATAGGGAAGTTGAAGCGAATATCTGTTCAGATGAATATCAGATGAGAGTGATTAATTCGAGTGAAAGGCACTCTTAGACTCGACCTACTATTACTAATAAAAAATATCTCGTCAGGATTGGGTGTCTTTCATCCCTTAGTTAACAATCTGCCATTTACTCTTTGAACTATTTTGATTAGATTAAAGAACTTCAGAGACTTTGCACTCTCTACTGTCTACGCCGGGCAATGACAGCAACAAACACCACTGGTCCCCCGTTGTCTGCGCAGCGAATCCTTATGAGCTCTGGCAACTCAATGTTAGAGTTATTTTGCCGCTGTTTTCTGTAAGATGGAGGGACAACCCTGGCTCAAGCTGCTCATTCGAGCGAGTTCTCTTTGTGTCCTACCTCTATTATTTGAGCATGTACTTTGAGCAAGTGCTTGATTACATAACAAACATTAGAATTAACAATTTTATAGAACATTTTTCAAATACAAATGGGGTATTTAGTGAGTTTGAGTCCTGCAACTCTAAAGATCTCAATTTAAAAAAATGTTTTGTTTATTAACTATTTATAAATCAAATATAATATTTGTATACATTTCATACTTCACAAATGCAAAATCAATAACTATTTTACTCTGTTTAGGTATCAGAAGATGTAAAGCAGTGTGTTGAACACTGGGTGTCAGAAGGTTGGTGCGGAGTCGCAGAAGAAGAAACTATTGATGAGCAAGGAAATGGAAGTATGTCTTATTCTATATATATATAGTCTAAAACCATCTACTTTTATTATAGTTAATATCCAATTAAAAGGTTCTTTTTTAAGCAAAATGTAATTTTTTTTTATTTTTTACAATTCATTGACCGTGTGTGTGTAGTGACAGTAGTTTCGGCAAAGACTCTGCCCTTCGAAGTGCTAGCCGCTGTACGTGAACTCTGTGCAGCAGCAGCTCCAGCGCCAGCCGCCCTTGCTCACGACACGCCCTCACAGCTACTAGATGCGTATATGTAGGTACTTACATTACAATGTGTCGTGACGTTAGGATGTAAGAATGTTTTATGACGTCAATGTTCGCAGTGTAGTAAAATGTGTTGTAATTTCGATGTTGGTAGAGTAGTATGTAACAATGTGTTGTAATGTTGATGTTGGTAGTATAGGATTTAATAATGTGTTCAGACGTTGATATTGATAGTGTATGATATAACAATGTCTTGTGACGTAGTTTTTGGTTGTGTACGATGTTAAAATGTCTTGTGACGTAAATTTTGATAGTGTAAGTTGTAAAAATGTTTCTGTAATGTTGATGTTCATAGCCTAGGATGTCAATGTCTTGTGACGTCGATGTAAGTAGTGTAAGATGTAACAATGTTTTATGACGTCGTTGTTGGTGTTGTAGTATTACTGTGTAATAGTACTGTGTTGTGATGTTTATGTAACAATACGCTGTGTCTACTAAAGTAATGTAATTACTAACTAGTAACTATATGTATAAAAGTTTTTTTTTTTTATTTGTGATTTTTTACATAACGCAGAATCTAACTGTAAGAAGCAAGAGCTGGAAGGTTGGAGAATGCCATATGATACTTTTTCTTATGCTGATCGATAATTACCGTGGGGCACGCCTATTTTTTTAAAAAAATACATATTTTTATAAAAAAATTCATACTTTTTGATTCAGGTGGTTTGAGCCTCTGATAGATCGGTGGCTGGCTGTCACTAAAACTATGGCTTTACAACGAGTTCGTGCTGCCGTAGAACTAGGTAAGTTAATCTTTAGCACTATAAATACAGTTCCCACTACAAATAAATTCACTTATGTATCTAAAATGTGTTTCGGAGTGCACATAAAACCAGCGGGAAGTCGTCAAGCCAAGTCGGAGGCCTTATCGGTGGCAGTGGTAGCCACTAACTCGACAATGACCGCTAAGGCCAGAGTGGTGAACTATTAGCCTCCTTCTTAAAGGCCTGTGCCCCTGCAGTAGAGCATATAACGGCTTAGGCAATAAATACCTCTTATTGTCAATCCGATTTAGATTTTTTACATATCTATAAACTATATACCGAGATGCTCGCTGCCAAGTCGCAAAAAGTACATTAGTAGTCATGAAATGCCAGTCAATTATTAAATAACCAGTGTTTTTGTTCCGTTCAAACATTTGCTTTAAACTATAAATACCTAGTTTGCTGACATTTTATGTATGAAAGCGCCTTAAGAAAATTCTGACATTTATACGATAATTAAGCGTTATGAGGAGAAAAAGTTTGTGCAACGTAGTTTGTATGAAATTATGATATATTTGTACTTTAAAAAAAACTAAAAAACTATTTTTTTTCAGATCGTGCCGTAGAAGGAGAACAAATAGTAAAACACAGCACATCATCTGTTGATACAGCAGCTTGGTCAGTTCCAATAACTATATTTAACTTTCAATAACCTCAGTATGTTTTGAGTATATTTAACTATTATTTATGTTGTTAGTCTGTACCACATGCGGTTAGTGTGGCGAGCGATTGGTTGTGCAGAAGAAAGCTCTAACGGCGCAAGTTTACGTCTTTTGGAAGCTGCGTGTGCAAGTGCATTGCATTACGCAGATCTAGTGCATGGTGCACTTGCCGATCAAGGATTTTACGAAAATCATGGTAATTTATTTTACATTTAATAATTTATATGTATAAGGTAAATTAATAGTGTCAAAGTAGTTGAAATGTAAAGACGTAATTGAATTAATTTATTATTGATAAAGTAGGAACAAAAACATACTGTGATTTTTTTAAATCCTTATGAACACGAGCTTTAAATTTCATGGAAATTCTAATCTCTAGATCACAGACAAGTGTTTTGGAAGTATTTAAATAAGAATCTTATTTATTCATAATTGAAATAACTTTTGGAACAACCTACTTTGTGTAAAAAATTATAGCTTTACAAGCAATAGACTATTCCAATAAGTTTAGAAGTATCAATTTAATAAGCGATTTGCGTTGACAGTATTCTTATGTAAATAAAACTTTTTAAATTATCAAAAAATACCAAAAACTGACCGAGATATAGACAATCTCAGTTTTTGGTAAAATGTCTGTTCCAAAACACGGGCGAAACGGATGACCGTCCCTCGGCTGACGTCACAGCGCCTAAGACCCACCGTGTGTAAGCATTTTACATGGAGTTTCGGCTCGCAGTGTGCATTAAATACATTATTTCCATTTCTATTAATCCAATACTGTAAGTTTTAATTGTTAAACGTAAAAAGGTAAAGAATATTTATTTTGTTATATAGCTATTTATGCTTTAGACACCATTATTCATATTTTTTTCGGTGTAGATAAAGTAGTTGAATTGCATTTTGGAACAACACAATATTTATATTTATAATATGACTTCTGCTTAGACAGAGGTATATTAATCAACTCTCTGAAGATTAGTGTGTGAACCTATAGCAGTTTGAAGTGTTACTACGCTAGGTTTGTGCGGTTTCAAGCGCTGTGACGTCATTTCACTTCGCGCCCCTGGCACTAAAAAAGCGAACCTTAAACTGCTCTAACTTTGTTAGTTTTTATCGTATAGTAATGTAATTCGCATCAAAATTTAAATTTTTAAAAAATCAGGTGGAATAGTCTATTGTTTCTTCATTTTAGACCACAGTCTTAGCATTATTGACTTTCATTTCAATGATTTAGGGAAATTTCTTAAAAAAATACATACATAATTTCATTAGGTAAAAAAGTTATATTTCCTTTGGTTGATTTACAAAGAAATTTACTTATTTTATCATAGGTCAAAATAAAACGACAGAAGAGATTTGTACAATTGTTAACAACTTAGAATACGTGCGACGCTCACTAGCTGAATACGATGACGAAAATATGTAAGTACATACCTACCTAACTAAATAAATTAAAATATACAAACGTTTGCCGTCGGTTCTACCCACCCTAAATTCGGTTATCGGTGTAGGATTTTAACGGCATCTCCTCAATTATAAAAAAACCGACTCACACTATTTCCATGTCAAATTTGCCCGCGGTTCCACCCGCCCTAAATTCGGTTATCGGTGTAGGGTTTCTTTAATTTTATTATAGAAAAAACCGACTCACACTTGACGTTTTCAAGTAGCCTATTTCTTCTACCAGGACTCAAACTATCTCAATGAAAAAATTTCATCTTAATCGGTACAACAGTTTAAGCCTGAACAGGTAACAGACAGACAGAATAATTCTTTATCGAAAGTTGTATTTGAAAAAAAATATAGTATTCTAAGATGAATCCCAATTGAACCCCTTACCGAAGTAAGTACTTAGTATTTATTTTAAAAGCTTACCTAATTCCTAAAGCCGAATATTAAATTCTTTGCGAGTCTTTTCAGTCTTTATTGCGGTACATTACAATGCATAAAATAAACCTATGCCACACAAATATTTAACAGGTAGGTTTGGTAGGTAGGTTTCGCTGGTTGGCCAATTCTTTTTTTTTTCAGTAATGCTACACGATAGGGGAAACTAAGATTAAAAGTCACGCAGGTCAAAAGTAAAAAAAATTCTATACGACAGTTTAATGGTCGAAACGCTGCCCGCGGTCATTGAAGGTTAGCTTAAGATCCCCGCCCTACCCGATATCAGTTGCCAAATGTGTGCCGTTGTGCGTGTGTGTGAAGACGAATTGTGTTTTTACGCACCAATAGTAAGTTTTTTTGGCTTTAACCCTTTTAATATTTACGTATCCTATCGAGGGGTGTAAATCTATGTGCCTTTTATATCCATTAATTCTTTCATACATTAATAGAATTGGTTTATGCGACGTATGCTCAGTTTTTAGGCTATTAAGTGTTTAATTAGAAAAACTCCTCCTCCATGGGGACAAAAGTAACATTACACCTTTGTCCCCGTGATGTCTTTACATAACTTTTTGTATTTTTAGAATTAAACAAATATTAGATTTGTTTCCCATTATTTATAAAAAAAAATTGTTACTTATCATTATGTCTAAATTGTTGTCATTGCCTGTCAAATGCGAAGGATATCTACCATGTTACTTTCGATACGCGACTTATTAGTTTCGTGCTGACTCTGAGGATGAAATTAACAAACGACTTTCTATTTTTAAAGATATGAAGTACTTAAAAAAACTTTTTATATAATTGTATTTGTAAAGCATAGATGTTGCGAACAGAGCTTAGTGGACTGCAACGAATAAAAAGATTTGGCTCTGAAAAGTCCCGACGTAAGTTGAACAGAATGTGCCTTGAAAAAGACAAGACGAATTTAAATTTAGTCTGCTCGCAATATTTTGCAATTGCCTATTTATGCAGTTCATTTATTATATTCGAAATTATAATTTCAAAAACAAACACTTCAAATTTATAAATTACAGATGCTTCTTTAAAATTGTGATTTTAATAACGCTTCACTGAATTTAACATAATTTCCAAGTTTTTAACATTCACTAATTTTCTTGATTTACAAAAATGTTATTTTTTTTTAAAGAAATCTTGCGTTATAAAAACAATATCTTTTGCCAGCGGTTTCACTTTCTTCGGTTATCGGTGTTTTATCGAGGATTTCAAGGGCAACTCCTCAACCATAAAAAAATCGAGTCACCATAGACGGTTTAAAGTAGCCTATGTCCTTCCCCAAGATTCTATCTGTAGCCTTTGTCTTTTCTCGGGACTCAAAACTCTCTACATGCCGAATTTTATCTGAATCGGTACAGCGGTTTAGTATGGATTGGTTTCTTGATCTATATTTATACTTGCTCTTTCTTCGTTGTCCCCGGTATTGTTGTTAAACAAAATATTTCTTACTGCTCTTTGTAACTTAATTAAAAACATGCATACAAATACCGAAGACTTCAAAATATCAACAATGAAATTATTATTTGCAGTGCAAATGATGATAACGCCCGTCAATTAGTGCGCGGCGCGCTTGGCACATTAGACGCGCGTTCGGCACGCGCGTCTGTACCGCTAGCAACTCGCGCCCGTCCACCACTTCGAAAAGCTGTGTTTCATCTTGCTTGGTCCCCTGACAGTTTACCTACACAACAGGTAAGCGTAGCTGAGCACCCCGATTTTTAATTGGCCGATCAAAGAATATAAGACCGCGCGCACTGCCCGATTTTTTATCACCCGATAATTTTATGTCTCACATAAAATTATCAGCCGATTAAAAAATCGGGTAGTGCGCGAAAAGGCTTATTGTAATCGAATTATCACAGTAGTAAATTCCTCGCAGTCCATGCGGCAATAACAAAACCATAACTACATTATTGTTGTGATTTAATAGACTGTGTGTAGCTAATTTTGTAATTTAAATAATTCTGATCCTAACTAATATATTCAAGAGGCGGTTGAAAAAGCAAAAGGACATATGATGTATTTTATTACGATTACGTAATTTTTATCCACGGTAATACATTTTTTGGGATACCATTCCATTATGTCGCATCGCAGCAATGAGATGACTTAATTTTGGTACAGAGAAAGCTGGAGTGATGCAAATGGAGATAGCATACATTTTATCCCGATGTCGAGAGTTTCCCGTGGAAAACTGCGGGGTAATTCCTTAAGTTATTCTTTAAGTTACTTCGTTGTGACGTGAAATACTCCTGATTTTTGGCACAGGAAAATCTAGAGGAATGCGAAAGGTCATAAGACTTTATATTCCAATCAAAAAAATCTGTTGATATGCAAATGCAATTGCTAGTTGTAAATAAATAACAATATGAAACCTCTTTCAACCAAATATTTTTATTTGACTCAGGCAATTTCACCACTACTAGAATACCTTGACCAACATTTGTCGTCGTTGAATACTTGGCTGTTGCCCCGCGCGTTTATTCGTGCACTTGCGGGATGCTGGAGCGCTGTTTTGAAGGAGGTGTCAGCTCAAGCTGACGCTGGGGGGCCTGAGAGACCTAGGGTTTACCATTCTCGACTAAGGGAGGCACTGGATTTACTAGCAGATTTTTTTCATGCTGAAGGAAAAGGTAACAATCTATTTGTATAACATTTACGAGGCCTTAATTTAAAGAGAAAGGCTTTTCTTGAAAACATTTTCTATGCTTTTATTCATAGGTCTTCCAATGTCTGATGTGCACAACTCTGAATGGACTCGTGTTGAACAAAGATTACAGTATCATCAAGCTCCAACAGATGAGCTATTGGAGTTATGGTTAGCAGATCGATTAGCTGAACAAGTGCGTACGCCTCTGCCCTCACCTTATGGCTCTATATTAGTCAGGTAACAATTAAGCAATATAATTAATCAATGATATTGTAAATATAATAGTATGTTTTTATCAATATGTTATAAATTTCCAAACAGGGTATACTTCAACCATGATTCATTATGTGTAGAGGTGCTCTCAGCTCGCGACGTGATTCCTCTAGACCCAAACGGGTTGAGTGATCCATTTGTAGTTCTGGAATTGCTGCCAAAGCGTCTCTTTCCCAAGGCTCATGAGCAAAGCACAAATGTTCAAAAGGTAACTCTTAATGCAATGGAAGTATAATATAATTTTCAAGTTCAGGATATTTTATAATGACATAATTAACAATTTTAAC
The DNA here is from genome assembly GCA_946406115.1 of Apoda limacodes. NCBI lineage: Eukaryota > Metazoa > Arthropoda > Insecta > Lepidoptera > Limacodidae > Apoda > Apoda limacodes. The sequence continues at coordinate 13,682,322 of OX291557.1, forward strand.
AGAAAACCTTGAATCCGGTGTGGGATGAGTGCTTCGAATTTGGGGTTTCATTGGAGGCGTGTCGTTCTTCGCAAGCAGCTTTGTCTTTGTCAGTATGGGATCGTGATGTTCTAACAGCAGATGACTTTGCGGGGGAAGCTTTTATATCGCTTTGTCGTATACCAGGTGTTAATAGTCACGCACCACCTGACCCTCTACGGCCACAAGAACTTCCGCTTATGCAGCTACATGATCGAAGTAAGTTGATTACCTGTGATTACTAGCTGGTTACCCGAAGTGTTGATTTAACTTTTCCTGTCATATACAAACTTTTACGCTCTTTAAAATCCCATCATGTAACAGAGTCTCCCTTTTTGCCAACCATCAAGTTTTTAAGTTGTCAGTCAGTCCGCCAGTTTCCTAGAATTAACTTTAGCAAAAATGAAACCTAAAGGAAGTTTGACCATAATAGTTACGGTCCAAAAACATTGAAACATGTGTGGTTAAAGAACTTTATTTCTCAGAAGAATTCAATTCACTTATAAATGAAATTCAACATGTCATTCCTAATTTTTACGTTATAGTAGAAAAAATCAAACGGTTTCAACTACAAAACTAATAATTGGATCCTCATACAGAGTTTCAACTCGTACCCTATAGAGGATAATTTTTTTCAGTTCAAATCAGTTATTAAAACAACTGATCAGTGATACAAACTTTTATACCGGGGTATATTATCTTATACTTCTGTTAGGGAAAGTTCAAATTTTCTAAAATGGTTTGTTATTAAGCGCCTTTTGTAATATTTTTGTGAGACACAGAGATATTTAATGTCGTGCTACAATCTTTATTGTTATCCTTGGCCTTATCTTTTTTCTTCCTCAAGGCTCTTCTTTACTACCACATTTTCTTCCATCCGTTTATTTATTTTACCACTACCATGACTTACTGATCCTGTTCCATTATCTGTAGCTACAAATTTTTTAGGTGTATAAATAACACTTTAAGAATATCAGTTTAATTAATATTAAATTTGCAGATCATCCTATATTACAAATACTAGAATCCCGCACAACAGACAAGGTGGCCATCGATTTTATTAAAAAACAGAAACTAAGATTTGCTGAGCAATAAAAAAGCATTAAAGAATCGACACTTTCAACGCTAAAAATAAAACAACCAATAGATCTGAAAAAGATGAAAGTTATTAAACATAGATCTGAAAAGAATAAAACGTCCTGTACATGGATTTGAAAAGGATGAAACATCCAGATAAAAAATGACTTGACTTAAATATTTTGATGAACCATCAAATCAAATATTGTTGTTTTATATATAAGAATATATACACTATTTTATATTCACATAATCAGTATTATAATATCATGTAAAACGCTACTAAGACTGTGAATTTCTTCTATTCATGAGAGAATTGATTGTGAACTTATTTATAATTGTAGCCTAAATGTTATTATATAGCTATGTGGAAAGATAGATGGCGAGTAATTCACAAGTCTGTGTACAAAAATATGCTTTAGCACAATATCTTTTACAACTAAATAACTTCTTAAGTTCAAATTTCTTTTCATCCTTTTAAAAATATTTTCTTCGTCGTATTGATTTCTAGCAAATATAAAGAAAAAATCAGGCTAAACTATATTTTTAATATTTTCTTTACCTCATTGATTTCTTTCATTAATTAATAGTTTTTTGATAGCTTCACGCAGAAAATTGGATCTAATTTTTTAATAGCTTGTATTCAAACCCCTTTTGTCATTTAAATGTAAATTAAGCTTCAGTGAAATTAAAAATGTAAAAAAGATGAAAAAATATTGCAAAATTCTGACAAATCTTTATGTAAATCTCACAGACTTTTGTAAAAATGAATTTATGCATTGTAAATTCTTGGAGCTTATGTCCTTAGAGATTAGTTAGTGTCTTTTAAGAATTCCCCGACCAAGTATTATAAGGCTCATTGTTGTCCATTTTAATCATTTTACTTTAATATTTGGTCATCAATTTACTGAACGACTTTACCTATGCATAACAATTTGCTTTGCCCCTTTTCATATGTCCTAAAACGTGTTTATAACCTTCCTTCGCATTGTCTATCTACTTGCAAAATAAATGTATACCTGAGCTTATTATACTATAAATTATCAATATAAAATAAATACTTTCATAGCAAAGATGCAGTCAAAAGATTAACCTCGAGCCAGGACTTGAACCTGCGACTCTTACATTTCGTGTAAAAGTTTTACCACTGAGTTATCGAGGCACAAGTCTGGCTGATGAAAATCTCAACTTTATCTTTGCTCTGGAAATACGCTCGTAATGAGCGTCACATACAACTCCTAGTGACTTATAAAGTCATAGTACATTAATGTTATAAAAATACACAAAATCTTCATAGAAGCAAGAAATACAATATACAGTATACATACATAGAAATAATCCTTCTTCGTATAGAGTCTTAGAAGAAAAAATAGTATACATGCCATATCTGTGGCTATATAGCTATGATAAATTTATGATATCATATATATATATATATATATATGTACTAGGACCTTATAAGTACTAGGAGTTGTTATTATGAAAATTTTACCAGAAATCCACTTTTTTGAAATTCATTGATAAAATTATATATTTACAAAGATTTTTCTTTTTTATATTTAAATATACAAGTTTATATGATATATTCAATTTTGTAAGAAAATTTAATGTTTTGATAAAAGTGCAGAAATTGAAAATGAGCTTGCAACACTCTCCTGCCCATTATTTACACAAATGACTGAATTGTATATGTATATTTTCTTAAAAAGAAAATTATGTTCTTTTATGATAATATTTTATTGTAGTCCATATATCATTGTGTATTCTTTGTAACATGCGAATAGATAATTTAGGTTTATGGTAAAAAACTATCAAAATTTAATAGATAGAAAGTTTTCTTTAAAAGAAATAAATAAATATAGTGCAACAAACTTTTCTGACCCGGTGGTCACAGATCAAAGCTACAGTCGCCAAATTGAAATAGTGTGAACTTACAACGACACTAGCGACCAAACACCCAAGGTTAGAAGGGCAGAAAAGTTTGTTGCACTGTAAACATGGTATTTAACTGTCCAGTTTCATTATAACGTTGCACAAAGTACTTTGTGCAATTTGTGATCGTTTTATACCAAATACCTACCTAGAGGATGTCTTAGATATTTAGAAATTAAATTATATTGATGTTTGTATGATAGAAAATATTTAATATTAAAGCAAATAGATTTAAGTTAACACAAAAGCATTTCGAACGTTACAAATTTGTTAAGTAACTTTCAAATGTTACATGGATAAAATTTGAAATCTTAAATTCAGTTATTCAAAAAGTTTCAACCTAAAATTTTACTGCATTATTGCAAAATTGATGCAAAGTTTTAAAATACCAAACTATGTATCCTTGTAATAAATAGCTTTATTTTTATAAAGTATTTTGGTTAGTATACAAACTACTGAAAATAAAAACAAAAATTGTTTCATACTTTTTTACATAATATATCAAAATATTTTTAGTGATTATTCATTCAAAGTCAAAGTCAAAGTTACATAGCATAATACTGTATCTAAAATAAAATAATATCATATCCATATCTTATAACAACATGGTCATATCTTTGAGCTTATCCTCCTACATGATGTTTATGATCTGAACAGTTTTTTAGTCAATTACTACAGAATTACGGATATAGTTTCAGATCAGAGAAATTTATGATATATATGGTAGATAAAAATCGAAAATAAAAAAAATTAAGGCGCATATAGCAGCTAACTACTGCCATTTTGGAATAAGCTTATTTCAAAACATTTACTACATAGAAATTTGAACACTAGTGGTAGCTATTTTAAAAACAATTAATATTTAATAAAAATAACTAATTAATTTAGTATTCTTCCTGAAATAGCAGTAATGTTTACTAAAGCTTACAGATATGTTGCAGAAACAATTTTAAACTTTCTAAATGTAGCTAATGACTGGTGTAAAAACTTCTATGAAGTACATTTTTTAAAAAAGTTATGTAGGAAGAGGAAATAAATAATATTAATTTAGTATATGGTCAAAGGTCTCAAGTCTTACTTCTATTTATTTTAACAATTATAAAATATATCCCAGAAAATTAGGATCATATCTTTGTCACTAAAGGTTGGCACACACGAGACACGTAATATATGATATGTTTACTAGATCTATATCTAACAATGTTGCCCTTTATACAGATGAATGGAGGTACACACACCCGGCGCAGATAATATGGTATGTTTTACAGTCGGTACAAACTAGCAAATAAAACATTATCGAATGGAACTTTAAGAATAAAAGCATGCGCTCCCCGGGGCAGTAGCTAGAGTTGAATCTAAGGTGGGGGCAGCGGTGGTTTAATGTAGGGCGCAAGTTATTTTTCTATCTTTAATTCTTTGACCTGCTCGTGAGTGTGAGTAAGCAAACTCCTATCCACATACTTTGTCCAGCAGTACTTGTCGTATTGAAAAAGTGGGTTTGGATACTGAACCATCAGTGTATTACAGACCTTAAGGTACAGCTGAAACAGAGACTCACCTAGGACAATGATCAGCATATTTTCAGTGCTGAAATACCTGCGATTTATGTATTCAGTATACATTTTATTCCGTAGTACTATTATTTTACAATAATGAAATCGACAAGATTATTTCATACAAAAAAGCACAAAAGATGTTTTCTATTTTTGTAACTGAAAATTTAAACCCTACAAAATTTATACAAAAATATTATATATAGATATATAACAACAAGGACATGAAATTTATCAATTTTTAAGATAATTCATATAAAGAAAATAATTATGATGTATATATCCACTAGTTTTACATTCGTCACATATGTACTTGTCGGCAAAAATATGCATACGAGTTGCAATATTGAAACGCACACGTCCTACAAAAATATTCTCCTTACTGGACCTTCTGCTGACTACTCGTCCGGACGGATACTCCGTCTCAGTGGATGCGCCTCTTGGCTCCTCGGACCACTGTCTCGTTCGGACTCAAGTGTCATGCACACAATCCGATCCTTCTGGGCCAACTATTTGGCGTCGTGTGTGGCACTATAAGTCGGCAGACTGGGATGAATTGCGAGAATTTTACGCATCTTACCCGTGGAGGCAGATCTGCTTTAACTCAGAAGATCCTGACGTCTGCGCAGCCGCAGTCACTGAGACAATCCTTGCTGGTATGGAATGCTATATTCCTAACCCGCAAGTAGCTGCCGGCGTCAAAAAACGACCGTGGTTTAATAGGTCTTGCAGAAAAGCTAAAATTCTTAAGCAAAATGCATATGAGGCTTGGACCACGGCTCGTTATAATAAGGATCCGAATATTTCGGAGTTAAAACGCAAATTAAATGCTGCCTCGAGGTTCAGTAAGAAAGCAACTGCCAGAGCAAAATTCCAATGCAGCGGCAAAATAGGTGGGCGACTTGCGAGCTATCCTTCTGGGAGTCGTGCTTTCTGGTCGCTTGCCAAAGCTGCCGAAGGGAACTTTTGCCAGTCGTCGTTACCATCACTGCGAAAGACCGATGGTGACTTGGCCCATAGTGCTAAAGAGAAAGCCGATCTACTGGGCAGTCTCTTTGCCTCGAACTCGAAAATGAACGATGAAGTCGCTGTACCACCTACTATACCGTGGTGCGGTAAGACCATGCCGGAAATCTCAATAACGCAGCGGGAGGTCAGGCGGGCGTTGCTTTCTCTAAACGTTCATAAGTCGAGTGGGCCAGACGGTATACTAGCAGTGGTACTTAAGCAGTGTGCTCCTGAGTTATGTCCTGTACTCACGCGCCTCTTCGCGTTTTCCTACCACACTAGGCAATTTTCGTCTTCATGGAAGACTGCGAATGTGCACCCGGTGCCCAAAAAGGGCGATAGATCAGATCCATCGAATTACAGGCCTATCGCTATTACCTCTCTCCTCTCTAAGGTAATGGAGCGTGTGATCAACACACAGCTTCTAAGATACCTAGAAGTACACGATCTGGTCAGTGACCGTCAATATGGCTTTCGCCACGGTCGCTCGACTGGTGACCTTCTAGTGTATCTCACACACCGATGGGCACTAGCCATTGAGAGTCAGGGGGAGGCATTGGCATATAGCCTGGACATAGCGAAGACGTTCGATCGGGTCTGGCACCGGGGTCTTCCATCGAAGTTGCCATCTTACGGAGTGCCCGAGGGTTTGTGCAAATGGGTGGCTAGCTTTTTGTCCGGCAGACGCATACGAACCGTAGACGGTAGTTGCTCTGATAGCATGGACATTAATGCTGTTGTCCTGCAAGGCTCTGTGCTGTCTCCTACGCTGTTTCTACTGCATATCAATGACATGTTGGACATCAACAACATACATTGCTATGCAGATGACAGTACTGGAGACGCTTTTTACACGGGTCGTGCAAACATCCCTCGTGCCGTTGTGGAGGAAAACCGCGGAGAACTTGTGTCTCAAATCGAGACCACACTGTCCCAGGTCTCTGACTGGGGACGGGTAAACTAGGTCCGATTCAACCCTACAAAGACACAAGTGTGCGCGTTCACCGCTAAGAAAACTCCATTCACTGTAGTCCCACAATTCCAGAACACTCCCCTCTCCATCTCCAAAAGCATTGGAATCCTTGGTGTCGAAATTTCCAGCGATGTTCAGTTCCGAGATCATTTACAAGATAAGGTGAAGCTGGCATCCAAAAAACTTGGTGTACTCAACAGAGCGAAGCAGTACTTCACGTCGGGGCAAAGGTTGTTACTTTACAAGTCGCAAGTTCGGCCCCATACAGAGTACTGCTGCCATCTCTGGGCAGGTGCACCCGGATACCAGCTTGGCCCTTTTGACTCGGTTCAACGACGGGCTGTGAGAATTGTCGACGATTCCAAACTCACTTGCGGTATCGAGCCCTTAAGTCTGAGGAGAGACTTTGGCCTCACTGTGTGTGTTCTACCGCTTGTACAATGGGTTGTGTTCTGAGGATTTGTTCGAAATGATGCCCACGGCTACTTTCTACCATCGCACCGCTCGCCATCGGCAGGGAATTCATTCTCACACTTTAGAACCTAAATGGTCGCGTACAGTGCGGTTTCAGAGAAACTTCCTCCCGCGAACGCTTAAGTTGTGGAATGAGCTCCCTGCCAAAGTTTTCTGCAAGAACTACAGTATGGAGTTCTTCAAGAAAGAAGTTATTAGATTTCTGAAGGGTCGGCAACGCGTAAGTGATACCCCTGGTGTTGCAAGCGTCCATAGGCTACGGTGACCGCTTACCAACAGGCGGACCGTAAGCTTGTTTGCCACCTTAGTGGTGGCTTAGAGCAAAGAAGCAATGTAGATAGAACATACCGAACCAGCTGACTTTATACTGCTATCTTATTCCGATCAATGTTTTATGGTACCTAGTCTCTTGCGAAATTATATTAGGCTACTCATGAGCTTAACCTTCTTAGTTAAATTCTATTTGAATTTTATCCTATTACCCTATTCCTGTAGGTACCCTAGTAAATCCTAAAGTGCTGATACATTTTATTATAACATGAATATACTATTTAAGTAACTTTTTATACACATATAGTAATTTATACCTACCTACTGATAAAATGGTTGTGTACTTGAGACAATTTATTTTATATAATCAGTATAATAACGTATATAATAACTGATTATATAAATAATTTTATTTGAATTTTGCGTATCAATAAAGAGAACTATGTTCACTAATAAATGTCACCTATATAGAAATTTAAGAAGTGCAGCTAAGTGCCATATTAAACTTACATAGCGCACCCTTAAAACAAAAATAACAACTAAAAAAAATTGCAGATTTATAAGAAAGCGTAAACACAGCTCCCGAACTGACACGGTCCTAATTTTCTCGAGTGGGAAAGATCTGATATCTTTCTGGTATACTGGTTCTGTCTACCTTTAATCTTCTTAAATGTGGCTGTTTCTGCGCTTGTCCAAAAATATTAAATTGAGGACGTTTTGTTCTATAGGTGCGAAAAATTTACTAGAGTAATTTAACCCGCGTAAAATAGTTGAAATCAGCTGTACAAAATCACATTTTCTAGAATTATTTTGAAAAAAACTGTTGGAAATAGATTTACTTTTGCATGAGAAATAGTTGTGTGGTTCGTTTATGGTGTCTTTATATTGTAGTTAAAATGTATAACATTTGTGTTCCTTGCTTTAATAAAATTTTATTGATTACTGTTTTTTTCTTCCCTTTATCCATCCATCCATCCGACCGCCTTTAAGACCAAAGAAGGTAGAAGCCTAAAATTTTCCCAGGATATGTTTTATAATGGCAGATTACGTAACAAATAATAAAAAATTCTAAAAGAAAAAAAAATACCCCATACAAGAAACATGTTTTAGTTGTTGCCAAGTTCGAGACGGGCTCGCACCATTACCTTTCTATATTACTATTTAAGCGACATCTAGCGAAAACAGTGTAGATTATTAAGAGAAGCAGTTATAAGTACATTTGTTGATTGGACACGATATCTTAAGAATCGTGGTCAGTCATTGGGTAGGTGAATGCTAAGGATCGAACTACATGCATACGGAATCTCTCCGTCCGGAAAAAAAAACAGTTTCGAATGATCCCGGATCGAATCCGACGCTCAAACATTTGAATTTCCTCTACATATACTACATAGGATCCGGAATCAGTTCTTTCTGAATTTTACCCGAGAGCAAACGGAGCATGTCGGACGCCCGGTCCGTTATTTTCCAACATAAATGGGCGGAGCCTATCAATAACCTACCTCGTTCCGGACGCTTCCAGACTAACTAAAGTGGTCGATTCCGAACATTTGATAACCGTATTTAATAATTACCCGGAATACCATAACAAAACTTTAACGACCGCAGCTACACACAACATTTTAACAAAAGATATAGTTTTTATTGTTAGGCAAAAGCGTCTCCTGCTGGCGGCAAACTGTGTTGATTTCTTTCCAGATCTAAATCGTACGCATGTAGTCGATCTCAACCGAAATTAGATCCGGGCTAATCCGTAGCCATATTTTTTCCGAACGGAGAGATTACGAATGCATGTAATTCGAGCCTAAGCGGCCCCCTTTTAAATGGTATGTACCTATCCCCTCCATTAATAATTATCTTTTTATTATTATAATTACCTACATGACGTACTTAATTTTCTACCTATGGGTAAAATTTATGATAATCAACAAAAGCGTAAATGAAACGACTGCTTTAGCAAAATATAAAACACAACTTCTGTTAATGCCGCAAACATTTAGTGACATAATAGTTCAGCTGAATATTACACAAGTTTTGGTTCTTCTTGACAGATATTTCATTGAGGTAACGACAGCTGAAGAAATTTTTGGATGTTAGTAACTAAAAATTACCAGTAACCAAAATAGCTTAACTATCAGTCAACAGCAATCAGCGAACTTACTTTGGGAGGACGGAGGGTGCTACGTACAAAACTTCAACAAATGTAATTTAGCCAAACGACTGAGATGCTAAATCCATTTTTTCAGTGAATTACCTAAACAGAACTGAGTCAATTTGTTATTTGGATTAAATACTAAAAAGTTTTGGTCTAATATAGTATCTAAACAAAGAATCGAAGATTATTTCATAGCCGTTTCAAACTATCAATCTTGATATTTTATGACACGCAAAGAAAAAACTGGATGAACACGCAACCACGAAACGGATTACATCCTTTTAAAAACTGATTTATTACGGTAAATATTATCTAGATTAAGTAAAGTAGGTAATCTATCTAAGTAGTTATTTTATGGAACCCTTGGAGACCCCAATGCACAGACTATAAAGAAAACTATACTAGTACCTAACCAAACTGAAAGATAACCTTCTATTTTTAAATTACATTTTTATAGGAACCTTTATAAAACAGTTTTACTTGAAAATCTGAAAATACCAAAGGACATACCAAAGGCCGCCCTACGGCCCTATCCAACAAAGCATCAGAAATACACGTTACTTAATAGTCTAATTTATTATATAAATTGTATATATTTTTATAACCTGGACTAGCTGCCTGCCGTTATCAATATTAAAAGTATATTTAATTAAATAGGTACAGAAAATCAAACAAAGAAGGTTTAACGCGGGCTTGTTTTAATTTTTATTAGTATAAACGAACTCGAAAATTTTAAAACTGATACTATTCGTTAGGTGTTTTTGTACCCGCCATAATAATATTATAAATGTGAAAATGTCTCTGTCGGGCTGTTACCTATTCAGTGATCAAACTATGATGATGTACTAATTCAATGTTACCGGACATAGTTTAAGCTTTGGGAAAAGCTTACTTTGAATAAAGCGCAAGTGCGTGTCGAATTAGGGTACCGACAGTTTCGTACTTCAGTATAACTGATCTAGTTTGTGGATTCGCATGATGCAATGCGAGGGTTTTGCTATTTATCTATTTGAATGTGCCTTACATGAAAATCTTATGAGATAGCTACGTCACTATGGTATTAAAGGAAAAACACTAACTTTCTGATCCGACCACACCAATAAGTAGCAGAGTTCAGAACGATGAAACAGCTCCGGGTTTAGCATTTACTGGGAGCTTTCAGGGCTCAATTCCTGGCCCTTCTTTATATCCTACTTATTTATATTAATGACCTCCCATATCATCATAAAACCATGACATTGTAATATTTGTTGATACCTCGTAACTATTAAAAGAGTTAACAAATTGAGTGACTGATTGATATATCAACGCCCAGACCAAACTACTGGGTCTAGACACTTAAAATTTTACATAAAGGTTTCTCTCATGACGTAGGCGAGCACTATGAAAGGATTTTGTAAAAATCATCCTCTATGGGAGTAAAATAGGGGTTGTAAGTTTTGTAAAGAATTCGATAGTTTTGTGTCTAGAACCTTAACATTTTGCAACGAGAATCCAGTTATAACACATGCGACACACTAAGAAATGAATGTACAAAATCATCACCTAAGGGGGTAAAATTGGGGTTAAAGGTTTGTATGGAAATCCATAGTTTTTAGGTTATAAAAATTGGTTATTGACTAAATTGACGTGTTTTTGTTATTTGCACAATCATCCCCTAAGGGGCGAAATAGGAGTTGAAATTTGTATGAGACCTCGGACATCTTTGTGTCTATAGACTTGGAATTTTGCACAAAGGGTTTTGATACAACGTGAGCGCGTGCTAAGAAAGGATTTTGCAAAAATTATCCTTTAGGATTGTTAAATAGGGGTTAGATTCGTAAGGAAGTCGTTATTTTTGAAGCTAATTGCATACAATTTGGTATTTGGCCATTAGGTTAAAAAATAAGATTCTGTATAATGGTATGACGTGTTAGTTTATTTGAAATTACCCGGGGTTTCTTAAAACTTTACGAACATTTAGACCATAATATTAGTATTCTATTAGTTTAGGATAATTAGGCCGCTTTATATAGACCGTTCATATTAATCTAGGACTCTATAATAATACCCCAACTAACATAACTAGAATTATACTTAAAAGATATTCTTTTTCTTTGTTAAAATTAATTAAAGCCGGACATCCGTGCGGAATAAAAAAATTAGGATGGAGGGGTCTGAAATGTGGAGTGAGAAGGTTGTTAGAGAGGGGTTAGTGTGATAAAAGTGCGTGGTTCCATACATACAGAACATTCAATTGCCGTCTTTTAAATTGTCGAAACGCGGCCCGAAAACGAGAAAACCATAGTCTACGCTAGAAGCTACCTAGAAACCACGTGGGGTTAAACTACGACTAGATTGTGCCACCATTATACTGGTTAGTAAACACTTTTTTATTAGAAATTACAGTGAAACTATTGTATGTTCGTTGTAAAATTCTTTAGGTTGTGTTTTAAAAATATCTAAATTAATGTTAAAGCATCGTAATGATGAGTTCGTTGTTTTTGCCGGACCTTGTTTCTAGGACATTTTCAGCTAGGTAAAGAAAAATCTTCTATAAAAGTAGAAGTGGGAACTAAAATTTATACCAGCCACAATAATTATATAGCCTACTAAAGAACTAGGTCTGCCAAGAGATACAGTAATTACTATTTTGGCTGGTTAGCTAGTGTAGGTGAGCGCTAATGTACATTGTAAGGGGGCGCCCCTTAAACCTACTTTCAGGTCGCAAGTCCTGAACACATAGCTACCTAGTTCTCACTCTAAGACCTAATAGGATTTAGCATTCGTATGGATTAGACTTTCAAATGTGGAAGTAGCAAAAATAAGGGGTTCCTTTGCGTAGGGATGACAGAAAAATCATATAACCCTTTGGTACTTGTGTCCTTTTAGTTATATTCGCGTATTTGCTTTGTTTAGGTGGTTGTGTACTCACTTTAAAAATAGTGAAAACTCAAAGTAGGCATTATTTATGGTCGTAGGTTTAGCTATATTTATTTTCTTGATTATTTTCTTTTACGCTTATTTTTATACTATTGTTTGCTGTATTACTCTGACGTACCTCTAAAACAACTGGGTTACTACTTATCTAACAACGGTTTTCGGGTACTTTTGACGATCACGTTTGGCCAAATAAGATAATTATCTACATCATATTATTAGATTCTTTTGATTTCTCTCGTTGAGTGATATCGGCTGCGAAGTTTTTTAGAACATTTCATTATCATTATATTTCTATTACTGGAGTAGAAGGGGCGTTACAGTTCCGTACCCGAAGTGTGCGTACGAAGTTATTACCTAAGCCTACGCTACTGCCTGTCTGTCTCCCTGTCCAACCTTTAAACGGCTTTATCTTTTAAAGCCAAGTTGATGCCTAAAATTTTCACAGAATATGTTGATAATTATGGCGGATTTCCTTACAAATAATAAGAATTATAAGTAAAAATTAAAGGTATACTTATATATACATAACTTCTACACCGTTTAACCGATTACCATGAAAATTGGCACATAAAAGTGTTTTTCATGGAGGTTTTTTTTTTGTTGTCAATTCTGCTATTACGTGCCACTAGTGAACGCCGTTGTAGCACGTAGTGTAGAACAACGACTGCCAGGCCAGCAAGTAATAAATATAATTGCTATTATCTACCTATACATATAATTACTTATAATTTCATACAAGAAACATTTTTTTGCTGTATCCTAATCACAGCAAAAAATGTTTCTTGTATGAAATGTCATGCATCAAAATCACGTTCAATAATTTTTGTTTTATTATAAATTACTTAAAACACAAATTTTTATTTACTAATAAAAAGTTTTATAGGTACATACAAGCGTCGATCTTCCAGTCATAAATTTTTGGTTTGGTAGTTCATGGAAGAAAGTATGGCCCCACTACTCTATAGTAACAAGAACTAACGCAACCGTTCAAGTGCGATTCTGCCTCGCATTTTGTTCTGTGGTGATACGGAACCTTTGATGCGCGAGTATGGCTCGCACTTGGCCCAGTTTTTTGTTTGATTTTTTCCTTTTAATTGTTATTTGTTATTAAAAAAAACATTCGAGACACTAGATAAGCACTATATCAGCCAGTAGTACTGATCCATTACTACAAAGTAGTTTATGTATAGTCACCGAATTAATTTTTTATAGCTGAAAAATTCCAAAATGTGCCCAGATCTAGCCAAAAAGTGGAAAAATTTTAAAAATTTCAATTATATATTTACTTCCCAAATATGTTAGTTACCTACAACGAAAACATACGCCAATTAATTGTCTATCTACTTATTAATTAATCTTCTACATCGGCGGAGCCAATAAACAAATGAAATTATCGTCCGACCCTCTCTCGCAGAGTAAATTACCCACCCAAAGTTATTTAATAACCGTATTGTACCTACTGTCCGATGTTATGAAACTCAATATTACGACCGGTGCTCGCTCGTCCGGTCGTTACGTGAGTTTATCCATTAGGGATGTGATTGACTTCATAAGGACATGACTACCAAGTTCCATTAGGATGGTGTTATACGCGTGTGAATTAATAATTTTCACCTTGAAACAATAGTACATTGTGTATTAAGGGTGCTAAGAGAAAATTACTAACGAGAAGCTATTTAGAAGCTTAAAAGGCTTTAATGACTCTAGTTTGTAATTTCCGTACTGCCCGTGTTATACAAAATGATTTTCATCATATTTGCGAGTTAATAAATAAAAATATATGGTTAATTAAAAAAATCGCCAAAACACAATCGAAATGGCGAGACTAGGAATAATATATCTAGATAATACATACAAAACATATTTTGAACAACAGTACAGCATTTATACATATTTGATAGCGTTATCGCCGCCCGTGCCGTGGGTTCTAAAAACGCGCACTTTGCTTAGTGAAAAGTAAAATTTACAAAGAAAAAGCCCGTGGCAGTAAGCAAGGTCTTAGAACTCACTAGCTTTACCTGCACTTATAATGACACTGTTTACGAGTAAGTGTGATGAAAAATATAATGCGTATTCTGTATATTTTTTCAAAATTCATAAATAAAGCAAAAGAGATAAATTAATGTAGGTGTTAGTAACGAAGCGAAAAACTACTACTGAGCTTACTACCTATCATTAAATTAAATGGTATCTATTTAATAATAGTACATTATTCACCGAGAGGTGAAAGTGAGCGATTACCGATGAGGGTGTAGTTTGAGGCCCGAAGCGGAGCTGAGGGCCTTAATACACACGAGGCGGGAATTTTATTTTCAATCGAGTGATAACATAGTTCTTTACACTACAAATGCGAGGATAGTAAAATATAATTTTAATTTACTTAACAAATAATAATTCACTTTTATAAACATAGATGGCGCTGTACCGAATAATTACAAGCTATGATTATGTTTTCTGTTGTTTGTAAATAATGAGTAATATTTTCGGAATGATCCCCACTCAATCGCAACCGCACCCGCGTAACGGGGAACTCCCCTCCTGGCGGTGACTCACCTTCGGGTTCGAGACTCACGCCGGTCGAAGGGACGCCCCCGAGAGCGACAACCCAAGCCGAGGCTCCCCCCGCGGGGAGCCCTTGAGCGTTAGGCGCTGTGCGGGCTGAGGCTCCTTCAGAGACCCGCCCAAAAAGTCCGGTGAAGCAGTAATGGCTGCATGAGCCAACTGCATTGTCAGTACAGAAAATAAAATGGAAATGTAACTGGTTCACTTTTATAATCACAGCCGGCACTGTACCAAATAAAAACTGGTTGCCTGTAAAGTCGGTATAAGGGCGAAAGTTTTACGTGACAATGATTTTATGTCTGTCTCTCTCGCTCTTAGGCGGGCGCGTGCCTCTCACTCGCTCTCATTGTGAGCGCATAACGTGAGCGGAGCGTAAAGCAGTTTCTTGAAGTGTCACCCGGCAAACCAATTTATAAGACGTTGTCACGTCAAAAGAAGCTATTAAGTTTTGTCGTCAGCTTTGACGTAGAAAGTGCTTTTTACTATTACTTTCTTGCCTCTAAACGGGCAAGATTGTAATAATTTCTACAAACACGTACCTTCAACCCTATTTTTGACTATGCATGAAAGTTCTTTCAGAGCATGTGTAGTGTAAAGTAAATAATGCAATACCAGACGGCATCAAGTATATGACGACTTTAATACATTTTGGACATGACTGCGACGGTGGCTCTAAAACAAGGATTTTTATGATTCAAATTAATTTTATGTAAATATTTTTTAAAAAAAGTATGAATAACATAATTCTTATAAATTATTCTGTAATGTAATGTATTGACATATAATCTTTATTTGTGATATAAATGTAGTCGTCGGCCTCTGCTTGGAGAGCGAGGGTTCATTAGCCTGCCAAGTAGCACTGGACTAGTGCGGACTTTTGTCGACCTGCTGGCAACTTGTTTGTCAGTTTTTAAGCCGCCCATAAGTTCTCTAACTTAACTTTACGACTTGTAATATGATATGTATTCAAACTACGTATTTTTATGAAGCATTAAGTCGTTGGTACATACATACATAACTTTTATTTTCCCGCGACTTCGTCCGTATGGATTTCAAGAAAATAAGAAAGCTTTCAACTGTTTGTAGTTTTACCTACTAAAAATATCGGAATTCTCATATAAATTTCCATCCCCTATTTTTCGCTATTGGGGATGATGTCCTTTAAACGGTGGAAACTTCCAACCTTCATATCACGTCCCTAGGGGATGAATTATGCAAAACCCTTTCTTTAGTGCTCGTTAAAAAGAAACTTTGGAAGCCAATATAATTTAAATACTCGCAAAATATAATTTTAGAGAATGAATTTTTTTTTCAAAACTTAAATGCATATTCAAAACCCTATCCAATGATACCGCATTATGGGAAGCGCAAAAAAAGTATGGAAAGCTAACCTGAATTTATTTTTTCCTTATTTTCATAACATGTCTAAGTAGGTATGTGGTGTCCAGTTTGATGCATTTGTTTTGGATATAGCTTAACTCCAAACCAGCCTACCAGAACACAAAGCTGCTAAAAAACGTCAAAAATTAGTATGCTAAAGTATAGATCATTTTTTAAATATTGATAAAAGCAAAACATAGGATACAATAAAAGAAAAAAAAAAGATAAAATTCCAAAGATAAATTAAACGTCTATGCTGAGTTTTTCTACATCTATGGAAATTTCTGATGTTTTAATCAATCATACGTCGTATTAACGTCGCAGCTGCAGCACAAAGCTTTTTGAGTGTTGTGATGGGCAATTTTATTCCTTTTGTAGGTGACAGTTGATGCGAAACATTCATTCATCATGCAGCCACGGGACACCGGTGACACGTCGTCGACACTCAGCCACTGGTCGCTCAAATTTAACTTGGCTGTTAAATGTCGACGCTGATAAATATTTCAACTGTGCAGGGTATAAATATAAATATTTTCAATCATCTTGATACTTGTATGATAATTTAAATTCAAATTAAACCGAGAGAACACTAGGGTTCTAGTGTTACGACAAAATTACAAATAATAATCATTACATACGCTTGGAATTTAAACAAAATTTTGAATTTTCGTACAAACAGTATTATTTTACAAATCGCGGTATTGAACAAAAGGCGCAAGTCTTTGTCAGAAAAAATACTTTCAGTCTATTTCCAGCATCTAGCGTGTGCGAAGAAGTCAAGCTACAAGTCAACATTTAAGCATCAAAAACATTTTACAATGAATACATACCCCGAAATATTTTTAATCTCTTTAAGGGGAAGATTCACGGAAAAAAGAATCTCGAAAATTTCTTTATATCAAGAGATTATAATTTCTTGGGATATTTGGTACTGTGAAAATCGAATATTATATAAATGGTTTTCACAATAAAAACATGAGTTCTTGAACGATAATTAAATATTCTTCTTTGCCCTAAAATATTTTTTATTAATCGAAAAGAATTAGTCATTTCAATTAAATCAAAGGAAAAAAGTGGTCCTAAAACACATGTCTTCCTTCAAATAAAAACTCTTTCTTTTTCAATGATATGTAATATTTTCAGATAAAATAAAAATAGTTTGAAAATCTTGTTTTTTAAAATACCATAAGCCGACAATTAAAACATTGTTGTTTCGACCAACCAAAGTGACGCATTACTTTATCAATATGTTTGTACGATTTTGAATAGTAAATCACTGGCTGTCCCTTTTTACAAGATTATTTTATAACACTTCTGTGTTATTAATCGTTATCTTGGCGTGAAGTGAAAAATGGATCAACCAAGGCACTTTTTTTAGATTAGCCATGAGAAATGCCACAAAAAATTGTGGGGAGCCATTCGAAAGCATCTTAGGTAAGTACCTACTCTTTTGAAAATGATAATTTAATCAGGTCTTGCCGTATGTCTCCTACGTCCCACCTGGTTACGTTAAAATATTCAAAACGTGTTGGGATTTGCTGGATGTTCTGCTTTTAATTAAGCCATATGTCTACTTGGTTTGTAATAAAGATAAGATAAACGGCATTGTAAAATATAAATTAGGTAGTCTTGGGATACGTTCGACGTATGAGAGAAATCGACAGACTAAGAGCAAGTGTGTAGATACCGTAGGTATATGGTGATCTCGTCGTGTGTGTGTCGACTTTCAGTCGCTTCTATATAGTTATTTTACGGCTAAGTAAAATAATTTTCAATTTCTATTTAGCGGAATGTTAGCAGCATTGTCAGAAGTTATGGAAATTATGATTCTTCAACCTGGACGTTATATTATGAACAAGATTTAGATCAGAAGACTAGTTAATTATTTATTTAGATAAATGTAATTCCTTTCTTACTTTGTATTACTCATAGCGTTAATAAATTATTCAAAGTACCTGGAGGACCGAGCTTTGCTTGTTTTTTAACGCCATCTATTGTCAAGTAGCTTTAATGTTGCAGTGTCGGCAAAAATAATATTATTACTACACGCCAATAGATGTCAGGAAGTCATACTTTTTAGTTTATTATTGCCCGAAAACACAGACAAAACGACATTTTCTAAAAATGAAACCTAGCTAGATCAATTAATCGCCCCCGAAATACCAGATTTCATGAAAACCGTTCGAACCGTTTCCGAGATTCAGATTATATCTATTGCCAAGCGCAAAACTCTAAGACGGCTAGACCAATTCGGGTAATTTTTTTTCGTTGTGTTTGTTAGTGTTAGGGCAAGGTTTTTATGAAAGAAAAAAAAGGTCAAGTGCGAGTTGGACTCGCGCACTAAGGAACACTCAATTATGGCTGGACCAATTCGGGTCATTTGTTTTTGTTGTGTTTGTTAGTGTTAGGGCAAGGTTTTTATGAAAGAAGTAAAATGGTCAAGTGCGAGTCGGACTCGCGCACTAAGGGTAAACCGATTGTCATGAAATTTTGGTTAGTTGTTATGCACACGACGGGGAAGGTTTCTGGGGAAGAAAATAACGGTCAAGTGCCAGTCGGACAGGGCCAAGTGAGAGTCGGACTCGCGCAATAAGGGTGAACCGATTTTAATAAAATTTTGGTAAGTTGTTATGCACATGTCGGGGAAGGCTTCTGAATTAGTACAACCCTTGCACATTTTTTTTTTTTTTTTATAGCACTAATGTGGCAAACAAGCTTACGGCCCGCCTGATGGTAAGCGGTCACCGTAGCCTATGGGTTACAATAGGTTGGTGCGGCAGTTGTTTTAAAAAAGAAACAACTTTCGCCGGGTCAGCTAGTATATTTACCTATTAGATATATTTAATAGGGTTTTTAATAGCGTTACCCTAGTTTTTACAAAGTGTTTTAATGCTAATAGTGGCTGTGAATGAAGGAAATAATAAATTGGTTTCAAATGTAAAATGTTGTTTATGTGAAAATAGAACAAATTACTTTGAGCAATTCTATTCTAATTTAAGATATTTATTTTCTTACATTAAGAGTATGACACTTTTAATTAAAGCGTATTTAAACCATGGGGTATTGCTAGAAAAAGTAGGAGGGAGCGAGGGGCTTGTTGTAACAGTTTTTGTTAAAACTAATAAATATATCTTGAGATCTATTGATTAAATTTCTACTAAATAAAGATGGATGGATACTGTAACTCTTTCTGTACCAAATCAAGTAAGAATAATTCCATAACTATTGGTCATTATTTTACAATCAATTATTTTCTAGAAGAAATGCGGTGTAACAACTTACCTCGTGCTTGGGGCAAGTTGTAACGTCTGCCGGGGCAAGTAGTTACGACAAAAAAAAGGAAAATAATACCTCTAATCATTTATTCTTTGTTTATTTTTAACAAAATTGATATCTTTTTAAAGTAAGTATTATGTAATTCTTATCAAAAATCTGCTCAAATACACTTTTTTAGTAATCAACATTTAAAAAATAAGTAATTAACAGTTTTATTTAGTTAAACACTACTTATAATCATTATGGCACTTATAAATGACAGTAAGTAATTAAATTATTTTACCTAAGGTATGCTTCGTTATTATCTCTTGTTAATAGCTATCTAACAGAGTATTATACTTATGTAAGAATCAACATATGGTGGGTTTCATTATAATTAAATTCAGTCTTCATCTGAGCTACAATTAATACAAATAAAAGATATAATTTCTCCTGTGCATCCTACATGTGCCCACATTTTACAAATGATACACTCTATCTAATCTTCTTTATTTGTATCTCTGTAAGCTTTACCACATACCCAATACCACTCTTCTGAATCTGAACATAAAACCTTTTTTTTAGCTCTGCCCCCTCCGATTTTATTATTTGTTGATTTACCTTTGGCTTTTCCCTTCCCCTTCCCCTTTCCTTTCCCTTTACCTATAATTTTGTCATCTTTTTTCTGTTTTTTCTGCATCTTTTCCTCATATTCCTTTTATAAGCTTCCTTTTTAGGAGTGTCCGTCAATACTGTAGATTTTCTTTTGCGTCTGCTATTTGTATTAGTTTTTCTTGGTGGCGTCTTTGGTAAAGGTCTAATCTTCGATAGCGAGAATACTGCATTTTTTCTAAAACTTCAGCTGCCGCTAACTCGTACACTTCTTGGCTTTGTGTTGCCCGCTCTGACTTTCTTTTATACACCCTCATTCTAAAACAAAGGAAAAAAGTAGGTATCTACATCATAACTTGGGGCATGTTGTAACACGTTACAACAAGCCCCGGGATTTTGTTACAACTTACCCTATGGTATGATTTTTAACATTTATCAAGATAATCATTAAACAATTTAGCAATCATAAAAACTGTTACACATTATTAGAGATAGATAAATTTGAATGGAAATATGATATAGAAAATTTGAAATTAGTCGATATTAAAAACGCAAACCGAAATTTTACGACAGTACAATTTTATATTACCTGGCAGAAATGTAGCGCGTGCACACTCACTGCGCCGGCCAGCGTTTTAGGTATATATATATATTATAGTCTTTGGGCCAGCGGGACACTGGCTATGGCAACACGATGCGGCGCGGTTATAGGTCAAATCGACTCAAAGAAATACCTATTACCTTTACAACAAGCCCCTCGCTCCCTTCTCGTTTCGTCAGAATTAATATTTCAAGAACATAGATGTACATATATACAAGAAAATATTTTTGACCGCATATATAAAACGATGTTGTCCTGACCTAATGTCGTTTCATTTGGTTGAAGAAACCCTTTTTACCGTGTTGAGCAAAGAAATCAAAAGCTCAAAATGTTGGAAACTTTTCTCAACTAAGCACCTGACCACAGCTTTCTTGCTTAAATTACTTAAGAATTATATAACAAATATATCTCATAATATTTTATATGATATTGTGTCATGATTTTTAGTACATTTACATGTACAAGGTTAGAATTACAGAAATACTGGCATCGGCGTGTACTGATGTTCCTAAGATTCGACAAAGTCATATTAAATGGCAAGTTACTAATTAATGTTTCTAGCTTCAAGGTCATGCAAATGTAAATACTCATCGTTAGCAAGATGCGAACAATCAGAGACGATATGCCTGAGTGACTCTCTAGGACGGTAAATATCGACCGTAACGTCCTTCAGGATATATGTAACGCCAGAAGTTGTTCGTCATTATTACCTTGTCTGCAATTGCACAGGCATTATCCTAAGTTTCCCCAAAGAGGTTTCCCAAGTGTAACCAGTTCACCGAAGCCAGTAAGTCCAAATAAGGCCCATTAGAATCTCCTCTGGAACTACTTGATCCTCAACACATTTATGCGGCCACGGACCAATTCCCAATATTAAAGTAATAAAGAAATTTGGCTTTGCTGGAAAAGTTCACCTGCCACCTATTTGTCCCACAAACAGCACATTTGTCAGTCAACTTGGTATGCAAGAAACTATTCGCTACCAAAAATAAATGTGTAACCAGCATCCCACCAACATTAGCAACATTACAAAAACATGCGCTCGGTGTTAATATATATAGCGGGCCACTTATGGGGCAATGCTCTTATTCTTAATGATGAATCTATGTCATTGCCATTCTCTTGAGGTTAAAAGTCATTTAATGACAGTTGGGTACCGCAATGGTCTGAAGCCAGGGAGATATGGTGTGAGTTATCAAACTTGGACCACTGCGGCGCGGCGGTACAAAAGGCTGCGAAACAAAGCGCTGCATGTGTTAGCGGGTGGGTATACCCTGCACAGTGCAATGCAGCACATACAAAGGCAGTTGCAAAAAAGAATTTATCAGGTAAGTATATTATCTTTTGATTTCATATGAATTTTGTCTTCTTTTGGTTCAACATCATCGGACGAAGAATTAATAATAAGCATGAGTCCAACACGCACTTAGCCAGTTATCGCAAGACGTCATATACATGATATAAATACAAATCGTCTGGTGCCTTCGTTTTGATCGTACGATGCACCACATCACGGCTTTCAAACCCACGCGCTTCTTTTGTGAATTCTATTGTTCAAAAACTACTGGACAGATTGTCATGCACTTGTTAACTTCTCTTCTCCGAAAATCGAAATTTTGTGTTTTCTTTACGTTTCAAGACTTGGAGAATCATTTGCAGTCATTTTTAGAGTGATGTCTGTGTCTGTGTGTGTGTGTGTGTGTGTGTGTGTGTGTGTACGTATGTATGTATGTATGTAGACATATTTTGGCTTTCGATTCCTCAATAACTACTGGACCGAATCGCTCTGATGACATATCAATCGATACGCCACGTCATGACTTAGATCTGAAAGGAGTCTGAAATTAATCGGTCCAGCGGTTCGTTTTTTATCCGTAAAAAACTGACATTTTTATGCACGCAACATAAATTTCATGTATTATTTCATGTATCGAGGGGTAGTAAAGGGTTTTCGAGGGTGCAGTTTTTTAAAATTCAAAATTCAAAATTTTTTATCAGTTTTTTAAAGTTCAAAATCCAATATGACGTAATTTTTTTTTTTTGTAAAAGAATTTTTCTCTAGAGAAGTCGCATGTACGGTACTTGCTGCCGACCCATTTTTTATTTAGTAGACAATAGTATCAGGTTTTATTTAAGTTAAAAAACATGTGTTCATATATTTGAATATTATATGTTATTGTCATTAGAACGAAAAAAATAATTAAAAAGTTGCACAATTTTCTTAACATTCGGCCGCAATCTTTAATCTTTTAAATGGTATTTTTTCTTTTCATTACAGCCATCAATACGAATTGATTAACACCCCAATCAATAAAATCGGTACAGCCGTTTTTTTAAAATTATTCAGCCGCCATTTTGGAAAAGGTCCGCAATCTTGTATTCCAGTGACATTCATTCATATTGGTTCCTAGTATCACTGGGTAAAGCGGCTAACTTTCTACTTAAAATTCAGTTTAATTTTGCTAAGCCCTATGACTAGAATGTCCTCGAATCTCCTCATAGGCGATTTACTTCGTTAAGCCAATAAACCAATCCCTAAGAGATATCCTAGATCCTAATTTGTAAATGGCACGAATAGTCCGTTTTTGTAACACAAATATTGTATTAACATCAGCAACAACAAGATATCATATGTCATTAAACTGTGGAAATAGATAAAATATACTATTTTTGCAGTGTCGACATACCTATGTGTTAACCTCAATTGTCTTATTTTCTTGATCGCATACACAGCAGTAGCATCCATTATAACATGGTCTGTCTTCTCCTAACTGAGCTAAGCTCACAAAGAGGTGAGCTGGTTTTTTTTTATTTTGGGCAAAAGCTCCTGGCTTAGGCAATGTTGGTCAATTTCATTTTGCGAGCTATTAACCTGCCAACCGAAGAAGTAACCGAGTAACAACATACTGGACACTACATTAAGCATAAAACATAGGCTGACATGCTCTTAACCAGTTCTGGTTAAAACTTAGTTCAATATTATAGAAATAATAATAATAATTAATATAATAACTGTCTTAGTATGATTTATATTATTATAATTATATTGTTGGCCCGTTCACCTACTGTAATGTAATGCTGGCTTATATGCATATGCTGCAACTTTAAGGTGGGCCAAAAGAAATATTATCAGCGTGCTCCAAATACCACGTCACTATACTTATATCGAGCATTTTATTCATATGGGCATAGTACATATAGGTATAGTATAGGCATTGGTAAATTGGACGAGGCACCCTCCCATTGATCAAGTCGTTTTGTCAGCGGGAGTTCTATTTAGCAGGGGTGAGTATTTTATTAAGTCCTCATGTTTTTTTACCACATTGCGTTGTCTTAATATTTGAAATACCTACTTAGGTTTTTTTGCCAAAGCTGTGTAAAAACATTTAAATTGATTATGTCGCGATGTTTTTCTTGACTAACCAACGTAAGCCTCAAACACAATTCTCAACTTAGGGGCTTTGTTAACGAATGCTTGTTAACTTCTCTTGTGGGAAGTTATTATAATAGGTCCGAAAATCGAATTCGCTATATTTGCGTTTTCTTTACGTTTTGAGACCTGGTGAATCGTTTGCCATCATGTGTGAGTGATGTCTGTGTGTCTGTTTGTGTGTGTCTGTGTATGTATGTGTGTAGATAAGCTTTTTTGCTCCTCGATATCTCAAGACCCAATGGGCAAATGGGTCTCGTGACCATATAAAACGAGATCTAAAAAGAGTTAAAGCAAAATGTTAATTGGATGAAAGTGCTAAAATAGAAATGTTATAATTTTGTCATGTCCGTTCGTTCGCACGGACCCGGAAAAAAATGTAGTTAGGTGTCCCATGTAAACTGGCCTACAGTTTTGTAGTTAACCTGAGAAATGAAAAAAAACATACAGTTGTGTGAGGGTGTCGTTGGATAGGTCTGCAAAAAAAATTTGTCGTTTTTAAGTAACTTATAGCGAGTTATTTGCTTTCAAAACAAAACCGTTTTCATTCTATGGAACCTTAACTCAATACTTGTAAGCCCGCACGCAATCGGCCACTTTTGTTTTAACCGACTTCAAAAAACCAAGTTTATCAATTCGACCCGTATGTACGTAATATTGCAAGAATTGCCCTATATTCCTATTTAAGCCTATGGAAGCCCACAAAGGCAAATAGGTGTGCCAAATTGTATTTGTATTTACATCATAGACACACAATTACTAAGGAACTTGTGTTTTGCTTTAAGCAAATAAATCTTACAAATTACCAGTTTTTCATTATCCTAAAAACAATATAAATACATATGCACTGGGATAGTCTTCCTTTGTTTGACACCTAGTCGCCTAGTCTAGTCGTCATCGTAGTTATAACATCTTTGATTAATGTTTAAAAAATGTAAAATTTACTCGTTTAAGGCCTTATATATTAGACTAGCTGACCCTGTTAACGTTGTTTCTTTTTTTAAAACATCTACCGCACCAACCTAATAGGGTTGTACTACTAGTGGCAGGTGTATAACGGCAATTTCGCTCGAAAACCGCAAATCGATGTAGAGTTTAGCCGTTTGGCACACAGGTACTTTAGGGCAAAACAATAATTTTGAGCCGCAGTTCCTTAAAATATTTCCCTTAGGGGGGGTTATGGTGTCATCAATTTTTTGTATGGGATTTAAATATTTTTTTCAGAAACCCATCGTGTGGGGTATCAAATGAAAGGGCTTAATGAGCCGGTTCTAAAAATATACCACACTATTACCTTTGGGCTACTTTTTTTTTAGAATCCAAAAAGTATTTTCAAAACATACCAAGTTTGGGCCCCTCCAGGCAGAAGACTACTAAGTATTTTTCTCTAATATATACTTTAAATAATAGTTTATATACTCATTTTGAACCCCCTGGAAGCAATTTGGAAAGTATTAAAATTTAATATTTTTTTTGAATTTTTAAATACACTTGAAAGTAAACAGAAGCAGCAGCGTACATTAATTACAGTTCACATAAGTCTCATAAAGATCTGAAGTTTAAGGAATCATCTCGCATTGCAATATTTAAAAATTCAAAAAAAATACTAAATTTTAATATTTTCCAAATTGCTTTCAGGGGGTTAAAAATGTGGATATAAACTATTATTTAAGGTATATATTAGAGAAAAATACTGAGCCGTCTTCTACCTGGAGGGGCCCAAACTTGGTATATTTTGAAAATACTTTTTAGATTTAAAGAAACAAAGTAGCCCAAAGGTAATAGGTATATATTTTTAGAACCGGCTCATCAAGCCCTTTCTTTGATACCCCACACGATGGGTTTCTGAAAAAAAAAAAAGTTTTTTTAGTACACCTAGGACTATAATTAAGAAACCTTCCCCGGCGTGTAAATAACATCTTACCAAAATTTCATTACCATCGGTTTTAAGGGCGCGAGTCCGACTTGCAGTTGACCCTTTTTTTTCTCAGACACCTTCCCTGGCGTGTGCATAACAATTTAAAGTACAAAAGTGTTAAGTAGTTAAAAAGTGGATGTCATAAAGTTTAATAATAATTTAACCTAAGTATAAGTAGATTATAATTTTATAGTTAGCAAAAATCTTATCTTTATTCGCCAAATTTATCGATATGGATTTAGCGACATAGCCTCTCCCTAACACTTTTGAAACTGACCACGCCTATTGCGGCGACATCGTTTCAAGTACTATTTGAGTAACATCGCACTTCTTAATACTTATAATGTTCTGTGGTAAAAACCATCTGGTTCCAAGATGACTATTACATGCATTGTCCATTTACTTTACATTTTGACTAAAAAATGTGTAGAATAACGATTTAACCAGCAATGTAGGTCATAACTTAGATCATAACCAACTTAAGAAAACGGACACGGCAAGTCACAGTCATCTTGGAACCAGATGGTTTTTACTGACCTAAATTGCCCCGCAGTTTCTTCTTTTATGTATGTCAAAAATAATATCCTTATATTAATTGGACTACATGTAAAGGACATAAGTTTTATAGAGACTCGTATTGGCATCAGAAAGTTAAAGTCAAAATAAACAATACTTTAAGTAAAGAAATAAAATAGAAAAAGGTGTAAAACAGGGCTGTATTCTTTCACCCTGCGTCTGTACAATCTTTATTCAGAAATGGTCTTCAAAAGCTTTTGAAGATCTTGAGCTGGGCATTCAAGTGAATGGCAAGCTGATACAAAACATATGCCTATGCCGATGACACCGTACTTTTGGCGAATAACCTCAATGACCTTCAAGCCATGCTTAGTAAACTCAACTGGGCGCTTCTGGACGGACTTAAAATAAATTATGTAAAGACGACATTTTATAATAGTAAAATTCAATATAACTCAATATTACTTAATTTAATGTTTTGGAAGGGTTTAAAAAATATGAATATCTTGGATGTTGGTTAAATGAAAATTGGGAATTGGAACAAGAGATTAGAACTAAATTGAAGTAGCCAGAAACACGTTTTAGAGAATAAAAAACTGTTAACATCCAGAATAATCAATCTAGCACTACGAGGTTTTTGATCATATATGTATATATACATTAAAAGTATGGTTTGTTAAGACTGAAAATGAAAAGAAAAATTGAAGGAAAACGAAGACAAGGTAGAAGAAGAATATCGTGGACTTGGAATATAAGAGACTGGCTCGATTTCGACTGCATGCATATACTTATTCGCATGACCAGGGATAGAACGATATACAGGAAGATGGTCGCTGAACAAGAATAATATCCCATACAAAGTGAATATGTATATAATTTAGGTAAGTCCATATATTTCTAGCCGACTTTCTTATCTACACTAGAAAGAAAACCATGTCTGTTAAATCACAGGCGCTTATTATGAAACAATCTATCTTAACACTTATTACATTTTTACGCATTTAAATCGAAGGTTCTTAAAAAGTATTTTTATTGAAAATCATAGCAGTCAATAAATTAAATGTGTATGAAAAACGCAAAGCGTTTTCATCCCCCCGACCGACCTCGGCATGGTCGGAAAACTATCGTTAGGCGGCCTCGGTACGTACTAACGGTCCCAGATGACTATCTCGCTATCCGGATTAGCGAGATTAGTCTCAACGACCTCCCCTAATAGGGGCTCCCCCCCTAACACGACGCCACCGTCCCCAGGTTCGTCGGCATCCGCAAGGATACACGAGGTATCAAAGAGTGCCGGGGCTTCTCGCCCCCACTCTAACGCAACCGCACCCGTGTAACGGTGAACTCCCCTTCTGGCTTTGACTCACCTTCGGGATCGAGACTCACGCCGGTCGAAGGGACACCCCCGAGAGCGACAACCCAAGCCGAGGCTCCCCCCGCGGGGAGCCCTTGAGCAGTGGGCGCTATATGGGCTCCATCAGAGACTTGCCCCAAAAAGCCCGCTGAAGCAGTAATGGCTACAACTGCATAGTCAGTCAGAAAAAAAAGCGTTTAGAGCGTTAGGTAGTTACATAATATTGGACTTCTATTCCCGCCTTTTCAATTGTGTTTTGGTGAGTTTATTTATTCACCTTATATTTTCATTTATTTACTCGCAAATTTAATGAAAAACATTGCGTGTGACACTTCAACTTCGGCCTTAGGCTTCTAAATGGCCTCTCGTTAGTAATTTTTTCCTTACCACCCTTATTACACACTGTACTATTCCCTTCTGTCGTTTACAAGTAGGTCACAATATTGCACGAAAGCCTGGATTGTAATACCTATAAACCTATATATAAACTATACCTACATGTATAAGAGAAGAGCCTTATATAGACTTACTTCCTGAAATCTGCCTTGAACAGCAGTAATCCGTACCCAAGTAACGATAGCGCAGTCGTTTCTTTTTCAGGTTTTTCTGGGGATTAAATGTATGTCGCAGTAAGTCGGAGGGTGAGGCAACAGTACGACTGTAAGATAGCGTTGTGTAATGAGTATAACACGCATGGTTGTACTATTTTTAAATATATATTCTTACTATTATTATAAATGCTAAGGTTTGTGAGTTAGTGTGTTTGTTACTTTTATACAACACATCAACTAAATCAATTTGGCTAACATTTGTAATAGAGGTAGGTTATACGCTAAATTTTATCACGGATAGTTTATAATATAAGGAATAACAATTCCTACTATAGCAGGTTTGTCTTGCCAGCCTTTATACGTCCCCACAGTTGGGGCGTGGCCTACCCTCATAAGCGAGGGTCATTTGGGCCATAATCCACAAGCAGGCCCGGATCAGATTGTGGACCTTACATACGTCTTTTTTTTGACGTATGCAGGTTTCCTCACAATGTCTTCCTTTACCTAAAAGCCAGTGCCGTGAATTAATAAATCAGTGAACTTAAGAAATTAAAAAAAGACTCGCTGGTACACGCCTCGGCCACCACCAACTCACACATACAGCATGTTTACTTATAATATATTCATAATTATCGAGAAAGTGGCCGCGGGACGGGATCTCATACCGATAACAGAACAGTAAATAAATAAAATAAATATAATATTTTTAATATACGCCTAGGGAAGTACCCGTGAATCCAAGTAACTTATATTACATACTTCCTGACTGGGACAGTTCCTATGATTGACTTATATCCCTAATGGGACCAATCAAAAGCTGGCATCCGGGCTTTCGTTCAATATTGTGACCTACTTGTAAACGTGAGAAGGGAAATTGAATCAATTTGCGATGTAATATGATAGATGCAAGAATAGTACATTGTTGCATCGAGCGCAAAGTGAGTTATTAATGCAAGAGTGTCATGTTCGTGCCCGCGCGCAGGCAAGGGGACTAAATTAACACGAATGCAGTAATGACTCACTTTAGCAAGGTGCGTAATATACTTTTCTTTCAACTACCAATATTCCTCCACAATATACCTACTCAAAATAAAAACTCAAGTTAATAAAAACAAAGTTTAATTCATCTTCTCCTCAAACATTTAAAACCTACTAATTATTATTAAGTGTGCAGTTATTAAAAGTGATGCACTATTACTGGCACATTTATTCTAGTATTTGTTTGGTTTATTGGTGAATAATAAAATATATTAGCGCCATCTGTTTTTTTTTCACCAAGTCGGTTTTATTCAGCTCATTTTTATTTTCAGTCAGTATCTTTTTGATCTAATGCATACATTGTATATTTAACACAATGGGAGACATTAAACCTCTGTGGTCTATTTATATCTGAATAAAAAATAAAAAAAACAGTGCATTAATGAAAAACTGTGCAACCATGAGATTTTATATAAAATTTCTGCACTGTTTTGGTTTTAAGAAAAAATACGTCTTTTGTGATCAGTTTTGTAGTAATTACTGATAACATTACTACGTAGTTAAAAGAAAATATATTTATTATCTTCCTTTGGGTATTTTTACATATCACAGAATTGTACAAAGTCATTTGTACCTATACTCAAGGTATACTTCTTTAATTGATTAATTTATATCACTTTTGGCTTTTATTTTTAAAAATACCGGTCTATAGCGTGTCTGGCCGTGCTTAGGATTACCTATCATAACCTAGAAAAGTTCAAATCCGTATATTAAAATCCCGAAAATGAAATGTTTTTTTATTTCCTATATTATTGTTTGTCCGAAGTTTAATTATATATGTTTTCATTTTCCAGAATTTTTAAACACTTATTTTTGAAGTGATAACTTCTTTAGCGGTGTTGTGCACTTTTTTTGGTATGGGTAAAAAATGATAAACTCGCGTCAAGTCACGTGTCCTGATCGTGAAAATTCGTAAGACGGATGGAGAGTAGACAGCTGGCGCGGCGTAGGAGAGGGAGTATCCCCCTCTCTTTCTACGGCGCGGCGAAAATTTATGCCTGCGCCTGCTGTTTCGTTTAGGCGGCGCAGGGCGCTTGCGCGAATGGTCGTGTGTGTTTATGTTACAGCGTGATACGCGCATCCATGGATGATGACAGCTGATGGCTCGACCGTCTGTGTAGTGGCCATACTGCTGTATATTCGTAAAATTCGTGTTAAGTGTTTAAAATATGGAAATTGAACAAAGTGCATCTCTGTCTTTGTAAAATACGGAAACCGTAATGCCACGCCTATTATAATTTTTATTTTTAGTATTCGCGATTATGAGTAGTACAGGGAGGTTGGATATGGAATTTTAATTCTATGACAGATTGCGATGTCTAATATACTACGTCAAAAAAGTAAATAAACAAACATTATTATTTCTTGACAATGTCAAAGACATGTCTTGTGACATATTTGAGTGTTAAGCGCGAATCGTGTGTAAAGGTTTTCACTTCTGCCGGCACTCCCGGAGTGCAACTTTTTTTTTATTTCGTTATTCATTCAAAATCCAACTCATTGAGTTTCCGAATGAATGTTTGCCAAATAATTTATTTTACAACAACAACATAAATCCGTAATATCAGTATCCTAAAAATCAATATTCATTCAAACTCAAACTCAAAACTCAAACTCAAATCAAACTTTATTCAAGTAGGTTTCTTAGAACACTTTTGAGTCGTCAATACAATGTAAACAATGTTTATTTCTGCCAAAAAGAGCTGGCAAGAACTTCCATTCAAAGTAGTAATACAATACTTTGATAATAAGCTAAAGAGTATACAATATGCACCAATACAATAGGTAATAAAAAATAAGTAAGTAAGCTACCAAAAACAAAGTCAAACATGTCAATTTTTTTTTGTTTTTATGTAGCATAGGGGGCGCACAATGTGAATGTCAAATATCGGTAATCGAGTGAAGGAAGTTCGATATTTAAGAGAATTCCGATATTTAATAGTACTAGTGGCATTAGCGCCATCATAATTATATTTTTGCACAATCATATGTACATACATATATTTACATATACTTAAAATTATCCATACTATCCTTGAATATAATAATAATAATAAATATTATAAATGCGAAAGTAAATCTGTCTGTTACCTTTTCACGGTAAAACCACTGGACCGATCAAGATGAAATTTAGCATGTAGATAGTTTTGAGTCCCGGAAAAGGACATAAGCTACTTGAAAACGTCAAACATTTAGTAATTGAGGAGTTGCCGTTGAAATCCTACACCGATGACATAATACTAAGAATACAAAAAGTTTGCAAGAGCAGACCAGCCTCCACAGCGGCACCCGTTCACAAGTATGACACATGAATCAGCCATCGCTTCGCTCAACCATGTTTTAGGGAACGTAACGACCCGACGCACATGCCACCACCGCAGAGACTTTGAAAGAGCATGACACACTCAAGCAACTTCGATTGTATTAGTTACAATGTGTGTAGTAAAGGAACAAAATATAAATCCGATTCATATGGAGATATGATTCATATATATATGAAACTAATTATTATAAGCTATTTTCAAAACGTTTTGTATTTTTTCTATAATATATACTTGAATTGTTGATAGCATATCTGCTAAAAGATTCATTCTAGAAACATTACAATTTTTTCTGAAATTAGCTTAAAACTATTTTCATATTTCGTTCAATCAAAAATTAAACCAACAATTGCTTGTAAAATTTGATCCCCACGGAAATACGAACGGAGCGAGGTAAGTCGAATAGAAGCTAGTTAGAACGTGATAACTACACAGGGAGCGTGATAAATGGTAATATTAGCCGAGTCTCCTCCTTTTTTGAAGTGGCTAAAACATATTAAAAAACTGTCTTCAAAACTCATACAGATTCAACGATGGGTAACAAATTAGTCTTTTTTCACTTTACATGAAAATAAAAAATATTTTTATTTCAATAGCCCTTTGAGAGCTATTAAATCATCATATGTCATTTTTAACTGATATGAATATTTTGCACCTTTAAAATATTAATAGGCACATACATATTTTTGGAGCGACGCGTCAGCCAAAAGCTTTGTTTTTTGTATATTCTTTGAAGACAATGGCAGTGAAACTATTAGGGTCATTTGTTGGACTGCGGAACCTTAAAAACTACACCATAAATAATCAAAAAATCTTTCTTAATGCTACACAAAGACAACACAGAACACAGGAATTTTATCTATATGCAAGTAAACGGTAGTATAGTAAATTTGTTATAAAAATAAAAACATCAATTTGTGCGTAGCGCAGGGAGAGAAACGCAGGTTAGTGGGACGGAGGAGAAAGGGGACGGAGAGGGTATGTGGTTCCGGGAACACGTGCAAGGACGTGCAACAGGTCGCCCCATGACCTACTTGTATGGCAAATACTTAAACACAATATAAAGCTCGGTGGTATTGATTATATGACAGTCCTATGTGTGTTCCTTGTCAGTAGTGTATTTACCAACCTATTTAAAGATAATTTAAGATTACATAATTTTAGGCTTTACGTATTTTTGCATTCATTTAAAAAATTAAAACAACATAAAATTGGTCCGGGTGACGTAGTGGTAGAACTTGGCCTGCCATTCTGATGGTCCTAGGTTCTTGTAGTTTGTCTCGACTGTAGTTTGTGCCCAGTATGGGATAGACCTATCTATGACGTTTGTTTGTTGCAATACCATCGGTGAAGCGTGGATATTAGGAAACACATACAATCTTAATAACTCTAAAATCCCTTTTGGGGATTGGTTTTGATTAAATTATAAATAATATTTAAACAAACAAAAAATTTACACATGCTATTGATTTGAAATTTGTCACGCAAGACTAACGTGGTAGGTAAAAAGCGGCTGTTTCCGATAAAATAGCTAGTTTTAGTTACTTATTGGTTTATTTGGCAGCCGTGGCTCAGTGGGTAATGACCTGTCTTCTAAAACGAGGGGCGTCTCTTCTAAAGCAAAGGGGCATGAGTTCGATGTCCGCACAGGATAAGAATTTAGGTGATGAATATTTGTTTATGTGCGGGTGTGTAAATGTACTTATGCATTTACGAAAAAAAGTATTCATATATTTTATATCCGTAATCTGGTATTCATGATACAAGCTCCTAACCATCATCATAAAAATCCTAATCCTCGCTTAGTTAGGGACCGGATATCGCTGTGTGGTATGTCCAAAATATTAATGTATATACATATATAAATATTAAGATGTAACTAACATCTATATATTTAATTTACTGTTTTTTTTTTAAGTATCAGATATTTTGATACAGGCTGGCAAACGCTGATCTGTCAGATTTGGTTTCATATTTCATATAAGTGTCTGCAACCTATGTCTTTACCCTGCGCATATGTTTTACATCATCTGGAAATTATGTGGCGTCATATACATAGATCTCTAAAAATGATATACCAACTCCTGTCTGGGAAAGTACACAATCTTATGTACTTCTTTATGCTTCATATCGTAATTAATTGATAGGAAATGAACTATATCTTATCAACAGATGTCATCGTTTACTTTTTAGAGTTTCGTAGCCATATAACAAAATCCGACTGAACCCTTATTTATGGTTTCTTCATGTCCATCCGTAAATCATCATCATGTCATGATGTGTCATGATCATGTCATCATGTCATTGCCTTTATTCGACTGTCGATGCATCGATTCTGATAATATTTTACATAAAACCACTATATAACAGTTTTGTAACAAAATTGAGAAAAAAATATTAAATGCCTCCTTACGTGTACATTGAAGAACTAAGCCATAAAAGTGATCCTAATGAATATAAGGTTACTAAGTATTAGCTTCTGATGTTATTAATTTGTCTCTTTACAACTTTAAATCTGCGGGTTCTAAAATTTTAAAATCATAATAATAGACCTTCAATTGTATAAATAAAAGATTTATAATCTTTTAAGTTATCCGCAATATGTCTCATGCTACGAAGACGGAACCTAATGCGTTTATCACAGGCCCTTGGCCGTCCGCTGTCGGCTCCGTGGCTGAGTGGATAGGAAGGACCCGACTGCTAAACTGAGGGCCGTGGGTCGATTCCAGAACAAGACAAACATTTATTTAATAAACATTTGTGTTGTGATGTAACTGGGTATGATCTGTGTATAATCTATACTTTGTCCTGAATAATCAAGGCACTGCCTAAACCAATAAGAAAGGTTTTCTGAAATTCTACCCCTAAGGGGTGAAAAAGGGGTCAAAGTTTGTATGGGACAGCGTTATTCCTTAGTCCAATCTACTTTTAATTTTACATAAACCTTTTTTTTCAGAATTGATGGAAGACGTGTTTCGTATTTTATTGAATTTCATCCCCTAACGGGGTTAAAAAGGAATTTGGCAGTAATTTGCTTCGAAGTTGATATCAATACTCCTTAAGTGCTTTTGATTTAAATTACATTTTATTTTGACACATGGTTGAAAACTCAATCCGATTTTATTCAAAAAAGGTTGAACTCACTTAGAAACATAAGCAAATACTTTTAAAATTGGAATGTCTCGAAAGCCACCGTACTACATATAAACCGTGTAAGGGACATCGTGACAAAAACTTTGGCAAAAAGTAGCATTTTCAGTTCATAAAAAAATTACAAAAAAGATTATCTCGGAAATGGTAAATTATAGTTTTTGTCATTTTATTATCGTGTGAAAGCGCGCAATGTATTGCAAACGTTTCTACTTCACCACGTCATAGTAGGTAGGTATAAAAACATAACTTGCGCGCGGACACAGAATGTAGGTATAGCAGTACATCGATGCCTACTGCTTTATCTTTACCGCGGTGTGAGCTTGTGCCTATTGTGTCACTGACCTCTAGAGGTCAGTGC
This sequence comes from Apoda limacodes, assembly GCA_946406115.1. Lineage (NCBI taxonomy): Eukaryota > Metazoa > Arthropoda > Insecta > Lepidoptera > Limacodidae > Apoda > Apoda limacodes. The sequence goes on from OX291557.1 coordinate 13,717,753, forward strand.
TATTGTGTACTGTTGTGTAGGTACGTTGACCTTACTTAAGAATTTATTTTAAACGTATCTAATAGCTGATTTTAAATTAGATTTACACTGCAGTTTCAGGTGAAAATAATAAACTTTTTGTTTTTTATTACTTTTTTAGTTAAAATACATAAAAATCATGAAAAGACCGACGTAAAATTCCAACGCTATAAGGTTCAGAATCATGTACTAAACTTATGGTTTCAGTTTTCGTCACGATGTCCCTTACACCCTTTATAAGTACCTACCTCTTTTGAAGGTTTCTAAGCTTAAAGAGGTTATGCACTTTTCAGGTGTTTAATTTTTTGTGTACTTTTCTTTTTCTACCTATCTATACATATAAAATGCATTGTCTGATCGTAGGGACCTGAAACTTGCAGGGTGTGTTCTTTGTATCACGTAGGCATCCAATAAGAATGGATTTTCCGAAAGGGCCATGTGCGAGTCGGACTCACACAATAAGTAAGTTGTTAAGCACACGCCGGAGAAGGTTTCTGAATTAGTACAACCCTTTCACAATAGGTTGGTGCGGCAGTTGTCTTAAAAAGAGAAACAATGTTCGCTGGGTCAGCTAGTACCTATGTATTTTACGAAAAAAAAAGTTTTTTATTTTTATTTGCATCCGTAGGATAAGATGTGCTTTTGTTTGGGACCATATATGGCGTTGTGTGTAGTGTCCAAAAATATTAATTATTATTTCAATCAAATACATATTATCTACTCAATTCATGTTTTGTTTTTATTCTAAAAATTTAAACTCTAACATTGTTTGATAAACACGTGCCCAATGGTGAATTATATTTTTCGTATCTTGAAGATTTATCACCGAAGCTCTACCCTCAATTTATACAAATCACGAAGAGCACCATGTGTGGAAGAAATTTGTATGTTCTTGCCATTGGTATTCTAGTAAAATCAATGTTATTACTGAAAATGTATTTGGATATCTGGAGTAAGCGTAGGCGGGTCGCATCAAAGATCCTACCAGATTGAATTTGCTACGTTCATTTGCCTCCTCCTATAATATGGGACAATATAATAAGAAGAGGTTCTACAAGCAAATATTTACACTTTGGGTAAATATTGTTACGACAGAAATTACTGTACCTAAGAACCTTTTTCTGGACAAAACATATATTTACATACAGATAGACCTACGAGCAAATTTTTTAATTAATAACAAAATAGTGCACTTAATTCAAGATCTGTTTTGGATATAAGAATAATTTAGTTCTGTAAGATGGTGCACAGAAAATCCATTTATGAAAGTATTCAAAATAGACAAACTGATTTTTAACCGACTTCAAAGAAGGAGGAGGTTCTCAATTCGGATGTTTTAATTTTTTTTTTATGTATGTTCAGGCATAACTCCGTCATATATCGCCGGATTTGCAAAATTCTTTTTTTATTTAAAAGGGTATACTTCCTAGGTGGTCCCATACTAAAGTAGTGAATTTTAAACTTAAACTTTTGGTGCAATAAAATAATTAGTGTTAATTTCGAACTGGTGAAACGCCCTTTATGTTGATTATGGATGTTTTTAGGGTACGAAAACAGTAATTCGACACTGAAAAGTAAAAAATAAAAACTTTTTAACAAAAAAAACAACCTACTTCTAAAAGGTAAAAATAGATACTTATTTCCAAAAACCTGATCTAACTTATAGTTTGAAGTTAGTTTCGTGCAAGTGAAGTGTGTTATAAACTGTAAGATGTACATAAATAACTTCGTAAGCGTTAAAATATAAAAGTCGTATATAATTTATAAAGTAATTAATTAATAGCTGCTATCGCATCAACAATTTATTAAAATATGTTATTTACTGCAGTCACAAATTTACAATTAATTAATTGTTGATTGTGGCTAATGCAATCCACAACTAAGCGCTTGTAAAATGCTGCAGTCACAATTAACAATTAATTAATTGTTAATTGTAATTAAAATTTGCCTAACACTTAATATATCTATGAATGTATATCTCTATGGTTATAATCTTCAAAATACACAAGCATATTATAATGTAGGGTGCAGCTTTTTTTTTTACTAACCACCTTAGTCCTGCGTGACAGGGGTCAAGCCCATAACCTCAACACTGCTTCTGGTAGCAATATATCTGGACTGGCTTTATTTATGTCCCATAAGTCGTAACTCTCCAGTACTCTCGCTTAGAGTACCTTATAAGTGGTAAAATAAAAGACAGAGGGAACCCCTTTTGCCACTTCTTGACAATCTAAATCCGTGTCTACGTAGATGCTGCATCGACTAGCACCTTAAGATTAGTAAAAAAACTTGCAAGGGGACAGTTGACCAGTTGAACATTTTTTTTTATTGATACTTAGTAAAGAGGGCTGCAAAGAGGGGCCTGGCGTTGTATTTTGAATCGTTTTCTTTGTTTGAATAAATTATGATAGATTAAAAACATATCATGATCTAACAAAACCAACGTGACATAATTTAGATTAGGTTTTGCTACGCAAGGCGGATTAATTCAGTCAGATTATATAATATCTACTACTATACAACTGACCGGCTTTGTTCCAATTTTTAGATAATTAAATATGCGAAAGTGTATCTGTATGACTGTTTGTTTCCTTGTCACTGCTTAATCGCTGTACCGATTTCAATAAAATTGGGCAAAGTAATAGCTTACACCTAAGACAAGGACGAAGTTTACTAAAGAATGATAAAGTGTGAGTCAAATTAGCGCACAAAGGGTTAAAAGGTATTGGGCTGAGCTGCTAAAACATTTTTTAATGAGGAGAGGGGTAGAACCTAACCACTTAGAACAACTTAAGTGTAAGTTGAATTAGAATTAAGGAATCACCGTCGGTATATCACTCTCACGCGGATAAAACTACCGCTTTAAATATTTATTAGGTAATCTGCTATAATAACACATATGCCGTAAAAAACACCACTACCAGCCGCACTAATTTTAGGCTTTAACCTAGTTCGGTCTAAAGGATAGAGCCCATTAAACGGACAGAAAAGCAGAGAGCATAGACTGAATGGTATGGTACTGAAACCAATAAAGAATCGGAATCCCAATTAATTTAATTCCAAAATATAAAAATTTGAAATTCCTGGTCACCAACAGATTATCTTACTTTGCTTTTAATATTAATCTTTGTTAATCCCTAGCAACTATTGACGATGTAATATTTTTAATCACGAATCAGTTCTACAGGGGACTTAAAACTAAGACCTGCTTAAAAACGATTAAATCATCGATTTATTAATTTAGATATCGTTAGGTCTCTATGTTGCAATATTGGCATATCTTTAGTATCACAGTACAACGAAAGACCGTAGTTCGTTTCGTTCATAACCCGAGTTTAAATAAAATTAGATAATTAAGAAAAAACTTAGAAAGCCAGGTTATTGTAACTTAGGGTTATAATTATGTCATGTCCGTCTGTCCATCGTGTTCGAATATTTTTCCTAATACAAATGTTTCTAACGATAATTATACATACATACATATGTAAGGTAAACTATTTTTAACTTTAGTTGATAAGTTCTTACGAATACTTGCTAAGTAATAAAACAAAACAAATCAACAATTATATATGGCGAATTTGGCCGTTCTCAATTTAAATATGAAATAATATATTTTCAACAAGCTTTTGCCCGCGGTTTCACCCGCCCTAAATTTGGTTATCGGTTTAGGATTTTAACAGCATCTCCTCAGTTATAGAAAAAAAAACCGACTCACACTTGACACGCTTGTCCTGCAAATGATTTCCGAACTGAACATAGCTGGAGATGTCAACACCACGGATACCAATGCTCTTGGAGTTGGTGAGGGGAGTGTTCTGGAATTATGGGACCTCAGTAAATGGTGTTTCTTTAGATTATAATTAGAAAATGTCTACTCTTTATGTGGTTTTATCTAAACAGTCTAGCGGTCTTGCCCTAAAACTTCACAGATAACCCTTGTACGCTAGTCCTACTATTTGAAATTATCTACCCATGCTAAATTACTTCATATACACACCAAGTCCGCAGACTGACTAGATCACCTCCCCTGTACCATTAGCATTAGCTCTTTTTTTCTTCCTAATACAATCCATAAAATGTCCTCAACATGTATTTCTTTCTTTAAGATTAATCTCAAACAGCCTTTTCCTGAAATACCTACCCATGTCCAGTCAAAATCTGGGATGATGTAACCGCAGTACACGGTTTAATATGATGCGAAAAACTTATGCCCGGGAAAAATGGAAGAGCTCCAATTGTTGATGTCGATCATCGGTACTCCCATTCCAGCACAACTTTTAAGCACACCTTTACTTTTATTATTTTTTCTATTCATTTTACATTACCACATAGTTGCGTTTTTTCATTTCAGAGGTCCTGTAGCCACCTTCCTTCCTCCTTCATCATCAGACCCTAGAACAGAGTGCTTGTCACAACTGTCATCCGAGGCTTTAAGGTCGGATCCGCGAATAATAACAATATTTATTTAGTTTTTACCAATTTTATTAGTAATATTTTTTTAGTCTTCTTTCGTATTAGGACCCTCAAGAGTCACTAATACTATCAAAAAGAAACGCTTCTTGGCGGTAACACCGTCTATTGCATCTTATAATTAGTGTTCCTTAAGTAATTTGTTCGGTGTACAATAAAGAATATTTATTATCTACTAGCTTTTGCCAGCGGCTTCGCCCGCAATAAATAAGGTTATCAACGTAGGATTGTTACGGCAACTCCTCAATTATAGAAAAAACCTACTCACACTTGACGTTCTCTCTTACTCTCGCTCTCTCTCACTCTCTCCCCATCTCTCTATATCTCCACCCCTCTCTTTCTCTTTCTCAAAATAAATAAATAATAAACTACTTAAAACTAATCAGCTAATGGATTAACTGATGGATGGGTGAGTTTTCGAAAATCCTTTCCTAGCGCACGCCTACATCATAATAGCTATATGTATGCTAAATTTCAGCTCGATCCGTCCAGTGGTTTGAGCTGTGCGTTGATAGATCAATCAGTCAGTCAGTCAGTAATAGTTACTTTGGGCTGACGCAAACTTTGTTTACGTAGAAGGTGAAAATATTTTTAAATAATACGTACCGCCCTTTCCCCTCATGACTGCCCGCCGGCCTTGCACATCATAAATACTTAATCATTATTTTGCTGCAATGTTATTTTAAGACTTGGATATCTCCTAAGATTTTCATTGAAATCGAATGATGTAAAGGGCAATTTTGTTTTAAATTAAATACTTGTGATGAATAACGTATTTATTTGGATAAGGATTAATATCATGTTTATAAAACCACCTTCGCAAATAATGCATTATTTTCAAACAAATTTGGTTAGCATAAAAAAGGTTATAGTGAGCCAACCTTAAAATATAGACGCCGAATTTTAAAGGGGTACAATTCTGTCATCCATAATTTTTGCGAAACTTTAACCATTTACGCAGAGCACGCAGCGGAAGAAGAGAAAAAAAAAACCCGATTTTGAAGCATTCTTTATTGGTTCTCCGCTCCTATTAGTCTGAGCGTAATGATACATAGCCTATAGCCTTCCTCGATGGGTTATATTTATATAACACTTAAAGAATTTTTCAAATTGGACCAGTAGTTCCTGAGATTAGCGCGTTCAAGCAAACAAGCAAACAAACTCTTCAGCTATATAATATTAGTATAGAAGAAAATTTGCTTATGTTTTTAAGTGAGTTTAACCTTTTTTCAATAAAATCGAATTAAGTTGTCAAACACGTGTCAAAACAAAATGTAATTTAAATCAAAAGCACTAAGGAGTATTGATATGAACTTCGAAGCAAATCACCGCAAAATAACTTTCTACCCCTTTTTAACCCCCTTAGGGGATGAATTTCAATAAAATACGAAACATGTCATCCATCAATTCTGTTAAAAAAGGTTTATGCAAAATTTAAAGTAGATTGGACCAAGGAATCACGTTGTCCCATACAAACTTTGCCCTCCTTTTTCACCCTCTTAAGGGTAAAATTTCGGAAAATCCTTTCTTATCGGATGCCTACGTCATACAAACGACAGACCCTCCAAGTTTCAGGTCTCTACGATGAGCGGTTTAGGCTGTGCGTTGATCCATCAGTCATTCAGGACAAAGCATTTTATATATATAGATTATTATTATATAATAATAGCAAACTTGGTACAAAATGTAGTTTTCATACGGCAAAAATGGCATTGAAGGCACTTCACTCCATTATTATTCATATGGTAAAATTCTATAGGCGTGGAGCTACTTCTGCTCTTGATTTTTATACATGACATTTTGAACTTTTTTTTTTCGAGGGTCATTATCACGAATAGATTGGAAATCGTCTCGCCTTTCTTAATTGATTTTTAACCACCAGCATAGGAGGGTTACGGCACCATAGCACATCCAAACATTGAGGCAGACTACCCAGAAGACGCCCTCGGACATCAGCTCATGTGTCAAGCCTCTGTGTACTATAAGTGTTTGAGATGTTTGTGTGATTCAACAACGAAATCTGTTCTACAAAACAGTCAAACATGACCTATCCAGCTACAAAAAGGAGTGAAACGGGAGATGTCACGTCTTCAAAACTGTTAACAAACGCACTGATGTCTTTAAGTCTTGATAACTGAAAAGAACAAGGCATAAGTAGGTAAATGTAAACTGCGAGTAAATCTCACACCTACAATTTTCTGACGATGATATTATAGTACGTCCCCGGGTTCGTCGGCGAACAAAAGGATACACGAGGTATCAAAGAGTCCTCGCCCCCACTCTCGCAATCACAACCGCGTAACGGGGAACTCCCCTCTGGCGCTCACACACCTTCGGGTTCGAGGCTCACGCTGGTCGAAGGGACGACCCCAAGAGCGACAAGCCAAGCCGAGGCTTTCCTGTGGGGATCCCTTGAGCGTTGGGCGCTATATGGGCTGAGACTCTTTTAAAGTCTCGCCCCAAAAGCCCGGTGGAGCAGTAATGGCTGCATCAATCAACTGCATAGTCAGTCAGAAAAAAAACTGCTCTTTCTGGGACAACTAGCCCATACTAATATCAAAAATGCTAAACTAATTGTCTGTGTGTCTATTTTTCTGACATAGGTTACTTGAAAACGTCAAGTGTCTTTTTTTTATAATTGAGGAGTTGTCGTTGAAATCCTACACCGATAAACGAATTTAGAGCGGGTAGAACCGCGGGAAAATTTGGCATGGAGATAAATAAATAAATAAATATTTTTGGACATTACACACAGCGCCGTCTGGCCCCAAAGTAAGCAGAGCTTGTGTTATGGTGACCAGACAACGGATACAGATACATATATATTACTTTTTTTTTGTAAATACATACATATTATACATAAAGATACCCAAACTCATGACAAACACAAATGCTATTTATCAAATAAATGTTTGTCCAATGCGGGAATCGAACCTACACCCTCTGCGCATAATAATTAAAAAAAAGTTTTGAATTCGAGTTTTTTTAAATTTTTTGCATTTTCTGAGAACATTTACTATAGTAATGTATATTTTTTTTACACAATCAGAAAGTAGACAGTATATAGAGAAGCCTACCGACTTTTTGAAAAAAGCTGATATTTTGACGCGAGAATTTTCAATTCAAAAATGGGGTGTTTTTTTTGATATTAAGTTAAAATAAGGTGAAAAAGTAAATATTTTAAATCAAATAAATTACAGTGCATTAGGGACATAATAAGGTAAGTTTTCACCAAATTTCGTAGAAAAAAGATTTTTTTTGAAAGAGATAACAAAAAAAAACCAAAAACTTGGTTATTTGAATTTTTCACATAAATTTTGAGGCTATGTGAAAAAATTGTAAATACAAAGTTGTAAATCTTTTTATTACCTATAACTTTGCCATTTAACTTTTTTCCAACCCCCCCCCCCCCCCCCCTCCCATTTCCCGAACTCGGATCGCCCGTAATTTATTTTTCCTTTCATTATTATCATATCCCCCTCCTTTTGTAATGGGTTTCATCCTACTATTATTTATTTTCACTTTTTACCTTTTCTGAAGGCTTCGGCCCTGGTCTATTATGCATAAATACTACTTATCTACAACCGCACGACTTCAACATAAATTAATAATATGTGAGACTAATAATAATAAAAATATTAATGTATTATTATACATAATTAATGATGATAAAAACAATTATAAAGTATGAAATATTGATGTAGAATGATTAATAATAATAATGATTAATATACAGCCTATGATGTCTACTCACAGATTGTCTTGCTTAACTAATGTCAACCGAAAGTAACTGGTATCCAAGATACAGGCTCAGCCTAGTTAAGATGCCAATATTTCAATTTCATGTAAAATGTGTACAACGATAGTGAAAAATAAAAAAAAAAACATATGTATGTATTCTGATTCGAACATTTAATCTGTAATATTAGAAGGTACTAGTTTTTTTCTTTTTCTCTGTACATAATTATTGATTTGTAATAAATAAATATGTAAATAAAAAATAAATTAGCCGTCCAGATTACACTGCGCGCCCTCAAAGCGTTCGTCGAAAAACCGAGAATAGACGGGAACCAACGCGCGCCTTGCGAATGCACGTAGCGTGCGCGAAATTAATTTTAGTGCGTTCGCGAACACATTAAAATGGGTTTGAGAAATGTTGCATTTCAAATAATCTACGATCCTGTAGTGGCCGCCATACAAAATCGCTACTGAAGCAATGGCGCGCCAACACAACTTAACATCAAAGCACTTACGAACTGCCTCTACAGGTGGATAATTGAACGAACGACGTTCGGTTGGAAGATGATGCAGTGAAAAATGCGGGCGATCCGAAAACTTACATTTTTAAATGACTAAATTATCCCGAAAATATGCCAACCCATGCCCAGCCAGCCAGCCTGCCCGTACCTGGCTACGCCCTTGACCAGCGTACTTGTTAAGAAAAAATAACCAAGCCCAAACTATATGGGATTTTGTCGTTACGTTACAGATTTCCTTCCTGCTCCATCATCAGATCAACTGGGTACGATATTATTGCATTGTCCCCAATAATTTAGCCCTAATCTAATGCCGTACCGTCGCGCCGGGTTAATAAAACCATGCTCAGACTTTTGCAGAGAAATAAGACAGTTATAGCAGAAAATCTTACGAAAACAGCAAGATTTCATCAAACCAGAGACATCAACGTAAACATAATATAAGGAAATAAGAATTGCCCCAGAGCACAAATTTTTATCTCTGCCGCTTTGTTTTATAATCTTAGGCCGCGTCCGCACGGCTTACTTAGCGCCTAGAGGTAAGATGGTTGCCTGGTTATATGATCAAAGAGAATTGTAAACTAGCTACAAACTAGGCCTTAAAGAAATAGCTTTTTACAGATTATAGCTTGCTAGGTAGGTAGCTGGCATTGTTTTGATCAGTGATAGTGCAATATTTTTACTTGCAAATTATCTGAATAACTTTCTTAATAATAATAACTAAATAAATAGATATTTTTGGGCATTACACACAGCGCCGTCTGGTCCCAAAGTAAGCAAAGCTTGTGTTATGGATACCAGACAACGGATATAATAACATATATGACTCTTTTTTGTAAATAAAAACATATCATAGATAAATACACACAGACTCAAGACAAACACAAATGTTTATCACATAAACGTTTGTCCAGTGCGGGAATCAAACCCACACGCTCTGCACAGCAGCCGGCTACACTACCAACTAGGCTGCGAGGGAGTCTTTTCTTTATTATATTGTTAGATAAATAAAACTTATCGCTTATTGAAAAGACTCTGAAAGTAATAATCAAAGTATGGTATTTTGTCGAGAGCGTATTACTCACGTGACGTTGGGTATATATAAGTCATGTTGTGACAGAGTAGATTGGGGTACAGTCCATTCGCAAACTCGTGTATTCGTCCTTGAAGATTGTCATGCTTTTAGTTATAGCACGAAATAATCAACTGTGTAGTAATTGCCAAGACGTCTGTCTCCCCTAAGATCTGAGTAGGTATATTTCTTATAATATGATATTAGTGCTCTCAGTGTAGGTGTTTTAAAACATTTGTAAATGACCCATAATTATTCATTCATTTTATTAGTTAAACTTCCACTTGTCTATGGGTAGGTATTTTTGAAATAAAGAAAAAGGAGTTTTTTATAAATGATGATGAAAAATATAATGTCAGAGTAATATAGAAAAATGTAACTTCTTCATCAGACCCTGGTTGTCAAGACAAATCAAACAAGCGCAAACTCGATGTGGTAGCATCATTTCGGTACAGAGGTCCTATGATCACCTTCCGGCTCCATCATCAGACGTCTCCATCTTCTCTCCATCGTCATCTTTTTGACAACAGTATAATGCATTCTCATCTGATTTACGCGTATATGCAAAATTTCAACTCAATCGAACATCGGAAAGTGAGTCTTTAACTTAAAAGATTTGAATATAGACACGGGACAAATGAAAATAAAAAACCTTGTATAAAATCATATCCACTAAGGCACACAAGCTTACGGTCCGCCTGATGGTAAGCGGTCATCGTAGCCTATGGACGCTTGCAACACCAGGGATATCACTCATGCGTTGCCAACACTTAAAAAATCTAATACCTCCTTTCTTAAAGAACCCCATACTGTAGTCCTTAGATAAAACCTTGGAAGAGAGCTTATTCTAAAACACATTCGTTCGCGGGAGGAAGTTTTTCTGAAACCGCACTGTACGCGACCATTTAGGGTCTAAAGTGTGAGAATGAATTTCCTGCCGATGGCGAGCGGTGCGATGGTAGAAAGTAGATGTGGGCATCATATCGAACAATTCCTCAGAACACATCCCATTGTACAAGCATTGGAACACACACAGGGAGGCGAAGTCTCTTCATCAGACTTAAGGGCTGAAAACGGCAAGTGAGTTTGGGATCGTCGACAATTTTAACAGCCCGTCGTTGCACCGAGTCAAATAGGTCAAGCTTCTATCCGGGTGCATCCGCCTAGAGATGGCAGCAATACTCGATTTAGGGCCGAACTTGAGACTTGTAAAGCAGCAACCTTTACCTCGACGTATAGCACTGCTTCGCTCTATTGTTTTTTGGACGCCAGCTTCACCTTGTCTTGCAAATGATCTTGAAACTGAACATCGCTGGAGATATCAACACCATGTCCATGCTATCAGAGAAATTACTGCCAACTACGGCTCGTATGCGTCTGCCGGACAAAAAACTAGCCATCATTTGCACAAACCCTCCAGCACTCTATAAGATGGCAATTTTGATAGAAGACCCCGGTGCCAGACCCGATCAAACGCCTTCACTATGTCCAGGCTACAAGCCAATGCCTCTCCCTGACTCAATGTATAGTGCCCATCGGTGTGTGAAATACACTAGAAGGTCACCAGTCGAGCGACCGTAGCGAAAGCCATATTGACGGTCACTGACCAGGTCGTGTTCTTTTAGGTATCTAAGAAGCTGTGTGTTGATCACACGCTCCATCACCTTGGATTCTGGTGAATGTCCATGTCCAAGAATCCATAGGTCAGCGCAAATTCATGAGCAGATATCCCTGCGTAGATATTGGTTCGAGAATCGAGCATCTCACGATGGTAGGCGTTAAAAACTCCCAAAATAACTACTTTTGCTGTGGGATGTTGCTCTAGAACTTTGTCAGTCGTCAAACTTATGTGCGTGAAGAGTAGAGCTACGTCCGTGTCACCGGTATGAGACCTGTATAGGCACGAAAAGATACTAGTGGGGCTGCCGTAATTCAATAGTCCCTATATTTAAGGCGGCGACAGAAAACATATTCCCGGTCGAACATACACTAATGCATTACCTACAAAATTGTACTCGAGTTTGTAGCCAGGATAATATAGGTATGATGTATCGGCCGGGCACGATATCTGCGTCTCCGTTAAAAAGAGAAAGGTCGGCTGCGCAGTTTCTAGGTGATGATGATCCGTGTTAAGGTTGGTGTGAATACCCCTGATAAAGGTGGAGGTACTCCCCCAGGTCAGGCTGCTCATTCGAGCAAGTATTAGCTATGCCCCGCTTTAATTGTTCGTATGGCTTATTCGAGCGAGTACTCGCTGTGCCCTACCTACTTAAGTACTCACTGTGCCCTACCCCTCTTAAAAAATAGTCGATGGTCTGGTAAATTGGAATTATTGACATTAAAAACAAAATATTTTTATTAGCTTTTGCAACAATTGTATTGTTATCTGAAACAAAACATTGCAGGCTTGTTTAAAAAAAATACGAAACCTTTTTGAAAAATATATTTTGTCATAAAATCAAAATTTATTGTATTATGACGTCATTACTTTAATGCTATACCTAGCAATAGGTACTTAATAAAATTCATAAACTATATACAGTTTTTGACTTTGCCATTTGTGCCAAATCAAACTATGAATAGTGCAACAAACTTTTCTGAATCGGTGTTTGGTCGCTAGTGTTGTTGTAAGTTCAGAACATTTCAATATGGCGACTGTAGTTTTATTATTTGACCTCTGGGTCGGAAAAGTTTATTGCACTAAATGTCTAATAGATAGGATAATGAAAACAAAAACATGTTTATTAAAGCGATTTATCTAAATGATAAAGAGATAAGTGGACATAAACCGGAACTTAATCGTATCTGAATACGTTTTCATTCTTACAGATAAGGTTGTACTTGTTCCAATCAGATTTCATCATTTACCATTGATATCCATTGCTTTGATTAAATTTATGACTCTGTCGTAAACTAAAGATTTAGCGTCAATTCCCCACATAAAGTCTAAGTGGCTAAAGCTAGCCAGAGGAATTCTGAATAAGCCTACTGGCCTGCCAAGCTCACTGTTCAGTCTGAAGACGTCATTAACGTGAGCCAGAGGGTCGCTGTCAGCATAGTGCAAGAACACTGGTGTTGTGATTTTGGACAAATCATATCTGGGAGGGTTAATGCTGCCATATTTACGCAGATTTTTTATAATGCCATGGTTGAAGCGACGGAAACCTCCATCTGCGATACTCTGTCCGTAGTGCGCGAACTGTCTCACGGCGGCACCTGCAGGAGTGTGACCGAGTTTTACGGGCAACATTGTCTGTAAGAAAGTTGAAAACCTATTTAACTATCTAAGCATTTATCAATCTGGTTAAAATAGTTTTATTATTTATTTACCCAGTTACTTTAGAAAACAACGTAAACTACTCACTCAAAGAAATAGAAATAAGTGTCAGTGTTATTTAGATTTAATCTGTACCTACTTCTTATATGTAAACTTCATTACGTCCTACTACTTTTTTTTAAATTATATTTACTTGATTGACGTGATCTTCCACCTTATGATCTAATATGCGGTCACCTCTAGGTACATAAGGGCCTCAGCACACACGACACTTTTAGCGTCAATGACCGTTGCTTAAATGCTTTTGACTTAGTTGATTTTCAGAAGCTCGATGCGCTGTTTTAACACAACATTTTGTACGAGGCAGTCAGTCGCCAAAACGCGATACAACATCGTAGATGTCGCGAAAACGCGCGATTCTGATACTTACTACGGTCAAAAGCAGCAAGGCGACAAAAGCAATGCAGCATCGATTTTAAAGTATAGTGTCTGCTTAGGCTCTTGTGATATTGTCCCAGAACTCATCAAAATTCTTTTTTTGATGTCAAACATCCTCTACACCGCTGTTCTCAACTCCTTTGCGTGTGAGCAAGCGCATACTAGACACTCCTTTGCTTCTATGTGTAAGCTGTTTACTATATTTATCCAACTATATTACTCGACAATGGTTAGCATCTGTCGGGCGTCCCGTAACAGCCAACTTTTTTTTTATTTAAAGACCTTCATTAAAATGCTAATGTTATCTTTGTAGCTAAAATCATAAATATTAACTTACAGAATTATGTTGTTCTGGGTTATATCCTCCGACTTGGAACATTATGCTGCTACAGATTGCCTGGAAGATGATGTCTTCGCCGCACAGAGCTTGTCCCATCCAAGTTGTCAAAGCCGTGTTAGGTAAGAACTCACCAATACCGATCACTGAAGCCAAAGCCTGTAACAGGCCAAATTTGTAATGCAGTAAAAAGTATAAAAGGCTAGCAACAAATTCTTTTCACTAAGTTACTACCTACTATTTTTTTACTACTGTAAGATGTGGGGATATTGGTACCTTATTTAAATAAAAACAAACAAAAAGGCACGGACTCTTGAAATACAGGATCTTATCTTGCGACAGCGACTTTCAAATGCGAAAATGATCACTGGAAATAATTATTACTATTATACTTAATGAAAAATTGTATAACAATATTAAATTTGTAATTAAATAACCTTCATCGACATCTTTATAGCATACCTCAATTTCATTCGCGTATGGAGAAATTAGCCTCAACAAAGGACTTTCATTGTGAGCCATGTAGGCCACAGGAGCCAGCGCGTGCATTGAAATGATCTTCGCATTAATTTCTGGCCGAAGCGAAGCCATTACGAAGAACGATGTAGTACCTTGAGAGTGGCCAACGTAGTGCAGTCTTTCCTTGCCGGTTTGTGTAAGGGCATAGTTTATCATAGTTGGCAAATCTATGTTACCAATTTCGTCCCAAGAGAACTCCCAGAATGATGTGGTTAGGATACCATCAGGGTTATAGCTAGTGTGCTTGCGAGAGTAGTAATTTCCACGAGCGTTCCCCATCCATACATCGTATCCTTCTTCAGCAAGGATGTAAGCTGTAAAACATCTATCATTTGTTCAACTAGTTCAACAGATTTAATTTTTAAATTATGGAGCTATCAGCGATAAATATCTACTAAATTTAATGAAAACTAATGATATTACCAATATAACATAGCTTGAATTGTTTGCCTCAATTCAATAGTCTTATTATTCAATACTGTATCTGAAAATTAATATCGCATGGTAATATATAGTGACCTATCCGATGATACTAAGTTCTGTATTTGATTCCTGATAGTGAGCGTACCTATTTTGTCTGTAATGTTGAAACTAGTCAATAATTACGTAGATAAAACATAAAAAATATCTTATTTGGGGGCGATTGTAACAAACATTGATAAGTCTTCATACTAAATTGATATATGTAGCGGTTCTTTTTCACGACCACAAGAAACCACGGCCTAAGTTGGATTAAGTTAGATTTCGCCGTATTAAATCAAGTGGACCGGTAATCAAAATTTGACATTGACAGCTGTAGTACAAATTACGGAAAAAATAAAATACCTTGTTATGAGCTGTGGTGTGTTGGTTTTAGTTAGATTATTTTAGATTAAAGTTTATGAACCGTGGTTGTGACATCATTTGGTCATCTGTGGTCGAATATGGGCGTTGTTTATCGTACCGAAACCGACCTCTTAGAAAGACTGGAAGGGTCAATTTCCAAACACCAAAAAAACTAATTACTATTTTATCATTCACTTAATTAATCATATAATGTTTTACATGACTTACCAAATCCGCATCCAGGTCCCATGAGTACCCAGTCAGCAGCAGACGAGAGGAGTCCGTGCATCAGAAACACGACTGGCTTGTTGCTATTGGGCACATTGTTGTTATCTCTTCCATGGGGAATGCGGTGTATCTCTAAGATGTAACCGTCTTCCGTGGTCACGCTGTGCAATTCGATAGGATAGCCGTACTTTTTGATAAGATCCGGCTGAAAAGTAAACACACAAAAAGTTTACTTAGCGAATATATTTACAAAACGACATAAATAAAGAAGAAATACATTGCAAGGCGATCTACACCTTATGATGAAGTATGAACTATTGTAGGTCATTATGGCCCAGAAGATACCAAATAAGGTATACAAAGAGTAATAAATTTTGAATCATATTTTAGTCCACAAACTAAGAAAAAGTCACGGTCGCTTCCGCGCTCCTAGGTAAAAAGAATAAGTACGCATTGCAATTACATTTTCTTGCTCTTTACTGATTGAATTAAAAATATATTGAACTCAAATAATCGCAAAATAATGAATCTGATAGGGTGATGCTTCCCTGTTATCTGGACTCAAGTTTGCTAAAGGGAGCATATTTTGTAAGAAGCGACTGGACCGATTTAAAAATTATTTTACTGTTAGAATGCTTAATTAATCCAGATGATTATAGGCTATGCTTTATTAAGAGTATAGGGTTAAGCTACGGGGACGAAGTCGCGGTGCAGCACTAGTTGATAATGAAGGTTTTTTAAAAGAACTACACTATATGCACACTCTGACGCAACGGGCTGCTCAATTGACAGAATATTGAAATCTCATTACAATAGAATCGTTTTTTGTGCACTGTTGATGTGATGACTTACAGTTCTTAGTGACGTAGTATTCCATGACGAAACATTGATAAGCTTGGCTGAAATTTATCAGCTTGATTCGTATCGATCTCAATGATTGCACTCATTGCAGCCAAGCATTCATGACCGTCTTCATGTTTATCTTTATCGTGCATAATTAGTGTTAAGATCAATGTCACACTAACATTATAAAACGTCAAAGTTTGTATCTTTGTTTGTTTGTTACCTTGTCACGGTTCGTCTGTGTAGGTTGAATATTGCAGAAATCATGTAAGTTTTCATTTTACAAGAGTGATACCTTGGATTGTGGAGAGCAGCATTTGCTTCTTTTTATTCAGATTAGGTAAAGTCCGAAGTCAAAAATGTCATCCCAATAATGTTATATAGAAAACCATAAAATTAGTTAATAGATTTAACTAGACCCCGTATCTATACTATTTAAGTTATCTTATATATAAATATTTTTTTATACCTATAAGGTGGGAAACCAGCTTACGGTCCGCCTGATGGTAAGCGGTCACCGTAACCTACAGACGCTTGCAAACCACGGATATCACTCGCCCCTTCAAAAATCTAATAACTTCGTTCTTAAAGTACACCGTATTGTATTCCTTAGAGGAAACCTTGGCAGGAAGCTCATTCCAAAACCCGAGCGTTCCCGGAAGGAAGTTTCTCTGAAACCGCACTGTTCGCGACCATTACGTTCTAAAGTGTAAGAATAAATTCCCTGCCGATAGCAAGCGGTGCTCGGTTAAGGGCTCGATACCGCAAGTGAGTTTGGGATCATCGACAATTCTCACAGCCCGTCGTTGAACCGAGTCAAATAGGCCAAGCTGGTATCCGGGTGCACCCGCCCAGAGATGAGGGCCGAACTTGCGACTTGTAAAGCAGCAACCTTCGCTCCGACGTGAAGTACTGCTTCGCTCTTTTATGTACACCATGTTTTTTGGACGCTAGCTTTCCCTTGTCTTGTTCAGTACATCGCTGGAGATGTCAACATCAAGGATTCTAATGCTCTTGGAGATGGAGAGGGGAATGTTCCGGAATTGTGGAACCACAGCAAATGGGATTTTCTTAGCGAATGACGAGCAGACTTGTGTCTTTGTAGGGTTGAATTGGACCAAGTTCTTGTCCCCAGTCAGAGACCTTGCAAAGAGTGGTCTTGAGTTGGGACACAAGTTCTAAACGCTTTTCCTCCACAACGGAACGAGGGATGTTTGGATATAAAATATATGTAAGTATTTGTATCCCTTATCTGGTTTCGCTTTATTTGGCACCAAATGGACATGTGTATATTTATTATTTATCTATTAATTCGAAAAACCCCATACTGCAGTCCCGACATAAAAAGTATATTCCACACTTACTATAGTATTATACTTAAATATCAGCTATTCACTTTCTTCTCTGTGTGTAGTGTATATTGGTTATATTATAAGTACCTCAGGAATAACCTATACACAAACACCTCAGAAATAATTTCAACTTGACAGAGACGAGAGAGTTTCCACATGTAACTTAGGATCTTCAACAACATTATCTAATAGACGAGGTCCATAGTTACATGTGCTAGTATTTAGCACAACAAAACAAAAAAAAAGAAGTCAACTAAATTCTAGTAATAGTTTTTACTTAGTTTCATTGTTAAAACCATAACCAGAACTTATTTCACAAGTAAATTAGAATTTTGTTTTGTTGACATTAAATATTTTTTTGTAATTAGTAGATATATCTAGCAGCTATTTTCTTTTTACCTTAGAAATAACTTAAATTTGACACCGACAACTTACCGCCTCTTATTTAGCATCTCCAGCAACATTATCTTATAAACGAGCTCCAGAGTTAAGTGTGCTGGTATTTAGCACAACAAAACAAGAAAAAATTTAACGTCAACTTAATTTTGATTATGGCTATATATAATTTAGTTGACTTTACAATTATTTAACTTTATAATTTGCCTTTAAACTGTGTGTATATATGTATGTGACAGCTATTAACTTTACCTCCGAATATAACACAATTTTTTTCATAAATAATTTCAAATTGACACAGACGACTTACCGCATCTAACTTAGCATCTTCAGCAACATTATCTGATACACGAGCTCCAGAGTTAAATGTGCTGGTACTCAGCAACTCGTCAATGTAGTCAGCGTGTGGCGAGCTGCGGCCCGCTACCAACACAACTAACGTACCAACCACCACCCCAAGTCCTCGCAACATTTTGCCCATTTGTAACAACAATTTCAATTCTGTTTAAGAATTTCGAAACAAATACCGCTTTTATAGATTTTCCGCAAATCAGATAAAAATAATACAGATAAAAATATGCAATCGATCAAATCTTTTCGAACGCTAATTACCAAACGAATAGAATAAGAAAGTCAACAAATCCAAGTTATCTAAATTACGTCATCAAATTGTATTTGATGATAACGTACTCAGGTGTACTAATTTTACAAAGTTTATACGGATTAAAATTTTTAGCGTACGGTTTTGTACCTGCACAGTTCTAGGTTTGTTTTCATCACACTTACTTGTAAACAGTGTCATTACGTGCAAGCAAAGCCTTAATTACCTTCATTACCACCATGGGCTTTTTTATTGTAAAATTTACTTTTTTTCAAGCCGTTTAATGAGACCACAGGACGCGCTGCTGCAGAAGATGAAGATACTTCAGTAAGAATCGTTTCCAAAATTATTGCGACATCTGCTGAGGTAGTTCAAAACGCGTCAACCTGTTCACGGCGGTTTCGCTATATGGATACTCAGGTAGTGAGTTAAGGAATGCTTTTGCTTACATTCCGGGTTACGGGTCATACGTCTCTCCATGGATGCTAGTCTAGTTTCGGCTAGCTTTCTGGAGTGACCCAAAAAAGGCCTGTCGTGACGGAATGGCAATCTTGTCAGAAAATGACCGGATTGGAGCCTCGCTGGGTTCTTACAAAAAACGCTTCATAGTCCTGGTCTTCAGGGTTCTGACGAGATGGACTTAGGGGCTTTTCTACTTCCCAAAACTGCTATATCGCTTCAGCGACAGAGAAATCCACACAAGTTGTAAGATGCGGCGAACTTACAGGCACTAATGGTTGTGCTGGGCCCATTATAATGTGTCAGTGTGTCCCAGGTCAGTCGGAACCGTTTCCCTGCTCCCAAAGTCAATATGCCCAGGACATCAGCACCTAAGATCAGATCTATGAGTTCCGCAAAATTTCACAATACCTGGTGGTAAGCTGACCTAAGGATGATTACCTAATATATATATTTATTATATATATTAGGTAATCATATTATATTTAAAACAATGGCCGAGACAAAATACTCGGGCGAGGGGATTAATGGGTGAAACAACGACCGAAAACTGTCCTAAACACCTCAATACCGAAATTCCACCAATTCCTCGCACAAAGTGAGCCCCGGGTTGAGTTGAGTCTCAACTTTATTTGCTCCATTAACCATTCCGACACTATCAACCCCTGTGAGCCAGGAGCCAAAATCGCACGCGTGTTTGTCTGATCACCCCGCGGTGAAACAACGCAAACCTGTGCGGCCGGCAACAAAACCGTAAAGGGAGGAAGGGGTGATGAAGGAGGAAGGAGGTTGCGAGTTATTAAAGGAAGGGATTGGAAGGATGAGTAGGACTCAACTCACGCGGAGGAAGATCAAATCTGGGAATAGGTTCCCAGTCGTCGTAAGGAAGACGCCTCATGCTAGCGGAGGAATGGACGCGATAAGTCGGAAATATACCCTCCTCGTCCGATCAGAGTTCCGATAGGGAGGAGAAGCTCCCTTGGCCGTGACAGGCTTGGAGGCCCGTACCCTGCATGGCGGCGAAGCCCGTGGGGATCGCACCTGAACTGCCATCCAGGGAGGGATCCCCTTAACAACTCCCCTCTCACCGTGGGGAGGGGGGGCAACCTTCCCGGTTTATCTGTGGCTTGTCCTGACGACGGCGGGATGCAAATGATAGGGTGGTGGGTACAATCAACACTGTGCGGACACGGGACACGGTCGGGACCGGGTGATCGGCACCAAGACACCTATAGCACCATCTTCACGTGCGCACAATGTTGCGTCGACCCGCGGGACAAAAAACATACGTCCGTGGTCCAGTAGCCTCCACAGCAGCACAAAACCGCCCATCTCCTTGAGTTCTAGGCAGCTGTCTAAGCAACTGCACAGGTGGTATCCTTGTACTAACGTACGAGACGGAGAGGTCGGCGAAAGAGAGGTTATCCGCCCGACGACACTCCTATTCTAGAAAACCCACCAAATTTGTAAATTTGGGGAAAGAGGTGTCGGAGTATCCCCCGTGGGAGCACTCAAACCAGCTCCTTACGTCAACGGGCAGCTTTCCTAATACTATGTGAAGGAGTAGAAAGAATCACTATTGCACTGGCAGGCCCAAAGCCTTAAACGCATTTAATGGAACTTAAAGGCCGTTAAGAAACTATCTTAACGTCCTGAACCAGTGCCAACTGCCGCACATTCTGGAAACGCTTATCCAGCAACTCCCGCACAACCTCCTAGCTGGCGTGGTCCAAGGGTAGATGCTGGATAAGGCCACGCGGTTCCCTATCCAACGAGGTATGCCAACGTCTCGGCCGGAGTCAGGTCAGAGCGGGCGTCGACCAGACTGACGCACATATTTCGAAAGACAGATTTCCGGCAGCCTTTTCAGAGGTGTCGAAGTTTCCAAGTCAGCGAGCCCCCTATCGGGCTGAGGCACGACGAGATCGCCTACCGCCTGTCGCAACTCGTCCGCTATCTCCTCGGCATTATCAATATCGGCCTTGGCGAGTTAGAACCTGGACTGGAGGACCGCCCCAATGAGCCCAAGGTGTGGGCTCATGTAGATGCGGAAGCCGCTTGCGGCTTGGTGGTGGGCTGTGGGGGGAAGAGGGTGTCTGGGCTTCCTTCTGCTTACGGCCGAGGTGGAAGGGTTGTGTCGGTGTTTTGTTGCCGCTCAGCCTATCCACCGTGGCCACAGCGGTACTACACCGCAAATGCAGTGGGGAGAATGTGCTACTGCTCCCGGGCGGGAGGCTCGGCGAAGCCTATCGTCCAGTCACTATACACTTACACAGACTTAAATTTATTTATTTATGTTTTAGAAAACCTACTAAAAAGATAAAAAAAAATGTTACGCACATGGTACATTTTTCGGCTCGATGGGCGTGGGTTCGATTACCGCAAGATATACACTTAGGTATGTGATTAACATTTGTGTTTGTCTCAAGACACTGATTGTTTTATACGTATAATATTTATGTATGTTTCTGCAAAAACATTATAATATACAGAATGATTTTTTCAAATGGGCGTCCATGGCCAAATCTGAAACTATCAGGAATAGCGAAAAGTACTCAAAGGAGTTTCTGACCCGATCTTGATGAAAACTAAAACTACATCATTGGAGTTTTGAAAAATGAATATTTCTAGCCAGAAATCGAACCAGTTTGATTGATTTTGAAAAAAAACACATACTTTATTATTACTCCATTCAGTAGTGTCGCTAATAAGAAACTAATTCTAGCAAGTCTTGACATACGGGAAACTTAAGAAAAGTGTCGGATTTTTAACAAATTAGTTTTTTATTTTTCTTCGGTTACCTATAAAAATAAAAAATTTAAATAAGAACATAATGTTGTGAATATGATTGCGCTGCGAATTTGTGTTGAAAAACATATTGTGCATCATTTCGAAGCTGATGAAGCAGTTTATTAAACTCGGACACTTTGCTTAAGTTCCCCGTATGTCATTACTTCCTTATCAGCGACACTATCGAATGGTGTAAGTGTGTGCTTATTTTTCAAAATCAAAGGGTTTGATTCCTGGCTAGGATTATTGTTTTTTTCAAAAATCCAATGATGCAGTTTTAGTTTTCATCAAAATCGACCCCGAGACTCCTTTGAGTACTTTTCGTAATCCTGCATAGTTTTGGATTTAGCCATGCACACCCACTTGAAAACTTTCTCCTGTATATGTATTTGTATCCGTTGTCTAGTATCCATAGTGCAAGCTTTGCATAGTTTGAGACCAGATGGCGCTGTGTGTAATGTTCGAAAAATATTTTAAAAAAAACTTTTGTAGTACCTACAACAATATACATACTTGTATTATACTATTCCACCTCACTAAACCTTCAAGAGCAAACTCTTCAACTAGGTATTTGATAAATGATAACAAATATTTCGTAGGTATGATATATTATCTAGAAACAAATAGTTGACAGCGTATTACATGTTTTTATGTTTCTACTTACCTTATTACGTTAAACAGATTGATATCGTATCTAAGGTTTTACATGGGTTTTACATACTAATTAAATTATTTTGTTACCATTACGTATTAGAGATTAATCAAAGGAATTTTGTTAAGCACAACTTTAGTGCTATTTTTTATACATATTTATTCTAAAATAGACTTATAACATACTAGCTTTTGCCCGCGGCTGCAACCGCCCTAAATTCAGTTAAAGCAGTGTAGGATTTCAACGGCACCTCCTCAATTATAGAAAAAAAACCGACGTTTTGCCTCAGCGCTGTCGACCTCGAATTGTTGTTTGGTTTATTGCCCGCAATTCTTGGAAAATCGGCCTGAGTGTTAAGCGCTGCTCGGCAGTGTGTATTGTCTGGGAAATTGCTTCTCGGCCCGCTCTGAGTGTGCTTTCGCGCTTTTCAACGCGCCCATAACGCGAAGTTTATCGAAGCGATACTGTGTTTTTTTGTGTGTGAGTGTGTGTTCTCGCAGTCGCGGAACTACTACGCATAGTGGTGACCCTTGCTTGCCTCTTTGACTTATGCTGGTTCGTCCGGCCTGAGTCCGGCTTTGGGTTAAATCGCTAGTGTAGTATTTTCGCTTCAGCGGTTCGCCGCTCCGCGCATTCTCGCGTTTTAAGTGTCGATTGCGTCTAGTTTGTAGAAATCCAGTTCCGAGTGCTCAAGGGCTGGTGGGTGAGATCGTATAGCTCTTTTCAGAGTTGCGGTCTACCTAACGTTTCTTCTTCATTCACGTCTCGTTGCTCGGGGGGAAACCTAACGGTGACAACGTAACCCCGGCCGTAGGAGTAGGAGTTAGGTACACACCAAGCAATCCGTAGCACTGCGGGGCGCTTGGCCACACTTGGATATTCTTGCTCCTCGCCAGCAATGGTGGGGAGTCACTAGATACTCACAAACTACACCTCGGCCACTCCCGCGATGGCCGAAGTACTCACTGGCATGTCCCAGGACCAGATAGGGGAGATCATCAAGGCTTGCCTTCGTGATCACTCAGATCTGGTCCAAGCCTACATTTCCCAGGCTGTGGCTGACCATCAAGCGTACGACAAGTCGGTACCTTCCCTGTGTTCGCCGCCGCGTTCCCCATCTCGCTCGCGCACTCATTCGCGCTCTCTCTCCCGCGAACCCCGCTATCGCGACCCGCGTGTCGCTCGCCGCGCTCTTTGGGCCCCTGTGCCAAATCGTCCCCCCACTCCGGTAGCCGATGAGACCCTTTCTCGGTCACTCGCTACCCCGCCCCCCGCAACCTCCGAAACCACACCCCTGTATCCGGTAGCCGTAATGTCCGCTGAGTCGGCGTTGTCCTCAAACGAGGACGACGAAGGCTTCAAAGTGGTTGGCCTGGGGACAAAAAAGGGGAAAAAGCGGAAGAAGACCGCAAAGTCTAAAAAGGCTTCGGCGGCATCCGCTCAGGAGTCTTCTACTCCTCCTCCCTCCGATTCCGAGGTTAAACGCCTTAAAGCGCCTAGCGCTTCCCCCTCTCCGTCCACCTCGGCGGCCAGCCCTGAGCCAGCCGCCATGGACACAACCCCCGCCGCCACCTCTTCGCAGGCCGACTGTCGCACTTCGGGACGGACGGAAAAAACTCCGCCCCCTGTTGTCATCAAAGACAAAGGGGCCTGGCCAAACATAGCTAACGCTATGAAGGCCAAGCGTATAAATTATACGCACGCCCGCAATGATGCCGAGCGCGGCGTCAAAGTGCATGTTCCGACGCCGACAGATTTCCGAAATCTGACGGCCTTTCTTATGGCTCAGAAATACGAGTACCATACGTACTCGCTGGCCGAAGAACGCGTGCTCAGGGCAGTTATTCGGGGAGTCCCTAAGGAATTCTCCGCTAAAACTGTCCAGGCCTCCCTGTAAGGGAAGTACATCGCATGTACAATGGCCGTAACAAATCAGAGTGCTACGACATGGTGCTCGTAGTGCTCGATCTGACTAAAGAAGGCAAAGCCATCTTTAATATAAAAGATGTGTGCAGCCTCAAGGGCATCCAGGTCGAGACTCCGCACAAGCGGTCGAACCCAGGAAAATGCCGACATTGCCAGTTGTATGGCCACGCACAGCGCAACTGCAGACGCAGACCGCACTGCGTGAAATGTCTGCGCGATTATGCCACTCCGGACTGATATCGCAATCGCGATAACGCATCCGCACCCGGTCGCTTGCGTACTCTGTGGGAGCGAAGGCCACCCAGCGAATTACCGCGAGTGCCCCAAAGCTCCCAAACAGAACTCGCGTAAACCCAAACAGGGTAAATCGCGACCCCCCGCCCCCCGCCAACAGGCTCCACTCGTGCCTGCCCCCCTCCCTGCTGTCAACGCCTGGAGCCGTCCTCCAGCGCTTATTGACGCAACCAAATCAAAGGAGACAGACAAACTTCTGTCTGCTCTCCCTGGGCCCGTCTCGGTCACGGGTATTCCCTACCCCGCTCTTCTCATGTCCCGGGACATCCCGCGTCCAGCGCCTATGCGAAGTGCTCCCGCACCTCTCGCGCTAACGCGCCTTACCCCCCCCACGCCCCTCTCTCGCGCTGCCCCGCAACGCCGCTCAGACGGCCGAGCAGCAGCATTTCGGCATTCTCGCCGAGATTTCCTGGGCCTGTTGTTAAGACTCAATTCCCCAGGGAAGGATAAATGAAAAGATAGGTTCGTTAATACAATTTATTTTTAGTTTTATATACAATCACTAATTTACAAATAAACAATTTGAAAGTCTATAATTCCATAATAAATTGCACTAAATTCAGTTTCCGAATTTATCTGTTTTGCCGTCTTTTTCCTATCTAGACGATGGTATCGTAATTTTTCTTTCGGGTCGACTGTATTGTCGAAAATATCAATTAATCGTAATATGATGTAATATTCACCAATTTTCAGCAATCTATGCCATTACCATTCTTTTCAGATTGAGAAATTAAAAATCAATATGGCGAAAAAACCCAATCCGCAGAATCAATATAGCAATAATCACCTATCCAAATAAATGCACTTAGGTACCTGTTGGGAGGGTTTATGGTAGAACCCACAACCTTAAGATATTTTATCGAGAAATTCAAACCTTCTCTTATTAAAACTCGTGCAGTAAGTTCCTCTTGTAATTTACATCTCCTTAGTTCCTGTTTCTCGAAGAACTTGATGCACTCCAAAAAGATTAATTCCTATTTATTTTAGGTAAAAATTGCAAATTTTGTTTTTAACATCTCTCTTCGAGAAAATCTCCGAAAGACCGACTTTGAATATTTTTCCATCTGTCATCTTTTTAAAAATCAGATTTAAAAGACTGTTGACGTAAATGAGTATGGCATTCCATGCCTGTATGGATATAGAATTCTACAATGATTTTGAAATAATAACACGCAAAAGGGTAATTTAAAGCTAATTACACACTACATATACAAAATAAAATACTTCACTCGCTACATTATCCCCCCTTCCTCGTGAAAATTCGGTTAGACGAATTTTCCGGGCTGTTAGTTTAATAATTTAAAAGACAGAACCGATCCCTAAAAACTTCCATCACGTACGCATCTAATACTCTAACCTCATCACTCATACTAACCCAACCTAACACGCTTACCTCATATACTTCCTATTCATTCATCCACACACGAAGGGCATAACCGCTAAGGAACCCCATGACCAATCTGTAAGGGTCTTGAGACTTGTTGTTGTATCTTGGCCAAATGCCTTATTACAACTAGGAATACGATATAAGGCTTATTTAATGAGTTATCCCACCGCTCAAATTCCTCGACAAGGGCTTTTTTAAGGAGTTGTCAATCCGCTCCATATTTTGGACATAAGCTTATTTAATGAGTTGTCATACTGCTCAAGCTAAAACCCCGCTGTATTAAAATCCTCTAATTATGAAATAAATATTAAAGATACTGTCTAAAATTGCAAGTTTGAAAGTAGCTAGAAAGTAAAACGAGTAAGAAATTAGATAGTTAATAAATAAAATTAGTTAAAATAAATTAAGTATATTTATATAATAAGCTACAATAGCTTTTAGAATTAATATGAGCCAAAGATGTCGTGCTCTTTGGTCTCCATTTAATAACGCAAAAGTCGTATAACCGACCCAAGGAAGGAGTACTACTAAAGAAACTATGTAAAGCAAATTACAATAAAAAATGTCGCAGACAACAACAACGAAATTTGTCGTTGTTATAGTAATATTGAGAAAAAATATAAAATAACGTTAAATTACGTTTCAATTACGTGTCAAATAGACAAAAAAAATATACAATATAGAAATTACGTCTCTTGACGTGAGAGAACAAATAGCTTTTTGAGAATCAGTTAAAATATATAAATAAAGAATGCGTCCAATCGACTTTAATGAAAATTATTATTCGTAGTTAAATATAAATACAAATCAAAGCATCTCTTGCATGCCAATCGAAAGAAAATAAAATTATTTTTCCTCTAAAGGAAATTAAAGATAAAAAAAAACAACAAAATATTAATAAAGGCCTAAACGTTATTTTTATAAAAACTACGGTGTCGTAAAAATGACTTTTTGAATTTTGAAAAAGGTAAAAGAGGAATATAAATTAAATTAGGTCTAAATGTTATTTTTATAATAACGACGGTGTCGTTCAAATGACTTTTTGAATTTTGAAGACGTAAAAAAACAACATATCATGATTAGTAATTTAAAAACACATCACTAACTCTTAAGTTAGTTGCAAAACAAGTAGGAAAGCATATATTAGTTTCATAAACAATAATATATAAAGCAAATGCTTTAAAAACCAATTTCTTTGGTCCATTACATAAGTAGTTAATTATAATTAAATTGCACAAAATGTGCCCTCAATTTAAGAGGTATCTTCAACATTTAAAATCTTTAATATGGTAAATACCCACATTTTTATCATTTAAGTCCACCAGTTCGTATACTAACGGCGAAACTTTACGTATAATGCGACATTTTACGAATTTCGGAGCTAGCTTAGTGCTGAAATAAGCACCGGCATCACTTAAAACGTGATTGCGTCTCCATACATAATCATTAACATTAAACTCTTTAAAAGTACGACGCAGATTATAATGTTCTGCGTTCTTCTGATGTGCCTTATATAAAGCTATTTCAACCTTGTTAAATATATTAGCAAGAAACCCGGTATGCTCAGCATAAATATCCCTGGGCATAAATACGAAATTGTCGAAGTCCTCGTACTTCGCGAAAATATTACCATCGGTCACTAATTCACGGCCGAAAACTAAAAACGCTGGTGAATAGCCAGTCGTATGATTACAAGACGAATTAATAGCCATTTGTACTTGTGGAATAAATTTGTCCCAAGTTCGGTGGTCTTCGCCTACTAAGGCTGCAATAGCCGTAATAATAGTTTTATTATAACGTTCCACAGTATTTACTTGTGGACAGTAACGTGGAGTGTAAAATACTTTTGGAATGTTATATTTATCCCAAAGATTTTTACAATCGTGACTGGTAAATTGTGAACCATTGTCCATAATTATTGTTTGGGGTACTCCGTAAACCAAGAAAACATCGTTTTCCAAGGTTTTTAATACATTAGCCGCTGTGGCTTTTTTTAAAGGAAAAATTAAACAGTATTTACTGAAACAGCATGTGACAACCAAGATGTTTTGATTCCTATCCCTTGTCATTGGTAGAGGACCAACTAAGTCAATAGAGATACATTGAAAAGGTCGTGAGCAACTTTTAGGTTTTCCCATGACACCAAATGGGGAATGGTTTTGATGCTTGTAAGCCAAGCATGTAGAACAATCAGCTATGTAGTTAGATATCTGGCGGAACATTCCTGGCCAATAAAAATCTTTTGATATCTTTTTAAAGGTCTTAAAAGCACCAAAATGTGAGTTTGACGGCTCCGTATGTTTAGCCGCAATAATATTAAGCCTATCGTTAGGATTCGGAACCTCCTTCCACATGTAATCACTATCAGGTTCCGTTTCAACTTTTTTAAGTAATTTCCCGTCTTTAATACAGAAATCTAAACAATCTGATGGATTATTTAAGGAATTGGTACGCTTTTGTTCGTACCAAATCATACTCCGATCAGTATCAATTGGTTCTACGTATTTATGGAAAACATCATCTACGTCAGTCTGTACGTCAGTTGATGTGTCCTCTATTATAGGGGTGGACCGAGATAAAATATCAGGAACGACATTGTCCTTTCCTCTTTTATGTTTTAAAATAAAATTAAAACAAGACAACCGAATGGTCCATCTGGCTAACCTACCCGTTGGATTAGATAATTTTAAAAACCATTTCAATGCAGCATGGTCAGTAAAAATAATAAATTGTTTCCCGTTGTCAAGAAAACAACGCCAATGCTCTAATGCTAGAATAACCGTTAGCGTTTCTCGCTCCGTCGCCGAGTAATTCCGTTGTTGTTTAGATAAAGACTTACTCATGTATGCCACAACAACCTCATTGCCGTCTACCTCCTGAGTAAGCATTGCACCTATGCCAAAACCAGATGCATCACAATGTACACTAAATGGTAGATCATAATTGGGACAAGCTAAAATAGGTGTATTTACAAAATGATTTTTCAAAGTATTAAATGCGTTATCCGCTTCTTTCGTCCATTTAAATCTTGGCGTATTTTTACCCGCAGACGTTAATAAATTAAGAGGACCAGCTACAGTACTAAAATTGGGTATAAAACGTCTATAGTAACTAGCTGTTCCTAAAAAACGACGAACCTCCTTACGCGATTTAGGAGTAAGGATTTCAAGAATGGCTTTCACCTTATCTGGGTCTGTGCGTAGACCACGTTCGTCCACAATGTAACCTAGATATTTTAGCTCATTTTTAAAAAACTTACACTTCTCAAAATTAATAGTTAAACGAGCCTTTGTGAGTTTTTCAAGTACTCGATTTAAAAGGGATATGTGTTCTTCGAAACTCTCGCTAATAATGATAATATCATCTAAATAACAGAATACTTTGTTGTTAAAATTGGGAGAAAACAAGGAATCCATCAATCTCTGTTGTGTAGCAGGACTATTTGATAACCCGAAGGGTAATCGTTTAAATTGGAAACTGCCGCGTGTCGGAACGTAAAACGCAGTTTTGTTTCTGTCATCTGCGTGTAAAGGAATCTGCCAAAATGCTTTTGCAATATCAATACTGCTTAAATATTTCGCATTAGACAAATTATCTAAGATTTCATTAATAAAAGGTAAATTATACGCGTCTTTCTTAGTAATTGAATTTAATTTCCTACTATCCAAACAAAATCTCCATTCGCCATTCTTCTTAGGCGTAACTAAGACTGGAGATAACCATGGGCTCTCGCATGGTTCAATAATGTCCCACTTTATCATTTTATCTACTTCTTCACTAAGTACCCGTTGTCTTTCCGGAGACAGCCTATAATTTCGTTGTTTAATCGGTGCGTGATCACCAGTATCTATTCTTTGTGTAACTAGATTAGTTTCACCAATAATGTCAGTTTCCTCAAACGAAATAGCTTTAAAATTACTAATAACTCTGTCCGCCGTCTCCTTTTGAAGAGGGGAAAGGTTATTATAAAACTGAATATTGTTTTCCACTTTAGAAAGTTCAGATATATTGGATTTTTTAATTTCGTTCTTAACTTGAAAAAGATTAGGTGCCAAATTAAAAGATTTCCAAAAATCTATCCCTAAAATTATTGAAGGGAACAAATCTGGGAAAACAAATGTTTTAATTATATTACATTGTTTATTAAATACCATTGGCAATAAAAAATAGCCAATAGCTTGGTGTACTGCTTTACCAGCAGTCGAAACTTTTATATTCTCATCCCTTAAAAGTGTAAAACCTAGCTTTTGTATGGCTAGATGTGAATTATTGCCTAAAACGCTGATGCAAGAACCTGTGTCTAAAAGACCCATACATTCTGTCTCTTTTATCATTTTCATTTTTAAACAGGATCGAAGTATTACGAAAGGAATTGAAAAAAATGTTGATTTTGTTAAGCCATGACGACCAGTCATGTAAAACTTGTTCACAACGACCCCTGTTTCCTAGTTTTTTTGATTATAATTTGTAGTATTTTTAACGTTATTATTATTACCTTGATTACAATTTGGGCAATCAATCGTTCTTACATTTTTAAAACCACATCTATAACAAACAATGTTGTTAGATGAGCATTTACTAAGTTCGTGTCCATGTACACGGCATCGAACACAAAATGGCGGACGATTTTCATGAACCGCTGCAATTTTCCTAGGCGACTCGTAATTCGCCGAATTGAAATTTTGATTCCTATAACCCGTTGGTTTATACGTAGGGGATCTAGATTCAAATCGAACCGTAGGTTTTTGTTCATAGTTTTTAAATGATTTAAAACTATTAAGTGGTTCCGTCCGAAACTCTTTCTGTCTCCAATTTTCATAGTTATTGCCTTTGTTATATGCAAAGGGGACTTTCGCAGAACTACAAGGTTTATTATAGTTAAAATCTGAAAACATCACTTCACCGTTTTGTGGTTCTTTAAAATTCCTGTTTTTGTCAAGAAATTGATCATATTTCTTGCAAATGTTAATTAAATTCTCAATGGACACTACATTAGCTTGTACTACAAAAAGGGAATAACATGGTCTGATGTTTCGAAGCAAAATTTCTAATTGATCACTCTCAGAAAGCGATTTCTTCAACCTATTGAACATTTCAGACATTATTGCAGTATAAATAATGATATTCTCGTTTTCTCCTTGAGTACGTTTGTATATATAGTTCAATAATTTATAATCGTAGTCGAAACTACCGAAATCTTCAACTAATTTATTACAAAGTTCGTCCCAATTACGTAACGTTTTTTTTATAAATCTAAACCAATGTAGAGCGTCGTCAGAAAAGAGTTCAAACGCTCTAGCTAACAGTAAATCTTTCTTTATATTCCTAGAAAGCCTAAATTCTTCTAGTTTTTGCAAAAATGACCTAGGGCAGGATTTCCCATTATAATTGAATCTTTTCAATTCAAGTGCAGAGCTTCTATCACAAGAAACTGTAATAAATTTATTTTGTTTAACGTCTGCATCTTCTAAATTATTGAAGACCTCATTAAATTTTTGAGATACCTGGTTAATTCCAGGTAAACTACCGACTTCTGACCTATTGTCATCAGTTAAATCAGAAATTTCTTGTAATGAATTAAATTCTAGTTCAGTAATCTCTAAAATCTTGTTATTCCATAATTGATCCAATTTTTGGAACTCATTTTTAACTGTAGCCAGTTCTGGACCCAAGTTTAACTTATCCGTGATGTCAATACGTAGTAATCTAAAATGTATATGATTTAAAAAAGCTTCCAATCGTTTAATTTTTTCCTTATTAATACCTGTGTCCTCTAACTTTTGTTTTATAAAAGTTAAAGTAGCTTTTACACCTTCAATATCCTCTTTGGGATCTAAAGTTGACTCAAGTACCTCATTAGCTGGTAATTTTTCAACCAACTTTAATATTTGACGCTTCAGACCTATTAAAGATTCTTCTGGTTTCTCAAATCTCACTAAAGTTTCATAGATCAGCTCACTTTTGTTGAGCAAGTAATATTTAATAGTTTTTTCCATTTTTACTGTTTTTTTTTTTTTACAGACCCACACTTCCTTTAAAGAAAATAGTAAAATATTCGTAACGAAGCTTTTACTACTTTACAGTCTCTCTGTAAAAACAATATTAATATAATTGATTCCAAGATGTTATACGTGTAATCCCACTTATGTCAAGTACTGCTTTGGACATAATCGACGAAGATAATGTTGGAAACAACAAAAATAAAATTATTATTAGTAGGGACTTTTTATTTATTAGTTAAATAACGAAGTTTTATAACGTAGTTAAAGAACCCCTCACTTGAGACAAATATAAATAATTAAACGACACAGCTTTTCACTGTCTCCATTTGTCCAAAAAAAAAAACAAGAAAAAACGATGTAAACGTTTTTCTCCGAAGTTTTTTTTTCTGGTGGACCTATATGAATATTAAACACTATTAATATTAGCAATTCGTTACTAATCTGACGATTAGTAAATTAATAAGGTTTTCTTACAATACAACCTTTTAATTGTTTAAACTAGAGACGAAAGAAAAAAAAATAGTTATTAGCCAAACAAGTCCAAAAATCTCATGTAAAACATAAATGTAACGCAGATAGTTGCATTTTTTTGAATTTTGAAAAAAAAAATATAAATTATGTCTATTTTTTTTTTAAAAAAAAAACCTTTTGCGTGAGGTGATCGTATACAGAACTATAAAAAATTGTATTTTTTATCCCGTTGGGCGCCGCTTGTTAAGACTCAATTCCCCAGGGGAAGATAAATGAAAAGATAGGTTCGTTAATACAATTTATTTTTAGTTTTATATACAATCACTAATTTACAAATAAACAATTTGAAAGTCTATAATTCCATAATAAATTGCACTAAATTCAGTTTCCGAATTTATCTGTTTTGCCGTCTTTTTCCTATCTAGACGATGGTATCGTAATTTTTCTTTCGGGTCGACTGTATTGTCGAAAATATCAATTAATCGTAATATGATGTAATATTCACCAATTTTCAGCAATCTATGCCATTACCATTCTTTTCAGATTGAGAAATTAAAAATCAATATGGCGAAAAAACCCAATCCGCAGAATCAATATAGCAATAATCACCTATCCAAATAAATGCACTTAGGTACCTGTTGGGAGGGTTTATGGTAGAACCCACAACCTTAAGATATTTTATCGAGAAATTCAAACCTTCTCTTATTAAAACTCGTGCAGTAAGTTCCTCTTGTAATTTACATCTCCTTAGTTCCTGTTTCTCGAAGAACTTGATGCACTCCAAAAAGATTAATTCCTATTTATTTTAGGTAAAAATTGCAAATTTTGTTTTTAACATCTCTCTTCGAGAAAATCTCCGAAAGACCGACTTTGAATATTTTTCCATCTGTCATCTTTTTAAAAATCAGATTTAAAAGACTGTTGACGTAAATGAGTATGGCATTCCATGCCTGTATGGATATAGAATTCTACAATGATTTTGAAATAATAACACGCAAAAGGGTAATTTAAAGCTAATTACACACTACATATACAAAATAAAATACTTCACTCGCTACACTGTGACCCAGCCTATTTCGAGGTCGTGTACGCCGAATACGTACAGATCACCGATCTCAATCAAATGCTCAGCTTCATGGCTAAGCATCGCGACTTCTTCGCCGCCCTCCGCAGGGTGGCCCCAAAACCTTAAAAATCAAAATGGATTGCACAACCGCGCGCGAAAAACCACGGTCCGTCTCCTTAGGCTATTATCGCAATTCCTCTCGTCCCAAAAACCGGACGTCTTCCTCATCCAGGAAACGTTCCTAAAGCCCGCTGTCCGCACCCCTTCGATCGCGAACTATCGCACCGTCCGTAATGATAGAACTGCCTCCAATCTCGGAGGCACTCTCATCTATTTCAGGCGCTCCCTGCATTGCTCCCCTATCGATCCTCCACCACTTACGAACTTAGAAGCATCCGTCTGCCGCTTAGCGATGACCGGCCATCAGCCGATCATCATTGCATCGGTTTATCTCTCTCCCCTAAAAGACTTGCTCGAGAGCGACCTTCAGTCGCTCTTAAATTTAGGAGACGCCGTCATTCTTGCCGGCGACCTTAATTGCAAGCATCGCCGCTGGAACTCTTCAGTAACTTCACGGAGAGGCAGACTCCTCGACGATTTAGTTAACAGACTAAACTTTGACATCATCGCTCCCATGACGCCCACTTACTTTCCCCACAATACTCAGAATAACCCTGACGTACTCGACATAGCACTTCTAAAGAATATACGGCTAAGCTTTCGCTCTATAGCGGTGTTTGACGAACTTGACTCGGACCACCGCCCTGTCTTCCTCCAATTAGGTTCCCCTTCGGACTCTCCTCCCGACACTAGAACCGTGAAGGACTGGTATAAATTTGGGCAATTGCTCGAAAATCCCAGCTCGCAACATCAAGACCGCGTTCCCAACGTAATCTCATCCGCGACCGACCTAAACGTAGCTATCGACTTACTCACTAGCCACCTGACCGCCACCGTTGGCGAGTGCTTAAGACAGGTGCCGGTTGGTGATTATAACCACCTAATCCTGCCTCAGCACATCAGGTTGCTAATGACTGAGCGCGCTCCCACTATCGATAATAAAGCTCGCTTCAACGACTTACACCGCCGTGTAAGAACCGCTGTAGCTGAGCTCCGCGCCCAACATTTCGGTGATCTGATGGAGAACATTTCTCTTTCTCACCAAGCTTATTGGCACTTAGCCAGAGCTCTAAAATCCGAAACCGCCAACTCTCTCCCTCCGTTAACTCGTCCCAACAACGTTCCCGCGTTCAATGACGACGAAAAAGCGGATTGCCTAGCGTCTAGCCTCCAAGCCCAATGTGCCTTAAGCACGCAGCCGTTCGATCCCGACCACGTACGCGAGGTAGACGGTGAAGTGGAGCGCAGAACTTCTCTACGCCCCCGTAAAGCCACCGGTGCGGACGGTATCTCTAACGATATCCTAAAGCGCCTCACTCTTCCCCTTCTCTGCCTCCTAGTAGCGATCTTTAACGCTGCTATCGAACATTGCATCTTTCCTTCTCAATGGAAGGATGCAATTGTTATAGGCATCCATAAGCCAGGCAAAGCTCGTACCGAGCCTTCCTCCTATCGCCCTATAAGTTTACTAAAGGCCCTTGGTAAACTCTATGAACGCCTCCTCCTCGCTCGCCTACGGAACGCTATAGTCTCCAGAGGCATTTTAATAGACGAGCAGTTCGGCTTCGGTGCCAAACACTCATGCGTCCATCAAGTCCTCCGCATAATGGAACATATTCTCACTGGCTTCCAACCAGCGTTAGGTAAGACCCGCCACACGGGCGCTGTCTTCTTCGATGTGGCGAAAGCTTTCGACAAAGTCTGGCGCAACGGTTTAATTTTTAAACTGTACAACTTTCAGTTGCCAGATCGTCTCGCCTCTATGTACGCCTCAAACAAATTTCCCCACACGCACCTTGTGTGTGTGTGTGAGAAGACACGAACTAATAGTGAGCGAACTTCTTTGTCTTGGCGCAAAACGCCACGACAAATCCCGGCCCCAGATGACGATCTTTCTATCCGGATAGCGAGATTAGTCTCAACGAACTCCCCTAATAGGGCCTCCCCCTAACACGACGCCGACGTCCTCGGGTTCGTCGGCGTCCGCACGGATACACGAGGTATTAAAGAGTGCCGGGTGCTTCTCGCCCTCACACTCTCGCTATCGCAACCGCGTAACGGGGAACTCCCCTCCTGGTGATGACTCACCTTCGGGTTCGAGGCTTACGCTGGTCGAAGGGACGACCCCGAGAGCGACAACCCAAGCCGAGGGCGTGACCCTTGACCGTTGGGCGCTATATGGGCTGAGACTCCTCCAGAGTCCCGCCCCAAAAGCCCGGTGAAGCAGTAATGGCTGCAACAGCCAACTGCATAGTCAGTTCAGAAAAAAAAAGCCGACAAAAGGCGAGACACTGAAAATTAGTCAGGGTTGTCATAAAAAAATATGCGAGTACGTTCCTACAGATTGAAATGTAAAATAATGCATGTGTGTGTATGTGCCTACAACAATCAGGTAGTCAGTTTTTTTTTCTCGCATCTACTTGTGTACCCCACACAAGGGGTCGATGGATAGGTATTTAAAAATATATTCAATTCCTATAGTTAGTATCTCTGATAGGCATCTTTACAAGTTATTAGGTTTTGAATTGTGAGTTAAATTTGAATCTGAAAAAGTCACAATTATAAACTTCACCTATTTCCAACGAAAATTTTAATAAAATAGGTTTACAATTTAAAATTTTAAGTTTTTAATAAAAAAAACTCATACTACGAAACTCCAAATATATATATATATATATATAATAGATGAACTTGGCCGGTATTTTTGACCTCCTTTTAAATAAATAGACAATGTCGAATCAGCGCAAATATATTATTCTAAACATACCTATTTATTTGTTATTAAATTAGTATAATCATCCTGCCAAATTTCAACCTTGTAGACATGTAGACTTACTAGCAGTGCCTATAAGTATCTACCTAATTTTGATCTATTGATAGCACGTACCTACACGAAATGAACATCCTAATTGCAGCGCTACCTACCAGGTCCAATTGTAAAACTCAACCATCCATGGTTTATGGAATCATGTTTAAGAAAAATCTCTTATATTACTCGTCAGCGAAATTATGTAATGTACC
This sequence comes from Apoda limacodes, assembly GCA_946406115.1. NCBI lineage: Eukaryota > Metazoa > Arthropoda > Insecta > Lepidoptera > Limacodidae > Apoda > Apoda limacodes. The sequence continues at coordinate 13,754,573 of OX291557.1, forward strand.
CACTCGTATAATATTATTATAAAATGTTCTCAGTATTATGTTATGATTATGAATTGACATATATATTTACTAATATGTAAATTATCTGATTTAAACACAAAGAGCACAAAGAAACTCAAAATAAACATTAAACATTTAGGTAGGATAGTATTCCTGTAAACTACGTAGTAATCAAAGATGAAGTAAATCATAGTAATATTATATTCTCTTTGTCTAAAGTTTAGTCGTTAAATTTGTATACTTCATTTCACATAAGATGGTGCTTACAAAATATATATCCGCGGATACGGAGACATACGGATAATAACGGTCAACATCCGCGAATACGGATACGGGTACAAATCACAACTTTTGTGCTAAATCCACACTCAGTGCGCGTGAAATATGATTGTAAAAAGTCAAACGTGACTATTAATTGTTGAAAGCTTTAGTAATACCAGCGTATATCGAGTAAGTTCTCTTTTGAACACCATGTTCGGTCAAGGCTAATAGAGCGAGATAGCGCTAAATTTATCTTAACGTCGTACGTATTTAACTTACGCATCGCTGTGATTCCTTGCTTCCCCCCGATCGACCCGGGCACGGTCGTAAAACTATAGTTAGGCGGCCTCGGCACGTACTAACGGCCCCAGATGACGATCTCGCTGTCCGGATAGCGAGATTAGTCTCTACGACCTCCCCGAATAGGGCCTCCCTCCAAACACGACGCCGACGTCCCCGGGTTCGTCGGCGCATACAAGGATACACGAGGTATCAAAGAGTGCCGGGGCGCTTCTCGCCCCCACTCAATCGCAACCGTACCCGCGTAACGGGGAACTCCCCTCCTGGCGGTGACTCACCTTCGGGTTCGAGACTTACGCCGGTCGAAGGGACGCCCCCGAGAGCGACAACCCAAGCCGAGGCTTCCCCCGCGGGGAGCCCTTGAGCGTTGGGCGCTATATGGGCTGAGGCTCCTTCAGAGTCTCTCCCCGAAAGCCCGGTGAAGCAGTAATGGCTGCAACAGCCAACTGCATAGACAGTTCAGAAAAAAAAAATCCTTGCATTTGCCCAGATGCTTAGCTGATAGAAGGAATTGTAGCGGTGCATAAAGTGTGACAGGTTTAGATGAATCTGGCGCTATCTCGCTCTATTAGCCTTGACGGGACATGAAGTTCGAAAGAATTGCTCGAACTACTCTGGCGATACTTACCTTGATAATTATTGTAATTTGCATATAATTAAGATAAGAGCTTTGTTTTTACCATAAAGTGAAATAAATGCCTTACATTATAATATAACTAACTATACGTTATTATGAATGTGCCAAATATGTAACTATTATAAATAAAAAATTGTTCAAATTGCAATTAACCGTCTTTTATTGCCTTTACATAAATAATTAATAATTATTAAAGATCAGTAAAAACACGAATATATATATCTGCCGATATCCGCAGATAAGCGGATACGTATATCCGAAATATTACTGATTTTTACTAAATTGCAGTCACTGAGGACTACACTGGAGTTAATAAATGAGTAGGTATATAGTTTTGAAGCTATACCTACATAAATTATATCTTGTTTTTTTTGCACTAAATATCGGTTTTATACCCTTTAAGGGGAAAACGGTTTTATTTGGGTGTTCGAGCCTATGCTTGAACCACTGTGAGATATGTTTATTATCTGCTGGAGCCGCTAAAGTCTTTCGTAAGGCTAGTAGGCGTACTGTGAAATCACTTAACGATGAAAATGTGCATGGAAACACAACAATTATAAATCTAAATTTAAGATAAATCAGTCACAATAATTCACAGCTACGATATAAGTATTTATCATATAAACGTAATTTTTGAATTGCTATCAACGTACTGTTATGCTTTTATAATTGGAGAACAAAAAGATTCAACAACTCCGTAAAATATTTCAAAAATAGACATAGGAACACAAGTCTCAAGGCATACAAACACTTCTCGTGAATCATACATGAGTCAATCAGTAAACAATCTTTTGAATATTTGGTAATATCGACTACAGTCGTCCCCTTAAAGCCTTAATTCTACCTCATCTTAAAGCTGATGCTATAATATTGCGGAGAAACTCTTCCTGAGTATTATTTTATTTGTCTTAATCTCTTTAATAACTAGTAACGTAAGAAGGTGCCCTTTGACCTCCAATTACCTCTTTTGAGGATGTCGTCAATACTATGCTGATTGCTGGTCCAGTTGTGGTGGGCAACTGCTGCTCTAAAGCTTCCTGCGAAGGCTGAGATGCCTGCTTTCTTGAAATTTTAACCACCCAACGATAACTGTACGTGATGGATTCTTCACAGTGCCTCTTGTTGTGATGAACAAGCTATCAGAATCTCCTGCGCCGCGACGCGTTTTAGAATTAGAAATAAGCTTTTGGATATACTAAACTAGGTTACATCGAGAGTTCGTTTCTGCTCCCCTTTTTCTAATAACCAACCCGACTGCCTGTAAGAACCTGAGTCTGTCTTTGATCCGAACTTAGGCCAGAAATTATTTCACCGTCTTTGTCCTCGAATGCTACATCTTTTATGGACAAGGGTGTAAGATCGTGGACTCTTCTGTCTGTAGCTAAGAGAAGTAGCCGTGTGTCTGGACAACACAAAAATATTTTCTTCGTCTAGTCGGTAGCACATCAAGAAATCTATCAGATCTTCAATTTTCCATGAAATATAGCTTTTAGCTGAAGGCTCACAGTTGAATATGCCTTGAAGTATTTGTCTTACGAGGATTCGGGAACATAACTCTTTTGCCCTTAGCGGGTTACTAAATTCTGCTACCATTGACTTATGCAACGCTATTGTCTTAGGAGATAGTCTAACGGCTTTGTATAAATGACAAAGATATCTTTTTGCTGTTAGATTGTTTGGTTGAGTCCCATTAGTATTTGCCCAAGTTAGCCATCTTCTCCAGGCTGGCCTTTAGGTTTTAGCCGACATCCCAAGCCGAGGCTCCTCCCGCCGGAACCCTTGACCGTTGGGCGCTATATGGGCTGAGGCTCCTTCAGAGTCTCACCCCAAAAGCCCGGTACAGCAGTAATGGCTGCCACAGCTAAATGCATTGACAGTTCAGAAAAAAAAATAGGTTTTTAGGGTGGATTTCCTCCACGACGACTCTAAGCCAGACCCCCAATTTTAATCCAATCCAGTCTCCTTCTCCGGTACGACCACTTCAGAGACTTTACACAGACCGGCGGTTTAGCCTCCCAGGGCGAAGATTAGTAATCCCTGGGTTCGGGAAACAGCCTAACCTGCGGGCGGCAAGCGGTCAACCGTTTCATCAGATGTCCCTAACCGCCGTACCAGCGCGCCGTGTCTACGCCGAGCAATGACAGCAACGAGCATCGCCGGTCCCCCGCTGTCCGCGGAGCGAATCCTCAAAGAGCTTTGGCAACCTTACTCACCGCCAGGAACTCAACACTACTCAATATTAGTGTTATTATGACCACGGTTTTGCTGTAAGGTGAAGGTATTTCCCTAATTCGGGCCGCTTATTTGAGCAAATACTCGCTATGCCCCACTTTAATTGTTCGGACGGCTTATACGAGCGAGTACTCGCAGTGCCCTGTCTCTCTTATTTCTCGTACTGTACTCATAAACAAGATGTAATTTGGAGCGTGTACTTTCTACATGAGAATATGGAGAGCGTACAACAAAGCTCTGCCCAGAGGCCATTTAAAAAATGTGTGTCCAGTGACTCTGTATACGCGCTCTGACAGAGATATTGTAGCCGGGTCGCGAATCTAAGCTTAACATCCACTGCTGTGGACTGTGTGTAGTTGTTTAACTCCGAACAGTTCTTGAAAGGAGTAGTCATAGATCATCCAGTCCTCCAGTTTCTAGGGAAATGCTCGGCAATCAAGGCCACGACTGCATGAAATGCATCTTTTCCTTCGTCTGGTGGGGTTTTGGCCGGAGACCTGATTGACTTTAATCCTGCCATTATCTGAAAGAAATACTACATCTAAATAGACAAAACAAAATAATCACTCCGTTATTTGAAACGACTTTTGAGTCGACATGATATATTATTGAGATATTAACGTGAGTAACTACGGAACCCTAAAATTGGAAAAGATTTTTGTAGGGGTATATCTCCATACACTGAACTGAGGGATGAAAATTTTTTATCTCTGATTATGAGTTTTTAGATAGGGCTGCAAAAATGCAATTGAGGTTTGTTAAAAAAAAATCCATATGATGATGTATATTTTGCGAGTTATTCTCAAAGTTGAAAAATTTGTGTCCCCTCCCCCCCTCCTCTAACAGTAAACGGCGTGTTATAAAAATCTGAAAAAATTAAATGTTTCGTCAATAATGACAGGTACAAAACCCAAATTAAAAGGAACAAGGCGACTTAACTTAGGTGCTATTTATGTACCTTAATGGCGCACGTCTGTCTGTCCTACGTCCTCCTAGGTGACTTAAGGGAGCCCTAAATTACGATGATTTAAGTAATCTGAGGGTTATGACAATAGAGACAAGTTCTACAAGTAATAATTAAAATATAAAGAAAATTGTACGACCTTGAGTATGATCCTTCCTTGACAATTATTGGCACTTACACATAAATTATTTTCTCCAAGGACTACAGTATGGGGTTCTTCAAGAAAGAAGTTATTAGATTTCTGAAGGGTCGGCAACCATCGATTTGTTTTTTCATATCGATGTCGGCAACGCGCGAGTGATACCCCTGGTGTTGCAAGCGTCCATAAGCTACGGTGACCGCTTACCATCAGGTTAGTTTGATTTTACGCTGACGCAGTAGTAATAACTATAAGCGTAATTCGTATTAATTTCTGCAGACTAATGACAACTACACAGTATTGCCAGAAATAAAAAGGCTGCGTTCGTAACTTACCGTTTCGTGCTTAAGGCGGCCCTGATAGCAATGGCACAAAAAATAGGTCTTTATAAAAACTTTCAAATTAAAATTAGCCTTACCAAATAAAAATAATTTTATAAGTTTTTCAGATATAAGCAACATTTTCCGGTTCTACGGAACCTTAATTTAATGCGCGAACCGCACACACTTGGCCGGTTTTTTTCTGGTCCAGCGACAGATCTGGAGCATCACATTCAAGACAAGTGCTCACCAACTTGAATACAACTATTCAATTCAAACACTATCCACAATTAAAAATATTCCTGGTCTATTATAATTCTTCTTTAAATGAGCGGTTTTCTGAGAAGAATTAAAAAATTAGTTCTAAAATATAGACTAGATGGCGTTGACTCGACAAGGCGCATTTTTTTTTATAACATATGGTATGTTTATTCTCTGCGAAACGTTGTGATTCTTTTCTTTGCTTGGGTACTCTTTGATATAAAGCTGCAGGCTCTTATTGGTTATTTTGTTGTTACTTTGTTATTTGATGATAGGTAAGAATAACGGATCATGGTCCTTAAACAAGAGCTCCGGATGCGCAGCGCGAAAGTTTCAGTGAAAAATGTCTAGAGGTATGTACTTTTTTACTTAAAATGCGGGAAAATACCATATGACAAATCCACATAATTATTAATACTGTATAGGCCCTAGTTTGAATTCGGAACACAGCCAAGTCACTAAGTTTCAGAAAAAAAATGCTCCTTGTTGGCTCAACGCCATCTATTTAAACTTTTCAAACTATTTTTTTTTAAATTTCAGCCGTTGGAAGATCCTTCATTGTAAAGCACTAATTAAATATAAAATTACTTATTTTATTTTTTTGTTTACTTGGGAAGTTCCACAAATTATACCATGGTACCCTAAGAGGACTGCTGACACGCTACAACCTTATTTACTGGGACCATGGATCGTTGCGACACCGGCAGCCAACACGAGGAGCTGACGCAGCTCATGCAACCAGGTCGCCTGCTCGATCGGCGTTGCGACATCGACAGCTAGCACGAGGTGCTGACGCAGCCAACGTGACACCGCGGTTACCTGCCCAACACCAATACCTCGTCTTCGACATTATAATTCCAACATCGAAATAGTATAGACTTAGGTTAATTAATTTGTAATTTTATATTTTTATTAAATTAGTTTAATCATTTTGGTTTTTTTGCATCCTTCGGCTGTGGCCTCCGTAATTGGCGCAGTCGGGTAGGATTTCTTTAAGTTGGCTAGTTAGAAAGTGCAAAATTTTCGCGGCTGACTACGCTTTCAAGCTTCGTCGAGAAATCCAAAAAGAACCTGAGGACCATCACCGGAGAAGAATCTAGCAATCGATTCCGCAGAGAAACCGCTATGAAATTTATGTAAGTACACTTGAATCTTTCTTGTGTTGCTTCCTTTTTGTGTAATATCCCCGTCCAAAATTTTCCATCCCAAAACTTCGGGAACTGACGAGTCTGCAACTTCCAGGCAGTCTCGTCGCCAAGAGATCTTAGATTCATATAGAAACATTAGTGTTAGTTCCGTAGATTTAGAGATAAATTCTAGTTTAAAAATGTCCCAAGATCCCGATACTATTATAAAGGCTTTACGCCTAGTGCCGGAATTTGACGGGAACCCTAATATTTTAACAAGATTTATAAAAATCTGTGACCAGTTAGTCTCAGCATATGCTAGTGAGGAAGAAGGTAGCGAACTAATTAATTTATTTTTAGTAAATGGTATATTAAATAAAATCACAGGACCCGCGGCTGGTAAAATAAATTCAAATGGAATTCCAGAGAACTGGCTTGGCATTCGCTCAGCGCTTGTTAATAATTTTTCAGACCAAAGGGATGAAACAGCCCTCTACAATGACCTTTTATAAGCCACGCAGGCTAATAGTACACCACAAGATTTTTACGATCGGTGTCAAACATTATTTAGTACCATTATGACTTATATTTCTCTCCACGAAACTGTTGCAACTACCATAGAAGCTAAGCGAACACTTTATAGAAAATTAACTATGCAAGCTTTTGTCCGCGGCCTTAAAGAACCATTAGGTTCCAGAATTCGTTGCATGCGTCCCGAAACCATTGAAAAAGCCCTTGAGTTTGTTCAGGATGAATTAAACGTCATGTATTTACAACAAAGAAACGAACCTATTGTCGAACGAAAGCCCTCACTTAATCATTAATTTTCAAGATTTTCATCCATGCCCCCGATAGGTTTTCAGGCACCAAAACCTTTCACAAACTTTCTACCACCCCGTAACTGGCAGGCGCCGCTCCCACCACCACGAGGGTGGAAATCTCAAAACGAAATAAATCAGCCATTAAGATTAAATCCCAATATTCCAACTCGTACTCAACAGATGTTCCGAGCCCCTCCGCCTAATTACAACCCTCATAGTAATGTATTTAGGATTTCACATAGAAACTCACCCCCTCAGAATTCAACCCCTACTCCTATGAGTGGAGTTAGTCATTTTGTTTCCAAACCCTTGCCACTAGTAGGTCACGATTGGCGGAAATCTGGCAATCCACCACCAAATAATTATTTTAAAACCCGGGAAATGAACTTGAATGAGTGTACAGGATATGAAGACAATGACAACTCTGACTATTATTACAGTGAACCTTATTATTACTACCATACTGACCAAGCAGACAGTGACCCTTGTTACCAAAACTACGATTATGAGAGCTTACAATACACTGACATGCCCCCTAGCGGCAACGATCTTGCCGAAGTGCCTCAAATTTCATTAAGTAACCAAGAACAGGATTTTCAGCCAAGTCCTTCATTAAAAAGACCAAAATAGAAGTAAACCTTCAGACACAGAGACAACTCCCCTATATTAGCATATCGAATCCCCCTCTCAAATTTTTGATAGACACAGGTGCTAACCAGTCCTTTTTGAGTCCTGACGCGGCAGAAAAATATTTTCCCCATGTACCATTAAATTACGACCCTTTTGAAGTGATAATGTTCACGCTACTTCCAGGAATAATTATTCTATTACCATACCTACTTTTTTAGAATTTCAGGACAAAGAAAATATTAAATTATTCGTTTATAAATTTCATGAATATTTTGACGGACTTTTAGGACTTGACTTATTAACTAAGTGGGAAGCAAAAATAGACTCAAAGGATCATATTTTAGTGACAAGAACAACCACCAACCCTATCCAGATGTTTAATTCGCGTAATGTAAACTTGTACGAAGATATAATACCAGCAAATTCATCAAAATTAGCCAGAATCCCTATTAACGCTCCCGATGGAAAAGTTTTAGTTAATCAACAAATTTTATGCAACTGTATAATTCACGAATGTATAACCACAGTATCAAATATCCGCGGAATAATCGAAATTGGAAACCCGTCCCATAACGATATTATATTTTCCTTAGATCGCCCTGCTCAAGCTATAACCTTTAATATCGAGTGCACGCGCACCGAACACGACTCCAGTCGTGTAGATAAAGTAATAAAACACCTGCGTACGGATCACTTAAACGAGGAAGAAAAAGTTAACTTAGTTCGCCTATGTTCGCGATATGCTGACGTTTTCTATATAGAAGGTGAACCACTTACATTCACCAATAAAATTAAACACCATATAAGAACAACAGATGAAGTCCTTATCTATACTAAAAGCTATCGTTATCCCTTTGTACATCGCCAGGAATCAAATTTCAAAAATGCTTGAACAAGGAATAATTAGGCCCTCGGAATCTGCCTGGAGTTCACCCATCTGGGTAGTTCCTAAGAAATCAGACGCATCGGGTAAACAAAAATGGCGATTAGTAGTTGATTTCCGAAAACTCAAAAAAAAAAACAATAAATGACAAATATCCGTTTCCAAATATTTCAGACGTCCTTGACAAATTAGGAAAATGTCAATATTTCAGCACCCTTGATTTAGCCAGTGGGTTTTACCAGGTAGAGATGGACCCCAATGATATCCCAAAAACCGCGTTCAATGTAGAGCACGGCCACTTCGAATATTTAAGAATGCCTATGGGGCTCAAAAATAGTCCATCAACCTTTCAAAGAGTGATGGATAACGTCCTGAAAGGCCTCCAAAATTCAATCTGTCTGGTGTACCTTGATGACATAATTATTTTCAGTACGTCCCTACAGGAACATATAATAAATCTTGAACGCGTATTTCAGAGACTCAGGGAATCAAACTTCAAAATCCAGATGGACAAATCCGAATTTTTGAAATTAGAGACCGCCTACTTAGGACACATTATTAGCAATCACGGTATCAAACCAAACCCTGATAAAATAGAAGCGATAGAAAAGTACCCCTTACCCCAAACTCCGAAACAAATAAAATAAATTCTCGGTTTAATTGGTTGCTACAGAAAGTTTATTCCAGACTTCGCTCGAATAACGAAACCCTTAATACAATGCCTAAAAAAGGGAAGAAAAATCAACTTTGACTCTCAGTATATAAACAGTTTTGAAAAAGGTAAAAGTCTCCTTACTAATGACCCCATACATCAATATCCCAACTTCAACAAAGAATTTATTCTTACGACAGACGCTTCTAATATAGCCATTGGTGCTATTTTATCCCAAGGAACAGTAGGATCAGATAAACCTATCTCATATGCTTCTCGCACGCTTAACGAGAGCGAAATTAATTTCAGTACGATAGAAAAAGAGCTTCTAGCCATAGTTTGGGCTACGAAATACTTTCGGCCATACCTTTTTGGACGAAAATTCAAAATTATTACAGATCATAAGCCACTTCAGTGGATTATGAATATTAAAGAACCCAATTCCCGACTCACTAGATGGCGCTTAAAGCTCAGTGAATACGACTTTACAGTCATTTACAAAGGGAATAAGTAACACAAACGCAGACGCTCTTTCACGCGTGGAAATTCACAACGAAGATATAAGTTCAATAGTAGCAAATCCATCAGAAAATCTTACCGCTATCTCAAATTCTGAAACATTGACCGCACACACGAGTTACGAAAACCCCATTTTAGAAGTCCCAATCACTGACGAGCCCCTCAATAAATTTCATAGACAGTTATGCTTGACCTTAGTAGGTGACATAAAAAAGAAACCGACCGCAAGCAAACCATTTGACACGCACACACGCACTTCTGTACAAATCTCAGAATCGCATTTAGAATCTGACGTAGTCAATGCCATCAAGGAATACGTTAACCCTAAAATAAAAACCGCCCTTCTTATTTCTCCACCCTTAGCTATGTATTCTATTATACCTATTATTCAAGATAAATTTAAGAGTTCATCAATGAATCTTGTATTAGCCAAAACCGAACTAGAAAAGGTCAAAGATTATTTAAAGCAACAGGAAATAATTAATTTATATCACGAAGGTAAAACCAATCACCGTGGTATTAACGAGTGCTACTTAGCACTCTCACGAAAATATTACTGGCCTAAGTTAAAAGATCACATAACTAAGTACATAAACGAGTGCACTATATGTGGTCAAGCCAAGTATGATCGCAATCCTATAAAACAAAAGTTCAATATTGTACCCCCCGCCAAAAAGCCTTTCGAAATTATTCACATGGTAGGTCCATTTACAGCACAAAACGAGAAATTTTCAACCTTCGTAGACGTATTTTCTAAATACGGCCAAGCTTTTCATCTCAGAGATGGCACAGCTATTAGCATATTACAAGGATTATTACAATTTTGTACTCATCACGAACTACCCTAGACTATAGTAACGGACAACGGAACTGAATTTACAAATCAATTATTCGCGGAATTTACACGCTTACACGGAATAATTCACCATAGAACCCTTGCTCATACACCAAACAAAAATGGTATTATAGAAAGATTCCATTCGACAATCCTGGAACACCTTCGAATTTTAAAATTACAACAAAAAGACGAACCTGTAATAAACTTAATGCCTTATGCAATAATAGCGTATAATAGTTCTGTTCATAGTTTCACTAAATGTAGGCCTATTGACATCATAACCGGTCATTTTGACCCTAGAGACCCCTTAGACTTAGACCTAAGTACACACATTTTACAACAGTACGTACAAACGCACCGAGACCAAATGAAAACAGTTTATGACATTATTAACGACTCAACTCTAGAACACCGTACAACCCTAATAGAAAACAGGAATAAAACCCGCGAACCTGAGGTTGAATATCAACCCCAACAACAAGTGTTCATAAAAAATCCTCTGGCAAACCGTCAAAAGTTAGCCCCAAGATACACTCAAGATACCGTTTTAGCTGACCTACCAATACATATTTACACTTCCAAAAAACGTAATCCTATAGCTAAATCCCGTCTAAAACACGTCCCTAAGAGCTCAAAATTGTTGCAGGACAGGAGGCTGACAATAACTCTACATCTGACAAGAAGCCAGGAGATAAAACTTGAGAGTCTGGATGATGGACCAGGACTATTACCATTCAAACTGGGACCGACCAAACTTATAACACATTACCACACTTTCTTACAATATGTTCACTTAAATGACATCGAAAATAATATTAATATATTGCAAACTCAACTACAAAATTACAAGACTCAACTTACTAACGAAACATTATCCTTATACGAGTTGCAAATAGATTTCCTACTCAACAAACTAATCGAAGCTTCATCCCAATTAGACAGTTTAAAACCAAGGCGAGCTAAAAGAGGTCTTGTCGACGGCTTAGGTTCAATCGTAAAAGCTATTACAGGAAACCTAGACCATTCAGATGCTATTAAGTACAACAATGCCATTAAGGCAAACCAAGAGAATAACCAAGACCGGTTATCTTCAAAATTTAATAACCACATTAGTCTAAGCAAAAAATGGATGACTCAACATAGCCAAGTTTTATCCCAATTAGTAGAAAATCAGAAAAATAGTACCCTAATTTTTATGTTAAATAACCAAGCGTACAGAAAAGCGGATATCCTAAAGTTAGCTAAATTTTCTCAACTTCTAGCAATAATGGGCGAAAGCGTCAATGACCTGCTACAAGAGTTATTTAGAATAGAAAATATCCTAGCTTTTGTAAAAGCATCTAGCACTCATCATTCTATGTTAAAAATAGATATTTTAGAGAATATGCTTGAAAGACTTAGATTAATTTATAATAAGGACCTAATATTAGAATTAGATCCAAGAGAGTATTACGATATAATTAAACCAGGATATTACTATTCTGATAGTGATATAATTATTATTTTTAAATTATAATAAAATAAAGTCTCAATAATTTCACTAGATCTCTACAAACTATCCATAGTACCTAATAAACACCACCAAGTCCTTATTCCTCCATATCCTTTCATAGCAACTAATGGGAAAGAATTCATGTACACAGAGGCTGAATGCCCGAAGCTTAGTAACAATCGGTTTCACTGTGAAGAAAAGCTAAACCATCAAGTTCGTTCTCAAGCAGACTGCATACAAAATATAATCAAAACTCAATTTCTGGATAAAAGCTGCACGTTTACCACAATACAATTATCAAAAGAAGCAATGGAAAGCTTAGATAACAGACAGTATACCATTACATTCCCACATCCCACCAAAGTTCAGATGATTTGTGGACGTGAAGATTTCAACATTCTAGAAGGAAGCCACAATCCCTACTAAATGTCTGATACGGACCCCAGAACTAACCATTATAAACATAAATGATGAAATTAAAGGCCAACCACTGAAAATCATGAAATTACCGAACAGCATCGAAATTCCAGCTAGTAACTCACCATCTCTTCGTTTGAACTCTATCAATCTGGTAGGATTACATCATACCCAAGATAAAATAATGCTGCAATCACTCTCTCACAAGAATGAAGCTATGCCACCATCGCTATACCATACAACCATACCTTTTTATGGAGCCCTTTTTGGTGCACTTATCAGTAACCAGTTCCCTATTTATCAAAAAATATAGATTGCCTCAACCGAAACCTAACAAAAACTCTGAAAATTTTGCTGAAATCAATGAAGAGAAAGGCCCTAAACAACCTGAAGTGCAGAAAATACCAGCAATATTTTCTCTTAACAGTCTAAAATAGTTGCTGGTCTAACAGGGGAGGAATTATACCATGGTACCCTAAGAGGACTGCTGACACGCTACGACCTTATTTACTTGGACCATGGATCGTTGCGACACCGGCAGCCAACACGAGGAGCTGACGCAGCTCATGCAACCAGGTCGCCTGCTCGATCGGCGTTGCGACATCGACAGCTAGCACGAGGTGCTGACGCAGCCAACGTGACACCGCGGTTACCTGCCCAACACCAATACCTCGTCTTCGACATTATAATTCCAACATCGAAATAGTATAGGCTTAGGTTAATTAATTTGTAATTTTATATTTTTATTAAATTAGTTTAATCATTTTGGTTTTTTTGCATCCTTCGGCTGTGGCCTCCGTAATTCACATTTTCATTATTTCCACCGTCACATTACATCGCTAGCCAAAGGAGTCATAAATAATATATCGATAATGCACAATGTCGGTAGTGTACGAAGACAACACTATTCTCAACCCACAAAAAGGCAGTTACCAAAACACATACGCATTTTTTTAGGGTTCCGTACTCAAAGGGTAATTAGCGGAACCCTATTACTAAGACTTCGCTGTCCGTCCGTCTGTCACCAGGCTGTTTCTCAAGAACCGTGATAGTTAGACAGTTGAAATTTTCACAGAAGATGTATTTCTGTTGCCGCTATAACAACTAGTACTAAAAAACAGAATAAAATTAATATTTAAGGGTGCTCCCATACAACCAACATAATTTTTTTTTTCGTTATTAATAACGGCAATAGGTAGACGCTTAAAATATTTACAGAATATATAGTTATAAAGTCACTTTAAAGATAAATAATTAAATTCCGGTTTAAGGGAGACACACAACAAACATGATTTTTTTCCGCTTTTATAGATAATGGTACGGAACCCTTTGTGCGCAAGTCCGTCTCGCACTTGGCCGATTTTTTTGGTATCATGACTAAGCTGACATAATGTATCTTTTACATTATGTATCTTTTACATTATATATCTTTTACATTTTTCTATCCTCGGTAGTTGTAGAAACAGTTTTTGGTCGACCCATTGTTACAAGCAAAAACACAAGCAGCTTAAATATTGCACGCTGCTACAAGGGTGGTATATTTTATCCCCTATGCTATAGAAAATGTTAAAAGAGGCTTAAGTCCTTTTACTCTTATTCATTCAGAGGACAGGCCCCTTTTTCAAGACTCATACTTGCACAATATTGAATACAACTTAAGCTCTTAACCTGAAAAATAATTAATCGGTTACAATTTACATATCCTGTTAAAATTTTAGACTATTTGTTACGGTTTAAAAGATACAGCCCATTTTGTAAGACAGCCGGATATTTTATAAGCCTTAAAGACTTGCAAGTTGAACGACCAGGTGTACTCTTTTTAAATGCTGACTCAGTTTCTAATGAAAACCAGTTTTGCTTACAAAAGACTTCTTTTGTATGCAGAACTCTTAATAAGATTAGTCTTCAGTTTAAGCTTTAAGTGTTAATATGGCTAAGTCTAGGCATTAATTAGTCTATTATTATTTAAAAGGCCTAATAAAAGACTAAGTTTTGATCAACAGTACCTATACTGTGTCTAAAAGATAAGGCTATCTCATTTACTCGAACACATCTGTACTGACAGGTTATTTAGAAACGGGTTAGTGAGAAAATGACCGTTACTGTCGCCGAATTAAAGGATAAATTTTATTCAGTGAGATTATACCTACTCCACCCTTAAGCTGACTTTATTTACTATATAATCAGGTAAAACTCTAACCACAATGGATAATGAGTCAAAATTTTAGTGTAGACAGAAAAAACAGAACTTAACGTTACAAAAATACGCAGCGACAATTCGATAATTATTTTGGTCAAAGTAAATACACTCGCACACATCTCACCACTTCCGCCGCAAGCAGACAACTGAGGCGACGTAGCGGGAGGGTAACGGACTCAGTGTTAAATAAGTGTTGCGAACAAATCAAAAAAATCTAGGGAGACCGGTTATAATAATTGCTTACAAAAACTTTTTATTTTTTGCTTTCATAATTGCTCGATTTAAGAGTCACAAGTTTACAGAGACTGTATTGTAGCCTAGACTTTAATTAATTAAGTGTTTAATTGCATTTTTTTACATTCTTTGGACGCAAAGGTTAATTAGAAAGTTAAAAGGATTTCCCTTGATGCAGCTAATGTACTTTTAACTGTCCCTAAGAGTTTTGTTGCCCTAAACCAAAAAACAAATAACGTTCACTTAAAAAAATCTGGCAGGTGAAATCGACAAATATTTGAAAACTAGCCTTATACGTCTGCAACGTTGTAATCTTTGGTTGCACTTTTGGAGTTATTTACCATTAGTGGTCAGTGATTGGAGTTAAATCTCAATATCTGGCCAGGCTATATGCTATGAATCTAAAACTTGTATCCATGCTTTTTCATTTAATTAAAAAAATGTGAAATTGTTTTCTTTTTCAGCAAAAATCGAAAACTACAAAATATTTAAAAAATAAAATTGTTACTTTGTGCCTTCTTATTTATACAAACATAAAATGGCCGATCCAGAATTAGAACAAATTAGACAAGAACGTCTTGCACAATTGCAAGCTCAACATGGAGTATGTACCTAATTCCTATTTACCGTTATTCTTATCTTGTATTTCTATACTTAGTTCACATATAAATAATACAATTCATACACATTTTTTTTATGTATCATGTGAACTTAATGTTTTACTTTGTAAAAAAAGCAGATAGCTAGCTGTTAATTTCCTAACCTCCATTTTCGTTGTAGTTACCTACATACTGTATGCCATAGTTTTAAAGGACTGATTACTACTATTTGTAGTATACTCGTACAGCGAGTACTGTGACTAAGCCTGCAACACGCATTTCATATGAGAAGTTCTTAACTAACAGACTACCACTAACCATACCCTCGAGCATAAATAAAAACAACAACTGATATTACTAGGGTTGGAAGTATGTCTGTCGTATGTATGTCGTATGTATTGTTAGGGTTGCCATCTCTAAAATCTAGCAACTAGGACAAGAAGCGTAAAAGCTCCCGATTTTGGAGCTTAGAACCCGGACATGTCAAATTTTCTTTTTAAAAGATACTTAGAAAAATCAAAAAATAAACATATTTTAGTCTTCTTAAGAACCAAAATGTTATAATAAACTGCAGTTTTAAATTTTTTTGTTATCAAAACTAAAGTTTTTAGGAACTTTTAAACCCGGACTTTAAATGAAACCCCGTCTGGACGCTCACTGGACGCCCTCTAGACTAGGACAAATCTGGGGAAACCCTGACAGATGGCAACCCTATCCATTTTGCATTCCTAAACCATTCATTTAATTGAGATGAAATTTTTGTTTAGTGTTGCTAGGCTTACCAACTCTAAACAAGTAATTTGCAGGATCTTCTGGTTTAATATGTTTAGGGTTGCCATCTGTCTGGGTTTCCCCGCATTTGTCCTAGTTTAGAGGGTGTCTGGGGAGCCTCCAGATAGGGTTTCATCTAGTCTGGGTTTAAAAGTTCCTAAAAACTTTAACCTTTTGTTTTGATAACAGAGTAAAAAATTTAAGACTGCAAACAGTTACTTTAAATGTTTTGTTTCTTAACTAATTGTGCGTTCGGTTAATTAGTTAATGAGGTTAACTCATTCACCTTAACCCCATGATGGGGCCTTGCACGTGCGAGGGGTTAAGAAGACTAAATTTGGTTTATTTTTTTGATTTTTCTAAGTAACTTATGAAAAGAAACTGTTGATTTCTCTGGGTTCTAAGCTCTAAAATCTGGAGCTTTTACGCTTCTTGTTCTAGTTGCCAGATTTTAGAAATGGCAACCCTTGATATGTTGTAGTACACTTGCTACAATGTATTGCAGTAGCTGCATTTAGGTTTCCAGTCAATAAGTGTCACATCCTTAAAATTTTGCCAGCAGATGTCTTATGCACAGAAGTAATTCATATATCCTAAGATTTTTCTGTTATATGTATTTTAGGTGTAAAATTAAATCTATAACAATTCTGTCAAATTTTAGGGAACTGGAGATCCAAATCAAGCACGGGCACAAGAAGAAAGAATGCAAGCAATGCAAGAAGCAAAGCATAGCATCCTTTCCCAAGCACTTAGTCAAGATGCCCGGGCACGATGTAAGTTAAACAAAAGACCTGTTTTTATTTGCTGGTTTTGGGGTAAAAGGTTCAATGCCTTGCTCTGATGCTTACTTTAAATCTGATGCCTATTACATTTCTTGAAGAATCTTTGTGACTTATGATTAGAAATAAATCCCTGCAAACCACTTTAAAGCTTAATTTCTCATAAATTAAATTCATGACACCTATTATAGTTTTTATTCATATACCTACCTTCCAGGTATATAGCATGTAGTATCGTTAAAATATAATTTAATATGAAGTTGAAACTACCAAGTTTTTTTTTTGCTGGCTCTTCTTGGTAGTACAATCATTCCAAACCAGTGCTCAAGTCTATAAAATTGATTATACTCATAATTCAAAAGTGCTGTTTAAAAAGTGTACTAAAAATGGTTTGAGTTTATGGTAGTTATACAGTGCATTGACAGTGCAAGACACATGGGAGCTAGCTGTGTCATTAAGCTGTGCTATTACCATTTTTATTAGAAAATATGCAAATCAAGGATTTAGAAGTTAGCAGTCAATGTTAAAGCCTTTATCCTCAGGATATAAATTTATTATATGACTTACATATCAAATGTTTTGTTTCCTTTTTCAGTGAACACAATAAAACTTAGTAAGCCAGAGAAAGGAGCTATGGTGGAAAACATGATATGTAGGATGGCCCAAACAGGACAAGTACGCTCAAAAATATCAGAACAAGAATTAATTCAACTTTTGGAGTCTCTCAATCAACAAATGCCCAAATCAAGCAGCACTGTTAAGTTCGACAGAAGAAGAGCAGCACTAGATTCTGATGATGATTTGTAGCAGATTCAATGTCATTTTTTTTTACGGAAGCACTCCCTAATGGCTTAACACATTTGTTGTATTTTTATTTAATATCCTTACTAACTTAGCTTTACTGCCATTAATAAATATTTAATTTCACAAAAAATATTGTTCATACTTATATTTAGTAAAGAACAATTCTATGAAATATTTTACTTGATAATGACCTAATTTATGAAAAGGCTTGTTTACTTTTTTACTAGAATCACAGGACAACTTCTATAATAAAAAGATTTATCATCTTTTAAATAAACTCTTAGTAAATAAACTTGAAAACAAGTTAATAATTTCACTGGCTTAGACTGGTAAAATAAAAAGCCCCTGTAAGATGTAGATTTTCACTAATACAAGACTACCAAAATAAGTTTTCATGGGCTTCAAACTGCAAACTATATATCTTTATATATAAAAATTACGTGTGACGTTGTTTGTCCGCGATGGACTCTTAAACTACTGAACCAATTTCGACCAAACTTCGTAACTATCTGTTTAGGATCTTAATTTATAGTCGCAATATTATTTTATTGCAAATAATTCGTCTATTATCTGTGAGCTCCAAACGATTCTTCAATAGATGGCGCTATGTTAAAAATACAAACGTTTCATATAACCACAGGTCTCAATTATCTGTTAGCTCCAAACGATTCTAATAGATGGCGATATCTGTTGACTGGATTGAGTAAGATTTCAATAGATGGCGCTTTGTTAAATATATATATATATATATAAACGACTGCACCGAATTGGATAATTTAAGTTGTGTTTATTCAAGGTCAAGCATACGCTGTGGTTTTTGAATTAGTAAAACCCTTTCAAAATAGGTGGCGCGCCAATTTTTATCTCGATCTGTCAAGTGCGATCCGGACTCGAGCACTTTAGGTAAAAACCAACGTTCGCCGGGTTACAGAGGGACGGCAGCGGACCAACGTTCGCTGGGACCGCTAGTATTGTATATTTTTAGGTTACTCTTGGTATAATGGTATAATACGCTTTCATAGATGTACTTTAATAAATAATTTAACTAGTCATGAGCTTTTGAGTGGCCAATTTTTATCGGATCCCACATCCTTATCGTAGAAACATAAAAACAAAATATTTTTTATAGCTTATGGCTACAATTATTTTTCGTAAAATTTTTGAAACTACCCTTTGCATGAAGGGTAAGGATAAAACCCATTGCCAGCACTTGTAGAGAAAAGGGATCCTATTAAAATAATAACCAGGTTGTCTGGAAGAGATCGCTTTAAAGCGATAAGACCGCCTTTTGTTTTTCTCTATTTGTAAATATGTTTTGTTTGTAATTTTGTTTAATGTTGATGCAATAAAGTATAATAATAATAATAATAACCAAATACCAATCACATTAAGGGTGCTACCCTTCTAATTAGTGCCACTAATAGATGTTTGCTAAAATGTTCTATGTTTCTTTTGTGTTTTCCATACCAAAATTTAATAACTTGATAAAAATAAAAAAAAAAATAATAAAGCTATTTATGCATATTATAAACTCTATCTTAAAATTTATATTGTTTTATTTAAATACCGATTTTCATGTCATTCATTCATGCATCCCTACTGTTGGGGCACGGACTCACCGAGGGTGATGTAGCCTATAGTCCATCATAGGAGCCCAGTGCAGATTGCAGATATGTTTCACCGCAATTATTCTTTTTTACTTGAGAAATTAAGAACAGGACTTACTAGCGCCCGCTGGACTCGAACCTCAGCCCCACAGAAGTGATGTTGACGCCGCTAGTTTTTTAAGTATCGGAGATTATATTGTCTAAACCAGTGTGAGCCCGATTCGAAGTCTGATGCGGTTCGCGACTATTAACCTTATTTTATAGGAGCTAAATTACCTTGTTTATTTTATATATAAATATTATTATATAAAAGTAATAAATCCTAAAAAATACATAAATGCGAAAATCTGTACACCCACTTGACCCGATTTTAGGCACAAAGACAGTGAATAGGAGGAACGTGGAAGACAATACAATACTTTTCTTCCGTTTAAGAAATTTCAGAGGAACTAGGAAGTCTTAACGGATAATTCAAAGCTTCAAACATTAAAAAAGGCTTTTTTACATAGAGACAGCTGAGAAAATGGAAAACTACATAAAAAAACTTTTTGTTACGAGGAACAGTTAGAAAATAATTTTTTTCACAGTGAATTTTTTCTTCACCTCGTAACTGAACATTTAATAAACTGAAGTTTTGGCACCAAGATAGTTATATGTTGGGTACAGGAAAGAACTAGGGATACTTTTTGTCCCGATCGAAAGTTTCTTGTGTAGTATTTTTTTCTCCAAGTGACCGTTAGGCCACTGGCCGCTATTCCCTTATGTAGAAAAGGAGAAAGCGGTTTGATTTTTAGGCAGGTGTAGCTGAGTTAAATAATAAGGTATTATTTTACCATTAAAAAAAAATTGCATAAAACTGAGGGGCAATATCATTTCATACACCTTCATAGATTTAGCTGGAGAAATGGAAAATAATATATTTTGACAACCTTCGAGCAAAGTTGACCTTGCCGCTCTACTCGAATAGCCGCCACCAAAATTGTGTGAAATATAATTGCTATAACAGAAATTATTCCCTACTCTTCTTCGTATTACGAGGTAAAGTAAAAGTACACTGAAAGTTTATTCCCCTACAGTTCCTACGAATTGTCGATCGGGATAAAAAATATCCAATGTATTTCACCATTTTCTGAGCTATTTTTTGTAAAGCAAATTTAGCTTATGTTAATTGAATATCTCGTTAAGACGTGATAAATTAGTGGCACGTATTATCTGCGGAAAAAGTATATTTCCTTGGGAAATCTTCTTAATCGGGATAAAAGTATCCTAAAATCAGGTGAATTGGCTAAAAAACAAACAGCCTTTCAAATTTATGTATTTGTTAGGATTTATTATTCTATTTTCCGAGGTACCTGATCTAGGAAACTAAAATAATATTCAGTTAAGCAAAAACAAGGTTATTTAAAGAAAAATAGTATGAGGACTACTTAAGTGCTAAAAATAAGGGACATGTCGCGGGCCGCATCAAATTTTAAATCGGGCCACATGCGGTCCGCAGTTTTACAACTGATCTAAGCGGTCTCAACACGAGACACCAGAGTGCTGCCTCTTCCACGTTGAGTTTACGAATACTTAGCTCGCCTAAAGTATACTTTTAAAAATTAAAAAAAAACCAGGCAGGTCCGGTGCTGTACCAATGTTTGCAACTCTTAAGAGTTTTACTCCTGCTAACTAGCGCCTCCAATTATTATTTTTATTTTCCTCTTCGTGCAAAGCAAATTTCAAAAATGTGCGTCTACAGAAATATGTAACCGGTTATTAGCTACTTGTAGAATGTATTATGTTCCTAGGATAAAACTGCGAGTTGTAGATAGCATATCTGCTAAAAACGGCCCCTTTTAGCAGAACTGCTATATAGAACTCACAGTTTTATCCTAGAAATAGTACCAAACGTTCATTAACTAGCTTAAAACTAGTGACATATTCTCTAGAAGCACATTTTTGAATTTAGCTTTGCACAAAGAGGAAAATAAAAATATCAATTAGCGGCGCTAGTGGAAGTCAGAAACCCATTTAAGTTTTCAAGGAGCCGACCTGCGCATGGTCTACCTTAAAACATTAACCTTGTGGATTAATCGAAGTTGTGGATAACTTTTGTTTGAAGTATCCTTATAAAAACTAAACTATATTTTGTTACAACTAGCAATGCGTAGCATTTTGTTCCTGAAAAAGTAAAAATATTATTATATGAGTCATATATAATGAAGATGTAATTTATATCTTCAAAACTGTATATACTAATTAACTTCATAGTGGTCACCAGGGGCTGCAATTTAGTAAAGACTGTAGTATCTCACGAACCATAACATGTGAAATGTAGTATATGTACTTGGGTCAGGGCAATTATTAGTGATCCCGTCGCTATTACTACTAGACGTAATAAAAACTAATCAACTACCTGCTGAGAACGATTTATTCATAAATTATAATCATGGCACAAGTACAACACGAAAATAATTTGTAGATAGTTGGTACAGTAATCCCAGCACTGCTTGCATTTGAATAAAAACAATTTGTAGACAATAGCTTTAAAATCTTTCAAAAATTTCAAAAAAAGATAAGTACAGTACTTTTTTTTTATTTTCATCCATTTACAGAATCGTGCCACTGAAGCGTTTGGTAGTCTATCCGACCGTAACTGTTGCAAAATGCCAAGAGAGCCAACTTGTTAACTGAAACCGACAAACGTCCATATGCAACCAAACTTGCCGGCCTGAATGACGTGGTTTGATCACAAATACAGCGCACCATGTACATAGCGTGGAATCTGACTGGATCCCCTGAAATCAAAATTTTATTAAGATTTTTCGTTGTAATTAGATTAAATTATGGGAACTCGTCCCTCGAATGGTCTAATTTCGATAAGCGGTTTGCTAAATACGGTACTGTTACATACTAGATGGGTTATTTCTGTACTGTACTACGTTGGCACGAAAATAAAACAATAATTCTGAGTAAGTAACAGTTAATTGTAAAAGTAATACTTATCGAATTATTTAAAAATGCAAAATTTGATAGATTTAAATTAATAAATATTCGTATAAATGTTTGTTAGAATAAAAGTTGTTTTTCTTATACTACTAAGGTGGCAATGCAAGCTTGCGGTTCGCCTGATGGTAAGCGCTTAACTCCTTTCTTAAAAAACCCCATACTGTAGTCCTTAAAGAAAACCTTAGCAGGGAACTTATTCTACAACCTAAGCGTTCGCGGGAGGAAGTTTCTCTGAAATCACACTGTTATTGACCATTTAGTTTCAGTTTTAGTTTAAGGTGTTAGGATGAATTCCCTGCCGATGGCGAGCGGTGCGATAGTAGAACGTAGCTGGGTGCATCATTTCGAACAATTCTTCAGAACACATCCCAGCGGTAGAACATACACAGGAAGGCAAAGCCTCTCCTTAGACTTAAGGGTTTGATACGCCTTGTGAGTTTGGGATCGTCGACGATTCTCACAGCCCGTCGTTAAACCGAGTCAAACGTACAAAGCTAGTATCCGGGTGCACCCGCCCAGAGATGGCAGCAGTACTCCATATGGTGCCGGACTTGCGACTTAAAAAGCAGCAATCATTGCCCCGAGGTGAAGTACTGCTTAACACCAAGTTTGTTGAACGCCAGCTTTACCGTGTCTTGCAAATGATCTCGGAACTGAACATCGCTGGAGATGTCAACATCAAGGATCCCAATATTCCCAATGCTTTTAGAGATGGTGAGGGGTGTGTTTTGGAATTGTGGGACCACAGTGATCGAGGTTTCCTTAGCGGTGAACACGCAGACTTGTCTTTGTAGGGTTGAATCGGACCCGTCAGAGACCTTGGACAGAGTGGTCTCGATTTGAGACACAAGTTCTCCGCACTTTTCCTCCACAAAGTAACATGGGACGTTTGCACGGCCCGTGTAATAAGCGTCTCCAGGACTGTCACCTGCATAGCAATGTATGTTATGGATGGACAACATGTCATCAATATGCAGGAGAAACATAGCGTAGGAGACAGCACAAAGCCTTGCAGGACACCAGAATTAATGCCCATGCTATCAGAGCAACTACCGTCAACTACAACTCGTATGCGTCTGCCGGACAAACTAGCCACCCATTTGCACAAATCCTCGGACACTTCAGAACCGAACCGAACGTCTCCGCTACATCCAGTCTACAAGCCAATGCCTCCCCTTGACTCTTGTGTGAATGGCTTGTGCCTATCGATATGTGATATACACAAGAAGGTCACCAGTCGAGCGACCGTGGCGAAAACAATATTAACGGTCTGACCAGAATAGGATAGGCCTATTATTCGATAGGTCTGATCTGTAGCTCGTTTTGGGCACCAGGTGCATATTCGCAGTCTGAAGACGGAAATGGTATGATAAAAAGGATGTAAAGGACACAATTCAAAAGCACGCTGTTCAAGCACCACTGCTGGTACCGTACCGTCTGACCTACTTATGAACGTCTACAGAAAAAAGCAGTAGCATGTTATGGAGATTTCCAGAGTAGGTGGTACAGCACCTTCGTCGTTTATATTCGAGTTAGAGGCAAGTAGATCGGCTTTCTCTTTAGGACTATGAGCCAAATCACCAATGGTTTTTTGCAGTGCTGGTAACGACAACTGGCAAAATTCCCTTCGGCAGCTTTAGCAAGCGACCACAAAACACGACTCCCGACACGATCACTCATTTTGCCGATGAATTGGAATTTAGGTCTGGCAATTGCTTTCTTACTGAACCTCGAGGCAGCATTTAATTTGCGTTAAACTCAGAAATATTCGGGTCCATAATATTACGAGCCGTGCTCAAAGCCTCATGCGCAGTTTGCTTAAGAATTTTAGCTTCTCTGTAAGACCGATTAAACCACGGTCGTTTTTTGACACCTGTAGTTACTCGCGGATGAGGAACAAAACATCCCATACCAGCGAGGATTGACAGCGGCTCTAGACGTCAGGATCTTCTGAGCTAAAGCTGATTTTATTTACGTGGGCAAGAGGGCAATCACTAGCTGATTTTATTTACGTGGGCAAGAGGGCAATCACTAGTAACTGGCAATCACCAAAAGCAGTAGCTAAGCCCCGGCAGATAAAGGAGCAGTTTCGTTAAAAAAATTAAGATTTTGTGTTTTACGAGTCAGATGGTAGTCTTTTTTTCCTTTTACCTTGCATCGATTCTGTAGGTTTCGAATCAAATGCATTTTTAAATTTAAATAACTAGGTAGAACTTCCTCTTACCTGGATATAATAGGTAATCAGAACCAAATTTTGATCCACTGGTAATGTGATATCCTCTTTCCCAAAGGTCTTTAAATATAGCGTATCGAATTGACCAGTTTTTGTCGTTCTGAATGGGATCTAATATTTCTATAGGAACTTTTTCTTTCTCTGAAACAAATAATTATGTCATAGTGCAAAAGTTTGAATATTTGTTACAATATTCAATAATGCTACCTTAATTAATATTTAGAGTTACAATATGGGTTTTAGTTAAAGTTGAGCTAGTAATACAGAATTGTAACAGATTTTACAGAAAGTAGAACGCAGCGTATGCCAAAAGTGCTATTAAATCACAAAACTCGCATAGCTTTTTAGAATTTCTGTCGACTAAAAGATAAAATGTGTCGCCTGGCAGTGGCGGCGCATCTTTATTTTCTTTGTTTAGGCAGCGGTCCAATCCAAATACATTTTTTTGGACTACGACAACTACCTACGACCCGCGGTCCAATTTTTTCGTATTGTCTGTGAAAATCGTAGGGAAAAGCGAGGACCGCAATGCGATATGAATGTGAAGGGCGATAAAATATTAACGTTGATCGTGGTAAATAAAAGAAAATGTAAATCCTTTTTTGCAATTTAAGTAGCCGTCTTTCCATTATTCGTATCAATACTATTTGCGACATACTTAATGAAAGGTGCCGCCTAAAGGAAACCAAAAGGCTAACTCACTCTACACATATGAGCACTAGGGGCGTTTGCTGTGTATAATTGTTAATTTATTTGAAGTATAGTTACCTAGGTCTATAAAGTGTTCTGTAGGTAAGTGTACAAGTACATGCCCTGGACCAATTGTAGGTAACTTGTTGATTTCGTCTTGTAAAAGTGCTTCTTTATCCAATTGTATATCTGGAACATTTTAAAATCTGGAATGACTTAAAACCATCAACATTGTTTTAATGTTGAACGTTAACCCCTGCCTATCTGCGGTATCGTAGCTCCCAAAACAAGTTTGATCAAAATCGATTCCGTAGATAAAAGTTGGCTTATGTCATTTCTACAATCACGAGGAAAACTTTAAAAAAATAATCAATATTTGTCCATCATGTTTTTATTCATTCTCGAACCTAATCTTCTCTTAAACATCTGCCTTTATTAATCTTTGTCACTGCTTTAACTCCACAACAATTTGTTTCTCACTATTTCTTATTCTGTTATTTAGGTTCATGCCACAGCACACATACAAGTTGCCACAGAACTTCTTAATGTTGTTTCACAGCAATATTTTTACTGTCATGCTTTGTTTACCGTACAGTGCAAGGAACTTTTTTGACCTCGTAGTCAAAAATCAAAAATACAGTCTCTATAATTTAATGGTGTGAAAATACAACGACAAAAGTGACCATTGCCCAAGGTCAGAAGGACACAAAAGGTTTTTTTGCACTGAAGTTACTCAATAATCTTTATTATTATCAGTGTTAGAACGTTCACACCCCCAAAAAGAAACAAACAACTTCTGATTGAATTTGTGTCAAATGTGAAGTTTTTAGTGTGCCTGCCAAAAAAAAACACGTAGGTGTACGAAATAGAAAGTGGCAATCAAGGTTTCTTAATCTTTACCAACCTTATAAAATAATCTTTTAACTTGCTTGCTTATATTTACAGCGTAAGATTTGTATCCCTACAGTTAGGAAAAACAATGGGTGAGGCAATAAACAAACATCAGCTGGATGACCCACATGCCTTGCACGACGCATTGCTCTTTATACAATACTAGCTTTTGCCAGCGGCTCCACCCGCCCTAAATTTGGTTATCGTCGTAGGATACTTACGGGAATTCCTTGATTATACTAAAGAAGTATGTTATAGCAAGCAATACATTATAATATTATCCGATAGCTATTACCATACATTCATTGCGTACCAGAAATTATTTTGCCAGCCATTAATAATAAATAAATGCATTTTTTTACCTGTTATACCCTGTTGTAATAGTTTTTGTCTTTTTCCTGCTACAATAACATCTATCTTTTGTGACAACTGTTCAATTCTTTTTAGCCTCAACGTTTCCTTTTGTTCAACTATAATTCTATAAAAAAATTTAATATGAGTACACCATATTCTTCAAACAAACAAATAAATAAGTCATAAACTCCACAGCTCTTTTGCAGTTATTTAATTAGCTTATCATGTGACTGACTGACTGATCTTGGATGGTAAGTAACTCATTGAAGCCGCATATTAAAAAAACAGAGCATTATTTAGAATAACTCAAAAGGCTCAAATTACCTAATATTTAACAAGTAACAAGTAAAAAGAGTATTGGAATTTTAACTAACATATTTTGTGGGTAAGTTTAAAAGGTTTCATTTATTCATGGCAAATTCAATCAAATTTACATATGACCAAGATTTTTTAAATCAATCCAAGGTACGCAGGTACCTTAGTTTTCATTTACAGTAACTTTTAAGTAAAGTTTTGGCCCTGACTTCATTGCTGGATTCGTATTATTGCCCTACTTTTGGTCCTCAAACTCTACTTTTTCAGCAAAGGCTTACTTTTATAGCCTCCACAGTAATGTACCGTTTTACTATTTTAGGGTTCCATACCTCAAAAGGAAAAAACCCTTATAGGATCACTTTGTTGTCAGTCTGTCTGTCAAATTAAGCCTATATATGCCCAAAATACGGGTATTTTTGACGTATATTGTGACACAAATCAATCAAAACCTATGGGTTATTACCCGTTGACTTTTTCCTTTTACGGAACCCTCGATGCGCCAGTCCGACTCGCACTTGACAGGTTTTTTATCTACAAAAATAAAGAAACGGGGCCAAAGTTATTAGGTTTAGACAATGTTTAAACTGAGTCTACAGCAAAACTGAACTACTTAGGAACTTGTAATTTATGTATAACATTATGTATAACATTATGTACCATATGAAAATTGCCTTTGTTCACAGACTTTTTTACATTGCTTATATAACTTTTACCTGTTTGTTTGTTTGGACACAGATTATATAATACAATACTGCTTGGGTCAAAACTTGCAATCATAATTTCGATCACTTTCCGACTAGCTGAACGCTTAAATTTTCAGCAAAGCTCAGAACTCAGTGACTATACATTAATTAATTGCGACACCATAACATCAATATTTAATATTTGAAACTTTTAAATTTTTATGAAAAGGAGTTGTTCCGTTTTGGTATTAAAATAAATTTATAAATAAACCAGCTTAGGAGTGTATTATTTCTAAAGAGCATTTGAAATCTAGAAATTCTGAAATAATAACTCTTTTTTTTAGACCTGTAATTCATAGAAAATCGTTAATAATTTAACGTAAAACGGAACGTAGGATTACGAAACGGAGCGTATATCTTTAGGCTGATGAACCAATGGACAGTGCTCAATACCATAAAAAAAATTAACGGCTCAAATATTATTATTTTTTTCTTAGAATGTTATAGCCTGCGCTGATAATTGACAATGAATAAGCATAAATTTTTGAAAATCAATTTAATTTTTAAAGCAGGTCTCAATATTTATTTTTATTATTTCGCTAAGTTCTTTACCCTAGGCTATATTAGGCTGTATTACTTAAATACAAAAGTTGATGCTGGTTAAATTTACTTGGAAATAAAATACCAAGCTCCATACTAATTCGGTACAAGTCTTTTAGTTCATTTCGTAAAAAAAATGTAGGCCGGAACGCAAGTCCGACTCGCAATGTACCGGATTTTTGTTACTAATTTGGTATTAACTGATAGACCCCATTGATACTGAACTAAGTTTTTTTTTGTTTATACTACCTTTGTTCAAGAGTTTTGATATTTTGCTTCTGTTCTTCTGTTGGTTTCATTCCAATATCAGGCACTTCAAATAATTCACAAATACCCTTCTCTACCAACAAAACTGCCTCTTCAGCCATCAGAGCCATTGGTAGACCTGAAAACTACAACACCGTGATTATTTAAGTCAAGGGGATAATCATATTAATACTAGCTCCTCCTTACTCCTCCGCCTGCACTAAATTGGATTATCGGCATAGGTTTATTGCTCATGCTAGTAACTATGATGTGGTTTTCATAAAATATGCACCAAAACATTCTCATATTAAAACAAAATTACAAAACTTGGAACATAAATATTTCTTGACATTAGAATATGGGCAAAATAAGGGAAACAGGATATTCTAAAACCGACCACACAAATATGGTTAAAATCCCATAAATCTATACTTAATAATATTATATGTGGAGATTAATCCCCAGAACCACTGCACCTGTTTAAAAAATTCTTTCACTATAAAAATACATTATTCCAAATGGACATAGGCTATGATATTAGCTGGGTCAGCTGTACACAATGTACTTGGGTGGGTTTCACAAATCATCATCATTGTCCTAAGCCTTGTCCCGCTTTAGGCGGGGTCGGCTCTCCTTGTCCTCTTTCTCCATTGAGCACGGTTTTGCGCTGTTTCGGCGTCTACTTTCGCCTCCTTCAGTTCCTTTTGGACCGTCGTTAACCAAGTGGCGGGGGGTCTTCCGCGCCCTCGCTTCGTCGTGGGAATGTTTATGGCTGTTTTTACGATATGATCTTCGGGACGTCTCAGTATATGTCCATACCAGCGTAGGCGCTTTTCTTTAAGCTTCTCGACTAAGGGAGCGATTTTAAAACTTCCCCGGATGTATTCGTTTCTAACCCTATCCAACATGGTAACGCCCGCTGACCAGCGTAGCATGCGCATTTTTGTTGTGTGCAGTTTATTAAGATGGTGTTTATTGGTTGCCCAACATTCCGCACCATGGAGTAAAGCTGGTCTTACTGCTGTCTTGTAGAGTTTGCCTTTCACTTTGAGTGGCATTTTCTGATCACACATTACGCCTGTGAGCTGTCTCCATTTCATCCATCCGGTGGTTGTTCTGTGTGTTACACCGGGGTCGATTTTACCATTCTTGCTTATGACGGATCCTAGATATTTAAACTGATCAACTGTGGGAACTGGTGTAGTGTTTATGTAAAAAAAAATTAAATTTTTATTTGCTTGGGTCGGTCGATCCATCAAACAGGCACGGCATGTGTTCAGTTTTCTTCCGGCTTATCCGAAGCCCATTTTCTTCCAGTTCTTTAATCCACAGGTTGAAGTTGTTCTGTAAGTCATTTGCATTGTCAGATATAAGGACCACGTCGTCCGCGTACAGGATGTTCCAGGGGACTGGCTGTTGACATTCTCTTGTCAAGTAGTCAAGTGTGGTGTTGAACAATAGTGGGCTAAGTGACGAACCCTGGTGGACGCCTACATTTAGAACCTAGCACTTGTTCCTGCTGGGCTTACAGTCTGGGTGGTTATGTTGTCTTGTTGAATGCCTTTTCTAAATCTATGAATATCATGTGTAGATTGCTGTTGTTAGGCTTGGCCTTTTCTAGCAGTATTCGGACAGTTTGGATCGCATCCGAGGTGCCTTTCTCCGCAACAAAGCCACACTGATTTGGGGTAACATTTATGATA
This sequence comes from Apoda limacodes, assembly GCA_946406115.1. NCBI lineage: Eukaryota > Metazoa > Arthropoda > Insecta > Lepidoptera > Limacodidae > Apoda > Apoda limacodes. The sequence goes on from OX291557.1 coordinate 13,784,766, forward strand.
GCGTTGAGTCTGTTGTTCAGGATCCTTTCCCATATTTTGAATGTGTGGGACATGAGTTTGATTGCTCTGTAGTTATTGCAATCTCTTACATCTCCTTAACCCTTATAAAACGGTATCAGGTAGCTGTTTCGCCACGAGTCTGGGATTGGTTGGCCCATTACTAGTTTATTGAAGAGTTCATAAAGCCACTGTATTCCTGTACCGTCCAACTTTTTCCAGAACTCTACAGGTATTTCGTCTGGTCCAGTCGCCTTATTATTCTTCATTTGCTGTATGGCCTTTTGGATCTCATCTGGTGTAACGGATGGTAGTGGGCCATGCACTGGTTCTGGTCGGGCACCATCCTCTCTACGTGGGTAGGAAACGTTTAACAGGTGTTGGTAGTACTCAGCCCATCGATTTCGGATTTCTATATCTTTCGTTAAAAGTTTATTGTTCGCGTCTTTTATATATTTTACAGATGTTAAGTCTTTTGAATTGTTATTTCTAGTTCTAGCAATTTTGTATATATCTATTTCTGAATCGGCACTTTCCAGCTGTTCATAAAATTTACTGTTTGCTTTCGCTTTTTCAATTGCGACTATTCTCTTAGTTTCCTTCTTTACTACTTTGTATTGTTCGAGATGTGATGGCTCTTGTGTGGTTTGCCAGATCTTAAAGGCGTCTTTCTTGACTTCAACCGCGTTTTTAACCGCCTCTTTCCACCATTGTGTGTCTTTAAATGAGCCTTTCTTAGTTTTAGTTCTTCCCAGATGCTTCTCTGCTGTACTTCTGCAGGATTGTTCAAAAGAGTTCCACATCTCGTTGCTGGTTAGTACACAGTACTCGTCTGTTAGGGTCATGTGTTCCGTGATTTCCTGTACAAGGTTGTGCCCAGCCGTCTCTTTCAGTTTATTCCATTTAATTTTAGGGACCAATTTTATGTAGGGGTTTGGGAAGTTTAAATACAGTTACCAAAAGTTTATGTTGTGTGGTTAGATGTTCTCCTGGTATAACCTTACTGTCCTTATAAAGACCCAGGTGTTTTCGTCTCGCTAGCGAGTAATCTATTTGTGTGCTCCTACCACCACTTTTGTATGTGATCAAGTGAGTATTTCGCTTTTTGAAGAAAGTGTTCACTATAGCGAGGTCATGGGTAGAAGCAGACTCGATTATTGTGGTCCCTTCAGTGTTTCGGGTTCCAAAGCCGAAACCTCCATGACACCTGTCGAAGTCTGTATTTTGCTCACCAACGTGACCGTTGAGGTCTGCTCCAATGTGTATCATTTCGTCTTGAGGTATTTCGGACATGAGTTTGTTTATAGTATCCCAGAAGGTCTCCTTCTCTGTGTCGCTGCATCCCGGCTGTGGCGCATACGCTGATATAATATTGAAACATGGTTGGTTATCTAAGGCAATTTTCGCTACCATAAATCGATCACTTATTCGTTCAACGTTGACGAGTCTCTCGGAGAGTGATTCCGAAAGTATTATACCTACACCGTTTTTAGCTTCCAGACCGTGATAAAGAAATTTATAGGCGTTTCCAATTTTTCTTGATTTTGAACCCCGTCACCTGGTCTCTTGCACACAGCATGCATCTATACGACGCCTTTTTAGGGTGTCACTCAGTTCGGCGCTTTTGCCGGTCATGGAACCAATGTTCCAGGTACATAATCGTAGTTCGCATCTGTTGCATCGACCGTCGCTTACGGGGGACGCCCTAGCATTTACTCTCTTTTCGTAGTGTTTACTTTTCATTTAGGACAAGGATAAGAAGTGGTTTATAGTTTTAGGGCCGGTTACCACCTGACGCCAAGGCTCCTCCTGGAGGATTGTGGGCACTGCCGTTGGACCTTGTGGTCTCCTATGCCACCATCCGTACTGCGCCGCCCTGTCTGACGACGTAGCTCGAGTACGACCTGTTTACTCTAGCTTAACTGTTGGTTAATATTTTTTAATTATGTTTATGTACAATGTAGAGATTTCCTGGTTTTCTAGACTCTCCCATATGGTTGTAGTAATCTATAAAGGCCATGTACAAAGGGTTGTAGTACTCGTTGGATTTTTCTACAATTTGTTTGACAGTGTTAATGTGATCTATCGTGGAGAAGTCTTTCCTAAATCTAGCTTGCTTCATTGGTTGGTTTTCGTCTAGTATGATGGTTACTCAGTCCAAAATGATCTAGGAGATAATCTTACAGATGTTGGACATAAGGCTTTAAGGTCTGTAAATCTCTATGTCTTCCCTTTTGCCTTTCTTATTATGAAGATTATGTGAGATGTTTCCCATTGTTCTGGAATATGTCTTGATTTTAAAATGTAGTTGGCAATTTTAGTTAGTATGCGCACTCATTAGTAATCTTATCAGGGCCTGGAGTTTAGTTAGTTTTTTGATTTAGTATGGTTTTTCTAACTTTACTAGGTAAGATTTCAGGTTCTGGGTTTTGTAATTCTTCTTCTTCTCGTAGTTCTTTAAGAGCTTTTCTAGTTCCTCCCGTTTCCATAATATGTTTTTTTAAAGTTTGCAGCCTCTTAGATAACCTATCTTTTCTAATACCTTCTTTGATCATCTTACTTAGTGCTATTATGTTTTGGATATTCTGTTTGCTTGTTTTGCCGTAAAATAGACATTTTCTTTCCTGTATTAGTTGTAGCGTTGAGTTGCTCAATTTATATTTCTGTTTAGTTACTTTTTGGCATGTAAGTTGATTCTGTAATTTCGTATCGATCTCCGTATATTGCTTGAAAAATTAATTTGTTCAAGTAAAATAATTTCAATGGCATCACTATGGTTTCGAAAACAGTAAAGGTTACAACGGAAGGAACGATACCCTAGGAAACAACGGAAAAAGCCGCGCGGGTGCTTGGGTTTTTAGTATTATGTTGCATGTTACAGCCTGCATGCGTTTAGCTTTAATTTAAAATATTCCCAAATTCGAAAATTTAGCAGAAGACCACCAATGTCATGCACTAAAATCACGTTGATTAATTGTTTTATAAACTTAAACATTTTCACCTAGTGTAGTATTTATATTTACTAATAAAAAAGTTTTGTAGGTACAAGTGTCAATCTCTTAGTCATAAATTTTTGGAAGGTAGATCTTTATAGAAAAAAGTATGGGCACCACTGGTCTAGGTGCTCTTTTACACAATCTCCTGCTCTTCGCATTTCGCTTTTGCCACTATGTCCCGCCTAATGCCGTTAAATGCTTCTTCGAGTTCTGATAGAGATTCTGGTGTTCGTAATGTCCAAATGTTTAATGCTGCTATGTATATGTTGTTGCTTCTGTTTCTATTTCCTGTTAGAGGGTGATGGTCTAAGTCTCCCGCGGGGACCAGCCGTGGTGGGAAATATTTTGTTGGTTGATTGTGTATTTGATTATTTGTCAGTGTAGTCGTCATTTGTTTTCGGTGTTCAATTTTTTGGAGTATTCAGTTGTGGGTCTGAGCTTGCTCTAATTGCATCGTCTGGTCTAATGATATCTTTCGTATTAATGTTGAGGGTTACATTTGTTGACTCCCTGTGTCTTTTTAGTTTGTTGTTTTCTGTGTCTGTGACTGGGGTGAGTCGGAAGTATCTCTCTTCCTCTTCACTGTATTTTATTTTGATTTTTTCACTATAAGCTTGTCATACTTTAAATAGGCAATGTTTCCCTTCTTTTTTTCCGCTTCCACTTGGCTTATAGTTGTTTACGTTTTTCTACAATTTCTTTGGAGTAGTCCTCTTTTATGTTGATGCCTTTTGGTAGGTTAGGCTTATTTTTGAGTATAATATTTTTTTCCATTGAGTTGCTATGGAGACTACCACTGGGCAGATTTTGTTTTAGGTTTGTTGCCTGATTCTAAAAGCATTGCTAATTTCTTGGCTATCCATATGCACTCCCATATCTATAATTATTTCTTTGATGGTATCCACTAATTTCCTCAACAAATTAAATTTCAATTGCATTATGTAAACTTGGGGCAACTGATTTCACCTAAACTGCAAATGTCAAAAGAGATACAAAGGAGAATAAGCAAATAGTTGGTCAAAATATTGGGCCCTCAAAGAAGTAATGAAAAACAAGTCAATGCCAAAAGCAGAAAAAAGTAAAGTTTTCAACTCATGTATTCGGCCTAAATTGACATATGGCTGCCAGACATGGTCACTCACTAAGCCCAATGAACAAAAGTTAAAGACCTGCCAGCACAAAATGGAGAGAAGCATGTTGAACATACGATTAAAAGATAAATGGAAATTGACCAGAATAAGGAAAACAACAAAAGTATCGGATGTTACAAGAAAGATCAAAGAACTAAAATGGCAATGGTGTTGCCACATGGTAAGGTCAAAAAAGGATAAATGGATTAGAGATGTTACAGAATGGTATCCAAGAGACCAAAAGCGAAAAAGAGGCAGACCCGCTAAAAGATGGGAGGACGATTTACCTTCTGAATGGCTTAGAACGGCCCGTGATCGCTTGGAATGGCTCGACCTGGAGGAGGCCTATGTCTCAAGACATCCTGACAATATTGTTGATGCCAGCAACTAACAAAATATTTTGTTTTTTTTTTAGTTGCTTGATTTAATTGTTAATTATTTAATCATAGTATGTATATTAAATGTCAGAGAATAAAGGCTATTTTTATTATTTTTTATTTTATTTATTATCCACGAATACTTCGGATCACTTCGGATTTGACCTTTTCTTCGACTCCAAAGAAGACTAGGGTTGCTTTTGCGCTTTTCCCTCTCTGCCCATTCGAGTTTATATTTGAGTACTGATATTTTGATTTTAAGGTTATTATTTTCCTCTACGATCGATTTCATTTTCACGTCTAATGCTTCCAGAACACTCTTAGTTACCGAATGTGTTATAAGTTTGGCTTGTTTCTCTAAATCCTCCTCGAGTTTTGTTAGAAGTAGTTCCATATTTTTGGCCATTAGTGCTTTCGGGTCCTATTGTGTCACACTAAATGGTAACTTTTTAACGCCGCTAATGTCGTTATGGTTAAAAAATTATGTTAAGTCACTAGAACTTTCCATAATTTGGCTCTTAGCATCTAACCTTTTAAATAGTTTTTATTTTCTGATGCTGGCAATATTTTTACCTTTTGTTTTTATCAATTATTTTTTATCACTTCTTATTTATGAGGTTAAATTGCAATATATTTGCAGTAAACTTGATGTCTTGAGATACCTTTTTTATATTGTGGTTTAATTTTTTTTTTTACTTCAGTCCACTGGACAAACTTCCCGCAAATTTTTTCTGTTGCAGTTTTGACATCAGGCTCTTTAGTTTAATATGTATAGCTTTAGGACCACATTTTCTATCCTTTTATAAGAGTGTATACACCTACCAAGAAGGTTTGTTTTTAACAAATGCTACACAATTGAGCTACATGAAAATCAACAGGATCATCCGGACTCAAATAGGTACAAGTATACAGCAATGTTTCAAAAAAAAACAAGGAAGGGTACAGGAGCCGGCGCTTTCTCTGCTGACCTAAACTTATACCCATCCACAGCTCTGGGTTAGTTTAACACAATATTCCAAGCAGAATGTGTAGGTTTAATCCAGGCTGCAAGGGACATGGTGAGCAAGATCACGGACTTTTAAATTCTCTCGGATCGGAGCAGATAGCGCTGCTGTTCTGAGACCTCTTGATGGTAGCACAATCAACTCAGGACTACTACTTGAATGTCATCAAGCTCTTCAGGTAATATAGCTCAGTAATACTGTTACAGTGGGTTGGATAAAAGGCCACAGTGGATCATTAGGCAACAATCACTAGCCAAAATCTGCTCAAGCTCAACGCCGATAGATCCAGAGCCAATCAAACCCATACCAACCAACCAACTGCAGTCCTGGCTTAGACACCATACTCACTAACAACATCAATCAGAATGGGTGGGTGGTACAGGTTGCCAACAGGCCAAAGACTCAACACCCAATCTAAACCCGACTACCAAGACCCTGCTCTGGATAACCTGAGAACAGTAGTAGAGTAGTCCTTACTTTTTGTAAGGATCTTAACAGGTCACTGCTCGCTTAACAGACATCTATTTCTTTTAAGTGCCACCAACCACCTCCTCTGCAGAGCTTGCATGGGGAGCAAAGAAACTCCATCTCATGTAATGCTACATTGTGATTGGGGTGGAAGACCACAGGGCAAAACAACTGAGAACCCCACTGGGAACCCCAGGGATGCTACAGGAGGCCTGCAGCAATGTGGGTCAGTTGTTGAAATTCTGGAAGGAACAGGGTTGGCTGCAGTAGCCAGCCATCTGCTATGTAAAAAGCCACCATCTCCATGTGGCAAGTGCAAAAATCAGCCTGCCACAATAATATATGAATGATACACTATGATTGTGGGGTATATGTGATTTTATCCCAAGTTTTGATTTATTTGTTGTGGAGTTCACTGAAATTGTTTGACAGTTATTGCAACCAGAAACACTACTTATAATAAGTAACACTTATTTGGCATAGATCTTTGTCTCTGAAGTTAGCTCCTAACAACATAATGGTCAAATTTTTTTACAAAAAGGGGTGTGTTGTCATGAGCAAAGTTTGTATGAACCATTTTTTCTATGATCATTCTCTCAGTAGCTATAAAAAGAAATCTAAATGAAAAATGAAAATTTTAGGGTCTTTCCCTTGCGCCCCCTTTTAGTTTCTCTGACCGATGCTTCTTTATCGTTTTGACATTTTTTAAGCCAAAATAGCTTGTGCCCAATAAGTAAATATTTACCCTATATTGTTATTATCAACCATGCTCTGCTGTAGATTTTTTTATCATAGGCCGATAAAATAAAATTCAACAAAAATGACAGGTTGCAGCGAAATAAAAAATACTAATTTAACATACCTAAAAAATCATTCTGTCTCGGAAAAGAAGGCACGGAACCAACCAACGAACCACATATTCTGTGTTGTGATCGAAGAGCGTACCAATCTAAAAAGTAAATGTAAATAAATATTACTCATTTTATATATACTGATGAAAAAAAAATATTCTTATAATATTATTTACCATCACTATTCCATACATAAGAAACCCCGTCACAAACAAATAACGAAATCATTTTCAAATTTTCTGTGTTTATAGGTTGATTGCTATATTAGATGCTCTTTGCCAAAGAGAATATAATACTAAAAAGGTTTACGCTCTTTGCTATTTGGTTGATTTATACTTTATTACATATACATTATCTGTGGATTAATTGAGGTGGTGTTATGTTTTTTTTTTCGTATTCGTCCCTAAGGAGGCTAAGGTCTTAGACCATGCTGCCAAATTATATTTTGTTTTAATGTGTTTTTTTTTTGTTGTTCATAAAGAAGGCTGGATACAAGTTCACAGACCAGTTCAGTTTTAGGTGGTCATTTATTATTCGTATTTTTGTCTTGTAACTAATCAACTCTTTACACCTAAACATTTCGGTTTTTGATTTTACAAGAAAATATATTTTATAGGTTAGACCATTTAACCACTGTACACGCGATGCTTCCTAAATCCTGTCTGCAGAAATACAAGATCTAAAGATCTTGCACGTATAAAAAAACTTATCGCGTTATCGATTTTTATCATTTTCTGAATCGTTTTCGACTGTGCTATTAACAATGTAAAAAGAGTTCGAACACTACAAAAAAACCGGCCGTAATGCAAGTCTGGCTCGCGCACCGAGGGTTCCGTACAAACTTATAATATTAAACAGTTCTTCCATCATGACATCAAGTCTCACCGGTTTACTATGCCTTTTTGCCAAGTATGTTTTAAGTTTTCACCAAAAAATTTGTCCCCGAAACTTATATCTAAAACATTGGTACCTTTAATGCGAGAGTGAGTAGGTATTGTGACGATACCATATTTATGCCTTAACATTTTTGTAATGCGATGTTTTGTTCAAGTTTTAGCGCGAAGATTTGCATTGGTCAACAATTCTCAATAAACGTACAATTAACTATATAAACCTATAGCAAAATGCATCTTTAAATTAAAATGGCGCGTTCAAATATAAAAGTTCAGTAATTTTATACATTAGCGGAGAAGAAGTTATGATTTATTTTATAAAAGGTTTAAGGCTCACAAAATATAAGGTTCAAGTGACTCAAATGTAAAATATTAAATAATAAACTTACGAATCATATATATACGTCAACACAAAATTAATCGTTAAATGTAGGTAGTAATCTAACGCCCGATTCATTGATTCGGGCTTAAAACGAAATGAAGTTGGGTAAGGTTTAAACCAACGGCACGAGAATGAATGTTTTATTATTGTGGTATATTATATGTATAATTAAGAGAAAAAAAACAACCGGCTGAAGTTGGTTTCTATGTACCTAACACCTTATAACACACTTCACTTGCATGAAACCAACTTTAAACTGTAATTGAGATCAGAGTTTTGGAAATAAGTAATTATTTTTACCTTTTTAGTGCATCTTTTTGAAGCCGGTTGTTTTTTTTTTTGTTAAAAAGTTTTTATTTTTAGTGATGAATTAATTAAATATGATCCACGGAAAAAAGTTTTGTTATTAAATCATTATACCTCTCTTACATGGATGACTTTCAACGCAAATGTTAAGACAGTTCAATAAAAACTAAACTACTGAATCGATTTGACTTAAATTTCTATGGGACCAACTCGCAAGTGTGTCCTGTCGGATAAAAAAAATCACGTAAATCGGTTCATAAAAAAAAGTTATGGCTGCACATCCATAAAAATATATATATATATATATATATATTTTAACCGAATACAATTTTATTCAGAAAATTAAACGTAGGATAAATCGGAGACCCTCTAGCTAAAAGATGTTTTGTATTTCACGGCTTTCTTTTCTTATTAATTTTAATTCATTTAGATAAATATTTTTGCTACTGTTATTGGGAGTTTTATAATGCTGAATATAACCGCGAAAGTTTAAATTACTTATAACTTTTATAATATTGAAAACACACGCGAGACTTGCCTAAGTGAGTCGTCTAACGACCATTAGGGTAGCCTCGTACAATAAAAATTCTGACAATGATAAAAGGTAGTTGTCTTGGTTTTCACGTATTCTGTTTAATTGTATGACGTGTTAGTTTATTTGAAATAACCCGGGGTTTGTTAGAACTTTATGAACATTTAGAACATAATATTAATATTCTATTAGGATTCTATAAATTTAGGATAATTAGGCTGTTTTGTGGCCGGAATAAAAACAGAATGGGGGGGGGGGGGTGAAACGTTAGGGTGAGAAGGTTGTTAGATAGGGGGTTAGTGGCGATAAAAGTGCATGGTCTCACACATACGGAACATTCTATTGCCGTCGTTTAAATTGTCGAAACGCTGCACGAGAAGGAAAAAATCATAATCTACGCTTGTGGGTCACGAGGAGCTATGTAGGAACCACGTGGGCTTAAATTACGGCTAGATTGTGCCACCATTACCGGTTAGTAAATAATTTTATATAAGAAGTTTCAGTGAAAATATTGTATGTTCGTTGTGGAATTCTTTAGGTTGTGTGTGACCCTACATGGGGTCCTTTAAGGGTTGCAGGCGGGTCAACCACCACGTGGCTTCAGATAATTTATTTCCGGGGGCCTGTGCCTTATTTCAATTGAAGATGTCTAATCTAACGTTGAAAAATCGTAAAGACGAGTTCGAATTTTCTATAGGATAGAAATTTAGGGTAGAAAGAAATCTCAATTACCTCAATAGAAAGGAATATATTAACGGAAATTGTTCTAGGACAAAAAGTCAAAAAAGTCAAAAGTCAAAATGGTTTAATCAAATAAGGATTTTACAATCACTTTTGAAAGTTATAAAATATTATTTTTTGAACCCTCTCACCTTCCCGCCGGTTCACAATGTTGTTGATTTCTACCGAGAAGAATCCAGCAAGAAACTCGTTAGTTACTCTTTTAAAAACACTATCAATAATACAAATAAACTAAAATACAATTAATGTTTTAAATAAAAAAAATTTAGTCGTACAATTTTAAGTTATTTCCATTTTAATTTGGTTTACCTATGCATCCTGTAATTGAGCATCATCAGTCCCAAGGATTTTTATCATTTACATAGTCTGAAATATTGTAGTATGCCTTTTTACAAAGTACCTGCTTGATAAAAGATTTAAATTTACTTATTGATAGATTTTGAATTTTATTGGGAACTTTGTTGTAAAAGTGTTTTACATTGCCCCATAAAAGAGTTACTTATTTTGTGTAGACGTGTATCATGCACCAACAGCTTATTTTTACTTCTAGTATTTACTTTGTGAACGTCACTTTTCTTGCTGAAACTATTGATATTTTTATGTACATATAAAAGATTTTCATATATGTACTGCGACACTAAAGTTAAAATTTTTACTTCCCTAAACCTATCCCTCAGTGATATCCTAGATCCTAATTTATAAATAGCACGAATTGCCCTTTTTTGTAACAAAAATATTGTATTTACATCAGCAGCGCTACCCCACAATAGGATACCATATGTCATTAAACTATGGAAATAGCTAAAATATACTATTTTTGCAGTGTCAACATCGGTCAATTGTCTTATTTTCATGATCGCATACACAGCAGAGCTAAGTTTATTGGCTAGGTTATGAATATGAGGACCCCATTGAAGTTTGGAGTCCAGCGTTATGCCAAGAAAGACTGTTGAATTAACAAGTTCTAATTGATCGCCATTAATATTAATACATGTCTTTTTTTTTTTTTTTTTTATACCACTAAGGTGGCAAACAAGCCTACGGTCCGCCTGATGGTAAGCGGTCACCGTAGCCTATGGACGCTTGCAACACTAGGGGCATCACTCGCGCGTTGCCGACCCTTCAGAAATCTAATAACTTCTTTTTTGAAGAACCCCATACTGTAGTCCTTAGAGAAAACCTTGGCAGGGAGCTCATTCCACAACCCAAGGGTTCGCGGGAGGAAGTTTCTCTGAAACCGCACTGTACGCGACCATTTTGGTTCCAAAGTGTGAGAATGAATTCCCTGTCGATGGCGAGCGGTGCGATGGTAGAAAGTAGCCATGGACATCATTTCGAACAATTCCTCAGAACACAATCCATTGTACAAGCGGTAGAACACACACAGGGAGGCAAAGTCTCTCCTCAGACTTAAGGGCTCGATACCGCAAGTGAGTTTGGGATCGTCGACAATTCTCACAGCCCGTCGTTGAACCGAGTCAAAAGGGTCAAGCTGGTATCCGGGTGCACGAGCCCAGAGATGACAGCAGTACTCCATATGGGGCCGGACTTGCGACTTGTAAAGTAGCAACCTTTGCCCCGACGTGAAGTACTGCTTCGCTCTGTTGAGTACACCAAGTTTTTTGGACGCCAGTTTTACCTTGTCTAGCAAATGATCTCGGAACTGAACATCGCTGGAGATGTCAACGCCAAGGATCCCAATGCTCTTGGAGATGGAGAGGGGAGTGTTCTGGAATTGTGGGACTACAGTGAATGGGGTTTTCTTAGCGGTGAACGCGCAGACTTGTGTCTTTGAAGGGTTGAATCGGACCAAGTTTTTCCGCCCCCAGTCAGAGACCTTGGCCAGACCGATCTCGATTTGAGACACAAGTTCTTCACGCTTTTCCTCCACAACGGAACGTGAGATGCTTGCACGGCCCGTGTAATAAGCGTCTCCAGTACTGTCATCTGCATAGCAATGTATGTTGTTGATGTCCAACATATCATTGATGTGCAGTAGAAACAGCGTAGGAGACAGCACAGAGCCTTGCGGGACACCAGCATTAATGTCCATGCTATCAGAGCAACTACCATCAACTACGGCTCGTATGCTTCTGCCGGACAAAAAGCTAGCCACCCATTTGCACAAACCCTCGGGCACTCCGAAAGAAGGCAACTTCGATAGAAGACCCCGGTGCCAGACCCGATCGAACGCCTTCGCTATGTCTAGGCTACATGCCAATGCCTCCCCCTGACTCTCAATGGCTAGTGCCCATCGGTGTGTGAGATACACTAGAAGGTCACCAGTTGAGCGACCGTGGCGAAGGCCATATTGACGGTCACTGATCAGGTCGTGTTTTTCTAGGTATCTCAAAAGCTGTGTGTTGATCACACACTCCATCACCTTGGAGAGGAGAGAGGTTATAGCGATAGGCCTGTAATTCGATGGATCTGATCTATCGCCCTTTTTGGGCACCGGGTGCACATTTGCAGTCTTCCATGAATTGCCTAGTGTGGTAGGAAAGCGTGAAGAGGCGCGTGAGTACAGGACATAACTCAGGAGCACACTGCTTAAGCACACTGCTGGTATGCCGTCTGGCCCACTCGACTTATGAACGTCTAGGGAAAGCAACGCCCGCCGGACCTCGCGCTGTGTTATAGATCTCTAACATTTGGTAATGTAAATTTAACACATTTGGTTTTTTTTTCATTAAGTAACAAATTATTAGCGTTAAACCAATTTTCAATTTTAGAAAGGGCATTATTTAATTCATTATAATATGTCTGTCGTCTCTTAACTTTAAAAAGCAAAGAGGTGTCATCAGCAAATAAGACAATGTCATGGTTTTTTACATTATATGGGAGATCATTAATGAAAATAAGAAATAGAAAAAGACCTAAAATTGAGCCCTGAGGGACTCCCATAGTGACTGCTGATCCCGGAGATCTTTCACCGTTGACATCTATTTTCTGTACTCTCCTACTCATATAGGATGTCAAAAGATCGAGAGCTTTGCCTCTAATACCATAGTGATGTAGCTTCGTGATGAGATTTTTTTCAGCTAGTAGCCATAGGTGTTATGGCGATTTATTGGGTAAAAGCTGCACTTTGTGATGGAAGCAAGCCGCTTTGCACATTGACAGTAGGGACCACAATAAGCGTTTTTGCTGGCAGCGCCCAAAGTTTCATCCCTTAGGAATAGAGATGGCGCCACTTCCCAAAATAAAACTTTAAAAAATTCTACAAGCCTGACGGATGCACGGATTTTGATGATTAATATGTCAATAGATAGATAATTACTCATTCCACAAAGAAAAAATATCAAATATTAAATAATTGTCGAAAATCCCGATTTTTTAAATTTTTTTTTTAAATTTCTGGTTTTTACTTCATTGCATGAAAAAAAATTTATAAATAGGGTATTTTTCTATTGCTTACATTATTACGATGTTAATTGCGGGGTCGATGAAAAAACTGCATGTCAATATCTTAAATAGTTATGAAAATATTTTAGATTCCGTGCTCGCGGGTGGCGGTGGTGGGAATATTGCTCTTGCTTCCGAGCGCGACGTTCTGCCAAAAAAAACATATACAATAAACAGCTTCATACCCAAACATTATAATATGATTAATATAATATATATTTTTTTGTAATACATGAAAATAATATCATAAAAATAAATTAAAAAAAAATATTTCTTTTGGAAACAAGAATATGTCCATTTTAGTTAACGAATGCCAAAACTGATTATTTTTTGTTTTAGATAAATGTATTTTAAAATCAAAAATAAAACCGCATCACTTAATTTGTTTTTAAAATATGTGTTGCAGAAGTTATCAGAAGTCATATTCAATTTTGTATATAGACTAGCTTATTCCCGCAACTTCATCTGCGTTAAAAAACAGCTTTGGACTGTTCACTGTTTTATATACAATAACATCGGAATTCTCATACACATTTTCGTCCCCTATTTTGCCGTCTAGAGAATAATTTTTCAAAAACGGTGAATCTCGTGAATCTTAATTTTTAACGTTTAAGCCAAGTTTTAGCCATTTCCATGCAATCTGCCAACCCATATTTTACCCTCTTAGGGTATTAATTTCCAAAAATCCCTTCTTAGTACACACTTACGTTGTTTCAGGAACATTTGTGCAAAATGTCATGCTTCTAGACACAGCGGTTTCAGCTGTTCATTCATCGATTAGTCAGTCAACCAATCAATTTCTTCTTTTATATAAATATAGCTGAACCGGTGAACGTTGCTTCTTTTTTAAAAAAACCTAATAGGGTTGTACTAATTCAGAAACATTCCCCGGCATGTGCATAAAAACTTACCAAATTTCATTACAATCGGTGTACTCTTATTACTCGAGTCCGACTCGCACTTGACCCTGTCTCAGTCGCACTTGACCCTTTCTTTCTTTCTCAGAAACATTCCCCGGCGTGTGTATAAGAACTTACCAAAATTTCATTACAATCGGTTTACCTTTACTGCGTGAATCCGACTTGCACTTCACCCTTTCAGTAAAACCTTATCTTATCGGATGCCTACGTCATACAAAGAACACATCCTCCATGTTTCAAGTCTCTACGATCAGCGGTTTAGGCTGTGCGTTGATCTGTCAGTCATTAAGGACAAAGCATTTCTTATGTGTATAAGATAGGTAGAGAAAGAAAACTTTAAGTATTATTGTACACAAAAACTCAAACACCTATAAAACGCATAACCTCTTTGAGCTTAGAAACCCCTTAAATAAGGTACTTATATATTACGTTGACATTCGAGACATTCCAATTTTAAAGAGTATGGAAGTTGTTTATGTTTTAAAGTAAGTTCCACCGTTTTTGAATAAAATCGAATTGAGTTTTCAAACATGTGTCAAAATAAAATGTAATTTAAATCAAAAGCACTAAGGAGTATTAATATCAACTTCGAAGCAAATAACCGCCAAATAACTTTCTACCCCTTTTTAACCCCGTCAGGGGATGAATTTCAATAAAATATGAAACACATCATCCATCAATTCTGTTAAAAAAGGTTTATGCAAAATTTGAAGTAGATTGGACCAAGGAATCACGTTGTCCCATACAAACTTTGCCCCCTTTTTCGCCCCCTTAGGGGCAGAATTCCGGGAAATCCTTTCTTATTGGATGCCTACGTCATACATAGAACACACCCTCCAAGTTTTAGGTCTCTACGATCAGCGGTTTAGGTTGTGCGTTGATCCATCAGTCATTCAGGACAAAGCCTTTTATATGTATAGATTTTTTGGTTACTTACTGTTTTAAAGTAAGTAAGAAGTGTACTTAGAAAACTTGTATTAAGTAGTAATGTTTACTTAATATTAACATCGATATACTACCTAATATTAATATTAACTAAAAAAAATACATTTATCATACTTTTTTAATAATGAAAAACTAATCGCCTTCTTCAGTTTTCAGTTCAAAGGCATCGTTAGCACTGAAAAAAAAAATATCGCGTTTAAGTACTAATACAACAATATAATGATAATATTGCAGGTCAAAATGTATATTATACATACGGTTGATTCTAAAATTTTAACTGCAAGAGGATAGACCTAGTATGGGATCTGTACTTACCTAATAGTCTCAAAATATAAGAAAGGGAAGGTAGAGGGACTGGAATTCGACGCCAAGTTACTCCCAATGGCTCTTTGCCACGTCATTGGTCAGACTTTCTGAGAAATGACCAGAATAAATCAGAGCTTTTTGAATTTCTCGGTCACGAATTCCTGAATTGCTTTACTGGTACTTTATTAGTAACAAATTTAGGTAACAAAGTATCTGCTTTGGCTTTTCTTGTACTGCCATTGCCCATAAAACAATAGCATTGCACATGGAAGAAGCTGGTGGCCGTGTGGCATACAAACGAACACTTTAAAATCTTAAAAGAAGAAGGCCTGAAGGAGTTGTGGTTATTGACGGGGACGGGTAACAAACGCAGATACGTGGCAGTTCACAAAATTTATAATTCTTTAGGTCATGATAAGTCCACTGCGTTTGAAGCTCTCATGCGTTCACAGGATGCGATACAATGTCCTTTTTTAATTCTAAAGGAAAAAAAACTTGCTTCAAAACCTGGATGTCTTGCCCAGAATTAACCACTGTTTTTGCAAGTAATGACTCAATTGGAACGGTTTGTACTCATTTATTATCCATATTGTATAAGATTTACATATATGATTCGGTGATTTGGTTCCGGATTCAAGTGCAAAGTGTATGATGCGAATACAGAGCACATTTCTGTTAATGCGGTTCGCAAAAACTTATTTGCCTCAAAAAATAGGCTAGTGACAAGCCTCCCACCAACGTCAGCCGCCCTGCAAAAACATGCCCTACGCACAGCTTACCAGGCGGGCAATACATGGAGAAATTATTTGAATTTAGATATTAAATTTTCAAATTCAAATTCAATTTAATTTATTCAGTTTAGGCTACAATAATTGAGCACTTATGAATGTCACTACGTCATCGGTTCGTAAGTCTACAGGGCGGGAGACCTTGTACTGAGAAGAACCGGCAAGAAACTTAGCAAGGGCATTTCTTTGCTCCCTTTCTCTTACAGCGTCCAATTAAAATATTGGAAAATGCCCTCCCTATCATAAAAGGACACTTTCCATTACAAACATAAAAAAACATGAAATATAAAGCACAAGCACAACATAAAAAAGTATCTAATATAAACAAAAGACAGTTTATGTATTCATCACTAAGAAATAATCAATGTCTTACAGTGTTAATAAACAAAACAAAAAAGTAAGACTAAATACTAAGAATACAAAGAAGTTTGCAAGAGCAGACCAGCCTCCACAGGCGGCACCCGTTCACGAGTATGACACATGAATCAGCCATCGCTTCGCTCAACCATGTTTTAGGGAACGTAACGACCCAACACACACGCCACCACCGCAGAGACACTTTGAGAGAGCATCCCATGTCCATCTTTTTCGGGATGGAACAAGACCTCTCAAGGTGACTGGACTCCACAATGGTCAAGTGAAACGGCCATTTGGCAAGAATCAACCCTGTCACGGTGGTCAGTCATTATCGATATGTATGTATGTAATGTGTAATTGCTAAAAATATTTTTTTATGTGATATTACTATAAATTTTTTATCTTATCCAACCAAAGCACTCGCTGCTGCAAGAGATAAAGAGAAGGTAGGAGTCTTAATGGTAAAGGGACCTGCAAAATCAATTCCAATATTAGAAAAGACCGGAGCGGGGTTTACTCGAGCGGGAGGCAAATTGCCTATTTGTGGATGAATGCAAAGTTGCCTTGAGCCTAAAATGCACTTAAAGAGCACACTCCTAATTAAACTTCAATTAGACATACCCGTCTGCGTCTTACTGACAACTTTTGCTGCTTTTTAACCATAATCTAAGACTAATTGTTTGGGATTAATAATTCTAGACGGACGTAGTTAAAGTTTTTAAGACATGTTTGCAGTTCTGTGATGAATTACATATGAAAGGTAATGTCATCTTTTGTAATTAAGACGTTACTAATATCTTATTACAGCGAAATACCGATCAGTTTGGCATTATTAAAGGATAACCTCACCGTCGCGCGACTAGACTAAGTCTAGTGAAAAATTTGATTTCAAATAGTTTTGTTACTCCCATATGTCCATCAGGACATGTAATTTTACAGTGTTGCTCTATGATATTAAACCAATCGAAGACAAATAACCAAATAAACCAAAATAATCATTCTTTATCCCAAAACGAACACGCTCTGAAATAACTTATTTGGTATTGTGATGTGACGAATATGAATTTTATTTCGTTTGAATAAGATTTATTTTGTATTAGTAAATTTTTTCTCTCGCTCTCACTCTTGTAAATAAACATTTCCCTAAAGTTCAAAACAGGAATGGACTTTTAATATTTTATCAATTCACAAAAAAATAATTTAGTTCTATGTAGAGATAATATATCTTTTACTGATACATTAAATAATTAACAACTGTTATACATAGAACTCTCGAAACAAAGATTTGAATTATATAATACTACATTAATCCTTCCAAATGTCTGCACGAAAAATATTTATAGGTTAGTAATCATTTTAAAAAAATCTGGTTGTGGTGTACAAAAAAAAAGCTCAGAGGAAAACGACAAATTTTTTTTCGCGACTGCGCCCTTTTTCAATTTCTCTGACCCTCAATTTTTTTTCAGTACTGCTGTATGACAAGGCAGTTTCACCCTTTCGAAAGGCCAAGTTGTCTCCCGGGTTGGGTTGAAACAAGTCGCCTGAAGTTGAGAATTTTATGATTGAGGGGGGTCGAGGGGGTAAATCTCAACCTCATCCAAGCATTTTTAGATGCCAGAGTTGCGTCGAAATTTAAAAAAAAAAATCTAAAAAATTCGTAAAATTTGAATATTGACGTAGTAAATCACTTAGGATGCGTTCCAAATCATTTTAGCTCTCTTTTTATTTATTTCAATATTTATATTTGTTATTCAAACAAATTTAAAATTAGGGAGAGATCTGAGAGAGCACTTCAATTTTAGTTTTTTAGGTTTGAAATAAGACAGATTTGACACAGTGCACCTACAATTCAGAACCGAATTTTTCAACCCTAACACTTCCTGGTCTGCCCTACCCCTAGACTGTTTTTTAGAAAGCCAGAGGGGCGGAGGGAGAGCAGCCTGCGTTTGCTGCTACGAAGCGCAGGCACCTTGAGAGCCGGAGCGGCTGAGGCTGGTTGTTGAAGGTGACCAGAAAGCACAAGCTGCATAGTCAAGCGAGTGGGTGCCTGTGGTGCGTTACGCAAGGGCGGAGGGGCTGCTATTCCCACAGCGCCGGAGATAAGGCAGAGTGAAGTTTGTTAAAAAATAAAAAACTATACTCTAAATTGTAGGCACTAATGTAATTTTTTCATCTAAAGTGTAACCCAATCTGACTTTAACCTGTTTTAACTTTAGCTCAGACTATATTTAAAACAAAAATTTTTTTTGGAGAAGGCACGGTGAATTTTTTTGGGATCCAGCAAAGGATGGGGAAGTAGGGGGCAACTCTACCCCTCCCCCTACCCCACCAGCCCCCATTAAGGCAACTTGTTTCAACATTTTACACGAAATACTGGCACTAGGTTGGGTTTGGTTATGTTTTTTCCTCGAGCAGTGCGCAGCAGAGCAAGGGCGGCCCACAGAAGGTTGTGCTTAATACATGCCAAGCAAATAAAATATTGTATGCTGCTTTAGAATTTCATTTGTGTGTTAGAGGATGCTTCTTTATTGTTTAAGACATGCAATGCAAAAATAGCTCTTCCCCAATAAGTAAAAATTTACTGGCAATAATTTTCTAATTAAGAGGCTTGCCCCTTAACTGGGTACACTTATTGATATAACTATATCTGCTAGTTAATCACATGTATAGTTTTATTCATTAAAGGTGGAGGCACTGGCTTTATTGGACGACACCTGGGTGAATTATTGAATACCAAAGGATACAATATTGTAAATGTAACTCGTATGCCTGGCGCAAATAGCATATCATGGTCAACTCTGGAGTTAACTGGATTGCCATGTGGAACATATGCTGTTGTTAACTGTGCAGGACAACAGTTCATGGACTTCACTAAAAGTTGGTCTGCTGGGTTAGTTTCTATTTACACTAGCTTTTACATTTAGTTTTGCCACCACTAACTTGGTTAGCAGCTTAGAATTACTGCAGGAACTTGTTTATAGTAAAGAAATTTACTATAGCTGTAGCTAAACTTTGTCCACATGGACAAAGACAAGTTTGGTCACAGGTATTTCTAAGGGAACTTTCCAGGATTAAAAATAGCCTATACCCTTTTCCATCTGTTTAACTATCCCTCTGCGAAATTTTAGCTTAAATGGGTGGGTTTCAGATAGATTTGACCATTTAACCTACTATTCAAAAGTTATCCGTTTTCTAGATAAGTAATCTTAAATGTGATATAAAAATAAAATAAATATTCCAAACATATAAATATTTGGGCAAGCTTATGTTGGAAATATCAACGTCTGGATGCTGAACAATAAATTTTATTATTTTTATGCCACTCGGATCAGCAGGCACTACCAACAGAGCCACAGAGCTGCCTACTTTTAACTAGCGTCAAATGTTGATATATCTCTATCCAGATGTTATTTTTTCCCTAAAATTTGAAGCTGAAATGATTGATGACTATTTGTTTGTACTTACAGATTAAAACAAAATGTACAGAATTCTCGGATTTTCACTACAAAATCTTTAGCTAAAGCAATAAATAAATGTCAGGATAAACCTAGAGCATTTGTTGTCATTACGGGAGTTGGTGCTTATGAGCCTTCGCCTGTAGCTGAATATGATGAGAGAAGTCCTACCACAGGGAGTGACTTCTTTTCAAGGCTGGTTGTCGAATGGGAGAAGGCTGCATATGTGGATCCACCCGTGAGATTAGTAAGTTTCGCAATTAGCTAGTAAGTACTCGAAAAAGTTTTTTTTTTTATCTAGACCCAACATACAAGACAATAGAATTATTTTTATTATTGTTAATATTTATTGATAAGTAATAAGAATCTTAGTACATCGCACTTACGCATTGCCATTTCATAATATAAGGTATCATACTTCACGTTGCCTGTACCGCAGAGTCTAAAGACGAAAGTCTATGACCGAGGGTCCTTCCTGTCATGACACGCTGCCACTATGTGGACACTAACAACAGTGCTGGTCTTGACAAAGCTCACCAAATGCTGTTCACCCTAGCTGGGTTCTCTTATTGGATTTGCTATTTTTTAAGATATAAGGAAATTGGAGTTTTACTCAAACAACTCTTAGATGTTTTCATGATCAATAACTTGGCTTTTAAATATAAAAGGTGCTTTTGAAGTGGAAATATAGATCAAAATGCGGATATGATTCCGGTACTTGCATGTAAATTTTTGTTGTAGATATTGTAGAAATAGAGTAACACATAGTTAAAACTCATAAAAATGATATATGAAGTGGCTATAGGCAAGCTATGTAGCTCAGCGACACAACTATCAACAACTAACCTAGCATACTCAGTAACAAACCAGATGGACCAACAATCTTAGGCTGGCCACAGACCTACCGATTCTGTTAGATTCAAACTGCTTAGGAGCGTACATTATGTAAATTAGCAGGGCCCATTTTTAGTTGTTTCAATTAAGCATTTTGTGCAGGTAATAATTCGTTCTGGAGCAGTACTTGGCCGATGGGGCGGTATGATAAAAAATATGTTCTTACCTTTTTATTTTGGCCTTGGTGGAAACATTGGTTCAGGAAAGCAGTATCTACCATGGATACACATAGATGATCTTGTGCGGCTAATACATTTCTCTATAGAGAACACAAATGTTGTAGGAGTATTGAATGGAGTGGCACCTCAAATAATTACTAATGAAGAGTTTACAAAGGTAAGCTGTTTTATTTATTTGTATACTTACTTGCATACCTGCACGCACACATTTAAGCAAGCACGCACTTGAGTAATTCATTATCTATTCTCCATGGCAGAATAAAGTGCCAATTAACAGAAGTATATTTATTTTAATCATAAGCATATTTTAAGTATGGCGTATTTTTTAGCGGCGGTAGTTAAGGTAAGTAAATGAACTCTGAAGCTTAGAATATACGTCAGATTTTTCCATATGAGGCTGTGTTCCATATGTAACGCAAGTTGAAAAAGTATAGTAAGTATAGGTAGTAAGTAAATACTAGAATTAAAAATAAGCTGTTGGTGCATGATACACGTCTACACAAAATAAGTAACTCTTTTATGGGGCAATGTATACACTATTACAACAAAGTTCCCAATAAAATTTAAAATATATCAATAAGTAAATTTAAATCTTTTATCAAGCAGGTACTTTGTAAAAAGGCATACTACAATATTTCAGACTATGTAAATGATAAAAATCCTTGGGACTGATGATGCTCAATTACAGAATGCATAGGTAAACCAAATTAAAATGGAAATAACTTAAAATTGTACGACTAAAAATTTTTTATTTAAAACATTAATTGTATTTTAGTTTATTTGTATTATTTATAGTGTTTTTAAAAGAGTAACTATCGAGTTTCTTGCCGGATTCTTATCGGTAGAAATCAACAACATTGTGAACCGGCGGGAAGGTGGGAGGGTTCAAAAAATAATATTTTATAACTTTGACGATTCAAAAGTGATTGTAAAATCCTTATTTGAATAAACCATTTTGACTTTGACTTTGAATAGTAAGTATGTAGGACACACGGTAGAAACGGTAAGTGGTCTCACTGGATTATTTCTAAACCATACATGACATCGAAATAATGATTATTGATCCTGAAAGTGCTTCACAAGCTCTATCCAATAGTATCAATATCTTAATATTTATAAATCTCGTGTCACAATGTTTGTCCTCAATGGACTCCTAAACTACTGAACCGATTTTGATCAAACTTCATAAATATCTGTTATTTGATCCAACTTAAAAGATAGGATAGTTTTTATCTCGATATGTCAAGTGCGAGCCGGACTCGGGCACTATAGGTAAAAACCAACTTTCGCCGGGTACAGAGGGACGGCAGCGGAACAACGTTCGCCGGGACAGCTAGTAAATTTATAAATAATAATTAACTGGATCTATATGAAAATTTCATGTTTTCTGTTTTCATACATTTAGTATGGCGACATGAAGTGAGATAATTTATCATTTAGGTACTTACTAACTTAAAAAGATATCATGCACTTATTCATATCTCTATCAAATTTTATGTTTTTACACTTTACTTTGCTATCATAAAAGTGTATCTAAATACACCAAACTGGCAAATTGAATTATTTTGCCCCAATAAAATTCAAAAAAATTAAGAGGAATAGCGCCGAGAAATATCTACTATTTTTTTGTACAAAAAAGTTGTGCGTTTTTAATTTAGTAATAATGGTGTCTTTTAATGTTGAAAAACGAAACATGTTAAAATTTAATAATCTAAGTTATTAAGGTATAAGTGCCATATCGCCATACTAATTTATGGAAGCTGAAAACATCAAATTTTTAGATAGCTCTAGTTTATTTTATTAACCACTAGACTTTGCCAGCGACCCCGCCCGCCCTAAATTCGGTTATAATTAGTTATACCAATGAATTGCTTTAGCATGCTATTTGTGCAGCGATAGTTCGTTTAAATCTGTTATAGTTATTTCCACAGGATCTTTTGAACTTTTAGGGATTAAAAGTAGCCTATGTGCTAATTCAGGCACTAACCTGTATGTATGCCAAAACTTGGCATCCCGAACTGTCCAGGGTTGAAGCGTGATTGAGTGACACACATCCATCCAGACACACAAACTTTCACATTCATAATATTAGCAGGATTATTGATACCATTGGACAAAGTTAGTGAAGCACTTACATGATCAATAATCAGTATTTCGATATCATGTCTGATTTAGAAATAATCGAGTGAAATCACTTAGCGTTTCTACCCTGTATATACTTACTTATAAAAGACATGTCCGTCCGTTCATCGATCCGTATGTCCCAGCCTAATAACCCTGCCAACTTTACATCGGCTCTGATGAAATTTTACAATTGCGTAATTTGGACGTGCATTTCAGCAGCAGCCTCAACGATACCCTGGACCTTACAGATAGGAAGTTTCTAAAGATTCACAAAATATGATACATTCAAACTTACACTGAAACTCTGACATTTTATTGAAATGTTTCAATTAGAAAAAAAATTGTTCGTGGGTTAGACCCTCACACTGTATCAATAATTATAGAAAACTAAATGTCTATCTATAGTAAATTTTTATCTATTATTTTTCTTTATTACAGTCTTTTGCGAAAGCGTTGGGTCGCCCAACTCTGTGCCCAATTCCTGAGCCCATGCTAAACTTCATGCTCCATGAGGAACGGGCCATGGTTATGACTAAAGGACAACAGGTTATCCCAAGGAAAGTGTTAGAATATGGATTTAAATATAAATACGAAACCATTGATGATGCTTGCAAGGAGTTCGCTCACTTGTTGCCAAAGAAGTAAACTAGGAATAGCCCACAGTTCTTGCTTATAACTTAAAGGAATGCCTAGCGTATTGCTAAAAATTAAATTCTCAACTTAGGTAATTTAAAAATAAACTTTGTAGTATCATCCTATTGGTTGGTATCAAATTATTTGATGTAAACCAACATACTCAACAAAAATCTAGTCGTATTAATTCTAGTTCCAGTTTCAATTAATACGGTATTTTGATGGAGATTACAGCTAAGAAAATGTTAAAAAGAATTGATAAATGTACAATTTACTTTTAAATGACATATATTTAGGTAAAGAACCATAACAGCATTTTGTTTTTAAATAATACATGCATTTTGATTTTATTTACTTAATTTGCTAAAATCCTTTATTTATCGCTCAGTTTAAGCTGTGATTACAAAGAGTGATGAAATTGTATACAGTTATTAGGTACATTTAACTATTTATTTTGAATTTTAGTATAGGTTTTAAGAAATAAATATATGAACTATGCAGAGCGAGTTTTATTTTTCTTTTATTATTATAAATCATTCAAAAATCTTGGACAGAAAGTTTTTGAAGTGAAAACTTCTTTAGCGGCGTTGTGCACTTTCTTTGGTATGGGTAAAAAAACTGGTTGCCTGTAAAGTCGGTATACGGGCGAAAGTTTTACGTGACAATGATTTTATGTCTGTCTCTCTCGCTCTTAGGCGGGCGCGTGCCTCTCACTCGCTCTCATTGTGAGCGCATAACGTGAGCGGAGCGTAACGCAGTTTCTTGAAGTGTCACCCGGCAAACCAATTTATAAGACGTTGTCACGTCAAAAATGTTAAACTCTATAGGACGAATAAAACGTAGAGGAAATTGGGTTGACGAAAAGATGAAAGTGAGGATTACATATGTTAAAATGTTATATCCTGGTTGTATGTTTTTAAAGTGAAAACTTTAAAAACATCCTGGTTGTATGTTTTGAAGTGAAATCTTCAATAATTACTAATTTCCAAAAATCTGATCTGAATTACAGATTGAAATTGGTGTCATGCATTTTTTTTTTCTGAACTGACTATTCAGTTGACTGTTGCAGCCATTACTGCTTCACCGGGCTTTTTGGGGCGAGACTCTGAAGTAGCCTCAGCCCATATAGCGCCCAACGCTCAAGGGCTCCCCGCGGGGGAAGCCTCGGCTTGGGTTGTCGCTCTCAGGGGCGTCCCTTCGACCGGCGGGAGTCTCGAACCCGTAGGTGAGTCACCGCCAGCAGGGGAGTTCCCCGTTACGCGGGTACGGTTGCGATTGAGTGGGGGCGAGAAGCGCCCCGGCACTCTTTGATACCTCGTGTATCCTTGTGGGCGCCGACGAACCCGGGGACGTCGGCGTCGTGTTTGGAGGGAGGGCCTATTTGGGGAGGTCGTAGAGAATAATCTATCTATCCGGACAGCGAGGTCGTCATCTGGGGCCTTTAGTACGTGCCGAGGCCGCCTAACTATAGTTTTACGACCGTGCCGAGGTCGATCGGGGGGATGATACGTTGTGGATTGCACAATTAATCGATTCGGGTGATTTTGTGTACGCTCGAAAAAGCGGACTGCCAGGTCTTTGAAATATTGGGGAATCGTGGGGAGTTCTAAGTCTCTGTGTAGGTCCGCATTGCGGAAGTACCAAGAGGCTCCAGAGGCCGCTCTGAGAAAGCGGTTTTGGAGGGTCTGAAGTTTGTGGAGATTGCGCTTGGATAACGCAAAGACTACGCTAGCATAAGCTAGTATGGGGCGGATGCAAGTTGTGTAAAGATCCAGCTTTTTTCTAAGCGACATCTTACTGTACTTGCCTATCATGGGATAGAGACGACCGAGGACAAAAGCGGCTCGGTCTCTGACTATTTTGGTGTGAGCGTGGAAGTTCAAACGACTATCCATGGTCACACCGAGATATTTGGTCTTATTTTGCCAGGGAATGGCACGACCAAAGAGAGAGAGGGGAGGTGGCCGCGAAGGGCAGCCTACGGTAAAGAGGACGGCAGAGCTTTTGTCGGGATTCACCTCGATTTTCCATTTCCGAAACCATTCGCCTAGGGGGTGATAGCGGGTTGGAGTCTCTTAGTGATTCGACTCACTTGCCTATCGGTGGAATAGACAGCGGTATCGTCCGCAAAGAGGGCTAGTGGGGTACCTATCGTTTTAGGGATGTCGTTGGTGTACAGAAGGTACAAGATGGGGGCGAGCACGGACCCTTGCGGGACTCCTGCTTCTATGGGACGGGGGGAAGAGAGAGTGCCTTCAACTTTGTAGCGAAAGCTACGATTCGACAAACAGTCTCGTATGATAAGCACGAGACGATCTGGCAACTGAAAGTTGTACAGTTTAAAAATTAAACCGTTGTGCCAGACTTTGTCGAAAGCTTTCGCTACATCGAAGAAGACAGCGCCCGTGTGGCGGGCCTTACCTAATACTGGTTGGAAGCCAGTGAGAATATGTTCCGTTATGCGGAGGACTTGATGGACGCATGAGTGTTTGGCACGGACGCCGAACTGCTCGTCTATTAAAATGCCTCTGGAGACTATAAGCGTTCCGTAGGCGAGCGAGGAGGTGGCGTTCATAGAGTTTACCAAGGGCCTTTAGTAAACTTATAGGGCGATAGGAAGATGGCTTGGTACGAGGTTTGCCTGGCTTATGGATGCCTATAACAATTGCATCTTTCCATTGAGAAGGAAAGATGCAATGTTCGATAGCAGCGTTAAAGATTGCTACAAGAGGCAGAAAAGGGGAAGAGTGAGGCGCTTTAGGACATCGTTAGAGATACCGTCCGCACCAGGTGCATAGGTCTTTGATGACCTGTATGACTTCGTCGACAGTGACAGGGGGCAGGGGGTCTTGTGGAGGCAGAGAAGTTCTGCGCTCCACTTCGCCGTCTACCTCGCGCACGTGGTCGGGATCGAACGGCTGTGTGCTTAAGGCACATTGGGCTTGGAGGCTAGACGCTAGGCAATCCGCTTTTTCATCGTCATCGAACGCGGGAACGTTGTTGGGACGAGTTAACGGAGGGAGAGAGTTGGCTCTGATTTTAGAGCTCTGGCTAAGTGCCAATAAGCTTGGTGAGAAGGAGAAATGTTCTCCATCAGATCACCGAAATGTTGGGCGCGGAACTCAGCTACAGCGGTTCTTACACGGCGGTGTAAGTCGTTGAAGCGAGCTTTATTATCGATAGTGGGAGCGCGATCGCGTGCGCGGCGGGCCGCGTTACGCTCAGTCATTAGCGACCTGATGTGCTGAGGCAGAATTAGGTGGTGATAATCACCAACCGGCACCTGTCTTGAGCACTCGCCAACGGTGGCGGTCAGGTGGCTAGTGACTGAGTCGATAGTTACGTTTAGGTCGGTCGCGGAAGAGATTACGTTGGGAACGCGGTCTAGATGTGGCGAGCGGGGATTTTCGAGCAATTGCCCAAATTTATCCTAGTCCGTCACGGTTCTAGTTTCGGGAGGAGAGTTCGATAGGGAACCTAATCGGAGGAGGACAGGGCGGTGGTCCGAGTCAAGTTCGTCAAGCACCTATATAGAGCGAAAGCTTAGCCTTACATTCTTTAGAAGTGCTATGTCGAGTACATCAGGGTTATTCCGAATATTGTGGGGAAAGTAAGTGGGCGTCATGGGAGCGATGATGTCAAAGTTTAGTCTGTCAACTAAGTCGTCGAGGAGTCTGCCTCTCCGTGAAGTTACTGAGGAGTTCCAGCAGCGATGCTTGCAATTTTGGTCGCCGGCAAGAATGACGGTGTCGCCTAAATTTAAGAGCGACAAGGTCGCTCTCAAGCAAGTCTTTTAAGGGAGAGAGATAAACCGATGCAATGATGATCGGCTGATGGCCGGTCATCGCTAAGCGGCGGACGGATGCTTCTAAGTTCGTAAGTGGTGGAGGATCGATAGGGGAGCAACGCAGGGAGCGCCTGTAATAGATGAGAGTGCCTCCGAGATTGGAGGCAGTTCTATCATTACGGACGGTGCGATAGTTCGCGATCGAAGGGGTGAGGAAGACGTCCGGTTTTTGGGACGAGAGGAATTGGGATAATTCCTCTCTTTGGTTTCGAAGACCGTTGGCGTTAAAATAGCTTAAGGAGACGGACCGGGGTTTTTCGCGCGCGGTTGTGCAATCCATTTTGGTTTTTAAGGTTTGGGGGCCACCCTGCGGAGGGCGGCGAAGAAGTCGCGATGCTTAGCCATGAAGCTGAGCATTTGATTTAGATCGGGGATCTGTACGTATTCGGCGTACACGACCTCAAAGTAGGCTGGGTCACAGGCCCAAGAAATCTCGGCGAGAACGCCGAAGTGCTGCTGCTCGGCCGTCTGAGCGGCGTTGCGGGGCAGCGCGAAAGAGGGGCGCGGGGGGGCAAGGCGCGTTAGCGCGAGAGGTGCGGGAGCATTTCGCACGGGCGCTGGACGCGGGATGTCCCGGGACATGAGAGGGGCGGGGTAGGGAATACCCGTGACTGACACGGGCCCAGGGAGAGCAGACAGAAGTTTGTCTGTCTCTTTAGATTTTGTTGCGTCAATTAGCGTTGGCTCCAGGCGTTGACAGCAGGGAGGGGAGCAGGCACGAGCGGAGCCTGTTGGTGGGGGGTTTCATGCAAGCAAAGTGTGTTATATATAAACTGTTACATATGTACATAGGCACCAACTGTAATTCAGATCAGATTTTTGGAAATTAGTTATTATTTTTACCTTTTTAGTGCATCTTTTTGAAGCCGGTTGTTTTTTGTTAAAAGTTTTTACTTTTTTTCTTCTCAGTGACGAATTTTTTCTTGTACACTAAAAACATTCACACTCGTAACAAAGTTTAATACAATCATCAACATAAAAGGCGTTTCACCAATTCCAAATTAACATAATTTTTTTTTTTAAGTAAAACATCTAAAAAAATATTTTGAACATTATTACCATTGTTATTTTACAATTGCGTGGCGAGACCACTAGCTGCCATTTGCAATGGTTTTTTAATGGACAAAGCGCTGAGTTTTAACGTACCAAAAGTTACTGTTTACATAGGATCGAGATGTGTAGTCGAAGGCCAAACACATAAACTTAAAATGCTAATCGCCTAAAAAAGAACGAGTGTCCAACCGTATTATTCTTTAATTAGATCTTACACCCCCGAATCACAGTGGCTGTACAAAGTAAATAAATTAGTGATGCAAATTTTTTCAAAGTGTTAATTTCTGCGCTTTCATCAAGTTCATCAAAGTCGTCTTCGTCTCGTCTCGTCTCGTCTCGTCTCGTCTCGTCTCGTCGTTCGTCGATTTTCTAACCCTAAGATGTTAGGCCGCAATGGTAATTAAATGGTAAATTAATCGTTAACAAGTTTCTTTATGTCTCATATATGTCTAGAGCTCCTTAGTAATTGAATAATAGGCAGGCCACATCGTGTGCAGAACTGATAAAAAGTGGCCCAATGACAGCATGGGAGTTGCGTCTTCGAGGGCTTAAGGGTCTTTGTGGAAATATATAGGGGAAGCCTAAAAGCTTAAATGATGATGGTGGATAGAAGTCTTACAAAAATCATTGTGTTCTTTCACACTATGTTAAAAAAATATTAGTTATGGGTTTCATCCCATTATTATATAAAATAATTGATTTGTTATCTTTATACCTGAATTATCATCATGTCATTGCTTCTAAAATGCGAAGGATATCTTACTTTACTTACGTTACTTCTGAAACGCGAAGTGTTACTTTTTATATTTGTACATGACTAGCGTTTGCCCGCGGTTCCACCCGCCCTAAATTCGGTTATCGGTGTAGAATTTCAATGGCAACTCCTCAATTATAGAAAAAAAACCGACTCACACTTGACGCTTATAAGTAGGTTTTGTCCTTTCTCGGGACTCTAACTATCTCCATGCCAAATATCATCTTAATCGGCACAGCGGTTTAAGCGTGAAGAGGTAACAGACAGACAGACAGCTAGAGTTACTTTCGCATTATAATATTAGTATGGATTTTCTACTTAGTATAGACAGTCTATTTTTGTTCTACTTTTGTTAAAGTCACCGGCAGGCACTTACTAGGTAATAAAATTTTACTGTTACAATAATAATCAAATATTTATTAAAATTATACTATTACAATAATATACAAGTTTTTAAAATTGACTTATTATGAGCTCTCCGGGTTAAGTATATTTACTTCGAACTAGCTTTTGCCCGCGGTTTCACTCGCCCTAAATTCGGTTATCAGTGTAGTATTTCAACGGCAGCTTGTCAATTATAGAAAAAAAAAAACGAATCACACTTGACGTTTTCAAAACGTCAAGTAGCCTATGTCCTTCGCCTAGACTCACACTATCTCCATGCAAAATTTGCCAACTGTTCCACCCGCCCTAAATTCGGTTATGTTATCAGTGTAGAATTATAGAAAAAAAAAAATTACTCACACATGACGTTTTCAAGTAGCCTATTTCCTTTCTTAGGACTCAAATTATCTCTATACCAAATTTTATCTTAATCGGTACAGCGGTTTAAGCTTAAAGAAGTTAGTATGGATTCAGAAACTACATTGCTGAGAAAATGGTCAATGCTGCAATTCACATATTCTTTGCATTTTTGAACAATAAGTTAGTATCTTATCTAAATATCATTCTCCATTTCAATTAGCACAGTGCGGAAGATACGAGAGTTTTACTTAATTTCAGCCCCTGATGACCACAAAGGAGTTAATAAATATATAAACAATATATTCACTATAATATGATTTTTATTATATCATATAATTATATTTTATTTTTAAAACATTACAATATGCTCCGCACCATGCTTTTTAAAATAGAATAAAGTGGTGAAGATATAGTTTTTATTAATTTGATATCATAAACCAAAAGTATGATATCTTCGAATTAGACAATATTTAATATGATTTTCGTAACTGGAAAATAAAATTGTTGATACTTTTAGGAATAATTATCTTCTCTTTTTTTGGATATATTTAATTTCCTTTGTTGTCTACTATAGTAAATGTTTCTTGCCTACTATATAAAATAAGTAGTTTGTGTAAGCAAGTTCAGTTTCATTTATATTAATATGTAGATAAGTGTCTATGCGTTATCTGTCAAACTTAAAAAATTAGACAATTAGGTATAAAAGTTTTGATCACTTATAGGTATCTATACTAATATATAAAGCTGGTGAGTTTGTATGATACCTTAAGCCTAGCTACTCCTAGCGGTTTCACCCATGATCAGTTACTGCTCCGCACCAAGGCCGCAGTGTAAAGTTATACATAGGAATAAGTCTACTAAGCCAGCATCACCAGAAAGCCTTAAAAATATGTAAGCATTTAGAAATGGGCATAACAGATGGTCATTTCTCTTTCGGAAAACATGACCCTAACCGTAAACAGCGGATATTAGGGTTGACACATCTTTTATTTTTTAAATTTTGGTATTTAAGATTTAACCCTGTGTATGCCTTCATACACAAAACACTTACTGGGGATGCCCTCTTAGTACCCTTGTTTTGTTACACTCAGTTTAACCTATAACCGTCCTCAACAAACGAGCTAGCTATTTCAGTATATTGGATAGCTGTTGCAAAGTTTTTTGAATGGGACTTATAGTTTCTGTGAGTAGCGCGTTCAAACATAAAAACTTTATAAAGCTGGTAAGGTAAGCTTAGTACGAAGCAGGTAAACCCGTTGGAAATAGCTAGTTTAATATTTATCTTAAAATAATAAATAAATTATCATTACTATAATAAACTATATAAGGGTCAATTCACATTACAATACCTATATCATCTACCTAATGAACGATATAATCGGCTTCATAGAGCGTCATCTATTCTTTCGTTATTTGTGTGTGTCATATTTATTATAGTACATCAGTCGAAACGATACATAGCGTGAAATTCTTTATACCTAATGAAAACAAAGTAGCTTGAATGCGCGCGCTTTCGGGCGTCTTTTTACGTATTTATTTGCGAAGGATCGCATTAGCATAAAATATATTGTGATAGTTTGGATAACGCAGGTCAGAAGACTCAGAAGTCAGACCACGACAGACTGTCGAAGGTTAGCGTGGATGCGACTGCGACTGCGCGACTGCGCACTAACTAGATGCTTTTTTTAATAGTCTAGGGACCCTTTAAGCTATAGTGCATTGAAGTGTATACGCGCGTCTTTTTTATCTATATATACGTGTGTATGTCACTGTACTCCTCCTAAGCGGCTGGACCGATTTGAATAATTTTTTTTATGTGTTTGGGTGGCGCCCTGGATAGTTTAGATTCACAAATCAGCCCGGCAGATGGCGCTGCAGTCGGTATCATGAAGGACAACGTCTGCCGGGTCAGCTAGTATTCTATATATCTTTGGAGATAGGGGTCGATATGTTATATACATTTTCAGATTATCGCTTCGCTTCGACTTAGCAGTAATGTGAATTAACTCTTAACAATCTTATAGTCACCAGTAACGTAATTCTTAAGATTTAGTCATTAAGTTAAAATGTGTTCATCTGAAGTCAAGATGCTGTGTTCTCAACCGCAGCAAATTTCTCAACTAGCTTAGATACATAATTGCGTAATAAGTCCTGCCGCATACGGCCTATGTCCAGAACTTCTTCGTGGTTGGCTTCGGAGTCCAGATCGTAGCTGGTGACACATTCGTTGGTGATAAGAGACATAGCAAATACGTTCATGTCGCAATGCCGTGCTGTGATCACCTGAGAAGAAAATACAATGAGATTATAAACACTACCAATACAAACTATAAGGGTTTCTTATTTCCTTTTGAGGTACGGAATCCTAAAAGAACTTATTTACAGTTGAATGAGAATTCTTGCAGATATCTAAAATGCTTGTTAATAACCTATTTTGTTTAAAAAAAATCGTTGAAATGATTTATCTAGTTAGTTAGGTGTATGTTTTCCTCTTAGCCTCTTAATTGGGCCATTGTACGTTGGTAACTAAATTTCCTATTGTTGGTTACTCATACCATTACAGCTTTGTCCAGAAATCCAGGAGGTGTCTGATGCTACTCAGAAGCTTTGCCCATTAATATCTTACGCTTGTGCAATGCAAGATTACATGAGCTGGTTTCTCCTCGGCTTCCATGCAGCCTAGAGTGTGAAAATGAATTCCCTGCCGATGGCGAGCGGTGCGATAGTAGAAAGTAGCCATGGGCATCATTTCGAACAATTCCACAGAACACATACCGTGACCTGTTATTAAGCCAGTTATGTGGCTTTTTTTCTGCTGAGTTGCAGTAGTTTATACGACAGGTACATAGATGTAAGGGTATGAACATAATTGGTTCGGGTCCCATTATTTTTGTAGCTGATCCTCTTTTAGCCATTTGATCTTCAGTATATTGATACTGCCCATAGAGATTCACTGACCGCATATCCATTAAAGAGTTAGCAGTATTCAGTGCAGTTTGTTGTAACTTACAGTGACACCCTAGGATTATTCTGCTATTGATGCAATTGACGGCGGCGCTGGCGGAATTATTAAGACATCTTCCTGTAAAATTTCATCAGAATCGCTATACCCACAGGAATTACGAGGGGTGATCGTGAGAATCATGAGATAACCAATATTAAATTTCCATTTCTCTACATAGTCTCCTAGTAAGTCAAACATTTAGTCCGTCTTTTTTCTAAACCCTTTAAAAATTCCCTTTAAAAAAAACATTTTTCTTGACCCTCCAAAACGCCTCTACATCAGTCATCACCTCGCTATCGCCGTCAAATTTTTTTTGGGTCACCCCTCGTATAAATCTGTGACTTACTAGTGGACGGAGGCGGACATACGTGACAAAATGAACTACAAGTGACTTAATACATTGTAGCTACCAGGTAGCCGGCGCCGAATACTTGCTAGCGAAGTGTAAAGATAACCAATACGCCGGTAAGCCTCATACGTCCCTATATAAGGCTGATAAAAAAAAATATCGATATGGAATAAAATACCTCATGTACAGTTGACATCCCGACTGCGTCAACTCCAACCATCTTGAGCATGTTAAGTTCAGCCACGGTTTCGAAATTTGGTCCACCAAGGCAGGTGTAGACACCTTCTCGTACAATATTTTCTATGTTTAATTCTTTGGCGATCTGCGAAATAATTAATTAATAAATTAAATACCTAGGTAAATATAACCATCTTCTTCATCATTGATTAATTAACAATTGTTTCGATTTAGATCTTAGGTAGAGTGAGATCTGGTCGGAGTGACTATAACCCCAGCAAGGCGAAATCTATATTAAAGTTTTAGAGGACTGATGTTATTAGTGGACCACTGGTGTTATTGACGTTTAAGGTAAGCCCTAACTGTACTTTAGGTACATACAATCCTAATCTTTATGCTAACTAAGATACAGAGTAGAAAAAACCCGTCATTGGATGGAAAGTTAACTAACAGGAAACATTGTATTTTTTTAAACAATTGAAACGTTTAATAAATCGCCTGTTTGAGCCGTAGATCTAACCTGTAAATATGAAAAATTAAATCTATAGTTTAGGTCATCAGAAAAGGTTGGTTGATTCATAAGGATCAATTTCTTTAAAATAGTAGTAGTACCTACCCTTAATTTTAAAAAGGCAATGAAAGATAAAAAAAATATTAAGGTATGACCTTTTGTACTGTATGGTTTTAATTTACTATTTTTGGTAATAATAATAATAAAATAATGCATAATATTTTATAATTTACGGTCTTTATTTTTAATGTAAAACACGATGTTATTTTGAAGAAATTGATCATTGAATGACTCACTCGATCGATATCCTAAAATACAGCATACCTTTCCATATACAATACTAGCTGACCCCGCGAACGTTGTTACGCTTTTTAAAGCAACTGCCGCGCCACCTATAGTAAAAAAATAATTCAAAAACTTTCCCAGGCATGTGCACAACAATTTACTAAAACTTCATTACAATCGGTGTACCCGTAGTATGGGAGTCCGACTCGCATTCGATCCTTTTTTTCTTTCATAAAAACCTTGCCCTAACAATCACAACCACAACATAAGAAGCATTATAAAATTTGATGCAATCGTTCGAAAGTTACGGCGTGACAGGGATTAATTTTTTACCAGACTACGGCAAAGCAAAAGGAGGGTTATGATTTTGTTGACCGGTATGTATGTATGTGGTTATGTATTTTATATTATAATTTAACAAGTGAGGTATAGTTAGAAGCGTCTTAATCATCCGCTGGTTATTATGATGCCGTATTGGATATCAAATGAAAGGGCTTAACTAGCACATTTCATATTTTTTTATTTTTTTTACGACATTACACTCAGCGCCGTCTGGCCCTAAAGTAAGCAAAGCTTGTGTTATGGAAACCAGACAACAAATACATATAATTACTTTTTATTTTCCAAATACATACTTATCATATATAAATACTCCCAGACTCTAAACAAACACAAATGTTTATCACATAAATGTTTGTCCAGTGCGGGAATCGAACCCACGCCCTCTGTACAGCAGCTGACAACACTACCAACTAGGCTGCGAGGGAGTCATATATATATATATATATATATATATATATATATATAGTGTATGCTGTTCCTTGCAGCTTTGCTTGCATGCACCCGATAATTGCGAATAATTTCTAATATCACTCCACACTCCAAAGCTACCGATAATACATACATAATAAATACGTATTTCATTATAGACTATGGTCGTTGTTCGTCGTTTCAGCCGGAAGATGCCCACTGCTGAACGTAGGCCTTCCCCAAAATATTAAGTCTCAACAATGGCCAGTCCTGAGCCACCTGCGCACATCGACTTTCTGTGGCTCTAACCAGGTCGTCTGTCCACTTGGTAGGAGGCCGTCCCACGCTGTGGCTCCCGATCCGAAGACGCGTCTCGTGAAACTCCCATTTTCAGTTCTTCCCCATTGGTTATCGGTTTAAAGAGCGATGTGGCCTGCCCATTGCCACTTCAGTTTGCTAACTGTTTAAGCTATATCGGTGACTGGTTCTTCGGCGACGTTCCTCATTTCGGATATTATCGTGCAAAGAAACACCAAGCATTCATCGTCTCAAAGTTGGACCTCACAACTAGACTACTTTAACTAGGTATGTGTATTCGTCAACAACTTCGAGGGTAGCGTTCCCAACAACAACCGGTATATGCGCGACATGGACATTGATTACCTTCGTTTCATCTATATTCATTCTACGGCCATTGGTAATCGCTACCAGCTTCCGGAAATAGAACAAGTTGTTGGATTTAAGCATATTGAGTCCTCCCCATGCTTTTGGACTTTAGATAGCCCTGTTATATCCCAGCGCAGCTCGTCTACTTCTTCTTCCAGCTCAACGATTTTTTGTAATTCCTTAAAATGTGTGCATTGTACGTTACCAGGACCAGTTTCGGGGATTATGTATGATTATGCTCCACCCGCGCTAATTTCGGTTATCGGCGTAGGATTCTTACGGCAACACCGTAATTAAAGTAGAGCAGAGTAGGTATTCAGGGAGGTTTACTATGGACTTAGCTATAACTATCGTTCGTCGACATGAAATTTGATTGTAGTTATTCATTTGAATTTTCCAGGGTCTTTCTCTGTCTTTTTAACTATTACTGTGCCAAATTGCAGCTTAACTGAATGCTCCGCTGCGACTTGACTTGACGGAACAAACGAATTTATTTCCTGTAAGTAAGTTGGTATGGT
Organism: Apoda limacodes; assembly: GCA_946406115.1. Classification (NCBI taxonomy): domain Eukaryota; kingdom Metazoa; phylum Arthropoda; class Insecta; order Lepidoptera; family Limacodidae; genus Apoda; species Apoda limacodes. The sequence goes on from OX291557.1 coordinate 13,821,107, forward strand.
TTTTACAACTCGGTTCCAACAAAACAAGACGCTAACGTCTAGGAATAAATCCATACTAATATTATTAATACGAAAGTAACTCTGTCTGTCTGTTACCTCTTTACACTTAAACCTCTGAATTGTATGGAAATAGTCTGAGTCCTGAGGAAGAACATAGGCTACCTAAAAACGTCAAGTGTGAGTCGGTTATTTTTCTGCAATTGAAGTGTTGCCGTAAAAATCTTACACCGATAATTGAATTTAGGGCGGGTGGAACCGCGGGCAAAATTTGGCATGGAGGTAGTTTGTCTCCCGGGGAAGGACATAGCCTACTTGAAAACGTCAAGTGTGAGTCGATTTTTCTCTATAATTGAGGAGATGCTTAAAACTTACACCGATAACTGAATTTAGGGCTGTTGTAACCGCGGGCAATAGCTAGTATGGGATACTAGCGTCGCGTGACGCATTATTTTGTTAAAAGCGTAGAAAGGGTTGCAAAGCAATGTTAAAAGTAGCATTAGCACTTTGCAGACGATAACCTTTGGCGTTACGAAGTTCATGAAATAAAATATGGATATTGTTATTATGTATAACAAATTTTTTTTTTCACTTATCTATTCTACTACGCAGTGCGATTAATTACTTCGTTATTTTTTATGTTGGTATTTATCTTGGACTATAAATTGTACCTATAGGGACAAATTATTTAACTGCAATGCTGTTTTGCTATTATCAGTTCAAAAAGCTCAAAATATTAAAAAAAAAGAAAGAAAAACATTTATTTGACACAAACAAATAATTACAATCAGTAACATAAATTTATATATAGGAATACATAAGATAATTGAGTGCCAAGCAGGTCTCTTGCTCAGTTTAAGCTGTAGCCGGAGCCACAGCACTGATATTCTGTAAGAGCCTTTTTGGTTGTCACTAAACCAGTGTGACCGCAAAGAAATCAGCAAAAATAATAATTCAAATTAACAATTAACATCTAAACATAATACGAACATAAGATAAAAGTTAAAATATTTAAAAAGTCTTGGCTGTATGTCATAATACATTTGCCTTGATGATAATGAGGGAAACAAGAAAAAAAGAATTGTATACTAACCTATAATAACCTAACTGGGACTAGATATACAATGATCGACACACTAATAAATAAATAAGCCACGAGCGAAAGTTTAAGAATTGAAACCCAATTAGGTATGTACCTACCCGCGATTTATATCAAAGACGATACGAATTTTATCTTTACTTTGTTGGAGGTGTGGAATTAACTTGTAAACTATATATTATATTCGATACCAAACACAATATGTTTTTGATTGTTATCCGCCATGTTGGATTTAATATGAAGTTATACAGCCTTTGTCACCCGGACCAGAATAACGAATGGATGGACATCTCATTCATCAAAATTATCAAAAAGTAGTTAAGGCGCTAGGTTAAACATTTACAGACATACCTACTGTTAAAATCATAACTCTTCCTTTTTGCTTTTCTGTAGTCGGGTAAAAAAGATAAAAAAGGTAGGTTGTACATACTAAGTGAAGGGTTTCTATTAAAAATACTAAAAATCACAAATGTGAAAGAAATTTTGATCGCCGGTCATTTGTACTATATCTTGAATTGTCTTAGATTTTTTAAATTAAAATTAAAGAATTCAACGACTAACATATAAAAAAAAAAAATATTGTTAATTATGTTTCATCATACAGATTAACGGTGAGGTAGGTACCAACAGCATGTGGAACATGCTATTATAGCACCTTTCGCAATAAAACTTGCACAAAAGCAGCTTAACACAATTTTGCCTCTGTTCTAGGTATATAATTCTTGTATGTACCCAAGTGGTAAGTAACTAAGTAACAATGCTTATGCAAAACTTACTAACAATATAATATGCCCTAACTTACACTTTAACCTAAAATATCATAACATAAACACACAAATACTAAGCTACAAGCCTAAATTAATTTTTGAAATCATATATTTGTATTCCCTAATGCTACCCAAATTGTTTAAAATCATAGTAAGTGATATTATTTACTACCTAGATATTATTTTTATTATCATAGAAATTAAAATGTGCTTCTTTTGTTATTATTATTAAACAATACATTGATAAAGATCTGAGCTTTTGATTTTAATTTAAAACTGTGACAGCCACAGTTCATATTATTTATTTTAAAAATTAGGAAATAACTCTTACCTCTTTGGCTATTTTCCTGTATTCTAAATTGTATGCTCTACTCATAGGAGGAAAGCGAGGTCCAAACCTCTCGTCATTAGGACCGTGAAGGGGGTTGTTCCCTGCGAAACCCATCATGTTGATATGGTCCTTCACGACCATTATGTCACCAATTTTGTAAGCAGGGTTAAGTCCGCCGGCTGCATTAGTGGCAATCAAGGTCTTTACTCCAATCAGCTTCATGACACGCACTGGTAAACAACACTGAAAAATTTTAAAGAAAAACATGCATTAAAAAATTATATTACAAGAAAAGCATGTTACCACTTAACATTGAGATAAGTGTTTTTTGTCTTCTTCCTTAAAGTCGAATTCCAAAAATAGCAGAAGATACGAGACACTTATTTTTTAGTAGGTATTCGACATCAAACTAATCTAAGTAGTAAATCTAAATAAAACTGTTTAGTTTTAAAATATAACTCTAAAAGCCTAGATATTTTAATGAAAATATTGTGACTTACTTTGTGGTAAAATTAACTGATTCTATATCGTTTACACTAACAATAATACTCTGTCTTTCTGTTCACATTCCTTATAAAAAACGATCTATTTAAGTAAATAGTAACATCATTGTTCGTAACAATGTTAATGTAATGACTGAACCAACTGTATGTAATCTTGTTTCACGGAAGTTATAAAGCGGGAATGTACCGTAAAGCAGTTTGCTTTTTTTTGTTATATACAACTAAGCTCACGGTTCGCCTGATGGTAAGCGGTCACCGTAGCCTATGGACGCTTGCAACACCAGGGGCATCACTCGCGTGTTGCTGGCCCTTAAAAATCTAATAACTTCTTTCTTGATGAACCCCATATTGTAGTCCTTAGAGTAAACCTTGGCAGGAAGCTCATTCCACAACCCAAGCGTTCGCGGGAAGAAGTTTCTCTGAAACCGCAACGTATACGACCATTTCGGTTCTAGAGAGTGAGAATTCCCTGCCGATGGCGAGCGGTGCGATAGTAGAAAGTAGCCGTAGCCATCATTTTAAACAATTCCTCAGAACACTTCCCATCAAGCGAAACTTTTAACTCAGACATACGGGCATACGTATATATAACTTTTTTTGCTAAAGCGCCGAGCCACAGGTTCCTATTTTTGTCAACTTTATTAAGATTCCTATGAGACCCCTTGGTATCTGGATGCAAAGTCCTCGGTCTGGCGTTCCTTCTATCCCTGTGCCAAGAAATGGACCAACCCATGCTTTGTTGCCTCTGGAGACTATTTAGTTACCTATCACTGTGATTACTTCCATGGTACAATTGCTACACATTATTTTATTTTGAGCTTCCTGCCAAGGTTTTCTCTAAGAACTACAGTATGGGGTTCTTTAAGTAGGAAGTTATTAGATTTTTGAAGGTTTGGCAACGCGCGAGTGATGCCCCAGGTGTTGCAAGCGTCCAAAGGCTGCGGTGACCGCTTACCATCTGGCGGACCGTAAGCTTGTTTGACACCTTAGTGGTTTATATAAAAAAAATTAGGGACAAATAGTACCTAAACAGATTCGCGCTCATATAAGTACTTAGTAGTTCGCACGAGTCTCAAACACCATAATCGGATTTGTGTGAGGTAGCTATTATTTTTACCTATAGCGTCTTTCCGTCTAGTTGCAGTCAGATTTGTCAATAGGACTGTAGGAAGCTATTTCTTAGTCCATTAGTTTCATAGTCTAATACTAAAAACGGAAATATGTCGGTAGGTCATGTCAGTGACTCCATTCGTATGCCACAGCCTTATAATTCCATCATGTTTGTAATGATTGTAATAAAATTTTACACCTTGTGTTATGTAATCCGCTATACAAATTTATAGTGAGATTAAGAGTAAAATGCAAAATTCATTCAACGTTACATGGACCTCAAAAAAAAATATATTCCTACGCGAAAATGAATTTCAACTAAATGAGTTAACAAATGTATCGAATATCAAGAATAATTCTCATTCTACGGAACCCAACTTCGTGAGTACGCACGTCAGGCACTTAGCCGGTTTTTAGGGTTCCGTACCTCAAAAGGAAAAAAAGGAACCCTTATAGGATCACTTTGCTGTCCGTCTGTCAAGACCCTTTTTCTCAGAAACGCGTGGAGGTATCGAGCTTAAATTTAAATCAAATACTCATGTCTTCTGTCCCTTGGAGCTGCGAAAAAATCAAACTTCTAAGCCAACTCAATCAAGAGATACAGCCGTTTATGCCACAAATTTCCGCAAATTTTCAAAACTCGCAAGGGAATCAAAACCTTAAGGGTACTTCCCGTGAACTCAGAATCTTGAAATTTGGCACGAAGCAACGTCTTATAGTACAGATAAAGGAAAAATTGCGAAAACCGTAATTTTTTAAAGATACAGCCGTTTATGCCGCAAATTTTCGAAACTCGCAAGGGAATCAAAACCTACAGAGTACTTCCCGTGAACTCAGAATCTTGAAATTTGGTACGAAGCAATGTCTTATAGTACAGATAAAGGAAAAATTGCGAAAACCGAAAATTTTTAGTTACATTATATAATGAAAATATTTTTAGTAGTATACAACAACATAAAATGAGTTTATACCCTTATACCGGAACCCTCGGTGCGCGAGCCAGACTCGCACTTGGCCGGTTTTTTTTTATGGTTATATTTATCTGTTTGTTAAAGACGACTTCACGATATCTAACCCTCGCATTGTCATATCGACATAACAACCGATAACCCCCTTGGTGGGATCGTGACTTCTCCAGATTGCATCATCTCGATCGTTCCGGTGCCAGAGATACGTATTCATGAGTAGGATCTATATAATATTACAACAGATTATTTGTCAGGGGTACGGGTTGGTGGGTATCTTAGTCAATTTACTGTTTATGCTAGGCTATATGGATGAAATTTTCGACAGCCTTCCAGAGCTTCTTCAGAAGCCGGGACAATTAAAAAAAAATTGTCAATTTACATGCAGATAGCTAAAGTTGGGCGGTTGTCCAAAAGCGGTAAAATCGCCGATGCGTGAAAGTGCAGCCCATGTCTGCCCACCCCATGATAAAATAACGTAACCAAGCTTATTTGATTTCTCAAGTTAAAATCTATATTCCATTTATTTAAGAAGTTCAAGATAAAATGGCATCACAATAACTAACTAACCTAAACAGGGTTACGGCTTGGGCTGCCAACTTTTTTTTAATATAAATTAAGTATCTGGGTTTAAGGGGATAAATCAAAAGTACAGCTTTATAAAAAAAAAAAAAATTAAATTTTTAAAATTGTTTTTTTTTTTGCACTTTTTGCGTCATATTACCTCTGGTACGTTCAGTACGTCAGAAGAGAACTTTGTTCGGAAAATACGATGGTGTTTTTTAGTTTGCCGGATCTTGAAGAGCAAAGGTGGTCCTTATGTAGCTGTTCAAGATACCCACCACCAACCAACCAACCAACCTAGCCATTCAACCTATTCAATAGTGAAAAGTCATAGTTTACGCAAATAGAGTATTTTAGCGTATATATAGTCTGTAGCGTATATAGTATATAGTCTGCTATAGAGATTATAAAGTACACATACTTTACTACTATTTTTATTGCTAAATGCATGAAAATTAGGGATTTCCATACTCCAAACTTCCTTTTCACCTTCTTAAGAGATACATTTTTGAAAATCCTTCCTTAGTGCTCGCCTACGCCATAACAGTTTACACTTTGCAAAATTTCAAGTACAGTACTCAGTATTTAAGATGAGCGTTGATGTATCAGTCAGTTTATTCTTTAATGTATTTAGGTATATTGAATATTGATTCTATCCTCCGGCGTGTCTACATCTATGTTTCCTTGTATCAGTATCGAAATTAAATAAACCTACAACCATCAGAAATAATGAAGCTTACAAAAAACTAATAAATATTTAGAGTCGATCCAGTAAAGCAGTGTTTCCCAATTGGGTTCTGTTACCTCTTGACCTCCGAGGTTTTAGAGGGGTTCGGGGTTTCTCGCGTCAAGCAAGAGGTCGACAAAACTATTGAAAATGTGTGTGGGGGTGTGAAAACTATTTTTTATTCATTATTTTTTATTTTTATTTATTAAGCTTTAAGTGCTTATTTTTGGTAGTGTCAAGTGCCCCCTGCCAGCTAAATGGTTGTTTTTGGACACGTGAAAAAAAAAACAGAGGTATCTGTTTTTTTTTTCACATGTCCAAAAACAACCATTTGGCTTGCTGTTTTTTTTTCATATGTCCAAAAACAACCATTTAGCTGGCAGGGGGACACTTGACCCTAACAAAAATTAGCACTTAAAGCTTAATATTTTTTAGTATAATAGTATAATATAATATAACATATTAATTATATTATTATTTTAATACATTATATAACGAAGTTAAAAGAAAAAATATCACAACCAGTGGTATTATAAGTTAACGAGTACCTAATCGTCGACCAACTCATAGAATATACTTGTAAAAATTGTGACAGGCAGCTACGGAACCCTACACTGCGCGTGACCCGATACGAATTTTTATTGAAATTTTGTTATTTGATGACCATATTCTGCAAACATAAATAACCTTACGGAATGTAAGTACTTTGAACGTTTCATCTGAATATGGTTTATGCTTACGGAAAAACATTTATGTATTATTTTCATTTCAAATGTAAATTAGTTAGATAAGAAGCAGTTCTTCGCATTGTATTGACTTTTCTGTACTTAACTACATTATATTATATATATTTAGGTATTATTCAGTGTGAGTCTTCATAAAGTGCACATATGAAAATGGGTGAAACTAGACCCATTTCTATCGAAGAAAAAAATGTCAAAAAAAATCTATTTTATATATATTTTTTTATTTTAATTACCTTCTGTTGACTTACTGCAAAGAAAACGTTATAACTTTTGATCTAAGAGGTATATCGTGTTAAAATTAAAACAGTAATGATGGTAAATAACAGGGGATACCAATTAAATACACGAAATGCCCAAAAAACAGCAACAAGTAATAATAAAATATTACATTTTGAGAAAAATCTGTATTTTAATTGGCGTTTTTTTAATTATTTGATCAATTTCTCCAAATAATGCCCCTATTACAGGTGGTTTTTATTACTTTGTGTTATTCTCCATCGTATTACCTTTGTAAAACCAAAAATCCTATGTCTCTATCCCTATCACAATGTAGGCAATTAGCGTTTGAATAAAGGCCTGCCACCACAATTTTTCTGTGCCTCAAACTACACTGACCTTCCAGAGGGGGTATCCTTCATAATAGTGGAATCGACCTTGCATGGCTACCACAGGTACTCCAGAAATCTTTCCAAACACGAGTCTTCCATGGTGACCTTCCACCGTGCTGATTGGGAAGTTGGGAATCTCTTCGTACGGAATACATTCCGCGTCGCTAATGGTCTCCGCCAGGGAACCTTAAAATATAGTCACACTTCAAAATAAACACACATATAGTATACATACAAAGAATAGATCAATAAGTCTTTAAATTTTGAACTATTATTACTCATACAATACTTAGATTACTAAAAGACACGGTTTATTTAAAGATAAACTCAATAAGCTAAATACAGAACCTTTGACCTAAAGTAACAATGAGACTTCTAGGAACATAGATCAGCAACAGAACTATATCTACTTAGAAATAGGAGATCAAAGAAACACCAGTCTTGAAGGAATAAAGAATAAAGAATAAAGAAGAAATAAAGGATATTATTATGTGTAGCACGTATGTAAAGAACGTATACGATATATATAACTTAAAAGTGTGCGTTTGCTTGTATAGATATACGATAGATATGTAACGGTCTTTATTTTCATCAAATCCCATTAAGGCGCTGTACTACCTAACTAGTGCCACCAAGAAATATTCTTTTTTTCCTCTTTGTGCAAAACAAATTTCAAAAATGTTACAAACCAATTTTTTAATTTAAGTTATTAGCTATTTTTAGTAACATTAGTTATACATTATGTATTGTATCTAGGATATACATATAAGACAGCGATTTTGCTAAAAACGGCCACTCTTAGCAAAAACGCTTTCTACAACTCACAGGTAGGTAGGTAGGTATACCTATATTAGAAACGATGGTTAAACGTTGAATGAACTGATTTTAATATCAAGCAATGTAAAGCCATAGGTAAGTTGGAGTACGTCTGTGAGTTACTTTCTTACAATATGGAGTAGGTCAGTCCTTTGGACTATGCGAGCCACTGGCTACCTGGTTGCTAAATAAGGGGTAACGAAGAGCAAAAATTAGACTACGTATTAAGCTAGGCTCTAATATTCTCGGCCGATGTTGTATGTGTGTGTGTGTCTCGAGCTCGTTGTTAATTTGAGAGACTTTCTGCTGATTTATTTACCAAAATCCATGGTGCATTCCAACAATACAAAAAAACCTTTACGCTTTGGATTGTCAGTTAATCGCACGGAACACATAAATCGGAATCAAAGATCAAGCTATTGTTTTATCTGAGATTTAATATAAACGGACTTTAAACTTTATCCCTTTACAAATTTGGAGGCCTTGATTAACGCATATGACGAAATAATAAGGGTTTCATGTTACAGGTAAAGGACTCCCTTAAATGTTAACCTCTATTAAAAGTACAAATAAATACTTGTATCTAGGGGAAGGACAAAAAGGCAATGTAAGTACCCTCTTTCCAATACGAACCCATCCCAGAGCCGCAGATGACGCCAATCTGCGGACGTATGGTGATGCGGGACAGCAAGAAGCTGGCGGTTTCCTGGAGCGTCTCGTAAGAATAACTGTAAAAAGAAGAGATATAATTAATTGGATACCGTTGCTCCGATATTTATGATTTTTGGGATATGAGTAGATGAGGTCAATACAATTATTGAGTTCGACCATTAGCAGGGTCGGTCTTGGGTAGCGCATCTCTAAAACCTGCCGCCCAGGACCAGAAGCGTAAAAACCCCGGATTTTGGAGCCTTGACTCCAGACATTTGAATATTTTTTAATTCACTTTTAGCTTGATTTAAAAATACATTATACTCCCTAATTGAAAAAAAATGAGATTTAGGACATCTTTCGGATAAAATAGTGTTTGTTACTCGTTATAGCAAGGGGTTCGTGAGTCATTACTCAATGAAGCCATTGCTTCATTTTTATAAAATAATAGACGTTCGTGCCTTTTAGTTAATTTTTAACCTTCAATTACTATAAATAATTATCAATTACCCAGTTAGTGAAATAAAATAAAATTTATCACTTTTACCAAGGACCTATTTCAGTATTCTTGCATTTTTATTTCTTTAATTATTTATTATCAGTCGTATATTTTTATTTCTTCATATTGGAATCAAACATAATACAATTTGCTGTTTTTATTTATAGTAGGTACCATTCGAATAAATTAAATCAGTCGTTACTTTTTTATTAATTTAAATAGAATAAAATTATACTTTTCAATATTTTAGTAATACTTAATTGAAGTAATACAACAAAACTTTCTCAAAAAAATTAACCAGGTTTAACTAAATTTAATTAAATTCAACAAATCGACGTCTTAACTAAAGAAACTAGTAGCTGTTACAGTCTTTTAAAAAAGTTAATACACAAATGAACATTTGAATACAAAAGAACACAAAACTAACATGAAAAAAACCAAGCTATATTATTTAGAAATATCTACATTTTTTGTTACATCAAGTCCGGTAGACTTCCGAATTCGAGCAGAAGAAGGCGCGCTTGTTTATCAGACAGTCAACCATCACATGTCCTTTATTTCTTCGGACTGTTGCGCTCTCAATCGCGAAACATACTAGGGGTCAGATACCGCAAAAAAACTGTCTTGTAATCGTACTAAATCTACAGTAGTTTTAAGTCCTTTGTCGATTGCCGGACTTAAAAACGATTTACTAAACATACTATTTATGAGGGCGGCTACTGATGCAAGCAACCATTTGATGAAGTATATAGATAGGTAATTAAGGTCTCATTTCGCTGCGATCAACCAGAAACTTTCGACCAGAAAAAAAATCGGTCAAGTGCGAATTGGACTCGCGCACCGTGTTTTTCGTACCACCAGTTACTCCAGTAACAAAAAGTGTGCCACTCAGCAGTCACCCATCCAATGACTGACCAAGCTCAACGTTGCTTATCTTTAAATATAGTTTCCAATAAATAAATGTGTAACTAACTAACTAAGGCGTGGTTTTATATTATTGGACCATTAGTCGTAAGCCACCAGTTGTAAGGTAATAAGTAGTAGAATAGAAGACCTGTTACAGAATATAATACCCCTTTGCCAGTTTTTGATTAACTAAAAGAAGTAAGCTAGGATTCAGAAGAGGGAGAGCGAAACCATGAAGATTCTAATGAATTACAATCGAAAGTATACATATAATCGGTTTGCAGTAATTTTATTTCTTTCTACAAATACTTCGGAAGTTATTTGAAACTCTTTTCAATAACTGTTTTGATGAAAATTAGCAACTTTGATTTTATAATAAAAGGTAGGTTACACGTCACTCTATTCATGCCAAAAAGGATTCAAAATGGCTTAAGTACCAACTGATGTAGCTATAGACTCTTTGCTACTATATATATCTTTCCTTCGATTATAATGTAATTTAACAGTCAGTTGCCTTCTATAAACCATTACACAGTTTAAGCTTTACATAAATGTAATATATTAATATAATAAATTAATATATATATATATGGTGTGCTTGAGACTGTTTGTAACAAGCTCCCTGAGTTGTGCACCCACAGCTAGTAGGCGACTATATCTCCATAAAGAATGCAGTTGATTGCTAATGGCCATTTGCGTGACTGCATCGCAGAATGGACGCCTTCTATAATTGTTTCGTTTCTGTCGTTGCTCAGACATACGAGAAGACCGCTCTAAGTACTTTGATTTATTTTTGCTTCTTTGGTTATTAAAGTTACTATTATTCAGCCATGTCAAACTGCCGGCCTCTATGCACCTGGATGCGGCCCGCTTAAATTTTAAGTATGGCTTATAATATAATAGTCCTTTGAGAAAAAATGGCTTCCTACATATTTTAATACATTTATTTCGTATAAGTACGTAAGAATTAAAAAAATTAGTGTCGGACAACCGTCCGGAATCGTGACAACTTGTGCCTTTCACTTTTTATGTCTGTCTCTCTCGCTCTTAGGCGGGCTAACCATGCCGCGTGCCTCTCACTCGCTCTCATTGTGAGCGCATAACGTGAGCGGAGCGTAACGCAGTTTCTTGAAGTGTCACCCGGCAAACCAATTTATAAGACGTTGTCACGTCAAAAACCGATAAATCACGTCAATCGTTAATTTCAACCTTAAGCTCAAATGCTATTTTTTATACATTTAGCTTCAACATTAAAAATTTTACACCACGAATTTCAAGTTAGCAGGGTAACGCGACGCTCAATTTTAATTGCGCTGTGATTGGCATCAAAACAACCACTCATTACCTATTTTTATGTCACAAAATCAAATAGTAATTTTAAGATTACTAGAACATCTAACCCGTTGATACCTGATGAGTAACAAACACCCTCACAAACTTTGACGATAACAATATTAATAATAATGATATAATTATGTATACGTACGCATAAATAGGTATAAACATACATATATTCGACGGGACTATAATAAAAGGGAGAGTAAAAGTTTGTATGGGACGAAAAAATAAAAGACGCGGGTTACATAAAAATAGATCACAGGTTTAAAGAAAATGCAATTTTTATATATAAAACAAGAAAAAACAAATTTAATCACATTCATGACTTAAAACAAAAAATCATGAAAATGCAAGTTTAGCTTGCAAGAATACTACTTATGTGTTTGAAAATAGTCAATAATCTTAAATTCTTTATAACAGTTGCAAAGCAATTTATAATCAAGTCTAGTCACAAGTTAGCGACTGCGAAATGATATAAGATTTTTCTTTTATTAAGCTAACACAGTATATACGAAATAAACAAATTTTACAAAAGAAATAACAAAAATAAACCAAAAAGTGCGTGACCTAAAAGGGTCTTCCCCTCAGCATGATTTGTACCTGTATGTGTAGTGTGTGAGTGTGATGTACAATACCTACTGATTTGCAGTGGGAGCCCTTTACTGTGCCACTTCACGGACATGAGTGAAGGAAAAACGAAAATAAATAAAATAATAAACAAGTACGTACCTATAAATATTTCAATTTCATTCTAACTTGCCTACCTAATTCTAAATACTATGGAATATTTTCAACACTAAAAATTAAATAAATACAACATACGAATTTATTGTATGTAATATGTGAAATTTCCCTTCGCAGACACCCCTGAAGAACGGACACAAGAAAATGTTGTCTTAAACAGACAAAAAACAAATTAAAAATTTGCACCACTAGTCTTTCTGCTGTAAGTATCGCTATTAATCGGGAATAAACCGACTTGAATCTTTCGGTACAAGCGCAGCTTACGTGTCGTGTTTTTCTGCCTGGCTTGAATGAGGGACTTTTCCTAGTAAACCGGGGATTTATTGTTCTCATTTTTTCGGTACATACATGCGGTGACTAATTATTAGTTCAGACTCATAAAGCGTCTATGTGAAAAAGATACAGTGGGCGACTAATTCACTGTAGCAATTCTCACGCTTAAACAAAAAATTAAATTGTTGAAATACAAAAAAATCCGAAGAATGTTGATGAGGTTTCAGTACCAACAGAGGCAATACCAAATTATAGTAAGTAACGCTATTATCCAAACGAATCAACGTTTTGCCGAAGAACATGGCAGTAAAGAGTCTTTGGAGCTTCTCTCCAAATTAGAAATATGATTTCTGGACGCCATTTTAAAGAAAGAGAGGAGACTAAACTGCGATACGTTAAATTTGCGTCATAAATGTCGATGCACTTTATTTATACGTATTTCTTTAGGACGACATCCCTCTTGAACGGACACTCTCAGGGGGGACCAAAGGGATTTGATGTCCGCCAGAGGGAGACTTTAATGAACTCGTATTTTCCCGCGACTTCATCTACGTAGACTTTTAAAGAAAGCAGCAGTTTAGACTTTGTGTTGTGATCTTTAACAAAAAATCGGCCAAGTGCGAGTCAGACTCGCGAACGAAGGGTTCCGTATCTATAAAAATTAAATGTTTTTTATTTTTATATTTGAGTTGATTGAATGAAAGGTACATTGCGGTCAACGATATACGACGTATTTAAAAAAAATCTACTTTTCGGTGGAAGTTTGCATGGTCATTACCATCATATATTTTTTTTAGTTTTATCATTCTCTTATTTTAGAAGAAGGGGAAAATTTTACCACTTTGGAAGTGTCTCTAACGCTCGATATTAGAAACCTCAATATCATGTTTGAAGACCTATCCATTGACACCCGTATGGATTTGATGAAAAAAAAAAAAATTTGACTTTCAGATCTAAGTATAGGGGAACTCCCAAACTTTATTGTTTTTTTCTTGTGTGAAAATCTTAACGCGGTTCACAGAATACACCTACTTACCAAGTTTAAACAGTATAGTTTATAATTTCCGAAAAAAGTGGCTGTGACATACGAACGGACAGACAGACATGACGAATCCATAAGGGTTCCGTTTTTTGCCATTTCGCTACGGAACCCTAAAAAGCTTAAAACTGTTTATGGTCTTACACTGCCTAATAATTAAATAAATCTATACATTTTATTAACTTCGTATAAACCTATCTAAATCAAAATCGCTAAATTTGCGTTTTCTTTACGTTTTGAGACCTGAAGAATCGTATACCATCATTTTTAGAGTGATGTCTGTGTATGTTTATATGCGTGTGTGTGTCGGTATATATGTATGTAGGTTAGTTTTTATTTTACCGCTCGATATCTCAAGAACCAAACAACCAATTTGTCTTGTGACCATATGAATCTATACACCACGTTATGACCTAGATCTGAAAAGAGTTTGAGAAAAATCGGTCCAGCGGTTTATTTTTTATCGCTAAACTGATTCTTTTAAAGACGAAAAAAATATTCTCAAGAAAAGTTGCTCGTACGGTACTTGCTGCCAAACGATTTGGCCTATATTTAACATTACCATTACATAATTATTATTGGGGTTGTTTTTAATTAACAGGCCCATGAATACTCAATTTATTTCTTATAATATTTTAGCTAGAACAAACTTAGTGGATTAAAAAAAAATTAATACCTAGAAGATATAATATTTTATTGTTATGTAAGCAGATATAATGTAGAAATATATTTTTAATGTATAAAAAACAATACGCTAGACCGCGTAAATACGCTATTCCTGTGCAAGTTTTGTGGCTAAACTGTAGCATTACTTATAGGCTCTGTCTGATCATTACTCAGATATGGAGTTATATTTTGGGGTAATTCTACCGAAAAGGAATCAGTTTTCAAAGCCCAGAAGCGATGTGTTCGAGCAATGTGTGCAAACCTGCATTTAAAAAACTGAAAATATTGACACTACCACCTTTATACATTTTGGAAATATGTATGTTTGTTAAATCCATCTCTTTTTTTAAAATGGACAAAAGGACGAATCAGAACCACACAAGCTCAACATTTAACAGAATTATGTTTAAAAAAATGCAAAACTACACTCATGTGTAAAAGTATTTATGGAATGGCTCCACTTGTTTACAATAAAATACCGGATAAAATTAAGGATCTACCATTACAGTTGTTTAACAAAAAGATTAGTGTCAATTCTTACAGAAAAATGTTACTACACAATAAACGACTTAATGAGTGACTAAATTGGTATTTTTTAGAACGGTGTATTTCAGTGCATGCTTAAATATTTGTACGCCGCAATCAACGGCAAAACATAGAGAAAACAAAATCTGCTATAAAAACCTGTATTATCTTACCTATGCTTAACAAATAAAAACTATTTGTATTTGTATCATAAGAATTAAAAAAAATATATGTTGTAACTACAAGCGGGCAATTACAATTTTTAACTTCAGCCAAAACTTTTTAATTCACAAATTATGCGCCGTCTGGTGATGCGAGGGCATTGTTTCTTTACCTTTATTCCCGCCATATCAATTGTGTTTTGGTCAGTTTATTTATTTATTCAGCTTATATTTTTTTATTTACTCGCAAATGTGATGAAAAACATTAAGTGTAACACTAGCTTTACAAAAATTACAAATTCAGGTGATCAAAGCCTTCTAAATAGCTTCTCGTCAGTACTTTTCTCCTTACCACCCTTAATACACAATGTACTATTATTTATCATCAAAAAAAAAATATCATAAAAATAATAAAGTATGAAACTTTAATAATTAATTTTGAAAATTACGTACCACAAATAACTATGTTTCTGAGTATTTTAAAAGTAAAAATACTACTATTCTATATCAAAACGTAAGCAGTAAATTATTTATGTTATTTTAGAATGATAATCAAATAAAAAGATAATAAAAATTTTAATTAACTAATAAAGTTCAAAGAAACCTGAAGACTCAATCGAAATTAAAACATTGGTTTTCCTTGACACAAAATTTGTGCTTGAAACAATTTCAATAAATAAAATATTTTTAAAAAGAAGTTATAAGCTTCAAATAAGTCAATTAGTTTAGATTATTCCAAGGTAAGTAGCATATTTAATTTCTTCAACTAAGCATAAAAAAAACTTTCTACATAGATAAAATTACTTCACACAGAGACATACCCTTTAGATGACTTTGAAGTACCATTATCCGTTTCTACTTCCGGAAGAACCTTTTTGGCAGCCACAAAAGATTGACTCCCATTAACCACATTCACATTAATAGGCGCCATTGCTCAAATTATTATTTAACTGCTAAATTGACTATGTATGTATAACGACTGATGTCCACTCATGTAATGATACGTCCAGAAGCAATACGTCACTTTTATACAGTCAATCGCGACGCTAAGGCCGGTTATTACGTCCAGTTTGATCTTAAGTGTGAGATCGTGGCAAGCGCCTGGATTGATTGCTATTGAAAACAACAACAGATATACGTATACTTAGGTATGTGATTATTTTATCGGTATTATGATGCCACTAAGGGTCAACCTGTTTTTTTATATTTTTTAAATAATATGCCAGTTACTCAACATTATAAGTGCGTTTAATTTTAAGTGTCATCATTGCATAGTTTGTTTCGGTTTTTATTGGAGCTCCTATAATCTTATTAAAAAACAGTTTTTTTTATTGATTCGTGTATTTTTCATATCATCACGTTTTATAACAAACTTTTACGTCACAGTCGTTTTCTTTTTATTCATATCGCATAATTTACATCATCAAAAAATATTTAGATACGTTTGCTTTGTAACGCCCGTGTATGCATTATATACTGTTATACGCATTTAGGTATAATAAGCGGCCCTTTGTTTTAGTTTGTGGTCTGTGGTGTATTAGTACAAAATCGCATCATGTTGTTTGCGAGCAGGCATGCCTACTACCTACACTATTAGCTGGTTCAGCCTGGTACCCGTTTAATCTTTCCTGTCCCATATGAACTTTTAATTCCCCTTTTATCACCCTAGGGTTGAATTACAAAAAATCCCTAAGAACCAAAATGTATTATTAAACCTAACGTGGCCAATAGTTAGTAGATATTGTTATCAACCCTACCCTACCCTGTATATTGCAGTACCTAGGGAAACAGAGACCCAGTGAAAACGCATTCTATAATATGAGTTTTCCCGGGTGGCAGATCCTCTGAAACCGTGCACTGACCACTATGGTCCTAAGGTGTGAGAATGAATTTTCTGTCCAAGGCGTGCAGTTCGATGATAGGTAAAGTGACAAGTTATTCTAGATAAAATAATAGGGTATATGCGTGTAATTTTTATATTGTTACTCAATTGCCAATAAAAAATCGAAAGCAATCTGTCCAAGGTCCCTGAGTGGGAAATCTTGATCCGATTCGACCTAACGAATAAAATTGAATAATAGAATAATATTTATTTGCATGAATAAAGTATAACATTATTCTTATTCTTAATTAATTAATACACAAACCGGAGGGGCAAATCTTAGTAATTTTGTTAGTCTATCTTTTGTCTTAAGTCTATTGTAGGTCAGTTACCAAAAAATTAAAAGAACATTAATACATAACTATGAAATAAATTCAAATAATTTACGTAAGAAAAAGCATATTCTAAATCAATAAATAGCATAGTAAAAAAATCGGCCAAGTGCAAGTTGGACTCGCGCACGAAGAATTCCGTACCATTATATATAAAAACGGCAAAATAATCACGTTTGTTGTATGGGAGCCCCATTTAATATCTGTAGTTATAGCGGCAACAGAAATACATCTTCTGTGAAAATTTCAACTGTATAACTATCACGGTTCATGAGATACAGCCTGGTGACAGACTGATGGACGGACGGACAGCGGAGTCTTAGTAATAGGGTTCCGCTAATTACCCTTTAGGTACGGAACCCTAAAAATTATGAAATAATTATGTAAAATTACATCTACACATATATTATAAAGAGGAAAGATTTGTATTTTTGTACGTTTCTAACGAATAAACTCAAAATCTACTGGACCGATTTCAAAAATTCTTTCATTATTAGAATGCTACATTATCCTTGAGTAACTATGCTATATGTTTTTTTAGGAAAAATTAGGGATCCCTACTTAAACTTCAATAATATAATCCAAGGTATAAAAAAGTTTGCTATAAAATGTCTTTCATGCATTCATGCAGTTGTCAATCTGCGGAAACTATTGATGTTAGAACAAAAAATGTTCTAAAATATTAAAGAACGTATCAATATCTATAAAAACTTCGTGATGCAATATGTCCAACTATTGTAGTTATGTCACTATAACTACTATTTTACATTTAAAAAGTTGATATAAATGCCGACCAAAATTTGACAATCTTATGCACACCTTATAAAGCCACATATTTTGACTAAGGTGTAGGGTTTGAGAAGTTAAGGCTTGTAGAGTCAGGGCGTGTAGAGTGAGAAGCTTGGCACTTTTGGTCAGTGCAAGCCATACGGTCTCGTCTTGGCAACATTTTACATGAAAATGTTTTTGTTGGAATTCTTCTTTTTTGATTTTTTTTGATTTTTAAATGCTCTGTTTATGATGACAGAGTTACCCCACAACACTAGTTCATAGCTTAGCACGGATGCCACGTACCCATACACTGCTAGTGCAGCATCTAATAAGCCCGTTGGTCTGATCCGCTTAAGGGCGTGAACAAAACAATCGAGCTTATTACAAACATGAATTTCTTGATTTTTTTCAATTTCAATGTAATGTAATAATTATTATTCCAAGAAAGTGTTATAACACTGAATTTTCAATTTTAGATTTTAGAGTTATATGTACTAAATTTTATGACATTGGTTTTCTTTATATTTATTTTTTTATTTTCATTATTTTATCAATTATTTTTCAACCACATAATAATATTATTAAAATTTTTGTTAATTTTATTTTAAAAATATTTTTTATCGTCACATTTTATTACTAAAGTTATGTCATCGGCAAATAGTATACATTTTTCAGTATTTGCGATTTTAGCATTTGCGAGGTAATTTATTTGTGTTAAAAATAGCAGTGGACCCAATATACTACTTTATGGCCCCACAAATACTGAGTTTAAATCATTGATGTTTGAGTGTAGAGCAATTCCTCAAATTCCTTTTTAATCGGTGTTCCATTTATTACTGATATTTGTCTGACTTTAGTGCATTTGTTTTCTATTTTTCAAATAATCAGATATCCAATCGTGAGCTTTACCTTTTACACCATATGTTTTCAACTTATGTAAGGGATTATTATGGACAACCCAATTTAAAGCTATTCTTATGTCCAATAGAATAGGAACAGTACGATTTCTATCATTCATGTTTTCGGTTACAGATTGGACGAAATTTTGCGAAATCCGTATTTTTCAACGCTTAGTATACTATAACAAGTCAGGGATACGAGTAGAATGCTCTTTTAAATACTTTTTGGTTTTATTTTGACTCATATTTAGGGAAAATATAGGAGTGGTGATATAGTGTAAGGGGATCATAAAAATAGTCAAAAGCTTTTGAAGTCACTTCTGAAGATAGAACTTTCATACAATCGCAGATTTTTTTTATATTGTCTACGCTGTTGTCTGTTTTGTACTCGAACCAATAATTAATATTCTTATTTTTTTTTATTTGACTCATAAAAAAAAAAAAAAACTAAGAGCGTGGTAAACAAACAAAAAAAGTAATTCCATAATAATGATATAAATTAACAAGACAAGGAAACTCGATGTTGTATCTTGATTTGGTCACATATAGGTAAGTATTTAGGACCTACATGGTAATGGAATGTTATGTGTTCATAATCATAAAGATTTTCACAAGATTAGATTGCATTACGTAATTATTACCTACTTAAGGTGCACTTTACGACACAGGCAATTTTTACTTGCTTTTATTTAACTCACAATGTTTCCTTTTTTTTTCCTTCCATCTTGTGGTGGAATCTTGGAAGCTTAATTAAACATACTTCCTGTAATCACCCTTCGATGAAATTTTACATACTTACTAAGCTTGGATGACAATACAATATTCCACAGTTACTTTGACCAAAACCCCTCACAGAGTTGTACAACCTAGAGGTGGAGGTGAAAAATTGAAAAATCTTCAAAATGGGCATCCGGGGGATTTGACGGTCGCAGATCACGAATTTGATGTTCATTTTGATGTTATCACCTGTTGGCAGATGCAGGAAGTGCACCTGACGGTGGACATTACCCAACAAACATTTTATAGGTCGCCACAACGTGCCGATTCTAACTTTTGGTTCCATACGCTGGTCGTAAATACGTCACTCACGTTGAAACGTCCGAGAATAGGCCCAATTTATACGAATCAGTGTCGTCATAGAGTCACGTAGCAGTCGTATGAATCACTATATGGGTCAGGAAGTGTTCGAATGGATGTCGTGAGATCCACTGTTCTTCGAGTTATGAGTTTTATAACTGCTGCTTTAAGGCATTTTATCGAAAAATCAGTGTTCATTAGGACTTTTATATGGGATTTTGCTATAAAGTGTTAGATCTATGTAGTTAATTGAATCTTATAAACCATGATGGTCATACTGTGTTAGAATTTTATCATTGAAAGGGTTACAGCCATTTTATTTATTTATGAAATTATTACATCTCCGAAACTCATGATCAAGTACATTAATCACTTGGGAAATTAATGTTATAGAGTAATATACGTTAATAATCTCAATATAATAAACGCGCCTTATAAATTCTTCAATTTAAGCAATATTTTTACCTATATTTTAACAAACGTGTTAAAAATTACCTTAATATGTATATATTTTAAAACAAAACCATAATATAATATCTTAACGACGTTTCATTCCGTGGACTTGTTTTTTATCTGTATATTATCAGCCATATTAACGAAATTAGGGTTCACTGGAAGTAAATCTATTTAAAAAAATATTTTAAATTCAAAATTTTTACTAGTGATTTATTTATTGGTGGTCTCGGTGATAATAAAAAATGATATGCAATATAATGGATATCGATAAGTTTTTAACTAAATCAGATGCTCTAAAGAGAATTACTTAACCAAGAGAACATTTTTAATATTTTTGTTGCTTTATCCTGAATGATTATGAATGATAAACTTATGATTGTATTTCGGTTTACTTGTATTGAATAAAACCAACCATTGTAATGTTGCTTTTTTATTTACACCTTTTACTTTAGACTGTGAATGAGTGGTACAAAATAAATATCTGAACCATATTCTGTAATGAAAATAAAAATTTACACTTTATGTCAGTAATATTAACTGTCGCTTCCAATATTCTAATACTATTACAATTAATCTTAAAAATATTTAAAAATAATGACCTTATTGGCTTATTAAAAACCTCGGTGACATTTTGAATAATATTCCCAATCAAACTTATGCACATTTTGTTATCAACTATAGATATAAGCTTCGAGAAATATCACAGTTCTTTGTCAAAAACCACTTATTTTGGATATCTGTGGAGAGCATAATTGATTCCAGACCAATTGCTTTTATAGAAGTTTTTTTTATATACATATGTTATAATGACAGGTCGGTTATTATTATTACTATTGTAACTAAATTCTATTTCTATAGTATTTCTTTCCATTAGTCGGTTGGCAACTTTTGGAACTTAATTCTTTTGACTTCAAAATTAAATTTTGTGCGCAACCAACTCCAATTTGATAGAGTTGACTTGTCGTGTAGAAATATTCGATAACAAACAATGGCAGGTAATAAGTGCAGTATAGTTTTTTTTTTAACTTTTCTTTTAAAAGCACCACTTTTTTTACATTTGCTTAGGTTTTCCTATTCATTTTAATTAAATAACTTACAAATAATTGTATGTAAACAGTTGTAATGTTACAAACTGTTTTTACACTTATAAGACATACAGTTATTCAATAGTAGCATAGAAGTGGTTAAATATACTTTAAATTGTATAAGAGTGCAATTTATCACTTCTACAGGATCGTCACGTAAAAGTAAATCTTGGGACTCTAGCACGATTGACTTAAAATTAAGTAAGAGTGCGATATATAAAACTCTTACGCGATCTTCACATAAAATAAGTTTTTGCGACTCTAATACGGTTGATGACAGAGTAAAAGTCGTATAGACGTTATAAAGACCACAGCACTGGTTATACTACTAAAAGTTGTGTAAAAGTCATATAAAGCAGTCGTATAGAAGTTTATACGATGTCTATATACGACTACAAGTTGTATAAAGACAAAAGATCAATAAGTCGTAATTTATGCTAAAATTACTTTAATACGATGCTTATGGAATTTTGAGTCCCGTAACTATTACTTATACGACTGAAATTTTTGTTGGGTAGGGTGGAACGTGAAAAATTAAGTGAAAATTTAATAACTAATTTATAATCGTTCTCCAAGTTCTCATCACCCAACTTATGAAACTTGGGCAATAAACTATAAAAAGTCAATTAAACTATCACTAAAAAGTATAAAATAAAAAAAAAGTTAAAATTTTTTTTTATGTAAACACTTGCTTTTCTTAAAACATTAAAATTAATAGAAATACAATCTAACAAAATTTTGTACCAAAAAGTAAAAAATAAATTTTTCAAAATGAATATAATTTTTTTTTATCCACGTACGACTGCCAGAAACTTTTTACTTTTTATTTTATTTTGAATTGAAAAGATACCTACTTATATATTTTCTTGGTAACATTCATATTGATTGATATTATAAATGCGATAGTAACTCTGTCTGTCTGTCTGTCACTCTTAAACCGAGTAACTTTAGAGATGAAAATTAGCATGGAGATTTCCCCAAGGAAGAAAATAAGCTTCTTGAAAACGTCAAGTGTGAGTCGGTATTTTTTCTTTAATTGAAGAATTGCTGTTGAAATCCTTTACCGATAACCGAATTAAGGGCGGGAGGAACCGCGGGCAAAAGCTAGTATGTAATATGTAAGTACTTACGTATTTACAAATAAAGTAAGCACCTACATTTGTATTTGCATCAGTTGTCATGTACTTACTTTTCCATAGTCTTTAGTTTGGCCATAGTTGGTATAAGAAATACTATTTAGGACCAGATAGCGCTTTGTCATAATAAAATAAAGTACAGGAATAATTAGTTTATATATTTTTTACTAGCTTATCCCGCGACTTCAACTGTGTGGATTTAAAAAAGAATGCTTTTAACAGTTATGGTTTTGCCTATAAAATATCGGAACTGTCATATTTTGTCATCTAGTGGATAAAAATAATAACACGTAATTTCTCTCTAAAACCGGCTAAGTGCGGGTACATTCACACGCAGTGCAGGGTTCCGTAGTAACTGAAATTTAAATAAAGAAAGAGTCAGTACCTATATTAAATTTAAAGATTTTCAAACGATACTCAACTCAAATTAATCGAAAACTAAACCTTTAAAGTGCAAATCATAAACTTATCTACACATGGCTTATCCAGGTATAGGTAGTTCGAGAGATACATCCGCGCACCATGCGCTTATAAGCGTAGCTGCCACTTACTGGATGTGTTAGGTACTTCGATTCGCTGTCGCCAGGACCAGGGAGCCAATTCTCACGCGATCGAATTGATCACGAATTCGAAATAAAGTACGAATTTAAACTTTTCTCGAACGAAAATGTAGTTAAGCAATTCTGGTAATGTCGAATCCGACATTTCTCGAACGCAAGCCGCTCGAACTGCTTCGAGTGGTCGGGACCGTTCGAGACTACATCTCGCATTCGAATCATGACAAATTTATTTCAAAATGATTGGGTAAACATTAATTCCACTCTTAGCGTGAACTATATGTTCTAAAATCTAAAGTAAATGTCTAAAATGTAGGTCAGAGTAATTAAAAGGGCGGAAAAAATGACTTATATTACCAAATATGATATTTTTTTACCTTTATTACTTTCATAATACATTACTAGTCTTTTCTCAATTAATTGATTGATAATAATATTCTTCTATTTCTATTGATTTCCATCATAACAAACACTAGATTACATCACATACACAAAAATGTTTGAGGTCCGGTACCGCTATCTTTAGTGCTGCGTAGTATTTTGATAATACTAGGTGGTAATTTCATGTGAAAAACATTTAATAAACATAATTACACCGTTGAAAAATAAGAACAACCTAAAATTCTCAACCAAATAAACAAATAAATCTCACAACAAAAACAAACAGAGTTTTTTTTTATTTATGTCCAAATACGTTCCGTTTAAAGATGAAAGCAATTTCTCGAAATAGGGATTTTGTTTACAAACTTAGTTATACTTATTATTTCCTCATTAATAATGATGAAACACAAGTAAAATGTTGCTTCAAACATTTTGTAGTCACCGAACCCTTTTTTTATATATCAAAAGAAGCATATTAGAATAGGCGTTTTTAAAAACGCTCTACAACTGTGCAACGGAACGTACCTCATAGCCTAACCGGTTTACAATGGCAACATTCCACCGCTTCGAACGACATTTTGTTCGAAGGTTGTTTATAGTGAGAATATAGAAAACGCGAAAATGATGTCGACGATCGAAATTTTACAGTCGAGATAGTGCCTTCCAGATAATCTCTAATACGAGATTATCTCGGATGAAGTGAGAATTAGGTCCCAGTAACGACAAGAGCCTTGCCCCGCCGCGCCGTCCTGCGACCTATTCCATATGCGTTATTCGAACGTAAATATTGTTATTAATTTAGGAAGTATTAGTAATCAGAATGTTACATGATTTAATAAACTTATATTTAATACTTGTTTTACACATTGAAGGTACTAACTTCATCTAACTAGGACCCTTTTAATGGAATTCGTACGAAATTTTTACGTTTCCGACTACATTTTTTAAGTTGGTCAACTTTTAATCACTAAGTCTGCTAAGCTATAATTTCGTTACATATGCTACTCTAATGTAGACTAGAAAAAAAATATTTTTAATTTTATTTTTCCTATTTGTCGGCCTAATTTATATGTACCCAAGCCAAATTACAGCTTTCTAGTACTGCTAATGGACAGACAGATGGACAGACGTTGTTGACTACGGAACCCTCAAAAATAAGTATATTATATTTTACCGTTTTCGGTGAAATACTTCAGTTTTAAGTTATAAAAAAAGAATTTCTGTGCAGAATTTCAAATGTCTATAGTCACTTAAAAATATCGGAATTGTGATACAAATTTTCATTCCCTATAATGCCCCCTTTGGAATGATTTTCCAAAAAAAAAGAACACGTCAATCTTTTTTTATTAACTCAAAAGTTTAAAAAACCATTTTTATGCTTTGCTTTATGATGGTTAGAAGCACAGATTATATAATACTATAGTAGTTAGAAGTTTGAATGGTAATTGCATAAAAATGGTACCATCTTAAGGGACGATTTTATCGAAATCCTTTCTGAGCGCTCGGATTGTAACAGAAACGTCTGTGCAAAATTACATGTCCTTACACACAAAGAGGCGGAGTAATAGCTGTACGATAAGGAAGTTGATATGATAAAAAACCGTTACTCACAGACAGACGGACAGACGGACTCAAGTCTCAGGTAATAGATAGGCTAATTTTTTGCTGTGTATTTGAAACGGATATTATTTCCACAGAACAAGTTTACCACACCTATCTAAGTTAATATTTGTTTGTTTCTACTGTCAAAGACTAATAGTGATAAGAATTTTTCCCCTGGTGTGTCTGACGCAAATAATTGATCACACATAAAGAATAACACGTGTTATCTTTGACCCTACTCAATAATTTGGTAAGATTGTGTTGGAAAGTTCACAATAGATTATTTCGTTGACTTATTATTAATTAGGAAATTATCTATACTTATTGATGTCTCCCGAGAACCTGTTGGTACCCAGATATTTGTACTTAGGGTAGGGTTGCCCGATGCAACACCGTCAGACATGTGTTTAAAAGGCTATATATTTGGCTCAGGGTCTCGTCAGGGACGGTAAAAAATGTATTCACACAGTTTCACAGTCAGCGGTCAGTGTGTCGATACCAGAGTCGCATTTGATGTTAATAGGATGAAGTTCTAAACTGAAAACAACATAAAAATATATTTGTATGTTTACAAAATAATACTAATGTGCACACTAAAACCACCATAAACGCCGGAATATACTACACCGATTACCCGGATATGTGTGGGTGGCACATCGACTCGGCGCGCTGCGAGACTGAAGCCAGAGCTCTGAAGGCCCTGACCCGACAATGTAAGGATAACTAAAGTTCTGTCAGAATGCTTGCCCGCCTCTGCTTGTAAGTTCTTGAAAAATGGTCAGTAGGTATGTAAAGAAAATTATATTGCAACACTAACTTAGGGGCTCCATAGATTTAAAGATTCGGCTCGCTTTAGCGATTTCGTAGCACTGCACATATTTTGTATCACGCCCCCTTCTTAAAAATGAAAATGCCCACGATCCCCTCGGCGCAGCAAATGAGTAACGACAGCAAGTTGTTTCGTCACGCAATTGCAAAATATATACCATTAATGTATAATGGTGATAAAGTCCAAAATATTTTGATGATTTATTTAAAAAAATGTTTTTACACACTTGTTACAAGAAGAGTTAATGTGACGGAGCATGTTATTGACAAGATTTCCAATTCTAGGTTCAATAGAATAAGTGCCCGCGCCCCCCTTTGGATGTCACCACTAACACCAAATCACATAATCTAGGTAACCTCTGCACACTTAGCATAGTTTTAGTATAAAATAACATGTATGTACTTTAGTCTTTTTTAGAACTGGCTAGGCTTATTATCAAATAAATTTATTTCTATTTGAAATCTCTGTCTGTTACTTAATTCGTGCCCCTCATATTGAAAATCAATGGCCTAAATGCACACATCATATTAGGTTGGTTCTAATTTAAGACTACCGACTACAGAGCCGACACCACTGAATTTTAATGTTAACCCGTTTGCACATATCGTAGTAAACTATGATACTATTTATTTTATATTTTTTTTTTTCTTTACTTAATTATTTGTTCATTTGATATAGATCCCGCCAAACTTTATGGCTTATCAGACGCTGCTGCCTGCCAGACATGCTCTCGGTTTCTTTTTTTTCTTTTATATATATACCAAATGTGAGTGTACGAAATTTAAAACAATAGGTTGCTTACCTATTCTTTGTGAGTTTTGTGAGTCATGGTTTTCGGCGTATAATTTACTAAAAGCAAATTATATAACTGACTAGTTTCTCTCGGTGTTACCCGCGTGATTTAAAACTTTGCCCATCGCGTTGGTAGAACGCTTTCATCCCCTATTTGACCCCCAGGATGTGGTCTTCTAAAAATTCGAAACACGTCAATCTTTATTTGCAACTGAAAGTCTATACCAATTGCCATGGTTTTATTTCACTTTTATTTACAAAAATAAGTTGATTCGCCATCGATTAATTAATCGATTTCATTCCCATACAATCATCTCTTTTACTTCCTACGGGTTAATATTCTAAATCAGTGTAGTATGTTATCCTCTATTTCCATCTGAAAAACTAAATTTCAGCTTTCATGGACTAAAAATTATCGATTTCCGTATATATTATAATCATGCATCCAACCCCTAATTCCCAACTTAGGAGATTTTTGCAAAATTCTGAGATTTTGGTTTCTACATGACTGTACAATGTAATGCGAAAAAAACACAATTGTCAGAATAATCTCATAACTTGGTTGCAGCAACTAAGTACCAGAACATAGCAGCTCAAAATAGTTCCCCAATGACGATTTGTATGTTTAAAAAAAAATTTTGCCTTTTACGCATGTACCTAAATATGTCAATCTCAGCGTCGCAAACAATAAAAACATTTTCCAATTCAGTATTCTAGTTATTTCATAGTTAGTTTAAAATATGTAAACGCTATAAATACTTCAGCTTGTAGAGTTGTGACCTTTGATCTGTCTTTATTCCACTTCCTCGTTCCAAACAAAAAGAGTGATGACATTACGCAATTTTCCGATAGTATCTCCTTTCTAACCATTCCAAGCAAAAATGTAACAAAGACAGTTGTGTGTTGGCCTGAGTAGAGAAATGATGTGGGGATTTTTAGTAATTATAATTTTGATTTGTATTTTCAAAAATAGTTTAAAGAGACGCCATTTATATCCGCCAGGTCTGTTTTGAAGTGATGCAGAGAATTTTCGGGCTCAAGATACATATTTAAAAGTCTCCTTCCAGGTCCACTGCCGTTGCCAATTGTCGGAAATCTGGTGTCAGTTTGGTTTAAGTTAAAAACCTTGGATTACCATCACATGGTGTGGCAAGCTTGGTGCAGAGAATATGGAGACATACTGGGCTTGAAACTTGGACACACCAATCTTGTGATCGTGTCTGGGAGAAAATACATCAAAGAAGTTTCTACTAGGGAAGTTTTTGACGGAAGACCAGATGGTTTATTTTATATGACAAGATCTTTGGGAAAGAAAATAGGTAAATGGTGAATGATTATGTTTATTTATCGTGAGACCATTTTGCTACAACAACAAAGATTTCTACTAAGGTGGCAAACATGCTTACTGTCCGCCTGATGGTAACCGTAGCCTATGGACGCTTGCAACATCAGGGGCATCACTCGCGCGTTGCCGACCCTTCAAAAATCTAATAACTTCTTTCTTGAAGAACCCCATATAGACCAGTCAAATTAGATACATTTTTAGGCTAAAAAAACATTAATTGGTAGAGTTTTGAATTTTGGTATAGTTGTTCATTAACCCCTTCCATTGATCATACTAAAAGTCCCCATCGATAGCTGTTGCGCTCTCGCCGCCATCTTGGAAAAAAGGGTTTTTTAGTTTTTTGCTTATATCTCGGCAATTATTGCTGATACGGAAAAAATGTGTATGTAAGAACTATAGGTTATTAAATATCCTATAAAGAAGCTCATACATATAACTGTTGTATCTCTAGTATTTTAGCTGTAATCCGGCGTTAAAGAGGAAAATTATTTAATTTTTAGAATAGGCTGGATTTACTTTACGAAGCGATTTAACATAACGTAAGGTGTCTGTATCTAGCTAGAGGGATTTTGCTTTGAATTTTTCCCGTTATTATATGTCCCTCTGACTCCTATCCGACAAAGGCGTATTGAAGAAAGCCCTTAAAAGCTTATTAGCTTAAAACAACTAGATCGCATCCTCTCTTATTAGATCTCACGACAAATTGACGTGGCATGGATCTTTTACCAGTCACTAAGTAAAGCTACCATCAGCGAGTGCTCTAAACAAGCGTTCACCGGTGCTCGAAAACATAGAGTTACTAATAAAAGAGCCCAACGCCGCACGACGACAACGTAATAATTTATCCCTCTGCAGAAGACTAGATTCCAAAAATGTCGAGAAAGCAGTCACGAAAACGCGATGGAAGGGATGTAGCCTGACCTCCAGATTTACTGGAGCTATAAATCTATTGAAGTCGACACCCTGAGCGCCATGCTTTCCTTCCAAAGACTAAATTAATCCCTGTGATGACGACTAAAAGGCAGACTGCTTAGAAAAAACCTAGAGTCGTAATGCTTGCTTAGCACAAAACCAGTAGACACCAATCATGACCGCAAGGTAGACAATGAGGTCAAAAGTAGGTGTGCTCTCCTGCCGCTTACCTCTCTACCTCCTGTCATTGTAGACCAAGTTCTGTAGACTATCAAAATTAAGTTTACCTCTGATTATTTATTAATAAGTATTTTTAACGAGGCGATGTCAAACTACAATACTTAAAATTGAAAAACCAGTGTTTAACTAAAAATATTTTAATGAAAAATCACAACAGATAATATTTCTACCTACCAGCAGTTCAATATCCTGTACTGAATCACTATAAAAAATCGTGCATCACAATCACCTCAAAATTTCTGAACTGTCTGAAATGTTCAATAAACGCATGACAGATTTCCAAGATGAGATTAATAGTAAATATAAATCTGCCACAGCTTCAACTTCTACTTCAGACCTCAGCGCAGAATTTGCTTCCTTCAAGAAGTTTACTATGACCGCTTTAAATAGTTTACAGCAGCAAGTAGATCTGTTAATATGTGAAGTTGATCGTCAAGAAAGGTGTAGTCGACGAAAATTTCTGTTTATCCATGGTCTCTCTGAGAGTAACAATGAAGACTGTGCAAACACCGTTGTCAAAACTTTAAAGGACGAGCTGGCAGATGTCAATATTTCAATTGAATGCATCAATAAATGTCACAGACTTGGTCGCCTGTCAAGCAGCAAACCTAGGCCAGTATTGATAAAATTCAGAGACACATCTATGCTTGATAAGGTTTGGTACTCAGAAATTTCACTTAAGGGTTCTGGTGTACCATTATCTGAATTTTTGACTAAAGCACGTCATGACGGATTCCTGTCGGCTAGGCAACGCTTTGGTATCACGAAGTGCTGGACCATCATTGTCATTGGCTCCGTCGGCAAACGGCATCAAGTACCTACAGACGACCACAGATTTAAATAAGGTTCCAGTCTCCCCAGTTGCTGAAGGGTATAATGCACAATCTACTAAGTCCGCTGATGAGAAGAATATTAGATCTAAGCGCACTAAAAAGTAGTGATAAGTATGATTTCTTTTGTCAGCTTTTTTCCATGCGATTGCATACCTACTTCCCAAAAACAATACTAAGGTACAAACAACATGTAGTACAGTATGACCATCTCAAAAATAGCAAATCTGCCCGAAACTGGCAAAAAATGTGCCAAAATCTGGCAAACTCGACTCTAGTAAATGCCAAAAATCTGCCATCATATTAACATCACCATAGAGACGGGAAAGTATAAATAAAATACGCAATTTTGACAATATTACATACATACGGGTCAAATTGATAACCTTTTTTTTTAAACAGTCGGTCAAAAAACATTTTTACACTTTGTAAAGTACTTACTGATGATTGGCCGCTATACCCAATCATGGGCTTCTTATGTTTTTGAGATAACACATGCTTCTTTAATGAAGACAATCTTGTAACTAAATTACAATAAAATTGCAAGCTTTGCAAATGCAACATCAGGGTCCTCCTTAGCCCTAAAAATCCAAGGAGAAAGCAAAGTATTTTCTTTTCATCATGTACGGATCAGTACAGACACAAACACAACTGCATACATTTAGGGTGCGGCCCTCGAGGCTTACCACAAAATACCACATATTAAATTAGTTTAGGTTATATTAATTTTTATTATAGTAGTAGTCAAAATTTGACAGTGACAGCTGATGTACAAAATCAAAATACTTTATAAACGCCCGTGGTATTTTGTAGAAAATTGGTTTAAGTTGGATAATTTTAGGGGTGTGTTCCAATTCGCAACGAGAAATATAAAAAAGTGGTTTTGGGATGCCCGGGGTAGAGTAATTTTCAACTGTGAAGTTGAATTCTTTACACTGCCATAGAAAAGGTTGAAATTTACTCCTGTCAGTGTAAAAATTAACTGTCAAACTCCCATTCCAAAAGGGGTTGATTATTTAACTTTACCGGGCGGTAATAACTCGGCGGGATTTGATACACAGCTTAGATTGAAGTACCGGGACCGTGATTATGACGGCATTTGGTCATCTGTGTTCAAATATGGTCATGGTTTTTCGTACCGGGACCGCCCTCTTAAACTGCACAAAGAGAATAACGTAACAAGTCAAAAAAAAATTATTGGATCCATTATGTCATGAAAAAATAAACCTTATCTGTGACTATTTACCGTTTATAATCATATGGCGTACCTACGCGAAATAACAGGAAATCCCCGTGCTTTCACGCATAAGACAAAAGTTGCTAGCTCAGTAAATAAAATGTTCTACCAAATAAGTCATAAAAAATAAAGTATCTAATTTTCTATTTGTATTAAAAAAATAAGCATTTCTTTGGAATCTGTCAATTCCTGCCACTTTTTTAAATCGTCAGCTTATTCTGGCAGACTTGAAATTTAGGAGCAAAATCTGCCAAAATGGCAGAAATCTGCCACAAACGGTCACCCTGATGTAGTAGGTACCACTCCATTTCATGTTTTTCTTTTTCTTCTTTCGAGATACCTTCTATATTACGAAAATGTTTTATCAACAATTTTATATTATATATATTTCTATATATCTTCGATCACATATTCCATACTCCATTATTAGTTTTTCAAGCCAAGCCTCTCCGTCCTCTATAACTGCAGAGCACCTTTTGATTGAGATTAACTTATCAAAAAACAAAATACTCCTTGGAGTATTTTATAGTCCCTCTCTCAATGTAAATTACTTCGCATCGTTTGAATCATTGCTAGAAACGTTTACTCCTGATTATAGCCATACTGTTATAATGGGGGATTTAAACACATGCCTTTTAAAAAATGATAATCGCGCTAACCAACTGCTATCAGTTTTAAATGCATGCAATATGCATAGTTTACCCTTAAATGCTACTCATTTTTTTCCAAATTTTACACCTTCTCTGTTACGTCTCATTATAGTTTCTTCACCTGAATTCGTTACAGCACATGGTCAATTTTCAGCTGATGCCTTCTCATACTACGACTTACTGTACCTGTCTTACAAAATTCGCCCTTCTAAGTTAAAATCAAGAATACTTCTGCAGCGCAACAGCGCTGGGATGGACGTTGAGCAATTACGTAAAGATGCTTTGAATACGGACTGGAGTTCTGTATTAAATGCAAACACAGTTGATGAAAAGTCTGTGTTTTTAATACTTTACTAACACGATTATACGATACACATGCGCCAGAAAGACCAGTACAAGTTAAACACTATCCTGCACCTTGGCTTACAGACGAAATACGTATATTGCAAAAAAAAAAGCGATCGTGCCAAGGCTAAAAACAAATTATATCCCTCTCCTGTCAATCTCGAACAATATAAACTTCTGAGAAATCGCTGCAATACAGTGTGTAGAGATGCACAACGACGCCAATTCTGTTACAAATGGTGATCCAAGAAAAATATGGAAATTCCTAAAGTCTTTAGGAGTTGGTAAAATTCAAGAAAAAACATCTTTTGATAATTTCACCATTAATCAACTTAATTTTAATTTCTCTTCTGTTGTTGCCATGGATAGCAACAAAAAGGCGCATACGCTTAATCAACTTTCAGCGATCCCAACTCCTGACTTACCTCCTTTTTCTTTTAGTCAATTCAATGATTGTGATGTTAAGAAGAGTATTTTGTCCATTGCCTCCAGTGCTGTTGGTAGTGATTGTATTTGCCGTAAGATGATCATTCCCGTTCTTGACATAGTTGTACCCGTCATCACTCACATCCTTAATGCATCTATATCCTCCAGTACCTTCCCCGCGCAATGGAAAAATGCTTTCATTATTCCCTTACCGAAAAAGGCAAATCCTATTACTTTTTCTGATTTTAGACCCATATCAATATAACCTTTCCTGTCAAAAGTCCTTGAAAGACTTGTTTATTATCAACTTAACACTTTCCTGACAAAAAACAGTCTGTTGAATCCCTTACAATCCGATTTTTGTCCTGGTCATAGTACGGTTACTGCGCTCACTAAAATTACTGATGTTATTCGTTACAGCATGGATACCAAACAACTCACAGTCATGCCACTGTTAGATTTCAGTAATGCCTTCAATACTGTCGACTTTGACCTATTACTGGGCATCTTACGCTCTCTTAACATATCTCCAACAGTGATAGACTGGTTTCACAGTTACTTGTATGGGCGCCGGCAACGCATTCGGTTAAAGGATACATGCTCAGACTGGTGCTCCACTTCAGCCGGTGTACCGCAAGGTGGTGTCTTGTCTCCACTCCTATTCTCTATTTTCATTAACTCTAT
The DNA here is from genome assembly GCA_946406115.1 of Apoda limacodes. Taxonomy (NCBI): domain Eukaryota; kingdom Metazoa; phylum Arthropoda; class Insecta; order Lepidoptera; family Limacodidae; genus Apoda; species Apoda limacodes. Next base: position 13,854,610 of record OX291557.1, read on the forward strand.
TTCTCTCCAGCTATCTTCTCTCTACCACTTGTATGCAGACGATCTTCAAATTTACACACATGCCCCAATTGATGACATAAATAATGCTATTCAAAAAATTAATGCTGATTATAACCAAATACTCCAATGGAGTACATTTTATGGTCTTCAATTAAACCCCATCAAGACTAAAGCTATTATTATTGGCAGTCCAAAAATGATTTCACGACTTAATTGGAATTTACTACCACCTGTTGAACTTGATTCAGTTATCATTCCTTACGTAAACTCCGTTAAAAATCTAGGTATTCTAATTGACAGTACACTATCATAGATTCCACAACTAAAAGAGGTCTGTCGAAAAATTTTCGCCTCTATTGGGTCAATGAGACGGTTGCGTAATCTGTTACCTATTCCCACCAAAGTTACGCTTGCACAATCTTTACTTCTTCCTATTCTTGATTATGCTGATGCTTGCAATATCAATTTCACCGAGGAGCAATTAAACAAACTTGAGCGACTCCAAAATCTCTGTATTCGATTTATATTTGGATTACGCAAATATGATCATGTCTCTCAATTTAGTGCTCAGCTCAAGTGGCTCCCAATTCGTCTTCGCCGGAATACCCATATTCTCACACTTCTTTATAACGTACTGTTCAATCCATCAACTCCTCATTATATGAAAGAACGTTTTCAATTTATTTCTTCATCTACACTTACACTTCGCCCTTCCACTAGCTTACTTTTAAAAACACCTGCACTTAACACCAACTAATACAGCCACTCATTCACTGTGCAAGCTATACAGCTGTGAAACTCCCTTCCACTGAATATCAGAAGTTCACAGTCCATCGCTATTTTTAAAAAAGGAAGGAACATTAAGGAACATTTTCTTTCAAACTAAAACCCTTTTTTTAATACACCTGGTTAATATAATCTTCATTTTGATGTATTTATTATACTGTGTATGTATTTAGCATATAGGTATATATGTATTTATAATATAGGTATATATGTATGAATATTTATATTATATGTGTATTTATATATATATATATATAGATAATATTTATGTTAGGATTTATGTTGCATGTACATGTAATTGTCTGTTTTTAGGTAGCTTAGGCCCCGCCCCGCTGCCGGCGGAACCCTAGGTTAGGTTTTTTTATAATGTGTTTAGATTTTGTATTTTTATTAAATTTTATATTCATTATATAAAAAACCTAACTTAAGAATAGAAATAAATAAAGAGTATAATAATAATATAGTAACATTGTATATTAAGCTTGTGGTTGGCTGGTAAAGAATGCCGCATGACATTAAGCTCGCCACTGCACACTTTTGTTTGTGCAAAAATAAAAAGAATAAACACAATATAAATCTGCCAAAATATCTAAATACGTTATTTCTCACTCCTAAAACGCAATGATTATCTATAAAATCGTATTTGTTAGCATTTGTATGGATAAGCACTGGCGTACTGCTTTAAGATAATAACTAGCTTGATACAGTACGGCTTGTTATAGCTAAAAATATATTGTGTATTAAGGGTGGTAAGGAGAAATTACTAACGAAAGGCTATATTTAGAGCCTAAGGATTTAATGACTCGAGTTTTTAATTTCCTTTTGAATTGTTTGAAAACACACAATGATTTTTATCACATTTGCGAGTTAATGAATAAAAATAAAAGATGAATAAATATACAAACTCACCAAAACACAATTAAAATGGCGGAAATAAAAGTAGAGAAACCAACCCTACCGTCAGATAGATAGATATCTAGAGAATTAATAAATTAAAAAGTTTTGGTTGAAGTTAAATTGGTATATAACTGCTCGCTTATAGGGTCTGCGTAGTTCGTATTTAAAACAACGACATACATATTTAATAGAATTGGCGCATCAATACCGCTCGTACAAGTATAGTCTGTGCCGCCCGTGAGTTCTATAAACGCGTGTTTTGCTTGAGAAAAGTAAAATTTACAAATAAAAATCCCGTGGGATTAATTAGCACCTGCTTTACTTGCACGTAATGATACTTTTTACGAGTAACTGTGATAATGATGAAATAGTAGATTGTGTCACATGAAAACTTTTTAATTAAACAGTGTTCTAAATTCAAGTTAATTCGTCACTGTTATTTTTTTTTTTAAATGACCCGTTTGCTCGCACTTATCGAGGAACCCTTCGCCTCTTTTCGAATAGATCGGATGGAATAGAAGATTGTGTCACAAGGGGCCAAATTTACTCTAGATTCATATTGATTGAACGAGTGAAAGTAGCTTAGAAACTCTTATCAATTTATTCTCCATTCTCTTTCCTGCTTCATCATCAGACCCTGATTACCATCCATCTCTAACCTATCCTTTCCAAGAGCTCAAACGGTACCTCTACTATAAGTTGGTAAGGAGTTAGGTTTCCTGCAGATTCTAGGTGATGTTGCAGCATTAGGACAAGGTTACTATGTTCTTGCAATATCATTGAAGCAACAGGATACCAAATTTTGCATTAAATACACGTGTGAAAGTTGCTCATATCCTTTTATGAATAAAAAAAGAACTGGTGATCTTCAAACGACTGAACAGATTTCCTAGAATCATAGCTGAGAATACTCTCGATCGAGAGACCTTTCAAACAAAGACAACTAAATCAAAATCGGTCCATCCGTTTGGTGAAGATGCCACAGACCAGATAGATACAAAGATAAACACGTCAAACTTATTTTATCTTTTCTCGTAAGGGTTAAAAAATAGACCACGTCATTTGTCAGCTGTATGCCTAGTTTAGTAAACGAATATTGCAAAATAATAAACTTGCAGGCATGGTGTTTTCTGAAGGACAATCCTGGGCAAAAACCAAGCGAGTAGTACTGAAGTATCTGAAAAGTTATGGATATGGAGAACGTGCAATGGAAAGTATAATTGACCAGGAATGCAGAGCTCTCATAGAGCTCAGAATGAAGGATGCCGGCCAGCCGGTGTGCGTCAACGAAATGTTTGACATATCCATCGTAAACATATTGTGGCGAATCGTTGCTGGTAAAAGGTCAAGTTTGCATTAATTCATTCACTCTTTGAAGAAAATAATATTAAAACTTCAAAAACCTCTATAAGTCATATCTAATTCAACTTCTATAAGGTTAAAACAAGCTTTATTACTTACTTGCTAATGCGCGCAACTTTGTTGGTATCTGGCGACACTTATTCAATTGTTGAATTGACTCGCGTGTTATACTTGAGTGGTTGTGCAGCCGGCCACACGCTAAAGTACACCATTGAGATTTTGAACCGTTTAAAGTTTCATTGTTATCTCGTTTTTCAGGACTAAACAACTATTGGTTAAATGTGTTTAGATAATTTTGTTGGCTCAGTGTGATTGCTTGACAGTGATTTGCCTGCTCAACCAAGGGGTGTAGGTTAGATTCCCGCACGGGACAGGACAAACATTCATGTTATGCACATTTGTATTGGTCTAGAGTCTGGGTGTTATCTTTGTATAATTAAACTTAAAAAGTATTTATGTATTTGTATCCATAATACAAGACTTGCTTAATTTGGGACCAGATGCCGTTGTGTGATATATCCAATATTATGTTTATTAATAAATCTGCCAAATGGATATCACTTGTCCGTCTGTCCGTGCGTCCTTTGTCACACAGGTTCTATAGCCAAACTATTTGGAGCTACAGTCTTCAAATTTTCACAGTATAAATCATATTGTTGACCCAAAACAAACAAATGTCCGAAAAACATTATGAAATGTTTTTAAGGGGGGCTGACATTCAGCAAAATGGGGACGGGAAAAAAATCCCTTTTATTCCTATTACAACCAACATAATTTTGCGGTCAAATGCTTAGCACAGGAGGTATTCACTCACCTACTGCTTATACAAAATTATTTATTCTTATGAATATACTTATATTCTAGATACTATAAAACTATTATTTATAAAGTATACTGTTATTTGTCGCCGTGTCGACATACTAAATTAGTAACTATGTGTATATTCCATTTTACATAGCATGGTGGCATAGTGTAAATATTTTTCTGAAAATATGACCGAAATGTTCGAAATGACATACTCATTAACTTCATTTTGGTCACCAGGGGCTGCAGTTTTTCTAAAAATTAAAATATAATAAATAAATAATATACCTACGATAAAGATATGATTTATATGTATGTTGAAAACGAAATACTCATTAACTTTATATTGGTTACCAGTGGCTGCAATATTTTTTAAAATAATTGTAAGCTGTAACGATATGCACAAGAAGACACTAAAAATGTTACACAATTATTATCTCATTCACTTCATAAAATTTGCATAAAAAGCAGAATATAGCTGGCACACATACACATACAAACAAATACATTCATTCGTGTAATTAGACGTAACGCATAAAACTATATAATTAATATATGCAAAAGGCAGTGAACTTAATTAAGATGTCGTGTTTCTATGTAGATGCTGCCTAAGGAAGAAGAACTGACTAAATTATACCTTCTTTATATACTTTATCATCATTTTCAAAAGAATTTCTAGGCATTTTGCAGATATAATCTGGATGATGAAAGGCTAAAGTCCCTGTGCTATTTAATTAAGCGGTCGTTCAAAGTGGTGGATATGAGTGGAGGCATCATGAACTTTTTGCCATTTCTGAGGCATATCATACCAGGCCTCATCGGATACACGGAACTGAAAGAAATCCATGACTCAATGTATAAATTCATAAAGGTAAGTCCTAATAAGCGACCTTATGGAAATCAACGCAGCTCCACCTGCGCTAAATTTGATTATTAGCGTGGATATCCTACAGAAACTGTTTGTTTATAGTGACGAAATTTGTTATAGCAAGGAATAGCTATAGTTCATCCATATGGAATTCGATTGCAGTTATTCTTGCGGGAATTTTTGTATTTTCCGGGACGAAAAGGATACACTGAAAAAAAAGATAACTAAACTAGTTTGACTATTCGAAATTAACTTAGTAATAACCAAACTTTTGTTATAATTAAATAACTGATTCGCTGCACATAACTTAAATTTAATCTTTTTTCATTATGAGATTATGTTACCAGTCGATAATAATTGTGTTATTCTTAGCTAATCTCTTTTTTCAGTGTATCCTACTCCGTCTCTTTAACTTTTTATGTGCCAAATTTCAGCTGAATTGCAGATGCTCCATTGTGAAGAAAGGACAAACAAATAGATATATGAACTATGTCCTGCTCGTCAGCCAAAATGTTTACACAACGCACAACTTTAATAATGAAACCCTGCCTGAGTAGTTTTTATTTAACGACTCTGTGCCGCCAATCAACACCCATATTTCATACATACAAATATTAAGCCCCTGTTACGATCTTGGCACACTTCGTTTGCTCGATTTCATCTGATCAGTACTTTCATACACATTCAATGATTTAAGTTACTCTTGATTTTGCACCTTTCCTAAAAAAGGACTTATTTGATTTTAATAATTTCGACGAAATCTACTCTACGTATCATTATATCTTATTACATTCAACTAGATTAACTGAAGTTAAAATCGACAAACTTTGTTCACTCTGCCCAAGATATCACAGAGCGTTACATACAAAAAACAGAATAATAACCAAACCGAACAATACACCGAATTAAAATCCTCCTCCGTTTGTATGTTGTATGTTTGTATGTTGTAAAGTATGTTTTTTGTGTGTAAGTTCTGTGATACCTTTGGCATTGTAATAAGACAATTATTCTTCCATTTTTGTTACAGGAAACTATCACAGAACATAAAAAAATCATCGATGTAAAAAATCCAAAAGACGTGATTGACGCTTTTCTGATCGAAGTTATGAAAAACAAAGAAGAAGCATGTACGTATTTTGAAGAATCTAAGGGTGGTGATGGGTTAATTAATTATTGTGTGCGAAAACAAGCGAAAATAATATTTTTATCTGACAACAAGTAATTGACAACTAATATTTTTAAACGAGCAATTCTTGTTTGTATACATATATATTTATAATTTGAATTTCGAACGATTTTCATGTAATAAAGATGCAGAGGGTTTTGGGAGCGGGCGATAACTCGATCTAAATTTAAATTAATTTGGAATTAAAATAACAAGGTCCTTACTCATTCGGTACATGATATTTTTTGACACGAACAAATTTGATATTGAAACTAAAATGTACAACAGCATTATTTACATTTGAATTAAAAAAAAAAAAAGCTTTAATACTACATTCTCTATTAATGTGTTTCTAAATGATAATTTATTAGAATATAATATAAATAATGTTAACTGTTTTAAGTAAGTCAAGTTAGTAAGTTAGCGTAGAGCACGCGGCCCCAATAGTTCAACAGTCTCCTGGGGCTTCGTCTCTTACCAATCTAACGTACTCCAAATTCCCTAACGTATTTTTCATATTTTAAAGCAAAAAATACCCGTTACGAGTAGCAAATGAAGTTCAGAAAACGACGTGTGACGTGTGACGAAATTGTCACAGCATGGAACTATGTTGGAAGAAAAGAAAGTGAACAACCGCGAGAATATGAATATGAAAGTGATATTAAAATAGTAGTGGATTTAGGAAATCGGGTCACTGGGGCTTGCATAACTTACACAGTATAGATTATAGCACTAAATCCTTAGTGAAGTTGTCTAAAGAGGCAAGTTTGGCTGTTAGAACCAACACGCCCTGTATTAGTTCTAACACTGATGTAGGTATGGAAATAAATGTTGTCTATGGCAACCCAAGCATGGAAGTAGAAATAATCATTATGATTATCAAAGCATAGATATGTAAACCTGAATTCGGAATTTTGTACATTTTCGGTAAGCATTTAATTACAAGTCCTTGTTTTAGATTTTTGTGATCATGATTTACATATTATTAAGGATTGGCGGGCTGTTCAGGTACAATTAAAGACATTAGGTTCATAAATTCAATTAAAAACTCATTTTTGACCAGGCGCGTGCCAGTAACGTAGGTAATACTAAAAACCTTGAACTTACAAATTATCATCGCCAAATTTTAATCATCAGCTCCTTCCGTCGTGGACACCACAATGGAATATAAAATTATCTCTTTGACAAACGATTACGCTTAATTAATGAACAGGTCCTAACTACGATTTCTTACGAAAAATGCGATACCATACCGTTTGAAACACGTGCAGTACTATCGCTTTCCAAGCTTATTGCATAATATTTAAATTTTTAATGCCTTACTCCAATATGAATGATAGACAAAAAATATACATATATTTATAATTTAAATCACACATGTGAACGTGGCAGGCGTCGTCATCCGAAAAACAAACACGGTGTTTTGGATGACGACCTAGCTGTAGGCTGACCAGTTTATCACCTACCTAGTAAGCGGCGGGACGCAAACGGCTCAGAACCGGTGTTTCTCATAAATCTAATGAGAAAGTTTATGCTCAGCAGTGTTTATCTAGCTACTGATACAATAATAATAATAATAAAAATTTTGGTGAAATCACACAGCGCCGCCGTCTGGTCTCAAACTAAGCAAGGCTTGTTATACGAATACCAAACAACGGATAATAAAATCATCCATTTATAGAACATATTGTTAGTAAGTACATAAATTTAGATATTGTAAGTAAGATGATACATAAAAATTGTAAAAATTTGAATTATAGAAATTTAAAAATAAATAGTACCTACATAAAATTGAAGATAAGAATTGACACTCTGTACACAAAAAAAAACACCTTTGATCACGATGGGAATAATGTTAACTTTATGAAATACTAGCTTCATAAAGTTTACTCTTTTATATATATTTTTTTATACCACTAAGGTGGCAAACAAGCTTTCGGTCCACCTGATAGTAAGCGGTCACCGTAGCCTGTGAAGCTTGCAATACCAGGGATATCACTCGCGCGCTGCGGATCCTTCAGAAACCTAATAACTTCTTGTTTTAAAGAACCCCTTACTTTGGCAGGGTACTCATTCCACAACCAAAGCATTCGCGGGAAGAAGTTTCTCTGAAACCGCAATGTACGCAACCATTTCGGTTCTAAAGTGTGAGAATGAATTTCCTGCCGATGGCGAGCAGTGCGATGTTAGAAAGTAGCCGCAGGCATCATTTCGAACAATTCCTCAGAATACATACCATTGTACAACAGGTAGATCACACACAGGGAGGTAAAATCTCCTCAGACTCAAGGGTTCGATACGGCAAGTGAGTTTGGGATCGTCGAGAATTCTCACAGCTAAAGTCAAAGGGCCATGCTGGTATCCGGGTACACCCACCTAGAGATGGCAGCAGTACTCCATATGGGGCTGAACTTGCGACTTGTAAAGCAGCAACCTTTGCCCCGACGTAAAGTACTGCTTCGCTCTATTGAGTTCTTTGGACGCCAGCTTCATCTTGTGCTGCAAATGATTTCCGAACTGAACATCGTTGGAGATGTCAACACGAAGGATCCCAATGCTCTTGGAGATGAAGAGGGGAGTGTTCTGGAATTGTGGCAACACATTGAATGGGGTTTTATTAACGGTGAACGCGCAGACTTGTAAGGTTGAATCGGACCAAGTTTTGCATCCTCAGTCAGAGACCTTAGACAAAGTGGTTTCGATTTGATACAGAAGTTCTCCACGCTTTTCCTCCACAGCGGAACTAGGGATATCTGCACGACCCGTGTGGTACTCCTGGTTGTACCACGGTTTAAAAACGTGTAATAAGCATCTCCACCGTACCGTACCGTCATGTGCATAGCAATGTATGTTGTTGATGTCCTACATGTCATTGATATGCAGTAAAAACAGCGTAGGAGACAGTAAAAAACAACATGGAGGGACACCAGCATTAATGTTCATGCTATCAGAGCAACTACCATCAACTACGGCTCGTATGCGTCTGCTGGACGAAAAGCTAGCCACCCATTTGCACAAACCCTCGGGTACTCAGATGGCCACTTCGATAGAAGACCACGGTGCCAGACCTGATCAAAAGCCTTCGCTATGTCCGGGCTACATGCCAATGCTTCCCCTTGACTCTCAATGGTTAGTGCCCATTGGTCTGTAAGATATACTAGAAGATCACCAGTCGATCGACCGAAGCAAAAGCCATATTGACGATCGCTAACCAGGTCATGTTTTTCTAGGTATCTTAAAAGCTATGTTGATTACACGTTCCATCACCTTGGAGTGGAGAGAGTTTATTGCGATAGGCCTGTAATTCGAAAGATCTGATCTATCGCCCTTTTTGGGAACCGGGTGCTCATTGAGATTGTGTGATAGGAAGCGCGAAGAGGCACGAGAGTGCAGGATACAACTCAGGAGCACACTGCTTAGGCACCGCTGCTGGTACACTTTCTGGCCCACTCGACTTATCCGAAAGCAACGCCGGACCTCCCGCTGTGTTATGAAAATTTCCGGCATGGTTTTGCCGAACCACGGTATAGTAAGTGGTACAGCGCCTTCGTCGTTCATATTCGAGTTAGGCCAAGTCACCAGCGGTGTTTCGCAGTGGTGGTAACTACGACTGGCAGAAGTCCCCCTCGGCAGCTTTAGCAAGCGAACAGAAAGCATGACTCCCAGAGGGATATCTCGCAAGTCGCCCACCTATTTTGCCGATAAATTTGAATTTAATTCTGGCAGTGGCTTTCTTAATGAACCCAAGGCTAATAACGGAAAGAACCCCGTAAAACATTGTGTTTGTTTAACAGTGATATTGACCGTGAATTTTTAAAGCAATACTTTCCTAGTACCTGACTTATGATAAAAAATATCAATGAACAGCAACGAAATTACGAATTTTTTGTTAGTGTTCATAGTAAAACCCCAATTCGTAGCCGTGGCCAGCGTGCTCAGGAATTCTATAAATGTCGATGCAGGACATTAATTAAGACAAAAAATTATTACCAGAATTAATTGTGCTTTACGAAGAACGCACATCGCTAAACTATTTACAAAACTATTTCGCCTTATCTTTACCTTAGTTAATAGGGAACATACGCCAGAAAAAAAATTAATGCGAAGCGAAGGTCAACTAGTTAGGACTCTGATCTTTTCATCACCATCCGGAGGTCAACGTTGTTAGGGTTTCGTAGTTAACAAGGAACAAGGGTTAAAATCCTACTAATATTATAAACTAGACCTTGCCAGCGGCTTCACCCGTCCTAAACGCCTTGGTTATCGGCGTAGGATTCCTTTATTTAATCACAGTATTAATACTGTGATTTACTCCTTAATTAGCCCGCCCTAAATTCAGTTATAGTTGTGGGATTCCTTTATTTAATCACAGTATTAATACTATGATTCACCCCGTAATTACACTAATGAAGTTTGCTACATCAAGCTGTAGCTATAGCTATAGTTCGTTTAAGCTCGGTAATTGTTATCCCCGCGAGAACCTTTAATTTTTTCTGGATTAAAAGTAGCCTACGTGTTATTCCAGTACCTAAATCTATAGGTGTGCCAAGTTTCCTCCCGATCTGTCCAGTGGCTGAAGTGTTATTGAGTAACGAACATCCATACTGACAAACTTTCGCGTTTATAATATTAAGAGGATGTGAAAGTTTGAATTTGAATTTTTTGAATTTTGTATGTCTGTATGGATGTTTGTTACTCAATCACGCTTCAACTGGACGGATCGGGATAAAACTTGGCATACATATAGGTTAGGGACTGGAATAGCATATATGCTACTTTTTATCCCTAAAAATTCAAAAGTTCCTGCGGAAATAACTATAACAGAAGTAAACGAACTAATGAATGCTATAGCAATTCATTGGCATAACTAATTAATTAATTATTTTTAGGTAATTAAGGAGTTCCACTCAAACCGAATAACCGAATTTAGGGCGGGTGGAGCTGCTGGCAATGTCTAGTAAACATAGTTTTACCATATCCGTTCGGCTGTCTGTCTGTTTGTCCGCGGCTTAGCTCAGAGAATTTAAGTACAAGAAATATTGCGGGTGTATAAAAGCGATTTTCGATTAAGGGATTCATTTGCGAAATATTAAGTTTTACATTGCTAATTTTTGTTAGAGTTAAGAGCTGCTCCCCCCTGAGCCAGCAAAATAGTGAATATACAGAGTGAAAACGATAAGTTATCTCACTCGATTATTTCTAAACTATAAACGATATCTAATTACTGAATATTGATCTTGAAAGTGCTTTACGAGCTCTATTCAATGCTTTTAATAATGGTTTATAAAATAAACTGGATCTACACGAAAATTTGATGTTTTTATAGTCCGGGAGCCAGCAATCCTGAAAGACCCATCATCGCGGATTCCAAAATTTTTAATGAAAATTTATAGTTTATACTCACACGTATAAAATGTGCTTGGTCGGCTTGGATTTTATTAGCCGGTAATGATTTAAATAAATTATATATGGTTAAATTCATTAAATGTTTTACCATCATCGTGGATTTTAATTTTCCTATGGGTGATTTTGTGCAAAATGTTGTACTTAATTAGAAAAAAATCGGCCGACCAACATTTTTTAGCCGGAAAGGGTTCGCAACCTTATTTAAATGATATTAGAGGGGGTAAAATTTCTTCGTTTTCACGGATTTCTTTTTTTTATTTTATTTTACGCGTTTTAATATCAGTTTTAAAAATATCTTGGTATGCCTGCTTACGCCTGCTTACAAAATGAAGAATACCAAAATATGTTTGAGCATTTGACGATCCAGAAGACATAAATAATAAACAAATTACAGATTCAGTACAAAGGTTTACAAATGAGATGTATAAAATAACCAATAATGACGTGAATGCTGCAAGATTTGAATTATTTTTTAAATTTTTTGCAAGTACATGTGACAAAGAAGAATTTTATAAAGGTATAATAAATTTCAATTCAAGTAATATTCCTCCATGTTGGAAAACATTAATGCAAAAACTGGTTGCCTGTAAAGTCGGTATACGGGCGAAAGTTTTACGTGACAACTTGTGCCTTTCACTTTTTATGTCTGTCTCTCTCGCTCTTAGGCGGGCTAACCATGCCGCGTGCCTCTCACTCGCTCTCATTGTGAGCGCATAACGTGAGCGGAGCGTAACGCAGTTTCTTGAAGTGTCACCCGGCAAACCAATTTATAAGACGTTGTCACGTCAAAAATTTTACGCACTATGTTTGTAAACTCTATGTGGCAAAATGCTACTGAAGCTATTTGTATTTTATACGAACCAACGGAATGTGGATGGCAATTAAATGAATCCAGTAAACTTGAACCATTGTGGTACATTGGCCCATCGGCGCCGTTAAAAGTTGAAGAAGTTTTAATTTGCCAACAAAATGAAGAAGAAGAAGGTGAAGAATCATCAGAAGAAGAAATAAGTTTTAATATGGATGATAACGATGTAAATGATTATTAATAAATAAAATTACATCGTTATCATCTATATTAAAACTTCTTTCTTCATCTTGTTGGCAAATTAAAACTTCTTCAACTTTTAACGGCGCCGATGGGCCAATGTACCACAATGGTTCAAGTTTACTGGATTCATTTAATTGCCATCCACATTCCGTTGGTTCGTATAAAATACAAATAGCTTCAGTAGCATTTAAATAGGGTTGCAAACCCTTTCCGGCTAAAAAATGTTGGTCGGCCGATTTTTTTCTAATTAAGTACAACATTTTGCACAAAATCACCCATAGGAAAATTAAAATCCACGATGATGGTAAAACATTTAATGAATTTAACCATATATAATTTATTTAAATCATTACCGGCTAATAAAATCCAAGCCGACCAAGCGCATTTTATACGTGTGAGTATAAACTATAAATTTTCATTAAAAATTTTAGAATCTGCGATGACGGGTCTTTCAGGATTGCTGGCTCCTCGCCTATTAGCTATGGCGACATAGCACTCGTTACATGATTGATACCTAAATAATTGTAAAAATACAGTTTTAACTAGTCTCTTTTATCAACATTAGAATACTCCATCATCAATTACTAAATCAAAAACGCAAAACTTTTTTGTACAAATAAAAATACAAGAAGGTTTATTTTGGCGCCATTCCTTTTTAATTTTTTGTACCTTAATCGCAAAACAATTAAATTCATACAGCCAGTTAGGTTTATTTAAATACTCTTTTATAATAGCGAAGTAGAATGTAAACAAGTCTAGTGGAGACACTGTAGTGTACTCCAGTCTACCCTAGAACAAAATTATGTCTAACTACCTATATAGCGTACCATTATGTGGGATTTAATTGAATACCTAATATATTCATAGATAAGTAGCTATAGGTCTAATTATCTGTTGGATATACAAAAATAAGATAGTCAAACATTATAAATAGATGAACATAAATTAAGGTTCGAAATAATTGCGCGGTAAAAGATAAGAAAGCGCTGCATTGGATATATGTCTATTGTAGATTTTGTTTCGTTGCATGGTAAAGTAGCTTAAAACAGTACAGCGGTGTTAAAATAATAATAATACTTCCATGCGATGACGTCACAAAACCTGTTTGAAGACGAAATAAAAAAATACAGGAAATAGGGATATTTCCTAATTAGTGTGTGTAAAAGAGATAAAAAAGAAATCGTTCGCTCGCTTGATTTTGGCGCCATGGCGCTGGAGACTGTCGTGACAGAGTCCTCTCTCTCCCATTCGAAATTCAAAATTCGTGAGTGACGCGCGCGATTTTGCATAATGGAGTGTTTCCCGCCTTTTTTGAGTCGAGTAATACGGAAAGCGTCCCACCTCCTGCATTCTTAAATAGAGTTTTGACAAATATCGGTTATAGACTGTGTTTCCCGCGTTTTCCTTAATAAATAGTGTTTGCAATTACAAAGTGCAAATGTGAATAAGTAATAAAACTTTAAGTGGTTATTTACATTGAATTTACATCGAACCGTGTACCCGTGTGTAACCGTGAAGGCATCAAAATTCCTTCTGAATACAGCTATTTATCTAGAAATTCATTTGAAGAGGTTCTATATGAAATGTTGTTGGGTAGGTAAACTATTAATTATAACCATTGTTTTACTTTTCTTGTGTGATTCCAAAATATGTTTTGCATGTGAAAATTATAAAATTACATATACCTAGAGATGAGTGATAGGGTATGTGCTAACGGTTTAGGTACACAAATCACACACTGATGTTGTGGCAAACCGTACATAGGATATCTAGAGTTCTACTATCGCATTTTAAGAAAGTTATGTAATCATTAAATTTAATAGATAACTACCTAAATTACTTAAAAATTTAATTAAATGTGCATAATAAAATACAAACAAAATACATGCCTTGGTAGACGATTTTAAGAAAATGGCGCCGGGTTTAATTATTATTCTCGAATTTTACCTAACAGTGATTCTTTCGAAAGTAGTTAATGGGTCTGTAAGGTCACAACCCTTTGATGATAACGCTTCGTTAACAGACCTAGGGATGTCGCGGTTATAGTAAGATCTCTCCATTTTTAATATCAGTATTAGAACAGGAATGGGTAGTAAATAAGAAGAGCCGGTCTTCGTGTGACGGCGAAGCTCGAGTACTAACTAGGGTGTGAGTAGAGCTGGTTTACTTTTAGGTCTTACTAGCTCAGCTCCACCCTACTCCAAGAAAGTTAAAGAGGTTGTTTAAATTTTATGAGTTCTAATCCGGATCAGAGGATATAAATGATAAAGAAGAAATTTTAATTTTGGTGTGTCTAGTAGGTAGTTGTATGAGATACCTATTCAATACTTACCTATCTAAACTGTTAGCATTAATTGGTCCGGATTAGTTTTCGTCAAAGTAATGAGTGATAAGTTGTCGGGATACAGATTACTCCTTCCTTTTGGGAAGTTCGTTTTATTAATAAATAAATCACTCATTATGGAGACGAATAGAATAAGAATTATATATCTTTAGATTTTTAAATTTACTTCTTTATATTTTACTACGTCTATTTTTAAAATGTAACAATTAAGTTATGCCAAAACAATGATAATAAAAAAATATATATTTTAGAATTGCTTTCTCCTTTTGATATAAAAAGAAAGAAAAACATTAACGGTAATCTTACTGAAACAATGACTGAACCGGGGTACGACATAAGTTAAACTTTGACCGAACATATTAAACATGGATTTGTTAAAGGTGACATTAGTTGTTCTAGGGTCTGTCCAATTCTTCTTCATAGAAAATCCTATTATCATAGCGTATTATTATCCAGGTAGGGCCCCCTTTAATAACTGATGAGCCGGGGGGGGGGGGCCCCGACCTACCGGCGAAACGCGAAGGTTCTAATCACTCAAAAATGACTATTGTTGATCTGACTAAAGTGTTAGATTTTTGAGTGAGCAATGTTTTCATTACTGACTGAATAGTAGGAAAGTACCTACTAAGACGGGTTACCTACCCATGTAAATTGGCGTTCTGTCGTCATAATTATCTTAATTGACTGTGACAAATTATTAAAAGAAACTCTATTTAATCTTTACGTTATTCGCAATTTGTTCCATATTTATTTATATTATGTATCTTAATATCTCAAGTTCGTAAGAGAAAGGTTGTACATGATGTCTCCTTTATAAGTTCTTGTACCTACGCAAAGAACTGAATTATTCACTGTTATCTGTAAGATGTATAAATACTGAAAATTCCACGTTTACTAAGAGATTTTGGTTTGTAAGAAGAACTACCATGAAGACTAAATAGTACCTTGGTAAAATATCTTATTATAGGGCCGTATGGTTGTTTACCACCTTTACAGCAAACAAAGGGAATTATCTTCAGGGTGCAGAAATATTAGGTTAAATTCAATCGATTGTTCATCGACCAATTGGTGTAGTGGTTATAACGTTGGACAACCATACGAAGGGCCGCGGTTCGATCCCGACACTACAGACATTTACTTTTTGTTTATTGTCGCGAACTGTAAAGGAAATCTTAATTTCTTATGTTCGTTTTACTGGCATATTGTAAGGTTAAATAAATAAATAAAGTAATAGAAACTAAATTATTATATTATATATTATTAGGCTTACTCTTTGACAGAATTTAAATAGTTATTAATTGAAAGTGAATAAGGGTAGTTATGGGGAAGGTTATTGTATTAGAAATCTACTTAATCAAGTTCAATGTGACGATAATTTAAATCATGACTAGGATGTATTATAACAGCTATCTTAGATTGGTACATCACTCGTGTGCGACAAGTTAGTTAAGATAAATGGTTATGGCTTAGATAGTTATATTATGTAGAATTTAATCTTAAAATCACTCGCCATGCTAGTGACTGACTAAACTCATACCTTCTTAGAATCAGGGTTACTTAGGTTCTCAATGTAGCGGTCCTAATCACGCCATTAGACGATCATTGCCAAATATGAATACTATTATTATATGTCTGGAGTGCTGCATGTAGACTTAGGTTCACAATGTAGCGGTCCATGATCACTCCATTAGGACTTATTCTTTATTTAAAGGGGGGGAGTTTCTACAACACGTGTATCTACTGTCTATCACAATCTATACATATAATAAAATGGTAGGAAAGTCAAAACTGTACATTGAATATTTTTTAAAAGAATACTTGGGGTGAGTGGGGTCTACAATCGATACCGAAGCCAAAAATTTAGTTTTTAGAATTTTTGTCTGTTTGTCTGTATGTATGTTCGGGATAAACTCAAAAAGTACTGCATGGATTTACTTCAAATTTGGCACGAATATTATTAAGAAGTCGAGTCAACATATAGGCTACATATTATCACGCTATCACCTACGGGGAACGAGCAGTGAACCTTTATAGCCGTAGGTGTCCGTAAAAAAAAACTGCAAATCGATGTAGAGTTTAGCCGTTTGGCACACAGGTACTTTAGGGCAAAACAATCATTTTGAGCCGCAGTTCCTCAAAATATTTCCCTTAGGATCCTAAAATATATATCTCAATTTTAACCCCCTGAAAGCAATTTGAAAAATATTAAAATTTAACATTTTTTTGAATTATTAAATAACACCAGTAAACAGAAGCAGCAGGGTACAATACTGTTCACATAAAGTCTTATAAAATTCTGAAGTTTAAGGAACTGTCTCACATTGCAATATTCAAAAATTCCAAAAAAATACTAAATTTCTATATTTTCCAAATTGCTTTCAGGGGGTTAAAAATGAGGCTATAAACTATAATTTAAGGATTAAGGGGTACCACACGATGGGTTTCTGAAAAAAAAAAATTTAAATCCCAGACAAAAAATTTATGACATCATAAACACCCCCTAATACTGCGGGTCAAAATTATTGTTTTGCTCTAAAGTACCTGTGTGCCAAACGGCTAAACTCTACATCGATTTGCAGTTTTCGAGCGAAATTGCCGTTGTACACCTGCCACTATTATTTCTTCAACGCATTCTGTAACAACGTGTAATTTAACGACGCATATTTGACTTGCTACTTAATTATTAATTATTCTACTCACACATAGCCATTTATGTTAAAAAATCGTGTAAAGTCATAACTTAGATGTGTTATAATTTATCACCATATAAAAATGTTTGCTATTTGCTAACTAGATGGCATTGGCGTCAAATTAGATTGCGCTATGGTTTCGTTCACAAAAAGTGATGTTATAGTAAAGCGTTCACGCAGACGACGTCGCGGGCAGCAGCTAGTTATTGATACAGATATTAATAAAGTGCATAATATTTTTTTTTTTTAACTGTGTAGTAATGTTTTCATTAATCACTACAAAGCCGATCACAAAGATACATCCTTTTTGCTTAGAACTAAAACAGTGCAGAAATGTTACATGAAATCTGGTTGCACAGTTTTTCATTAATGCACTGTTTTTTTATTGTTTATTTAGATATAAATTTACCGCAGAGATTTAATGTCTTTTATTAAGTTTAATATAAATTGTAAGCATTATATAAAAAAGATACCGGCTGAATATAAAAATCAGTTGAATAAAACGGTCAAACTTTAACAAGTTAAAGTACAAATTTCACTTTTAATAACTGCACATTTAATAATTGTAAGTTTTAAATGTTGGAGGAGAAGATGAATTAAACTTTGTTTTCATTAACTTGAGTTTTTATTTTGAACCAACATGACACTCGTGCATTAATGACTCACTTTGCACTCGATGCAACAATCTACTATTTAAGTGCATACCTAAATGATACAATATCTTACTTTTTGTCACCATAATAATGTATGGAAGCTGAAAACATCAAATTTTCGGATAGATCCAGTTTATTTTATAAACTATTATTGATACCATTAGATAGAGCTCGTGAAGCTCTTTCAGGATCAATAATCAGTATGACGATATCGTGTATGGTTTAGAAATTATCGAGTGAGATCACCTAGCTTTGCCACCCTGTATATACTTAACTAAGTTAAAAAGAAAACTATCACAGCTAAGTAAGCTTTACAAGTTAACGAGTAATAGGTAGTCGAGCAACTTATAAAATGTAAGTAGGTACTTGAAAACTATCACAGCTAAGTAGGCTTTACAAGTTAACAAGTAAAAGGTAGTCGAGCAACTTATAAAATGTAAGTAGGTACTTGGAGAACTAAAAATTCGTAAATAGTTTATTCTTTGCAAAACGGGCAATAAATACTTTTTGTTTGTTGTTCATGAACCATGTAAAATTAAATGTATGGAAAAATAAAATCATAAAAAAAAAATCCTAAAAAAATAAGAATGTTTACGTTCGAATAACGCCATTTTGTACTGAAGAATCCGATTTTGATGATTCTTTTTTTTACAATCAAGTGAGTCAGGTAAATATTTCAATGATTTGTGTGTTAATGAATATAAAAAGTGAGAATTAAAAAATGTAAGGTTATGTTTTCCAAATTGCAAAAAGATTCCGAGTCAGGGGTGACCTTTTTTTGCTCCTCGACATCTCAAAAACCACTGGACCAATTTGTTTTATGACCATATCAATCGATACTTCACGTAATGACTTAGATCTGAAAAGAGTTTGAGCTAAATCGGTCCAGTGATTTGTTTTTTATCGCTAAGAAACTGTTTTTTTAAAGACGCAAAAAATATTTTCATGAGACTTGCTACCGAACTAATTTTTATGTCATTTGTTTGGTTATTTTTATTACTAAAGT
Source organism: Apoda limacodes (assembly GCA_946406115.1). Lineage (NCBI taxonomy): Eukaryota > Metazoa > Arthropoda > Insecta > Lepidoptera > Limacodidae > Apoda > Apoda limacodes. The sequence continues at coordinate 13,873,642 of OX291557.1, forward strand.
TTTAGGTTAACTAGCTGTCATAGTTTACTGAAAAGTTTCAGATGAAGAACTGCAAGTAGTGTGTCTGGACCTTCTCGAAGCAGGAATGGAGACTGTCACCAATACAGCGGTATTCCTACTGCTACATGTGGTTAGGAACGAAGAAGTACAGTGGAGGTTGCAGCAAGAAATTGACGAGATCATTGGTCCCACAAGGTCACCAACATTAAATGATAGGGCTAGGTTTGTCAACAGATATTTTACATTATTTAAAGATATTATTAAAAACCTATAAAGATGCTTGGTCATGTGGTGAGTTGCTAAGAAAATTGAAAGCATTTAACAGTGATAACATTGTCCGCTTGTCAATACTAAGCGATTTTTCTTTTTATTATGCAGTCTTTCTTCTGAGTATACATTAAAAGAAAAGCTAACTGACTAACAGACTCCTAGGGTGGGCGGCATTTGTAAAGCTTCGCCAAGTCTTGACGTCGCGCCTGAAGACGAAAGTATTTGACCAGTGCGTCCTATCTGTCATGACTTACGCTACCCAAACGTTGACCTACCTACAGCGGGACTGGCCCACAAGCTCCAAATTACGCGCAATGGTGAGAGCTATGCTCGGAGTGATCTAATCCGAAACAGAACATCCAAAGAGAACAAAAGTCACCGACATAGCTCGCAGAATCAGCAAGCTAAAGTGGTATTCTGTCGACGGATTGAAGGACGATGGAACAAACATGTCCTAGAGTGGAGACCGCGTACCGGAAGGCGAAGTGTTGGACGCTCTCAAGCCCCATAGACCAGCGATCGGCGATCTTAAAAGTATAGCCAGTTGTGGCTGTATGCGATAGGCAAAAGACTGGGAAAAATGGTGCGCGGAGAAGGCTAATTTCCAACAGTAAACCAAAATAGGTTAATGTTATGATTATGATGAATGACGATAACCGGTTAACCCTCGGAATCTAAAAACTAAAACACACCATGTAATTTTCACATGGGATTCGTAACCATGCGACCCCGAAAACCCTCCAGATGTCGATTACAGGCCATTGCAATAAAACTAGCGACATAAAAGGTGAAATAAACCCCCGTCCCGTATCGAAATTTTCGTAAACGAAAACCTAGAATTTCCTCATAGGATTCGTAATCATCGACCCCAAAACCAAAAACATTATTTTAAACCATTTCATTGACAAGTTTTACGTAAAATAATCTAATCACTGTGTGACAAATTTTTTTTTTTGTGCTCTAACATTTAATGAAACGGCTATTTTTTATCAAAATAAACCTGCTGAACAGAAAAACTTAAATAGATTTTTTGTAACACGTATCATTTTAAAGTTATGATAAATTGATGTACTATAAATAAATAAAGACAGTATCAAAATTGTATATCATATTTTTTATTTAAATTATTAATTTTACACAAAAAAAATGTTATATATATTGACAAGTGACAACGAATCAAAATAGCTGAGGTTTAAGTGGTCAATATAAAAAATGAGCCAAATATTCCAAAAGAAAATGATGAAATATTAACTTTGCCTCTTGTGAAGAGTAGAATCCTCTTTCATTACAAACAAATGATTTAAACACTTGCGGTGGTTACTTTTCTTCATGACTTTCGAAAAAAATGTTATGATTACCCAAATAAACTGTTAGAATTATCTTAAGACCACTAAAACTTTTAATTTAAAGTCGTACAGACTTCAGTATTAAAAGAAATCTGCAATTAACAACGTTTGATCTTTTGTTTTTTACGAGGGTACACGTAAATAGTATTGACACTATAACTTAGAAACGTGACGTGTTAGACAACCATATCAATTGACAATGTTTTCAACAATGGAATAAGGAATTCAAATCACGTAATCTTATTTATGTTAGAAAAATCGTGTCACACAGTGTAATTGAACAGTTAGTTTGTACCATTGACTTCGTTTGTAATATGATACAAAAATGGAATGAAATATTAGCAGTGAATGTGTTATTGAGATGCTGTGTCAAGGTTGTAATGGTTTTCAATTACAATAATTGTGTTCATGCTCCCAATAAGCTTCTAAAAATACATGCGCACTGGAGTCGCTTGTGTTTTCTTCATATTATATTTAGGGTGATAACAAACAATCCAGTTTTCATTGCGCACTCTGAGCTTAAAAGTGGTTATTTCTGCTTTAGGGTTTTTTTTTTACTTTTTAGTTAAGTTTGAAACTATGCTTTTGTTTGCCCATGAGAATTTTATTTATAAAAAGTAATAAAGGTAATATATGTACGTATATGAGACTTTTTTCTCAAAGGATGGTGTATACGGAAGCAGTGATACTGGAAGCGTTACGCATATCCAGCGTCGCTGCTGTTGGCATCCCGCACAAGGCGCTTGACGACGCTCGGTTAGGAAACTACATCATTCCTAAGGTAGGTATTACTAAAGTCTGTTATATTAAGACTGCGGTATAGACTAGACCGCATAAATACGCCGTTTTAGTGCAAATTTTGTTTCATTTATTGTATTGAATGCAATAAAAAATCTGGAAGTGACCATTGTTTCAACACTTGTGCAAAATTTTTAAGCGTGTATTGCATTTTATTGTAATGAAAGTTGGTTAAATAATTAGAATAGCTTGTTATCTAGTGCACTGACTCTAAGCTGTAGCAAAAACTAAAAAAATGTGACTACAAAACGGTAAAAAAGTCCCATACAAAAAAAAATAAGTTTCAAGACGTCATTATGTAATAATTTACTAAGGAAGGAAGATATATTTGTTGTATATAACAAATATATCTTATAGGAATGCATATGACATTGTGTAATGATTTTTAGTAAAACTACATAAGCAACGTTAGTATTACCAAAAATTAGCTTTCTGGCCAATATCGCCCTCTTAACAGTCACATAAAATATTTATAATATTTTTAATTTAGACATTTTGGACTTATGAAGCTCAGCACACTGTATTGTATTAAATTATATTGTACAGCACTCAGCGCACAGTGTTGCGGTAATAGGCTAACCACCTGGCACCCAGGACTAAAGTGGTTGGCACAAAAAAGCTGTCACCCAGATTTTGATGTGGGTGTGTATTCTGCCACTGGTTACCCCCTTCTCAATATATGCATACATAGGTAGGAACGTACTAATAGTCACCAATAAACGTAGGCGTACCCCTTACGTTTCCACAACGGCCATTATTCAGCCATTATGCGGTAGCATCCAGTAGGTTTACCTGGTAGGACGTCCTATGATGCATCATCCAGTCCTTGGATGCTACTCGACAACCTTTCTCCTCCATAGATTATATCGCTTCCACGGGGGGTGCGGTCAGCCCACAGTGTCACTACAGCTTGCTGACTTCTTTGTCAAAATTCTTCGACTCCGTGGCTCAGTGGGTAACGATCCGACTGCTGAATCGAGGGGCGTAGGTGCGATTTCCGCACAAGACAAACATTTATTGTTTGTGTTTGTCTTGAGACTGGGTATTTCCTATGTATAATATATATGTATATAAAAAAAGAAGGATGTATATGTATTTGTATCCGTTGTCTAGTATCCATAGCACGAGCTTTGCTTAGTTTGGGACCAGACGGCGCTGTGTGTAATGTCCAAAGATATTTCATTTTTTTATATTTAGTACTTTATCAAAGAAAGATTTAGCATGGTTCATTTAACGACTTTCTTTGAGGCTATTTATAAGGTTAACAGTTAGACCATGGTTTTTTATCGTAATTATGTCACCACTTAGTCATCACATGCATTTCTTCATCTGAAATGTGAAGATAATAACCAAGCAACGGTCGCAGCCATATAAACCTTATTTTATTAATACGACAACATAGGTTTTACATTAAATTTTTAATTTTAAATTTAGCAGTTGGCTAATTTTAGTAACAATTTTTATTTATATATCACTTGTAATAGAAAATTGGCTGTAAGTAAATGTTTCGTCTTATAAAAATTGTCGTATCAATTGAGAAAACATCTGCGTCCTAGATGATTATGACAAAAACTATTGGTAGATATGTAGGTATGTGTTGGATTTGTTACCTAACACCTGTTGCTTTGCTTTAATGATACAAATTGATTAGTTAAACAATTTATTTTAAAAGACAAAATGACACACAAAACCAATTAAAAATAATAAAATAAGAAATAACTAAAAACTTGCTAAAATGATAAAAATGCTTAAATTGTAAATATGCTGATTATGCTTAATTGTTAATAATTGATAATTGCTGTGAGTACACGCTACAGTGCTCGAACATGTACTGGCTTCGAAACGTAAATGTTTCCGAATTATAGGAAACGCGTCACATCGTGTAGAAAAATGCTGACGCCCGCGATGTACGGTTAGACCGTACAGTATGTACATTACTGCGTCACAAAGTTAGTCAATAGTTTCCTTACTTTTAAAAACGTAAAGAAAACGAGCAATGTAGATAATACAGATTTTATTCGAGAATACAAAATTACTCTACTTTTGTCAGGTCACCACTTGCTTTTGCATTGTCACCATACGTATTATTTTAAAAACATCCAATACTGCTTCTTTATATGGTTATCTTCTACCATGAGCCCTTCCTCTTGTAATTGTGTATATTTTCCAGGGTACAGTGCTTTTGCTTGCTGTGTATGATCTTCACAACGGAACCCATTGGACGGATCCCCACTCGTTTCGGCCGCAACGGTATCTGACCAAAGACGGGAATTTGATTCAAGACGAGTGGCTGATGCCCTTTGGCTCAGGTGATACAAATTACCTCGAGCTTTTTATTTCATACTAGCTTTTGCCCGCGGTTCCATCCGCCGCAGATTCGGTTATCGACGCAGGATATCAACAAATAATTTTTACCTTTTTAATGCATCATTTTGAAGCCGGTTGTTGATTTTGTTTAAAAAGTTTTTATTTTTTACTTTTTAGTGACGAATTGCTTTTTTCGTACACTAAAAACATCCATACTCGTAACAACAATTTTTATCGATTTTTATACAATCATCAACATAAAGGACGTTTCACCCGTTCCAAATTAACACCCATAATTTTTTTTTACCAAAAGTTTTAAGTGCACTACATTAATATGGGACCATCTCGAAAGTATACCCTTTGATACAAAGAAAGAATTCGTCTATATATTACGGAGTTATGCCCGAACATACATAAAACCTACCTTTTAAGGTAAAGGGCCCTAAATTCGTGCTAGTACGTTGTTTGTTAGTTTTTGTTTCTGGCGATAAAATAAGCAACTCAAATGTTTTTTTTTAAAATGATACATTTCTGAAACAATCTTTTATATAACCTAATCTAATTGATGTCAAAACTGCGTGAAATATTAAGCCTGAAACTCTTATTCGGCAACAAATAGCTGCTACGAGGCCTTTGTGTGCCTTAAAACCGAAACCAAAAACCCTTTTTTTTGTAATTCTGTGCACCACAAGATTTTATTAGCAACCCTCAGATTCGGATCCCGTACCCTAAAAAAATATAAAAAAGAAAACAGAATTACCTCACAACTTTCCGGGTGGAGGACTTTTTTATGCACAAATTAACTGTGATGAAGCATGCATAAATCATATTTCTTATAAGTTATGTAGTTAGTTGATAATTATAAGATAAATACAAGAATCCGCTTTGAAGGCTAAGAATCCGACCATATATATCTATTCATTGTACAAGGCTTTATCAGTTCACACAATGAGATACGCATTTTTTATAAGGTATATTAAATACAATATTATATAAGGTATACTTTTTTTGTTTTTCGAAAAGTCCTAAAAAAATATTTTTTTAGAATGTGTAAATTGAGTGTGGGTCAATTTATGGAGAAGTAAGGTTCTCGAGTGGCGATCACGGATTTGAAGATCCTGCGTGGGATGGGCTTCTACCAGGTGGACAGACGGTCTGGTTAGAGCCACAGATAGTCATTGAGCGAGTGGAACTAATGACAGAACGTTGGACGTGGACGCGTAGTTTTTTAGTTAGTTTATATGCTCTGAAACCAAAATTTAAAGAGATACATTTCAGATGTCCTGGATTCTGGCACAAAAACAAAGCGGTAAAAATAAATATCTGCTCATAAAACTGCTGAAAATAATGAAAATGCCTAGGAGATTAACATAGCAAACAACGAAAAGACACACATTTATAAATACTAATTTTTGTAGAGATTATATATGTGTCGTATCGCAATATAATAAAATGACATTAATAGCAGTAAAATTAGTTGCATAATCTTCAAATCCTTTAGATATGCACACCTTACTCAATTTTCTTGTTTTCATAATTTCCCTACCCAAACGTTGTCTTGAAGAAATCGCTTCGTTAGCGATAAGACCGCCTTATTGTACTTGTTTTTTATTAGTATTTTATAGATTAAAATGTATGTCTTACTTACTGTGCAATTAATATTATGTTTCAAAATGTCTGTTTTTCTACAGGCAAGAGACGTTGCATTGGCGAAGGACTGGCGCGATGTGAATTGTTTCTCTTCCTGACGAATCTTTTGCAAAAATTCAACTTTAAGATTCCAGAGACGGATCCTCTGCCTTCCACGGAACCCATCAATGGTGTAACACTATCAGCTAAACCATTTAGAGTTATATTTAAGCCACGATTTTAAATACATTTATGGATGTGCATTTATATATTCAATAAAATATTCTTACTGCGATCCGTGTAATTTTTATGCTAGAAAGAAGGACTCAGTCAGTGGACTATATAAAACTATACTAGTAACACAGCTATTAAATTAGACTATGTAAATGACTATACCCACGTGGTCTGTAATATTCAGTGTTTAGTGTCAATATGTGTAGTGTTAAGGGGGCGTATGCGAATATGCAAGAAATCTGCTTTTTCAGCAGGGATTTTTCTAATACTATTGAATGTATTTGATATTTTCCTAAAAAGAACACACAACAATAGTAGATTGTTTACTAAGCGATGAGAGGCACCCATTTCTGACGAGATATTTTAATAATTCGAGGTTGAAATGGGCCTTTACCCGAATTAAACACTCTACTTTTCATTTAGAATATGAGGAAAGTAAATACAAGCCGATTATAAAAAGGAACTTACAATTATTCTACTTTTCATGTCGAATATGAGGAAAGTAAACACAAGCCAAATAAAAAAAAGGGTTTTCCATAACAGCTTGAGCCTCTTTTCTAAATAAATCAGGTGTTAAATTCATTTCAGAATCACTTGATTAGGCTCATTTTATTAGGTATACAGTTTAATTCGCTTTAACTTTCTTAGAATTTGCACTTATTTTTTAAGACATTGGCCACTAAGCCCCTTAACCTCACTTAGCTCGCTTTCCCGTTTTTTTTTCTTTTTTTACGCGCATCAAGTTTATAAAGGGATTTACACTTATATATTTTTTTTATTTCATGAACTACCTAAATTGATTTAAACGTGGTTTTCCGTTAGTATTAAACTACACATCTGGTATAACGGTATCTTAAATAACATTACAAACAAAAAGTCTACAACCCAGTTAAGAATAAATATACCAATATATATATTAATCGAAGTCTGGCTGTATAGTAAACTGACTTTGCCTAATGTGACTAAATTTTTCTTTGTTTACTTTTCGGCCCTAGGGTCGAAATTTACTACTTCCCACCCGCTCTTTAGGTGATATATGGTCTACTTTCAGTGTATGAGAAATGGAAAATAAATAACCTTTATTTTTATATACTTCTTGGATACTTATCTAAGAGCAACTTTATGAAAAAAAAATAATGTTCGCATCGAGCTAAAGCAGCGTTAAAACGTTTTCAGTGTCGTTCAGTGGTTGAAATACACAAAGTGTGACTTTATATTTTTAATTAACTTCACAAAAAATAGAAAAAAAATAAAGTTATCAATCTCAGAAACCTAATTTTTTAATAAGCTAGGTTTGAACTTCATTATATTATTATAGGTATGAAGAAATTATCAACAATCGTCGGCACAGAAGCAAAGGGCTATACACTTAAGTACGTCTTTCCTTCGCTTACACCGTCCAGTTCGTCCTTTTTTACAACTGCACTAAATTAACTCCGCACATGAAGTTGCTGCCTAGGGAGCGAGGTCCAAAGTGGCTGTCATTCATCTATGTCCTTGTCCATCCCCAAACATAGTAAAAAAACTAAAAACTTCTAAAATTTGCTTTTTTTCAATGGTAAATTATGAACTATTACACATTCTTATAAGAGTGTAACTATATTGAGAATTCCCAGGGTTAAAACCTAGCATGGTTTCCCATAAATTTCCACGACTTTGAATATTGGCGTATGGCATAATTAAGCATTATAACAACGCTTTGTCTATTTCTACCACTGAACGACACTGATAATCTATCTTTGGTAAATATTTCATGCTTTTGAATGCTCACATGCACAATCATTGATCGAAGCACTCCTACTAAAATCCAGCAGCGCTTTCCTACTACATAATTTCATCAAAAGTTTGCATTACTGTCGATAGAGCAACGGTGGCTATTTACCAAGAAGAAAATGTAAATAAAACATTAAATTATTATTCAAAATATTTAAGCTTTAATTCAAAAATACATAGTGTCTCATGAATCTACTGAAATCAAATTTTCCGAGATCTTAATTTTTTAGTCTTTCGAAGTCAAAATTCAAAATGAATGAAAAATTCTTTACGGTATTATCTATATCTTATATAAAGAATTTACCAAAGCAAAGTAAGAGCTAGGTTAGTTAGTTAAATAAAGTGAAACCAATGTGCAAATCAAGTATGGGGTTCCGCAAGAAAGGTCGCCAACGCGCGAGTAACACCCCTGGTTCTACCCTAAGCACTGAAACTGAAAATCAATGAAAGACACGCATGCGTCGGGGATCTTCTGACTCCATCAAAGTATCAAACAACCTGACTTAGGATAAAAGTAATTTATTTGTGCTTTAAACCCTATGAAAAAACATAAGACTGATATTCCAATAATAATAAAAAATAGTGACCATAATGTCTGACTTTAGTGTATAATTTGAATAAGTGATAAATAGTAGTACCTAATTATAACATAATATAACTTGTGACATTCATTTTCATTGGATTGACTCTTTGTTCGTCTTCACTAGTATTTGCGTTTATTGACATATTGATAAAAATGTGATAAAATACTCTTATACGCATTATGTATGACGTATAAAATGATTTTAACAGCTATATCCCTCTTACTTTACATAAAAAATAGTAATATTCTATTAGGCAAACAGTGGAAGGCACGGTAAAATTTAACATAGTAAAAAAATTACAAAGCATGTGAAAATACGCTGTGGACACAAAGGTAACCAGAATCTAAAACAAATAAATATGAATGAAACATTAGGCCGAGGGTACGCCCGCATAGAGGCTATTCGTGCCGTGCGTGGGGAGGGCTTACCTACAGCGACAGAACCAGCTGCCCCCCCACCAGATAAATATAACTCCGTCTACTTCACATTGTTCGTTGCTGGTGCAGCTTTCTTACTTCCTTATAATAGGTAAGTATGTACATACCTTATAATGTTACTGAAAATCATGTATTATTATATGCTTGGTTCCTGACACAAAGCCTACTAATGCCGCCAATGGATATTTTTAGTTACCTATATCAAAATTTGCGAATTTCATAAACGTTATTCTACAGAAATATATAACTATAGTTGTAGACTCTTTTAACAACGTTTTCTATTGTTTTTAGAATATAGGTATTCGTATCTATTCTGTGAGTCCGGCTACGTAAGATTCTGCGTGGCGATGGTAGCACTATGAATAAGGTTAACAAATCAGTATACGATAGAATTATAGCTCCGCATTTTATTACGTTCAAACTTATATGACGCGCCCTCTGTTGACAATTAAACATTCTAAGGCTTGGTGCACTGCGATGCGGTGCGTTGCGGATCGTATTCAAAATCGTAAAGCATCACATTTGATATTGATTTGAGTTGGAATTGAAAAGAATTTGATAGGAATTATTAACTTGATATTTTCTAAAAGTACCTATACGAGTTGTATCAGTTCAAATAAAAGAACTCTTTATGTGTAAAACGCGTATTCAAAATATTTTCTCTCTGTTTGAGCACTACTGTGGCGATCTGCGGTTTTTTTTTTTTGCGGAGTGCATGGAGTTTCATGTACTTAAGTCCATAGAGTGCAAACATTTCTGTAGTTAAGTAATGAAAGAATACAGTACAGTTTTTATGCATATTTACCTACCGTTTTCTACGTCGTATATACCTACTTGTGTGAAACTGGCATATCTGCAGTAATTAAGTCAAAATACAGGTCACTAATCAACTTAGAAAGAGAAATGACAGTAGCGATTTCAATACTTTAGCCCCGATTTGTGAAATAATGTTTAGAAAAGCAAGCTTATCCTTCTTATTGTACTATTATATTTTCTAATAAATAATAAATGGGAATAAAATCGTTGCATTCTCCTTCATTAAATAATAAAAGTTAAAAAAAGTAAGGTAGCCTTTTAATCTCTGCAAGACTAGGGTCCCGTAGTCAAACGGCAAAACGGATTCCATCATGTCCATCCGTTCTTCCATAGTCAATAATTTAGGTAAAAAATGATAACCAGCCATTACCTAGTATTTATACAGTTTCATAATATCTGTCAGTCTGTCCTAAGTCTTAAGTAATTTGAACGATTATAGTTTCGTCATGTATTTTCTATCATACGTTTTTCGGGTTCCGTGATTTGAGGGTAAAAACTGAATTTGTTTAGTTTACTGTCCTATCTTTCTCATAAATAAGACAACTAAAAATCAGAAAAAACTATTTTTTCAACACAAACATTAATCCTACTTCAAATCCACTAAAATGTAAAAAATAAGTCGATTGATTAAATTTTTTTACTTTGTAGTAGATTTGAAGTCAGATTAATGTTTTTGTTATAAAGATAATTTATTGTAATTAGCTTTGTAGAAAGAGGAAATTGCCTAAAATTTAACCATTGGCGGCGCTAGTGCCTACTTTTACTATTCTTTATTCTGTCGTTATATTAAAGACAGGATCTTTAATATAACGACAGAATAAAGAATATTGTGGAAAAAATTATAAATCATTTAGCCCTTCAAGTCAAGTAATTTGAACCGGAAAACGAAGACTTCAACGTTGCTGTGTGTGGCCAGTCTGAACAGTACAATAAAAATAACGGTTTCGGTTACAGTTTCATAATGGCCGTGGACTACTTCCAGCACCACTACCCCAACTCAACCATAATGTTCGACATGTCCACGGTGTACATAGCTTCAGCATGCGTGGCTGTGGTCGTCAACAACATGCTTATCGATTTGTTCACATACAATACTAGGATTACTTTTGGTAAGCTCTTACTTTTTTTAGCTCTTACTCCAACTCTCAATAATTAGTCATAAGATGATAGGCGAGCAAGTAGACTAGTAGTCTTCTAGTCCTAGCCGTTGTTTATCCCCACTACCGGTACACAAGCCTCTCCTAAGAGAAAGGAGACTTTGGTCTTAGTCTACTGTGCTGTCCTAGTGCGATTCGGCAGACGCACAGTGATGTGGTGGTAAGGGGTTTTTCCCCTAAATTTAGGGGGTAAAAGTGTTCAAAGTGGAATTTTCAGGGGTAGAATTTCAATGGGGGTTTTTAAGGGGCTCCGAAAAAGTTCTTACTAAACCAAATAGCAGCAGAAATAGAATAACAGTTACTACTAACTTAAAACTACTACTAGTAACTTAAAAACGTCAAGTGTGAGTCGGTTTTTTTTTATATCGATAACCGAATTAGGGGAGATGAAACCCCGGGGCAAAGTTGGCATGGAGATACTTTGAGTGCCACAGAAGGGCATAGGCTACTGTAAAACTTCAAGTGTGAGTCGGTTTTTTTTAATAATTGAGTAATTGCTGTTGAAATCCTACACCGATATCTGAATTTAGGGCAGTTGAAACCGCGGGCAAAAGCTAGTATGAAAATAAGAGAAGGAACCTCTATACAGTGCCACCAAACCACGAGCGTCGTAGACTTTGTATTTAAAAATTTTTTCCTTCTCAAATTCCAGGAATTCTGGTTTCCATTGCCACAATGCTGTTTGTAGCAGTTTGTAACATTGGATGGGATGGTTTCTCTTCGCGAGTTTCCTACACTATCAATCTGGTGGCAATCGGGGTAGTGGCGTTCGGCTGCACAGTGCAACAAGCTTCCTACTACGGCTTTACTGGTTGTCTTCCACCTAGGTACACGCAGGCAGTCATGGCTGGAGAAAGTAAGGACATTTTACATTACCTGTTTTAGCAGAATTAAAGAAAAAGAGGAAGGTTTTCAATTCAGCTGCATGTTTTTGTGGGTATCTTTGCCGATTTTTAATTCTGGAATTCCGTAGTCAAATGGCAGGAACGGACACTTATAGTTTCGTAAACGTGCCTTACGTTCATCCATCCGTACGTAGTTCCGTTATCTTGGCAAGCCATCCGTACGTCGTTCCGATAAGTTGGTACGTTCAGTCATCCGTATGTTACTTGGGATCGATTCTGATGGATTTATACAAGGAGCTGTTTTATGTAAACCGTGATATACTTAGTTTTGTAATAAAATTTAATTTAATTAAATATTTTTTTAACGGTAGCTCTCCATTCTAAAGGATAAATAGTACATTGTGTATTAAGGGTAGTGAGGAGAAAGTTTGCCGCCCGTTACACACAACGTTTTTATCACATTTGCGAACAAATAAAAATAAAAGGTAAATAAATAAACTAAAAGTAATTGTAATGTAATGAAAAATAATTCTCGCGCACCCCATTGTGTAAAGTGTCGTTTGATGGATCTTTAAAAATGCATTTAATGTTGATGTATGTAGGTATATTTAGCGAGTTATAAGCTACCAAAGTTAAAAATCTGCCCCCACCCTATTACTTTTTAACCGCCTATTGTGAAAAATCAGGATAAAGCCTTAATTATATTATAAATATTTTCAACAAAAATGTTTTTGAATAAAATCGGTTCTTAAGTTTTCCGACTATTCAAAATAATTCTCATTCTGCGGAACCCTAACTTAATGTGTTTACATCACGCACTTGGCCGTTTTTAGGGTTCCGTACCTGAAAGGTAATTAGGAACCCTATTACTAAGGCTTCGCTGTCCGTCCGTCTGTCACCAGGCTGTATTTCAGGAACCGTTATAAGTAGTTAGACAGTTGAAATTTTCACAGAAGATGTATTTCTGTTGCCACTGTAACAGCAAATACTAAAAAACAGAAAAAATAAATATTTAAGAGGGCTCCCATACAACGTAGGTGATTTTTTTGCTCGGTTTTGTAGATAATGGTAAGGAACCCTTCGTGCGCGAATCCGACTTTTCCGATTCCGATTTTTTTTATTATATATGCTATATGGATCTCGAGGATGGTACCATATAAATTTGGTGCGGACCTGATCGTGGATCATATAGTTATATAAAATACGGTTTTAAGATTTTTTTCATTACTGGGACCATAGACGTACCTACTCAAATTTATATGACTGGGTGGGACGACTTAAGTACTTAAATACTTGTATGTTCAAGTAGTAATTCTAAGTTGCACTTAAATTTTATGTAGCAACTTAAAATTAACTAATAAAAAAAATTAATACATTACATTACATTAATACACAATTAAACTGACTAAAAAATAACGAACTAAAAATTTCAGAGAAGAATTTCTGTTCCTAACGCATATTTAGTTTTCCAAGAAAGTTGTTGTTTTAAAGTAGAAAGAAGGTATCTAACAAAAAGACAAAATACAATCAAATCGAGAACTTCCTTTTAATAAAATAAAAAAAAAATATTTAAATTAGAACTCTGCTATACACCATGACACTTAATCTGAAAATATATTTTACAGGTGCAGCTGGATTCTGGGTATCGCTCGATCGCATAGTTACGAAGTACGGATTTCGTCAGCCGCGGCGAAGTACATTCATGTTCTTCGTATTTTCCATCCTGATCCTACTGGGTCATTCAATGTTGCACCACGTCATGATGCGTCACCCTCTCGTGCAGCATTACCTGAGGTTAACCAACGAATCTCGACACAGGAGGCGCATTCAACTGCATTTGAACCCAAACGAAGATGCTACGTTGGTAAGTTTCTTATTATTTATGATGTTTAGAATATCATCTACCGTCTATCAGTTGTTAAAATTAATTTATCTTCACCACAAAAACCATCTGTAATGAGAATATCTCTAAAATTCTCGTAGGTTATTTACATATATGAATAAGTCACGTTAGTCCTGATACAATGTATCCAAAGCAGTGTTGCGGTGACCTCCACCTGACATGAAGGATTAAAATGGTTGATGAAAAGAGGCTGTCCCACAACATTATGATATGTACTCACTGGTTACCCTGCACTCACAGGTTACCCCGTACTCACGGGTTACCCCGTACTCTCAGGTTACCCCGTACTCACAGGTTACCCCGTACTCACAGGCTACCCCGTACTCACAGGTTACCCCGTACTCTCAGGTTACCCCTTACTCACATCTAAGTTACTCTGAGGATCAAAAGCGTGGCATAGTAGGTATCTACATTAACTTTGTTGCAGATGGAAAGTGAAGGAGGTGAAGGCAGTTATGGCGTGCTAAAGCTACAAAGCCCAACGTTGTCTAGCGCTACCGGACAAGGTACGTACACCCATTTGTAACTATTACAACATCAATTTCTGTCTTTACCCTAAAATATTTATAGCTAAAAATGACGTTTTCGTGTAATTACATACTAACAAAGTCGGTACATAAAGTTAAGATGTATTAATGACTTAGGTTATGTGCGGCAGTTATTATTAAAATAACAACATTTGGTATTTTAAATCAGTGTCGAATGCCCCTGGTATTTTTTTAAAAGTTTGCGCTAAAGAATAATATTGGCCCAGTCAATTTGCTAGTAAACTTCATTTATTTTATTTTAATTAATTTTTTTTCTCCTCAATGGGTTAGCAAAACTCAACAAAAATGCTTAATGCTTACAAAAATAGCTATGATGCTCCCCAAAATGCTTATCAAACAAATAACTAACGCACAATAATATGGGACTGATGAAGCCATACGGTAAAAATCCCGTACCTCTCATAGCACCATGCATGTAGAACAAAAAGGTCAAATTAATTTACTTGTCCCATGTGCAGGAGACGCGGAACCAAATGCATTTAGTTTCGCCAACCCAGTCTACTCTCCGACGACCAGCGCACCGACGCTTTCATCTCTTCCAGCTACGTTGGAGCCCACAGCATCACCACCAGCTGCTTCCCAAACACCACGTCCTTCGTACAAAGTCGAGGACGTGGTCTTCGAACCGCTAGAACGACCTACATCGTGGAAAGCATTTAAACGTAAGTAGTTGTACATTATTCTAGTATTTAGGATTTCGAATCTGAAAAAAATTAACCTTTAAGATCAGCGCCCACTAACAAGACACCTGCAAAAAATTCATTTTAAATTTTACTATAACATACTCTCCGCACTCAAAGCTCTTTGACATCGTCACAAAGAGGCTTAAGTACTCCCTCACATGACGCCGACCTCCCGTTCGTCGGCTACCGCCTTCAGCCCGCATGCTCACCTCATATACGAGGTATCAAAGAGTGCCGGGGCGCTTCTCGCCCCCACAAACTCGCAACCGCAACCGCGTAACGTGGAACTCCCCTCCTGGCGCTGACTCGTCTTCGGGTTCGAGGCTCACGCCGGTTGAAGGGACGCCAAGAGCGACAACCCACACCGAGTCTCCCTGCGTGGGGAGCCCTTGAGCGTTGGGCGCTATATGGACTGAGACACCTTCAGAGTCTCGCCCCAAAAACCCGGTAGGGCAGTAATGGCTGCGTCAGCCAACTGCAGTAGTCAGTCAGAAAAAAAAGACTTAAGTATACGATATGCATTCACATGCTACGACACTTCGCAGCATACAGTAGATACGTTTCTTGCTGTATAGCTGGACGTTTCACAAAGGTTTTACAAAATCCCGCGGACATTCCGCAAGCACTTCATGGCACCCCGATAAATACTTTCCTATGACCTGTCAGAATCTGTATGTATGTATGCCACAGAATTTTGCGTCACTTAAGAGCACCTTAACAGTGAGAAAATGTGTAAAACGAACTATTAAGACAGGACAAATAAATTTATTTGGATTGTTAACGAAAATGGTCGTAAAATATATGGATTTTTTTGTATCCTCTAGGTATAGAACCCTATAAATTGAAGAACCATTTTTAAATTACATTAAAAAACTATTTCATAGAGTCATATGAAAATAATATATTTTTGAATTTGCAGGTGGAGTGCTAGCTAGATGGGCAGTCGCAGGTGCTATATATCCTTACATGGTGTCCATTGGACTTGTGTACTTCACTACACTGAGTCTGTACCCAGGCATTGCATCAGAGGTGCCCTCCTGTCGCCTCGGCTCCTGGATGCCTATCATACTTATGTCTGCTTTCAACTGTTTTGATTTTATTGGAAAAGTAAGTGTTTACAAATAGTGAATACGTAATAAAACTATCTAGAGAAGTTAATATAATAGGTCCAAAGGTCGTTTGCCATAACTTTTAGAGTGGTCTGTGTGTGTGTGTGTGTGTGTCTGTGTGTGTGTGTGTGTGTGTGTCTGTGTTTGTGTGTGTGTGTGTGTGTGTGTGCGTGTGTGTGTGTGTGTGTGTGTGAATGTGTCTGTATTTCTAGGCTATGTTCCAAAACCTGCCGTGTTATCGCTCGGTAAAGTTGAAAAATTAACCCAATTTGGAACGGGCTTCAATCAATTTCAGCTTTTCGTATGTCAGTGTAAAGAATTCAACTTGACAGTTGGAAAATTACTCTGCCCTGGGCGTTCCAAAACCCTCCTCGTTGCGATTTGGGACGCATCCCTAAATAGCTGTGTGTATTCCCCTGGGTCTGATATTTCCTCTTAATAAAAGGGGTCAACTCCAGAATTATCCCAACCAACTCTAATGCCAACTCCATGAATATAATAGTATTATCATTAGAAAATTGTGTGCTACTTCTACCCCTATTTTTAAATAGGTAGACTCTCTATGGAAGGTAGGTAAGTATATTTGATAATAAAATATATTGCGTACCTACCTTTTTGTTTTAATTAGCAATTAATCCATACATAAAAATGCCTGCAGACTATATATGTATAGTAATGATATACTGAGAAATACGAAACAGTGAAAGTGAAAGGAGATCCCAGTAAACCCTCCAAGTAGGTGGGTAGGTACCTATCGTTTATTACAAAGGATACTGTAATATCAAAAAGTATAGAATATATCTTTACGTAAAATTTCTATAATTAGCAGGCTAAAACCTAGGTCTACGTATACTAATACGTATGTTAGGTTAGTAGTATGTTAATGTAGTCAGTAAAAAAACCGGTCAAGTCCGAGTCAGACTCGCGCACCCAGGATTTTGTACAAACTTGTATATAGATAATTTTGTCTATCTCTAGAATCCATGATTCTAGGTCAATAGACAGGAGCAATTCTATAGGTTTTATTTAGCCGTAAATTTTAAAATACGCAAATGGCCGTATGTTTAGATTACGTTGATTTAAAGGCTAATTTTTTCATAGCGTAGACACAAGTATTTTATATTATTTTTACGCGTTTCTAAGAAAATGTGTCTTGATTCTCGGACAGATATTTTTTTTTAAGAGACATATAACTACACACAGATATTTTTTGGATTTTTCCATTACTTTGCTATTAGACCTTGCCAGCATTAATTAATGTATGGCCTCATAGGATCCTATGAGAGTCCAATTTTTTTTTTATCAGATACAGAACCCTTGAAATGTAAAAATTATGCCACAGACAACAAAAACGATCATCCATCACACACTGGATCTAAGGAGCTGCGTACACCGGACGCGGCGCGGTGGAGTAGCTAATTTTTGTATGAACTTGATGAACAAACCGCAACATTAAAACAGTAGTATAAACTACAATAATTCAATTATGGATTGTGTCAGATAGCGGCAGCATGGCCATACGAATGGAGTCGTAGTCAACTTCTGATGGCCAGTGGTTGTCGGCTGCTTTTGGTTCCTCTGCTACTGCTCTGCGCCGCACCACGCCACTCCCCACATATCGTCGGTGATGTTAGTATTTGATTCTTAAGTCCGCGTCAGACATGTTGTACTGCTGTAGTCAACGGCTGATGGCCAGCGGTTATTGGCTGGTCACGCTGCTGCTGCTCTGTCCGCACCACGTTAATTGAAACATTTTGTCAGTGATGTTAGTAGCAATACTTCGGCACAATCGGCACCGATTACACCAGACCGATTTTGCCCAATGTTTGTCACTTATTCGATAAAGACTGCAATCCAGCGAATGACAACTGCAACAAAAAAGCCAAAATCACAATGAATTTGAATTTGTGCGTCAAGAGTTACCTCACTGATGCTGCAGTATCATCTGGAATTTGCAGCATCAGTGAGTTGATTTACCCAACTCCTAACCAACTTACAGTAGAGGTATTATGTTTGGTCTCATTCAAGTAGTTTTTAATCAATGGGTTACTGATAAATAGTGATCAAGGTCTGATGGTGGAGCAGGAAAGAAAAATGAGGACGGATTGGCAAAGGGGTTCTAAGCTACTTTCACTCGTTCAATTGATGTGTTTTTTTTTGGGCGGGGTTTTTTTTTTTAATTTTAGATAATTTCACTTAAGAACGTTATATTATTTTTAAACGTAACATAATATGCTTTTTGTATTTTTAGGTATATCCTATAATGTTCTCCATCATACTGGGCTTCAGCAACGGCATATTCGGCTCTGTACCAATGATATCAGCTCCATCTCGTGTGGGACGTGAGCATCGGGAAATTGCGGGTGAGAAATCATCTCTAAACAAGTCTACAAAGGGTAGGTTTCTAGAGAAAAAGCTCTTGTTCTAGCATACTTCAACAGCTCGCTTGGTTTTCCAATATTACTTAAGGAAGTTGGTTAATCCAACACTGCCCAAGTAAAGGCGAGTAGCAACAAGGTTTACATTCTTGCTCTTGGCAATGGCTTGTGAATGCTTGCCATGGACCATAAACAGTGTAAATGGGCCACAAGAATAAAATGTTTTTTTTTTGTTTCAGGCAATATGATGACATTATCTTACAACGGCGGCTTATTATCGGGTTCCCTAGTCTCGTACCTGCTGCTTGGCATGCTAGGACCCCCAGCTGGCTCGCCTTGTCGAGTTTACCCCACCCCACCTTTACCTACCCTACCCCCAGTCACCACTACCACCTATGGTGGAATAGTAACTAATGTAACAAACCTAGTTAACACTGCAAATAATATGTATAGACATATATGAGTTAAAACTGATTAAATGTCGTTAATCAATTTTCTTCAATACAATTCCGCTAAACACTAACGGTTAAATTTTCGAAAATCAATTAACTCTTATACTTGAAATTTTACATTAAATAAATAAATAAATATTTTTGGACATTACACACAGCGCCGTCTAGCCCCAAAGTAAGCAAAGCTTGTGTTATGGGTACCAGACAACGGATATAAATACATATATATTACTTTTTATTTTGTAAATATATACACATCATACATAAGTACACCCAGACTCAAAACAAACACAAATGTTTAACACATAAATGTTTGTCCAGTGCGGGAATCAAACCCACACCCTCTGAACGGCAGTCCATCACACTACCAACTAGGCTGCGAGGGAGTCAATAAATAATTAAATAAAGCGGAAATAGACTGTACTAAAATAGACAGGCAGAATTTAACAAAGGGGTCTTTTTTGACATACGAATTCGTAGCCGGAAACCATATCACTTAAAGAGACATCTAGCATAGATTGCTAAATGACCAAACTTATGGATTAGGTCAATTTGAGGGGCCACAATTCTGAGCCGTAAGCTACTGGTTAAAGTATAAACCTGGTGGAACTTTTTGAACCACACGTACAGAAGAATCAAGCCTAGCGGAATTCTGCAACTATCATCTGTAAAACAATCGAAAATTAGTTCGACAGCAAGTACAACACGAGCAATTTCTCTTGAGAATATTTTTTCGTCTTTAGGAATATTTTTTCGTCTTTAGGAAAAAATATGGCTAACGATTCTCCAGGTCTCAAAACGTAAAAAAAACGAAAATTATAATAACTTCCCCTCAAGAGAATTTAACAACAACAAAAAAACAGAAAAACGATTATATATAGTATAAATATAGTCCATTTTTAATAAAAAAAAAAACCTTAGTAGTAGATTCTTTTTAAAAAAATAATTGAAATGAAACTTAATAAACTTAAAATCTATTCTAACTAAATTTAATACAAAAAATTTAAATTAAAAAGTACCTACTACTATGAATTTTTTTTTAATTAAAAACAAACCATCTTTATCGTATTATATTGAGGACTTTCGAGATTCGGAAATAGTTTCGAAACAGTATATTTTTGTTTAAATAGGTAACTGATTGATTGATTGGTAAATCTGATTCTGATTCTGACTGGTTTCGAAAAAAGAAGTAATGTTCTTATTTGAAAACCGGGTTTCGGTAGAAGAAATTTTTATTTTTTTCTTCGAAAATCAGTTTCGAAACTTGGTTTTGAAAGCGGTCGAAGGGTTTGGTCGCAAGTGTCATTGTAAGTTTTCGCCACTTTGAATTTGGCGACTGTAGTATTGATTTTTTCCAACCTGATCAGAAAAGTTTGTATTGTTTCAAGAATGTATTCAAGAAATGTGTTGTATCTTTTTTTTATTTTACATGGCAAACTTTTTACAATACAGAGATGAGAAAATGAACCTAGAACTAGTAAAAAGGTCCTGTGTACCTAGCCTAAATGCTGTCTATAAGCTTTAAATAAAAATATTTTCTAGACATTTTCGAAATTTAGTGTTATTTCACGAAAATAAATTAACAATTTTTTTTTTATAACCATAAAAATTCTTAGCATTAACTATTTAATTTGTTATTTATGTATTTATCAATTCGCTTAAATTGTTGATTGTTATGGCAACTATTTCCTACCTATACCCTTAACCTTTACATATACATATCCATCAAACAAATACCTAATTAATTTAGGATGTTATCATTTACATACATCAAAATAGAAAATTAACAGTAGTCTGGTATATATTCTAGCATTAGGCGTTCATGCCAACCTGTACATAAAATAAGTCAAATAAAAGTTGATCCAAATATATTGTGTGTCATTTAAAAAACCTTATGCCTAAAACATCATTTACACCGTCATTGGCAACAAAGAGAGAGCTTCGCTTAATAATACAGTCATCGTTGCGTGATCTTTCTGATTGGAGTTTTATTTACTTATTTATTTATTTAATTTTTATAGGTTATCAACAGTTGTTACATTAATACATTCTGTAGAAATATCACTTGCTGTCTTAAACTAAATGTACAACCTGCTCTTATTGGTAAACACAGCGTTCAATAAGTTCACATATGTAAAAAGTAACGAAGAGTTAGCTAAAACAGGAGAGACAAAAGTAATTCATTAATGCAACTTAAACTAAACTATATCAAATCATAAATAAATTAAGACTAAATTAAATTAGATTAAGATTAAAAATTAAATGAAAATAAAATATATTGAATCAAAATAAATTAAATGACACTAAATTAATAAAATTTGATATTGTTAATCAAATTAAATTAATGTGTTCGATTACAATAATACTATTAAAATTAAAATTATTATTTAGTTTTATTACAATTTAATATCTTCCTGCGGTACTTAAAAAGGTTGTCGTTGTAAACATCTTTTGTACTGTACCCATTGATTTGAAAGCCTGGTCAATCGTGCCACTGGGGAGTTTGATCCCAGTACTGTTTTGCGTCGTGGTTGTGAAAAAAAAAATTTATTTCCGTGGATATCTAATAAGTATTCTTAAATAAAATTTCTGCAACAGTTGAGGACAAAACAAAAATACCAGATCGAGCATCCAGTGAATTTGAATTTGATATGCAATAGGCAATTGAAATATTACATAAATATTTATTGTTTTTTTTTAAATCAAACTATTTACATTGTAAATCTTGTTTATTAAATGTTTCAATACAGAAAATGTATTTATTAGTTGATACACTATAATTTTATGTTTCGTTTGTGATTTTACAAAGATTACCTATTGGACGCACGCAATAAAACTGTATTGTAATTAGTTTGTAAAGCTAGTTGTAGTTAATTTACTTGACGATACGAAAGTGTTCTTAGTAACCCATTTGAATAAAAAGATTTTGATTTTGATTTTGATTTTGATATGCTCTAGCCTTTGAGGGTAAATGTTTTTTTTGCCTATGCTGTTTGCAGTATGCCACATTTTTTTATATACGTTTTAACCTAAGCGAATGTGAGGAATAATGTGGTCTCCAAACTACGCTCAAGTATTCGAGAGCACTACCAACCAAGCTGTTGTAAAGTGGAATCTTGGTGCTTGTTTTACAAAAGGCTTTCCCGTTCCTTATAATAACTGCTAGCATATTGGATGCTTTTTTAGGGTTTCGTACGCAAAGGGTAATTAGCGGAACCCTATTGCTGAGACTTCGCTGTCCGTCCGTCCGTCCGTCTGTCACCAGGCTGTATCTCATGAACCGTAATAGTTAGGCAGTTGAAATTTTCACAGAAGATGTATTGCCGCTATAACAACAAATACTAAAAAACAGAATAAAATAATTATTTAACTCTCATTACGGGGCTCTCATACAACAAACGTGATTTCGTTGCTTGATTTTGCTCGGTATTGATAGATGCTTGAAATATTCACAGAATATTAAGTTATTTAGTCACTTTAAAAATAAATAATTAAATTAAAATTGACCAAATATTTAAGGGGGGGTCCCATACAACAAACGTGATTTTTTTGCCGTATTCTATAAGTCCATCGTGTGCGAGTCCGACTCGAACTTAGCCGATTTTTTTAACTATGTTGTCGATCTGTGAAACAAATGTAAGGCTTTTATCAAGAAGAACCCCTAAGTCTTCTATACACTCTACTCCCTGAAGGGTCACGTCATTAATGTGATATGTTGATACAATGAGGATCAGAACAGTTAAAACGAATTAAATAGAACTAGTACCTGTGTTGTTCTTTATAACATAAGAATGGTATATCTTTTTGAATTATTAAAATCGGACCATTACTAACAGAGATTTTAAATAATAAAATAAGTCTTCCATGCCGCTAAAAGCCAATGCGCCTCGAATACGTGTGACGTCATCGTACTTGAACGGACTGCGCGCTCGTGCACTCATTCACAAGTCGCTCACGATTCGACGGAGCTCAGACGCGATATGTACCTAAATAAAGTGTCGATACATATAAAGAGTGTAAATTTGTGATAATTACTATAAAACCAATACCTACACATTATGAGTATTAATAAAATTGAAGCTGGTTTTGTACAAGCTCAATCAGATAACCTTCCGAAAGTGGATTATTTTATGGTATTTTAATACCTAGGTAATAATTCGAAGTTTACCAGTGCTGAGATCCGTGGTTGGAAACAACAGAAGTAAGGTTGCACCTTATTTATCTGCCTACTTATTGTAACTTTAGTACTTTAGTTAGATAGAATCCACGCCACCACTCAAGTCCGATAACTAGGTAAGTATACTAGGTATGTATTATCTGTAGCCACCGGCAAATTTACTCTCTATCGAGAGGGTGCGAGGGGTTTGATTATTTATCTAAGATCGAGTGGACACCGGTAAATTTGTAACGAAATCTTGTCAATAAGAATTATACCTAATAGGTACCTATTGCACAAAGTGCTATCCCTATCAAAATATAACTTGATATAATCAAAATGAATGTAAAGTAAAAATACAGGGACGTATCTGGAAGTTATGAATTAAGTATTTATTATATCTTGAATAAGAAGATCATCGCGATAAATTCGCATCCGCGGATGACTTTTGAATTAAAGCAACTAGGTAGGTACCTACTTGCGATTTATTTAGTATGGTTCAATACACTAAACTTGCTGAACTATGATGGAATTATTAATATATTGGTTGTCATGGCTGTTTCTTGCCGTCTCGCTCATTCTTAGGGTTCCGTACCCAAAGGGTAAAAACGGGACCCTATTACTAAGACTTCGCTGTCTGTCTGTCCATCTGTCCGTCTGTCACCAGGCTGTATCTCATGAACCGTGATAGTTAGACTGTTGTAATTTTAACATATGATGTGATTTCTGTTACCACTATAACCACGAATACTAAATTCTAAGTTTCTATGAACCAATCCTTACCAAATTTGAATAAAACCAATCTGCATGTTAGTCCTTTCATATATGTATAAATTGTTGAAATCTGTTCTCAATTCGCGAAGTTATCGCGTAACAAAAAAAAAACAGTTTTTTAGCGATAAACGCCTTTGGACAGATTTTTTCCAAAATATTTTCAGATCTAAGTCATGACGTGGTATAATGATTAAAATGGTCCGTGAGCAATTTGGTCCATTAGTTCTAGAGAAATCGAGGGGCAAAAAAAAGCTAACATACATACATAATACACGCACACACACATAACTCTGAACATGATTGCAAACGACTCTCCAGGCTTCAAAACGTAAAGAAAACACAAATTTAGCGATTTCGATTTTTGGACCTATTATAATAACTTCTCTCTCAAGAGATTAAAATATTTAAGGTGGGCTCCGTACAACAAACGTATTTTTTTTGTCGTTTTTATAGATAATGGTACGCAACCCCTTATGCGCGAGTCCGACACGCACTTGGCCGGTTTTAATTAATCAGTGACTATAAAACCAAACTTTACTGTGAATAATGAGTATACATATATTGTTAGGATACCTAGGTATTTTTAGGTTTACACATTTATTTCAATTTAGTTTATTTATGCTTATTATTGTTGATGCTGTGAGATTTGTCCAAGTCCAAAGGTTTGGGGCATGTCTGTACAGTTAAAGCAAAAATAACGCCTGAATATAGGATAAAAAATAAAGCGTATTGTTGCATATTTAGGTGTGATGAAAAAGAGGAGATAGTTTTGAGCGTGGATTGTCATGACTGTGCTGCCCAAAAGGGAGGCTGCAAACATAGCGTAGCGTTTGGCACGCAAAAAAATAGTTTTCTTGGCGTTTTAATTTGTGTTTGTACATTTCGGCACTATACAATATTTATTCATGGTTACTAAGTTCAACCGTGCACAAATTGGTCACTTAATTCATTTTTAGGTCCGTGAATCAAGCATAAACACTGCGCGCTTTGTTACTGCCAGGCAGCGGTTAACTGGCGGCCGATGAGTAAGATGACGTCACGCACTCTGCGCATCGGCAACTCGGCTTTCGACGCATTAATTTGAATACAGCTCATTTTTGGTCGTATGACAAAATAAAATATACCAATATTTTTGATTTTTCTAGGACTTTAATACTACATTCAAAACTAAAAACCTCGTTGTTCCTCATTACGTTTTGTTTGCGTGTGAATTTTATGTGGTGACATTTTTTTATATTCAGTTGCATATCGTTTTCATTGGACCAGTTGGCCAAGCAATCTAAGTCTTGCTGCAACATATCAATGTCTTTAACAGATTCTATAGTTTTAGCCAATTGTAAGTCATCAGCGTTCATATCAGGTGTAGATTGTTGTAATCAGTCGCAAATGTCATTGACAAAAATATTGAAAAGAATGTTATTCTAAATTCATTGGATTTTAAACCGTATACTACGACATAAAACGATAAGTAACTTAAATAAGATTCAAACCACTTCAAGACGAAACCAGTAAAGCCATAAGCAAATAGCTTACGTAACAATATTTTGTGGGATACTATATCGAAGGCCTTGCTAAAATCAGTGTAGATTACATCAACCTGTTTACGCGCATCTGCTGCCTCAAGCAAGGCCTCTGTAAACAATACCAAGTTAGTACATGTTGATCTTCCTTAAAAAAATCCATGTTGATGATTATAGAAACATGTTGCTTTATGTGATTTAGAACGTATTGACAGATTTAAGATTCAAAAATTTTACTTAAGGTTAATATAGTATAGAGATTGGCCTATAGTTGTCAACCAGCGATAATTCATCAGCTTTATGAATAGGTTCTACTCTAGATATTTTCCAGTCGCGTGGAAAGCTACCAGAAGACAAAGATCTGAAGAGTTCGCGTTGTAATGTGCGAAGAGTGTAGGGCAGACAAGGGTCATTTGCTCGTGATTTCGTTTAAAGCAGCTTAGATCACATTTTATGACAAGACAAGGAATGATACCTTTTATATGAGTAGCTTATGTATTTGTTAGTGTGACTCTGGACCAGCCGACAATCACTGGCCATCAGTGGTTGACCACAATATTACATGTCTGACTTTGACTAGGGATTAAAGTACTAATTATATGTACTACTACTAACATAACCGACAAAATGTTGCAATTTCGTAAAACTTTCGTATAGATATTGTTTCTTTGAGTTACTTACATTAGTAACAAAAATGGCAGATGGCTCAGTTGACCCTACCTTACTTACCTTACTAATGTTGAGCGTAATAAAATATAAACAACACCTTAAATGGAATTTTAGATATGTAAATAAATAATACTACTCTCTAATTAAGTCTTGACACAAGCTACAAGGCCAAAATATTCAATTGAGTTAAAAAAATCGGCCAAGTGCGAGTCGGACTCGCACACGAAGGGGAGGGGGGTACTTATATAATACGTCGTACGTAAATATCACGTTTGTTGTATGGGAGCCCCCCTTAAACATTTAGTCAATTTTAATTTAATTATTTATTTTTAAAGTGACTAAATAACTAAATATTCTGTGAATATTTCAAGCGTCTATCCGTTGCCGTTATCAATATCGAGCAAAATCAAGCAACAAAATCACATTTGTTATATGAGAGTTGATTTTATAGTTCAAATTGTATAACGTTTAATAGTTCAGAAATGTATAAAAATTCTAGTTTTTTATACAAATGATTTAAAAAAAGATTTTTAGATTTTTTTTTCAAAATTTTATAACCATACATATATATTGGGCTTGTGATTATGACAAGGAAATTTCATAGTGATTGATCAGTGAATGTCAAAAACAAATGAGAAATTCGTTTGTATGAAGCCCACTGCGAGGCGCCGCGAATCCTCTTAAGAATCAAATGCTATTTATTGTATCGCTATATTAAACGCCGGACGGTGAATACGAAACAAAACACTCGTCACCTACAGAAAAACGTGCACAGGCGCAGCGCAGTGCCATTTATGAACAACTGAAACGTCGCACACTACTGCTACTGCTACTCTACTGCTACTCGCGATTTACGAGAATGTTTAAGTGCCAAATTTTCCATTTGCGGGATCCAGCAGGTTAATAAAAGCAGCGGGATCCCGTTTTGCGGGATTGCAATCCCCCTTCAATCCGTTCTGCTACACACCTTCTACTGGTATCTGTCATACAGCATGTTTCTGTTATTATGGGTGGTGCAGTTGATCCCGTGGCTCAAGAGACCCCGCTCTGACCTACCTACTGTTGAAATAGGTGTAAAGTGCAAAGAACGAGTCCCAGCAGTGTGACTAGATTTAAGTTTACTATACTCCTAATCTGAAATCTAGTGGGGTAAAACCTGCTAAAACACTTCATGTAAAATGCTTAAACAATATCATCTTGGATAAAAGTACTTATAAATATATGTTTTACATTAGGAAATCTACAGACTTGCATACCCTTTTGCTATCATAACAAATCTACTAAAAGTAATATAAAGTGAGCTACTGCCTTTAGATAAACATTTAATTTAACCAACTTAGGTACCTTTTTAAATAGTTTAGATTTGATAAAACTTAATTTGTGAAGTGAAAACTTCTTAAGCGGCGTTGTGCACTTTTTTGTGATGGGCAAAAAATGTTAAACTCGCGTCAGGTCATGTGTCCTGATCAAAAATTCATAGAAAATTCGTGAGACGGTACTCGCGTCTGATTTATTTACATTAGGCTATGAAAGATTGAGATGTCAAATATACTACGTCAAAAAAGTAAATAAACAAACATTATTATTTGTGATGGATAAAAAAATGTAAAACTCGCGTCAGGGTGATCAAAAAATTCGTAAGACGGAAACCATAATGCCACGAAAAAAAAAATCACAAGACGGAAACCATAATGCCACGCCTATTATAATTTTAAGTGAAAACGTCTTTAGCGGCGTTGTGCACTTTTTTTCTGTTTAGTTATTTTTTTATCACTCTTGCTCGTAAACAGTGTCATTTCTCCCACGGTCTTTTTCTTTGTAAATTTTACTTTACAGGAGTTTTTTCATCAAATTCTTCATTTCTGATGACAGCTGTCAAACTAGAAACGGCTTTATCTCCGTAACTTTTGATCGTTGACTAGTAGTTTCTCTACAGAAGTGATAAATCTCATTAAGATTTTCATTTCGGATGACAGCTGTCAGACTAGAAACGGCTTTATTTCCGAAACTATTAATTGTAGACTAGTAATTTCTTTACAGAAGTGATAGATCTCATCAAGATCTTTTTTTTCGGATGACAGCTGTCAAACTAGAAACGTCTTTATCTCCGTAACTTTTCATCGTAGACTAGTAGTTTCTCCTCAGAAGTGATAGATCTCATCATAATCTTTATTTTGGATGACAGCTGCCAAACTAGAAATGGCTTTATCTTTGTAACTTTTGATCGTAGACTTATAGTTTCTTTACAAAAGGGATTCTATGACAGATTGAGATGTCAAATATACTACGTCAAAAAAGTAAATAAACAAATTTTTTTATTTATAATAAATAAATATGTATACGTGATGGGAAGAAAATAGCTAGTAAATAATGTTATATATATGTGTAAATAGTGTTTTCACTTCTGCTGGCACTCCCGGAGTGCAACCCGATTTTTTTTTTACAATACCGTGGTATAACGCTGACGCTGACGTTTATAAACCTAGTCGTAAACGGCTCATGAGGTGGTACCCAACCTATGCATTAATAAATTTGATCTGAAAGCCAAAAAAAATATCAGTAATTATAGTAATTAACGAAACAACCCATGTGGTTGCGTGTAATCGATCCTCCAAATTACAGTACAGGAATCCCAAAAAAAATCTAGCGCGGGTACAAGGGCGACGCCCGCGCCGCCACTGCAGGTTAGGTATAGTAGAGTGATTTTACGGCGCTTCCCTAGCTATGCCTGGTTAGCAGCCGCACCTGCCTAGGTGGACGTGTTTTGAATGTAGGATGACGGAATAAGAAGCATCCAACACTAAAGCAGGTCCAAGACTTATAGGCCTCCTACCATCGTCTCTGAAAAAGGATGTAAATAGCATGAACAGAGGCGGTGTTAGAGATCATCGAATAAGGTCGTTAAGGGTGCCATGGCGATTGTTGACAGGAGAGGCAATTTCCAGATTGGCATGAGTTTCGCAAACCTTTGCACTAAGGCGCAGAAAAATTGAGATACGCAATGCGTCTCGGTCCAAGAGTGTATAAATTATGCACAACGTGATTTATGCAGATGTCCGAAAAAGCTGGAAGAGCCAACCTTGGAGTTGAAGTTGTTCGTAACTGTGGGCCCCTCTCATGAAGTTCTCATATACATAGGTACATATATACTGTATATATCAAATCTTTACACTTTAAACCATTATTATTATTCCGCTATTACTTATCAAAAAAGTTTATTTGAAAACTATTTTCTGTCTGGCAGAACTGAGGTTAATTCGTTTCGTCCGTATAGTGGTCTTCAAAACTGTCAGGGAAAAATAACCCTATGCCTACAACCAACTCCCACTCACCATTTGACTGTTGTGTAGTGTATGTTGGAGTGTACTTTCTTTGATATTCAATTGGTTTTTAACCACTCGGAATAAAATATATATTTTAAAATAAAAATGCAGTTGTATTGTTTACAAGAATGAGATTTCGACTTCAATTCATTCATTCGATACAAACAGAGCATATTGACAGAATGGGATTAGCATTTAAATTTTCCAAGATATATCGTTAGTATTCTTTAGTATCTACTTACTGGTTCTTCTCGTTATTTCGGTCACTAACGATAGTAGAAGTAGAAGACTACGAAATCCTAAGCACTGTTTCCGTAAACTTCTTCGAAGTCTGGTTTCAAAAATGCCTGTTTTTCAGGAGACCAAGAAAGAGCAAACATAGTTGCTGGATGTTCCAGATGAGAGCATGGGTAAATCTGATACCTTTATTCCCCCTGTTTGAGCATGCATTACTAAAGTTACTAATTCCGTGTAGGTACTACAATTTTTGTCTGCTTAAATCTCTTTGACTAGGTATTTAATATGATGTCTTTCGTCTTTGCTTTACTGTCAGATGGTTTGTACAATTCCTAACAAAGCTGCATGCAAAATTAAATTTTCGAAAAAACACCAAAGACGCTTTTTACCCTGTAGAGGTAGGTAATCTTATAAAAAGATTTGCTCGAATAAATGTAGGATAAGCTGGCAAAGAAGTAAACAATCGATTCCAATCTCTGTTCACTCCTTATCATACCACGGTGTTAGAGTTCATACGAGTAGTAAAACAATATCAACAAGAAATTGATATTTTTACGACTCTAGACCATTATTCCTGGTTTGATAATACCTATATTAAAAATGTTTTTCACGTTGTTTCCTTGTGTTATTTATTAAAACTTAACTTCTTATCGAATAAGTGGCAATTAATTTTGTAGTAACAAAAATAAAGTATATTTTCTGA
Organism: Apoda limacodes; assembly: GCA_946406115.1. NCBI lineage: Eukaryota > Metazoa > Arthropoda > Insecta > Lepidoptera > Limacodidae > Apoda > Apoda limacodes. The sequence continues at coordinate 13,904,293 of OX291557.1, forward strand.
TAACTTGAAAACTTTGCTATTTTTAGTGTCGAAAAATAAATATATTCGATAAAATTGCATAGTAACAGACAATCTTGAAATAACATTTTTTTTATTGAATAATACCGAATGCCCGCTTTTATGCGGAGATATAATATGGGTTCCCCATTGGCGTAGCCAAGTTTTGCGGTAGGGTAGGCAGGCCTGGTACTACATCTTGTTCTTATATGGCAAAGAATGCATTATAGACACTTTACTCCATCTCACACTCCCTCGCAGCCTAGTTGGTAGTGTACCCGACTGCTGCGCAGAGGGTGTGGGTTCGATTCCCGCACTGGACAATGTAGCACTTCCAAGTTGTGGACACCTGGACATAGGTGTTTAGATGTCTGTACAACTTGGCAATGATGTCAGTCCAGGTACAGAACAGTTAAACAAGACCTACATACAATATTGTCATCATTGCGGAACGCTGCAGGAATTGCAAGAAATGCTTAACAGCCTAAATGGTTCCTACCAACGTATATTTTTTCGTACTAACTTAAATAAAACAAAATGCTAATGCATGCTTAATAACTACGTCACTCCAGACCTTATATAATCACCGATGGCACACTGCTTACTGTAGTTCAAGAATACACTTATCTAGGACACTGGTATAGTCAAGTAAAAATAATTTCTATAAAGAAGCCAATAAGATCAATTAAGGTTGGGCAGTATTAAGAAGCTTTGTCACCGCTTCATGTTATCCATACAGGTATGCTTGAAGACTGAATTTTTAATCTGTGCTTCCTACTCATAATGACATAATATGTTGCTGAGAGATTAAAAAAGGAACAAATCAAAAACGTCCTATTTTAATATTTTTACCACTATAATTTTGGGCGAATATAGCATGATATTAATTGTTTTGTAGGATTGATTTACATACAATTAAAAAGATGCTCATTCAAATGCACTACGTGTTAACCCAGCCTGGAGCCAGACTTTTGATTTCTTGGACTGAGGTCCATAGACTTTTGCCATCCTCCTTTTAGCCCGTCTTATTAAGGTGTATGCGTATTTAGGTCAGTGGATTAAAATATTATCCAAAGGGGCAATGTAGACAATCTTCTCATAGCATCCATACTATTATAAATGCAAAAGTAACTCTATCTGTCTGTCTGATTCCCCTTCACGTTTAAAGATGAAAGGCAAAGACATAGTTTAAGTCCTGAGAAAGGACATAGGCTACTTGAAAACGTCAAGTGTGTGTTTTTTGTCTATAATTTGATGAGTAACCATTGAAGTCCTACACCGATATAGGTATAACCGAATCTAAGGCGGCTGGAACCGCGGGAAAATTTGACATGGAGATAGTTTGAGTTCCGGGGAATGGCATAGACTACTTGAAAACGACGAGGGTCAGTCGTTTTTTTGTATAATCGAGCTGTTGCAGTTGAAATCCTACACCGATAACCGAATTCAGGGCGGGTGGAACCGCGGACCAAAGCTAGTTGTATAATCAATACCGCAGTCCTGATATTCTTATGGTAGAGACAACCATACACGTGATTTTACTAACCTTGGAACAAACTGAGACCCCGATAATTTAGTCCGTACAATAAAGCAAACGACCGTTTATCGCGTTACGATTGTGTTCACTAGTTTGTTTTTCTCTAAATTCATTAACAGACTATACTCATTAAAATTAGTCACTCTTGACATTAAAGGACTAAATAGATAAATTCATGTACTTATGGACAAGTACGGATCCAGGGTTTGATCTTAGTGGGGAAGAATCCAGCATTTTTTAACTAAATGTCAAATGAATGAATCAGGCTACAATCACAATATAAAAAAATAACGGTCGAGTGCAAGTCGGATTCGCGCATTAAATTTTTTTTTTTTAATTACTCAAAAACAGTTTAAGTAATCATTTTTGTTTTCTTTAAAAATAGTCATGTTCGTCCGGGAGGATATCTGCTGTCGCCGACTTCATAGCCTTGAAGACAGGGACCTGTCGATATTGTGGGTGCGCGTAGATCATGGCGGCCACACTCGTATCTATGCGTGCCTATACAGGTCTCATAGCGGTGACACGGACGTAACTCGACTCTTCACGCACCTGAGTTTGACGACTGACAAAGTTCTAGAGCAATATCCTACAGCAGAATTAGTTATTTTGGGAGACTTTAACGCCCACCATCGTGAGTGGCTCAGTTCTCGAACCAATAACTATGCAGGGATTATTATCTGCTCATGAATTTGCTCTGACCTATGGATTCTCTCAGCTGGTACTTTCTCCAACGAGAATACCAGATATAGAGGACCATACGAGCTCCTTACTGGAACTTCTGCTGACTACACGTCCGGATGGATACTCCGTCTCAGTGGATGCGCCTCTTGGCTACTCGGACCACTGTCTCGTCCGGACTCAAATTTCATGCACACAACCTGATCCTTCTGGGCCAACTAATTGGCGTCGTGTGTGGCATTATAAGTCGGCAGACTGGGATGGATTGCGAGAATTTTATGCATCGTACCCGTGGAGGCAGATCTGCTATAGCTCAGAAGATCCTAACGTCTGCGCAGCCGCAGTCACTGAGACAATCCTCGCTGGTATGGAATGTTTCATTCCTAACCTGCGAGTAGCTGCCGGCGTCAAAAAACGACCGTGGTTTAATAGGTCTTGCAGAGAAGCTAAAATTCTTAAGCAAACTGCGTATGAGGCTTGGAATAATAAGGATCCGAATATTTCTGAGTTAAAACGCAAATTAAATGCTGCCTCGAGGTTCAGTAAGAAAGCAACTGCTAGAGCAAAATTCCAATTCATCGGCAAAATAGGTGGGCGACTTGCGAGCTATCCTTCTGGGAGTCGTGCTTTCTGGTAGCTTGCTAAAGCTGCCGAGAGGAACTTCTGCCAGTCGTCGTTACCACCACTGCGAAAGACCGATGGTGACTTGGCCCACAGTGCAAAAGAGAAAGCCGATCTATTGGGCAGTCTCTTTGCCTCTAACTCGAATGTGAACAACGAAGGCGCTGTACCACCTACTTTACCGTGGTGCGGTAAGACGATGCCGGAAATCTCTATAACACAGCGGGAGATCAGGCGGGCGTTGCTTTCTCTAGACGTTTATAAGTCGAGTGGGCCAGACGGTATACCAGCAGTGGTGCTTAAGCAGTGTGCTCCTGAGTTATGTCCTGTACTCACGCGCAGATACACTAGAAGGTCACCAGTTGAGCGACCGTGGCGAAAGTCATATTGACGGTCACTGATCAGGTCGTGTTTTTCTAGGTATCTCAATAGCTGTGTGTTGATCACACACTCCATCACCTTGGAGAGGTAAGAGGTAATAGCGATAGGCCTGTAATTCGATGGATCTGATCTATCGCCCTTTTTGGGTACCGGGTGCACATTCGCAGTCTTCCATGAAGACGGAAATTGCCTAGTGTGGTAGGAAAGCGTGAAGAACTTGTGTCTCAAATCCAGATCGATCTGTCCAAGGTCTCTGACTGGGGGCGGAAAAACTTAGTCCGATTCAACTCTTCAAAGACACAAGTCTGCGCTTTCACCACTAAGAAAACCCCATTCACTGTAGTCCCACAATTCCAGAACACTCCCCTCTCCATCACCAAGAGCATTGGGATCCTTGGCGTTGACATCTCCGTTGACATCTCTTCAAAAAAGAAGTTATTAGATTTCTGAAGGGTCGGCAACGCGCGAGTGATGCCCCTGGTGTTGCAAGCGTCCATAGGCTACGGTGACCGCTTACCATCAGGCGGACCGTGGTATAAAAAAAAAAAAAAAAAAAAAAAAAAAAACTGTCGTAAGTCACACCTTTTTCTTGTTTACATCTATATTAAGCCCTAGTAGAGGAATAATTTAGATATTCAGCCATCACCACGATATGGTCCATGTATCACATGTGGGAGATAAACTCGCCATTTTATGTGATGCAACATGTTTTTTTCTCATCTATTGTGTAGGTTAACAGTTTTTGGGATAAGTATGACATCTCCCTGATGCACATCTTTATGCAACTGGGTGATATTTGTCCGATAGTCCTTTACTTGTTCGTTTATCAAAGCTGTGTCACGCAGTTATCTCAGCACCTCAACATATTGCTAATCGACTTTGCTTCGCTGCATAGATTCCAAAAAGTGAGACGGAATCAAAGGCCCTTTTCATAGTTCTTGAAGGCAGGACAGTATCTGCTGTAGCATAAATGTGGTCTATGCTGCAGTAGTCTTTTCAAACCCAGCCTGCTCTAAAAACTGAAAACATTAAAGTCTCTAGATGAGACAATTAAAGATCACAAACGATTTTATCAAAATTTAAAAACTGGTTCACAGAAGCTCCGCTGGTTCCGTCTTCTTGTACTTTGTTAGTCTAAGATGCCCAAAAGCTTTCCTAATAAGCTGGTGTGATGAGAGATAGGTAAAGGCTTTCTCAGTGCCCTGCTGTTTTACTTGCCAAGAAACGTCGTCGGTCTGTAATAATAAATATTTTTTTTATGTTTATGTAATTTTAAAAGCAACCACACTCTAATTTCTTAATTATCTATATTTTTCGAAGTATTTGAATTAGTTTCTACCATCCTGTATCGCCATCCTTGTCTTACAAATGATGCAGCGCGCTAACTCTCTTTCACTCTTAATAGTTTTTAACAGCTTGCAACCCCTATTTGCGGCCACTTTTAGGCTCAAAATCTACGTCGAATTCTGATATTTTTCCCATGAGTTGCAAACGCACTGTCTCTCACTTGAATTAAAATGGGGTCAACAAGTGTGACGTAACATCGCAAAAATGCGCAATGCGAATTAATTCGCAGTTTTGTGTTTTGACCCTTACTTGATATAAAAATGATACCCACGTCATGATCGTATGAATGTAGAACTTAGATGCAAGAATAAATGTTTTTTTTTTTATGTTTATGTAATTTTAAATGCAACTACACAATAATTTTTTAATTGTATAATTAAAATTTAACTAAAAATACTAGTGGGCACATTTTAATAGGCAACCCTGCCAAAACATATTTCCCTTTTATTATACAAACTCGATAAACGTAGCAAACTTGTTTTGGGATTTACACGGTACCTACTAATTAATTAATTAAAACACCTACTACTCGAAATATCTATAATAATACCCAGTAAGAACCGATAATAACCAGCTTTACTCTATCTAGAATAATCTAGTTTATGTTGTTATCGAGGCACTGGTACTGTTAGCTCAGGCTAGGCAAAGGTCGAACGATTTGTAATGTGCATATTGGGATACATCTAATCTACATTTGAGTATAGTATGTGTACTATTAAATGGCGCCTGTCCCGGACCCAGGGTTATCAATGTTGTCGCGTGCGCTCGACGCCATGTTTTGTGACACGCCACGCATAAATATCCTGCATAGAGACCGCAAGTGTCAGTCGTTTCCTAAACTTGTAACATATAAGTAACGTGCCTATCTCTTCTTATCTCACAATGGTTCAAAGCACTCTTCGTGACGATACGTGCGGATACTGCAACGCCTGCCTACGGATGCGGTTAAGTGTGGCCCGCGGACGCAGTCCAGAACCTCAAGAATGTTCTTACAAGCATATTCTAGAATCCTATAGCGGCAACCAAATTGCAACAAAGAAAGTTCCAGAAACAACAATGGAGCCGATCTGTACAGTTTGTCGGTGGACTTCCAGTGCTCAGTTTCGGGAGACACCATCTTCTTCGAGCGATCTTAGCCTGGAATGGAGCTCCAGATCTTCGCAAAGATCTCACACGCGACGAAGAAAGAGGTAGAGCTTCACTTTAACTCCATGGGAATAAGGAATAGTGGTCGCTGAGAAGAGATGTTTTGCGACTAGTGTCGATGGGTAGTAAGGTTTCTATTCGATAGTAACGTGGAACTACGATAAATCTCTTTTTCTTCTTTATGTTAAATGTGTGTTTAATAAATGTGTATTGATTTTTTAATTTATTTTTATTTTCGTTTTATTTCATATTTCCTTGACAGTGACTTTGACTTCAAACGTTTGATTTTCAGTTTTTTTCTTTTAAATAATCATCTCATTTTTATTTGAGTAAGGTCCGATCAAGTGAAAACTAGTTAAAAGGTTACTATGTATTTTGGTAAATAGCAGAGCGCAACAAATTGACAGTTTCTGTGGTGGTACTGATTTATTGCCACACACAGTACCTACTCGACTGGTGACCTTCTAGTGTATCTCATACACCGGCACTGGCCGTTGAAAGTCAGGGATAGGCATTGGCATGTATCCTGGACATAGCGAAGGCGTTCGATTAGGTCTGGCATCGGGGTCTTCTAATGAAGTTGCCATCTTACGGAGTGCCCGAGGGTTTGTGCAAATGGGTGGCTAGCTTTTTGTCCGGCAGACGCTTACGAGCCGCTTGTATCCCGCAACGCTCTGTGCTGTCTCCTACGCTGTTTCTACTGCATATGAATTACATGTTGGACATCAACAACATACATTGCTATGCAGATGACAGTATTGGAAACGCTTATTACACGGGCCCTGCAAACATCCCTAGTTCCGTTGTGGCGAAAAAGTGCTGATAACTTGTGTCTCAAATCGAGACCACTTTCAGTCTCAGACTGGGGACGGGGAAACTTCGTCCGATTCAACCCTACAAATACACAAGTGCACCGCTAAGAAAATCCCATTCACTGTGGTCCCACAATTCCAGAACACTCCCGTCACCATCTCCAAGAACATTGGGTCACATCTTTGGTGTTACCATCTTCAGCGATGTTCAGTTCCGAGATCATTTGCAAGACAAGGTGAAGCTGGCGTCTAAAAAACTTGGAGTACTCAACAGAACAAGGCAGTACTTCACCTTGGCGCAAAGGTTGCTGCTTTACGAGTCATAAATCCGGTCCTAGATGGAGTACTGCTGCTATCTCTTTGCGGGTGCACCTAGATACCAGCTTGGCCTTTCTGACTCGGTTCAACGACGGGCTGTGCGAGAATCGTCGACGATCCTAAGCTCACAAGCCGTATCGAACTCTCAAGTCTGAAGAGAGACTTTGCCTCCCTGTGTGTGTTCTACCGCTTGTTTAATGGGATGTGTTCTATCGGCTAGGGATTCACGTACAGTGAGTTTGTGATTTTTTTTAATACCACTAAGGTGGCAAACAAGCATACGGTTCGCCTGATAGCGCAGCATACGGAAAGTAGTTTTTTAAAGTTAGCTGTATTCTTACTGCGTAGGAAATTATAGAGCTAATGAAAATTTATATAGATATATATAAATAATAGTTTATAATATACTTTACATACAAGTACAAATAATACAAATTACAAAAGAATTTACTATCAAATTTATCCACCACATTTGGACATCAGCCCCCTGCCAAGGTTTTCTCTAAGGACTACAGTACGGGGTTCTTCAAGAAAGAAGTTATACGATACATACGATAATGTACGATTTTTTATACGCTTCTATACATCTCAATTTACATAAGTACATTTTATTTTCGTTAATCTCACCTATTTAAATACTATATTAAATTAGCACGGCAGCGCAGCATGCCATAAGTAGTTTTTTAAAGTTAGCTGTCTTTCTACTTAGTAGGAAATTAAAGAACTAATAAATATTTATATATATATAAAAATAATAGTTTATAATATATTTTACAATTTACATGCATAATAACCAACCACCAACCATGGAATCTTTTTGAAGCCGCGGCGGTTGGTTTTTTTTGTTAAAAGTTTTTATATAATTAAAGTTTATACTACAAATTGTTTTAAGATGAGTGTTTGTTTGTTAAAGTTGATTGTTTTAATTGAGAGTGAGACTGATTTAACTAGTCGAACTTTATTAATTTGTAAAAAGTGCTGCATAAGTCAAAATATCTAACAAAGGACAAGTCCGGACAAAAGGCCGAATGTCCGACCAAATCCGGACGTATGGTAACTCTACTCCGCACTATGCTATTTTTTTTTTATACCACTAAGGTGGCAAACAAGCTTACGGTCCGCCTGATGGTAAGCGGTCACCGTAGCCTATGGACGCTTGCAACACCAGGGGTATCACTTGCGCGTTGCCGACCCTTCAGAAATCTAATAACTTCTTTCTTGAAGAACTCCATACTGTAGTCCTTGCAGAAAACCTTGGCAGGGAGCTCATTCCACAACTCAAGCGTTGGCGGGAGGAAGTGTGAAATGGAGTATGTATATATTTATTTTTTTGATTGTTGCTTTCCAGTCAAAAGCAGATAAAGTGATCAGAATGCATATAGCCACGTATCTAGTTCATAAAGCAACGATCGATAAAGAGGTAAAATGGTACACAAAATTAGTAGGTAGCTAGGTAACTATGAAAGGTAAACGTATTGTAATTTTTATTAAAAATAAGTTTAGGCAAGACCTTAATTTAAGTATACCTTTAGTGTTTTTATACTTAGCGTCACGATGCCAACTGTTTAACGCCGTCAAATTGTTTCAATACGAAATGATTTTTGCCATAATCTCAGTTCCTAAAATATTACCTTACTTATTTAAAAAAAGAGCAAAAATTTAAAGGCTCTGCGATGTCGGTTTCATAAGATTCTGATAAGCCATTTTTTTTAATAATGTTTGCAATTTTGCAGAAATTTTCTTGTATAGAGGTACTTAGAAAATGAAGAATGGCTTATCAGAATTCTTTTAACCATACACGACGAGCACTTAATTTTTTGTTCTTTTCATCAAAATCAAATCAAAATACTAAGTGAAATTTGGGGAACTTCGAAGATTATGGCAAATCATTTTTTATGCAAGAATTCTACGGCTTTTACCCGAAAGGGTTTAATGGCCAAGTAGATACTTGTACCTACCTTCCTATGTCTGTGTGTCTATAGTGTAAAAGTTCGTAGGGCCAATCTACAAAGTTATGTTTGTTCCCTAACTGAGACCCCTTGCTTAAATAACACGATAAAGTCATGTATCGAGTTAAAATTCGTCCAAGTGCGTGTCGGACTCGCGCACGAAGGGTTCCGTACCATTATCTATAAAAACCGCACAAAAATCACGTTTGTTGTAGGTATGGGAGCCCCCCTTAAATATTTGTTTTATTTAAATTTATTTTTTCATTTCTAAAGTGACTACCTATATAACTAAATATTCTGTAAATATTTTAAGCGTCTACCTGTTGCCGTTATCAATATCAAGTAAACAAAAAAAATACCTCTTGTAGCAGTAGTCCGGTTGTTAGTCCGGTTGACCGAACTATTGAAACTTTTAAGTTGCAATAGTTCGGTTGTGACGAAGAACCGAACTATTGATACCTTTTTAGTAGCAACAGTCCGGTTACTTAATAATTTAAACAAAATATATTTACAAACTATTATGTTTGTTGTATGGGAGCCCCTTAAATATTTATTTTATTCTGTTTTTTAGTATTTGTTGTTATAGCGGCAACAGAAATACATCTGTAAAAATTTCAAGTGTCTAACTATCACGGGTCATGAGAAACAGCCTGGTGACCGACAGACGGATGGACGGACAGCGAAGTCTTAGTAATAGGGTTCCGCTAATTACCCTTTGGGTATGTCAACAGGAAAATCGCCTAAAAAATTGCTTACTACTGTAACCAACGAAGAGTATTTAAAGTAGGATCTATGGACTTTTACATTATAACAAAGCAAATTCGATAAGGTTATCAGTTCATTTAAAAAGATAACGCCGTACTCAACAAAAACGCTGATAAACTGTGTGGTAAAAACCAACAAGATTTTGATGAAATACTACATACTTACTTGCTAATTACAAAAATAATCATTGTGGATTCCCCGAAACTGATGAAACAGAAAATATACAGCATTATGAAGGCGACATCTTTTTTTATATATATATAGTGATACTGAGCTAAATAAATAGGTTTTAATTTGTGAAGACAAATCAAGCATCAGAATCCAGCATTATCCTACATAGGCAGGTGTCATTTACAGTGTGTAGCTGGAGTGGTTTAAATTCCGCACCAAGCTTTATCGTAATTTGTTAAGGAGCAAGTATTGTATTGTATAAAATTGCCAGCCTAGCAGTTTAAACAGCAAGACGAAATAACAAACCACACATTGCCAACTAAAAATTAAACATTTGAACAATTATTGTAAATGGACATGAAAGAATGTTCTGTAACTAGGAAGTCAAGTCTCAAAGCGTTAACTTTATCAAACGACTTCTCTAAATTTTGAGGTTGATAATCAGCCTCATGCTGCTGAACTGTCAAAAACACGAACACTTATATACTCTTACTTTGGCTAGGTTACACTAGCCGTCCCCCTTGAATGGTGTACGCCTTGTCGTGGCAGGGGGGCTGAGTAGCACCGCACAATCCATTCCGGTGTGAAACTAAGAGACACCTACGTATACGACCAGGTCGACGACGTACCTGTGGTGGGGGTCGTACGAAGCGGAGTCGCCGAGTCCACACCGCTCCAATAGGCTGTTCCGAATGGACTCTGCTTATCAGAGTCCATCAGCGGATGCAGCGGTGGGCAGTTTAATGTGCAGCCGGGCAGACCTACTTTATGGCACTGTCGTTAAATCGTTACCCCGTACGCTAGGCGGCGACTCGGTAGTTCGTAGGCCAAGTTAAGCCTAGTCAGACGGCAGCGATGGACTTGGCTTGAGTGCCCGGGCCACGGAAGCAAACCTTAATAAAACACTATCAGTGGGGGAGGGTTCTCGGTGTCGAGATCTTTTTCCCAGGGGAAATAAAATAAAAGATTTTAGAGTCCGTTAATTAAATTTATAACAGTTTAATTTTCGGTAATTTTCCCAAATTACCGAACTTTTGTATTTTCTCCTCGACTGTACCGCAAATGTTTTACGGATATCTTTTGTGAAATGGTGTAACTACCTTCACATATGTTTCGAAATAAAATTATTCATACTGTGATCCAGTCCAGCAATTCAAATCCTTCGCCAGCTTTTGAAGATATTTAAAATTATGTTCAATAAGGCGAAATTGACGATCCCGTCGTATAAATAACCTCACAGTTATTACCTGCAGATTAGGGTTTGCAAATTACCCTTAGAACCCAAAAAAATTAGTAATGGTAGAATATTTTGGGTACTCCGTTATTCCTCCAACATAAAATATTATCTTGATGTTCGTTATTCTTGATTCAGCAAATCCACACTATATTTCAGTATTGTTTTTCGCTAAGCTTTTCACGTCCTAGCTCAATTTTACATTTTTCAAACTGATGATTTATCTTTACTTTTTCTATATGTCAGTTTTTCAAATATCAAATTTTGAAGTCAACCGGTATGTTAAAGTAAATAAACCGGTAAGTTTGACATTTCTTGCATGGATATAAAAATTACAATAAATTTTGGAATTAATCACGCAAAAGGAGAACTAAAGCTACAGACTAAAAATTACATATCAAAATAAATCACTTGCTACATCGGGTGTATGGGAATCTCTCCTGCCACTCCATGGGGGATTCGGGCGGTGAAGGTTGGCGGGGCCGTAGCTGCCGCACTACAAGGTAACTCCAATGGAAAGGAGAGACGAGGGATGTGTTTCCCGTGCGTCTCTTTAGGAGGAGGGGGAATAGAGTCTGAGTCTCCTTCATTCTACCAAATCTAGGAGGAGGAGCGGTGGAGGTGTAACACTGCCCCGAATCTGAGAGGGGGCCTGCAACTTTGTCGCGAACCATCGTGGAAGAATTCGAAAGCCTGCACATGGCGACTGGGTGGACACCGCTGGGTTTTAGCCGGTTAAAGTCTGGTATAACGGTCCGGTCCGGTCCGGTCCGGTATTTAACGCCGTGCTGTCGTGCCAAGTGGTCGTGTCAACGACAAAATAAAATCAATTTATACTATACACAGTACGGCTTGACAAATTTAAATCTAATGATATATACTAACTAAAGGATTCGCGCAGACGACTACCACCCGAGTAAAACAAATAAGTGTAATCAGCCTTCTGCTAAACTCAACCTCCTGTCAACTGAGTAAAGTTCAAGTTCCAAAATGAGTGTAGTGAGATCACCGACTAGTTCCGTTCGTAGCGGCTCACAGCCAGACTTGTCGAAAATAACTTGTCAAGACAACAATACAGAGAAATGTATTTCCCGCCAACGAGTAGCTAAACGTAAGCAGCCTGATGAAGATAGCAGCCTAAAAAAGGAGTTTTCTGAATTTCGAAGTGAAATGATGTCAATTATTAGGGAATTTAGGAAAACCCAGGGAGAAGCTATAATAAGAATTTCTGATGATGTGTCTTCAATCAGGGGTGAGGTAAACAATATAAGGCATACAATAGAAAAACTGTCAACGGAGCAAAATACCATCAATTGCGAGCTATCCGAACTCAGGAAGTTAAACAGTGTAACGGACGAGAGATTAAAATGTCTAGAAGCCGGCGTATGTTCGCTCAAAATGGCTGACCCTTCCAACCAAAATATAGCAGCATTCTCCTACGATGACGTTACTACAGAGCTTTACGAAAGTTCGATCAGAGAAAGGAATCTTATCATAGTAGGTATACCGGAATCAACATATAAAAATCAAGAGGATAGACTTAACCACGATTCAGGCTACGTAGTAAAAATAATAGAAAAACTACTTGAAAATTGCCCTAAACCTAACAAGATATTACGCCTAGGAAAATATAAGCCTTCGAAAGACCGTCCTATTAAGGTATGTTTCGTCAGTCAAGAAACCTCTCGTAGTATCTTACGCCCTAAAAATAAAAATAATCAAGCAAACGCATCTATTAAAATATTTCCGGACCAAACTCCCCGGCAGCAAAAATATTTAAAGGACTTACGCAACGAGCTGAAAGATCGGACCCGTAACGGCGAACAGAATTTAACGATTAAGTACGTAAAGGGCCTTCCAAAAATCGTGTCAAAAAACTCGGTGAACGCGAAAGAAAACAGCTCAACACAGCCTTAACTGCCAGTTTGCCTAACAAGCTAAAAACTAAGTACCTGAATATATTGTATCAGAACGTTCGAGGGCTACGCACAAAAACTACATCATTTAAACACTCAATGCTAGGAAGCACAGCAGACATAATAGCCCTAACTGAAACTTTTTTGACAAGTTCTGTATGTGACGCGGAGCTCTTCCCGTCGGGCTACACGGTGCTGCGCCAGGACCGAGCGAACGACGCGGGTTGGGGCGGCGTCCTTCTAGCCGTGCGCAACACCTACGACGTTCGTCCACTCACTGACATAGACAACCTCTCAGCGGTGCATAAAAATCATCTGTGCGGTAATAAAATGTAAAACTAATAATTTACTGTGTTGTTTAGTGTACCTACCTCCCAATTACAATGACACTCAATACCTAGATGTCATACAAACTATCGAAAATACCATTTGTAAGTTCTCAGACTATGATTTCTTATTATTAGGTGACTTTAATCTACACTCAATGTCCAAAAATGTAAAGGACCAATTTCAATGGTTCATCGACTGTTATAAGTTTAAGGAACACAGCAATATATTAAACTACTATGGGCGACAATTAGACCTAGTGGTAAGTGGAATGAGTGAGGAGCGTGTGTGTGTGTGTGCGATAACGTAGTCGGACTGGTTCCCCCAGACCGCCACCACCCACCGCTTGTTGTGAGTGTGGCATGGCCGTGCGGGCACAGTGGTAGCCGCGCAACAGCTAGACCTCCAGTGCCCTCACCGCCGCTGTCGTCACCAACTGCGCTCACCTACGACTTCCACCCTGAATCGAACTACCGTAGTGCCGACCTGTTGTCATTGTATGCAGCTATTGCTTGTATAGACTGGGGTGACGTCATCCGTACGCTGGACGTCAACAAAGCATTAGAAATTTTGTACAGTAAACTGTATAACGTTATCAACGATTGCGTTCCAATAAAAACGAGGCGGCAATCTGCCAGCCGATACGTATATCCGTCTTGGTTTACCTCAGACATCATACGTAGCATAAAAAACAAACATTTCCATTATAAAAAATATAAACGCGAGGGAAAACAATTAAACAAAGAGTTATTTAAATACTATCGAACCTTAGTCAAAAGTCAAATAGATCAATGTTATAATAAATATATCAAGTCATTACAGAGTAAAATTAAAACAGATCCAGCAGAGTTTTGGAAGTATATCCGGGGCCAAAAAAGTAATAATAACCGTCCAGTGGAATACGTGTTTAAAGAAAGAACAGTCTCGGGTCAAGATGCTGTGGATGCATTCGCTGAATACTTCACCTCAGTTTTCCTCGAAAATATCCCATCGCTACAGCCTGCAAATCCAACCAACAACATAACATGCGATAGCCGTGATTCCTTCAGAGTTACAATTGATTCCGTTAGTCCCTCCGACTTTAAACGCGCCATAAAGCGACTCAAACCATTTTCCTCGACAGGCCCTGATGATATACCTCCGTTTTTGCTAAAGGATTGTGCAGCTGTATTACAAAAACCTTTGCTACATATTTACAACCTATCTATCATAACAAATACCTATCCCTCGTGTTGGAAAACGTCTAGAGTCACGCCAGTGCCAAAAACCACACTTAAGCATAAAATCGATGACTATAGATCAATCGCTGTCGTATCTGCGTTCGCGAAGGTATTTGAGACTACATTAGCAACCGAGATTAGCACACAAATGAAGGTGCGCCTGGACGATGCCCAGCATGGTTTTAGAGCGGGCAGGTCTACAGCAACCACAAAAATTTTGTAAACTATGTTTACACTGAACAAGATAAGGGCAACCAGGTAGACACGGCCTATTTTGACTTTAAAAAGGCATTCGACAGGGTGGATAACGATGTGCTTATGACAAAGCTTAACGGCTCAGGCTTTACGCCAAAAATGTTTAGTTTCTTCGCCAAATACTTGTCAAACCGCCAGCAGTATGTTCAACTTGACGGACTCAGGTCCCACCGATATTTTACCAGATCTGGAATAAGCCAGGGTAGCTCATTGGGTCCAATCCTTTTTTTAATTATGATTAACGACCTACCCCAGGTCATAAAAAACGCACAGTGTCTTATGTTCGCAGACGACCTCAAGTTGTATATGGGAGTGAGATCTGAAGCCGATAGTGTAGTGCTACAACACGATATACAGCGGCTGGAGGCATGGAGTAATACGAACCGTCTTCACTTCAATATAGACAAGTGTAAAGTCATGACGTTCTCAAGATCTAGAACTCCCAGGCAGTACAAATACTTTCTAACAAATACTCCACTTATAAGAGTAGATGCAACACGGGATTTAGGTGTAATGTTCGACCCTCGACTTGATTTCAGACAACACATTTTAAACGTGACAAAAACGGCGAACAAAACACTGGGATTCATAATGCGGCAAACATATATGTTTGAAGACACCAAACCAGCTATTATATTGTACGATGCCTATGTTAGAAGTCGCCTCGAATGTAATGTTTTAATCTGGGCCCCTAGAGAGAGTAAATATGTGACGATAATCGAAAAAATCCACAAAAAATTTTGCAGAATCGTCTATAAGAAGTACGGGTACTACCCACGTCTATATCCCTCACTGTTTGTCACGGGCATGATAGGACTGGACACTTTGGAGCTGCGAAGGAAACTACAGGCAATTATCCAATATTGGCTACTTTTTAATAATAAACTAGACAATCCATCAGCATTAGCTGATATCAGCCTATACGTTCCCAGTAGAGCGATGCGGGGTACGGTGCGGATGGTGGCCCACGTCGGCGGCGGCCACTGCTGGCTGGCTCGGGAGCCCGCACCGCAGCCAGTGCAAACGCGCCAAAAGCGCGCACGCTCATGCTCCTCAACTCACTTATCTCCCAAGATGTGGACCTATTTGCAGACAGGTTGCCACAAATCATTGCCGCAGCACGCCTCCACTTGTCGAAAAATAATTAATAATTCGAATATTGCCTGCCCCTTGATTTTATCTTAATTTTTTCTTATCAAATGTAAAAAACTTTTTAAATCTATAAGTTACCATGCAGTTAGTTACTAGTGCCTATTTTCTTTTTTGTTGTTTTATATGTTTCCTACAATATGTTTTTCTTTTGTTTCCATGTAAATTTTGTTTAGTAAGTTAGTATGTAGTATGTAAGTAAAGGTACTTGATTATAGACGCGTTGGGGTTTCCTGTCAGTCTGTAATAATGTAATAAATAAATAACCTTAGAGGATTTCTCAGCAAAAAAAAAAGGTTACACTAGCCGTGGTCACCAGATGACTTCTACTTCTGTGCTGCCGATAATATAAAATAGCCAGATAACATAAAATATTGGGTAAAAATTTCTATAGTAGCATGATATTCGCAATTTTTATTTTTCTAAGAAACGGTATAACCTATGCACAAACGCATTAATTTCAAGTAAAACCAAATATACTATTCACAGTTCATTTAATGTATAAGAACTAAATCAATCTTACATCAAAATAAAAAAAACCTCATTTGAAAATATTAGGAGACATCAACAATTCTAGAAATTACTTACAAAGACCAATACATCTAGATTACACAGATCTCGCAACAAGAATTACAACAAACACAATACCTGATCATAAAAAAAAAGAATTCTTAAATTTTTGGAATAATTGAAATTTTTGGAATAACATTACAAACAGCCTAAAAATACATTTCATTTATACAGTCGGCTATAGAAGGCGCATCGAAGACAGAGTCATCGTAAGGTGCGGTGTGCGGCAAGTCGGGGAGGCGAGCACTTCCAACTATCCTATGTATGTACATATGGCCATTCGGAGAGCTGTCCAGCCAGCCAGTACGTTTGTTCGGAATTTTCTTTAACATCTAAGGCAATTATCGACTGTATGAATGAAATGAATTTTTAGGCTGTGATAATATAAAACTAAGTAAATTAACACCTGCTGTCTCGGTTTTACCAAACAAGAAAAAAGAGAGAGACGATCAGTTACACCACGTATAAGACTGCGGTTATTCATAACGAATTCACCAACACATAAAAAGAAACAGTGAGATACATGCGTAATATGTTTGCCTTCTCTCGCTGCGTGATCTGTAATCGTGGAAAATTCAAGTATCTCTAATTTAAGGCGCAAACTGCCAACCCACTATTACATATTTTTAATTAACTCTTCGTAGAAAGCGTATTTAAAAAAATTAAATCAACACCAAACATTCCAAAAATAGCTTGCGACTATTTCTTTTCATATGTGAACATTTTTGAAATATGCTCAGTGCATAGAGGAAATTAAAATATCTACCTAATAGCAGCACTAGAAGACGAGTAATAAGCGCCTTAATATATATGAACATTTTACTAAAAGTTACGAAAAAGTCCAAAAAACTAAATAAGCTTTACAATATATAGTCATTTTTATTGAATGCTTGTTTCTGTCATTTACTTTGGAACTGGTAACACTTGGTCTCAAATAAAAGTAATAAAAAAACTTTTGAGACTTTTAGCTTTTAAACCGCTAATTTATTCTAGTACCTACTTTTATAGGTTTAATATTTCTTGCGATACAAGTCATTATCATTAATTTTTTCCTGTAAATGTAACAAAATAAGTATTAAATAAATTAAATGGTTTTTTACATTGATATTCCGAATGTAAACACTCTGAGCTCCCCTACCAAAAGTAATATGAAAATTTCACTATTCTATATTTGCTAAACAAAAATTTAATTTTTGCATTAGTTAACAAAGCAAAATACAATATTATTAAATAGTTTGAATCTGAATATTAAATATATTAAGATTATTCGACTTTTTGTTTAATCTTCTATAAAAAAAGAACTTGATAAAAAACATTACATAGATTAAGATTTTAACAAATAATAAATTGATAAAAGAAATAAGTTAAACATAATATTGATAAAAGAGAAGGCTACTTAGTAGTCTGGGTCTTGGTTGTTTTATTAGGTATAGAAGAGTAGTTAGTAGGAAATCATTCCTTGTATTTATAAGTATGTTTTGCCAGTGTTATGTCTTGGAAACTAAACCATTTCAAACAAATTTGAGTCTCGGACACGATCTCTCCTAAGCAGCTTCGCGCGTGGGCGTGGCCGAAAGGGATAGCCGATGCGCGAAGCTGTCAAAAGATTTTCGCCTAAATTAGGCCTTTGTTATTCAGAGTAGCAATATAAAGTTTTCGACACCGTAAGGTCTACAGAGGGGTCAAAACATGTATGCAGCTTTAGAGGGGAGAAATAACTGAACTGTGACACATGTCTGTCGCTAGTGTCACGTAAGTTCACGGCATTTTAATAATGCAACTGTGGTTTTGATATTTGATCACCGGGTCAGAAAAATTAGCCAACACACACAGCGACCAGACAATCTCTGGCCTTGGTTTAGTGAGCGAAAAGATTATTGTATGTATATGTTGCGCGTCGCGTCAGACTGCACAACACAAATGTAGAAACGAGTCGCGCATTTAAACGATTTTATTCCTTATTGCCTTGACAACACAGCAGCCAAGCTTTGAAGTTGGCCTTTAATCAAGAACTCAGTGCCTATAACTAAGAAATCCACGAAAACCCCGACTGTAACTAAAACGGAAAACAAATATATCTTAGAAAAGACAGCAGACAGACAAAAAGGTTCAACATAAAATAGTAAAATTAATTAAAACTATGATTTCATAAAATTGTTAGCTCACTCTCACTACTGCAGCACAAACTGTCACAAAGTTTATCAAATAAATCATTTCTGCTCATCACTTTTATAGATTTCAGATAATGACAGAAGCGATTGTTTCTTTTATTGCTCCTGTCAGTTTTTTTCTTCTCAATGCGGCATATTTCACGGCATGACGGCCAGTAGTCTAGTGCTAGAGATCTTCGGTCTAGCATTGTGCTTGAATTTAAACTATTTGTCAAACTATGATGACATGATACCATCCTGTCTTTTTCTCTGAAAAAGATAATTTTGTAATGTTAGGTCAGTTTGGTATCATTAAATTAATACTGTGAGAACAATAGAATAATAAATTTCACTATAAAGTGTTTAGAAACTTTATTTACACGAGATAAGCTAATGACTAAGAACTATCATAGGGATGGATTGGCGACATTGGCCAATGGTCAGCGTATACTTGTTTTGAATCCTTATTTGCAAATTAACTATGGGACTATAAAGTCGGCTTCGTAGCTCAGTGGATAATGACCAGACCATTGAATCTAGACGTGGGTTCGATTTCCGCATAAGATAAACATTTAATTTTTGTGATTGTCTTAAGACTGGGTGTTTTCTATGTATAATATGTATGTGTTTACCAAAAAAGCATATGTATGTATTTGTATCCATTGTCTGGTATCCATAGCACAAGCTTTGGTTAGTTTGTGACCAGACAGCAATGTGGGGAATTTCCAAAAATATTTATTTAAAATTGTAGATTTATATTGGTCATGGTCAAAATATATTTTCAACTCACCTTTGCTGTTTCATATTTGGTAGACTTATATTGTTTTCATTTTCACATTGTGTTATTGCTTTTGCTAGGGAAATGTTTCTTGTTATAAGATAATGTGAAATTTCGTTGCTAGTGTTCTGATTAAGACTAAAGTAATGAATATTTTCATTCTCAGATACACTATCAACTTCTTCAGAATACCAAGGTGAAGATGTGATATTTGACCTTGCACAAGGATTTACTTTACTAAAATAATCTGACATTGATATACTGTCCACAACATTTGCTATTGCTTCTAAATCTTTTATAACTTTGTCTTCAGTTTTTGAAATTCCACTATCTTTTTTAATATTGTCAGCTTGGCTGTTTAGTTGGTCATAAAGAATATTTGGTAAGCTCCACCAAATATTAAATTGTACTGTATTTGTTTCATATACTTCTTTTTCTGTGATATTTCTCCATAAATTGTTTACTAAACTGGTAACATCGGTTAGGGCTATGTTTGTTTCCTCTGGACCATCATGATCTGTCCATGACATACTGGAATTTTCACTATCAATAATAACTTTCAATTCGTCACAATTCTGGGAGCCTGGTTTCTCATCTAGCGTCTTGTTGAACATGTAAAATTGTAAACTGTTTATTGCCTTTCTTATATCTCCCCTATGAAAGTCTAAAATTCTTGAACCCAAACCAGGACAGCAGAAGCTATTATCAGCCAGACACATTATATCTAACCATGTGCCAAGCATCCTTGGTAATAAGGAATTCATACTGATCACTTTTCCACATTGTATGAATCTTTGTAAATGTGGACAGGACAAAGATGATGTCACTAATATGACAGGACGTTTAGAGCATTGAATCAACTGTGAGATAGCTGATATAAACCCATCATCTTGGTCAAAGACTATGTCAGCATCATCTATTAAAATTAGGGACATTCCAGTTCTAACATTTTCCTGGCTAGCTATAGGTTGACTTAAGCAGTCACTTTTGTCAAATGATTTTCCCTTTTTCAATACTGGCTCTTCTATTCTTTTCGGTCTTCCACGTTTTTTCTTTTTCTGTTTTAATTCAAAATTTATCACTTCCTGAGACTTTTGTGAATTTTCAGCACTGCTACTCTTCCCTCTATCTACTTTATGAGATTGAGTGGCTTCTTGTAAATCCTGCAGCATTATTTTACCATTTCTTTTGCTGCTGGCATTAACTTCAATTACTTTAATTGCCAATTCAGTAGCAACAGCATAAACACAAGAAGTTTTACCACTGCCTACTGGCCCAGATAATACCAATAGGTTATTAGAATGATTCATATTTTCTCTACTGTCTGAATCAGACTGGTAGAAGTCAGAAGAATCTGAATCACATTTAAGATCTTTAATGGTTGCATTGTTTTCTGACCATGAAACTAACCACTTCCTCAGTTCCTTAATGTTTTCAAAATTTCCTATTATTTGTTTACTTGACAAAGCTTTGTATTTATCTGTCCACTTTAATATCTCTGGATTATCATTTTTCATGTCTATCATATTATTTACATCTTCTAAACTAGTATCTACACTATGATAATTACAATCCAAAAACTCACCTTTTCTTCTTGCCTTCAATAAATTGTATGTCCGGTAAACAGGGAATTTAGGGTATGATTGCTTTATGCTTTTTAATAATTGTTGTGAATTTGTTTTAGATAATATTATTTTTTTACAATTACTTATATTTAATTGTTGTGTCTGGCTAAAACCTTGCAAATTGAAAAAAAAATCAGCAGCATTTTCTAAGCATGTTTCGTCATTCTCTAATGAGCTTAAATTTATATTTAAATATGGTATATTTTCATTTTTCTGGTCCACTACAGTTGTTGTTTGTTGAATGTGAACCACCACAGGAAATTCTAAAGATAATTGGTTACTAGTATGTTGATGAGCAATCACTTTCTTTAATTTATCTGGAATACCACTCTGAAGGAATTTTTGCTTAGCTTCATTGATTGCAGGATCAATCAGTGGCTTGCAACTAAATATTGGGGCCAATTTAACAGTCTGCTTGTGTTGTACACTTTTTTTATCCCTCTTTTTCTGAGGTTCTATCTTAGTCTGTAAACTAGATTGAATTGTTACTTTACCATTATCAGTTTTTAAGCTGTCAGTTGCCTGGAGTTGTTTAACATGTTTTTTCCTTTTAGGTGAGAATATATTAAGTTCATCATCTGAACTAAAAGACTGTACATCATCTATGTAATTAATGGGTCTCTTCACGTTACGCCTAGCTCTAACTCCATTAAATTGACCTGAAAATTCATTATTACTACTGTTTTCTTTTATATTAGTTGACTTAACCTTATCTTGTGAATTCTGTCTCTTCTTTGGGCTAACTGCACTAGGCCTCTGAATTGTGTCACTTAAAATGTGTGAATCCATGCCATCAGTTTTAAAATCTGTCAGATCACAAGTTTCTGAAGTATTAATTATACAATTTTTTTTAAGACATAAGGATGTTTTCTTTAATTTTTTTTTGTTTCTAGAAGATAATTTGACTTTAATGATATGATTGCTTTTTATAGATTCATGGTCCTCATTTTCACTTTCTAGAATAACAGTTTTTTCAATTTTCTGAAAATAAGACATCATATTTTCTTTTTTTCTGATGGAAGGAGACAGCTTTCGAACAAATTCTTTGTCCTCGTCAGAGAGTTTCTTCTCAATAGTAATAGTACTAGATTTACTTTTACTAAATTCAAAAATATCTACTAATTGCGAGGATCTATAATTTCCCTTAACTTCATTTTTGTCACTGTCAACTGAATCAGGTTCATGTTTTTCTATAGAAATCTCCTGTATGTCTGTATTTGAAGTAGCAGGAGATATTGTTCCTTTTACTTTTTTGTTCTTGTTTTTCTTCTTTTTCTTTTGTTGTAATCCATTATTTGTAATCATGTTTTTTAACTTTTCTGCACGACTTTCTAATTTCATTTTAATACATTTTTCATGATATTCATCTGTTTCTTTTTTCTTTAAGGACCCTTTGGATTCTGCCATTTTTTGTAGCATCAAAACCCTTTTGGTTTTAAGATTTCTTTTTTCAATTATATCTTTATTTTCCAATTCATCATGTTGCCTTTCCTTGCCAGGGGAATTGCTACCAAGACTTTTATTTCTTGAATCCATCATCAGTTTAAAAGCATTAGTTTGTTTACGGTCTTGACTGAGGAGAACTGACTGAGTATAATCAACATCATCACATGTAGCAACTGTATGTGTTTGTGATAAAGAACAGTTGTCAACCTCTACATCAACAATATTAGGTTTCTCTTTGTTCCTCACCATTTTAAGCAGATAGTTTTTAGGTTGGTGAATTTGTTCAACATTTAAATTATTTGGGGACTTTATTTTTAATGAAGTCTGCAATGTTTGTGAAACATTCAAAACTTCTGTATCTTCTTTGCCATCTTTTCTTAGTTTATACTTTATAAATTTTCGTTGAGATTTTCTGCATTTTGATTTAACAATATTTTCCCGTGATCGTAACACATTTTTGGCATTGTGTCCTTTGCTATGATGTTTTGAAGTGGTTGTCATTAAATCATTGTCAACTCCTGACTGCAATAAAGTTGACATTATATTCCTGAAAACAAACAAAAGATTTATTCAAAGAGTATTTTTTATTAAATTTATGTATTTACATTGTGCGCTGTAGTCCGTTGCAGATGCTCCACCAAACCGAAACTTTGTGTAGTTGCAGTTGTCATGTAAAGAATAATTACATAAGGTTGGGTAAAGTCATATATCTTCAAGGATGCATGCAAGTTATTAACTGATAAATTTACAATATCGGACCTTTATTTGTTTAAGGTCTGTTTCCCTAATACCAGCCGCTTTTAGCTATGGCCTTATTTTACCCTAATCATGGGCAGTAATGTGTGCCAAACATTATTTATTTGTTTTAAAAATTGACCATGCATAACATAATGCTTATTAGAATAGATATCACATTAGGTTGTATGGGTATTTTTGTTCATACTTTAAAAACCATTTTCATTGACTAATAATAAATAAAGATATTTGAAAATCTATTTAAATTATAAGATTGCTTCTAGTTCCCTTGTCTTGACTGCAGGCCAACATTAGGGTTTTGTTATAGAAAAAGCTACCTAATCCTGGGCCCTTTAATTCTCTAAAATTAATTAAAATCAACAATTCAATTATAAAGCAAAATTTTAACACACAAGACGACAGAAGTATATAACATAGACTCCATATTTTGGACCAAACTATAAATCAAAAGATTTTGGGGGTCATCATTAGGATGTTTTACCCTGCAAAAGTTGGTGGAGTCTATACTTGGTAAAATTTCTTTTGAAACATTTTAAGACATAAGACAGATTCATGGTTACACAAGTATATTGTATCTTGTAGGCTCTATGTGTTTAACTCTACCGCTTCAATAGACTATCCATCGCAGACTAAAACAAGGGTCATACAGACATTCTTGCTGACGATCGGCGGGAGTCGAAGCATAAAAAGTAGAACGGTCTATGTCATTAGCTGGTTACTCGTAGTTTACTAGGTAGGTAGGTTCCTATATGGCACAACAAAAAAGAAGTGCATGCATCAGCTCGCACATAGCCTAATAACAACAAGATAACAATAAATGGCAAATTTATTATGATATATACCAATAATAAACAATACCTAAGTCATTATAATTCGTTTTTAAAAAGCGCAATATGTACACAAACACAATCAAAGCAAAACTTTTTAGAAAATTTATAGGTTGAGAAGTAGTCCATAAGCGTAGTGGTTATATTCTCTTTGGTAGTACAAGTTTGTGGTAAGCAATGTTTAATGCAGTCTTTGGTGGTAATTTTCAATAAAAATTACAAAGGCCGCGGGATATAAGTAGTAATTTTTTCTAACCATATCTCAAATTGGCGGCATTTTACGTAAACACAGTGTACTAGTGTTGCCAGCAGTCAAACAAGAATTAGCCTAAACCGTATCATAAATAAACTGAAATTATCGGTTTATAAGTAAATAGTATTTATAAAAAGAAATCTTAAACGAGTTATTGACTGTACATATCGTTAAATCGGACTCAGAATCTTTTTGCAATTCGGATAAACAAAAATGACCCTGACCCGTGCTCATAGGTTACATTTATGGTTTTCAAACATTTTTGTTAAATGAATGAACGTTATATTTTCAGTCACTTCTTCATTCAATTCAGAGATATAATGTGTTTCATACGATTTTGACTTTGCAATTTGATTGCTTTCTCGATTTTATCTCGATTGTAGATTTAATGTAATCTTTGATAGACATGCCTTTCGTAACAATGTTTAGTATTTTGACATGTTAATTTAGGCAAGAAGAACACTTTTAATTGAAATATATTTAAATTACATTTGTGACGTGCAGTGAAAGGGAGCTACGCGCAACCGCCGCCTTTAACTGAGTCAAACAAAGAATCGAGAAGCTACGGCTGCAGTTTAATATGAGGCCGCATGTCCCACCAAACTATTTAAATAATATGTTCAAATCGATCGTGACGAAATGAATGACATTTGCGATTGCTAGGCCACTAGTCTACTTTGTCTACATTCGTCTACGTTCGACTGGTTATAATCGAACGGAAACGGAACAAAAGAAACGTATGATGTTTGTGCTTTCTGAGCTCAGCGATTGGGTTGTTATTCCACCATTTCTACATCTGAAAACGCTAGCTTCTTACTACAATGTATCGTTTAATTAGTAGGAAAAAGATGTTAAAATTGAACAAAATGAAACATGCGAAACTTATGACGTTTATGATCACTGAGTTTAATCATTGAGTCGTTAGTCCACTATGTAATTTGAAACTCCGTATTCAACTCCACTGCCTAGCCTGAAAATATTCGATTGATGAGTGATGTTGCGCTTGTGGCTTTATTGAAGCCAGTTGGATAAATCTTACGTGAAAAAAACAATATTTGACTCTCAAAAACTCGCATAAATATCGGTTATACAGATTTTTTTTATAGTATAACAAAAGGACATTTGAATATAAAAAAAGATATCCTGCATTTTTGGCTGTCGACAAACCATTAAGGAGTTATAAAACGAAACTTGTTTTCCAAGATAACGCGACCTAAATTGCAAGCACTGTCGCTGGAACTCTTCAGTCACTTCACGGAGAGGCCGACTCCTCGACCAACTAGTTGTCAGGCTCAACTTCGATATCATCGCTCTCATGACGCCCACTTACTTTCGCCATGCCACCCGCTGAGCCCTGACGTGCTCGTCATAGCACTTCTAAAGATTGCGAGGCTAAGCTTTCGCTCTATAGAGGTGCTTGATGAACTTGACTTGGACCACCGCCCTGTCCTCCTGCAATTAGGTTGACACTCCTCCTGACACTAGAACCGTGACGGACTAGGATAGATTCGAACAATTACTCAAAAATACCAGCTTGCCACTTCGAGATCGCGTTTCCGACAATAACTCATCCGCAAATGGTATAAACCAGGCACATAAGGTCGCTAATGATTGAGCGTAACGCAGCCCGCTGAAGACGCGATCGCGCTTCCACTACCGAAAACAAAGCTCGCTTCAACGACTTGCACCGCCGTGTAAGATCAGCTGTAGCTGAGCTTCGCACCCAACGTTTCGGTGATCTGATGGAGAATATTTCTGCTTCTCATCAAGCTTATTGGCGCCTAGCCAGAGCGATTAAATCAGACACCTTCAACTCCCACCCTCCGCTAACTCATACCAACAAAGTTTCCGCCTACGATGACGACGAAAAAGCGGATTGCCTTGCGTCTAGCCTCCAAGCCCAATGTGCCTTAAGCACACAACCGTTCGATTCCGAGCACGAACGAGAGGTAGACGGTGACGAAGAGCGCAGACCATCTCTGCCCCCACAGGATCCTCTGCCCCTTGTTACGGTCGACGAGGTCAAGCAGGTCATCAAAGACTTAGGCCCCGCAAAGCTCCTGGTGCGGACGGTGTCTCTAACGATATCAATAAAGTCCGGAACAGAGGTTTAATTAATAAACTGTACAACTATCAGCTTGACCATCACGTACTCATCAAACGAGACTATTTGTCAAATCGCAGCTTTCGCTATAGAGTCGAAGGCACCCTCTCTTTCCCTCGTCCTATACAAGCAGGAGTCCCGCAAGGGTCATCCCTAAAACGTTAATACCCAATAGCCCTCTTCGCGGACGATACCACTATTTTCACCGCAGACAGGCAAGTGAGTCAAATCACTAAGAGACTCCAATTCGCAATCACCGCCCTAGCTGAATGGTTTCGGAAATGGAGAATCGAAGTGAATCCTGACAAAAGCTCTTCACTACACTACTCCTTTTCACTACTGGCCGCCCTCCGAGACCATTTTTTCCTCTCACTCTTCGGCCGTGCCATTCTTGGAAAAACAAGGCCAAATATCTTGGTGAGACCCTGGATAGGCGTCTGAACTTCCGCGATCACACCAAAATATTTAGAGAAAGAGCCGCTTTTGTCCTCGGTCGTCTATATCACATGATAGTGCAGGCACAAGGCTACATGATAGGCAAGTACAGTTAGATGTCGCTTAAAAATAAGCTGACTTTTTACACCACTTACAGTCGCCCCGTACTAACAGCCCCAGACGACGATCTCGCTATTCCGATAGCGAGACTAGTCTCGTCGACCTCCCCTAGTAGCCAACCCCCCATCCCCCACCTTACACAATGCCAACGGACCTACAGCCCGCACTTCAAATCCCACTCACTCGCAACTACGACCACGTAACAGGAAACTCCTCTCCTGGTGCTGACTCACTTTCGGGTTCGAGGCTCACCCCGGTCGAAGGGACGACCCCAAGAGTGACAACCCAAGCCAAAGCTTCCCCCGCTTCAGAGTCTCGACCCATAATTCAGGTGGAGGAGTAATGGCTGCATCAGCCACCT
The DNA here is from genome assembly GCA_946406115.1 of Apoda limacodes. Lineage (NCBI taxonomy): Eukaryota > Metazoa > Arthropoda > Insecta > Lepidoptera > Limacodidae > Apoda > Apoda limacodes. The sequence continues at coordinate 13,931,544 of OX291557.1, forward strand.
TGTGTTTTTTTTTATTTTATTATTATTTTATTATTTTCCAGAGAAACTTACAGCTAATTTAAAAATAATAAGATACATAGATATAAATAAGCCAATTAAAAGTTTCTTCAAATAACATATAAAATGGAAGTAGTTAAGAATTTGCTAATAAGGGTTAACCAAATAAAATCTATCCCGGAAGCTACAACAACCTTTAATTGGTTATCAGTTGTTGTGTCCTCCGTCACATACCAATATATTAGTTCACCTACGGAATAACTATCAAGAATTATAATAAATACTATCAAACACTAATTAATTCCTAAAATTTAAAAATGCATAATATATCATAGTTGTATAGGCTTGAAAAAAGATTTCGAGAGGCAATTCTTTATAGTGGTTAAACTATCATAAAAAAATGATCGATATTTTCATCCAAACTATTGTAAGAATTGCACACTCTGACAATATAGGAATTTTGTCGATAGTTGGTGGCAGCTTTAGGGGCGCGTAAGAAGGGCCATTTACGTCGAGATCGATTTGGGATAGACAGAGAGAACTTACTTAAAATAGCTGGACAGTCAATATCACCTCGTAGTATTTTGACCACTAAGGTGACAAACAAGCTTACGTTCTGCCTGATGGTAAGCGGTCACTGTAGCCTATGGACACTTGCAACACCAGGGGTATCACTCGCAATTTGCCGGCCCTTCAAAATTCTAATAAATTCTTTCTTGAAGAACCCCAAACTGTAGTCCTTAGAGAAAACCTTGGCAGGGAGCTCATTCGAGGGGAGGAAGTTTCTCTGAAAGCACACTGTACGCGACCATTTCGGTTCTTAAGTGTGAGAATGAATTCCCTGCTGATGGCGAGCCGTCCGATGTTAGAAAGTAGCCGTGGGCATCATTTTGAACATTTCCTCAGAACACATCCCATTATAGAGGCGGTAGAACACACACAGGGAAGCAAAGTCACTCCTCAGACTTAAGGGCTCAATTCGTATTACAATAGTGAGTTTGGGATCGTTAACAATTCTCACAGCCAAGCTGGTATCCGGGTACACCCGCCCAGAGACGGCAGCAAAACTAGTTAAAAAAAAATATCCACTATGACCTCATGCAGAAAATAAAGTCAACTTTTCTTTACAAAGATGAGGTTTTTCTTTCAAATATAGAAGAAAATTTATGACTATAAAGCTTGGTGTAAGCACTAATAGAAAAAAAAAAATCTTGTCAATAATATAACATTACTGGAAGAAATGGGCTGTATGGTATGGTATGGTATATACCTTTGCATATCTTTTGCTAAGTGAATGAAAAAATAATCGCGCTTTGTTAGTCTATGCATATACAAACATATATAGGTTATTTCTCATCGCAAGAATTTTGAAGTGTAGAAGTTTTATCAGTGTTATGATTAGAAAACAAGCTAAAGAATGTGACAATAAAGTGTATCATGTGAATATATCAATGATTTGTGTGTTAATTACCAGAAAAAGTTATATTAAAGAATCTGAGGTTACTTTAAAGTCACATCAGATCATGTTCAACTTTAGTAGTCATCAGATTGGTAGTTTGTTTAGCAGGGAACATGCTCTTTGTCTGTGGCTCTTTCATTCCAGTAAATAACAAATTAAAACATAAGGAACGGAGTGATATAGTGAGCCTCTCGGTTGCACGAACTATTGAGATGGAGCAACTTATTGTTATTTGTGTATACAGACTGCCTTCAGCGGACTATGACATTTTTGAAAACATAATGGACGAGGATTTATCAATGATTTGCAATAAAAATAAAAAAAACTCATTTGTAGAGATATTAATATTAATTTTTTAGTAGAAAACCCCTCCTTCTGTATTATATAATTTTCTATAAAGTGTCCTCTACCCAAAGGTTGTCTGGAAGAGATCGCTTATTAGCGATAAGACCGCCAATTTGTTATTTTTTCATTATTTTAATAATATGTTCTTTGTTTATGCGCAATAAAGTATATTATTATTATTATTATTATTGCATGGCATGGATGCATGGGCATCCATAGAAATAGAAAACGATTGTACGAATTATACAGCTAGAGAAAATGTTATATGAGTGAGAAATTTAATGATAATGTCAAAAAATATTCTACATTGTTTAAAGTTGTCTGCCGCATGGCTAAATCAAGTTTTCTATATGAAAAATTTAAAAACAGTAGTGACAAAATAAAAGCCACTTGGAATATTATCAATGTTGAGATTGCTAAACCCCATAAAACTAAATATTGCCTAGAGGTTGATAGGACAATTTAGGTTAGAAATAGAGATTGCCTCATTATTTGATTTTATTCTTTTTTCGATATTCCAGACTCTGCTCCATTATTAGCAGAGGCACTGTTGAAAAGAAAATGTAAAAAAATGCTAAAAAGATTTTAAATTCACTCATGTAAACCATAATGATGTTATCAAAGCATTCATCTTAATAAAATTAAAAAACATTCCTAACTTGTGGGGCCATTCTGTAACCCTAGTTAAAAGTATAATTTCAGTTATTGCTACCCAACTAGCTTTGATATTTAATAAATGTATTGAGTGTGGTGTTATAGTACTACTATTACTTGCCTTACTTTAGACCAATTTCTATACTACCTATTTTCAGCTACAAAAAAAAACTGATGTTAAATCAATTGAGTATTTATTTATTTATTCTTTTTGCACAAACAAAAGTGTAGAGTGGCGAGCTTAATGCCATACGGCATTCTCTACCAGCTTACCACAAGCTTAATATATAATTTTAAATGGTGGTGCAATAAAACTAGGCTTAACTAACTAGTAGATAAGCATTGTTAACTTTCCGACTTATTTCATTGACTTGAACTATCCAACTGAATGAGTCATCCAAATGTAAGCCAAGGTTCTTTACATTGGCAGAGTATGGGACAGTAGTGTTGTTGTATACGATTGGTGGTACTGCTGACAAATCAACTTTAGACATTTGTCGAGAACTACCTACAATTATACTCTGGCATTTATTAGGGTTTACTGACACTCCAAAGCGTGTAGACCACTCAAAGATATTATTCAACTCAATGTTGATCTTATGTATAGCACCGTCGAGGTCTTCGACTCTACTTTGCATATAGAGCTGCAAGTCGTCCGCATACAAATGATAAGAACAGCCAAGACGAGGACAAATGGAATTGATGAAAATGGTGAACAAAAGAGGAGAGAGTATACCACCTTAAGGTACGCCAGAGGTAAGTTCACACCAATCCAAGACTAGACTGTCAATCCGGACAACTTGTTGGCGACCTCGCAGATATGTAGAAAACCAATTTAAAGCTGAATGGGAAATCTTGTTATATTTTAGTATGTCCAGTAGAATGTCATGGTCGACAGTATTGAAGGCATTGGAAAAGTCAATCTAGACCACAACCGACACCAAGGCTTCTTCTATTCCATCACGTATGTCCTTTGTGATTTTCAGCAGGGCAGTGCTAGTACTATGTCCCGAACGAAAACCAGACTGATAAGAACTTAGTAGATGGTTATTACACACATGTTTAGATAACTGTATTTGCACCACTGCTTTTAAAATTTAAGATAAAATGGTAATATTGATATGGGTCTAAAGTCTGGGAGATAGAGTATGTGGAATTTTAGGTAGGGAAATAACAGAAGCCTTACGCCATGTGTCTGGCAACAGTGAGAAATTGATAATATGAGTAATAATAGGAAGAACAGAGTCTAAAATATAGATGATCATAGTTCTACTCACATCCCACTGCCTTAGACTTTTGTTCATTGCTAATTTGTAAACGGTTTGGATTTACAAGGGGTCGCTCTACAACCGATGCTGGTGTTGAACTTACCCAGCACATATTTCATGCTTAGGAAGAATCAATGGATGCCTTAGATGTTTTCTGTGGTCTATCTAAGGCAATTTGCTGTGTAATATTATATGTTATATGAATATAGTACAATCGAAGTTTTATTGGAGTTGCTTGAGTGTGTCATGCTCTCTCAAAGTGTCACATGGTGCCCCCCCCCCTATGCAATCTGAAAAACAATAGGCAATTGAAATATTACATAAATATTGATTGTTTTTTTTTTTTAAATCAAACTATTTACATTGTAAATCTTATTTATTTAATGTTTCAATACAAAACATGTATTTATTAGTTGATACACTATAATTTTATGTTTCGGTTGTGATTTTACAAAGATTACCTATTGGACGCACGCAATAAAACAGTATTGTAATTAGTTTGTAAAGCTAGTTGTAGTTAATTTACTTGACGATTCGAAAGTGTTCATAGTAACCCATTTGAATAAAAAGATTTTGATTGATTGATTGATTGCATTCGATTGCATTCAACATAAAAGTCTGATCAGAAAATTACAACACTATGGAATTAATAGTACTGCACCTAAACTAATTACCTCATATATGGACCATAGAATTCAGACAGTTGACATAATTGGGTAGTGCCCCCTGGATCAAACATCAAAGTTGGTGTTCCACAGGGTTCTGCCTATAGTTGGAAAAGATAGAAAGATAGTCATGAAAGTGTTTTTTGCAGACGAAATAATGTTAACAACTGTCTGAATAAAGTTGTTCACTGGTTCAACATGAATAATTTGCTCCTTAATAGCAAGAAAACTAAATTTATAATTTTTTTAACACCAAATATCATTCAGATAAGAACCAGTTCTGGCTGCTGGCAAGGATTCCAGATAACGGATCCAGATCCCAGTATTAGAATCAGATCCAAGTTCCAGTTTTAGATTTCAGTTTTGGATTCAAGATCCAGATACAAGTTTCCAGGTTCGAGGCGAAGAACCATATACGAGATCCTACCAAGGACACATCGCAAGCAGGATAGCCGCTATAGATACGTACCTTTTTGTCCAGGTAGGACGGGACGACTGACCAGCCCCCCTTTTTCCGCGTACGCATTTCCTTTCTAAATTCTGTTAAATTTAAAATTGTAAACGTTTTTCTTGTATTTTGTGTGCGCACATATTTTTTTATAGTGATTTTATTAAATAGTTTTTATATGATATGGGGCTTAATATTTTGGATAAGTCAATGAAACTATCTGATCTAAACACGAAGATGAAGGAAAATCTTATAGATTTAGCTGCTGACAGCATTTTAAATTTCATAGTATTGATGTGTTCTAGATAAAGAGAAAACCATAATATCCAGACCTGGCAAGGAATGCTTTAAAATATGTGAGCTGATGTTCTTATTAATGAACATTAAAACTAAAAAGAGAAATAGGCTTCAACTAGAAAATTATTTGATTATTAACATCTCAAATATAAAACCACGTTTTGAAATTTTTTTGAAAAATATACAAGCCCTTCCTTCTTACTGAAATTGTGTTTTTATTTGTAATATAGGACCTAGAAACACTTGTCTTTTCACATTGCCCGCGACCCTCAGAGTATGACTTCGAGACCGCCTATAGGGGTCGCAATCACGTGTCGCGATCCACAGCAAAGATAATAAATTATACTACAGTTTGAAATACACTGATCTATATAATTTGTGCTCTAGAGTATTTAGCAGGTTTTAGCATATTATGTCCTGCTGTCTAGTAGGATTGTAAATTAAAATATGGTCACTCTGACTGGCAACACTGGTTCTCTTTTTTACATCCGATCGATGTGTGTGATATTTTAATTTAAGTTTTGGTAAAGTATTTCAGAGACCCAACACAATGGCATCGAAAGCATTTAAAAGTCCTATGATTCGTTGTGTCACGGTAATTATATATATTATATTGAAACTCTTAATTTAAGGCAGTCAAAGCTCGGTTGTCAAAGTGTTATGTAAAACCTAGCCTGTTCCTAAACCGAATATTGTCGAATAGTATTGGCAGTGAGAAAATCCCTAGGCCGTTCCAGATCCTTACGAGGAATTAAAGGCGTCTTTTTTTTGCGGTATATTTATACTACGGTTTTTTTACTGCCGTCTGTGTACAAATTAACTGTGTTCGTTCGAGGCTACGTTCCAATTCACTTTTACTCTCTGTCGAGAGATTACCGTCTAGTGATGTTGGTTTTCCAACCATTTCAGACGAGTGTTAGACAGTTAATTTCTTCACTGACAGTAGTGAATTTTAAACATATATATGTCAGTGTAAATGTTTTTTTGTTGCTTTGAAACTACTTTTTTAACTACTATATTGTGTTTTGGAAAACACCCTTATAGAGAATTCCGACCCTATTTTAACAACCTCCATTAAGCACCATTTATCATTACTTTCATCTTACCCATATTGATACCATTGATGGTGCGCTTGATATAAATACTTACTAGTATTGGCAGCAATCTAGAAAACAAAACACACTTATTTACTCACAATACTATTGTTTAATCTCCAATTCTAAATTGAAAAACAAAATTATCCAATAAATAGATATGCATATTTGTCATACTTGTGGAGCAACAGAAAAAGTGAGATCTCCTGCTAGGCTAGGTACTGGCAGGCTTGGATACTGCTTTGGTTCACATAACTAGAGATTCAGTTTGTATAAAATTATGTCCATCTACTGAAGTTACTTTGATAGCATGATGTAGAACACATGATGTCTGCCTTTGATGTTATGGCACAACAAGTGGATCCCATACTAACATTAATCTATGCTAATATAATGAAGCTAAACAGTTTGTTTTTATGTGCCAATCTCTGGAACTACCAGTTTGATTTAATTATTAGATTTATACTTCCTTGGGAGTTTGACAGATTTATACCAAAATCCTATGTCTAGATTTTTCCATGGCAAAGTTGACAAAAACAATCAAAAAAAAAACTCTTGACAGTTTGTTTCAAATGATACTAAAATTTGATGTTTTTGACATTAATGTTTAACAACTGGATGACAAGTAACAAAATAAATGTTAATGATGATTATGATGAAACTTTTATCTCAAAAACACACTAGAAGTACTAAACACTGTTTGAGTCTTGCATGACATTATACTTAACACTTATATACTTTTATACCTATAGTTGCTACTTAGTATATATACTTTTTCAGTACACTATGTTTTGCCTTAAACCAAAATTGTCAAGAATATATCATTTGCATTACAAATGAATTCATATTTTGTTGACTACTGTAATTGTGTTTCAATAACTGCTTTCCAGACAAGGAAGTATGCACAGGCAGCTCCAGCTACTCAGAAAGAGGTCCGAGTACAAAGTAGTGTTTTACCCAATAAATCTGTGGTAACTGCTTTAGATACAAATTCGCCTGTTACTAGAATCACTGTTGCATTCAAGTAAGTTTGATACTTCTATTTTTTGTTAGGATTTTGGTCTTTTGTTATTAAACTATAGTTATAATTGCTATTTACTATATTTATTTATGTAATCAAATAATTTAACACATCTCAGAAATTGTTTGCTAAAATAACGTAGGTAAAACAACAATATCAGCAGCAATCCCTAGAACAATGAAAAAATATGTTTAAATATGACTGGGTTAATGTATAGAAATAAGTAGCGGTACATAGGTAGAGCGTAAGGGTGCCATGTCACCGGTCCTGGGCTTAATTCCTCGTAGGGCATCCAATATTATTACAATTAGTAAATTGTAAAGTTTCCTCTAATCTGTTTTGTGCCTGGTATGATGATAGGCTTATTGAATTGAAAGGCAGATGTTACGAGCATACATTCATAATATCTCTGGCACCCCTTTGGAGATAATTTTAATGATATGTATTTACCACATTATTAACTGCTGTTAAACTACTTGGTTAGCAGAAGGCAGAAAACCACTAAAGTAAGACAGGAACCTACTAGAGAAAGACAGGTTCCCCCTAAACCTTGATTTTTAATTATATAGACTAAAACGACATTTGGTGGGTTGCCATTGTATGATAACGTAAAAATAGTGTTGTACCTGAATGATTCAATCTTTTGTTTGGTTCAACTATGTTTTGATCCATTTTTTTTATAATAAATGAGGTCTCTAATAATGAGGTATTCATCTCTCGAGTGTTATATCTTTCTTAATATATATAAATCTCGTGTCACAATGTTTGTCCTCAATGGACTCCTAAACTACTGAACCGATTTTGATCAAACTTCGTAAATATCTGTTATTTGATCCAACTTAAAAGATAGGATAGGAGTTTTTATCTCGATATGTCAAGTGCGAGTCAGACTCGGGCACTATAGGTAAAAATCAACTTTTGCCGGGTACAGAGGGACGGCAGCGGAACAACGTTCGCCGGGACAGCTAGTAAGGTACATAAAATAGTCAAGTACATACAATATTCAATGCAAGTTCAAATAGTAGAGCAGATTGTTTAAACTATAGTAGTTAGCTTAATATGAGTTCTGTCTACTTATGATTAAATATTTGGTATGTTTTATGTGCACTTGTTTATTTCTTTATGTTTTTGCAATCCGGTTTTTTTTATTTATTTATACCCACACCTATGCAATTCTGTAAGTCTTATGTATTTTATTATGTTTATTTTTTATTCCATGCTATGAAGAATATTACAAAAAAATTACTTATACCCAATAGTTTTATTTTCTTATACCTAATAGTTTTTTGTATTTTCAACAAAATGGGTCCGATATGTCATTATCGTACTTTAAAACATTTCCTACAGATAAATAGTAACTATATTCAGATATTGGTTCAGCACATACTTACCTTAAAAGGTTTAATTTAAATACTCTAACTAACTCTTTTATGGGGCAATGTATACACTTTTACAACAAAGTTCCCAATAAAATTCAAAATCTATCAATAAGTAAATTTAAATCTTTTATCAAGCAGGTACTTTGTAAAAAGGCATACTACAATATTTCAGATTATGTAAATGATAAAAATCCTTGGGACTGATGATGCTCAATTACAGGATGCATAGGTAAACCAAATTAAAATGGAAATAACATAAAATTGTACGACTAAATTTTTTTTATTTAAAACATTAATTGTATTTTAGTTTATTTGTTTTATTGATAGTGTTTTTAAAAAAGTAACTATCGAGTTTCTTGCCGGATTCTTCTCGGTAGAAATCAACAACATTGTGAACCGGCGGGAAGGTTCAAAAAATAATATTTTAAAACTTTGACGATTCAAAAGTGATTTTAAAATCCTTATTTGAATAAACCATTTTGACTTTGACTTTTATGTGCTTAGTGTTTTTCATAATAAAGCTTTTTTTTTGCTTAATTAAGATGCTTCAATTGTTCCAATTTTCTATAACTTTGATCAAAAAAGACTTGTTTTTAGAACCCTATTACTAAGACTCCGTTGTCCGTCTGTCACCAGGCTGTATCTCATGAACTTTGGATACTTAGAAAGAAATTTTCACAGAGATGTATTTCTGTTGCCGCTATAACTACAAATACTAAAAAACAGAATTAAATAAATATTTAAGGGGGCTCCCATACAACAAACGTGATTTTTTTGCTTGATATTGATAACGGCAACAGGTAGACACTTGAAATATTCACAGCACATTTAGTCATATATTCACTTTAAAAATGAAAATTAAAATAAAACAAATATTTGAGGGGGCTTCCATACAACAAACATTATTTTATTGCTGTTTTTATAGATAATGGTACGGAACCCTTCGTGCGCGAGTCCGACTCACACTTGTCCGAATTTTATTCCACGACTGACAGTGAACTTATTTATAAACGGTAAACTAAAAGTGTTCTGCGATATAATAAAAGAAAATAAAATTAAAATCTTTTATGAGTAATTGTGAAAAACTATCTAAAATCATCACTTATTACGACTAAAATTACACCTCGTGCATAGCTAGACTGCAGTCTTAAGTAATTGTTTAATAAAAAATTTTCTCAAACATAAAAAAAAGGTTTTATTAAATGGAAAAAATTACTTTTAAGACCTGTACTGGCAAAGTGTGTTTAAATAAAATTAAAATCTGCCTCATTTTCGACGTTGAGGATAAGTTAAAATTCATTGCAGAAGGAAGATGTGTACCTGGGTTGGATTTAATTATTTTTTTTGACTGACTATGCAGTTGGCTGTTGCAGCCATTACTGCTCCACCGGGCTTTTGGGGCGAGACTCTGAAGGAACCTCGGCTAGGGTTGTTGCTCTTGGGGTCTTTGACAGGTTCGAAGGAAAGTCAGTGTCAGGAGGGACGTTCCCCATTACGCGGTTGAGGTTGCGATTGCGATTTTGTGTGGGGGCGAGAAGCACCCCGGCACTCTTTGATATCTCATATACGGGGACCTACCCGCCGTTGTGCGTTCGCCGACAAACCTGGGGACGTCGGCGTCGTGTGAGGGAGGAGGCCCTCTATAAGTCAAAAAAGCTAAAGCCTATAGTGTCGTGTGGTAAGAGTCCAGTACCCACCTTCGTGTCGGTGGGCCTCCGAAACAATGCTGAAATTGATAAGCTATTTTAGCTGTGCATACACTGTCTGAAATCTCTGTGCACGCCATTGAGCTAAGATGATGATGATTATGATATTATTAGTGGTTAATAGTTTAATAGTTAGTAATTAGTTTAATTGAGTTAGATTATCAATTTTTGGAGATTGGTAAATGCCTCACATTTTTTTCGATGTATGCATATTACATGTTAATAGAAACATCTACTTATTAATAGTTATTGCCTCATATTAATTGCAATAGAATTTGATTAATATCCCTTTTTTTCTTCACAGAGCTGGTTCTCGATTTGAGCCATCAACTGAGCTTGGAATTTCACATGTGGTGCGTACAGCTGCAGGGATGACCACTAAGAATGCTAGTGGTTTTATTACAACGCGTAAGCTTGCCCAACTCGGAGCTGCTGTAACTGCATCTGGTGACCGCGAGTTCATTTATTACACTTTAGAAGTGAGTTTTAATTCAGGTATCGTTTTACATTTATCCAATTTTAAGATTGCATAAAAAAATATAAAGGCAGCCCTATTGACAACTGTTTTCAATATGAAAAATATTAATACACAAGCGTAAGTGTTAAGCCAGTATTTCGAAACAATCATGCCATACAACTGTGCTGTATAAATGTATGTAGACTCTTTGCAAGTTGTAACAAAAGTTGGCATGGGCTGGTGAGTGGCACGTGCCATGCGCATGTATGGTACTTTCGCGGATGAACTAACATGTCTGAAACTAATCAAAGTTTAGCATATTTGATTGCAAATTTATCACATATTTAAACTTGACTTCATTGGCCAGCATGACTTGACATGACTATCCTTACAGGCCTTTGTGCAGCGCGACCAGCCTAACGCGTTGGCGACAGAAGTGGACAAGCAGTGTTCATATTATAATTTATTTAATATTATACAAATATAAAAATCTGTTATGCTAACTGTTTACAGTTATTGATGTAGATACATGGAGTCTTGTATTTTATTTGTTTAAACTTCTTATTAATTACATTTTTTTTTATATATTATGTTGTTATGGCGGTATTTTTGCATCTGTAACAACCCTGGCCTAAACCTTATTTATTAGATCCTGGTTAAAGATTGCAGATACATAATTAAAATATCCAAAATAGGAGGATGGTGTAAATTTTTAATTATACATATAAACAAGGTTATAAAAAAGGGATTTTGATGAAAAGTATGAGTTATTCTAAACTAATTTTCTTTTTATTGTTATATTACTGACAACTGACTGACTGTCTGTTTTACTAGCCTTGTGCATAAGTCTTTGTTTATATAAATCTAACCTACATCATTTTTTAGGCCACACAAAACAACCTGGATGAAGCAACGGAAAGTTTTATGAACGTGATTTCAAATCAGGAGTTTAGGCCATGGGAGTTGAGTGACAATGAACCACGATTGAAATACGATATAGTTTCTTTGCCACCTCAGGTATTGTTTTCTGCTTTTATTGAATCATAACTGACATTAATGTGTCATTTCATTATCTCTAATTGTATTTTTTATGGCTTTTTAAAATATAAACTCAAATATTTGCTAATGTTAGTTATCTTGGAATAAACAGGCAAAGGAAGAAAATAACAAAAATATCAAGTGCTGAACAGAACATTCAAGAACTGTCACGTATCATTAAAGGGCACCATCATGTACTGCAGATGTTTTACAAAATGATTCCTGTCTGAACTTACTCTTATAACCTACTAAGCCCAATTTAGGTTCATTTGTAAAATATATAATTTTAGGTTCGCGCTGTGGATCTGCTTCATAAAGCTGCATTTAGACGGGGCCTCGGAAACTCTCTGTTCATCTCACCTAAGAGAATCGGCAAGGTTTCTTCGGAATCGTTACAGCATTATGCCGCCAACTTTTTAACCCCTAACCGATGTGCAATTTCTGCAGTTGGTGCTCCCATGGTTAGTTAATTTTATCTCACCATCAAGTTGTGTGTGACTTGTGCTTGATAGTTTAGTATGACTCAGACTAAACTGCTCAAAAGGTGATTATAGAGCACAAAAATATTTGTTAAGCTAACTAAATTCTGGTTATAGTCACTATATTTAATTATAAATTTAATCTATTTAAAATTAAATTTGAAATAGATTTGAAAATACATAACTAAGTTGAAATGACTACAATTTTCATTTAATATGGGACAAGTGGATTCATAGTCTACTTACCATTTACGTAGTCACATCTCAAGTACTTGTTTATCCCAGAGTTAACCGAATAATGGCTATGTTGTATTATGGTATCTTTCTTACTAAACTACTCAATAGTGATGTACTACACACTGATGAAAAAGTAAATAGTGGTCACATACAGCACAAAATTGTTAACACAATTAAATAATGGTAACTAAGTATATTAAATTGTAAATATATTTATTTAACAAATTTACAGTAATTATATCTATTAGCATTAACCAGAATTTATTTCAGTGCAATTTTTATTTTGATATAAGTGACAAGTGCTTTTGTAGCTTGCTTACCATTTACAAAGTTACATATCCTATGCTAGTATATCTCAGAGTTGACTGATCAATGGTGATGTAAAAAATTCTGATTATAGTAACTACATGCAATGTCACCGTAACCAGAATTTTGTTGACTTTACAATTTCATTGTAGGAACTATTCACATGGTATAATTTTTTTTTTTCGGTGCATAAGGTATATATATATATATATATATTGTGGTTTATTACATATTTTATTATTTATTGACTTATTTTTAAATGCAAATCAATTCATTTACATCAAAATAATTATTGTCATGCAAACAAACTAACAGCACCACGCTCAGCAAATTGAATAATCACTTTTGCTAAGAATTGCTATTTATATAGCATATTTTAATAAAGTTGATCTAATACTGAAAACTAATATCGCACGCTTTCTATCACTTTGCCGCTGAGTAAGTGCCTACCTCTACCGATACCTCAAAAATCGGTAGATTTTCCAAAAAACATTTGAACAGTTTGTATTTACAATTCTCGCTTAGAAATTTTGGTGTTGGCAACATTTATGTTCAAAAACATTATCTTCTATATGGTGTAAACTGCTGAATAAAAGAACTTTATTAAAACGACACGATTATATTGATTATGAAAATTATTGTCGATGCTCGTAGGATCTATGTTATATGAACGAATGACAGCTCCCTGGTTGATCCTGCCAGTACGTCTCAGTCAAGCGGCGATACCGCTAATATATTAGTTTTAGTACCTTAAATCTTACTCAGGGTTAGTGACAACTTAGATTATTATGACAAGATAAAATTGTGTTTCACTTAAATAATTTGTCTTATCCGCTAAAAAAAATAGAAGCTATGTTTTAACAAAAATGAATTACAAAGTTTATTGTGCTATATTAGTTATTTACTTATTATAAGATATGCGTTGATAAAAAAAACTTCACTTTTCCGTTAATAGTTATGCGTCACGAACTTAAATTGTTGATAAAATAATAATATTATGAGGTATCTATTTTGCTGTGCAATCAGTATTTTTGATAAGGATTTAGATTTTTTTGGCATAAAAGATTTGTTGGTTCGCAGTTAAATACTAGTCTTATTTATTAGTATTTTCTTGTTTTGGTTAAAGTACCTGTGATCATTTTTACTATATCCTCTACCCCAAGTTTGACCGGTAGAAACGCTACCAAGCGATAAGACCGCCTTATTGTATTTTTTGTTCAGTTAAATTATATTACTGGTATCTGAAAACTCGATGGTGTTTAATTAAGCATGTATTTATCAAGATTTTGCAAAAACTATTTTTGTTTTATAGGATAAAGTAGAAACCTTGGCACGGTGTCTCCAGCTTCCTTCTTCTAGTGAGGATTCGACAAATGATTCGTCAAAGTACTATGGTGGAGAACTAAGGTAAGTAAGTCCTTGACATTCTATAGAAGATAGAATATCATTTCACGTGTATGTATATTTATTTTTATACCAACGACGTGGCAAAAAAGCTCACAAACCGTGTCATGTTTAGTTTTCACCATTATGCATTAGCCTGTTCACGCTTTTATTTGTTTTATATGCGGTTTTGACCGCTGAAAAACCTATTTCTGTGAGAATGCTTGATTGGGACAAAAGTCGATATTTTTAAAGACAGAAAGACAAATATCTCTGTCAAAACTATATTGAAATGTATGCATAGTTACGACTTATTCCCTTATAAAAATCCGTGAGAACTCACAGTTGGGTTAAAGAGTATTCCATATGTTTTTCAGTCTTTCCAGCTTTCTCTACTTTACACTTATTAAACTAATTGTTACTGCACTGATCAACCCGACACCTGCACTCAATCTCACTGAAGCTATCGCGGCTAAATAGAATACTACTGTCCGGTATTTTACTGAGACTTACCAGGATTACTTAGACGCTGTGTACTACCCACAACCTTGCTCTTTGCTTAAAGTATGATTTTACCTACCCTAAGATTGTAATCAATAACCTATTATATTGAATGTAGTTACTTTATCTAACTTTTTTTTTTCTATTACTTTTATTCTATACTACCTTTATTTTGCAACGGAGGAGTTGTCCCCCGCCACATAGGAATCCAATACGGAGCAAATCCAAAGTCAATTTATGGTTTTTATTATTTGATATGCTCATTTCCGTTTAAGTTTTACTATATAAACTTTTAGGAAGGAAATGGGAGGTGATCTTGCTTACATTGCGCTGGCTGCAAAAGGAGCCTCCGCTACAAGCAACGAGGCTATCGCATTGGCCGTTGCTGCTAAAGGTAAGAAGTTTTACGTGATCAAATCTACATCATTAAACCGAGCGAGGCTAATGACTTGAGCACTACTAAAACACAGCGCATCCCATGCGGCGCATCTTCAAGTCGCTTCGCGTCGCGTCTCGGTATGAGCCGACCCTTAAGAGAAACAATTTGTAGTAATTCTCTATCGCCGTACGATTTTACTATTGAAATTGGTTTTTGCGATCAGATCCCTGATTAAAGATGTTTGGAAAAATCTTTTTAGTATTGTACTCCTATTTTTTTTTGTAGCTCTTGGTAATGGCCCAGCCGTGAAATGGGGGGCAGATCACACCCCAGTGGCAAAGGCAATCGGCAACATAGGACCATTCGCGGCTGCCGGTTTCAACGTGTCTTATTCTGACCAGGGCCTTTTCGGAATTGTCTTGACTGTTCCGAAGGACGAAGCTCAAGCGGTAAGTTTTTTTCTTAACAGTATTACTCGACCGCTTATTTGAAGTCAAATAATAACTATATCCTACCTAAGACTACAATTCAATCTGGATCTAGATGATTTTTCGTAAGTGAAATGTTCTAAAGTTTTTTTTTGTATAGGCTACAAAGGCAGTTGCCTGTTTACTGAAAAATCCAACTTTAAGCAAAGAGGCAATCACTGCTGGGAAGAACCAATTGAAACTGCAAGTTCTGAGTGAGGGGGAAAATGGCACATCACTGGCAGAGTCCCTATCTGCCCAAGCACTTTACACGGGCAGTGCTAAATCACCACAAGACATTGCCAAGCAAATTGATCAACTCTCCAGCAATGACATCACCCAGGTAAACTCATCATGATTTTTAATATGTTCCGCTGTTTAATGAATTCTACGAGGTCATGAATCAATATGGTTAAACGCAATTCTTTTATTAGCAAATTATAGTTATATATAAGTAATAAATTTTTATTTTCTAGCATTTAGTTATGATATGCCTTTCAGCTTATAATTTAAGTTAGTTATTTAATTTAGTGAGATGTCATAAAACTCAATTGAATGAAGATGCAATGAAAGTCAAAAATGTTTTTATTAAGATGTCATATTACTCATTTGAATGAATGACTGAATCATTGATTTAAAAAGTGGCGAATGAAATATTTTCATTTGTTAAAAATCGTAAATAGTTAACTTGATAATAATAAAAGTTATCTGTTTATTACTATGATACAGGTAAAGACTATCTGAATAACACTTGACGTTTTTTAAGTACCAATGTCCTTTTTCAGGGTTTTAAGAATCCCTATACCAAATTTTATCAAAATTGGTTCAGCTGTCCAGCCGAATTCCTATTAACTGTCTGAACACTAATCTGATCCACACCTGACGTTTTTTAAGTAGTTTTTAAGAAGCTATGGGTTGTAATTAATTAATTCGCACCTGGGTTTGGAACTGGAGCAGCCGTATAAGTCCAAACATATATCCTCCTAATATTATAAATGTGAAAGTATGTCTGGATGGATGTTTGTTACTCGATCACGCTTCAACCACTGTCGGATCGAAATGAAACTTCACACATATAGGTCCTGGAATAGACTACTTTTTCGATCCCGAAAAATTTAAAAGTTTCCACGGGAATAACTATTATCGAGCTTAAACGACAGCTACAGCTATAGCTTGCTATAGCCAACTTAATTACTATAATTAATTTCCACGCCGATAACTACTAACTTAAATTTAGGGCGGCCGGAGCCGCTGGCACAGTCTAGTGGATAATAAAACTAACAGCTGTCCGCATTACTTCTGTTCACCATAACCATATATCCGAGCTATTTTATATAATAGTATTTTTTTTTCAGGCGCTACGCAGTGTAGGCGAGAGCAAGTTGTCAATGGGTGCAGTAGGAAACTTAGCTTTCGTACCATACGTGGACGAACTCTAAATAATTAATACCTTTATCCGATAGAATGGTTTGTTAGCATCTATTGATTACCCACTATAAATTACAGATTACCTGAATTCTTATTTATTATTTTACAACAAAAATAAATCAATTTGTTAAGTTTAACTGTATTTTTTATGATATAATAAAAAACTCCAAAAATTGAACCTTTATTGTATTTGAGTTCATCTGCATGTCACAGCCAAGCTACACTGTCTAAATGTTACCATAATAGTGGGACTACAGTAAGGTTTAATGCCGTTAATTAAAACTAAATATGGGTTTAGACACAATTTAGTTTAGTGCTCTTATTTTATGATGGAATTCATATTGTTGCTATAGTTCTTTAAATAAAGAATGAGCTCTGCGACACCTGTCATTGGAAGCATGTCTTATCAAGTTTCATATTTTAAGACGGTTAAATGTATGCGTGACAATGCCATACTTTCTTATTGGGTGCACAAAAAGAGACGTTCCTCGGGTTGTTTAAACCATAAATAAAATAATATATCGAAAAAATAGTTTTCAAATTTAAATATAGGATTTACGCTGTAATATCTATATCTACATGCATTTTGTATTCTTTCTATTACGTTGAATCTTTGGTGAGTTTTTGTGCCCACGGCCGCCCGGAAGGTTTCTAAATAAGTGAATTGAGAGCGTAAAGGAGAAACAAGGAAAAGAGGGATAGGGGAAGAAGAGGTTATTTCATTTATCATTAAAAAATATATTCAAACATATTTAATAATATCAACCATAATCGGCAAGTAAAATCGAATATCAACATCGTCCCAACAATAGACCTATTACTCTAGCTAAGGTAAGTGATACAAATAAGGCCTTCCTAATTTTAAACACTCAAAATTTGATAAATTATTCGAAGAAGGTGATAATTAAAAGTGTGGACTTCTTTTTTGGTTAATATTTTGTTATGAATTAAGTAAACATTATATAATCTTCAATCAAAAATCAACTAAAATGAGATAATTGTAAAACCTTAGCTTTAGGCCTTTTTAAAAACTAGTGACTTAATTAAGCCTACATATTTAAAGTATAGGAATATTGTTATTAAACTATCAATCATTATAAAATTATGTATTTCTGAGTTTTTTATCACGTTTTCATGAGATCCTTGTACAACTTTTTAATTTATGTGACTAAATATTAAACTTAAATTGCTAGTCAGACTTGAAGTCGTATATTAACAAGAAATAAAAAACAACATATCTATTCAAACAAATATTGGAAAATGAACATATTTTCTCAAAAATATTATTAAATATTTAAAAATGAATTATTTTTTGTAGGCCTTATTTAAACAAGGTAACAAAATAAGGCCTCAGAAAATAACACCTATAGCGTAATCTACTTATAAGAAAGTTATAAGGAACTTAATATAAAATAGTAGCATAATTTGCTTAGGAACATTAATCAGTCTTTTTAATAATAAGTAAGTAGTAATAGAAGTAGCTATAAAATCAATTTTCTTGACAGTTAGGACATACAAATGCGTCTAGATCACTTTTTGTCAAGCCGACACAATCCTCGTGGTACCACTGACAACACTCTAGGCATTGTCTCATATCTGCAATCCTCTTCTCTTCACAAGCAAGACAGTACCACTGTTCTTTATCTTCAGTTGATTTTGGTTTAATCGTCCGTTTCTTGTTTTCTTCGTGGGTTTCTTTGGTAGTTTTCTTTCCTTTTTTTGTGTTCTTCGATTTTTTCTTATTTTGTTCTTTATCTGTATTGAATAAATCTTTCGTAACTCTCTGGCCTTTATAATTTAAAGCTTTTTTACGTGGACGGCTCTTAACAACACCGTAGTCTGGTGTAGGCATAAATTGTTGGAAATCAGTCTTCATATTTCTAGCAATTTTTGCTAAAGGTTGGTCATCTTCAGTGTCTTCGCCATCAGACTTAGTGAAAGTATCGTTATTAGGATTTACATTCTCGATGTCACACTCTGTATCTGAAGAAGAATATATTCTTAAGCGTTTCTGGGGGATAGGCCTGCGTATAAATGCGTACATATTTGCTTCACTGTACTATCACTATATTCTACTAGTCGGCGGGTAATCTGTAAACCGCTCGGCCCGGGAAGATTTTCGACACAATCTTGGTTATTAATAATTATTCGAGTCGGTGTACTGCATTCTATGGGGGGAAAAGATGAAAATACTCGAAGATCAGGTGCGGCCGGGGATAATGGTAAGGATTTTTCGGCATCGATCAGTTTATGCAAATACTGAAGGTTCAGGATGGGCGAGGATAATAGTAAGAATATTTCGGCATCGATCAGTTTATGCAAATACGTTATAAGGTTCAGGATGGGCGAGGATTGACGTGAATAGTGTCTGAGTGTCTGTTTCAATATTTGTATCGGATCCTGTTAAATTTACTTGAGGTCTTACGTTTGTATTTATTACTTCTGAAGGTACAACGCAGTCGTTTGAATTACTCTCACTGATACGACGCTCTGTTAAGATGGAAGGAGCAAAAGCAGTTTCAGGTATTGCATCAACGTTTAATGGATAAAGTCCAGTTGCTTTGAATCCACTTGTTATATTGTCATAGGTCATGCTCTTTGCCCAGATTTTAGATAAAATTGCGTTAAATCGAGTTTTAGTGATCTTTTGAGCTTGTGTTTGGTACATATATTGTAGAACTTCTTGATCCCAGTACGATTCAAAAGGTTTGTAACAGGCTTTGTCAAGAGGCTGTAATTCGTGTGTCGTATTGGATGGCAAACAATAAAGGACAATGTCATGTTTTTCAGCTGTTTCGGCAATGCGAAAATCTAGATGGCATTTGGCACCGTCAAAAATGAGAAGGCATTTTCCAGGAGTTTTATACTTCGCTAGGTGTTCGATAAAAACAATAAACAATTCTGTTGTCATACTGCCTTTTGGTGCCATGTGGACAATTGATCCTGCAGGCAAATTGTTATCATACTCCGGCTGCTTCCTTTTTCCCTTAAAAAGTATCATGGGGGTATGGGATTCCCTATAGCATTAACACAACCCACAAGAGTAACGTTCTCACCATGCTCAGAACCCAGCATGTGCACCCTTTTAGCACCCTTCTGAGAAACCTGTTTGTTGATGTAATGTTAGCCGGCAGCCCTTCTCGTCCATATTATAAATCTTCTCCGGATGGTAATGAAGATCTAACTCATCATAAAGCTTACGAACTTCATGAAAATGATGAGCGACAATAACCTTATTTAATTTCTGGGCTCGAGCTGGGTTTAGGAATTGTGCTTTTCGTTTTGCTATGCTGGGATTTCGTTTTAAAAATAATCTTAACCAGCCTTTTCCTGCAAGTCCTGTTTTTTTGTTGAAATTATTGTCAATATTGAATTTTTCGCAAAAAGCAAATGCTTGAATCCGAATCATTTTTGGAGTCAGAGGTATTCCTATATCAGAAAATTTTATTATACGGCAAACGAAATCTTTTTCTTGCTCTTTCGTAAATATAGCGTTTCTTTCTAAGCTCTTATGTAAAAAACCACTTTTAAGATGATTTCTAATGGTTCTTCTCGGCACGCCATATTGCGCCGAAGCTTTGTATGTCGACAATCGTCCAGAACGTACATCATTAACTGCCGCTCTCAAGCTTTCATCAGACCACGTAGCCCGTTTTCGAGGAGACATACTGACAGGAGTCAATCTGTAAAATAAAGCTAAAATTCAACAGAATTTCTAACAAGGCCTAGGGTTACAAATAAGGCCTATTAAAAAAGTAGGCCTTATTTCGTACCATATACCTCATACATGTTATACGCAATAATTAATTCACATATCCTAAATAATACATAATAAAGTCATAGTTACCTTTTCGATGAGTTATAATGTAAACCGTGTACATAACTTGAAATCAAACTCTAAAAACTACCGTAATAAAATACAATAGAAATTACGACAAATTAATAACACACAATGAAAACGGCCACGAACGACCGACGAACACTGGCGCTGTGAGCGTGAGCGGGCCTCTCGCGCACTATTTGCCGAGTTGTGGAGGTGTAGTCTATACGTTCGTGCAATATATATTTGATGTAAATACATTAAACGACTTTTTCGCACTATAGGCCTTATTTGTATCAAGTACCTTATATTTTACAGGGTATAACGCCCTAATGTATTTCAGTTTAATATTCAGTATTCCTGTAAAATCATAATAACTTGAGTTCAAAATAAGCTTCTCTTATCATATATAATTTTTATTATATACCAATACAATACAGAGAT
This sequence comes from Apoda limacodes, assembly GCA_946406115.1. Classification (NCBI taxonomy): domain Eukaryota; kingdom Metazoa; phylum Arthropoda; class Insecta; order Lepidoptera; family Limacodidae; genus Apoda; species Apoda limacodes. The sequence continues at coordinate 13,952,816 of OX291557.1, forward strand.
ATAACAATAAATTATTGCTATCATAAAAAAAATGTTTTTACCGATAACACCCTTTACTAAATCTTGTGACTTGTGTAGGTCGGTTCTACAAAATGAGTGCCCTTAGTTTAATTTTTGAGATAATAGTAGACCCCCTTATTCCAGGCTAAATAATATTTCTTAAGGAAAGGAAAGGAACAAAATTTTTGACCAGACCCGTTATTTCGTGTAGAAAAAATATATATGTAACTCGGGAAAACTAATTAAAACAGCTGAATTTAACCGGAAGGGGTCGCGCCGGGGTGAAAAGGGTTTTTAACGATTTGTGGCTAAAAGATTGATTTTAGAGAAAAAAGCCAAATGAGAAAGTTGTAGATAATACAGGGTGGCCCATGAATTAGTTTATCAAACAATTGAAAAAATCGAATAAAAAAACTATTTGACATATTTTAAAAATAGTTTATTTACAAGAAAGTTAATTACTTACTTGGAATTATTTATTTAAAAATTACATCATCTAAATGACCACCGTTTCGATTTTTGCACTCTTCTAAGCAAACACAGAAATTTTCGAATACTCATCGACAAAGAGACCGCGAGATCGCTGATATCTCTTCGCTGATTTTTTCATTTAGTTGATATAGTGTATTTGGTTGATGGATATAGATAAGAGTCTTCAAATAACCACATAAAAATAAGTCTGCTGGGGATTGATCTGGACTCCTGGGTGCCAATGGGATGTCGCCTCGTCTGCAAATCAGCTTTTCCGGAAACATTTCTTTGACCACCGGCAGGGACTCGTTGGATGTGTGACAAGTGGCTCTATCTTGTTGAAACCATGTTTTACGATCGTAGCCAGCAAATTCCAGTAGCTTCGGTGCCAAGAACTCCCGTAACATTTTCACATTCTCAAACAGAATTCACAGTAACCGATCGCCCGCGAGAATCTTCGAAAAAGTAGGGTCCAATGATTCCTTTTCCTGAAATTGCAGCCCACACTGTTACCTGAAGGAGAATAAAGTGGCCCCTAGTGTTTAGATTTGGGATTTTCGCTGCTCCAATACCTACAATTCCGTTTGTTTACGAGGCCGTTGAGGTGGAAATGGACTTCGTCGGAAAATAAGAGGTTGTCAAAATTACTGAATCGATCTAACATTGTTTCGAAATACGGCTTGCGCAAATTTAAATCATTAGGTTTCAATTCCTGCACTAACTGGATCTTATATGGGTGTAATTTCGAATCTATTTTCAAAATACGGCGCAATTATGTGCGGGACAATCCTAATTCAGCCGAACGTTTGCGCGTCGATAAATCTGAATCACGTCGAACTGAAGCGGAAACTCGCTGCACGTTGTCTTCGCTCCGAGAAGTCCGTGGGCCGCCGGTTTGCTTTACGTTTAGTGTAGATCGCGACTCTTCGAACTTCTTAACCCATTTCTTTATTAATGGAGCACTCGGACACTAAATCGTGGAAATCGTACTCAACGTGAAATAAGCGTCTGACAGTAATAAGCGCGGTGCGGTCCCGTTAAGCGATCCATTGCTACTTTCCAGTATACATATATAAATCTGTGATTGTGACTAAATTTCCCAGAAGAATTTTCAGACAGAACAGATAGGGGAAGGTGGGGCAGAATATTTCGTCCTATAGAATGCTCTCGGGTATCGATATCTATATCGATTCATCAAAAATCAATAGTCTTACTATCTGACTTTACCTATATCAAAAACGTGAAATTTGTGTAAATACACTTGTACAGCTTTTTTTAACACTTTAAAGAAAAAAATGAAAATGTATGAATGTACCCCACATGCGGGGCACTTTCATACAGGCTATGGGGCAGATTCATGCATGTGAAAAAATACACAAGTTGTGCATGAAATTTTTATTTAATTATTAAAATCGAAGTATTAAAATACGAAATTCCTGAATACAAAAGCAATATTAGTCTCTATGACAAAATAGTACTTACTTAATCATATTATAAAAAAAGTACAACAAATATAGTTAGTTTTTCTTTTTATGGCACCGAGGGAACTAACTTAACCTAACAGTCTTTCTTAACAGTTACATCACTATTTAATTATCAACATCCTATTGCTTATTTAGTAGTACTATCGATAATTAACAATTTCAAAAATTATAACAATCATCACGAGGGATCTTAAATGTTAAAAACTAATTAACTAAAAATGTTGGAGGTCCTAGCTGTCTTAGCTGATTTAGGATCCGGTAATATCAAAACTACATCTGATAGATTCAGTGATCCTTCATCTTTGACGTCTGAAAAGACAAAATTCATTGAAGATCCTAGCTTCTTCCTCAAAAATAAAACCATTACTTCTGTCAAACTGTAGTGTTTGATGATTTGTCCGACATAGTAAATAATTGACTTCAAATTTTATAAGCACAAAGGCACCATCTTTGACATTTTCAGGGTCAACAGGCACTTCATGATCTTCTTCTTTTTCGTTTCTTCAAGCAGTCTCCAAAAGTGAAACGGAACTTTCTCTTAGACTGATATCACTTCTCGCTTCACTGTCCCTACAAATTATTGCTATATCTTTGGTGTTTTTTCTTTTTGGTTTACTTGATTTGACATTATCTTCATTTAATAAACTCAACACTCTCTTTATTTCTCTTGCTTTACTTTTTTGTTCTTTTTAAACTTCATCGATAGCATTTAACATTGCCTCTTCGTTCACCTCTCCACTCCTAGTTCCCTTTTTCTTGTATGTTCTGACCATAATCGTTCTGCAAAACAAAATTATGGTATAACTTCAATTTTACAAACTAAAATAAAATAAAATACTGTATGAATGTGCCCCGTACACTTCTGTATGAACCTACCCCATCACAAGAAAATAAAATCAAAATATTGCTGGAAAAAAGGCAAGCATATATAATAATATTATTCACAGATTAATTCACAAACTTGACCCTATTATCTTTCATATAAAATAGAACTGAATAATCTAGAAAGCAGTTTTTATTGAAAAAAGACGTTAAAAGTGAGGTTATAAAATTACTTACGCCTGGCCGAATCAAGTTCCGTGTCACTCCGACGCGCGTTTCACAACGACTGCTCTCAAACTCCGTGAGAAACCACACACATACGTAAGCTACACATACACGCATAAGTCATTTTGTTGATGTGCTAGTCGCACATATCTAGTGCTTCACTTCAGATATATCTAGTGTATGACGGTGCCCTTGTATGAATCTGCCCCACTTCCCCCTACATATGAGGTATATATCTCAACTTTACAACTTTAAAAAAAAAAACTATTTTAGTGTTTATAAAATTGTAACATTTTCTAAAAATTCCAAATTTTTTGATGATTTTTCCTAAAAAAATTAAAAGCGAAAAAATTGGTTTCCAAGGTCACAATTCAAAACAGAGTTCAGCAGGGAAAGCCAAGTCATTATCTGAAGCCAAAATGATGAGTTACAGGTTAGTGGTGATATAGGAATGAGCTGCCCCATTCCATTCCACCCTATTTTATCGTTTTGTTTGAGACTGTAGATTTGAAACGCACGCTTGATTCTCGTTTAAAAAGTCAGATAAAGTTACAAAACAGACGGGCCCTATAAATTCCGCAAAATAAATATAAAAAACCCTGAATTTTTAAGTTGTAAATGTTAAATTTGCTGTTAAATAAATTGAAACTATTTTATTTTTATTTTTTATATTATTAATGTAATTTAAAAGTCTATTATTATAATTTTAGTACCTAAACAATTTTGTTGGTTTTAAAAATCGGTATAATATTTATATCAGTATCATAAATGATGTAAAATGGCGTTAATTCATATTTCTCCTAACGAAGTAAGACTTCAGACAATATAGAATTTTTGAGGTAAGTTTTGAAAAAGGTAAAGCAAACAAGAATTTATGTATGATTATTTAAGACAAGCTATCCTAAAGTTGACCTTAAAATAGATTTGATCTATTACTATTTAAGACAATTTAGGTTGTAAACACTCTTTTTGTATTTACTTAATACTAAATTGCCGTTGATTTTATTATAATTGTGTTGTTTGTGCCCGAAAGGTTTTATGCAACAAGTAAGTTTACAAAACTTGAATAAACTACTACGTAGTGAACAAAAGATACGTTGTAAGAACGGTACGTATGTACCTATGTTTTTTAACCTGTGTATAGGTAAAATTATTTATAGAATAACTTGGCAAGTAAATATGTAGGTAGGTATTGTGTTGTGTCTGTCGTTCTCTTAAAACTTTAGCTTACGATCACATCAGAATGGGGACATATATATTAAATAGGAAATTAATTGGCGAAGGTACTGGAGCAGGATATGTCCGCTCGCTAGAAATAGTCATATTGTACATAAAATACAAACCATTCGTAAATAAGGTTTGATATTCGCGTAGGGACAACAATAACAAAAATAAAAAGTTTGAATTTAGAGTAAAACTGAAACAAGCAAAGATGCGTCGCATGCATTTTTGTTCAGTCTTCAATTGTTAGACGCCCGCTTCAGATGGATGGCTTTGTTTTGTATTATGGACAAATAAAGTAAATTTCAAGAAAAGCATCAACGTTTTGCATAAAGTAGATATATCCTGCGTGATAACAGGTGTAATATGGTGCGATACCCTCTTGTCTCGCAACCATAGCAACAGTTTGGATTGAGGCAATATCACCATCTTGCCGCTCTTACCAAGGAGCATTAGCATGCCCCGCAAGGTTTTAGCAGTGTAAGGAGCGTTCCTGGAACAGTCCCGTAGCCCCACAATGGGACCAGTAGGTATGCTGACTAACGTTGGAGTTGATGCTGAGTTTCAGGAACTCATTCAGTGTAGACCTCGGAGTTGATGCTCAGTATATGGCTGTTCAAATTAATAGTTGCTATATTATATTAGGCAGGCTTATATTTTTAGCATGTAAATTGTATGCGCGCAAACGAGCGAGGAGATGCCTATTACAATTACTTGTATACTCTGTGAATTTGTTTAATTGTCCCATGTTGTTCCCTAAACCCAAAATGGTGGTTGGGTATTGCATTTCTGTCTTTGGAGTAATCAAATAATTCTATGCAGCAATATTTTTTCAAACAGATTTGACATTGTTGGCAGTGAAAAAATAAATCATTGCTTGTTGTAAAGGACTCCTTAATGTTCTGAAATACTAAGCTTTCATCATTTCTCCCATAATATAGGGTTATTTGTTTGATCCCCCAGCCATATTTTTGTCCAAGTTGCAGCTTAACTCATCACACATCCAGTTAATTAGTTAATGACGTACTTCATATGCCTAAACCCCGTAATGGGACTTAGCGCATGCAAGGGGTTAAAAACTAACAGGCAGAGGATGGCCAGACAATATTCATTAATGCTCAAAGTGTTAAAAAGAATTGTAGCGGAGTTCTTTAGGTGTTCTGTGAATTAAAAGTAAAATTTCACTTGGGGCAGAAATGTCTCAATGCAACTGTGTAGGGTTGAGGACCAAGTCTTTTGAAAAGTAACAATTTTTGACCACAACCTAAACTTTTCCAGTATTATAGTAGAACAAAATATGTTCATACACAAATTCAGATTTTGCATCAACACAAGCACAGCATCGCCCTATCTGTAAATACACTACTACATGGCTAAGACCCATGCAAAGGTAAGCAATAACAGCAGTGCAAAAGTGTAACAGGAAATGATGAATCTAGCACTATCTCGTTCTATTAGCCTTAGACCTTGCATGGTCAGGAGTTCACTTACTTAATATACACTGGCATTACTAAAATAACTCCTACTAGGTGAACTGATAAACTAGTCGTAGCCTCAGGAAGCTAGAGGATGCAGCCGGCTGAAGCGACAACCTTATCAGAAATACGTTGTAAACTCAAATTTCAAAGATAAAATCGAATATAGATGAAGTAAAAGACAAGCCAAATAAACAAAACATGTGTATTGTGAAATTTTATTGCACCTCAGCTTCTGTCAACAACATGTTAGGAATTCCTTTAGATATAGGAAAATGTCTATTTGATTCGGGACATATGAGACACCCTTCTTCAATCTCGACTTCTAATATAACTCTATGAGCTTTCTTTAAAAACTCTTGATCTTCTTCAAATTTCGGTTCAATAGTTTTGGGTAAACCTTCACTATAACCAATGCTTTCAGCGGCACCTCGTAACACTTCCCAATCCAACTTCGGAATAATTCGGGATATAAAGTCTGGGTTGAATTCTACTTCTGTTACTTTAACATCAGAAGCAACAATAGTCAATGGATAACCTGTTGTTACACCTTTTAGACATTTTGATGTAAGCATGTTATGTGTTATAAGCTTCATTTTTATTCTAAAAACCTTAAAACTAAACTAAAATTTTGTACTTCGTTAATTTTCCTGCCTGTATATATATTTTTTTTTCACTTTCATCCTTATTTTCAATCATTCATCCTTAAGGACAGGCTAAGGTCTTAGACCATGCTGCCAAACAGTATTGCCAGATAAATTCGAGTTCAAGTCGCCAAAAATTTGGCGCTTAGTAGCCTAAAGTCGCCTAACTTTTTATTTTTGAAAAGTAGCCTGGAATCGTCTGACTTTGAGTCAGGTAGCCTAAGTGGCTATTTTAATTAGTTATCTATACTTACATACGATGGTAAAGTTTTTTTTTTTTAATTAATGAAACAACATAATATAAGTAAAAATAATAGTCTCTGTACTCATGTAGGTAGGTACTATAAGCCTTCACACTATCACAGAATCATCATATTTTTTGATGAATTTTTACTCAGACAATAATAAAAAACGGCAATTACAAATTAAGGTAGTGAAAAAAAAAATAAGTTCGGTATCAAGTACCGCACGAGCAACGTCTCTTGAGAATATTTTTTGCGTCTTTAAAAAAAACAGTTTTTGCTCAAACTCTTTTTAGATCTAAGTCATGACGTGGCGAATCGATTCATATGGTCACAAGACTAATTGGTTCTTGAGATATCGAGGGTTAAAAGAAGCTAACCTACATACACACACACACACACACACACACACACATCACCCTAAAAATAATGGCAAACGTAAAGAAAACGCAAATTTAGAGATTTTAATTAACGTAACTATTATGATAACTTCCTTCAAGAGAAGTTAATAAAAAAAAAATGTATAGTAATGAAACAAAGAACACAGGGACCTGTCGATATTGTGGGTGCGCGTAGATTACGGCGGCCACACTCGTATCTATGCGTGCCTATACAGGTCTCATAGCGGTGACACGGACGTAACTCGACTCTTCACGCACCTGAGTTTGACGACTGACAAAGTTCTAGAGCAATATCCCACAGCAGAACTAGTTATTTTGGGAGACTTTAACGCCCACCATCGCGAGTGGCTCAGTTCTCGAACCAATAACTATGCTGGGATATCTGCTCATGAATTTGCTCTGACCTATGGATTCTCTCAGCTGGTACTTTCTCCAACGAGGATACCAGATATAGAGGAACATACGAGCTCCTTACTGGACCTTCTGCTGACTACTCGTCCGGACGGGTACTCCGTCTCAGTGGATGCGCCTCTTGGCTCCTCGGACCACTGTCTCGTTCGGACTCAAGTGTCATGCACACAACCTGATCCTTCTGGGCCAACTAACTGGCGTCGTGTGTGGCACTATAAGTCGGCAGACTGGGATGGATTGCGTGAATTTTACGCATCGTACCCGTGGAGGCAGATCTGCTTTAACTCAGAAGATCCTGACGTCTGCGCAGCCGCAGTCACTGAGACAATCCTTGCTGGTATGGAATGCTATATTCCTAACCCGCGAGTAGCTGCCGGCGTCAAAAAACGACCGTGGTTTAATAGGTCTTGCAGAAAAGCTAAAATTCTTAAGCAAAATGCATATGAGGCTTGGACCACGGCTCGTTTTAATAAGGATCCGAATATTTCTGAGTTAAAACGCAAATTAAATGCTGCCTCGAGGTTCAGTAAGAAAGCAACTGCCAGAGCAAAATTCCAATTCATCGGCAAAATAGGTGGGCGACTTGCGAGCTATCCTTCTGGGAGTCGTGCTTTCTGGTCGCTTGCCAAAGCTGCCGAAGGGAACTTCTGCCAGTCGTCGTTACCACCACTGCGAAAGACCGATGGTGACTTGGCCCATAGTGCTAAAGAGAAAGCCGATCTACTGGGCAGTCTCTTTGCCTCGAACTCGAATATGAACGATGAAGGCGCTGTACCACCTACTATAACGTGGTGCGGTAAGTCCATGCCGGAAATCTCCATAACGCAGCGGGAGGTCAGGCGGGCGTTGCTTTCTCTAGACGTTCATAAGTCGAGTGGGCCAGACGGTATACCAGCAGTGGTGCTTAAGCAGTGTGCTCCTGAGTTATGTCCTGTACTCACGCGCCTCTTCGCGCTTTCCTACCACACTAGGCAATTTCCGTCTACATGGAAGACTGCGAATGTGCACCCGGTGCCCAAAAAGGGCGATAGATCAGATCCATCGAATTACAGGCCTATCGCTATTACCTCTCTCCTCTCTAAGGTGATGGAGCGTGTGATCAACACACAGCTTCTAAGATACCTAGAAGTACACGATCTGGTCAGTGACCGTCAATATGGCTTTCGCCACGGTCGCTCGACTGGTGACCTTCTAGTGTATCTCACACACCGATGGGCACTAGCCATTGAGAGTCAGGGGGAGGCATTGGCATGTAGCCTGGACATAGCGAAGGCGTTCGATCGGGTCTGGCACCGCGGTCTTCTATCGAAGTTGCCATCTTACGGAGTGCCCGAGGGTTTGTGCAAATGGGTGGCTAGCTTTTTGTCCGGCAGACGCATACGAACTGTAGTTGACGGTAGTTGCTCTGATAGCATGGACATTAATGCTGGTGTCCCGCAAGGCTCTGTGCTGTCTCCTACGCTGTTTCTACTGCATATCAATGACATGTTGGACATCAACAACATACATTGCTATGCAGATGACAGTACTGGAGACGCTTTTTACACGGGTCGTGCAAACATCCCTCGTTCCGTTGTGGAGGAAAACCGCGGAGAACTTGTGTCTCAAATCGAGACCACACTGTCCCAGGTCTCTGACTGGGGACGGGTAAACTTGGTCCGATTCAACCCTACAAAGACACAAGTGTGCGCGTTCACCGCTAAGAAAACTCCATTCACTGTGGTCCCACAATTCCAGAACACTCCCCTCTCCATCTCCAAGAGCATTGGGATCCTTGGTGTCGACATCTCCAGCGATGTTCAGTTCCGAGATCATTTACAAGATAAGGTAAAGCTGGCGTCCAAAAAACTTGGTGTACTCAACAGAGCGAAGCAGTACTTCACGTCGGGGCAAAGGTTGTTACTTTACAAGTCGCAAGTTCGGCCCCATATGGAGTACTGCTGCCATCTCTGGGCAGGTGCACCCGGATACCAGCTTGACCCTTTTGACTCGGTTCAACGACGGGCTGTGAGAATTGTCGACGATCCCAAACTCACTTGCGGTATCGAGCCCTTAAGTCTGAGGAGAGACTTTGCCTCACTGTGTGTGTTCTACCGCTTGTACAATGGGTTGTGTTCTGAGGAATTGTTCGAAATGATGCCCACGGCTACTTTCTACCATCGCACCGCTCGCCATCGGCAGGGAATTCATTCTCACACTTTAGAACCTAAATGGTCGCGTACAGTGCGGTTTCAGAGAAACTTCCTCCCGCGAACGCTTAAGTTGTGGAATGAGCTCCCTGCCAAGGTTTTCTGCAAGGACTACAGTATGGAGTTCTTCAAGAAAGAAGTTATTAGATTTCTGAAGGGTCGGCAACGCGCAAGTGATACCCCTGGTGTTGCAAGCGTCCATAGGCTACGGTGACCGCTTACCATCAGGCGGGCCGTAAGCTTGTTTGCCACCTTAGTGGTATAAAAAAAAAAAAAAAAAAAAAAAACAATTTAGGTATGTATTTTAGAAGAGATGGTTTAATCTATTATTTATCAACTGTCAATAAAACCATTTCATCTAAAATACCTCCATCATCATCATGCAGCCTAAAATCGCCCTATTTTTTCTTCGAGATAGCCTAAATGGTGACTGGTCACCGATCGCAATTTTTAGTCGCCCCAACACCCTTCGAGATAGCCTAAATGGCGAAAAGTCGCCTAATCTGGCACCACTAAGTCGCGGTTTGGCAGTGCCAAATACTGCCAATAATATTTTTTTTAACTGTGCGTTCATAACAATGTTGCCAGATGATTGTTATGAAGATGCGTTGTTGTCCCCTCTAAAATCTGTGTTCGTATAGTTAATTACTTGAAATTATACTAACCACACTAGACGTGCTTCCTATATTTTTTCTGTTTTGTTTTTAGTACCTACACTCTTCTTTTTGCCTTTTACTTTCCCTGTTTATTTTCCTTTTCCGGTACTTAATAATTTGTATACAATACAATAAAGTCTCATTGGCGTCATACTATTAGTATTTTTTTAATATTATTCTTTTTAATAGTCACTATTTTTAAATCTCTTAGATTTAAGTTTTTTATTTTTCAAGGAGTTTACTAGCTTACTAGGGGAGGTCGTTGAAACTAGTCTCGCTCTCCGGATAGCGAGATCGTCGTCAGGGGCCGTTAGAACTTGCCGAGGCCGGAGTGGTAATTTGTGGATTGCACAATTTTTTGGTTGGGTGTACGCTCGAAAAATCGTGGGAAGCTCGAAGTCCCAGTTTAGGTCCGCATTCCGGACGAACTAGGGGGCTCCGGAGACCACTCTGAGACAGCAGTTTTGGAGGGTGTGGAGTCTATGGAGGTTGCGTTTACACAACGCATAGACGACACTAGTGTATGCTAGTATGGGGCGGGTGCAAGTGGTGTAAAGAGTCAGCTACATCTACATCTAAGCTACATCTTTATGTACTTGCTTTATGTATAATGGGCTAATAACGACCGAGGACAAAAGCCGCTCGGTCTCTAACTATTTTGGTGTGATCGCGGAAGTTCAAATATACCAATACCTATCTAAGGTCACACCGAGATATTTGGCCTTGTTTTGCCAAGGAATGGCACGGCCGAAGAGTGAGAGGGAAGATGGTCGCGGAGGGCGGCCAACGGTGAACAACAGAACTCTTGACGGGATTCACTTCGATTCTCCGTTTCCGAAACCATTCGTCTAGGCGGTGATTGCGGATTGGAGTCTCTTAGTGGTTCGACTCACTTGCACGTCGATGGTGTAAATGGCGGTAACGTCCGCAAAGAGGGCTAGTTGGGTAACTAACGTTTTAGGGATATCGTTAGTGTACAAAAGTTACAGGATAGGGGAGAGCACGGGCCCTTGCAGGACTCATGCTTGTATAGGACGAGGGGAAGAGAGGGTGCCTTCGACTCTATAGCGAAAGCTGCGGTTTGACAAAGTCTCGTATGATAAGTACGAGGCGTTCTGGCAACCGATAGTTGTACAGTTTATAAATTAAACCGTTGTGCCAGACTTTATCGAAGGCTTTCGCTACATCGTAAAAGACAGCCACCGTGTCACGGGGCTTACCTAATACTGGTTGGAAGCCAATTAGAATTTGTTCCGTGATACGGAGAACTTGGTGGACGCACGAGTATCGGGCGCGGAAGCCGAACAGCGTTGGAGGTACCCACTTGCGTTTGTGCTGAACTTTGATCCTCGGTTCCGTTGATGCTTGGTTCGCATTAGCCAGAACTGTTTCTGTGTGTGCGGTGTCGGGCTGTAAGTGCACCGGCGCACTCGTATTGCTTTCGCTGTTATTGCGCGTCGTAAAGGTGATGCCATTTGTAGTAGCCACAGGTGATGCCGTCGAGGAACCGGCTGCAGCAGCTTGTTTCTTATGTTCACCGATGTCTCACCGCAACGAGCAATAGCCGAAGCCGCACAAACTCGAGTCCTCCGAACGGGTAAACGTTATGCTAGATGTTCCAGCGATGTTTAGTTACGCTCGGTTGTCAGCTAACGTTTGATCAGTTAAGATATTGTCGCCGTTTGTGATTTAATGGTTGCAGTCTGCACTTTTTTCACTAAAACTTGTAATGTCTGTTGTAACTCTTGGACTTGTTTTTCGAATTTAGCTTGCGACATATAGCCAGATTCTAATTAAAAGATAACACGAACAAAAAAATACAACCGTACGGTACCCTAGATTAATGGGCCCTCTTAATACCTAGCTTGCAAACAAGTTAATACCTACGTACCTATTAATGCACACAATGTTCGTCGTCTAAAGTAACCAATGACCTAGGGAGCGTTCAAGTATTACGTAACGCAATTTGGGGGGGCGGGGGGGTCTCGTAAAACGTTACGATGCGTTACACGGGCGGGAGGGGGTCCTTCTTACAACACGTTACGTAACATTATTTCTTTTTTTATATAAAAAAATAGGGAAATAAAACTCCCAAATTGGCAACCCTTTTCGTTTACGGGGAATCTCTCGATTGTATTAGTCTGGTCGCCATTTTTAATTTGTTCTCGCATGTTGGTAAACCTTTTCGTTTATATTTCACGGGGAATCCCTAGATTGTATTGTACGTCATTTAATGTTGTTTTTGTTGTCAGTATTCGTTAGTGTTTATGCAGAAGCAAATTGCTGTAGTCGCTGTTATTAAAGTGAGTTCATAGTGTTCTACTGTAATGTCCTCAAAAGAAGGAGATTTGTATCATCAGCTGTTCTTGGCCTATAAAGGCTCTCATGCTGACTTGCCAGCGCAAGTATGTCAAAAAAATGCCAATGAAATTTGGAAAACGGCTAAAGAAAAACTAAAAAACAAAGAAAAGTTTATAGAACATATAAATGATGTTATACGAGAGTTGAAGGTGAAGGCCACGAAGAAGAAAGCAACAATGCTTAGTTATTTTACACAAGTAAGTTTACTACTAAAATGTAATAATGACATAAGTATTATATTTAGTCCAAACCTTGATTTTTCATAAAAGAACTGGTCATAAGTATTTTATATTTCTAGCTACCTATGCAAACATCAAGCACGCCAGCAACACTATGGCCCAATGCTCCCTCGACTTCGCGTGCTCCTCAACAAAAACAGGTGCATCTGCTTATATGTGTTGTATATTATGTTCTTTTTTATCGCATGTGTCAATAATACCTATTCTTAATTAATTTTCTCTTGGCCTATAGGATTCGAATGTTGTAGCTTCATCCACGTGTTCATCTCTCATGGAATCGATTGTCGCAGTCGCTGGACATGAAAGCACTGCCGTCAAACGAAAGATGAGCGATATCCACGAGGAGCAAAGTCAGAATACTGATGGGGAAACTGTGGAGACATCGTCTACGGAACCAGACAAGACTTTGGTTGATTCGGTCATCACTAAAAATGTTCCAAGCAAACCGGCTCAAGAAACTCTTATGAAGAAAATTGGTCTACTGCAACAAAAAATAAATGTTCTCACTGAAGCAAGGGACACTGGTATAGCCAAAGATGATGTTCATGACGAAATAAAAAAGCTACGCAAAGAGTTGAAAGAAGAAGAGAAATGTTTGAAGAAAAAAAGAGACTCTGCTAAGCGTGCAAAAAAATTTCGAGCCAAAGAAAAACTGGAGAAAACTGAACGTCAGAGAAACAATCCTGCTGCAGCACAACCTCGAACTGGCCCTGGACAGCCCTCTTTAGTTGACTCGCAACCTGCTCTCCTAGAGACCATAATTAATATTGCCATTCATGGCAGCGCTGCTGATGAACGCCGCCGAACAGAGATGATTAGGAGTTGTCTCACTCTGTCCGACCTGCATGAAAGGCTGTTGTTAATGGGATTCCAAATTTCTCGAAGCGGCACATATCTTCATTTACTCCCACGCGTTTCTAACACACAAGAGGGAAGAAGACACGTACGTACTGTACCCGTAAAGTTAGCAAGACCACAGCCCGAGATGCACAAAAAACACGAGGACGGGGAATTTTGCACTGCTACAATCAGGTCATTGGAATCTCTCGCTTCGCTTCTGGGACCGCAGCAAGTATTCGTTCTCTCACAAGACGATAAGGCACGTGTGCCGATAGGTTTACCGGCAGTAAAAAGTCAGAGCCCTCTTTTAATGCATATGGAATACAGAATACTTTTACCTGATCATGACTGGGTCGTGGCAGAGCGGCACAAACTTATTCCTTCTGTATACGCCGGCGTCAACGTAGAACCTAACAATTTCGGTAGGGAAGAAGCTGTTGGGTACAGCGGGCCGACACACATATCCATAAGGAGCGGGAAACACTCATCCTCCACAGCGAACACCCACGCTTATGATTTCGAATCACTTTTATCAATACCTTCATTCAAATCCTTAATGATGACAGAATCGAACACCGTGAAGCCAGTAATCATCATCTTTGTAGATGGTGGGCCGGACGAAAACCCGCGTTATCGCAAAGTCAAGAACTTTGCGATTGAACACTTTAAAAAATACAACCTGGACGCCCTGTTTATAGCGACTAATGCTCCTGGGCGGAGCGCATATAACCGAGTTGAGCGTCGCATGGCTCCCCTCAGCAAACGACTGGCAGGCGTCATTTTGCCTCATGAACATTTTGGTTCTCATCTCGACGACAAAGGAATGACTACGGATGATGATTTGGAAAAACGCAATTTTCAGCACGCTGGGGAAACACTTGCAGAAGTGTGGAGAGAAATGAAAATTGATAATTATGACGTTTCGGCGGAGTATAGACAGCCCGAAGATAGCATGCAGGATCCAGCAGAACCAAATCTGGCGTGGTATAGCGTTCACGTCCGTGAATCGCAATATTTCTTACAGGTTATAAAATGCGCAGATGAATCCTGCTGTTCACCACCGAGAAGTGCATTGAAATCTGTGTTTACGGATACTTTCATGCCGCCACCTTGCCCAATACTTCAAACCCCAAGCAAGCTCGTAGTACCCAGTTTGTTAGACAAAGGAAAATCCAAGTTTTCGCCACTTCTTGTAAGGTTGTCCGTTAATCTGTCACCTCCTCTAGAAGGGTTTAAGCAGATGCCTTACGATTTCTTTTGTCCATCTGTACAATCCGACCTAAAGAAAAAAGTATGTCCAACCTGTGGGATCTATTTCACATCTCACAGGAGTGTTCAAATGCACTGTCGTTACGTGCATGGCAAGACTGTCCAAGACCATTGTGAAACTAGAGTACGGCCACAGCGCCTTGCTGCCAGAAGGGCAAATGAGCTTCTCTGCATTGTGCGTCGTTATGAAACATCGTCTGAGGATGCTGACTGGCTCGACGAAGACGAAGTTGATGCAAGTGGCTTAACAATTCCAGAACCGTCTTCGTCTGCACTCCAGGTGCCAGTGATGAAAGAATCTGAGTGGCTAGCAAACCCGTGGACAGAGGAGCAGTAATTTCAATCGAATTGTTTTTATAGACCTACTTAGATACTTGGTTAATAGTTGATTATTTTTTAATTTTGTTAAGAATACGATTTTATTTCGAGTAAAATGTTTAATTTCAGTTGGGTTTCTGTTTATAATTGCATTGCCAAAGGTTAAAATAAATATGTTATTTTATTTGAAGAATTTATTAGTAAAAAAGCTAAAATACTTAGGAGAATGAAGGAGAAAAACAATTGTGTTTTGTAAAGCCAAAAATTTATAAAAAAATAAACAAAATACGCAGGTGTTGCGAATTAAAAATCTCTTGTTTTATTATAAGGCAATTAAAACTATACGAAGGATAAAAACTATAACAACTTTTTGCGACTTCAGGGTAAAAATGATGACTTGAGTGTTACGTAACCTTTAGAGAGGGGGGTGGGGGGGTACAGAAAAACGTTACGGAGCGTTACAGTGGGGGGAGGGGGGGTCAAAAATCTTCAAAAATTGCTTTACGTAATACTTGAACGCTCCCCTAGTCGGGTCATTGAAAGAAACAAATGCACCATCTGGTCCCAAACTAAGCAAATATACACTAAATCTACCTACTCTCGTTTGGGTTTTGCATATCTGCTCTATAATTCGAGTTTATCCGGCAGACAATGGAAACAAGTAGGTATTTTGAACTCGGCCCTGTTAGGTACGAGAATTTAACCTTTGGCAAATATCTGTTTCTTTAGCATTTCTCCCTGTACAATCCTGAATTAGGTTTGTATTTTAGGTGAATATGTATTTATTAGTTGACTATAATGTTGTTTCGTTTGTAGTAACAATTGGATGCTGGCAATAAACCAGTATTGTAATTAGTTTATTAAGCGATTTTTTTTTAATTTCTCTTGATGATTTAAACGTGTTCTTAGAAACCCATTGAAATAAAAAGATTTTGAATTTAGGTACGGACATACTTCTTATAGTTTGTCAGTACCACATCAGAGACCTTATTGGGAACAGTTAAGAGCTATTCGAACTCTGGAATTCGTGACTAAAATGTATAGAAGTCTGACTTACCTCTCGAAACCCGTGAATGTACTTGCATACATTTTTCTCTCGAATTCCAGAGTTGCTCGAGACTGTTCACAATAAGGTCCCAGGAACAATAAAAATGGGCATATTATTCTGGCTCTACTCTCACTTATACCTGAGTGGTATAAATATATTAAAAACAATGTTGCGACAATGTGCTCATCACCTGTCCTGTAGGATGAAAGTGGGTTGTTGAAAAACCAACATTATGACGTGGCTGTGTCCAGCCACTGTTTACTACCGTTGGAGATTAAAACTGTGAAGTTATACCTCCATACTTACATTGATATCTTCTGAATTTGTTTTTAGGCAAATTTTTGTTAATTAAAACGCTAAAATTTAAGGAAATGAGCATGTATAGGGCTATTAGTACAATAAACTATTTTTAAAATATCGACATCGTTTATTGTGACTAAGTAATTTCTTAGAGAACAGCTGATGAAGAAAATTTAATTATATTTTTCCTAGATATTCATTTATTTTCCCTTAAGGGGCACAAACTCATCAGATGAATGTCTTAAACCTAATTACAACCGCTAACACAACTTGTACTATCTAAATTTGTCAAGAAAACTATTATGATACATTTTATTAAAATACTAGTTTCAAAACTAAAAGAAATAGTTTAGTCGACACATTTTACAGAAGCATTTTGCCATAGAAAACAATACTTGTAGATATATTAATTTGAACATATTGAACTACCAAATTTTAGGCAAGATCAAGACCATTGGCACATATGATAAAATTTAAGTTGATTTAGAACATGACATGACTCATTTTATAATCAAAAAGTCAATATTTAATGCAGAAATTCTTAATATACTGGATAGTAAAGTGGAAAATATAACTAAAGCGTTTTATTTACCCTTAGAATCCTAACCAGTATCTAGTAACTGAAAAGAAGGTAAAAAAAAAGTAAAAATTACCTTTTCAAGTTAGAAAAACTTTTTTCTTTTTCGTTTACATTTATTTGTTGGGCAAGCACTCTGCATGTCTTATCTTGCAGTACTGTATCTTTTCTAACTTAAATTTAGTTTTTTTCCACTTTTATCACACAAAATTGTAACTATGGGTCCTAATTCTGATCTTTATGTAATAAGATAAAAATTATCAATCAGCTTTTTCATATATCCAGATGTTCTAGCACCGCCATTAGATATTATTTATTTACTCTTTGTAGAAAGTCTATTTTAAAAATTTCCTACTTACATAGACATTTTTTTTGTTTCTTCAAGAAGGAAGTTGTTAGATATTTTAAGAGTTGGCAACGCGCGAGTGATGATTTTGGCGTTGTAAGTCCATTGGCTACAATGACCGCTTAACATCAGGCAGACCGTTAGCTTGTTTGCCACCTTAGTGGTATAAAAATATATTTAACTATAATATCATAACTTTCATGTAGTACATTTTTCAAATATGTTTTGTACTTAAAGGAAATAAGTTATATCTGATGGCGCTCATTGTCTACTATATGCTCCTTAATACAATTGTTACGGGACGACACTGCCTTTATTTCCAGCTTTGTCATGCACTTCAACATCAACCACTTCCACAATTGTATAACAATGATGAAGCCAATGTTTCATAAAATTAAATGTATTGAATAGTAATAGAATGAAAGTTTTTCATTAAAATTTGATTAATTTGAAACAAAAACTTTTTTAAATATTACTTAGGTGGAAAACGAGCTCACGGTCCACCTGATGTAAAGAAATCACCTCAGCCTATAGATGCTTGCAACTTGTTTCCATTATGCTAATATAAAAGTTACCAATAAGAGTAATAGAAAAAATTTAACTATTTTTGGTCAAATTTACATTAAAATTCAATGTCCAAAATTTACTTACATAATTTGCATGTATTTATTAAAAAAAAAATATTATAAAATTATTTAAAAAAAAAATCCCAAAATAACAAATACCTATCTTATCATGTCAGACAATTTTATAGTGAATTAATGTTACAAATATACATTATATTTAATAAAAACGGAAAAGTACAACTGAAGGTAAGGTTTTAGCCGGATAACTTCTAACCTTCATACACAGCACACATACAATAATACGCAAAATTTGTACTACGAGTTATGTAATTACGGCAAAGGACTAAAACCTTTCCTTAACAAGAAGCTGAAGTATACAAAATTCATTCGTAGATTTTAATTTTCTTTAAGCTTTTGCTATTTTCTGGTGAAAAACAAGTAACAATTCCTCCTTGAATGGTAAATATTTACAATCACATCAGAACTATCAAATGTAATTGGCAATTTTAATTACCTTTACTAGCTACCTTGGGTAAGTTAACATAAACATAATATAAGCAAATTAGCTTTGAGCAGCTACCCTGGCTAAGTCAATAAAAACAGAGACATAACAATATAACCAAATTCTTATAACTATACACAATCATAAAACTGTAAATAACCACAATGTGAAATTGGAAGTGGGTAAGAGTAAGCTTTTTGAATAAATGATATGAAAAACATATCCAATATCAAACTGCTGCATCTATATTTAAGGATGTTTAAAACATTTTGATGCATTTGTATATATTTTAAACATAAATGGGCTATTTAAGTATGTTTGAATAGGATATTTATTAGGTTTTTACTGTTTTTTTTTGTATATCAAATAAAAAACTCCACAACTGTTTATTACATAAAAATTTAAATTACATTATAGTAAAAAGATGTACTTCATGTTTTAAAAAAAAAACGTAAATAAAATGGTACTACGAAAAAAATAAACTTTAAAACATTGAGCGCCTATAGGTCCATGTCTATATATATACACAACATGCAAATACTTATTTTTAAATAGTTTAAATATTATGCAAAATAATACAGTCAAATATAAATAATTAAATTCATGATAATAACAGTATACAGTATAAATTAATGAGATATTTCTACATTTCATCAAAATATTTTCTATGCTACAAAATGTACATAATTTAGGTTATTTTGTGGTTGATGAATCTATAAAAATTGTATGATGATATAATGTTATAAAAAGGAACACAGTCTAGGTTGGCCTTACAAGTTTAGTTTCAACCTTCATCATATCATCTCCCTTATGCATTTCTACTTGCAGAGATGAAAATACTTCTATGATCTGCTTTACTTCCTGTAACTCCTTGGTTGCAGTCCATATCAACTCCATTTTGTTGAGTCGGGTACTTTCTTCACTTTTGATGCATTTGTAACTACCAGGAAAATCCTGCAAGAAACTCAAAATGTTTTACAAGACAATTACAACACAAAGGATACAAGAGATGTAGAAAGCTTCAGATATCCTATTCAAGTAATTCAGTTTAAAATCACACTGTGCTTCGCTTGGTAAATGCATTATTTTGTGAGTCACAACATAACACTATATAATTGTATGGCTTTTATAAACACAACATACTAATCAAGAATGTATACATGTAAAATTTAAAATACCTAATTGTCTTATTTTGTAAAAGAAACAACTCAGGAGCAACCCACATGAAGATAGCCTGTACCATACAAAGTGCCCACATTTGACATATGCAGTTCCTAAATGCCTTGTAGGTGCCTGTTTGTGCCAACTACAAACAGAATATAAACCAATATCAAACTTTGTTTGAAAATACACAATCATACTACTTTTTTTCATTTAATTCACACTTTGGGCAAAACATGAATGAACATGGCCGGCCCTTTTTGTTTCTTTCAATGGCTGAACCATTGCGGCACTTACGCCGGTTCTCATGGCAATTTTAGGCACTAAAGATTAGCTACTGAATTATGAATTTAAAATTTAGTTAAGTCGCTATGGGTCAAAAAGTGTTAAGATCTCAAGAGTAAAAAAAAAAAAACTCGACGAAAGATGGCACTAACGGGCACCTATGAACCCTATATGTCAAATGCAGCCTATATGGTGTCAGTCTGTATGGTGCCAGCTATCTTCATACAGGATCAGGAGCACACTGTCTTAGCAGTATTGCTAGTATTTGCTTGCTGGCAGACTATGCAGATGACATTAATATGCAACTGGATTGTTGGATATTGTATTTAAGTAATTTTAGTAAGATGTATCCTATTTGCAGAGTAAAAAATTTATATTTTTTTACTTACATTATTAAAAAATATTCTTCTATTTAGGCCCATTGCAACTATTATTACATCTATGTACTTTTCCTTCACCTCTACAACAACTGCTTCAGTCAGCACTGGAGAATGCACTTCAATGTACTTCAGCATGTAAAGCTCTGTAGACATTTCGCCAGCTTTCTTTGCATTGTACTTCTGTTTATTGCACTGTGCAGCAACCATACGAACTTTGTCAACATCCCAATCAGGAACTTCTCTGTGCTTTAAACTGGCAGCCAGCAACCTAAAAATATATTATATATATATTTGAGATATGGTCAGAAGATAAGGATTTTTTTAAAGTAAAGAACATATTAATAGACCAGGGCAAAACTGCTCAAAATATCATAAAAAAAAAAACTTAGCAGTATACAAGTGGTAGGAAAATTTAGTTAATGTAAGTAACGAAGAAAAATAATTTCGATGAGTTATATGAAAGCTAAGATTTCAACAAAAAAAATGAGCACTGGTAAATATCATTTAACGAAAATTTACTAACCAAATTTTTCAATTGAAAATAAGGTAATAAATAAATATATATATTTTATTCATGAAAATTGGTGAAAATGTTTTATTGTGTTTCCAACAAGCCCAAATTTTTCCAAAGTGAAATATCTATTTTTCGATGTTTTATGAAAATACAAAAATTACTTTATTTTCAATTGAAAAATTTGGTTTTATAACTATGGAAAAAAAAATTTTTTGTCATGAAAATCGGTGATTTTTTTTTTTTGTGTTTTAAACAAGCCCTTTTGTTTTTTAAAGAAAACACAAAAAAATACCTTAATTTCAATCAAAAAAAATTGGTTAGCAAATTTTGGTGAATGACCTTTACAGATCTCATGTTTTTTTTAAATCTCAGCTTGCATATATAATTAAAATATAATTTAGTTAAAATACAAAAATAACACCAAAAAAGTGAAACTGATAAAACTACTTTGCAAATTCTGGATGCATTACCCTGAAGAGAAAATGGCCTGTCAACTTGTCTGTGAAGTTTACATCCTTGTTATTATCTTCAAAAAATCAAAATGTAATTCTCAAACTTATACACACAAAAAACTTAAAAAAAATGACGAGAACATGTTTCATTTATAAAATAACAAAAGGAACAATAATAGAGGGTAGTTTGTGCTAAAATAAGGTTTTACTATTAAATTGCAACATGGCTCAGAAGGAATGCCCTAGTAAATAACAGGAGGTACAGTTAAAATAAGTCTAGGTTGGGATAGCTTAGGTTCATGTTGTGGAGTTTTTATAATACTGTATTTGATTTGGTACTAAGTTATTTACCTGTGAACCATTATATCAGCATAACGCCTGATGGGGCTAGTAAAGTGTGTGTATAGTGGTACATTAAGAGCATAGTGATGAAAGTCATCATCATCACAACCACTAGCACAGAAATATTTTGCTCTAGTCATGGGTTTTGCACATAGCATATTAAGTACCATAGCTTTGCCCTTATTTACATTATCTGAGTCCACATGTTTCAAAAGAGATAGATGAAGTTCTCCAGCTGAAGATATTTCCAAGTCTATACCCATAGGTTTCAATGTTTTAGCTAGTTGTCGCATCATGTAACCACTTGGAGGAGGATGACATCTCAAGAATGCCAGCTTTGGATGATCTTCATATATCTTTTTGGCGACAGTCATATTTGCTAGTAACATGAATTCTTCAATGAGCTGATGACTTTCTTTGTTTTCATAAATCCAAAAAGAATCAGGCATCCCATTAGTAGAATCTAAATGGAATGAGACCTTTGGCTGATCGATTCTTAGTGCTCCATTTTGAAATCTATTGTTCCTCAAAGTACCTGCAATACTTCCTAAGGTCTTTATTGACCTGTAAATATCTTCAAACTTAAATTCATTATAAATTTCTGGAAAATTATCCTTAACATCATTTTTATCTTCCAAAATAGCCTGACAATGTTCATATGCAAGCTGCCCACAAGATTTAATTACAGTTTTTGAGAACCGTTCACTTATCACTTTAGCATCCTTTGATATTTCCCAAAAAACTGAAAAAGCAAGTTTTTCAACCCCAGGGAAAAGGGAACACAGCATACACAATTCATCTGGTAACATATGATAAGCTCTTTCTACTAAATAAATAGTAGTAGCTTTATTAGAAACTTTTTCATCTAATATTGTATTCTCTGTCAAATAATGAGCTACGTCTGAAATGTGTACTGCGATTTCATAATTTCCATTTTCAAGTTCTACACATGAAACTGCATCATCAATATCACGACAATTGATTGGATCAATGCTGAATAAGCATAGCTTACGGCAATCTTCTCTTACTTTATATTCTTCTTCAGGTATAGTGTAGTCTAAACGAGGGAATAAATCTCTCACTTCTGGTCCAAAAGGTGTAACATCCAGGTCATTTTGGGATAAGATAGCTCTTGTTTCTGTAATCATATCTCCTGATTGCCCTATGTTACACACAATTGTACCCAAAGCAAATCTTGTATCAAACCAATCAATTATCTTTGCCAAGAATAATGTGTTTTCATAACTTTTGGCATCTTCATAAAAATTATTAGGCCAACATGTAAATGGTATATTAAGTCTAGGTACTCTGTGGTCTCGTGGTATAAATAAGGCCCTCTGCCTGTTCCCATCAGGCATTAATTTTAAGGTTCCAATACAAGTTCTTGTGTGTACTTTTTCCTTAATAAAAACAACTTGACCTTTCTTTTGCTTATTTACATCTTCAATATCAGTTTCATTTATAAGTTTTACTACAACAACATCACCTTCAAGAGATCGATTTCTATTATTAATACCTTCTATAAGTATGTCCTGCTCATTTCGATCAGTACTAGTAACATATGAATGTTGAAATTGTTTAGGGTTTATTCTTAAAACACCTTGAAGAAGTAAATTGCTAGCCAAACCTTTTTCAACTTCTTCCACAGATAGATAAGGTTCAAATACATTTTCATAATTTTGAGCTTTCTTTTTGTTTCTCTTATGTTTTGATGAAGCATTAGATTTATTTATTTTTGGAGTGGTTGATGATGGACTTTCAAGATGTGTCAAAGATATTTGATTTACTTTGGTAAGCATCTGATTGTACGGGTGTTCATGCACAGACAGTGACTGACTCAATAATGGGTGTTGCAACATATTTTGCAAATATCTTGGAGTTGTTGGTTCGGAATACATTAATTTTGACACATTACCTTTCACACTACTAGTATCTTGATCATAAAACGATGAAGGTGTATTGGGTGCACTTAAGATTTCATGTCTATTTTGTAAAATACCTGTTGCTAAACTTTCTTGCACATACTGATACTGAGGGTGGTTATTTATATTTTCAAGATATCTCATACTAGAATTAGCATACATTGGGCTTATTTGTTGTATAAATAATTCATTTACAGTGCTTCTTTTGGGCAGTGAAAGGTTAGGTTCAGGTAAATTTAGCTTTGTTGATTTCCGTCTTTCTTTTTTCTTCGCGTTTTTCTTTTTCGAAGCCGCAGGAGTAGGTTCATGATTTTGGGTCAATGCGTCATCGGTTGATATGTTTAATTTTTCACACAATACAGTTAAATCCTGCAAAGATGAATTGACTAATTGTGATGACATTTTAATGTCATCTCCCTTTTTTTCTTTGGGTGTTTTAGACATAAATGTTGATTTAGAACATTTCTTAGTTGGAGAAACTTTAATTTCCTTAAGTTTGTTATGGACAAAATTTTTAGATCGAAATGGCCGCGAAGAATTTTCTGAAGTAGATGGCCTACTGACGTCAACGTTTCTTTCAGATAAACTATCTCGTATACCAGACATCATTTATCTTACGTATTCACATATTACACAATAACTTAAAAAAATAAGAAAACAGGTGATTTTGAGAATTTTTGTTGACGTACACATAGAGGAAACAAATACTGCGTAAGAGACGTACACACAAAGAAATATTTATTGTTCTTTTTTTAAAATTCATACAGCCTTCGCCGTTAAGCCATCAGCTTAAAAACAACATTAAAATTTGGTTAAATAATGTAAGCTTACAATGGAATGGGTGAAATCAATTTTAAGGGTTTCATACCCAAAAGATTCCAGCTGAGCCCTATTTCTTAGCCTGCGCTGTCTGTCTGTCTATCTAGGACCTAAGTGGCATAGAGGAAACAAATACTACGTAAAAAGCAGAAGCGGCCCGTCCTAAGGAGCGCTGGTGCAGCGCACTCCCATAAATAATTATCTACGTAAGAAACAATATGTTTTAGATTTAACTTAGAATAAATTATTATTATGATTCGATTACTCTTTATGTTAAAATAGAATTTCACTTAAAACATTCTGTAACACACACAGCTAACTCAATATATAATATGGAATTGCACTGATGAGACTGTGTCACTAAGTGGAGCGCTAGCAATTGCGCTCCTATAAACCGAATTTCAGTACAAAGACTAGAGCTAAAATCAACGAGTGTGAAGTTCGACACAGTCTCACACATGAAACAGAAGATTTATATGAAAAAAAAGATAGAGTGAAATAAGCCGCGAAGCAGATGAGATAAGGTGAGCATGCTCCACGTATCATTCGTACGGTGCAAAGAGTATTATAATTATACCAAAAGGTACGGTGGCACGCGGTATACACTGGGCACCGCTGCTCAGGATGATTGCCGACCATCGCGACATGGTGGAGGTGCTGGGACTACATAGATGAGAATTGGCTTCTCTGGCGTAAGGGTTTTGTTGTGCTGTTGCCGGCGCTTTTTACTTTTATATTGCTGTGCTTACAGAACGCTTGTGCTAAGATTAATTCGATTTCATATTCTTTGAAACTAGGGAGAGGTAGGACTGAGGTTATGTTGATGTATATATTAAACTGCCTACAGACCTAGGATTTTTTATGAAACTACCCTACATATTCATAGATCACTTTCACTCTTTCCAAATTATGAATAGGCTGTTCAGTCGTATTGTTATTGTTAAGTCCTATCCATTGGGCCTGACCTCAAAAACAAAAAAAAATTACATAAAAAATCAAAATTCTTGAAACCAAAACACAAAAAAAAACCAATCGTTCCTGTACAAAGAGAATATAATACTTGTTCCTATAGGGGTATTATTAATGCAAAAGGTTTTTTCTATTGTAACAACTAATGAAACATTGAAATAATGAACAGGACACGTCTATAATCATGCGATATGTATATACACATTCAGTTATCTTAGGGAACTAGAATCGCGATTATCAAGTTGAATTATAAATTAGGTTGATAAGACTTAACGCCGGTGCCAGAATCTTTGACTACCCACTGATTATATGTAATAGGTATCCATTTGTTTAATTTATACAACAATCTCCTTGTGTGTGTAGGTAAAATGAGGGCACCAGTACGATAGACTTACTATACTTAAATCCAGAGCTTCAGTGTAGGGAGCTTAGATGCCCTTTGAGTAGGAGTAAAATTCCAAGGTTAAACAAATTAGGCAGTTACCAAGTTACAAAGCAGTCACCATAACAGCTGCATGACTGACTGACCTGCAAGGTTAAATAGAGCCTGTGTAGATTTGTAAACGGTACAAAATGAATGCTTGGTTACAATCAGGATGATGCAACAAAGTCTCGAGCAAATGAGCAAGAAATATTATAACTAGTGAATTATTAGTTTCAACTGAAAACAAATTACTTTGATAGTCACTTACTATTTGGCAAAGTACATCTAGTGTATAATGTAGAGAATGCTAAGGTAACTTGCACATCAAACTATTTCCAGTAGTAGATTTCATAACAAGGTTATGTAACTGAGGCAAGCATTTCATATTAAACTTCATAGTTTATCGAGGGGACAGCACTATGAAGGCAAAATGAATACACAGTATTCCCTTATACCTACTTATTATTGAAGAGCAGTATATATAAAATAGCAGAATAGCCAACCTATATATATATTGGTACCTGAAAATTCTCATTTTAAAAACTACGTGGGAACTTCATATTTCAACTGTTCCGTCCCACTCAATATATAATGTACTCTGTGGTCCCACTTTATATTCCCATTTGTATGTATGTATATGTGAATGGAAGACTTGCATTTGTCTACTGTAATTTGCTCAGTGTTGCCAGAAATTAAAATTAATTAGTAGTTTCAAATTGCCTTCCGAGAGGAAAGGAAATGGAACTATTAGACTCAACAGTGTTTCTGGGTATAAGATTGAATAATTGGCCGCACCACACTCTTGGTTCTTCCAGGGAAACTTAGTTCAGCTGTTTATGTAGTTAAAGAGTTTGGGGCAGCTTGCAGTTGTTGGCACTGCTAGCTTGGTCTGCTTAAGCCGGTTTTATTCTGCCATGTCTTGTGGCATTTTGCTTTGGGTAAGCCAACCAATATCGATACGGTCATTATTTTCCAAAAGAGAGCGGAACGGTCAGCTTATGAATTGGGACTATGAGTTTTTCATAGGAAACTATTTAGGGAAATTGATATTTTGGCTGTATCAACAATGTATCTTCACATGTATAATGGATGCAAATATATGACTTAGCAACAGACATAGTGTTAATACAGGGAATAATAATAATAAAATTAAAATATATGTCAAAGATAGTTTGTTGAAAGAAAGTTGATGAATACATTATTGTTATGGAATAATAGACTAGCAGCCACAGGCTGAAGTGCCTATATCTAGGTTGGTGTGTATCTGTTCATTTCACTATAAGTTTTCATGATAATCTCAATTTTTAAAGTTCACTATCAGTAGTAGGATTGTTGTCTTCATCCACTTGTCAAGTCTGATTTTTAAACTTTTGACGGATGGTGCATCTATTACTTTTTGTGGCAGCTTCCACAACGTCATGAATCTATTATTAAAAGAGTGATAACCAACATTGGTGTTGGACCTCCAGCTAGCTGCACATTGTTTTTCGTCGCACACGAGTAGTATCACTTGGCTTGAAGATAGCGAGTAGGTTTGAGCAGTTGTTTTCCTGAGAGGGTCTTGTACGTTTCAATGAGATCACCTCGTCTGGGCCGGTCTTGGAGAATTGGTAGTTTTAAGATCTTGAGTCTTTGTTCATATGGCATCTTCTTAAAGCAGTAAGGTATTTTGGGAGCTCTTCTTTGTACATCCTTTAGCATATTTATGTCCTTGGCAAGTAAGGGTCTTATGTAAGTTTTGTAGATTTTCACAAGGGATTATAGATCTTCATTGAAGAGAGCGCCGTACAGCATGTAGGATACAATTTGCTGGCTTAACGATACCATCAATGTGATCAGCCCACTTGAGGTCTTTACTTACAAGGTTTCCAAGGTCCTTCTGAGATTTTATGGGGTGACAGGAATTTTGTCAATCATGTATATGTCTTGGGGATTGTTCCGTCCTACATACAACACGGTACACTTGATAGGATTTAGTTTAATGATCCATTGCCTGGTCCAGTCTTGTATTCTATTTAAATTAATGATAAAGGGTTTGAGAGAGTTGGAGCTAACCAAGTTTGTGTTGGTGCATTTGTAATATTTTTATGTTATTGCGTGATGTAGGGCTGTTTAGGTATTTAATGTGAAGTTGAAGAATTGTGAAACATTGAGTGCTCAATTTCTCGGCGATTCCTCTCGGTGTTAGATCGTTCCTAACCGGTGGTAAAGTTCATAAAATTGGTAAATAAATTGGTGACTCAGAAGCACCATTTAAAAGTCAGCTTAAACAACAGGATTTGGGTTCGAGAACTAGTTTAACTAATGAGTTTGAGAACTAGAGGTTAAAGGGAGATGACGATGTACTTAGGTACAATCCATTAAATTACAGCGTATATTAGTCATTAATATTGTAAGCTCAATGAGATAAAACAGAATCATACTTTATATATGCCTACCCTATTCGAATGTTTGTTGTTACATGGTTAATAGATTGTCTTTGCTGTAAATTAGTACCTAAAACTTATGTTGTCTAAATATTAGGTATTTGTGTACACGGTAGAAGCCTTATATGAAACCAATGACGGCCTCTGATCTGATCAGTTATGAAATAATTATTTGATAGGTATAATAATCCTCTGAGCGAGCAAAGCGAGTGAGGTATTATGATGAAGCTATTTTGGATAATAATTTGGATAATTACGTTTTACAACTAAATTATTATTTTTAAAGAATATTCTTGAACGAAGACCTACCTTACTGATTTAAATATTCGCTTTGTTGAATCTGACATTGATATGTTGGTTTCTGTCTACTGAGTTGGCAGACAGATGAGTTCTGTCTACTGTCTCAACCGGTTTCTTATTGCCGCTATAGATTTTTTTTTTTACGATTAAATACACTGCTGCGTGACACTTCACATCTACTCCACAGACGTGGCATATCGTTACTCTCTTAATAGATGAGAAATTTAAACGTGTCTGTTTTGCGACTGGGAAAAAGTATGAAAGCTATTACTAGACGCGCAGACTGAGCTTTTTCCACGCCACTAACCTTGGAACCACCAGAAGAACTCTGGGCGAGAATGACTTCTTCATTTTTGATATTGGAGTTGAGAAACCATTGTTAAGAAAGTGAGTAACATTAATACTTTCTGAGATTGAAAGTTAATAATAGGAAGGAAAATGTGAGGAACACAATATCGATATAGAGATTCTAAAGGTGATGTGGAATTTTCGAGTAACTGTTCAAATTTTTCCCAGTCTGTCACGGTTTTCGTATCGGGAGAAGTGTCGGATTGGGAAACTAATCGGACGAGGACAGGGCGATGGTCCGAGTCAAGTTCGTCAAGCATCTCTATAGAGTGAAAGCTTAGACTTACACTCTTTAGAAGTGCTATGTCGAGCACGTCAGAGCTAGCACGGGCGGCATGGAGAAAGTGGGGGGGCGTCATGCAAGCGATGGTGTGCGAGTTTAGTTTGTCAACTAGTTGGTCGAAGAGTCTGCCTCTCTGTGAGGTGACTGAAGACTTCCATCATCAGTGCTTGCAATATAGACCTGCTTAAAAGTTACTGAAGGGCGCTCTCGAGCAAGTCTTTTGAGGGAGAGGGATAGATCGATGCAATGATGATCGGCTGATAGCCGGATATCGCTAGGTGGCAGACAGAAGCTTCTAAATTCGCATTTTTTTCAGGATGAGGAAGAAGTCTGGTATATGGGTGGAGGAATTTTGACAACTCCTCACATTGATTACGGAGACCGTTGGCATTAAAATAACCAAATAAGACGGAGCGGGGTTTTCCGCGCGATTGTACAATTCGTGAATTGCATTATTGATGATATGTTGGACATCAACAACATACATTGCTATGCAGATGACAGTACTGCAGACGCTTATAACATGGGTCGTGCAAGCATCCCTCGTTCCGTTGTGAAAGAAATATTTGAAGAACTTGTGTCTCAAATCGAGATCACTCTGTCCAAGGTCTCTGACTGGGGACGGGAAATCTTGGTCCGATTCAACCCTACAAAGACACAAGTCTGCGCGTTTACCGCTAAGAAAACCCTATTCACTGTAGTCCCACAATTCCAGAACACTCCCCCCTCCATATCCAAGAGTATTGGGATCCTTGGTGTTGACATCTCCAGCGATGTTCAGTTCCGAGATCATCTGCAGGCCAAGGTGAAGCTGGCGTCCAAAAAACTTGGTGTACTCAACACAGCGAAGCAGTACTTCACGTCGGGGCAAAGGTGGCTGCTTTACAAGTCGTAAGTCCGGCCCCATATGGAGTACTGCTGCCATCTCTGGGTGCACCCGGATACCAGCTTGGCCTTTTTGACTTGGTTCAATGACGTGCTGTAACAATGGTCGACGGTATCGAGCCCTTAAGTCTGAGGAGAGACTTTGCCTCTCTGTGTGTTGTGTGTTCTGAGGAATTGGTCGAAATGATGCCCACGGCTACTTTCTACCATCGCACCACTCGCTATCGGCAGGGAATTCATTCTCACACTTTAGAACCGAAATGGTCGCGTACAGTGCGGTTTCAGAGAAACTTCCTCCCGGGGGACGGGGGATCAGGTGACTAAGTAAGGGTCAAACCTGATCCCGGAGTGAGGGGGGGGAATTGGGTATGAAGGCCCGAAGAGTCCGAGGAGCAAGGCGCGGATCGCGACAGAGCGAGTGCGTGTGGGGAGAAGGCGAGCTGGAGCGAGAGCGCGAACGCGGTGAGATGGACGAGCACATGGATGGACATGTGATGCTGATGCCGCTTGACCCCAAAGCCTTGGTAGTACAGGCAGGCAAGATTGCCTAAGTGTGCCCGAACGCTCCGCAGTGCTACGGATTGTTTAGGTGAGTACCTAAAGACCTATGCCTACGGCTGGGGTTCTGCTGTCACCGTTAGGTTTCCTACCAAGCAACGAGACGTTACGAATCACGTAACAGTAAGGTAGACGAAGGACAAGAAGCTTATATATAGATGTTAATAAGCTTCTTGGTTTATTTACATAACAATAAAACAAAAAAGGCGACTTAACTACTTGAGAATGACAAAGAAATACCTATAAATAAAGGATAAAAAGGATTTGGCCTGAGACTGTTATATTTGAAAAAAAAAAATTGATAGATACTGGAAGATAAAGTAAGAAAAATATTACTGAGTTGGCTGTATGTGGAAATACTTAGCCTTTCCTGAAAACGAATAATTTAACCAAAAAAAGTAAATAAAAGACTACCACAACCCCTTTATGGGTATATGTGTTCTGTGACCATAACACATAACATAACCTATAATATTTTATAGAAACCTGTAGAAACTAATTAGTCTGGTCGAGAAGTGAGTTTTCTGCGAAAAATAGTTAGAACAAATTTAAAAATATGGGGTTTGGTTTTTTGGATTCAGAATTTTATTCTGAAAAAGGGGAATTTTGGAATTTTTTTGTTTTAAATATTGCAATTGTTATTAACAAAAAACGAAGAGAGAAAAAGGTGGTCTCCGTTTTTTAACAATAACTTCAAAAATATTAAAAAAAGCTCCATTTTGAAAAAAGATTCTAAAAGAGGAGAAAATTTCATAAAAAAAGTATCGACTCCCGAAATTGTAGTTCCATTATTTATAATTTTAATTTAACATTGAAAATAGCGCTCCGCGCGGCAGTTTCAGCGTTGTGACGTCGCCGCCAAACAAACTAAGCGTCAGAAAATATTTTTTTCATAATATTTATTATCAATACAAAAATTTTAATAAATTATAGTATCATTAAGACACTTGAAGGAATACAATTCAGTTTACCAAAAATTTTTAACTTGATTTTTGTTTAACTTATCCAAATGTTAATTAAGTTATTTTTCATGAACTTAAGATAACATAAAATCTATCATAAACGTTTAAATAATTAGCTAAACATCTTTTTCCTCTTGGAGCTTACTCTGATATACTCAATAAACAAGATTCCGGTATAAAATTTATTAAAGTTTTTTTATTTGTTTATAATGATTTTTCAAAGTTAACAAAAAATGAAAAATCCGGAAAATGTAGTTAAAAATTTTTTTTAACGAAATCTTTGATTTTCACTGTTTTTGTATCTATTTTTTACATTTCATTGTTTAGTTGAAAAATTTTTTACATTATTTGTTTGAAAATTTTTTATAAACAAATAGGTAAATTTAATATTTTTTAAATATTTTTATTTACCATTATATTGTTAAAGTGGAATAATGATTTTTAGAAAAAAAAAATTTTCTTAAAAATTTTTTTTTATATTTTTTAAAAATTTAAAATTTTAAAATTTTTTTTCACTACTTTGATGTACATAACTGTATTTATAATTTTTCTAAGTAACGATTTTTGAAGTTATTTTTAAAAAACGGAGACCACCTTTTTCTCTCTTCGTTTTTTGTTAATAACAATTGCAATATTTAATAGCAAAAAAATTCCAAAATTCCCCTTTTTCAGAATAAAATTCTGAATCCAAAAAACCAAACCCCATATTTTTAAATTTGTTCTAACTATTTTTTGCAGAAAACTCACTTCTCGACCAGACTAAATATGATATGTAAATCTGTGTGTTCATAGAGGAAACAAATACTGCGTAAGAGTGTGTAGAAATAACAAAGACTTCCGGTTGATTGTCAATTGTGGAAACTCGCGTTGTTTTGGAAATCGGAATTTTTAATCATTTATATTGATCAGAATCTCTAATTTTGCTTACATTGTGTAAAGTTCATGTAATATAATTAGTGTGTTCATGTATATTTAGTTTTCGGTAAGTATTTAGAGTTAATTGAACATTTTTGAATTTGAGATACTTCAATTTGTCATTTGTTTTCAACCATTTTAGTTTAGGGTATCAAATATATGAACAAGTCTCCGGACCCTGGAGGGTGTAGCCCTTCTCCAGCTGCCTTTGAGGATGCTCCAAGTTCAGAGTATTCAAACTTATTAGATAAAAATATATACAAGTGGCTTGAAGTTAGCAACGATCACAAGTCTGACACGTCTAAATGTCAAAAACGGAAAAAGAAATGTACAAAATTGATGAATGAATCTTATATTACATCCGAAGATTCCGATGCTATGGATATGCAATTACCCCTTAGGGTAAAAACCCTTAGGTCAAGTGTCATCCAAATTTACTATTTCTCAAAATCCAGGTGATGTTCCTCCTTTGGAGGTGTCCCCTATGGACACTCAGCTTCCCTTAGGACAAATACATAATTCAAATCCTTGTCAAAATTTATCAGTTGCTGAAACTCCACTGGAGGTTCCATCTTCACTGTCTCCTACTCCTGCTCCTCCTCTGACGCAAATGTCACTGCAAATCTCCCAACAAAGAATGACTTATTATTCTAATGATAAAGGCCCTTTTATTGATCATGTTCAACATATAGAAGATGTTGTAAATATTGTTAATGGTAGTGTAGAAAGCATTGGCAGGAATAGAATTTGTATTGCATTCCAGTCTGGAAATGATGCCAATTGTTTCTTAACTAATCTGACATTACAAAGTACTTATAAAGCTTTTATACCCTCTTATTCTGTCACTAAAATGGAAATAATTAAAGGTATGCCTTCGGATTTGTCACCAGAAGAGGTTATAGAGTTAATAACGGTTCCCGAAGGATATGGTGCAGTAATTAATGCCCGACTATTGAACTATAAAGTTATTGTTGATAGTGTTCCTGAATGGAAACAGTCACAATCTGTAGTTTTAACCTTTGATGGCCAGGCCTTACCCCCCCCCCCCCCCCGAGTATTCTGTTGTAATAATTCTTTTCAAGTGGACACTTACATTTACCCCACAATTCAGTGCTACTCCTGCTGCAGGTTCGGTCCCACAAAGGAAAAGTGTAGGTCCAAACCTCGTTGTTACAAATGTGGTGACAATCATACAGGTGATGCATGTAATGTATCTATAGATAAAGTTATATGCATTAATTGTTCTGGAAATCACTTTGCATCTGCAAAATCATTTCCAGAATTTACTCGCCAAAAAAATATTAAAAAAACAATGGCTGACCAGTCTATTCCGTATGTTGCTGCTGCAAAGTTACATGCCCCATCTAGAAAATTGTTTGCTGACCCCTACAACAACATCTTATAGAAAAACAATAAATTAAAAACCGCGTTCTCCACCGGGTCCCCATTTCGGCTATGATCAAGCAGCTCATGCAGCAATCATTAGAGGAATGCCTTCTCCCAGCACTAATGGTTGTGCCTTAAACACCTCTTAAACTCTTAAATGTAATCATTACAGTGACATTAACGTTTTTCATCAAAATATTGCAGGGTTACTTAACAAAAGTGATAACATAAATTTGACTTTAGCGGAATTCAAACAAACAAATTTGGAAATTGATATAATCTGTTTTACAGAAACTTTTATAAAAAAAGGAACCGAAAGTAATATCACTCTGACAAATTACAAACTAGCGTCTCACTATTCGCGTCCGCACCTAAAACGCGGCGGTTCGTGCATATTAGTAAAAAATAGCTTAAAGTACAAAAGTATGGACATTTTAAAAACATTAACAATAAATTATGACTTTGAATGCTGTGGAATTAAATTAATTGATTACAATTTAATTGTTATTTGCATATATAGGACACCAAGTAGTAATATGAATATATTTTTTTCAACAAACTGACATTTTATTAGATCATTTGACCAAGAAAAAGACTAGTAAAAAAATTATATTATGCGGGAACTGGAATATTGACATTTTAAAACAAAATAAAAACAGTCAGGAGCTGCTAAGTTTGTTAAGGAACTAGAACAAAACTGGAAGCTAGAAACTCATATAAATAAACCGACAAGAAACAAAGCCTGCCTTGATCAAATTGCCAGTAATTAACAATAAATAGCGTGCGTCAATTGCTGCCAAAAAAAAAAAAAATTGTAATATGACATATGGGTATAAATTTTTTTTGAAAAATTGTAATATGACATGTGGCGAATGTAATTTAAATTTTTTAATATGACATGTGGCTATTGTAATTTATTTTTCTTAACATTTTATATTGTATTTAAATTAATTCTGTTGATAGATGATAATGAATTTTTATTATTGGTGACATTTTAGAAATTAATTAACTATTCAATTGTAAAATTTGCACACCCTGAAGGGGTAGAATAAGCGAACCATGTACATCAATTATTTATTAAGACCATCTGTACCTTATTCAGGCAAATAAATAAATAAATAAAATAAAAATAAAATAAACAATAAGCTCTGCATTCTGCCACGAAACTGAAATTATAAAATTATTGTCTAGTTTCCTCCAAATCTTGTCATCTTCATCCCTTATTTCACCGTCCAACGTTGCCATTATTATGCCCTTACTATCATCTGTCCTTAATGGAAGTGCCCCTATAAATTCTCCAGTGGAACTGCCAAAGCATAAATAACAAAAAATCCGATTTAATCTACCTGTGTAATAAACACAAACCTTCTATTATTTCCCTCTCTGAAACCTGGTTAAAACCAGGCCACTCTTTCCTACTGCCAGGTTTTTCTTGTGTCAGAGAAGACCGGGCAGATGGATAAGGTGGTGTTGCCTTTTTTTATCAAAAATGGTATATCTTTTTCAATAATAAACCTCACTACTACAAATAGTGATGGTATTGAAGTAATTTCTATTAAAGTAGGAAAAAGAACATATATTTCTGTGTATATCCCATATCCTAGCTCCATCCTTCTCAATGAGTTAAAGAATATATTACAAACCTTTTTGAATCCCATAATTATCTTAGGCGATTTTAACTGTCATCACCATGTTTGCGGTTGTTCTTTCTCAAATAATCTTGGTAACAAATTGCTTGATTTAATAGACTCCTCTAATCTTTGTATCTTAAACAATGGCTCTACTACAGTCCAATCCAACCCTAATGAGCGTTGTAGTGCCATCGACTTGTTATTTTGTTCTTCTTCTCTTGTTTCCCAAGTATTCTGGAAGGTTCTACCAAACACATTTGGTAGTAAACACTTCCCAATTCTTATAACTTCAGAATCCATCAAACAAAGTTGCAACAAGAGGATTCCCCTTTTTAAATATATTATAAAAAAAGATGATTGGCCCAAGTTTAAAAGTACTTTGGAAGATAAAATATATAATCTACCTAGTATATGTTCTGATCATATATCAGACTGTTTAAATGCTTTTGTTAATATTATTATTCAGTCAGTGGATGAAGTTTTTCACAGTAAAAAGTCCTCAGAAAAGTTACCAAGTTACCAAAAAAAAGAAGTTCTAGGATAGGATATAGAAGCATATTTGTAAAAGGCTATAAGGAGTTTTGGCACGAATCTTAAGATGGAGTGGTGTTTTTTTCTGTTTAATTTTTCTAAATTCATTTAGTGACTTTCGATGTATATATTTTAGCAATATTTTACGAAAGCGTGTTAAGAATTGTGCAAGCGAAGGCTCATGAATAGTGAATTATGAAGAAATAAGCAGGACATGACGCGCAATGTCTGAGGATCCACACCAAATCTCCCGCCCAATCTTGGGACTTGAAAACGAGGACGCGCGGTATCGCCCGCGCCACGATACGATATAATATAATTGACTTTGACTCTGGCAAATTCATAAATGGTCTGCCAAGACCGTGCGAGCCCATTACAATATTAAAAAAAAAAAAAAAAAAAAAAGGCTTTAAACCAACAACACAAAACATAATTTATCGTATATAGTTTACGACCAAAACACAAATAAAAATGGAAGTAAAAGCATTAGCTCACGATTTGATATACGGAAACGAGCATAACAGCCTATCTTATTTACTTCGTCATTTACATATTTTTATTCGTAACAACGTGCAAACGAATGACTCAGTATCATCTACCTTAATAGACATTCAATTTTTAAATGAAATTAAGTTCTTTCTGGCGCTTACTCCTGGCGTTTCAGTTTATTTTGGCAAAACTCTACGGGACATAAAATGTGTCATTATGGACAGCAATGCCCTACGAGAGTATGAAATATGTATCCGATATTGTGGCCCTAAAAAGTTGACTGTTAAATCAGTAAATTTACCTGATTCTCCTCTCCAGCACAAAGAGTATAGCACAATAGAAGAAATTGTAGACAATTTTAAAAGATACATTCAAAGTTTATCTTCATATATGTATGTATTGGAAAGAATAGATCAATTTTGCACAATTGTGGAACCCTTAAATCCTTCATTAAAAGATGATTACAGAAGAATATATCTTGGTAGGTTTAAATATTTGCAATGGATTGCAGTGAGTTAAGTTTGAGAAATATATGGCTTAGTTCAGTATGCCAAGAATGATAGTTGCGTAGAACAGACTTGATTTATTAATCCAAGACTCTATTTCTGTACAATCCAGTCTTTCATTTTGATTATTGCATTAACTTAGAGGAGACTCCAAATAGCTTTACCATTTTTTGGTTAGCGAGTATCAAAGGGGGTGCGGAAAAAAAAGACAAAAGAAGAATTTTTCACATGCTAAAATAAACAAATATTTTTTCTTGCTTGGCCTCTTAGTTGCTCTAAATCATGCTACGGGAAGTGGACAGTAAGCAGATATCTAGGTGTCATAATTATTGTATAGAATTATATGAGTCTAAAGACATTGAAAATATACAAGGTACTTTTTACCCAACTGCCAAAAGGGGGGTGATGTTGTTCCAGTGTATGTGTATATGTTGAAATCTTTAACAGTAAGAGAAACAGTAATTTGTAACTCAAAACTAAGTCCCCAGCTCTGTGTTTTATTACATTGATACAACTAATTAAGATTGCTAATGTCAAAACAAATATAACACTTCGGCTAAATAGTGAGAAATTTAAAGATCAGCAAAAAAATCAGTTAATCTGCTATAAAATCACGAGCTCAAGACCATTTTGTGTGGGGTCATTCTCGCTACTACACCCAATTAGTTCAACCATTGCACTAATGGCATTTTTTTGTTGCAGTAGTTCAACAATGTATATTTTTTTAAAGAGTTGAACTACTGGGACAATCTAGATGAACTAACTCACAGGGGCTGATTCAGTTGATTTAATAGATGAAATTTACGCGTGTTACCCGTGGACCCACATAGTGGTGTCATGGTGACTAAAAAATCCCTTTGACACCAACAGTGCTGCGAGCCGGTGGTGTCACGGGTTCTAAACATTATTTTGCATACCAGTGAAGTGAAACTTAGTATATTTTTAACTTTCAGTTACCTGTAAGCCCGCTGTAAAGCAGTGGGTCTACGGGATAAAATAATTACCTGCGGTCCCACCAGTGGGGCATGGCTGTGGGTCCAAGGTTAAAACATAGTTTTCTTTAACTTTCAATTACCCGTGGGTCCTCTGTAAATTAGTGGGTCTACGGGGAAAAATAATTACCTATGGTCCCAACAGTGGGGTCCAGGCTTAAAACGCGGAAATTTATATATTTGTACTTTATATATTTAGTAAAAATATTGAGCGTGTTTGACAAACGTCACAGAACAAATATTGTTGTGCAATCGTGGCATTCAAAAATTAATAAGAACTGGAAAAAACTGTCACTCATCCGTCTGTTAAAAACATTAAAAAGCGAGGCGACGCGACGTGAGGTGTCTTCGGTAGAAACTTCAAGCCAACTAACGAATAAAAGTAGTAAACGATACATAAAAGTAGAGGACAACATAATCAAATGCAACTTGTAAACAATTATCAGAGCTAGCTTTGGAAAAGATTGCTTCAAGATTGCTTCAAAAAAAAAAATATGAAAATAACTAGCTTTTCAGAGACTTATCATTTCTGTGAAGAAACTTATAGCCTAAGAATAAAAGTTACGAGGATTTTTTTTTTTATTTTTTTTATACCACTAAGGTGGCAAACAAGCTTACGGCCCGCCTGATGGTAAGCGGTCACCGTAGCCTATGGACGCTTGCAACACCAGGGGTATCACTTGCGCGTTGCCGACCCTTCAGAAATCTAATAACTTCTTTCTTGAAGAACTCCATACTGTAGTCCTTGCAGAAAACCTTGGCAGGGAGCTCATTCCACAACTTAAGCGTTCGCGGGAGGAAGTTTCTCTGAAACCGCACTGTACGCGACCATTTAGGTTCTAAAGTGTGAGAATGAATTCCCTGCCGATGGCGAGCGGTGCGATGGTAGAAAGTAGCCGTGGGCATCATTTCGAACAATTCCTCAGAACACAACCCATTGTACAAGCGGTAGAACACACACAGTGAGGCAAAGTCTCTCCTCAGACTTAAGGGCTCGATACCGCAAGTGAGTTTGGGATCGTCGACAATTCTCACAGCCCGTCGTTGAACCGAGTCAAAAGGGTCAAGCTGGATATAGCCCTTTTTAGATTGACAGCTGTCATCTGAAAAAAAGCTCTTGATGAGATCTCTCATTTCTGTGGGGAAATTACTAGTATACGATCAATAGTTACGGAGATATAGCCCTTTCTAGTTTGACAGCTGTCATCTGAAATAAAGCTCTTGATGAGATCTATCATTTTTGTGAGGAAACTACTAGCATACGATCACTAGTTACAGAGATAGTCCTTTAAGTCGGAAAACTGCGTACTATTTTCTCGTTCTTAATACCCCAGTGCTTGAAGACAAAAGTTTTCAACCAGTGTGTGATGCCAGTGACGACTTCGGAACTGACACGTGGCTGCTAACTATGGGCCTTATACGAAAGCTCAAGGTCGCTCAGCGGGCGATGGAAAGAGCTATGCTCGGAGTTTCCCTACGTGATCGAATCAGAAATGAGGAAATCCGTAGGAGAACTAAAGTCGCCGACATAGCTCACCGAATCGCAAAGCTGAAGTGGCAATGGGCAGGGCACATAGCTCGAAGAACCGATGGCCGATGAGGAAAGAAGGTTCTCGAGTGGCGACCACGAACCGGAAAGCGCAGCGTGGGACGGCCCCCCGCTAGATGGACAGATGACCTTGTTAAGGTAGCGGGGAGCCGTTGGTTACAGGCGGCACAGAGTTGCACGCTGTGGAGAAAGTTAGGTGAGGCCTATGTCCAGCAGTGGATGTTAATGCGCTGATATGATGAGTCCTTTATAGTTTGTCAGCTGTCATCCAAAATAGTGTTTAAATTAAAATTTATTTCACATTGAGAAAAATTTAAAATGATAATATATAAAAATAAAAATATTAACATCATAAGTATTTACGCGTTCCATTACTAATTTAAAAATAATAATATATTAACATATTTTAAAAAAATATTAAAAAATGTAATGTACCTACTTATTTAAAAAAAAAAATATAAATGGTAAATAAGAAATAACTCCTACCCATACACAATTATATAATATTTAAAAATAAAAAGTATTGAAAAAAAAAGTTTTTGGGTTGTTTTTATAAAATAACAGAATGACTTTAATAAACAATTCTTGTGGTACTAGGTAACTGACCAATGAGGTTTTAATGATTTACGTTTTTAAAAAAAAACAGGTGTTTAATTTTTTGTTTTATTTCAGCGAAAATGTATCAATTGTTAACGTAACGTTGTATTCTTTATTTTCTGTGAGTGATTTTGTTCAAATCACATTTAAATATTTTTTATATTTTTAAATGTCAGGAACGTAAAATTTGTCCAGTGGGAGTAGCTGGATAAAAATGAAACATAGGTTTTTTAAATTATTTAACTGTCGATGAAATATTTATAGTTCTTGTAAATTTGAAGTTTACTTACAAATTTACATAACTCCTCGAGATTATGTACAAGATTCTGATTAAACCTGTCTGTTTGTCTTTACTTCTTTACGCTTAAACTACTGTACGGATTAAGATGAAAGAACATTGTTCTGCTTCCATACACTGTTAGCCTTACAACCAAAGACAAAGCAAAATCATGTGTTGTATTTTTAATCATTATTCATTACACATAAGATATCATTTTTATAGCGGACTAGCTGAAGAATTCTATAATAAAAAAAAGTCATAAATTTTATGGTTGTTGGTATGTTGGTATGGTTGGTGGATAGTAATACCTTTAAAAACCGAAAAACCATATAAATACCAACCTATTGTACATAGCAGTTTATGTAGATAATTGTACAACTGTTTTATTAATGTAAAAATTAAAAATGTGCCTAAGTATGTTTATAGCAAAAAACTTACTTGCAGATATTTTTGGATGTTGTCATTAGCATATAGCTGGCTGGCCTTTATGTACAATAATTAATATAAGGTATCTTTAATAAGTTTTTTTATACCTATGCAATAAGATTTAATTACAAACAAAACACGAGATTTCTAGAACTCAGGGGTGCTCGTGGATTAGTAGCATTCTCCTATCAAACTAGTACAGTAATATCTCAGAGCGATCTGACATAACTTATTTCACATAGATGAAACCTTGGGCAACCCTAATCTACTTCAAGACGAGGCCGCGTTTAGAAGCTACGCGCCGAGTGTGAACAACGCTTAAAGTGCAATAACAGTTTACTCTCGATAGCAAGAAGCTTATATCGTATTATTATACCATATGGTATAAATAAGGTAAAAGCTTCTGGCTCGATATACTTTCACCATGGACCTTAAATCTATGACTTTGAAGGCTCTCTAGTTATCTGTGATTGTGAGTCTTATAATAGTTTTCACGTACGACTCGGTTCGGTTGTAGCTTCGGAACCCACCCCGCCGATATGACATTTATTTAAACATTAAGATGGCGACTACTGATTAGCAGAAAATACTTTTTTCAAATTCATAACGTACGCAGCTAGTCCGTCTCATAAAAATATTTGCAACTAACATAAAAAAAAGACTATAAATTATCATATATGTCCAATGTTTTTATTACATAGGGCGACTTTTGGGTTGTCCTTTGGCATGGAGATAGTCTGATACTCGGGAAAGGACATAGGCTATTTAAAAACGTGTATGAGTAGGTATTTTTCTATGCATAATTCTT
Source organism: Apoda limacodes (assembly GCA_946406115.1). Lineage (NCBI taxonomy): Eukaryota > Metazoa > Arthropoda > Insecta > Lepidoptera > Limacodidae > Apoda > Apoda limacodes. The sequence goes on from OX291557.1 coordinate 13,994,563, forward strand.
ATGTACGTGTGTTTGTCACCTAACTCCTCCTAAACGGCTGGAACGATTTAGGTGAAATTTTGTCTGTATATTTCAATGGGTTCCTGGATGGTTTGAAAACACAATTGGACCCGGTAGGCAGCGTTGCAGTCGGTGTGTCACTGATCTTCTAAAAGACAGGAAAGATTATAATGTTGCTTTATTGTGTACGTTCGAATAGGTCCCTACAAGGTTTGAATTCATAATTGGACTTGGTAGAAGGAGCTGTAGTCAATTTGTCTGTTACTGATCTTCTCCTAGATGGCTGGGATGATTTTAATGATATTTTTGTGTACGTTCAAGTGCGTTGCAAGGTTTAAAATCACAAATGGACCCGGTAGGGGGCGCTGCAGTCGGTGTGTCACTAATGTCCTAAGCGGCAGGGAAGAATTTAATGATATAATTTAATTTAAGGCTTTAGGGAAGGCTTTCCGACAGCAATTCTACGTTAGCAGATTTGGAAGATAATGAGGAATTAAATAACTTAGACATAGAGACCATAGTAAACAGTGAGATAACCAAAAATGATGACTCAGCCGTAGTTTCGTTAGATTAATTATGAATTACTAAGTAAAATTTTAAAAATGTAAATGTTTAATTTAAAATATCATATTTCAGGTGGCGCTACTTTTCCAGGCAGGACAACGTCTGCCGGGTCCGCTATATTATAAATGCGATAGTAACTCTGTCTGTCTGCTTATACCGCTTTGCCGATTATGATAAAATTTGGCACGGAGATAGTTGCAGTCCCGAGCAATGTTATAGGTTGCTTGAAAACGTCAAGTGTGAGACGTTTTTTTTTATAATTGAGGAATGCAGTTAAAACCTCACACCTATAACCGAATTTAAGGCGGGTGGAACCGTAGGCAAATTTGGCATGGAAAAAGTGTGCTGGGAAGGCCAAAGGTTGCTTGAAAACGTCAAGTGTGAGTCGTTTTTTTATATTGAGGAGTTGCCGTTGAAATCCTACACCGATTAGCGGCCGAAATATAAGAAGAAACTGACTGATTTAATGACACCTCTACACACTGCCCAAACCGTTGGGCCTAGAAATTTGAAATTTGGCATTGATATATAGGATTGGAAGGTTGCTTAAAAGTCCTCTAAATACAAAGCTAAATGCGTACAAATTGGTATTCGTCCTTTAGGTTGAAAATTAGTTTGTCTTGTTTCACCGTTTTTTTTAAAATTATCTCCTAGGGTATACTTATATGGTATAAACCATTAACAGTTGAGCTTTGTTTTTAAAAGTCCACGCGGACAAATGTTCCTTTTCCCGCTAGTATATACCGATAGAATATGCATGTATATTATAAATAAGTTATTAGTATAGTAACAATAATAAGTAGTATTGGTATAAATACCTGCATAATATCAATAAATAATATAGGAAAAAAATGATTGTTTATATGTGTATATAAACAATGCTACTGTACCTACTGCTGAATAGAGTACATTAGGTAATTGGTACATTACTTTTCTCCAATGTATGGAATGTTTAATTAGTGCTAGTTTTATTATAAAGATATTTGTATTTCAGCTGATCGCGTGTGGTTACATGTTGAAGTAACTCCAGAAGGTTTGGCAACAAATATACATCTAATAGGACAGTCTGAATTTTGGCAAGACAAATTACAAAAGGGATTATTAACATGGGATCATGACAAGGATGTTGTACAAAACATTATGGATGTATTTGGTTAGACTGGCTTTCATTGTTCAACTGTGCACAAAAAATAAGATGTTAGGTACCTGACTGAGAAATTAAACCTTACACCAATCTAGTACATTCAGAATTCGATGTTTATTTTAGTCCTTGTCAATAAGTTTGCAAAGCACTGGATTTTACTCAACCATGTAATAAGTACTCCAAGGCCGCAAGGTTTTTTTCATTTAAGATTTTTCAGTCACCATTTTAAGGGGTTTCGTACCTCAAAAGGAACCCTTATACTTTGTGGTCCGTCTGTCAAGACCCTTTTTCTCAGGAACGCGTGAAGGTATCAAGTTGAAATTTATATTAAATACTAAGGTCTACGGTCCCTCGAAGCTGTAGAAAAATCAAGGATCTTAGTCAACGCAATAAAAAAATACGGCCGAAATACGGTCATGTTTGTCGCATATTGTTATTTGTATTTTAAATGTTGTCCTAAGGCCCGGATTAATAGTTGTGGCTTAGACAAAGTAACATTCTAAGACAGAGGCTTATTACTATTGCAGAGAAATATTACTTATTGCTAAAACAGGGACTTAGCTTGAGTAATGTAATAACAAACACTGCTTAGACACACACACGTTGACTAAGCATGCTCTTATTCTTAGCTAAGCCTGAGTAACGAATTTCCTTTACTCAGGACAGTCTTAGCACGTAATGTGTTAATAATAATAAAACATAAATTCGGGGCTCAAATATCCATTAAGTATTATTTTCTAGCTAGTTACGTCATCTTATTTTAGGGTACCGTAAGCCATATGGGAGAGGTGCGAGGCGGCGGGAAATAATTCTATGACAATAAGTACCTACCGTACCGTACGGTACCGTCGTCAAGGCGCATTTTAAACCTCGCACTCGACAGATATTTTGCTCTTTATGGCATTTGATACACGCAGGTAAAGGTCACAAGCCATACAGCCTTGTCAATAAACAAAACCACTGTTGAAAATTAATTTAAATAAAAACAGTCTTGAATTTTAGGTAGGTTCAAAAATATTTATGATAACCACCGAAATTTTTTTTTTCTATGGCTATCATAAACCGCATTTTGATTTTAAAAATCTGGTAAATATGATTAATAGCAATATTGAGCATTGTATAGAATTCTCCAAGTAAGACTTTTAGAAGTATTACTTAGCAACGACATTAATCCGGGCTCTAGAATTTAGAATTTTATGAAATTTGACACGAAGCAGTGTCTACATTACAAATATAGGAAAAAATCCAAAATTTGTTAATTAGTAGTTAAAACTGATAGCGCGGCAACAAACTCATTTTCCTTTTTTTTTGTTTTTAGTACCTATGTATTAAAATGTACAATATTCAGCATTGGATATTTAGTCTTTGTCAATAGATTTGTATTGTATTTTACTCACTAATCGTATACCTATTAATCAGAGATGTGAATTATTTAAAATACATGTATTTGAAATTCAAATACAAAATACAAAGCTGTTTATTTATTTTGTGTTTTAAATACTTTCAATTGTATTTTATTTGTCATACACGTATTTTGTATTTTCAACAACTTTAAAATACAAAATGCTTTTTGACATTATTTACACGATTGCTAAAGCGAGGGTAATGTTTTCCTTGTTCCTTCCTAGGGGCCGAACGGCGGGACCGATTTCGATAAATGAGGTCTTAAATGAAAGTGATTTATCTTCCATACAGAAAATAGACAAGCGCGATTCAAAAAAATTAAATAAAAAACCTAAAACAAAAAATTATACTTTTTAAACTATCGCGCTTTGAACACATTATTTTTATATATTTCGGGTATTGCAACCTGGCTGAAACGTCGAGAACCAAAAAAGGTAAACGTTTGTTCGCGTGTAAGACCCGAAATATAAAAAAATAAAACTAAGGAGCTATAAATAAAAATATATAATTAAATAAATTAAAAAACCCGAGTGCATTAACATTATGAACTAAAAAGAAATTAACGAGTGCATCTTGGTGTGTTTTAGGTGCAATTGTTTATTTATTTTTAGTTCCTTAATGTTTTTGCACGATTGTATTGATTAGGTAATCATTTGAACGCCATTTTGACTTCGAAACGGTAGTAACTATATAGTAACTTATAGTTTATTGACTTCAAAAAAATGTTATGATATCCTATTTTTGAAAAACAAAGCATTTGAATTGGAGTAAATAACGTAATTTTTTATTACATATTGATTTAAACTTCTACGATTTTCTACGATTACAAAACCTTTCGAAATGTCGGAGTAATTAAAAATCCTGTTTAGACGCGATTAAGTCACGTTTTGTTATAACCAAACTTTAATTGATATTGAAAAGAAAATTTTTGTACCTACGTTTTAGTGAAAACAACAAAAAGTAGGTACAAAAATTTTTATTTTGTAGGTATTTAAAATACCTTTTTTGTAAAACTATTTTGTATTTGCACTATATAAATACATATAGAATATTTGCATTTTGTATTTAAATACTTTCCACTACCCTTTTTTTTACATCTCTGCTAATAATTTTTTATCTGTATGATGTCACTAGCTTTTGCTCACTGCCGCGCAAGCGCTATATATTTGGTCACCGGCGTGGGATTCCTACGAAAACTCCTTTATTATAAATTTCCTATAGCTGTAGTTATAGGTAGTTCGTCTACGTGTAATTTCGTTATAGATACCACAGAATGAACAAAAAATCTAGTTTTGTTTTTGAATTTTCCGTGATAAAAGGTCAATCACTGTCTCTTTAACTAAGTATCCTTGTACCAAATTCCAGCACAATTGCGTCACAACGCCAGTCAAAATAATTTTTCACCTCACCAGCACGAAAAGGATAGTTTTGCTGTCTTAATTCAGTGAGCAAAACCGAATTTTGCTCACTAGTGAGGCAAAGTAATTCACTGTTCGAACATTGACTATTTTAATTAACCCGATGTTGAAAAAAAAAACAATACAATGACGGGTCAGAAACAAATTTCGGGACAAATACTTAACCTTGTGCATTTTAATTAAGAATATATCTACATAGCATTTTTTTCGTTTTTAAGCGAGTTTTTATAAATTATTAGTATTATTAAAAGTTCATTAAGCCAACTTAAAAAATTAATAGCAATGGCAGAGGCTGTAGTAGGTACAATTCCGAACGCAACCTCAATTAAAAAAAAACAAAGTAAAATGGTGGCAAGCTAGTTTTTTGAACATAAGATTGTTTATTTAATTAATAATTCTGTTTTATTTGAGCGTGAGTCGGTTGTTTTACTATTATCAAGGAATCGCAGTCGCAATCCCAGGCGCGCGATGACTGAATTGAGGGCCGGTGGAGCCACTAACAAAAGCTACTAAGAAATATTTTTCTCGCTGGTAGAGGTGAAAAGTTGTATGTTGGACGCGTGAGCAAATTATTTCGGTCTCGTTTTAAGTCCCTAGCTATGCTCAGTGGTCTATATTTAAATCTAGCCTACTTCGCTAGGTCAGGATTTAAAGTCGGCATTTCTACCAAAAAACGCATATAACAAATAAGTAATGTTTCAGACTTGGAATATTTTCCTACTCCTGTGAAGAAACCTATTTTAGAGGTAGAGCAGTCTTCTGCTGTGGAAGTATTATGCAGTATATGTCTTTGCACTGAGTTGCCAGACAATTCAGGAATGCCACAGCCATTGTGCCAAAATCCAAACTGTGGAGTTTACTTTCACAGAAATTGTATATTTCAGGTATGAGTTCTTATAATACCTAATTACTAATAATATTAATTAGATCCCATATTCCAATTTTCTTTGCAGCGGTAGCGACCGTAGAAACGAAAACATTATTGCCAGACAAAACAATTAGGTGAATAATAACTTCTTTATTTCGTCAGGTATTGACGTTTCTATGACCGCTGTCGTCGCCGTGCACACATGTCAAGACCTCCGATGGGGCTTTAATGTCTAATTTAATACATGTCATAACTCAGAAAAACTTTATTTTATTTAAATAAGTTCTAATTTCCATTAATTAATTAAACAATATACAAATTTATTATGATTAAAATAATCTAAATAATTTAATTAAACATAACTTGATATTATGAAGTTTTACGCTTATCTGTTAGGAATTCTGCGACCGAATAATTCATTTTATTTAATATAAAATTCAATAATTTATTTTTGAACGCTCCGAGGGGCAGTTTTTTTTAAATCATCTGAAACATTATTGAATACTTGTATGGCCATAAGAAAGGCGTTTTGTTTGATATGAGTCTATGTGGTGGAGATTAAACCTTTTTCTTATATTTTGCGTCGTCCGGTTTTAGAACTTTTATGTATGTTAATGTTTTGTGTTGATTAATTATTATTTAATTTCTTAAAAACTGGTAGTCTTTAGAAATTTAACTAAGAAGTCAGTGTCAAAAAGTTTTTATTTGAAATAAAAGTTCAAACTCGCCGGGCACAAAACTTTTTCTCTCAGAACGCCGACATCGAAACCGCTAGGCCACCACCATCCTTAACACCTACTCACCTATAATAATGATATTGTTTACAGTGGCTGGTAGCTTGTGCTGGGGGTCGACTGCCCACATTTGGTGTAGCAAACGGCAGCTGCCCCACCTGCCTGGAACCTATTGTATGTAAAGAAAAAGATGACTAAACATACGACTACTATATCGTTGGGACTGTTTTTTGAGTAGGTTATGAATATGAGGACCCCATTAAAGTTTTGGAGACCAGCGTTATGCCAAGAAAGACTGTTGAATCAACAAGTTCTAATTCACTAACATTTTGTAAGTAAATTTCACACATTTGGTGTTTTTTCTTTGAGGTAACAAATTATTAGCGTTAAACCAATTTACAATCTTAGATACCGAACCCTAAAAAATGCAGTTTACTTATAGAAGATAGTTTGTGCGTATTGTCAAAGCTATTAAAAACCTTACCTATTTGAATGTGTTTTAATTTCTTGGAATTTTAGCTAAATATTGGCACCACGAACTAGCGCACCCACCAACCCCTAGAGGCCCATATTTTACGTACAGAGCAACAAACTTTTTTGACCTGGCGGTCAAAAATCAAAACTACCGTCGCCATATTGAAATAGTGTGAACTTACAACAACACTAGCGACTAAACACCCAAGGTCAGAAAAGAATTTTGCACTATACATGTTCGTAGAATCATCTCTTATCTTGCTTAGAAGTATACATTTCTATTTGTACCAAGTATTTTTAAACTGGTTTGCAAAAAAGTTAAGCAAAGTCAGGCGGGTCTGTCATTAGATGGGTGACCGCCTAGTGGCACATTTTTCTTAGCTTCGGGTGTCTGTCGAGGCAGGTGTCATGAAGTGTCGTTAAGCCATATCGAGGTCGAGAGAGAGAGTTCAGATGGGCTGCTTGAAACCAGTAGCGGCCTAAGCCTCCTTTTTTAGAGTCATGTACCCTTACAGTGGGGATGTGCAGTAGCTGAGGCAAATATGAGATTGTACATAACATAAATATAGTACTTTTGGAGTACTGACAACATATTTTACTTTTTATTGTTTGACAGTTTGTGTCTATTAGACCTTTAATGAAACTTACATTATGAGAAACTAGCTTGCGCCCGGGCTTCGATCGTTCTAAATTGGGTTATCGACGTGAAATTTCTGCGGCAGATCATATAAATAAAACGTGTGGGTACTTTTTAATCCCGACTTATAAAAATATACGATTATTCTATTTAAAAAACTTGCTCAAAGCTATTAAACTCACAAATTAACTTAGAGATACGCGAAGTCTTAGGCCCGGATTTATAGTCGTGGCTTAGCCAAAGTAACATTCTAAGACAGAGGCTTAGTAAGCGTAATGTAATTAAATGCAACAATGAACATAACTGAAGCCCGTTATAATAGTCGTTGCTTAGACAAAGTATTACTTATTGCTAAGACATAGGCTTAGTTTAAATAATGTTATAGTAAACACTGCTTAGACACACACACGTTGCTAAGCATGCTCTTGTTCTTAGCTAAGCCTGAGTAACTCATTTCCTTTACTCAGGACAGTCTAAGCACGTAATGTGTTAAAAATAATAAAACATTGATTGAGATGCTCAAATATCCATGAATTATTTTTTCCTAGCTTCTAACGTCGACTTCTGGAAGGGTACTTTAGGCAAATGAGAGAGGTGCGAGGGGGTAGGGAAATAATTCTGGTACATAATTATCTACGGTATCGTCGCCGCGTTCGGTGCGCAAGTTAAGACTCGCACACTCGTTGTCGATAAACAAAACCACTGTTTACAATAAATTGACATGAAAAAAACACATAGACTTTTAGGTAGGCGGTGTTTTTGAAAATCTGGTAAAATTACTAGCAGTAGTATGTATTGTATAGAATTCTCCAAGTAAGACTTTCAGAAGTATTACTTAGGACATTGCTTAGCAACGTCTATTAATCCGGGCCTTAGTGTTACTGAAATTACATAGCATTCTGTCTTTGTTCTGTGCTGACAGAAGTCGGGAGAAACGGTAAAGTGGATAAGACAGATATGACACATAAGAGTCCTGCTTCCTTGGACGCAGATAACTTTGAATCTTAAGAGGCTGACCAATGCCAAGTAACACTTTTTTAAATGGAAATGATCAATACTTGTAATCAGTATTTTCGGCTAAAAATTTAACCCTATATAAAATTTAACATATACCTAATGGTTTGAAACGATCAAATCGCGATAACATCAGTTTGCGTCGACAGAAAAAAATCAGTAAAAGATTTCAAAATTTTCTATTTTTTTGGTTTTTGACCGCTATTCTTTAACGTTTAAACTTCATATTAATGGCTAGCTAACTAGATAGTCCATGGACAACTGAAATCTAAAAATCGAGTTAGTTTTCAAGTCAATCTCCACCAATCTCAAGTGGGGGAGAGGGGTGGTTTCGCCAAATATCACGTAATTTTTATTTTAAGCAAAAAACAGTGAGAAAACTGTTTTAAATATCGCCAAATCCTACACAATAATAATTATCACAGCTATGCGAACGCCACAAAGTAGCAAGTTATGTTTTTCTTTAAAATATGGTATCCAACGCAATGAAGCCCAGATTAACGTATTTACACTAATGATACGCATTTTGAAAAATCTCACGTAAAATTAGGGTTCTAGACAAATCTCACGACAACACACCAAAGAGGGGTCGAAAAATCGCCAAAATCACCTCACGAAATTATGAACGCCCCCTTGCCATGACTGTCTCGACGCTGTCTGATTTGTCAAAGGTGAAACTGTGTATGAATGAAATGAATGTTTTATTTAATATGTACAAAAAAAAAATCATTTATTGCATTTTTATTTGTATATTTACTGTAATAAATTATTGATTCATTTTATTCAGTTCAGTTTCAGTTGAAAAAAAAATGGTTATGGTTTTTCTTTTTATTATTATGTTATTAAAAATTACGTGGACATAATAATCTGTTGTTACATATTATAACTCAGTATAAACAATGTTTAGAAATAATGCTTGCACCAGCTGTTCATTTTTGTGATTGCTGATAGAACATTTTTTTATAACAACGCCATTAGACTCCAATGGCAAGCTGACATGACCTGCATTAACATTTCATTTAAAATAAATGAAAAAAAAAACAACAAAAGCAGATATTATTGAGTACTTACATAAAAATCCTTTACAAATTAGGTTTGTATTTTTTACATGAAAATGCAAATACATTATATTAAATATTCACAATGGCGGTGTCACATTTTAGTTATTGTAATTCTAACACTTAGGGTCCGCTCATATAGAGACGCGACGTGGCGTAAAGCGGCGTCGCGTCTCGGTCTGAACTGACCCTTAGTGTACGAACTGAGTGAACAACCGTTGCAGCGAGGCGTTCGACCGGCACTCGGGTCACCAATACGCAAGCAATAATATGCGTTATGATGTGTTTTTCATGAACGCTGCACATTCGGCACTGAGTCCGTACACTAAGGCTGCTCGCACAAATCTGGTTTTGCTCGAAGATGCCTCGACAGGTTTCCGGCAAGCGGGGCGATTTTGTAACGAATGGAAACCTTTTCAAGCCCATTGCCATGCTCGTAGGTATTGTGCACCATTTAAAACCTACGCTCGCGGCAATGGACTTAGAAACGATTGCCATAAGAGTTAAAAAATCGCATCGCAGATCTCCATCAAGTTTGCACCCAAACAAAATGTGCTTGAATAGGCATTACCCATTTTTTTGGTTATACAGCATAATAATTGCCAAAATGTACCTTATCAAGTACATTGTCAAGGATTCCCAAAACATAAACCTAATATGCGACCAGCATGTAATTATTAAAAATATCAAACATGTAAAACTTGTTCATACTGACCCTGATAAAATTAATAAACCACTCTTAAGTTATTTGTATGTATCAAAACAGTCTGCATTTTACACATTCTTCCCTCTCGATTACTTAGTATTGATCAGTAAGAGTAACCTGAGTACTTAATAAATAGTGATGGGTGAGCATAGACAATGAGAGTCCACACTTATGTAGAGATGTCACAAAGTTAAATAGCGTTTCAAATGTATACTTGCATAAGTACTGCATTTTTTTCACTTGTTTTTCTGGATAATCCTTTTCCAGTTTCTATTCTCTAGGTATACTATAACACCATAGTTGCAATCATTGGGTTGTGATTTTAAAAAGCTGATGCGACAGAGTTTCTTTAAGGTGAAATTGATTTTTTCCATAAAAAGTTGATTACATTAACCATGCGTTACTATCATACATCGCTATTTACCATAGAGGTTTACCATTATTAACCATTTAAGTACATTCATGAAATGCTAATGAATTCATACTCATAATTAATTTAATAAAAACCCAGGTCGTTAATTCAGGGACATTTCAAAAAGGAATTGCTCATGCTTAAGTGATATTCAATACACATTTGGTTAATAGCAATATATGATAATGAATATCAATGTCTACAGTTTTAAATGTAAATTAATGTAATAAGATTTGTATAGAAATAAAAGGGTCCGATTCACCTTAAGACTATTCAGCAAATAGCTTCAATGAGCAGCAAATATTTTTAAATAGTTACAGTAGCTACAAAATCTTGTACGGAGAATGTATTTTATTCTATCATGTAGATGTGTTGAGTTGACTATTTTATAGTTAATTCATCACAAGGGCACTGTGTCGAAAGATCGAGGAGTGAGGCTAGTGCTGGACCCAGGTGCTTCTCCACTTTGTGGACCAGTCTCACGTCCAACATTCTGAAATAGAAAGAAATATCTGTATATATGTATAAAATATGATTTCGTAAATTTGGAATTCCTCACATTTGCATTTCTCAGAGGTGAATCTTGTTAATTAATTCAGTTTAATATAATATAATATATAATATAAGGCTTTATTCCACTAATTTACATTTACAGATAAATATATAATTAAACAATAAAAAAAATGTTTTTATGTATTGTGGGAGGTCTGATGACCTTAGGCCTCTTTCAATCTCAATATTTTATTTATGTATTTATTTTGCTTTTTCCACTTTTTCTTGACCCTTGCTATGTCCATCCATTTCATTCCTATTACATCAATTATGTCATCTGCCTATCTTCTTTTAGGTTTTCCTACTTTCCTTAAATTAGTTCAGTTTAGTAATATCATATGATAGCAGTCGGTAAGCCAAGTCAGAGGCCTTTTGGCTTGAAAACTACTTGTTGGTTGGTTGGTTGAGTTGAGTCGAGCGGCGACTAGCTCCACAAACGTTTGCTATGTGAATTGGAATGGGCTAGAACAGTGGACTATGGCCTAAGCCTCCTTTTTCAAGAAGAGGCCTGTGCCCATGCAGTAGGCTGAGGCAAGGCAAGCAATTTGGTAATCTGTTTCACATGCAAGCTGCACTCAAATGCAAATTAAAGAAGAAACTGACTGAACTCACAGCCCATAGAAAGCTAGATCTAAATAATTGAAATTTAGATTATAGGCTCCTTATATAAAGTAAAGCTTCACCAATAAATATAATCTGCTAATGGGAAAATAGGGGTTTAAAATTTAGATGAATAATAAATTTGACAATTTTAAAGTTAAAGAATGAAAATTGGTCTTTGGCATTTTGGTTGAAGAACATGACGTAATGTTTACTATAGTGGCAACTTAAGTGATTTAACAAAACAAAAAATATGAAACTATTTTCTGCTTATCTGCTCTGTTATCGTTGTAGGATTTTAATGGCAACTCCTCAATTATAAAAAAAACCGACTCACACGACGTTTTCGAGTAACCTATGCCCTTCCCCGGCACTTAAACTATCTCCATACCAAATTTTCCCGCGGTTCCACACGCCCTAAGTACGGTATAGGTGTAGGATTTCAACGGCAACACCTAAATTATAAAAAAAAACCGGCAAAGTCCGAGTCGGACTCGCGCACTGAGGGTTCCGTACAAACGTATTAAATATTACGTATATACGTATGTAAAATTATTAAAAATATTTTTATTATATGATGTAACTAAAAATTAACGGGTTTCGCAATTTCGCACGTTGCTTCGTACCAAATTTCAAGATTCTGAGTTCACTGGAAGTACCCTGTAGGTTTTGATTCCCTTGCAAGTTTCGACAATTTGCGGCAAAAACGGCTGTATCTTTTGATTGCGTTGGCTTAGAAGTTGATTTTTTCACAGCTCCAATGGACAGTAGACCTGAGTATTTGATATAAATTTTAGCTTGATACCTCCACGCGTTCCTAAGAAAAAGGGTCTTGACCAACGGACGGACGACAAAGTGTTCCTATAAGGGTTCCGTTTTTTTTCTTTCGAGGTACGGAACCCTAAAAACGACTCAAGCTTGACATTTTCAAGCAACCTATGCGCTTTCCCGGGATTCAAACTATCTCCATGCCAAATTTCATCCTAATCGGTACAGCAGTTTAAGCATGAAGAGGTAACAGACAGATAGAGTTAATACAAATTTATAATATAGCGGACCCGGCAGACGTTATCCTGCCCGGAAAAGCAGCGCCACATTAAATGTGATATTTTAAATTTAGCATTTACTTTTTTAATTTTGCGATTCCATAATTACTTCTAACGAATCTACGGTGAAGTCATCATTTTTGGATATCTTACTGTTTATTATGGCTTCTATGTCAAAATTATTTATTTGTTAATTTTCTTCCAAATATTCTATTGTAGAAGTAATGGTGAGAAGCCTTTCTTTAAATCCTTTTGATTTTAAGCTAGCTAGTCCTTTCAATGCGTTTTTTACGTTCTATGTAACGTATTGTTTTCAAGCTACAATTTTCACAATGATTAAAGTTGTGGATCATGATAATAATGGAGTCGCATTCAATGCAGCGAATCTTGAAATCACTGTCGGACATTCAATCTTTGCCGCTTAGAAGAAAGACCGACACCGACTGCAGTACCTGGTCCAATTGTGTTTTCAAAACTTGCAGGGACCCACTCGAATAAACACAAAAAATATCATTAAAATCATTCCTGCTTTTTAGGAGATCAGTGACACACCGATTTTAGCGCCACCTACCGGGTCCTACTGAGTTTTCAAACCATGCAGGGACCCACTCAAACGTATACAAAAAATATCATTAAAATCATCCCTGCTATTTAGCAGATCAGTATCGCGCCGACTGCAGAACCAGCTACCGGAGTCAATTGTATTTTCAAACTATCCAGGAACCCATTGAAATATCCAGATAAAATTTCAACCAAACCCGTTAAGTACAGCCGTTAAGGAGTTAGGTGACAAACACATGAAAATAACGACTGACACTTGACGTTTTCAAGTAGCCTATGTCCTTTCCCGAGAATCAGACTATCTTGTATAAACGTATAAAATAAACTAAGGTCTTTTAATATCAAATAATGATATAAAACACTACATAAAGAAACTAATGTTGATGTTGTGTTTAGTACTTAACCCTAGAGTGCTCATGCTATGAGTATTTTGCCAGTCACAGCCAATAAAATCAGTGTATTTTGTAAACAATGCATTTGTCAAGGTTGCATCCCAGTAGCAGTCTTCCCGTATCTTACCTCCCTGTTCTAGAAATCAGAAGAAATTCAGTGCAAAAGTTACAACAGGTGAAAGGAGTATCGGAGGTATTTCTACTATGGTGTTGCGTGGGTATTGCACGACTACCCACATAAGAAAATTTCATATGCTTGGTTTTTATTATTAGTTTGTAGTTGTTTTGATGTAATTTGATGGATAATTAGTTCATTTATTGGGTATTTTTTTTATTTTTATTTGTTTAGGGAAAGAACACAAAGAAATCTCACCTTACCCTCTGGCTAACAGGATAGACTAAAAAGTTTGGATTTGGTGAGATGGTTCTAGTATCTCATGTGCCTAAAAAGATGATGGGATGGAACTTTACATGATAATTAGATTGATGCAAGTACTGGTGCCACTGAGAGACCAGAAATCATAACTTATATTATTATTTTTTATACTTTCTTATATATATTTATTTACTATGGGACTTAAGACAGTATTGATGTAGTAGATCATATTAAAGAATACTACATAGATAGAATTACTCACAGATTATTTTTTCAATTGTTAATATTGCTAGTATAATCATATACAAGAAAAAGAACTGATACTTATTATTACAACAAATGGTTTTGTAAGAAATTGCTCTGGCCATGACAGGAACAACCTAAAAATATACTCCTTTAGGAAGACTAGGCATATTTGCCCTGTATATCCACCCAAGTAGAATAGGCTGAAAAAAAGGTGCATCAGATGCACAAAGTTATGAACATAAGTCAGGACTGTTTTGCTGATTTATACAAATGAAATCAATTTTGGTGTTGGTTTTGATTTTATGTAGGTAAAAGAGGTTGTTAAAATTCAAGAAATTTAACTTTACCAAACCCTTTTTTTTCTAAAATGATTTACATAACTGGATTATGATGTTAAACACAATTACTGTAGTATTACTGATTAAGTTTGTAGCCTCTCATAGCATCTCACTATTCAGAAATACAAAGAAATCAAATAGTATCTTAGAATAAGAGTAGTAAGGAACCACACTATTTTTAATGGGTTCCTAGCTTTATTTAAAAGTAAACATACCTTAACATGAACCTGATTTTTGAGCATGGCAGCTCTTAGGATTAGCATGGATGTCCGCCGTTGATATTCTTTCCCCATAGCCAGACTCTTCTCAAAAGTGGTGCTTCTTTGATCAACATCTTTAGCATAAAGAATTTTGTTATGTGAATCAATACGTGCTTGTATTTGTCCGTCAAGAATTAACTGCATCAATTCATCTTCAAGAGCAATAACTGTGCGATTAAAAGCTCCAGCCATAAGTCGCATGTCAGCTGAGAGGTATGGACTAAAGTATTGAATCAATGCTCTATTGCGTATTTGCATGTACAATGAATTTAAATGTGGAGCTAAATACATATCTAACAACAGGTTATCTCTGATTTCATCAAGTAACCTTAAGCACGAAGCATATTTAGATTCATAGAATTTGAAAATTATGTCGCGCAACTGTGGTTCTAGTTCTAAAAATAATTTAAAAGAACTGCTACCTATGACTTGTTTTTGCAATTCTGAACGGTCAAATGTGGCAAGTGCACATAGACCCCCATAAACAGCAACATTATTGCTACTTAGCAGTTCTGGATAATCACAGTGGTCAATGCTAGCTGCTAAAAAGTGTTTAGCAGCAGACTTGTACTTTTTTGTTGCCAGTTCTGCGAGGCCTGCTGCACATTTTAAACGTGTCAATATAGTCTGATTTGAGTCTTTGCCAGGTACTTCGTTAAAGTCAGGAGTACCTTCAGCTTTTGAAACGTAATTGAGAACATGGGCCCAATTTTGCAAATAAACTGACACTTTAACTACATTCAGACACATCATGATAATGTGTTTGCCACTAGTACAATAATCTCTTGCTCTTGAATAGCATTTTAATGCACTAGTAAGATCACCACAGTCAAGGTAATGGTCTCCAAGATCATCATGTCCCCTTCTGATACTTTCTTTTATTGAATTGGTTTTGTAATTTTTGAGGTCTGTATCTAATTTCTCTAGTTTTATTGCAGCTTTCTTTGTTTTAGATTCAACCCACATAGCGTCTAAGACCGGTATATCCTGGGAGCCCATCTGTACTGCAACATCTGGTAGTCCGGCACTTGCTATGGCTTCAGCTAGTTTTTTGTGTAGAGTCTGATATAGGCTTACATTGTATGTTTTCATAACATAAGATATAGCCATTTTCAAGGCTTCTAATCTTAGAGATGGACAATGGTCTGCAACAAACATTAGCCTATACAATTTGGCAAATCCAGTATATGACGCTGAGTATGTCTCTAGGTCTAAGGTGGGATTTTCAACGACATAACATTCTGTCTCATTGTTCTCATTGTCCTCTAAACCAACGTCCACTTGCATAGGTTCGGCGGTGTTCTGAAAGACGTAAAGTAAATGATCATTTCTTGCCATTATTTTCAAAATTCTAATTAAGCGACATATAGAATACAAGAAATATTTACCATTTCGAACATTTTGGTTGTATAGAGCTATTTTCTTCAATATTATAAAAACACCTAGTTCTGTCAACGCAGAAAGATAACCTAAAACAGAATATTACATGTTAAAAAGAGCATTTTAAGAATTTATAATCACGTTAGATAGTCAGTAGTATATTCTTTATTTTGACTGATTAAACAGATAATGGTTTTAAAAGTGTTTATTATACCTTTTCCAATGAATAGCAAAGTTTTGGCAGCGGCATTTTAGTTTTTTCAATATTTTTTTCCTACTAGTGTTGCCAATATTTTTGCTTAAATTATAAGAGATTTTTACACATATTGAGTGCGTTCCAGTGACGATAAACAACGACCATATTCCATCAAATATGACCAAATGACGTCTACTGAGGGTCTACTACGTGAATCTAAAATAATCCAACTTAAAACAACTGACTACAAATAACCATTGCTCATAGCATGGTTTTTCTTTTTTTTTGTTGTTTTACCTGTCACTGTCAAATATCAGCGCGGAATTAAATACTTGAATTTTGTTGTGTTTTATATTCTTTAAACTAGTTGTACAATTGATTCATCTTTGCTTAAAAATCACAGTTAAAAGTCAGTCAGTGTACACCAGCCATCAAACTAGCGGCCCTCTATGCATCTGCTTATATATAATTTTGGGAAAAAAGGCTTAAAACATGTCCACTAGGAACACTATTTAATTTTTATACTATGCGTTTCAAATGCGTTGGCACCCGATCGGACGCATCCTTGCTGGGTCCGTTATTACCTACCTACTGAGCACCGAGCACCCTGCACACGTACAATGTAGCGCTAGTATCGCGTCAATATGGTGCCAGGCCGTAAAATTCACATACGTATACGAGTAAATATATTTAAATATATATATACTTACTATAGCAATAAGTTTTTGATAGCTCTTTATCCATTTGAAGCAAGTTTGCAATGCCTGGTGTACGCTATGTTAAATTTGCGAGTATTTTGCGCCAAAAAAAATAAGTCTTATATAGCAGATATTGGGCCTGTTTTTTAAGCTTGCAATTTCTCGCAAATTTAGGAAATTTGGCAATCGTGTCACACTGACAGCAGGATAGCAAATACATTTTTCAAGTAAACAAAAAGAGATAGCACGAAAGCAAATGCAACCGCAAAAGCTAAAAAATAATGTCTATCGCGTTTGATTCTTTTCAGCTATTTGATGACGTCATTTTTGCTGCCGAATCACCTGGAGTTCGGTTAGCTTTGAAACGCTGCTAACTTTAGGGGCATTTTGTTGACAAGTATTATACGCACTGAATGCTGTCTGTGCGCACTTTTGATCTTTCCTTTGACAAAAAATGAATGCACTATGAAGTCACTTCCGTACCGCATTCAACGCATTGGCTGCACATACACGGGAGGTAGAGTAGTGGATGCGCTATCGAATAGTGAACGGCCATATTGTTTGTTCACATTTGGTGAACAGAACAATTTCAATGCCTATGCGATGTCATAGAACTCAATGCCATCAATAGAATGCAAATTTTATTTGTAAAGTTTTGTGCAATACGAAGTACCTACTAGTGCAAAATGAATGCACCTCAGAGTGCCTTCCGGTACGCGCAAAAATTTTTCTTTCAGAAAGGCATTTTGGACCAAAAGTGTATTAAGACTCTTATAAAAAACAAGTATGCGGCGCAGGATATGTGTATTAGGACTCTTATAAAAAACAAGTATGCGGCGCAGGATAAAGGTCTCACCAATCATTAAACACAAAATCATCTATACTATAATGTCCTAAAATGTTGCGTTACAGACTAATTAATAGGTAGTTAATGTATATTGTGTTACACATAAAAATCAACGCAGTTAGTTAATTAAACTACCAGCCTAGAATCATACACTATATTGGAGATCAAACAAAACCATTTATACCATACTGCGAGCAAGGGTTATGTAGATATATTTACTGCATGCAATAATCGATGATGTGTAATGTTGCTCTAGTAGCCCAGTAGTAACTTTCACAGAGTTTTTTTGTTCTTTTTCCTGATCTGTCTACTGCAGTTGACTGACGCAGCCATTACTGCTTACACCGGACTTTTGGGGCGAGACTCTGAAGGAGAGTGATCTACTTTTAAAACCATGACCATGGATGAAGGAAGGTGCATGTGTTTTTTTTAACATTCATAGGTATGTAGACTTATAGTCGTATTTTTAATTAGACGAAGCCAGCTGACAGTAGCTAGTAGCGTTTCATCAAAAACTGACAACAAAAAAAAAACGTCAGTTGATATCGTCTTATTAAAAATACGACTATAAAGTTGATAAGTAGTAAAACAACGTGCAAGAAATAAGGAGAAGAAACAATCCTAATAACTTTTACATTTATAATCATTTGTAGAATAGAAACAATAGTGCCATAGTAACAATAACGTGTAGTCATCCATTCCGTTATGCGTGCGTAGAAAGACAGAGATGTGTGCATCGACGCCGGCAGAAATAATTTCCAGGTGGTGCAGATTTTAGCTTTCTTACAATCTTCGCCGTATTATGATTGTTAATAAAAAATTGAAAGTTTAGTCGGAAACATCTAAAGCCCGGTTTATTTTATGTTCGAGACATTTACAAATTTCTGACTATTATATAATATTTCTGAATATTTAAAATTCATAAATTTATTTTATAGGTACCCAGTCCTCACGGCTCACACCTATTTGTTCGCGATGATCGAAATTTAAAAATTCTAAGTTGGTGATCCAGGAGTACCGGGATCGATATTAATCGATTTCCATTACTTCTATAAACGCACCCATTAAAGTACCGCTACTCCACACGAGATAGCACCAGCATAAATGGGATGTACTTAACAGAGAAAGCGCAATAGTTTCTAAGCAGTGCGAAAAAGCCGACTCTTATCAAAGTCAATCGCGAATGAACTAGAAAGTTCATAAATGTGAAAGAGACATAGATTATAGATGACAGGGACAGAGCTACGTTCTAAAACGTTGGGGAATCTGAAACCTTCCTTACATTTTGATATATGAGGGGGCTAGGTCACTTTCCGTGTCTCATCCCCCCGATCGACCTCGGCACGGTCGTAAAACTATAGTTAGGTGGCCTCGGCACGTACTAACGGCCCCAGATGACGATCTCGCTGTCCAGATAGCAAGATTAGTCTCTACTACCTCCCCGAATAGGGCCTCTCTCCAAACACGACGCCGACGTCCCCTGGTTCGTCGGCGCCCGCAAGCACGAGGTATCAAAGAGTGCCGGGGCGCTTCTCGCCCCCACTCAATCGCAACCGCACCCGCGTAACGGGGAACTCCCCTCCTGTCGGTGACTTACCTTCGGGTTCGAGACTCACGCCGGTCGAAGGGACGCCCCCGAGAGCGACAACCCAAGCCGAGGCTTCCCCCGCGGAGAGCCCTTGAGCGTTGGGCGCTATATGAGCTGAGGCTCCTTCAGAGTCTCGCCCCAAAAGCCCGGTGAAGCAGTAATGGCTGCAACAGCCAACTGCATAGTCAGTTCAGAAAAAAATAAAAAAAATCCGTGTCAGTCAGTTTTCGATTGAAGTTCGAACAGTTCGTTCCGAGTGAACAAATCGCGAGTAGTGACTAATAGTTATCTTCAGTGTACAGTGCATTCGTTTGAAAAATTAATAGTTCCCGCCATATTCGTGTCCATAGATTAGTGTTTTTAGTGTTGTTATAGTGTTGCCGTATTTTAATTTCGAAAATATATAGATAGTTAGTTCATACAGTCCAATAGGTCAAGAATGATTGCTTGACTCGATTACATGTGCAAGAGCGAGCTAATTGGTCAGCGTCAGAGCGCGCCATAATTAATTAATCAGTGCAAGCAAGCAGTGACAAGTGGGCTAACGTGTATTTCGCCACGAGTGGCTCACAGCATACCCTTGGTTAGCCTTTTCTGCTCAGGCTAAAGTACCACTTTGCCGTACATGTGTATTATTTCCCACACGAATTCATCGAGGCAGTACTCAGGGGCCATTTATCGTTCGGCCATGCAAAAATATCAAAAATTTCATGAGTGTGCGAAATCTCATGCAAATAGCCAGTGGCATCGTGAATCGGTTATACGTTCTAAAAATTTTCTGGAAATCATGCAAAGAAAAAAAAATAACGTTTATGAACAGATTGATACTGAATATCACAGGGAAATTTCAGAAAACAGAAAAAAACTTCAACCCATTATATCTTCGGTCTTATTTTGTGCTACGCATGATTTACCCCTTCGAGAAAAAACAGAAGATGGGTCAGTTTTCAAAGACTTACTACATTTCCATTCCTTTTCCGAGCAGGAGATACGGTTTTAAAAGACCAGATTTCGAAAAATGCCCTCTATGTATCCCATCAAGAACAAAACGAAATTATTGAAACCTGTGCTGATGTTCTTCGTGAAACCATTACTGATGAAGCAAAAGAAGCGGCATACTTTTTGTTATCACCGCTGCAAGAATGCAACACGGATTGCATCCAAAAACATTGATGTAAAAATGCATAATTTTCGTCATGTAATGTTTCGTAATAATAAGTTAATATTAAGTATATTTACACAATAAAAACTATTTTCCTAATAGGGACTAGTTTAGATTTAAAACTTGTAATAACAATAACTGTAAAATTGTATTAAGTTAGGTAAAAGTAGAGCAGGTTTGTTTCATTTCCCCTCTTTACTATTTGTTGATATCAAAAATAATATTGTGTGAGTACCGACATGTTGTCGACCTTGTACGTACGACTATCCCCAAAAAAGCGGGAAATTTAGTTTAACATATGTTTGTAAAAAATATGCCATTTGTTGTGCAAAACTGTACAGAACTACTATGTAAAGTTCTATATAGGCCGTATGTACGGTTAATAAGTTACAGGTGAAAATAGTTAGCGTGTTGAGTATTGTACATTCTTTCTCCCTCACTCCTTTGATAATAGACTGCGATAGAGATACAAAAGGGATGGGTCTATGGGTAAAAAAGAGAAAGACTGTCTAAAACTTTACCTGGCTAGGGTCATTAAGTCCTTAGGCTATGCCTAAAATAAGTATTACAGGTTAAAAGCACACCTTTGCCCCTACACGTAGGTATCTATACCGTTACGATAAGTAGTATGGTTGGGGCACAAATTACGTGTGAAGTTATGAAATACGATAGCTTATAACTCAGTAACCGGGTTACATATAATAAAGATAAATATATCACTAGATACCTTTCATAGGCATCTACCAAGATAAATAGGTTTCATACAGGTAACTTTAAGCCCTGAAGTACAGGAGCACAAGGAAAATCCTGAAAACTTATATCACACATTTTTTCATGATTTAACCTACTGACAGACACCAAAAACACTGAAAGGTATGTCCGAATTTTAGGTCCATTTTTTGACATATAGCACAAAGTCTGTAGTCATCTAGTATAGGCAGAAAGCACTGAGAGCTAGAATTTCAGCTCTTCTCTCACTACGGCCTAACCGTAGACGATGGAACATACCACTATGCGTCATTAGAACCGCCTCCGAAAGATCTATCTTAGGATACCTAAATCGTCATTATAGCTCCTACCGTTTGGCTATAAAACCTAAAAATGTAAAACAGTGTTATTTTATAGTCAAGCCGCAAATCGTGTGACTGTGATGGCAATAGCCGATAGAAACCCCAACTGTAAGTAGCGATTTATAGCTAGGTAGATATACCTACACTTTCGATATATGTCTATATCGACTACTATATGTTGTCTTTCACTAAGTTTTTGTGTGGGCTAGATTTTTAGTCACCACAGTAAGTACAATAAGTTAAGTACTAAATCTAGAAGGTTCTATGGAACAACCTCTCCCTCTGATGGGGTTTTTCATTTTTACTATAAATATAGAACGAATTTTGATTTGTATTCAGTCGATCAAGAAGCTTCAAAAGGTATCCATCAGATACTAATATAATGTTTAAAAGTGAAATAATGTAAATATGTGTTAGAATTTAAGCTAGAATGTAAGAATTAGAAGCATAAGTAAAGCAAAATAAAATCGGTCTGTTGTGTGCATATACGCGTTTTAATATCTCAAGCGCCTAAGAAGAAACTCCTTGTCACGGGCAAAACCTTGTGCCACAGATATCGAAGGGTCTGTCCGCACAATTTGGTCAGCTTCGAGCCGAATTTTGGAAGAACCAGCAATTTCGGTTGCTGAAGAAGTTTGGTCCATTGCAACCGAAAGAGCCCAGAAAGATGCCAGTTACAAGAAGCTGTAAAGGCGCAGCCGAGACGCATGAAGACGCGTCAGCCACACAGACTGACGCCACCGCCACGACCGGAGAAACGACCACGCATACTTGGTCGTCAGGGCCAACCACGACGACGACAGCGTCCACCACCGACGCCGCGAAAGATGCACAGATCAGCGTCGTCACCGCCATAGAACAGCCCAACTCCGTACCTGATCCGCCGAAGAGCATCGCCGGGTCAAGGAAGTCTGAAAGAAGAACTCGAAAAAGAGAGTTAATTGAAGAATTAGCACGACTAAAACTGGAAGAAATACACGCCCAAGCAGAACTAACGAAAGCACGACTGGCCAGAATGGCTGATGAGTCGTCAGACTCCGACGACCGCGAGAGCGTCGAGAGAGAATCACGGCTAAGAGAGTGGATCGAAGAGCAGCAGGGGCCACCTGTATTATTAGCAATCGCCGAAAATCCCCACCAGGGGGCGCCACCGTCGCACAAAGAAAATCGGAAATTGACCGACGTCGAACAAAACCGGCAGGAATATGTCGAGGAAAAATCCATACGGAAAATGGAAGGAAGTTCGACCGTCGATGTAGCTATGCTGGCAAATGCATTAGCGCAAGCCGTGCGACAGAATAATACACCTAGCGCCGCCCCTCGGTACGTTCAGGAACTACCAACGTTTACGGGAAACACAAGCGAATGGTTAAATTATTGATCGTCTTACCAGAGTACAGCGAAATATTTCTCCAAAGTAGAGAATGTAGCTAGGCTACGAAGAAGCCTACAGTTTGCGGCGAAAGAAACAGTATCCAGTTTACTACTAGTCGACCCAGAACCGGAAATTATAATGTCAACGCTTGAACGCAGGTTTGGAAGACCTGAGATAATAATTATGTCTGAGATGGACAAAATGAGAACCGCACATAAATTGAACGAATCGCCACGTGAATTGTGCATTTTTGCTTGCAAAATAAGCAACAGTGTCGCCACGATAGAAGCATTGAACAAACGCGAGTACCTTTACAACCCAGAGATGGCGCGAGTAGTATGTGAAAAGCTTACTCCTATATTGAGATCAAAATGGTTCGACTACAGAGCTGGACGGTCAGATGACGTACCAGAACTCAAGAAAATGATTTTCTCAACATAGAAGCGGACAAATGCGGAAGCTACGCGTTGCCAGAAAAGGAGCGTACTACGGAACGAAAAAACTTTGCGAGACCTACCGAAAAAGTTTTTCACAATGCTGAAACAAGACAAAGAGGGCCTACGACGTGTCCACTGTGCAAAGACGACCACAGAATGTCGAGATGTCCCACTTTTTCAAAGAAAAGCGTGTCTGAACGGTGGGAAATCGTAAAGAAAATACGTTTTTGTTTTCGATGCATAAGCGGCTCACATCGCAAAGACACTTGCCGTGCGAGACCGTGTGGTGAAAAGGGTGCAAGTTTCCACACCATAGGCTGCTCCATGAGATAAAAGAGCGAACAGAACGGCCGACCATCACCGAAGAGTCCGCCCAACTCGCTTTGCCGTCACCGCCGCCAGAACGTACAATCGAGCACGTCGCCACGGCAACCGCTGAAGGAAAGGTGCTGCTGAAAATAGCACCTGTTGTTGTCTCCGGTCCCAAAGGAGACGTCAACACCTACTGCCTACTTGACGAAGGTTCTAGCGTCACGATTTTGACGGAGGAGTTGGCGGAGAAAATCGGAGCCACCGGTCCAATAAAACCAATGACAGTTCGAGGCATTTCTGGTCAGAAAATTGAAGCGAAAAATAGCAAGATTGTCTCATTCAATGTCCGAGGCCGCGACCAAGAAAATCAGCTGTTAATACGCTCTGCAAAAACGGTTCCATACTTGAACATCACGACGCAAACGATAAAGCGAGCCGACATCGAAAATTGCAAACACCTCAGTGGCATCGTCGACCAACTGACCTATGACCACGCCGTTCCCACTATATTGATTGGACAAGACAACTGGGAATATATTATTTCAAGAAAGGTCAAGAGAGGTCGCCCAAATTAACCCGTTGCGTCAAAAACAAAGCTAGGATGGGTGCTACACGGAAGATCGAAAAAGATATTCGCAGAAAGCGAAAGTGTATGCGCTCACGCCACCATCGAAGAGAACTTCGAAGAACAAATGAAAGATTTTTTTTAAACTCGAATCGCTATGCATCGAACCAAAATCCATGAAGCAAGATCCCGATGTGCGTGCCACCGAGTATTTAGAAAAATACACCGAGCGCTTACCCGACGGTAGGCTACAGGCACCATTGCTATGGAGAAACGAAAATGAAAAAATTGAAAACAATTACGCAGATGCGTGTAAGCGCCTGAAAGGCCTGAAAAAACGTCTAGAAAAGGACGAAAGTTTGAACGAAAAGTACACACAGAGTGTCAACAACCTCTTAGAAAAAGGTTATGCAGAACCCGCCGAGTTGCCTGCACCAAAAAATCGCACCCTATACTTGCCGCACTTTCCCGTCATCAACACAGAGAAAAAGAAAATAGGTCTTGTACACGACGCCGCAGCCAGAACAAACGGCAAGAGCCTAAACGACATGTTGCTGTCCGGACCCGACCTCCTACGATCACTACCGGGGGTCCTAATGAAGTTCCGTCAGCACCCAGTAGCCGTGTCCAGCGATATAGCCGAGATGTTCATGCAAGTCAAAATAAGACCGCAAGACAGAGACGCATTACGGTTTTTTGTGGTACGGCGAGAGCCAAGGCGGCGAGCGCCAAAACGACATACCTACTGAGTACCGAATGACCTCAGTTATATTTGGAGCTTGCTGTTCACCGGCGACAGCCATCTATGCAAAAAACAGAAACGCGCGGGATTATGCGGAACAATTTCCAGAGGCCGCTAAAGCAATTGAGGTGAACCATTACGTCGACGATTACCTACAAAGTTTTGAAAACGTCGAAAAAGCAAAAAAAATCACCTCTGAAGTCGACTATATTCACAAACAAGCCGGCTTTACTTTAACGCAGTGGAAATCGAACAATAAAGAGGTACTGAAAAACTTTCAAGACGCACACAATAGGCTGAACGCACACAACAGACAAAGCACAGAGCTGGGAAACAAAGGCAATAGCGAAAAAAACTGGTTGCCTGTAAAGTCGGTATACGGGCGAAAGTTTTACGTGACAATGATTTTATGTCTGTCTCTCTCGCTCTTAGGCGGGCGCGTGCCTCTCACTCGCTCTCATTGTGAGCGCATAACGTGAGCGGAGCGTAACGCAGTTTCTTGAAGTGTCACCCGGCAAACCAATTTATAAGACGTTGTCACGTCAAAAAACATTAGGCCTTTTTTGGTACGTCGACTCAGATGATATTGGGTTCCGTGTCAACACAGCGAAATCGCCGGCAGAGGTCATCACGGGGCAACGACCGCCCACTAAAAGAGAGGCACTGTCAATTTTAATGTCTCTATTCGATCCATTGGGGCTCGTTTCACCCGTAACGACGCCGGCTAAACGCATACTTCAAGACACATGGAAGCACGGAACGAAATGGGACCAGCCATTGCCGCCAGAATTGCATTCCAGATGGCACAGCTGGCTGACCGATCTACAAGCACTGGGCGATCTCAAAATCCCACGTTGCTATGACGACGGCACACCTATGAGACCACCATTCCAAGATTGGAGTTACAGTCAGCTGTTCTGGGCACGCGGCTAGCCGCTGCCGTACAGCGCGAACACGACTTTAACATAGACAAAAAAGTTTTTTGGACTGACTCACAAGTGGTGTTGGCATGGATACAAGCGACGCCACGCTCCTTCAAAACCTTTGTCGCTCACCGATTAGCCGAAATCGAAGACAGCACAAAGAAAAGTGAGTGGAGATGGGTGCCAGGCAAGCAGAACCCGGCCGACGATGCGACGAGGCCTATATCCAGCAAACTCACCGCCGAACACAGATGGTTCTGTGGGCCTGAGTTCCTACGAGGCTCAGAGGAGACTTGGCCGCACCAGCCGGTGTCGCTGACACCGTCGCCAGAAAGTGTACTCTTCACAAGTGAAAATAATTGTAACGAACAGTGCAGTGAAAAACAAACAGACTCATTAAATAAAAATATTAGTGAAAATTCAAATAAAATTAATGAGGACTGTCTAAAAGTGGTGCTACCGGACATTAACCGTTTTTCAAAGTGGTTAAGACTTATTCGTACCACAGCGCGAGTGTTGCAATTCATTGAAATATTAAAATCAAAAATTTTACGAACAGTGCCCGTCAATATAAACGCAATGAATCGCATTAAAAATAAGAAACCGAAAAACGTCGCGAGTGTTAATAATAATAAAGATAAAACGCAAAACGCGGTCAGTGAACTTTGTTATCGCGAAATACCTATCGAGCTAATGAACCAAGCTGAATTTCTGTGGCTAAAATGTATGCAACGCGAGTGTTTTAAAAAAGGAGCAATCAGAGAGGTTATCGTACAGTTGCCCAGCGGTTCCATACTGCAAAAGTCAACCAAGAAAGACATCGTGTTGCCAACAGAAGACGTGCGGTGAAGACTTACTATTGTCGCACTCCCGGCGACGGGGGGGGGCTTTGTTATCACCGCTGCAAGAATGCAACACGGATTGCATCCAAAAACATTGATGTAAAAATGCATAATTTTCGTCATGTAATGTTTCGTAATAATAAGTTAATATTAAGTATATTTACACAATAAAAACTATTTTCCTAATAGGGACTAGTTTAGATTTAAAACTTGTAATAACAATAACTGTAAAATTGTATTAAGTTAGGTAAAAGTAGAGTAGGTTTGTTTCATTTCCCCTCTTTACTATTTGTTGATATCAAAAATAATATTGTGTGAGTACCGACATGTTGTCGACCTTGTACGTACGACTATCCCCAAAAAAGCGGGAAATTTAGTTTAACATTGCCATTGCGGGTATCTTCTCTTACACCCTACTGGGTGTTGAGGTGCGGGTGTCGGGGGAGGGGAATTTACCTCCCACCATGACCCGGGCAGAAGCTCAGGGGTGCTGAACACCCCCGGTGAAATTTGAAAAGGCGGCCTACTTATCAGGCCCCTTTGTGGCTAATATATTATCGCCGTAAGCGATAAGAAAAACAGTAGGTGTTATGTAGGCGCCAGAATAAAAACAGAAAAAATAAAACAAATAAAAACAAAATAAAAACAAAGCAAAAGAAAAGAAAAAGAGCGAAATTAAAATAAAATAAAAACGAAGCAAAAAACAAAACAAAAAATGAAAATAAAATAAAATAAAAGCGAAATAAAAACAGAAATAAAAGCAGAAATAAAAAATAGAGGCGAGATGGGCAATAAAAATGGAATGAAATGAAATGAAGTGAAGGGAGGAGGGTAAGGAGGTAGGAGGGTGAATAAGTAAACTTATTCACCCGCAGGAATAAGCTCTCGGGGGAGAGCCCTGCCTTCCGGCGGGCGGGCGTGTAGGGGTGCTATGCCCCTGAGATGTGTATGATGACTGTTGTCAGCGCGGGTGAATAATCGTTTCGACAAACCAGATATGAACTCTGCGAGTGGCTCGGTTTTGGTGTCTCTAGCAATGGTGGAGTTGCGGACGTAGCGTCCCGCGCCGGTGATAAATCTCAGCGACTTATTTTGGACTGCCTGGAGCTTAAGTTTGTTGGTAGAAGATAGAAGACCGTACCAAGCAGGGGCTGCATAGGTCAGTCTCGACCGTATGTACAATTTGTACAGGCGAATTTTGGTTCTGAGTGGCAAGTCAGAGGAAAGTACCGGTCTAAGGCACGCCCGTGACGCGACCGCGCCTGCTGACTCATGGTCTAGCATTTTGCGCATGCGCAAGGGGCGGTCTATAATACAACCTAGGTACTTTACGCTGGGTTGCCACTCAATGACTTGACCTCGAAACACAAGTTTCGGTGGGAGAAACTTTTGCAGGCCGGTCAGTATTGCTGCTGTCTTGCTGGCATTAACGGCTATTCTCCACTTGTCCAGCCAGCCAGGCAAAGTGTCCAATAGTCGCTGCATTTTTTTGGCTGCTAAGCTAGCTTTGCGGGAGGAGGACATATAGGCGCTGTCGTCCGCGTATAGGGCTAGGATGACGTCTTCAACACCTTCAGCTAGACCGGAGTCACTGAGAGTGGGGATGTCGTTGGTGAATAACGCATAGAGCAGTGGCGATAGGCAGCTGCCTTGAGGTACCCCTGCTCTAATGGGTTTACATGCTGACTGTTTGTTCTCGACCGAGACATAGAAGCTTCGTTTGTCCAGAAACGAG
Source organism: Apoda limacodes (assembly GCA_946406115.1). NCBI lineage: Eukaryota > Metazoa > Arthropoda > Insecta > Lepidoptera > Limacodidae > Apoda > Apoda limacodes. The sequence continues at coordinate 14,023,239 of OX291557.1, forward strand.
GCTATTACTCGCCCGAGCATCGGTGGGATGTCCGTCTCTAACAGCTTGTGTAATAAGCCCTCGTGCCAAACTCGATCGAAAGCCTTCTCCATATCGAGAAAGACTCCGACTGTGCGCCTGCCCTTGTTTAGCTCGAAGGCCATGTGATGGAGCACTCGTACAAGCTGAAGAGTGGTACTGTGGCTGTCTCTGAAACCAAATTGTTCAGGCCTAAGCTGGATATGCGGGGATATCCTAAGTAATAGTAGGCGTTCGAACAACTTGGCTAAATTGGACAGCAGTGTAATCGGTCGGTAATGTTCTGGGCGATGACGACCTTTCCCTGGTTTCGGGAGAACAATGATTTTGCCAATCTTCCATGAAGATGGAAAATGTCCAGTGCGCAGTATCCCATTAAAGATACGGGTGAGTGCCACCAGACCCTTCCTAGGCAGCATGATGATCGCTGTGTTTGGAATCTCGTCGGGACCGGGTGATTTGCGCTTATTAAGCTTAGAGGCCTCCTTCCTAACCTCTTTAGGCGATATAAAATAATCACCTCTTAGTGGTGGGGCTGGGGCCGCGAGAAACTGCTCTACGCGTTCTATAACTCCTAGCGTGTGGGCAGGGTCGATAATGGGGTTCGGCTTAAATTGGCCCTCGAAGTGGTCCGCAAAAAGTTCCGCGCGTTCCGCTGCGTGGTAGTGGCGGATGCCAGCGGTATCAATAAGAGGGCAACTAGGGGCGGGGGTTCTAGTTATTTGTCGGGCCAAGCGATACAGTGCAGTGTCATCCTCACTGGCTTTAAAAATCACTTGGTCCCACGAATGCTGCCTGTAAATTGCGATTTCTGACCGCAGTTCGGCGCTGATCCTGTTTAGGTCCCTCTTAGCAACTGGGCAGCGAGTTTGACACCAGTGCTTACGAAGGGCCCTTTTTTCCCTAATTTTTGCGCGGAGGTGCGCCGGTAAAAGTTTTTTACCAGAAACTGTGGCTGAGATACTGGTGGACTCCCTTAGGGCCTGTGCAATGGCAGTTGTAAAAGTACTAACTGCCTCTTCGACCTCTAAGGGAGTAGAAATGCCCCCAGCCGGGAGTTGAAAGTTTAACATGGCGCGGTGAAATATGGCCCAATCTGTGATTCTACGTGGGTTGGGGAGCGGTTTACCAGCTGCGGACACTCCTAGGACCAATAAGATTGGCAGATGCTGAGTGTCAGTGTCGTGGAGGACCTCTAACGACATTGACCAGCTAATCTTGTGGGCTAAGGCGATGTCTAGTACGTCTGGTGCGTGACTGTCCGTAGAGGGATAGTGTGTTGGTGATCCTGGACCGATGACTAAATAATTTTTGCTCTCAGCATCTGCTTTTAGTTCACGACCCGATTTGGATGAAATACGTGAACCCCATTGTTGGTGTTTGGAATTAAGGTCACCTAAAATAAGTGTGGGGGTGGCATCGCAAAAGATATTGTCGATGTCACTTGGATCGAAGGGGGTTGCTGGTGGCTTATATGCGGCGAAGACTTTAAGCTCCGCATTGCCGACCTTAAGTTTTACACCTATAGACCGAATATATGTAAAATAGGGAAGGGGTAGTAATTCGTGAATAAGGTCACGTCTAATTAATACAGCCGTACCCCTGAAGGCCATATTAGCGGGAGAAATTTCGTCTCGCCTATAGGTGAAGAAATTTGGAATGCGGAGCTCATTCTCACCTCGGAGTTTCGTTTCGCCCAGTAACACCATGTGAACATCGTGTTCCTGGACTAACGTTCTGAGGGCGGCTGTCTTGCCAATTATGCCCCCAGGGTTCCAGTACACAATTCTCAATTTAAGGCCCCGATGAGGCCCCATTAAATTCCCACGTGAGAATTGTGGTGAGTTGTGCCAATCCATTAAAAAGGGCTGGCAAGGGATTTTGGCCGGCTGCGATGGCTTCTATGGCCGCGTTTAGTGCCGCTATTGCGGCTCTAGCTACGTTTAGGGCACCAGCTTGCATGCGGGGTGGGCCCTGAGTGTGATGGATGTCACTGTGGCGGCTAATCGCGGGCGGCCGAGACTGCTGGGCAGCGGCTGCACGTGGTTGCGTTTTAATGGGTGGCTGAGATGATTTGGAGGGTTGCGGGGGGTCTGCGAATTGGGGGGGTGGCATAAAAATATTAGGTATAAAAGAATATGTGTCCGGTGCTACCGGAACAGTAGCCGGAGCGATTGTGGTGGGTTGAGGTGCGGATTTTTTACGGCGTGGCCTCCTTTTTTTCCCGAGAGCTTGGGATCTGTCGGTGGGAGGGTTGGCGGGGGGCATTAAATTTGCGCCCGAGGACAAGTCGTACTCCTGCGGCTGCAATTGTTGCAGGGGAGTGGGTGAAGGCGGGGGCAAATTTGTAGCCCGTTGGGCTTTATTGCGGGGCAACGGAGGGTTAATGGTCACCCCCCTACGTCTCGCCTCGCGCCGGAAAACGGGACACGAGCGGCTGTTGGCTGTGTGCGCTTGCCTGCAGTTGACGCATTTGACTGCAACCGATTGCCGATCGCAGTCGGACGCCGGGTGCTCGCCGCCGCAGCGCACACATTTGAATGCCTGGCATCTATGGCATTGCGCCGGACCGGGGCGGGTACGCCAAGCCTCGATCGATATGCCAGGCATGCTGAGCAGCTCGTTTACTGCGTACAGCTGTTGCAGCTCCGCAGAAGTGTGCCTGAGCTGTAGCTGGGCATAATATATACAGTTGGGTCGACCCCTAACTGCAGGAATTTGCCGCACGTGCGACACTGGGAAGCCGGCGAAGGCGAGGTCTTCAGCTATCTCATTGAGCGAGGTGTCTTGGGGGAGTCCCTTTAGTGCGATTTTTTGCGGTCGCTCGCTGTCTAAGCTGTAGCAGTACCAAGATACTGCTGGATCCAGCTTAGACAGCTCGTCAATGTAGGCCACTACCGTACGATATTCCAAGGGCGACTTTGGGAAAAATCGTACCCCTTTGCCAAACGGCCGGGCGTTGGGTGCGTGGCCTAATAGGGAGTGCATCTTTTTTAGATGCGTCGACCACTGGGGGAGGGACTCTACGACTATGGGGGGGTGACTATTTTTGGCTTTTTTGTCGTTGGCACTGGCAACAGCGCTAGCCGGCTGAGCGACAGATTGCGATGGCGAGGCTACAGCGGTTTGGGCGCTTATTGCCTGGGCATAGGAGCGTCCGCTAGGCGGCGCTAGCGTTGGTGGTGCGGCAGGCTGTGGGGGGGTGACTTCAGTGACTTCCATCCCTTCAACAGGGGGGGGGACATGGGGCACCTCTGCAACGGCTTTGGAAGTCGACGGTTGGTTGGCGGTAGCCTTTTGCCGATCGGCAAAAACCTCTCTTGCCTCAAGTCGGGCACGCTCGGTGGGGTCTTTAGAAGGGCTAAGAGCAAAAGGTCTCGGCCGTGTGTCTCTGCCGCGTACCCGTGGGTCCCTTTGCGGTAGAGGGATTGAGGGCGGGTTCAAGTTCCGCGGTGCTGACATCGGGGGCGTTATTTTAACTGAACTGCCCTTATTTGAAGTAGATGAGTTCGGGTCTGGTATGTTTGTAAAAAATATGCCATTTGTTGTGCAAAACTGTACAGAACTACTATGTAAAGTTCTATATAGGCCGTATGTACGGTTAATAAGTTACAGGTGAAAATAGTTAGCGTGTTGAGTATTGTACATTCTTTCTCCCTCACTCCTTTGATAATAGACTGCGATAGAGATACAAAAGGGATGGGTCTATGGGTAAAAAAGAGAAAGACTGTCTAAAACTTTACCTGGCTAGGGTCATTAAGTCCTTAGGCTATGCCTAAAATAAGTATTACAGGTTAAAAGCACACCTTTGCCCCTACACGTCGGTATCTATACCGTTACGATAAGTAGTATGGTTGGGGCACAAAATACGTGTGAAGTTATGAAATACGATAGCTTATAACTCAGTAACCGGGTTACATATAATAAAGATAAATATATCACTAGATACCTTTCATAGGCATCTACCAAGATAAATAGGTTTCATACAGGTAACTTTAAGCCCTGAAGTACAGGAGCACAAGGAAAATCCTGAAAACTTATATCACACATTTTTTCATGATTTAACCTACTGACAGACACCAAAAACACTGAAAGGTATGTCCGAATTTTAGGTCCATTTTTTGACATATAGCACAAAGTCTGTAGTCATCTAGTATAGGCAGAAAGCACTGAGAGCTAGAATTTCAGCTCTTCTCTCACTACGGCCTAACCGTAGACGACGGAACATACCACTATGCGTCATTAGAACCGCCTCCGAAAGATCTATCTTAGGATACCTAAATCGTCATTATAGCTCCTACCGTTTGGCTATAAAACCTAAAAATGTAAAACAGTGTTATTTTATAGTCAAGCCGCAAATCGTGTGACTGTGATGGCAATAGCCGATAGAAACCCCAACTGTAAGTAGCGATTTATAGCTAGGTAGATATACCTACACTTTCGATATATGTCTATATCGACTACTATATGTTGTCTTTCACTAAGTTTTTGTGTGGGCTAGATTTTTAGTCACCACAGTAAGTACAATAAGTTAAGTACTAAATCTAGAAGGTTCTATGGAACAACCTCTCCCTCTGATGGGGTTTTTCATTTTTACTATAAATATAGAACGAATTTTGATTTGTATTCAGTCGATCAAGAAGCTTCAAAAGGTATCCATCAGATACTAATATAATGTTTAAAAGTGAAATAATGTAAATATGTGTTAGAATTTAAGCTAGAATGTAAGAATTAGAAGCATAAGTAAAGCAAAATAAAATCGGTCTGTTGTGTGCATATACGCGTTTTAATATCTCAAGCGCCTAAGAAGAAACTCCTTGTCACGGGCAAAACCTTGTGCCACAGATATCGAAGGGTCTGTCCGCACACTTTTCAATCTTGGCTGACGAGACAGCGGATATAAGCCGGACTGAACAGCTTTCAATGGGCATAAGATACGTCAAGTTTGACCAAACGAAACACAGTTACGTAATACTTGAAGAATTTTTGGTGTACAGACCACTTCAAAAATTAGATGCTGCATCGATTTCTGAAGTTATAATATCTTTTTTGACATCATGTGGTTTAGATCTCAACAAAATGGTTGGGCAAGGGTATGATGGTTGCTCCACGATGGCTGGACATGTTGGTGGAGTTCCGTATTTCCACTGTGCTAGTCACATATTAAATCTTGTTGTCAATGATTTAAATAATCTGAGTGAAATAAGAAATACTGCTGGAATGATTAAGGAAACTATAACTTTTTTTAGACACAGCATTTTACGGCGAAAAAAAATTCCAAATATTCCCTTGTTTTGCGAAACCAGATGGTCTGCAAAGTACAAAAGTATTCGAATTTTCGCTCAAAATTTCACCAAAATTGTTGAAGCATTACAAGACCTCTCAGAAGATCAAGCCACTAATTCTAAGACAAAGGTTAGAGCTTACCAACTGCGCACTGCTTTGACCACCACAAATTTTATTGTGGCATTGCATATTATTGCTACTTACTCGGCAAAGCTTGAGCCTGTCTGCAACCAGCTTCAACAAGTGGATTTTGACATTAATTCAGTGAATGACCACATTTGCAAACTCACTAAAATAATAGAGGGTCACAGACAAAACGCATCGCAGGAATTTCCTGTGACGAAACGAAGGGCTCATCGATCCAACCACCCATCCGAAAACGTTAAAGAATTTTACAGAAGAGCTTTATACATCCCTTTCCTTGCTTCGATCATTTCTTCTTTAAAAGACAGATTTTCTGAAACACATAAAAAATCATTTTCTCTGTTACAACTACACCCGAAAATAATAAAAGGCCTAATTTCTTAGAGCTGCAATAGACATTGAAAATTTGTATGGCGATCTTTTACCGAATTTTATTTTAGAAATCACGACTTGCTTTGAAATGTGGAAATATCCACAGCCAGCGGCAAATGATATCAGTGTAGTTGATCGATATGAAAAACATCTTATAGACTACATCGAAGAGGCAAAAGATTTTTTTCCTTCGGTAGCAGAAGCGATCAAGATTGGCCTTAGTCTACCCGTCACAACGTGCACAATAGAAAGATCTTTTAGCACACTGAGAAGAGTTAAAACTTGAAATAGGTCCACAACAGGTGACGAGTGACTGTCTGGATTATGCTTGTTAAGTGTCCACTGAGGCAAGATAACCAAGGACAATAAAGATAACGTTATAGAAAACGTCATTAATAATAAAAGAAAAGGTCAAAAACCCCGCCGGCTGCAGTTGCTTTTTTAATGAGAATTGTGTAATTACTGCCTACTAATTATTGGGATTAAAAAAATGATTTCCAACAGACGGCTTTTTATTTCAATAATTCCTGTTGATCCCGAGATTCCCAAGGGGTGCAAGTGCACCACCTGGCACCCCCCTGCCGGCGCCCATGGATGTATGTCGTGGCAGAGCGGTTATTTATTAGACACAACTGGACGCCGAATCACCGAGCGGACCAGACTTGCAGTGCGTATTCATAATCGTAACGTTGATTTGAATTGAAAAACATTTGATAGGAATTTTTGGCCTAGAAATTTACTAACAGCATACGAGTTAAGGTTAGTGGAGGTAATCAGTAAAAATAAAAAAAAACCGTTATCTGTAAAACGAATAGGTAGTGAGTGACAACAATCATCCATCGCATTTCTAGCACTACAGCGGCGATATGCGGTTTGTGTAGTGCGATATTCAAATACCGAAGTCCCATAGAGTAAAGTGGGAACATTCCGTGCGGAAATGTACTGCAACAAATCTGCAGGAAACCACAGTGGCAGGCAAATTTGCAGGGTGGAGTTTTATAGTCGGCCTTGAAAATAATAGAGGGAGCGTCGTCGGTGGTGGCGATTCTCCCCTGTTGGGGGGTTTCTTCTTCTTAATTCTTAGATGGCGGGCGGCTGAAGTTTTGCGTAGCTTGGTTGTGAAGTAGACACACACTATGTTCCTTTGGATCTGGGATTCTCAAACTATGTTGGGCAAGAGACCCCTTTTCCAAAATAAACTGATACTACAGACCCCATAGCCAAATTACTTTAAAAATTCTAATAAATATTAATACAAATTACGTAAAAATACTTAAGTAGGTAATTATTTTTAGAAAAAAAAAACATTTAAACATTAGTCATTCTTATAACAAGTTAGTTTAGTACACGTAACACAACTTGTTTTCATATGGCATTTCATAGGCACTTTAATCCATAATTCAAGATGGGAAACCCCCAAGAGCGCGTGAAGCTACTTCTGCTCTGTAATGTGATCCTAATTCAAAAAGGAAGATAACAAACACCGTAAAATTAAGCCTTTTGTGGATTATGATAATGCTGACACGCTCAACACGTCACAATGTCTGTATAAGAATTTTGAGAGAGGTAGGGCACTGCAAGTACTCGCTCGAATAAGCCACCCGAACAACTAAAGCAGGGCATAGCGAGTACTTGCTCGAATGAGCGGCCCGAACTGGGGAAGTACCTCCACCTTACAGAAAACCGCGGCCATAATAACACTAACATTGAGTAGTGTTGTGTTCCTGGCGGTGAGTAAGGTTGCCAGAGCTCTTTGAGGATTCGCTGCGCGGACAGCGGAGGACCGGCGGTGCTTGTTGCTGTCATGCTCGGCGTAGAAGCGGCGTGCTGGTTCGGCGGTCAGGGAGACCTGATGAAACGGCTGACCGCTGGCCGCCCGCAGGTTGAACGGGATCCCGAACCCAGGGATCACTTAATCTCCGCCCTGGGAGGCTGATTCGCCAGCCTGTGCAAAGTATCTAAAGTGGTAGTCGTGCCGGAGAAGGAGACCGGAGTGGACCCGGCTACTACAACAGAGGGGGATCAGGGGCCCTTCCGCCCGCCGTGCCAGCAACCGTATCATCTGTGGCGAGCTTCGGCAGTCTTAGAACCGCACCTTTTGTCCTCTATGCTGTCTGTGCAGTGAATCCTCATCCCTTAGTCTTAGTAACTTTTTTTATATATTATGGCCATAAGAAAGAAAAAGAAAAGAGTTTGCACAGGGGCTACTCCATCCACATATAATGTGGATTTTTGCAACATCAGGGGTATTCACGCACATCTTAACGCAGTCCACCACCATCTCGAAACTGCGCAGCCGACCATTCTTTTTCTAACGGAGACGCAGATATCCTGCCCGGCCGACACATCATACCTTCACTATCCCGGCTACAAACTCGAACACAATTTTATGAGTCGTGCCGGTGTATGTATGTTCGTCAGGGAGGATATCTGCTGTCGCCGCCTTCATAGCCTTGAAGACAGGGACCTGTCGATATTGTGGGTGCGCGTAGATTACGGCGGCCACACTCGTATCTATGCGTGCCTATACAGGTCTCATAGCGGTGACACGGACGTAACTCGACTCTTCACGCACCTGAGTTTGACGACTGACAAAGTTCTAGAGCAATATCCCACAGCAGAACTAGTTATTTTGGGAGACTTTAACGCCCACCAACGCGAGTGGCTCAGTTCTCGAACCAATAACTATGCTGGGATATCTGCTCATGAATTTGCTCTGACCTATGGATTCTCTCAGCTGGTACTTTCTCTAACGAGAATACCAGATATAGAGGAACATACGAGCTCCTTACTGGACCTTCTGCTGACTACTCGTCCGGACGGATACTCCGTCTCAGTGGATGCGCCTCTTGGCTCCTCGGACCACTGTCTCGTTCGGACTCAAGTGTCATGCACACAACCCGATCCTTCTGGGCCAACTAATTGGCGTCGTGTGTGGCACTATATGTCGGCAGACTGGGATGGATTGCGAGAATTTTACGCATCGTACCCGTGGAGGCAGATCTGCTTTAACTCAGAAGATCCTGACGTCTGCGCAGCCGCAGTCACTGAGACAATCCTTGCTGGTATGGAATGCTATATTCCTAACCCGCGAGTAGCTGCCGGCGTCAAAAAACGACCGTGGTTTAATAGGTCTTGCAGAAAAGCTAAAATTCTTAAGCAAAATGCATATGAGGCTTGGACCACGGCTCGTTTTAATAAGGATCCGAATATTTCTGAGTTAAAACGCAAATTAAATGCTGCCTCGAGGTTCAGTAAGAAAGCAACTGCCAGAGCAAAATTCCAATTCATCGGCAAAATAGGTGGGCGACTTGCGAGCTATCCTTCTGGGAGTCGTGCTTTCTGGTCGCTTGCCAAAGCTGCCGAAGGGAACTTCTGCCAGTCGTCGTTACCACCACTGCGAAAGACCGATGGTGACTTGGCCCATAGTGCTAAAGAGAAAGCCGATCTACTGGGCAGTCTCTTTGCCTCAAACTCGAATATGAACGATGAAGGCGCTGTACCACCTACTATACCGTGGTGCGGTAAGACCATGCCGGAAATCTCCATAACGCAGCGGGAGGTCAGGCGGGCGTTGCTCTCTTTAGACGTTCATAAGTCGAGTGGGCCAGACGGTATACCAGCAGTGGTGCTTAAGCAGTGTGCTCCTGAGTGTCCTGTACTCACGCGCCTCTTCGCGCTTTCCTACCACACTAGGCAATTTCCGTCTTCATGGAAGACTGCGAATGTGCACCCGGTGCCCAAAAAGGGCGATAGATCAGATCCATCGAATTACAGGCCTATCGCTATTACCTCTCTCCTCTCTAAGGTGATGGAGCGTGTGATCAACACACAGCTTCTAAGATACCTAGAAGTACACGATCTGGTCAGTGACCGTCAATATGGCTTTCGCTACGGTCGCTCGACTGGTGACCTTCTAGTGTATCTCACACACCGATGGGCAGTAGCCATTGAGAGTCAGGGGGAGGCATTGGCATGTAGCCTGGACATAGCGAAGGCGTTCGATCGGGTCTGGCACCGCGGTCTTCTATCGAAGTTGCCATCATACGGAGTGCCCGAGGGTTTGTGCAAATGGGTGGCTAGCTTTTTGTCCGGCAGACGCATACGAACCGTAGTTGACGGTAGTTGCTCTGATAGCATGGACATTATATGCTGGTGTCCCGCAAGGCTCTGTGCTGTCTCCTACGCTGTTTCTACTGCATATCAATGACATGTTGGACATCAACAACATACATTGCTATGCAGATGACAGTACTGGAGACGCTTTTTACACGGGTCGTGCAAACATCCCTCGTTCCGTTGAGGAAAACCGCGGAGAACTTGTGTCTCAAATCGAGACCACACTGTCCCAGGTCTCTGACTGGGGACGGGTAAACTTGGTCCGATTCAACCCTACAAAGACACAAGTGTGCGCGTTCACCGCTAAGAAAACTCCATTCACTGTGGTCCCACAATTCCAGAACACTCCCCTCTCCATCTCCAAGAGCATTGGGATCCTTGGTGTCGACATCTCCAGCGATGTTCAGTTCCGAGATCATTTACAAGATAAGGTGAAGCTGGCCTTCGAAAAACTTGGTGTACTCAATAGAGCGAAGCAGTGCTTCACGTCGGGGCAAAGGTTGTTACTTTACAAGTCGCAAGTTCGGCCCCATATGGAGTACTGCTGCCATCTCTGGGCAGGTGCACCCGGATACCAGCTTGGCCCTTTTGACTCGGTTCAACGACGGGCTGTGAGAATTGTCGACGATTCCAAACTCACTTGCGGTATCGAGCCCTTAAGTCTGAGGAGAGACTTTGCCTCACTGTGTGTGTTCTACCGCTTGTACAATGGGTTGTGTTCTCAGGAATTGTTTGAAATGATGCCCACGGCTACTTTCTACCATCGCACCGCTCGCCATCGGCAGGGAATTCATTCTCACACTTTAGAACCTAAATGGTCGCGTACAGTGCGGTTTCAGAGAAACTTCCTCCCGCGAACGCTTAAGTTGTGGAATGAGCTCCCTGCCAAGGTTTTCTGCAAGGACTACAGTATGGAGTTCTTCAAGAAAGAAGTTATTAGATTTCTGAAGGGTCGGCAACGCGCAAGTGATACCCCTGGTGTTGCAAGCGTCCATAGGCTACGGTGACCGCTTACCATCAGGCGGGCCGTAAGCTTGTTTGCCACCTTAGTGGTATAAAAAAAAAAAAAATTTGGTAAGGATCATCAAGGATGTCAGTTCAAGTACAAAACAGTCAAACAAGAACCATCTTGCTACATCAGGCGACCGTAAGCTTGTTTGCCACCTTAGTGGTATAAAAAAAGGAATAAAATAGGGGGATGTCATGTTCGCGAGACTGCTTACAATCGCACTAAAAATGGCTTTAAGTTACTTAAGGGGAGGCATATATAGCGAAGGCGTTTCATCGGGTCTGGCACCAGGGTCTTCTGTCGATGTTGCCATCCTATGGACTGCCCGAGGGTTTGTGGAGATAGGTGGATAGCTTTTTGTCAGACAGACTCACACTAGCCGTAACTGACGGTAGTTGCTGTCATAGCGTAGACATTAATGCTGGGGACAGCAAGGCTCGTTGCTGCCTCCTACGCTGTTTCTATTGCATATCAATGACATGTTGCCCTTCGACAATATACATTGCTATGCAGATAAGAGTACTGATTCAGATGCTTGCTATAAGGGCCGTGCAAACACCCCACATTCCCCTGTGGAAGAAAACTGCGAATAACTGGAGTCTAAAATTGAGACCACTCTATCCAAGGTCTCTAACTGGGGACGGGAAAACTTAGTCCAATTCAACCCTACGAGAATACAAGTCTCCACGTTCACCGTTAAACAAACCCATTCACTGAGGTCCCACAATTCCAGGACACACCTCCTTCCATCTCCAAACAACCAGATCTTAGGTGTTGACATCTCCAGTTATATCAGTATGTTCAGTTCCGAGATTATTTGGACTAGTGACAATAGTTGCTAGCTATGATTGTCATTCTTAATGTCTTCCAGCATATTGTCTTCCGGATGAACTCAAATAAGATGAAAATCATGTTCAGTGATCACGTCAATCTGGAACCTAATATTATCGTCGATGACATACTCAAGTGGTTTACGGTACCCTCAAATTGGTTGAAATTTAATTTGATCCGCTTTTCCCTATGCGCACTAACCTTAGCATATAAATAGGTTTAAACAACGAATGCAATAGATAATACGGAACGGAATGTGTGTGAAGTAGATAGCTATATTTCTCACTCACTCTCTGCTGACTAGTGACAATTGTCTTAACTTCGCTGCCTTAGTTTTTGCGTGATAGTACGATATCTACCTTTTTTAATAGATACACTATTATTGATTATGTTAAATATTATAATAATTAAAAGGGCTTGTTGTAGGAGAAAATTGAATAGGAATTCTGATATTTTTGTACTTAAAACCATGAACTTGTTTTTCAAAATATTTAAAATAATATCCTAGGACCTGGAAGACCAAGGTTTGCTCGTTTTTTTTCAATACCATCAATTGTCAAGTAGTTTAGTGTTTCTTAACAATGCCATCTATTTTCTAGTAGCTTTAGTTTTACATTACATGAAAATCGTTGGAGATAGTTTTCGAGATTCAGATTATATATATCGAGGGTTACCGGGTCAAACCAAACGAATTTTGACGTCGTAAGTAGTGCACTTTCGCAAGTCCTCCAGTGGTTTACGGCAAATAACTTAATTCTTAATGCGAAAAAGACTAAGTGTTTAAAATTTATGAAGCCAGATGTTAGAAAATACAAAATAAGTACAAAATTATCCTTAAACAGAGAGGAAATAGAACTATTAGACACAACAGTGTTTCTAGGTTACATTATGTTATTGCCTAGTGTAAGACTATATTGTATTTTAACATAAAGTAGATTTTTTTTTTTTTTTCTGTTTTTTAGATATCTATTGCAAGGAAATATTTTATACCAAGGGGTGTCGACTTATAGGGCTTATGCAAAAACAAAATAGCTGTTTTAATTACTAAAATGTTTTAATAGTATTGAAAACATAAGACATTATAATGTTTGTAAGTAAGGAAGATATTATTTTTCGTCGGAATCGTGTGGCGCATTGCCAACAGATGATTTTAAGCTAATTTAAAAAACCCACAGGAGGAGACCACGTTTCTGTACCTTAAGTCATCACTGGCAACACACATTGATTATAGACTTTCGTCTTTAGGCACTGAGGAATTTGGACGAAAAGATGTTGCGTAGTTTTCCGAACGCTGCCTCTCGAACCTCTTTCTCAAAGTTGGTCTCACCTACCTAACTGGTTTCGGCGAAATAACGTCAACCTGTCTTACACCTTTCTGGAGCAGATGGATTGGTTTCAAGTTCTCGTCTTGTAGTCGGACAAACATAGATGCACCGATAGTCAATGTGGCGCCGCTGGACATACTGTAACACCGCCGTCACGATAGAATCGAAGGCTTTTTATAGTTAACAAACACAACGCAAACGGGCCGATTATACTCCTCTGTCTTCTTTATAATATAGCGTAGCATATGTATGTGGTCCATGGTACTAAAGCCTTTCCGGAATCCAGCTTATTTGGGAGGCTGGAATTCATCAAACTTACGTTCGAGACGGTTCCTAATGACCCTAGAAAACAGCTTATAGACAGAAGCGAAATAAGTCTATAGTTCTTCAATGAGGTGTTCGTTTCTGCTTCAAGCTTCTGGTGTGGTGCCTTCGAGGATAACAGAATTAAAGAGCCTCTGAAGGACTTTAAGTATCGGTGTTCCACCCGCTTTCAAAAGCTTTGATGTAATTCCGTCACTACCCGCCGCCTTATTATTCTTAAGCTGTTTCTAGGCCATTCTAATCTCATACAAGCTGACGTCCGGAATTTCTTCGGTATAGTGTCGAGGTTAATTAGGCTCTGCATTTCATCCATATTTTCGCAATTTGCTAGGCATTGAAAGCGATTTTGAAGTTCAAACTGAAAATATTCGGGGTTCTATACGTAGGTAGTCTTTGGACGGAGCGTAGACCTTATCAAACGACTTCTTTCATATTCGAGGTTAATATTCAGTGTGCCTCTTACCATGCGGTGATCGCTGCCAGTTTTCACTCTGTTGATCACAGAGACATCGCTGAATATTCGTCTATCAGAAGTCACGATAAAGTAAATCTCGTTTTTAGTCAAACCGTCGGGGCTAATCCAGGTCCATTTCAGATGAGGTGACTTTTTGAAAATAAAAATTATCATTAAGAGTCCTTCTTTCTCCATAAAGTCAACTAATCGCTGCCCCCTCGTATTTCGTTGCCCTACTCCACATTTCCGCAATTTCAGCTCATTGCAAATTCCAGTGCCCATTATTGCGTTGAAGTCCCCCATGACGACAGTGAAGCGTGTTGAAGAGGTATGTATGGCTTTGTCAATTTCCTCATACATAACCTCAACTTCATCATCTGGGTGTTCCGAAGTCTCACCTTCAGAACACCTTGAAACTTGTATCACCTTCAGAAAATATCTGTTGGTGATTCTGAGTACCAAAAGTTTAAGTTTTAAAAGCACTTAATTAATATGGGATCCTCGCGGAAGTATACCCTTTTAAATAAAAAAGAATTTTGCAAAACCGTTTATATATGACGTAGTTATGCCCGAACATATGTACATAAAAAAATAAAATAAAAACATCCGAATCGAGAACCTCCTCCTTCTTATTTTTGATGTCGGTTAAATAGCATTTTTTCAAGATTTAATTTAGATAAATACTGTAATGTATATTTTATAAGATTTTCCCTTTTTATATTTTGTATTATAATATCTAATATATATTGCTTGTTTAAAGGTATACACATATACCTTTAAACAAGCAATTCTTGTATATATATATATATATATAATCTCGGAAACGGCTCCATCGATTTTCATGAAATTTAGTTTTTAGACCCCTTTCTGACATCTATTGGCGATTAGTAATACTATTATTTTTACCGAAAAAGCAACGATAAAGCTACTTGACAATAGATTGCGGTTGTTCAGCTACTTGACAATAGATGGCGTTACTAAAAAAACGTAGCGAAGCTCGGACCTACAGGTACTAATATTGTTAAAGTAAAATTCAACGTATGTTTTTATTGTATTTTGGTTTTTTTATTAAAATTCTTTTTAAAATGAATCGTAATTGAGTAAAACCCGGTAAATACTTGTAACTGTTTTAACATTATGTGTTTAGTTAAATTTTGTACAAATATCTTTGCTCTAAATGCCTATAAATACATATTATGTGGTTCTTTCACTAAATAATGTAAAAAAATTACGCCTTAAATAAACTTATATTATTTTGTACTAAAATAAAAGTTAATATTAAACACTTATACATGAATATTGCGTATTTCAGTTATACCTATTAATTCTGCTTATCTGTTTATACCATTGACTTGACCGATGAAAAAAATATTATTATGGACTTACTATTTATAGCTTTAAATCTAATTTTTTGTCAATTATTGGGTTTTAACCGGCAACCCTCGATATACAAGAATTGCTTATAAAGGGATTAGATACAGAGATATCCCGTAAATATTTAGCTGCCAGGAGTATTTATCTCACTGTTCAATGTATGGAGAACTTCATTACAAAATTCATTATGGCGGTTCACAGATACCATCCTGTAAAACTTCTTAAGAATCAATGCAAAGACGCCGGAATCATGAACGTATTCCAGACTTTTGTTGTTTACTTTCTAACATAGAGACTGTTGGTATCGTATCATACGAAAGTTTTTTAATCGGCAAACAACAATTAGTATTTATCAAAAAAAACCCATTTAAGATTCTATCTTCACTTACTCTATAGTTATCTTTGATTAGCGTTCTGATAGTGACTATTAGAGACCTATAAAAACTAAAAATGGACTAGTAGTGTTGTGTATTAAATCGTTAGGTATAGATAAGTGAAAATGAAAAAAGCATTGTTCGTAACTTTGGTGTACCTATTGCACTGTAAAGGTGGATTATTAATAAGGCAAGATGAACTGGAGGAGCTCAATGAACGACCTATAATCGGAGTCCTAGCTCAAGAGCAGTCCATGTACCTTCACACCAAGTATCCAGAAGAGAATTACACCAGCTACATAGCATCATCTTATGTGAAAGATGTGGAATCGGCTGGTTCGCGAGTTGTACCAATTATGTAAGTGTCTTGCACAAGTCTGTACCTACATTTAGTCAAACATATGTAACTATGCCATGTTTTCTTATAATCGGGTATGGTAACATAGCTTTATAATAAAATTAATGTTTAGGATGATTCTATTGACATCAAAATAAACATAACTAAAAAGAACCTAAGTTAACCTAGGACTTCGGGAGCGTTCGCCCCTCACCGCCGCGGTTCGGGCGGTAGGCAGGGTATGTGGCGTGTTCAACAGTATTGTACCGCATACTACGACTACCAAGTGACAACGTTGGCATATTTTCTTTATATTTTCTGAAGATAAAACATTTGTTTCTCCCTTTTTAGTTATTATTACAATAAATTTAAAGAAAAAGATTTTTTTAAATTACTTTAAACGAAATAAATATATTAAAAAAAAGTCTATGCTCACACTACACCAACCGCCAATCAGATTGCGTGATGTTATTCCTTCCCTGCCATTATCTAAATATGTGGACAAAAACAAGAAATATGTAACACATTTTGTCTTCGAACCATTAATTTATAGTACATTTGTGAATAGTGACTCTAATTTGTAATTTCAGTAACGGCCGTGTTACACACAATGTTTTTCATCACATTTGGCGGAAATAGAAGTACAGAAATGTCCTGAGCGTTACCAGGAGTGGCGTTACCACTAACATTTTAACCGTTTTTGTAGCTTTCGCGTCAATTTAACCTAAAATAAAACTTCTAGATGTATGTTTTTTGTAAAAGTTAATAATTTATTGGTTATAACCAATAAAATATTTAGTTTTCCAAAGTATATAAATTGATTGCTTTTTGAAAAATTGGGAAACTGGTCACTGCGAATCAGACTTGCGTATACAGTGGATTTTATACCAAAAATTAGAACGCTTTTTTTTCTAAATTATTTGTTTCAAATTTTACCGCCGCTACAGTATTTGGATAATATACATTTACCTGCATTATTCCGATTGCAAAATGCAGAGATAAAACTTTACAGTAAAATTTTGGATATTTGAGAAACCTCGTAAATTACGTGAAATTTATAAAAATATAATCGTAGTCCTTAATCCTATTTCTTCAGAATCTATCATCATTTTAATGCGCCTCATTTAAAGTTTTCAATATTTTTTGTGAACTTTGACCCCATTTTAGAATGCCTTAGATTGAGAGTTTTCAAAATTTCTTTCTTAGTGTTCCTCCATACTAAGTTACTAAAAGAAGGAAAAAAATCACGTCACCATCACCGCTGACTTAGGCGCTGCTGTGCGTAGTCACCTCAAGCAACACGACGATGCTTAGGAGAAAAGGTCTAGTCCTTTATTAGAATGAGTACCCAAAGTGGCACTTGGATCTTACCAAACTTAGATAGGTAGGGGTGACAGTGGGAAGCGACTTTGGACCTCAGATTTTTATTTGATCTCAGCGTTGGCCAGTAAAAGTGAGGGTTGAGGCGCGTAGGTTGGGACGACTTTATCCTACGCCTGGGGCGCAAGTCTTAAGCCACATTCGAAATTTACAGTGCTATGTGTTCAGACCCTCTGCAATGTGCTAACAATGTGCACACGTGCGGGCTTGCATTACACAAGTCAACACGAATTTGGTGCCTAAGTTCTGTGTACCCGATTTTGATTTCTTATACCTAATTTATAAAAGAAATAATATTTTTATGTCATAAAGTTTGCTTATTAAGATATATTAAGGTAACCTCTAAGCATTTAGCAATATCGTGTTTTTTTATTCATCATTCAAAGTACAAAAGCAAACTTTTTTTTATAAATTGAGTTTTTGGTTATTTTCAATGTAAAAAATCAGACAATAGTCATTAAATAACAAACACAAAAAAAAAGTTTTTTTGACTTGTGTTACTTCGTTAACTTGAAGTTTTCTCCAACTCGGCCCACATACGGTATGACATGATCCTCCTAGATCTCCAATATGTAACGTGAAGCAGTTAAGATAGCCCTTATGATAAACAGAAGCTCTGTGCGTGCATTCAAAGGTATCCTAAGTACCCCAAAACATTAGAGAGCTTCCACCACAATAAAATGACAGTTTCTCTGATGCAGCGCTGAGCATAACGGTGTACTTGCCGTCTCATGATATAACGGCGCCCATCAGAGCCGTATAAAGTCATTCGACTCTCATTGCAACATAAGTGACACCCATGGGTCTACAGACCATTTAAGGTAATTCCTTGCGAATTGAAGCCTGGCTTGTCGATGAGCTACAGTCAGTTGTGGTCCTGTTGTTGGCTTGTGTGGTCTTAAATTATTCTCGCAGTAATGTCACTATTAGCCACAGCCTCACCCCAGTTGTAACCCTCTTTCCTCTAGATCCTGTCCTTCTTTGATACTGCCCAGTCTCCTGAAACCTCTGATAAACTCTCCGAACTAAATGCCTTTCGTTTGTAATTTTCTCCTTAGCCTTCTTAATACACAATGTACTAATATTTTTAAAATTAAATGAAATTTAACCTATAATAAATTATTTTTATATTATTATTTAATATTTATTTCAGGATTGGAAAAAATCGCTCGTATTACGAAGACATAATGTCTAAAATAAACGGGTAAGTTAAATTTTTTATCTATAGCACAGACTATACATATAATATAACTATATAATACTATACTAAAATAAATATGCCATTAAAATTATATTATAGGTAAGTACATGTAATTTCACGGTCTTTTATTTTAAGAGAAAGGTAACCAACCAATGGCCACTGATATTAAAACCGTATATTAACAAGTGGGTAGAAAATATAACTTTCATATTAAAAAAATATTTAAGTATTATAAATGCAAAATCTTCAAAGTTAAAGGCATTTTAGACAGTCTAGATTGAGGCCGCTGGGTGGGGTTTAGTGGGGATGTTCCTGGCAATGCCCATCTATGTATGTGAGATTAACTATAAGATCAATTTAAAAAAAGTAATGCTACATAAAAAACAATTGTTCAGTACTTCCAGAATTATATCACGATGCAGATATTTAAACGGTGAGACAATTATATATATAGGACAAATAATTTTAAAAATTCATAAGAAAATAACAACAGACCCATCATTTGAAAAAAAAACTGGTCAAGTGCGAGTCAGACTCGCACACCGAGGGTTCCATAAAGGGTAAACTGTATTGAGGGACAAACTTAACTTTGCCGTTAGACAACTGTTGTCCCAATACATCGACACAGGTTGCGGTTAGTTTACCAACTCCAAATAAGTTTATAATCGCAATTTTTTTTTTTTGTGATGTAACAACAAATACGGTTTTCAGATTTTTTCCATTATGTGCGCTACATGGCATTGCTTCTTGCCAAATTTCATGATTCTAGGACAACCCCATATTTTTTGATTCATTTTTGCCACAATATGCGACAAAAATGGACGCATTTTGGGCATATGTTTCAATTGCATTGAAATAGAAGCTTGTTTTTTTACAACTTTAAGTGACCGTAGATTTTAGTATTTGATATTAATTTCAACTTGATACCTCTACGCGTTATTGAGGCTTTACCTCAATACCTTCTTCATCAGAAGAAGTCTGTCTTCACAGACAGACAGATAGAAAGAAAGGCGGAAAAAAAGTGATCTTATAATGGTTCCTTTTTTCCTTTTGAGGTACGTAACCCTTAAAACGAAATAAACGCACAGTAATAAAAACTTATCTAGCGAGAACAGTCTTTGCATCAAAACAGTTTTCCTCGCATGCCATCAATTTATACAATTAAATAAACAGGACTCTCAATGTACCTATATGTTGCAGCCATATGGTTAAATTAGACAGTTTATTGGGCGTCTAGGCAGATCGTTAAGTATGGAAAAGAAATTATCATTTAATTAATCAGATTATTATATGAACCTTGACTGGAACGCTCCGCTCGCTCCGCATATATATTAACACAACAAACTTAATTTAACCCAACTTATACAGTTAGATTTCTGTTTCTTTCTTTTCCATACGTAACGATCTGCCTAGGCGTCCAATTAACTGGCTAATTTAACCAAATGGTTGTGACATATATACCATGAATTTCCATGAATGTAAAAATACTGTTAAAACATGGTTAAAATTATTAAATTATGAAGAAACCAAGAATTACCTTTCATACAACTACTGCTAACTAAGATTTATATACACAATACACATTCACACACACACACGCGAACTCGTGCACACAGCCACACACACACACACACACACACTCTCTACAAGTGTAAGTTATGTGGAACTGACGGCGCAGCGGGCTTCTCCTGATATAGGTTTAGTTTTAAACTTAAAAGGAGCGCCTTGACACCTGTAATAAACATTTTAAATTATAGAACCATCGATCAACTAGTTGACTGATATGTACCTACAGAGCCGATTGCAACAAATGAGATATCATGGGATAGGGCTTAATAATGATGACTTCACAGATATGATATGCTTTATCTATGAAGTCATACTGAACGAGTGAATAAAGTAATATTAGTTAATCTTGTACCACTATCGTTATTTCGTTAATTAATGGTGATTTACAATTTTATGATTGTTTGAAGTTAAGTACATAAATGATTGCGAAACCATCATTCAATACCCGGCAGTCGGGTGGGCACTGTAAGCAGCTCACTTCTCACACAGCTTCTGAGATACCTAGAAAAACACGACCTGATCAGCGACCGTCAATATGTCTCGGTCGCTTGACTGGTGACCTTTTAGTGTATCTTACTCACCGATGGGCACTAGCCACTGAGAGTCAGGGGGAGGCATTGGCTTGTAGCCTGGACATAGCAAAGGCGTTTAAACGGGTCTGGCACCGGCCTCTTCTATCGAAGTTGCCATTTTACGGAATGCCCGAGGGTTTGTGCAAATGGGTGGCTAGCTTTTTGTCCGGCAGACGCATACGAGCCGTAGTTAACGGTAGTTGCTCTGATAACATGGACATTAATGATATGTTGGACATCGCTGATCGCGTGAATTGAAATTAGATTCTATATCACACTTTTTTCACTAAGTCTAAAATGCCATATCAAGTTACTTATTACCTTTCAAAAGCTATTATGCAAAATGACGCATCGATAAAAACAACAAGAATTATTGATCACTCTTTGATTATGGAACTAATATCTTTATTTGTTGAACTGACATTTATCAAAAAATATTGTTTGAACGTCGATTTGACAAGAGTAAAATTTTACAAAAGATTTTTTCATAACGAAATAAAATGGCAAGTTTAACCCTGGAGCAAAGGGCTGAAATAATATTTCTCTTCGAAGATTGTTACATAAATAAGACAAAAGGAATAGGAAACTTGTATTTATTTAGCTTTAAGAATTTTACATGTTTGATTGACACATGACAGAATGTACATAGAATAGAATACTTTTTAATTCTATGACAATCTCCCCCCCTTAAATTATTCCACCAAATAGTCTCGAAGATAAGCAGGGGATCTCCTTATTCTAGGTGTCCTGCGAAGACCTTCTTCAGTTGCTTGCGACGACTCAGCATTATCTGTACTATTATTTTCAGCATCATCATCGGAGACATTTTGAACTCTGTATCGACTTGAAATGATGGGCATGGAGCTAAACGGTGGTTTGACACGGTAGTTTCTCGTCCGTCCTGCATATTAACATAGGAATAAGAGGGATTTGATTCTAAGAGCTCCACTTCTTTTACTACGGGGTCATATTTAGAAATTCTAACATTCTTTTTTATCAATACTGGTCCTGACGTCATAAGCCAAGAAGGTAAAGATTTGCCATTTACAGAACGTCTAGTATGTCTAAACATTCTTTCGTGAGGGGTTTCATTAGTTGTTGTACATAATAGTGAACGTATAGCATGCAGCGACATAGGTAGGACTCAATGACCTACTTGTAAATCTTTGGAACGAAGACACAGCTGAATGGTCTTCCACAGTGTTCCATTTAACCGCTCAACTTGCCCATTTCCTTGTGGATTGTAAGGTGTAGTGCTGCTACATGCTACTCCAACGGATGTTAAAAAATTATTTAATTCCTCAGACATGAACGAAGAACCTCTGTCAGAATGGATGTACAAGGGAATCCCAAATACTGAAAAGAGATCTCTCAAACATTTTATAACAGTATTTGCTGACAAATCCTTACAGGGATAAGCATAAGGAAATCTTGAATTCTCGTCAATAATAGTTAACAAATATTTGTTCTGAGTATGAGATGGGACAGGCCCTTTGAAGTCAATGTTTAATCGTTCGAAAGGCGCCATAGACTTTATGAGTTGACCAGTGGTTTTAAAGAAGCGAGGCCTTATTTCTGCACACACTGGGCAAGAAGCTGTGACTAATCTAATGTCGTTAATTGAATAAGGCAGATTTTTAGACCGAACCCAATGATACATTCTCGTTATACCTGGATGACAAAGAGAATTGTGTAAAGTTTATCAGTATTTATATTAGCACATACACGTGAAAGGGCGTCAGTTGCTATGTTTTCTTTTCCACTACGATAAATAATATCATATTTATAGCAGGAGAGCTCCAAACGCCATCTTTCTATCTTGTCATTTTTTTATTTTGCTAGAATGGCTTTGATTAAACATAAACGATACTGGTTGCTGATCAGTTAATAGTACAAAATGTCTCCCTAAAAGATAATGACGCTATTTCCGTATTGACTCAACAATTGCGCTTGCTTTTTTTTCAATCGATGAATGACTACGCTCGGAATTTGATAGAGTTCTTGAAAAAAATGCTACTGGGCGTCCATTTTGTGAAAGTGTAGCCGCAATAGCGAAATCTGAAGCATCAGTTTCAACGGTGAATATTTCATATTCGTCAATAGCTGTTAGGGCTGATTTGGAAATCTCTAATTTTAATGTGTTAAAAGCATTTTCATCTATAGGAAAGTTCGTAACATTTGTTAATGGACTTATTTTCTCTGAAAAATTACGAATCCATTTTGAGTAGTGAGCAAATAAGCCTAAAGCTCTTTTGAGTGATGCTTTATCCTTTGGAATTGGAAGATCTATTAACTTTATCTGGCTTAATTACATTGTTGTGAATTGTGTAACCTTACAGCTTTATCTTGTCGGTTTTAAATACGCATTTACTCTCGTTCAAAGTAAGGTTATACTTCTTAACAGCATCCATAAATTAATTGAGATTCTGATCATGATCAAAAATATCTTTTCCGCAGATAGTGACGTCATCTAAATATGAAAACGTTCCCTTTAATTTTTCCGTTTTTATGATAAAATTTAGTGTTCGTTGAAAAGCAGCAACTCCATTTGTAACTCCAAACGGTATTCTAGTAAATGGATAAAGATTACCGCAAGCTTCAAAAGCAGTAAATATTTTTTCTCTATTTAGGATCGGCACTTGGTGATAAGCACTTTTGAGGTCAATTTGACTAAAAAGGTTGTATTAAGCCACTTGTGAAACAATAGTCTCCATATTAGGTAAAGGGAAAGCATCCAGTTGTGTAAATTTATTGATTGTTAAAGAGTAGTCAATAACTAACCACTTGCGATGTGTTGTACCACCTGTCATCAGCACTTGTGCTCGCCATGGAGATGTGCTAGGTTCGATTACTCCGTCGTCTAACATCTTAGATACTTCTTCTTCAATAAATTGTTTGTCTTCATTACTATAGTGTCTGGATTTCATAGCTATAGGTTTAATGTTCGGTGGTTAATTGGTAAACAAAGATGCTGGTGGCACAGAAGCCTTCATAACGTTGCATATACGCAGCGGTTCTTTGTCACCTCCAAATTGAAACTCAAGAGAACTATGTGTCTTTCATATATCATGTCCAATTATAACGTCTGCACACAGATTGCTGACAATCAAAAGCGGACGTTGCTTATAAGTATGTTTATTCAAGGTTAAGGTTACAAAACAGATTCCTTCAACAAATGAGATATGGCTCAACGATGCCAAAGTAATAGGCTGTCTACATGGCTTCTTTTCCAGATTCATAGTGTGAGCAAATCTTTTGTTAATAAAGCTCACAGAACTACCGGTATCAATTAATGCATCGGCTCGTATATTATTAATAAATGCAGGTACAGTAGCCTTATGTAAACTAAATGGTGAAGCAGCTGATATGGCGGATAGTTCAACAGATTCTAAATGTATGGCATTGGCAGCTTTGCGCTCCGGCATACATTAGCAAGATGTCGTCTTTTAGAGCACAGATGACACGTGACATTTGAAGCAGGGCATTTAACTCTTTGATGTATATTGCTATCACAAAAAAAACACCTTTTTTTCTGTGTATTTGCTGCTGATAAATAAGGTAATTTTCTCGAAGTTGATGGAGAGCACTGTTCAACAATCAGTTGGTTAGCAGATGACGCATTGAGATAAGTCGATTGCCTACTATTTGCATAAACATTCGAACTATTTTCAGCCATTTCAAGAGTATTCGCCTGGTTAATACCTTCACCTAGATTTAATTCAAAATTTTCCAATAATCTTTGGCGAATCTTATGTGATAAAATTCCAGCAATAAATGCGTCTCGAATGAATTCGCTCTTATGTTGCTCTGCTGTGACACTTTGGAATTCGCAGTCAGGTGCTAGTAGCTTTAGCGCACGGACATAATCATCAATTGACTCCTCTGATTTTTGTTTTTATATTAGACAGAACATGACGTGCATATATTACGTTTTTGGGTTTAATATATATTTTATCAAGCAGAGCGATGGCTGAAGTACAATCGTTGCATTCTTTAATGTATGTGAACACTTTAGAGGATAGGTGATTCACTAACAAAAAGTGCTTTGGTGAATCAGAAATCGTATCAGTAACTTGTTGACATAGAAAGTTAGAAAATGTAAATCGCCAATGCACCCACCTTGAATTTGCTTCCGGTAGTGTAGGGTCGATATCAAATCGTTTTGTCCGTAGGTACTGAGATAACACATTACTTATTTTTGGCACCGTAATCTTTTCTTCTGACATAATTTAAAGCTCAATAAATTGTTACATAAATAAGACAAAACCAATAGGAAAATTGGTTTTATTTAGCTTTCAGAATTTTACATGTTTGATTGACACATAACAGAACGTACATAGAATAGAATACTTTTTAATTCTATGACAAAGATGGACATAGTATTAGTGCTATATCACGAGAACTCAATATATCGCGATTCACTGTGAGGTTTTGGATTAGGCTTCACGGCGACCAAGGGCAAATAACATATTATTGAAATAATTCAGGACGACGACCGATACTAACCGCCGCACAAATAACAGAAATCATTCGTCGTTACGAAGAGAATGGTTTCACACCAACTAGTTATTTTGCTGCTTTATATGGTGTGAGTGCTCGGACGATCCGACGAGCTTTGCACAATGTTGGATTACACTACAGACACCATGCTATTAAAGTGAAGCTGAAACCTCACCACAAAACAGCCCGGCTTAACTTTGCGCGACGACATCTCGTTTTTGATTGGTCGAATACTATATTTACAGATGAAAAAACTTTTAAATCAAACCAAATAGGAAGATTAATTTTATGGCGCTACAATCGAACTCGGTATGATGAAGGTCATATTGTGACTCAAACGAGTCAGGTCGCATTACAGTAAAATTTATGGGGGTGGATGAGCCTTGACGGCGTCGGAGAACTGGCGTCGTTAGAGAATAGGGCTACGGCCATTAATTATGTGTCGCTTTTGGAAGAAGTGATGCTGCCTACTACTGTGCGCGTAGTGTATCCTGTAACGGAATTCCCAAACATTACTTACGTGCAAGATAATGCACGGATACACACAGCCCATTCTACTATGGCGTGGTTCAACCTGCACCGTGACATTTGTCCCATTCAATGGCCCGCTCGGTCTGCTGATTTAAACCCTATTGAAAATTTATGGGGGCTTATGGTTCAACGCTGGGACTGTCAAAATGAAAGAAACCCTCAAGTTCTTAGATCACACTGTGTTCAAGTATGGGATGATATCATAGGTACTGATCTATGCACGCGTCTTGTTGCGTCTATGCGAGATAGACTACGTGCTGTCATAGCTGCAGAGGGAGGTTATACTAGATATTAAATAAAAAAATTACAAAGTGTCTATTTTATTATTTCTTCATATTCTTATTTAAAAAACTAAAATATTAGTTTTTTCAAAGAAGGTTTTCTATATATTAAAACCTGATAGTAGTCAGTCCATCTCCTAGAGCAGAGATGGCGAACCCATGGCAATTCGGGCACGCCAATCATTTATGAAATTTCTATTTTCATCTACGTATGCTTGCAAGTCATTTTTAGAAATGAACTCTAGTTTAGCTTCCATACTGCTTAGTAACAAAGTACGAGCCTGCCCTAATGTGAGATTTTTAGCACCTAATTAAACAGCAGAAATCACACTATTTTTTTTTTAATTTGAATATAAATATTAAACATTTCGATTGCTGTAAACATTTCGAGCTGCAAGTATCGAAATAGCTTTAAGTTAACAGCAATTCGTTTAATTTTTCTCCATTATTATTAAGTAACCTAGATTTTTTGACGGCACGTCATAGATACAGTATTGTTTTTTTCATACAAAATGGCACATTCATTAATAAAGGTTCGCCATCCCTGTCCTAGAGCGATTGATTGTCATATTAGAAAAAAGATAATCTATGGTCAATCAAATTATTATGAAAAAGACATTTAGAACTTGTGACTTAAATGTGTGCATGCAATTGTGATCCTTAAGGTGGTAAACATTTTCTGACCGCGACTATACATTGCTATGCAGTTGAAAGTACTGGAGATGCTTATTATACGGGAATGCAAGCATCCCTCTGTACATTAAAAGGCATTGACTTTAAATAGTAATATTTTTTTGGGACAGGAAAAAACATACTCATTGTATTGTTTTTACGTCACTTGAGTTAGGAAAAGCGCAAAAACCGAAAAATTAGCGATTTTTGTAAAAAAAATTATAAACAAATACTGATGGAAAAATAACTTTTATAATTTAAAGTTTTTGTATTACTTACTACTAAATTTTACATAGTAGTAGCTTTTTTACAAACAGTTTAACACTTCCTACGTGTTTATAATCTAAAACAAACACATAAATTCCAAAAAATAAGTAAAATGAACAAAGTTGTTTTTAAATAAATTAAAATCAAACAAAACCAAACAGTAATAAATAAAAAAAATACTAAACTATTTTTTTTTTATATTGTTGACAATGGATACAAGTCTTTTGAGTAATTCCTTAGAATCATCGAAAATTCATTTCTACCAAAAAACCAAGGTGAACACAATTTATTTATTGTAATGTATTTCTACATTAAAACAAGATTTGAAATAAAGACTAATAATCGATCAATAATAAGAATTATAAGATCGATTGTTTAAATTTACGATGAATGATAATGGGTCGCCCTGACTACACTAAATAAGTACAGTTGGTCCTGGCGCTCGCCGGACGCTGCCGCGGCACGCTCCGCTCGGCTTCGCGCGCTAGTTTTCATGTGCTCCGCTTGGCTTTGCGCTATAGTTTTCATGTTCGTAAGTGGGTTGCCCTGACTACACTAAATAAGTACAGGTGGTCCTGGCGCTCGCCGGCCGCTGCCGCAGCACGCTCCGCTCGGCTTCGCGCGCTGGTTTTCATGTGCTCCGCTTGGCTTTGCGCTATAGTTTTCATGTTCGCAAGTGGGTCGCCCTGACTACACTAAATAAGTACAGTTGATCCTGGCGCTCGCCGGCCGCTGCCGCGGCACACTCCGCTCGGCTTCGCGCGCTAGTTTTCATGTGCTCCGCTTGGCTTTGCGCTATAGTTTTCATGTTCGCAAGTGGGTTGCCCTGACTACACTAAATAAGTACAGGTGGTCCTGGCGCTCGCCGGCCGCTGCCGCGGCACGCTCCGCTCGCCTTCGCGCGCTAGTTTTCATGTGCTCCGCTTGGCTTTGCGTTATAGTTTTCATGTTCGCAAGTGGGTCGCCCTGACTACACTAAATAAGTACAGTTGGTCCTGGCGCTCGCCAGCAGCTGCCGCGGCACGCTCCGCTCGGCTTCGCGCGCTAGTTTTCATGTGCTCCGCTTGGCTTTGCGTTATAGTTTTCATGTTCGCAAGTGGGTCGCCCTGACTACACTAAATAAGTACTACGGTTGAATAAACGCTCAGAAATTGTTAAGTTTTCATTATACATAATGAAGAAGAGATCTCTTATTTTCTGGTTTTAAAAGTTTATATTATAACTATTTAATAAAAACAAGATTCGATTAATATAGTAGTCCATTCAAGCATTTTTGATCAAAATACTTTTATCCATGTTCTATCCACGAAAAAAAAAGAAGGATATGAAATGAACGAAATATTTATATATGTGCAATGTGCATACATAATAATATAGTATTATCTAAATTACTGAAATATTACATTTATGGCTATTATTACCATGTAATCTTTAAAGATATTACAAAAAAATGATAAATTATGTAAACGCGGTATTCTTGTATGCACTATTACTTTCGTTGTTCTTTTATTATGTGAGGTAAAAGCAAAGTTATCCTACGACACTGAATTTTAGATATTTTATTTCTCGAAAACTATGAAGTTCCGCAAGATAAAACTTTGTAGATAGATTAATGACAGTAAGTTCTATCCCCAAAAAAAATATAAGGTCGAAAAAAAATTGCTGATAAAGTACAGTGCAGCCGGTCTCTGACTGGGGACGGGAAAACTTGGTCCGATTCACTCCATTCACGAACTCCATTCACTGTGGTCTCACAATTCCATAACACTCCCCTCTCCATCTCCAAGAGCATTGGGATCCTTGGTGTTGACATCTCCAGCGATGTTCAGTTCCAAGATCATCTGCAGGACAAGGTAAAGCTGGTGTCCAAAAAACTTGGTGTACTCAACCAGTACTTCACGTCGGGGCAAAGGTTGCTGCTTTGCAAGTCGCAAGTCCAGCCCCATATGGAGTACTGCATGCCATCTCTAAGCGGGTGCACCCGGATACCAGCTTAGCCCTTTTGACTCGGTTCAACGACGGGCTGTGAGAATTGTCAACGACTCCAAACTCACTTGCGGTATCGAGCCCTTAAGTCTGGGGAGAGACTTTGCCTTCCTGTGTGTTTTCTACCGCTTGCACAATGGGTTGTGTTCTGAGGAATTGTTTGAAATGATGCCCACGGCTACTTTCTACCATCGCACCACTCGCCATCGGCAGGGAATTCATTCTTACACTTTAGATCCAAAATGGTCGCGTACAGTGCGGTTTCAGAAAAACTTCCTCCCCCGAACGCTTGGATTGTGGAATGAGCTTCCTGCCAAGGTTTTCTCCAAGGACTACAGTATGGGATTCTTCAAGAAAGAAGTTATTAGATTTCTGAAGGGTCGGCAACGCACGAGTGATACCCCTGGTGTTGCAAGCGTCCATAGGCTACGGTGACCACTTACCATCAGGTGGACCGTAAGCTTGTAGGGTGCAGACTATGGGCATATCTTTTTAGCCATTGAGAATGTATTGCGCTTCCCATATATTATCTCATACATTTTTGTGGGCAATTTGTTAGCTACCCTGCTGTCAATGCTACGCGATTGCCAAAGGAGATTTATTTGGGTATGGGCACAGAGATATATGATCTGTGGTTATGGCAGACAGTCTCACCTCAATTCGAAACGTATACAGTTAAATAATAAGTAATTTATTTTAAAATTCATGCCTTTTAGAGTAAAGGGCAATTTAAACATTTGTATGTTAAGCTATACGGCAACCTGAGATATTCAGTAAAATGCCCACTAACTATACATTTGTAATTTAATACTCGATAGAGATTGTAGTTAGTTAGCTATATTCTGCGCACACGGACAATGCAATTGAAACTATATCTTTAATTATGATTTCGATTAAATTAAATGTAAGTTTTCCAAGTTTTTTAGCTCATTAATCATTACTTATTTTTACAAAGAAATTCAATATTCAATATTCATTATAATTTTATTCAGATTAGGCTACAATAATTGAGCACTTATGAATGTCACTACGCCATCGGTTCGTAAGTCTACAGGGCGGGAGACCTTGTACTGAGAAGAACCGGCAAGAAACTCAGCAAGGGCATTTCTTTTCTCCCTTTCTTTTACAGCGTCCAATTAAAATATTGGAAAATGCCCTTCCTATCATAAAAGGACACTTTCCATTACAAACATAAAAAAACATGAAATATAAAGCACAAGCACAACATAAAAAAGTATCTAATATAAACAAAAGACAGTTTATGTATTCATCACTAAGAAATAATCAATGTCTTACAGTATTAATAAACAAAACAAAAAAGTAAGACTAAATACTAAGAATACCAAGAAGTTTGCAAGAGCAGACCTCCACAGGCGGCACCCGTTCACGAGTATGACACATGAATCAGCAATCGCTTCGCTCAACCATGTTTTAGGGAACGTAACGACCCGATACACACGCCACCAACGCAATCTTTATACGAAGGTAAAAACGAGCCAAAGGAACTGTTGCCTAATCTGTTCTATGATTGTTATCGCCACTGTGCCCGTGTTGTCTAGAGTAGCTGCTCATACCTTGCGACGGTACGGTAAAGAATAATTTTATGTGGTTAGAAAGTTCTCACCTGGAAACCGTGAAAGATTATTCTTTTACGTAGCAACGAAGCAATAGTGTAATTTGATTAACGGCACTGCGATAACTGGAGAAACAAGGACATAAAGAAGAGAAATATATGGACATAGAATACTTTTAACTCCATCTAAAGGTCCCATGGCAATGGGTTGTTCAGCGGTTTGCTATTAGTTTTGGCACAGCTGTAGATGGAGGGACAGACAAAAACATAGAATACATATATTCATCCCGATTTATCAAGGAGTTCTATTCTGCTGTAATGACCGAATTTTGCGCGAGTAAAAACCTAAAACAATTCTAATATAGGTGCAAATACGAAAACTTATTTACCGATTTACATTTTTGGATAAAGATAGTTTATGGGCCCGAGAGTGACATAGGGGTAGCCAATTTTCGCATATATAATAAATGCGAACTTAACCGATTTGGCTAAAATTTTAAATAGAAAAAGCTTATAGCCTGACTTAATATATAGGCAATATTTTCTTAAGAAAAATTCAATACTTCCTACAGGAATAACGATAGCTACAGCTAATGCTAAATTCTTTACTAATCAAGGTGTTATCGTAGGAATCTCATGCCGATAACCGTATTTAGGCTATATATATTTAGCTAGTCGGATATTGGATAGCATATAGAATATGCATGTGGGGATTGCACAAAAATTAAATTCAGCCGTTAATAATTCTAGAGTTCTGTTCCCCGGCGGCGCAACATACTTCAACCAGTCTGATGGCTACGCTGATGCAGGACAGTACATTTACGAAATCGCACAGGAGCTCAATGACGCCGGCGACTACTTTCCCATTTTCGGCACCTGCCTCGGCTTCCAGCTAATCATCGTCCTCGCCTCTGGTCGCGAAGTTGAGAACCGGATCACTTGCTCCTCTTACGATAATTTGCCTCTCGACTTCGCTGACGGTAAGACGATCGAGAAAAAACTGTAGCTAAAACCTTTCTATTTCTAAGTCTTCTGAAATCCCGTTATTTTTTTTGCCACTGTTGCTTTAAAGCTGGTGATTTAGGCGATGGGCTCACCACCTGTCATGCTGAACTAAAATGGTTTGCAAACAGGGATTGTCCTAAGATTGTGATGTGGTGTCTATCAAGCTACTGGTTTGCTTCTAGGGAAGATAAACATATAACGGTGTAAAGTAATAGTGGTATTTCTTTACACCGTTATATGTTTATCTTCCGCAGGGCATCGCCCCAGATGAGTGCTATGATATGTAACCATTTAACATAGGGCTAAGGTTTTTAGGGCTTTAGATCTTTGTATTTTTTTTTACTATGGCTAAGATCAGTATAAGGCTATAAGGCAGGTATGAAGTTTGACAGTGCCATTTTTCCCACAGACTTTCGCGAAAGTAAGATGTTCAGAGATGCTCCAGAGGACGTTATCGACATTTTAGCTCATGAAGACGTGACTGTTAATGCTCATCAGTTTTGTGTTCTCGACGAGGCGAGTATATATTTTTTACCGTAGGTATATTCCATCAAGCTGGAGGGCATTCCACACTTTGCTTTCCGGAACGTTCTTCTTCATAAAAAACCAGTGGTGTGAACAAACCATGTACTTGAAAAATTAAACGAAAAAAAGACTTTCAGGGTTTATTAATAATTTCAACAATATTTTTTATCTTATCGGTAAATACCGGAGAAGCAAAACACATAGAGTATGTAGTTTACAAGGAAAATTTGTAGTTTTAATGAAATGAAAAGCAGTAAGGCCCCAGCGTATGAAGCCGGCAAGCAATGAAAACTAGAACTTTGCTAAATTCCAACCAGAGTAAATATATCTCAGGCCACGAGTACGAAGTCACGGGCGGTTCAACGACGGGCTGTGTGTTGTCGACCATCCCAAACTCACTTGCCGTATTGAGCCCTTAAGTCTAAGGAGAGACTTTGCCTCCCTTTGTGTGTTCTACCGCTTGTACAATGAGATATTATGTTCTAATGAATTCTAAATGATGCCCACGGCTACTTTCTACGATCGTACCGCTCGCCATTGGCAGGAAATTCATTCATGCACTTCAGAACCGAAATGGTCGCTTACAGTGCTGTTTCTAAAAAACTTCCACCAGCGTACACTTGGCCTTTGGAATGAGCTCCCTGTCAAGGTTTTCTCTGAGGACTATAGTATAGGGTTCTTCAAGAAAGAAATTATTAGATTTTTTTGGTCGGCAACGTACTAGTGATACCCCTGGTGTTTCAAGCGTCCATAGGCTACAAATAAAGCCCTTCCTAGTTTGACATTTGTCATCCGAAATAAAGATCTTAATGAGGTCTATATCACTTCTGTAAAGAAACAACTAGTCTACGATTAATATTTTACGATGTATAACCTTTTCTTGTTTGACAGCTGTCATCCGAAATAAAGATCTTTTTGAGATCTATCATTCCTGTAAGGAAACTGCTAGTCTAAGATCAATATTTTCGGAGATATAGCCCTTCATAGTTTGACACCTGTCATCTGGAATAAAGATTTTTAAGCGATCTATTATTTCTGTAAGGAAACTGCTAGTCTAAGATTCATAATTACGGAGGTATAGTCCTTTTTAATTTGACAGCTGTCATCCGAAATAAAAATCTTAATAAGGTCTCTCTCTTTCTCTATTGCTCTCTCTGTCTCTCTCTCTCTCTAAAAAATGTATATTACTATCATTAATCATGTATAAATCATATTTTTTTCATACTACGAGCCTAATCTCGACTCTTAAGGCGTAAACTCCAAAAAAGCTACTAATCACATCACAAATTGTCGAAGTTAGAGGAGAGCGTGTAGGGTTGCCGGATGATACTTAGAAAAAGGAGGGCTGATGGGTAAAAGGAGGATTTTTTCCAAATAAATGATTTTTTTATGATGTATTTTAATCATATTTACCTGCATTGCCAATTTAAAGAGGTTCTTTGTTTTTGACGTGACAACGTCTTATAAATTGGTTTGCCGGGTGACACTTCAAGAAACTGCGTTACGCTCCGCTCACGTTATGCGCTCACAATGAGAGCGAGTGAGAGGCACGCGCCCGCTTAAGAGCGAGAGAGACAGACATAAAATCATTGTCACGTAAAACTTTCGCCCGTATACCGACTTTACAGGCAACCAGTTTTTTTTAAGATATACGAATGAAAATCTTCACATGGTAGTTATTATACTGAGTGAGAATCAATGATGTTACTGACCACACACTTAGTCCGTTTCTTTTTCTGGCGTTGTAATTAGCGACAAAACATTTCAAAATTTGTATAGATCTTGAGCATTCTGTGTTTTTGACAGTTTTGAAGTAAATCCACCGCTCATGCAACTTCATATCATGAAATTCGTCATCAGAATCGCCATCGATGATTAAATGATTTCTATATATATATACAAAAAAAATATGGTGGAATGTCCTCCTTTTGGATACCATCTGGCAAACCTAACCCTGCTTTGCCTCTCACTGCTTGCGACCGATCGCACGACCAAACGTACGCAATTTAAATAAAACCGGCCAGGTGCGAGTCTTGCTAGCGCACCGAGGGTTCCGTGCAAACTTATTATTAAAAAAAAATATTATATGATGTAACTAAAATTTTACGGCTTTCGCAATTTTTTTTTATCTGTGCTATAAGAAGTTGCTTTGTACCAAATTTCAAGATTCTGAGTTCACGGGAAGTACCCTGTAGGTTTTGATACCCTTGCGAGTTTCGACAATTTGCAGAAATTTGCGGCATAAACGGCTGTATCTTTTGATTGCGTTGGCTTAGAAGTTTGATTTTTTCACATCTCCAAATGACGGTAAATCTGAGTATTTGATATAAATTAGCTTGATAACTTCACGCGTTACTGAGAAAAGAGGTCTTGACAGACGGACAGACGGACGGACAACAAAGTGATCCTATAAGGGTTCTGTTTTTTCCTTACGAGGAACGGAACCCTAAAAATAGTTTAAAAGTCATACAGGATTCCTGTTTTTGTATATAAATGATCTCCAAGAAGATGAAATGTTAGTAAAAATCTTTTTTAGGATTTTGGAAAGTCACAGTTATAGATGTTCGGCGTGGGATCATGTCTACAGGGCCGTAGCTAAGGGGGGGCATTGTGGGGCAATGCCCTACCTTGAAATACTAATGCCCTACTTTAAAAGTACCATAAACTAAGGTATAATATATATAAATTGTTTTCCCGTACTATAAATTAATACCATTTTGGTCAGCTGCCCTACCTTAGATTCAACTCTAGCTACAGCCCTGTGTCTATACCAGTGTTTATTCAGTAAATATTAAAACAAGTAATGGGCCTGCCACACACTCGTCGAGTAGCATGGGAAGTAGCGAGAAAAGGAGGCAGAGACGTAGTGTGACAATAACTCATCACACGTCATTCTCGTTATGCTCACCGCTTCCTGTTTTAGCCCTGCGACACACTCGTCAAGTGGCATGGGAAGTAGCGAGGAAAGGAGGTAGAGACGTAGTGCGGCAACATTACTCTTCGTGCCGCATGTCATGCTCCTCGTCATGCCCAATGCTCCCTGTAAGAAATTTGTTTGTATGAAGCACGATGCAAGGCGCCCGTATCTTATTCTGACGTTCTACATTTGTACATGTACCAAGCGTCCTTTCTCGGCTACCTTTATTATTGTGTGTACCAGCTGTAACTCTATGAAAGACATATTTTTATATTTAAATTTTATTTTCCTAGAATTTAAGAAGCCGCAATTTGACAAAAGATTGGCGCGCGACCTCGTATGGGGACGACGAGTATGGTGTTAAGTTTATTGCAACCTATGAACATAACAGGTAATCGTCAAATAGTGTCTTCTTCTAATCATCTTAACTCAAGACTTACATACACGCAATAAGGGCGCTCTCAGAGATATGCGTATTTTAGCACGCACGCGAATTTGCCTTGCATGAGTGGCGCCTTTTTCATACATTTCGCACGTACCAGACGCAGGCGGCTCTTTTATATTAGTTTCAGTATTAAAATAGTATTATACAGTCTGTGGCAGCAAACCCGCGTGCGTGGTCGTGATGAAACATGGATGAAACACATATATCTTTTCAGGCACTCTTATGGTTCCGTAAAATAAGAGTTATTAAGGCTAATGGCAAATTTTGCTCACCTGTAAATGTATAACCGAATGTCTATACCCAAATCACTACTTATCAAAATACGTCAGCCATTACCACAGTTTTAATACCGTCAAAACTCGAACACATATTTTTTAATGTTTTATGAACAAGTGTTTTAATAAAACTCTTTCTTCAGATATCCATTCTATGGCGTGCAATTTCATCCAGAGAAGATCGCCTTTGAATGGAAACTTAGCAAGCATCATCCACATAGTGCTAAAGCGCTAAAATCTAATCGGTACTTTATGGAATTCTTTGTCGGGGAATGTAAGAAGAGCAAACATTCATTTGCTAGTGCTTCTGAGGAGAATCAATATCTTATTTATAATCACGAACCACTGTTCACTGGAGTTCTTGGTAGTGCGCATCATCAATGCTATTTCTTTGAACCAAGAGGAACTGTATGTACATAAACTCAAAAAAATCCAATAATAAAGAGACGAAGAGAATTTTTTTTACATTTTTTAATTTTTGTTTCCTATTTTGCTTTCATAATAACAAGGTTTTTTTTGCAAAAAAGCCCGACGCCCGATTGCCGCTTTTTACTACTGAATTAAGTCGCAAAACCCAAAATGGCGAGCCCTTGTCATTACTTAGTGTCTTATTTTGAACTAAACTTATGTTAAATAAGAGCCATTTTTTAAATTATGGCAAAAATGTAATGCAATTCCCATGAACTCTCACAAACTCAACTGAAATTGTTAAAATCATCGTGTAGAAATAGGCTTTAAGTCATTGTTTTACAGTTCAAAATTGGTTAGGCAAGCGTTTTCAAACTTGGTAACATGTATCATCAAAATTTAACAACAGCTCCTGATATTTTACCGGAATCAAAGTACATGCAGAGACCTTGTTCTTAGAAGGCCATTGTGTATATGTAGGTAGGTATATGTTTTCTTTTCATTTCAATTCGGATACCAACGTGTGTTTCGCGCGTAGGTAGAGTATATTGTAGCATAGATAGACTATATAAGGGAAGGGCATTGTAGCACCATTTGATTAACCTAGACTCGAGTTCCTAGAGTACCTACCTATGCTGCGTAAAGTAGGTACCTACCGATTTCTAGTATAACAAGAACACTGTTCACATATTATATCTAGTACCTATTACATCTGTTTTGTAAGTACCTATTATTTACGTTATCTAATACCTTTAAACAAGCAATTCTTGTATATATGAATAGAGTATGCAGGAGCTTCGGGGGTGATAAATCGATCTAGCTAGGTTTCAGTTTTAGAAAACGTCGTTTTATCCGTGTTTTCAGGCAATGATAAACTGAAAAATATGACTCTTCCTGACATCTATTGGCGAGTAAAAATACTATTATTTTCCGGACACAGCAACACTTAAGCTACTTGACAATAGATGGCGTTGTTAAAAAATAATATTCATTTATTGCGCTATCGTTAAACATGAAAATTTATATTACATTAAAAATTTTACACTTCAGAACTTTCGCCACACGGGAGGAAGAGAGGGATACTTTCTCTCCTACACCGCGCCGGCGGTCTACAATCCCTCCGTCTTACGAATTTTCGATCAGGTCACGTGTCCTGACGCGAGTAAAACATTTTTTACCCATCACAAAAAAGTACACAACGCCGCTAAAGAAGTTTTCAATTCAAAAATTCTTTCTCTAAAACTTCGATAAAATCAATTCAGTTTTGTGTCGAAACGACCGTAGATATACACTCCTCCCGACACTAGAACTGTAACGGACTGGGATAAATTCAAGCAATTACTCGAAAATCCTAGCTCGCTACATCTAGATCGCGTTCCCAATAGTATCCCATCCGCGAACGATATAGATGTGGCTATCGACTCAATCACTAGCCACCGAATGCTCGAAACAAGTGCCTGTCGATGATTACCACCACCTAATCTTGCCTCAGCACATCCGGCCACTAATGACTGAGCGTAATGCAGCCCGCAAAGCTCGCTTTAACGACCTACACCGCAGTGTAAGATCTGCTGTAGCCGAGCTTCGCGCCCAACGCTTCGGTGACCTGGTAGAGTATTATCTTTCTTTCTCATCAAGCTTATTGGCGCCTAGTCAGAGCGATGAAATCAGTAACCTTCAACTCTCGCCCTCCGCTAACCCGTCCTAACCACTTTCCGCGTGCGACGACGACGAAAAAGCGGATTGCCTGGCGTCAAGCCTCCAAGTTCAATGTGCCTTAAGCACACAACCATTCGATCGCGGTCACTTGCCAGAGGTAGACGGAGACATGGAGCACAGACCATCTCTGCCCCCACGGGACCCTCTGCCCCTAGTTATGGTGGATGAGCTCGAGCAGCTCATCAAAGACCTACGCCCCCGCAAAGCCCCCGGCGCGGACTTTATCTCAAACTATATCCAAAAGCATCTTAATTTTCTTGAATTTAGACAATTGTCGAAACTTGGTTCCGACACATATCACTTTCTAAATATAGCTATCTCCTTCGGTTTCACACGTTCCGTAGTATCTATTGCATTCTTCAAAGGTTAGTACGTGTAGATAACAGCAGATCAAATTTAGATTCGAACAATATGAAGATACCGTATCTTTACTTATTATCATTGGTAATGAAGCATCTCTCTGCAAAGACCTTCTTTCAACTATTCTTTCAATGTATGACGGTTTTTTCCGAGCAGTAAAAGATGTTGATTACAAAAATACAAATAATGGTTTATTGTGCGTGGATACAAAAAGATAAATTACAAGTAAAAGAAAAAAAAGATTCTATGGGTTTTAAATGGTATTTTATGCTTTAAATATGTGTTGTTACTCAAAAAAACTTTTTAATGAATTGAGCTGAAATTTTGCATGCGTATTTTCGCATTTGCATTCGCTTTAGCCGTGTGGTGTCGGCGGAGCAGCATAATACCACCCCATATCATCCCGTGGGTATCGTACGAGGCGACTAAGGGATATACCAGATGGTGGGCAGCAGCACCATACTGAGGGAGTATTAAATATCAGTCTGCGATCGCCAACCATCTTAAACCAGCCCTTATGCATTGCACAAGAAAACCACGGCCCCTAGTCCCCGGCAGCCCCTCTAGTCCAGAATTCACCAAGGAATTTATTTTGACTACTGATGCATCTAACGTTGCAATAGGTGCTGTTTTATCCCAGGGACCAATAGGAGTTGATAGATCAATAGGCTACGCATCTCGAACACTAAAAGATTGTGAACCTAACGATAATGATCCCTGACGGTTTGACCAAAAACGAGATTGACTTTATCCTGACTTCTGATAGGCGAATATCTCTGTGATCAACAGAGTGAAGACTGGCAGCGATCACCGCATGGTAAGAGGCACGCTGAATATTAACCTCGAATTTGAAAGAAGTCAATTGGTCGATCTCCGTCCAACGACTGCCTTTATACAGAACCCCGAACATTTTAAGCTCGAACTTCAAAATCTATTTCAGTGCCAATACGTCGAAAATCAATTGCAGTTTTTAAACAGAATAAATTAATATATTTCTATGAACTTATATATAGTTATAAATAAAATAAAAATAACCTAACTATAAATAAAAATATCCTCTAAAAAATCATGCGGCATGGCGGTGCCCAGAATGCTGGCAGCGTTATCTCTTTGGATCGCCAAACTGATCCTTTGGCAGAGAAAACTGCCAGCCCTCCGGTCACCGGATGCCTTGACCAGTCGCGCGGAAAGGTCACGGACGAGTTTTTTTTGCGTCCGGTCCCCACGGCCCAAAAGTCTCAACCCCAAACGGCAAAAATATGAAACCTGCCTCAAGATTGGCATATTTACGCCAATTGCGGGCTTCAGTAGACGCCGCTGCCGCGCCAGCGCGCTTTGAGGTCGTAAAGTGCCTAAAACATTGCAAAAATGTGGATGATTTATATGATAGGCTGGTGGAAACTGTCCAAGCGGTTGGAGCTAAGTTCTTCAAATCTCGCTGGAAAATAGAACACGAAAATTCTCAGATCAGACTCTCAATCTTATGAAGGTGCGGCGCGAAATGAAATTGCAGTCTTTATCTGATAGGTCCGAATACACGCGGCTCAATAGACAAATCTTGAAAGCCATACGACGTGATATCCGCCACTTCAACATATCACGTGTAGTAGAAGCTATAGAGCGAAAGAAAGGCTCAAAAGTGTTTTCTAGAGACCTGTCTATTGGGCAAACGACAGTTGACAAAGCTGGCAAAATCGTTTCGTCCAAACCTTAAATATTGAGAGAGATCGAGAACTTCTATAGACAGTTGTACACCTCAACCGTAATCCTGTCAACATCACGGCCAAAGAACCCAGAGCCAAATTAACTCGACACTATACCAAAGCTATCCTGGACGTCAGCTTATATGAGATAAGAATGGCCTTGAAACAGCTTAAGAACAAGAAGGCGGCGGGCGATGACGGAATTCCGTCAGAGCTTCTGAAAGCGGGTGGAACACCGAATTTTAAAGTCCATCAGAGGCTCTTTAATTCTATTATCTTCGAAGGCACTACGCCAGAAGCTTGGAACAGAAGACCTCACCTCATTGAAGAACTATAGACCCATTTCGCTTCTGAGCCATGTCTATAAGCTGTTTTCTAGGGTCATTAAGAATCGTCTTGAACGCAAGTTTGACGAATTCCAGCCTCCCGAACAAGCCGTCTTCCGAAAAGGCTTAAGTACTATAAACATACGCTGCAGCAGATTATACAGGAGACAGAGGAGTATGTTCGACCTCTTTGCGTAGCGTTCGTGGACTATGAAAAAGCCTTTAATTCTATCGAAACCTGGGCGATGTTACAGTCTCTCCAGCGGTGCCAAATTGACTATCGGTACATCGAAGTGCTGAAGTGTTTGTATAACAGAGCCACGATGTCTGTCCGACAACAAGATCAGAACACGAAACCAATCCATCTGCAGAAAGGTGTGAGACAGGGAGACGTTATTGCTCCGAAACTGTTCACAACTGCGTTGGAGGATGTGTTTAAGCTTTTGGAGTGGGAAGGATATGGTGGCAACATAAATGGCGAGTACATCAATCACCTTCGATTTGCCGACGACATAGTGATCATGGCAGAATCGCTGGAAGACCTAGGCACGATGCTCGGAGACCTCAGCAGAGTTTCCCAAACAGGTTGGCCTTAAAATGAACATGGATAAAACTAAGGTGATGTTCAATGTCTATGTCGCGCCTATACCGGTTGTTGTTGGGAACGCTACTCTCGAAGTTGTTGACATACACATACCTAGGGCAAGTAGTGCAATTAGGTAAGTCCAACTTTGAGAAAGAGGCTAACCAAAGAATCCAGCTCGACTGGGAAGCGTTCGGGAAACTACGCAACATCTTTTCGTCCAAAATACCTCAGTGCCTAAAAACGAAAGTTTATAATCAATGTGTGTTGGCAGTGATGACTTATAGTACAGAAACGTGGTCTCTTACTGTTAGCCTCTTAAATAAGCTTAGAGTCGCTCAGCGAGCTATGGAGAGAGCTATGCTTGGTGTTTCTTTGCGCGATAGAATCCAAAACGAGGAAATTCGCCAAAGAACTAAGGTTACCGTCATAGCTCAAACAGTTAGCAAGCTGAAGTGGCAATGGGCAGGCCACATCGCTCGTCAAACCGATAATCGATGGGGAAGAAATGTTCTCGAGTGGTAACCACGGATTGGAAGACGCAGCGTCGTTCGGACTCCTACCAGGTGGACAGACGATCTGGTCAGAGCCGCAGGAAGGGGATGGGCGCGGGCGGCTCAGGACCGGCCGTTGTGGAGGCATATGGGGGAGGCCTACGTTCAGCAGTGGACGTCTTTCGGCTGAAACGATCGAACGAATTCGCATTTGGTATATAGGAATTCCGTTATAAAACGACATAACCCTATGGAATTTGGGCTCGTATTATTCGTCTTCACCAGTACCTTGTCTCTAGATGGTATCCAGGGTCTGATGAGGGAGCTGAAAAATTTACATAGGCAGTCCGTATAATTGAACGATACAATCCCATCGAGTTTGGGTCCGATTCAATAGTCTTGATGAATATTTTTTACTAAATAAGTACCTGGGGACCGAGGTTTGCTCGTTTTTTTAGCAACGCCATCTATTGTCAAGTAGCTTTAGTGTTGCTTAACAACGCCATCTAATGACAAGTAGCTTTAGTGTTGCTGTACCGGTAAAAATAATAGTATTAATACTCGCCAATAGATGTCAGGAAGATTCATATTTCTTCAGTTTTTCATTGCCTGAAAACACGGATAAAACGACGTTTTCTAAATATAAAACCTATCTACACCGATTTGTCGCCCCCGAAACCCACTGCACACTACATTTTATGAAAATCGTTGAAGCCGTTTCCATGATTCAGATTATATATCTATATATACATATACAAGAAATGCCCCATCCATCCATTTGCAATCCCATCAGATTTGGGTAAATCCATTTGTTATGAATGTAAATTCTATTTGATTAGATGGATGACCTTATGCCAAGATGAGCACGTGCCGAGGGCTGAATGGTATGAGGGTGTAAAAACATGTCATATCGCTAAGATTGCGCC
The DNA here is from genome assembly GCA_946406115.1 of Apoda limacodes. Classification (NCBI taxonomy): domain Eukaryota; kingdom Metazoa; phylum Arthropoda; class Insecta; order Lepidoptera; family Limacodidae; genus Apoda; species Apoda limacodes. The sequence continues at coordinate 14,065,424 of OX291557.1, forward strand.
TCAGGGTACCAGAGCGAACCCCATTGTTCTGAAGCCCTTCTCCTACAATGGACCGTTTATGTCCTATATATTCGAGAAAAAAAGCAATTAAAAATCCAGAATCATAAATACTAAAAAGTTAAAAATAAAATAAAGAAAAGTTTTTTTTAAGAATAAGTTTTTATTACTTGTTAATGAAAAGAACTAAAAATTAAAAAAATTATTTAATTTTGATAAGGAATATTCCATTTTATAGAATCATTAGAGACCATTTTTTAAAATAAAAGCGCTTTACTTCTTCTCTATTCTCTATACACGCTCTTATTAAAAATTTCAGCATTAATATTTTAACGGCAAAAGAAATAAATAAAGTGCAATGCGCTTTTATATAAAAAAATAGGATATAATGTACCTATAAAATGGTATATCTTATCAGAATTAAATTGTTTTTGACTTTTAGTTCTTTTTATTTACAAGTAATAAAGGCTTGTTTTTAAAAAAAAAAATTTTTCTTTATTTTTATTTGTAACTTTATTTGAATTTTTGAATCCCTGTCCAACGATTACCCCTACCATAGGCTCGTAAGTCGTTTCAAGACAATAAGTGTAATTATGAAAGTAAATATTTCTACGAGGGCAAAGTCGAAGGCATCAGCTTGTCTTAAATAAAAACAATGTTTTTATAGTTATAACAAAGATACGTAGCTATTAAAAAAAACAGTGTAGTTATTGTGTTGTGTTATTTGAACGCGACGCGAATCATTGTTCTGAGGTAATGTGTGATATCTTAGTTGTTCTGAGTTGAATATACTGCATATAGTTACGGATCGTTAATATGTCATCAATATAATTATTATTTCTTTGTTTACTTTGACGTGCTTTATTTATATTGGGTTTTACATGTTACGCTGTGGTAAAATGTTTTTGTCCGAAAAAACAAAAAAAAGAACATGCAAGGTAAAATTAGATTTTCAGGATTGCAGTTAAGCTTTGTCTAATCTTTATACTTAATTCCTTTATAGTTAATCAAGTACTGGCACAAGGGATATGGTTTCTGGCTATGGTCTTTAACTTTGCCATTTACTACATTAAAGCTGGCGATTTACGACATAGGACATTATACTTTAGTTTATTTAAACTGTGATAGACGCAGTGTTGTTAGGCAAAATAAAGTGATTAGTGGTAGTGTATTCAGATTCCCGTTACTGGTAACTCCCTCCTGAGGATTAGAACCGTGATAATGATAAACAAACTTTCATACATTACAGTTTAGCTATATACTTTTCATTTAAAAACATCATTGGCCAAAAAACTATCTTAATACTTAACGTTTTAAATATTTTGCAAATACTTAAAGTCAGAAAAATAAAATTTAATTTATTTACTAAATAAAAATTTCATAGACTTTTTTTACGACAGCCCACACTTAAAAGCGCAGTTTATTTCCCCTATGCATAATTTAATGTGTTACACAAGACACTGGCAATTTGTGTGGTCCCGTTTAGAAAAAATATTTCAAACAGTAGAAAATAAAACTTTCGTGGACATTTCCATTCCATTATCTACTATGTATAATCAATCAATGAGCTTTCTACTTAGGTGTACAATATATAATTTACTGTAACGACCGATATTGCTTTTGACATATATACCTAGCCAGCTTATCTATACATATAATAAAAGTCAAAACTGTACATTAAATATTTTTTTTAAAGAATGTGTGATCTACAATCGATACCGAAGCCAAAAATATAGTTTTTAGAATTTTTGTCTGTTTGTCTGTGTGTATGTTCGGGATAAACTCAAAAAGTACTGCATGGATTTACTTCATTTTGGCACGAATATTATTAAGAAGTCGGGTCAACATATAGGCTACATATGATCACGCTATCACTTACGGGGAACGAGCTGTGAACCTTTATTTCTTCAACGCATTCTGTAACAACGTGTAATCTAACGACGCATCTTCATTATTAATTATTCTTGCTTTCTTCTTAATTAATTATTTTTCTACTCACACATAGCCATTTATTTAATGTAAAATCGTGAAAGTCATAACTTAGATGTGTTATAATTTTTCACCAAATAAAAATGTTCCCTTTTTGCTAGCGTTGGCGTCGAATTAGATAACGCTATGGTTTCGTTCACAAAAAGTTATGTTATAGTATAGCGTTCACGCAGACGACGTCGCGGGCAGCAGCTAGTATATCTCATAAATAAACATTTATTCAGTTTTAGGGTTTCGTAGTCCGCCAAGGAACCCTTGTAGTTTCACCAGGTCCTTCCACCTATATACAAAGGCAACAGCGCTAAAGTTTTTGACACATAAATAACTATATTAGCTATAAAGATATGTAGGTAATTAACATTTAGAAAAGCCTTGTGGAGAAGAAAATTATTTTCCCTACTCGAAGAAGTGGGATATCGATTTTATTATTGAACAAACAAAAATCAATTTGAGGTTTTCCCGTAGACTTAGAGTTCTGTAATCTGTCCAGTGGACTGCGCACTAGCGTCACAAAATTGACCACCCGTTAGAAAGAAACGAAACAAACCTGTGGCCTTTTTTAAGTGAAAACTTCTTTAGCGGCGTTGTGCACTTTTTTTGGGATGGGTAAAAAATATTAAACTCGCTTCAGGACACGTGACGTGATCGAAAAATATATGCTTCACCTAAATCTTTAGGCAGATTGCGCAATTTTCTACCAATTCCCACTAAAATTGCTCTTGTGAAATCTCTTCTTCTGCCTATTCTCGATTATGCTGATGCTAGTTATATTGACCTTACCGAGGAGCAGCTTAATAAACTTGAGCTACTTCAAAACTTCTGCATTAGACTCATATTTGGTCTACGTAAGTACGAACATATTTCCGAATTCAGATCAAAGCTCCAGTGGCTCCTAATTCGACTTCGCCGGGATGCTCATGTTCTCTTCCTTCTGTATAACGTCTGTTCAATCCAAACACACCAGTATACTTAAAGGAACGTTTTAATTTTATCGGAAATACTTCTCTTGGAGAGACTACACGCCTCTCGGTGTCGCCTCGTTTCGTTTTTTCACATCTGGCCAGAAAATGTTCTGTCCAGTTCTTTATGTCTATTTTTGTCTATGTTTTAAAATAAAAGTAGGTGAATAAAACAAGATTTTTTTATGAAATAGAACTTATTTGGTTTTCAGATTCCTTAGCGTGTTAGTAAAAATGAATGGAATAGAAGTTCACATGGTAGTTAAATATATATTTTAGAAATCATCATATAATTATTTTAAAAAACGTAAAGGCGCATAAAGCATGTCACTTCTATTAGGATATTCCTAAACACACTTCGAATTTTTAATAACTGTACACGCTAGTATGTTAAGAATGGACTTTTGTGTGCTTCAAATAAAAAAGTTATCCTTTCCGAGATAGTGGAATGAAAAAGTACATTACCGTCGAGGCCATGAAAGTAATCTTTTGTGAGATTAGTCCTTCAAAAATACGAATCCAGTAATGGCCTCTCGATCAAGGCTTTTAAAGAGCTTAACCCGAAAATACAAATGAAGAAAAATAAACTTAAAGAATTAAATTAAAAATAAAAAGTGTAAGAAAATAAGAATTATTTTTTTGCTACTTGCTTGTTTATCTTTAAAAAAGGCCTTGCAAAGAAAATAGTATACCTATAGACATCCTATAAAAAGAAATATACCGTCCCCATGTTTATTTCAGAAAAGTGTTTTTTTTTTAAATTTATTATTAGCAAGCCAGAATTGACGTCCTTCCTGTGTTCTTTGTTCGAATGCGATTTGAAATTTTCATAAAGTTTTTGAGTGAAATGTATTTTAAATTCTCAAACAGTGAGCGCGCATGCGTGGAAGTCATTGATTCCAGCTGAGTTTGATGTTCTTAGTCTAGTCAAAGTATAAGACAAAATAAATATACACATGGAGTCTATATGCCTTCTAAATTTAGTATAAAACTGTTCAAAATGCGTCAAATATTAGCTTTCATTTTCAAAATTGTTACCAGTTTGGCAGATATTTCTAATATCAATTCTAAATCTTCATTTCGAGGCGAGGTGAGTTTGGAACTTTTGCAGTTATTTGTGTAAAGGTAAATTTTTATATTTAAATTTATAATAATAATTTTTTTACAAGATTTTACATTTTTATGTAAATGTAAATATAAAAATTGATATTCAAAGTTATTTTTTTTATAGAATATTTGGTAATAATATTTTTTTTCTGCTCTTATAAAAATTTCTAATTTGTCTTTTAGCATGTTATTTTCGATATAGTAATTAATATTGGAATACTTACTTGGATACCTATATATCATTCAAATGATGTATTATTATGCGAAATTTTAAGTTAATTCGTCAAACGACTTCTGTGACAAATTTTAGTGATATATGCACGAGCGAACAGATAAAAGTCAGAAAAAGGTTTGTTTTGTTCATAAGTGTAAGGTCTTAGTATAAGAGAACATATATGACTCAAACGCGACAGCTTACAAATTGGTTCTAACTAAGTAACATGCATGTGTTTATTTATATACATATTTTCGTTATTTAGGGTTCGGTACTTCAAAAGGAAAAAAGAAAAAGGTTTGACCTCAAACCTAAGTAAATACAATATTCGCCATCTTCAATAACATGATCAACGAATATTTTGTTTTAAGACATTCATTTTCTGCGTAATGTTGGTTGATTAAGTATGGGGAAAAAACATTAGTATTTTTATTTAGAAAAGTTAATTCTTAATCTAAAAATATATGCATCATTATTAAGATATTTTGGATAAATAACTGAAAATATAAAAACATATGTCATTGTATGTTACTCGGTAAGCATTAACTTGGCTGTCGGATTCATAGACAATACACTATATTAAAAAGGAAGTCGGATTGGTGCCATATGTTCTTTCATAGACCAAGAATTCTAAATTTTGCGCATTCTTTTTTCTAACTTGATTGGACTGATTATAAACAAACAGCTACGTGAGGGTTCTGAAAGGTTCAATTTAGGGTTTCGTATGAAAGCAAACCTTATGGTGAGAATTCAATATATGTCAGTATGTCACAGCTGTTTTTCTCAGTAACTATTGATGTTTCGAATGGTGGTCGAAATCAAAATACGGGGTTACACTTAATATGGGAAGTGGGTGTCATATGAAAGAGAGAGTGTATTGCATAAAAATCCTAAATAATTCAAATGTATAAATAATTACCTATCTATATTTTATATATATAGAAAAACTGAAATTATATTTTCAAATGAAATAGATTTGTATAAAGAAATTAAAGCTCAATGGGTAGGAAATTCTCAATGCGTGAGTTTGACTCATGCTTGTTCGTTTTATTTCTGGTAGATACTATCCAGAACCTAAAAAAAAATTAACAAAGAAATGGACAGACGGACAAACGACAGGTGGACGGACGGATAGTTGGACTTGACCTACAATTAAATAGAACATTAGCTCTTCTTAGCAAACCAAACGATTGTTGTGATTCGATCTGAACACACGTGACAAGCCTGTTATCGATTTTACTAACGAGGTTTTATCTTTAACAATACTTTCTGGTTTTATCTACAGACAATATTATATTGTGTCAACATCTTAATCTTATCTCACATGCAAAGCGAGCAACAGAACTAAAGAAGTCAATTTATTTTTAGACGCCTTTTCTGACGTCGATGCATGTGGAGCGTACAAAATCTAAAATAATCCAAAACATTGCCATCGCTTTAGCGAACGACATTTTAAATCTAATATTGCTATGGTTAGTTAGCTATTTCATCATAATTATAGTGTACAAAGTTTTCCTTTCGGTAAAGATCAATAACAATTTACAAATCAGTGTTTGATAATTTTTATCGATACTTAACTTCGATAATTTTAACTAATATTAAATTAAAATTTGTACGTGTTTGAGCTGCTGATAGTTTTGATAGTGATATATGACTTTGTAGGTGGGTGAACGGATCGGTAGGAAGTTGGATGCAAGTGGTGATTATGAAGGGAGTACTGCTTGTAGGATTGGTATATCTATTGCACTGTGAAGGAGCAGTGGTGACGAAGTATGATGAGTTGGAGGAACTCAACGAGCGCCCCATCATTGGTGTGTTGGCTCAGGAGCAATCCATCTTCCTGCACACTAAGTACCCTGAAGAGAACTACACTAGCTATATAGCTGCATCGTACGTGAAAGATGTCGAATCAGCCGGTGCTAGGGTTGTGCCAATTATGTAAGTGATGAATTTGTGTTTTCTATACAGTGTTATAATCTGGACATATAAAATAATGAATACTAATTTTTATAACAGCCAGATCAATATTTTTTTTGTATTAATGCCATAAATCTATACTAATATTATAAAGCTAAAGAGTTTGTTTGTTTGCTTGAATGCGCTAATCTCAGGAGCTACTGGTTCGATTTCAAAAATTCTTTGAGTGTCTAATAGCCCATTTATCGAGGAAGGCTATAAGCTATATATTATCATGCTAAGACTAATAGGAGTGGAGCACCAATGAAGAATATTTAAAAATCGGGGGTTTTTTTTTCCTTTTAAGAGCTTCCACTGCGTGCGCTGCGTGAACGGTTAAAGTTTCGCAATAATCATGTATAACAGAATTGTTCCCCTTTAAAAGTTCTAAGAAAAAAGTCCGCTACAGCATATGTCTATCTTTTAAGGTTGGCTCACTATAATCTTTTTTATGCTTACCAAATTTGTTCTAAAAGAATGCATTATTTGCAAAGGTTTTTTTTATAAACATGATATTAATCCTTATCCAAATAAATACGTTATTAATTACAAGTATTTATTTTAAAACAAAATTGCTTTTCACATCATTCGATTTCAATGAATATCTTAGGAGATATCGCAGTTTTAAAATAACATCGCAGCAAAATAATTATCAAGTATGTACTGCGCACGAATTTAGGATGTGCAAGGCAGTCATGAGGGGTAAGGACGATGGCCCTAGCTAGCTCTGCGAGATACCATGCCGCGCGTCGGCTCTCTTTACACAGCAGACGCAACCAACATTGAATATTTTGACTTTTTTCAACGAAAAAACTTTGAGAGTAAAAATAGGTTTATGGATAAAAAAATATAAAATATAATTTGAAAAAAAAACCTACTTATGTCATGCATTTAGATCAATTACTCTAAGTTTATTCCAAAATGTTTAAAAAAAGGCCAACTTTGTGATGCCGGGACGGGCCTATATAATGATTTATTATTACAGTCGCTAATTAGTTGTGATGCAGTAGCGCTACGTTCGCAAAATTGTGCGATTTGGCAAATCAATATAAGAGTTAGGAGGACTTGGTCATAATCGTCCATTGACAAATATGAATTTAAATCTCGATCCCTCTAAATGATCTATAAGACACCCATCATAATCATTTGGTAATCAATCAATGGTTTTACCGTCATAAGTAGCATTGTCAGAAAGCTTGTCCCAAAACTCGGCTCCCAGAAGTAGGTATGGAAATAAATACCTTTTGTCTAGAACTACCTTTCTTAGAACGCTTACCTTAGGCAAACTATAGATATTAGCACTTAGTGCTAATTAAAAACATTTCAAAATAGAATAAGAATATTACTATCATCTAAAGAACGATAATAATGTCTTTTTATAAGAAAAAAGTATTTGGGATAAATAGCGGGGGTGACAACCTTAGCTATTTTAAGTCAATATAAAAAGTCGCTATCTTTGTAAATGTTGGCTGGCACACATAGCGTAACGATAACGATGTTTGCCAAAAGACAAATTAGCAGACAAAGTTCAAAGTATTTTTGTAAAGAATCTGGCTGTTTATATTTTATAATGATGTCTACTTTAAATAATTTCAGTTTACATAAATACAAGCTTTTTCCCGTACCCATGCTTGATTTGGTTATCGGCGTGGGATTTCTATGACAAAATCTTGTTTACAGCAAAGAAGTTGTATTTTTGGCTATCTTCTCTGCTTAAATCTCTCTCATGTCTTGATGTTTTTCTAAGCAGTTATGGATTTTACCTCCCCTCAAAAACCACAAAAAATTATTTGATAAAATCAGCTATGCGGTTTAGCTTTGCCAAATATCTTTTTTTAACCCTCTGTGCGCTAATGCAACTCACAATTGACATATTTAAGTAACCTATATCATTCGCAGAGGTGTCAATTGTTACACTGATAAATTTAATCAATATCAGTTAAGCGATTTAGCCGTGAAAAGAACATAAATGAACAAACAGGCAGACAGAGAGACGATTTATAAATATGTATTTTATAAAAATAAACTTGAAGTCTCAAGACAGATGAAGAAAAAGAAATTAGGGTTCTTTACCAAAATGGTAAAAAGAAACCCTTATTACCCAGACTTCGGTGTATGTCTGCATATCACAGCTGTTTTTCTCAGCAACTGCTATCGACTTTAACTTGCTTGCTCGCAACAATTTAAGATGTGAAAACAATTGAAACACGTTGCAAGGAGTAAAAAAACATTCAATAAATAAACACATTTTTCTATGATTTTTATTAACAACATATAATGCTAAATTATATACAACATGTATTACTATTGTGAAGATCTACATATTAAATTAAAATACTCATATGACCATTTTTTTACCATTTGACTCCCTCGTAGCCTAGTTGGTAGTATGGCCGGCTGTTGTGCAGAAGGTGTGTGTTCGATTCTCGCACTGGACAAACATTTATGTGATAAACATTAGAGTCTGGGTGTAGTTATGTATGATATGCATCTAATAACAAAAAAAAGTAATATTTATCCGTTATCTGCTGTTAATAACTCAAGCTTTGCTTATTTTGGGGTCAAACGGCGTTGTGTCTCACGTCCAAAATAATTTATTTATTTATTATTTATTGTGAAGATCTATATATTAAATTTAACGCTCGCAATGGTAATCATTGTAAAGATCTACATATTAAATTATATACTAGTATTAGTATTGTAAAGAAAGGTCTACATATTAAACAATATATAAATGTTGTTTTATATAAACAATCTAAAGTGATGACGTGAATAAAGATTACCTGCTGTATAGATGCCGTAGAGTGTGGGAGGAAACACGCCGTCAGTCCATTTATTGTTACGTATGTTAAACTTCTACACTAGTAACTAGAAGAATTAAATTTATATGATGGCAAAAACTCTTATAACAAATACATAAAAAAATTATGAAAAAAAGAAAACGTCAAGGTCTGGCATGAATCCTTGGAGACCAATCTTGATGAGCGGCGGCGAGTAAATCCAATAAAGCACGGCACTCGATCTCTGTTTCTAAAACGAAGGCGATCGCGTGTTTTCTCTTTTCTGGGAAAATAGTACCGATGATGCGCCAGGTCATTGTGCTAGATTGGGAAACACTGACGAGACTTTTCTTACATTAGGTACATTTACATCAGGAAAAGATGAAGTCCAATCAAGTACAACTATATATTCAGCGGCCACACAAACTAGCGCTAGCCGCGTATACTACATGGACCAGTTTAGATACTGAGCTTGCCAATGATAAAACTAACCGGCCAATAATGCGGCGCTTCGCAGAAGAGGGATCCATACATGAAACAGAACACTGGTACTACCACTGCGAAGATCTACATATTAAATTATATACTCTTATTACTATTGTGAAGATCTAAATTTAAAATTTTGTTATATAGGTATACATAAAACGAATCAAATTATTTAAATTTTATAAAAATCGTCAGAATTTTTGTAGTTGTTATAAATGAGGATATTTTCATAAACCTTAAACAGCCTGTAAGGAGTTAGTAAGACAATAAGGAGTTGTTATAAGAGTTATTGTTATAGATAAATACATCCATTAGGTGGATGCCTTAATAATTTGGTAAAATGTACTTTTTTTTAGGATTGGGAGAAATCGTTCTTATTATGAAGATATTATGGCCAAACTAAATGGGTAAGCATTTTTATCTATTTAAATAAGGTGCCAAGACAACCTTATTAGTGCCACCATGACACATTTTTGATTTCTACTTGCTTAAAATATTTGATAAAATATTCACTTATGCTAGACGTAGCCGCTTTTAGAAACGATATAATTTTTGTCTAATTAGTGGTATACTTTTTAGCACACTAAACCGCCCCTAACTTATTTGTACTGCTAAATTTTTAATTTGAATTTTTTGATATCGTTATTTTATCAAGTAGAAATCTAAATTATGTAATGGTGGCGCTAGTTTCGATGTGTAGACTCTTAATTGAACTATAATAAAATTTAATTGCAAATTCGAATTTTAATAAAAGGAACAAAAAAGAGAGTAGATTTTATTTAACACAATAATTTTATACGATACAATTTATCAATGTTAATAAGGATTTTGATAGCAAAGCATGACTGCAGTCAAAAGATTAACTTTAAGCCAGGACTCGACCCTGTTACAATCCTTACACTCCGTGTAAGTGCGCTACCAATTTAGCTGTCAAGGCACAACTCAGGCAGTCTATTGGGAACTGTCTCGAGTACGCCAGACTCCAGAATTCGGGAGCAAAATGTATGCAAGTGCATTCACGGGTATAGTGCAAGTAACTACTTTCATACATTTTTCTCTCGAATTCTAGAATCTGGCGTACTAAAACTGTTTCCAACATACTCCCTGTGCAATGAAAACTCCAACTATATCTTTGCACTGAAAATACGCGCGTTACAATTGTCACAAACAACATTTAGTGACTTGAAAATTAATGTGTTTCTTAATTCTATTTAGATTTGTGTATTTGTTTGATTGGTGTACTACGACTTTAAAACTGTATAAGTCACAGGAAGTTGTTTGAGACGTTCGATACAATTTAGGAAAAAATAAAGAAAAAACCAAGTGAATGTCACTCCAACTGTTTAAGGAAAATATTATTAAAGACAAAAATGGAGGGTTAGATTTTTGTTTCAAATGTTTAAAAAACTAAATTACAGCAATTTTAGCGAATCGATTTAATTAGGGTTTGAACTATAATATATACTTATGTCATAACAAGAAGTGTGCTGGAGATTTCAAGAAATTCTCCATTCAAAATTTTTACTTCTTTGGGTATGCCATACCCTTAATGGTAACGCATTTTAGTTTCATGATTACAAACAATTTTGTACTAGATTGTAGTTAAGGTGTTTCCCTGCGGTTTGCATTTCTAGATCTTAGTAGGTACATTATACCTAGAACCTAATACATTTCGATATCGAAATTGGTTTTAAAAGTAAGCATGTTAAGGGTGAAGCGGGATCTCTTTTTCAGTAGATTTCGGACTCAAATGATGTCTTCTTTACTTGTATGGTTCGGGTTAACTTCTGCGAGTTCTGCAAGTGTAAGCTATTTGTGTTATGTCCAGTGGTGTTTTAATTTCAGAGTTCTCATCCCTGGTGGAGCAACATACTTCAACCAGTCTCATGGCTACGCTGACGCTGGGCAGCACATCTACGAGATAGCGAAGAAGCTGAACGATGACGGTGACTATTTTCCGATCTTCGGCACCTGCCTCGGCTTCGAGTTGCTCATCATCCTTGCTTCCGGTCGGGGTAAGGTGGAGAACAGGATTCGCTGCTACTCTTACGCCAACTTGCCTTTGGACTTCACTGATGGTAAGATACACGTTTAGACTGATTTTTATGTTATTAATTTACCGCATCTAATTACTAATACTACTGAGGTAGAACATCAATGATATGTTGGAGATCAACAACATACATTGCTATGCAGATGACAGTACTGGAGACGCTTATTACACGGGCCGTGCAAGCATCCTTCGTTCTGTTGTGGAGGAAAAACGTGAAGAACTTGTGCCTCAAATCGAGATCGGTCTGTCCAAGGTCTCTGAATGGGGACGGGAAAACTTGGTCCGATTCAACCCTTCAAAGACACAAGTCTGCGCGTTCACCGCTAAGAAAACCCCATTCACTGTAGTCCCACGATTCCAGAACACTTCCCTCTTCATCGCCAAGAGCATTGGGATCCTTGGTGTTCACATCTCCAGCGATGTTCAGTTCCGAGATCACTTGCTAGACAAGGTAAAGCTGGCGTCCAAAAAACTTGGTGTACTCAACAGAGCGAAGCAGTACTTCACGTCGGGGCAAAAGTTGCTGCTTTACAACTCGCAAGTCCGGCCCCATATGGAGTACTGCTGCCATCTCTGGGCGGGTGCACCCGGATACCAGCTTGGCCCTTTTGACTTTTGACAACGACGGGCTGTGAGAATTGTCGACGATCCCAAACTCACTTGCGGTATCGAGCCCCTAAGTTTGAGGAGAGACTTTACCTCCCTGTGTGTGTTCTACCGCTTGTACAATGGGTTGTGTTCTGAGGAATTGTTAGAAATGATGCCCACGGCTACTTTCTAACATCGCACCGCTCGCCATTGGCAGGAAATTTATTCTCACACTTTAGAACCGCAATGGTCGCGTACAGTGCGGTTTCAGAGAAACTTCCTCCCGCGAACGCTTAGGTTGTGGAATGAGCTCCCTGCCAAGGTTTTCTCTAAGGACTACAGTATGGGGTTCTTCAAAAAAGAAGTTATTACATTTCTGAAGGGTTGGCAACGCGCGAGTGATGCCCCTTGGTGTTGCAAGCGTCCATAGGCTACGGTGACCGCTTACCATCAGGCGGACCGTAGGCTTGCTTGCCACCTTAGTGGTATAAAAAAAAAAAATCTTTGCGAAAAACAGGTGACGAAGGTGGGGCAGGGAACGCTTTCCTTGACATGCGTACAAACCCAAGTAAACCTAACCATGAACATCATTCGACAGCTCTAGCCATATTTTGAGGTTAACTGTTATGAATTTTGTGAATTGCCAGTATGTGAGATGATATACTTACCGGGTGGGGTGAGCTCTAAGTACTTTGTCCACATGGTGCACCTGTATTTCCCCGTCTTGAAACGTCATTCAGGGGTCCCAAATGTCTTTATAAATTTAGTAACGTTAAGCAAAATGTTGTCTTTTTCTTAACCTCTATTTTCTTCTGATTTGACCTGAACCCTAAAACGTCGTGGATACGCCACTGGAGAACCTATTTTCCGTCCTTTTTCATCGTTCGTCTGCATCAGTAAGTTCAAAAAATTTATTAAAATTTTTATTTGTAGATTTTCGGGAAAGTAAAATGTTCAAAAAGACGCCAGAAGAAGTTATCGACCTTTTAGCTCATGAAGATGTGACTGTTAACGCTCATCAGTTTTGTATTGATGATGAGGTAAGTAGGACAAAGACAGCTCGAGTATCAAGGTCATTCTAGGTACTAAATCCTCATATTAAACTGAAGTAACAGCATTAGCAAGCTGTAGTTGCAATGGGTAATGTTTGTCGCAGAACCGATGGCCGTTGGGGCAGATGTTGTTTTAGAGTGTTGACCACGGATTGGTACGCGCAGCACACGTCGTCTTTTTGCCAGGTGGACCGATGACCTTAAAAGGTACCCGGAAATGGCTGGATGAGAAAGGCAGTGGACAGGGTGTGTTGGCGTTCATTAGAAAAAGCCTACACCCAGTAGTGGACTGCAATAGGCTGATTGATTGTAACTGAAGTTAGGGTTAATATGATTCCAGATGAATTTATAAATTTAATATTTTTGCAAAATTATGTATAAAATAACTTTGCAAAAAACTACGTAATAAATTATTAGTATCATTAGTGGGATAAATTTTATTAATGAAAAATACATATTTGCAGATAAAGTAGTTAATCTTATTTAACATAAAAATTCTCCCAGTCGCATTAGAGCTTAAGGGCGCTAACAATTTGAAAACAGTTTTATCTTAATACAGTTTTAATTTAGTTCCGCAGCAAGCTCTCGATCCAAATTGTAATGGAATTTAAATTGGGATTGTAACAAAGTAATTTCAAAGGCTTAAAAATCCTATTTTTAAACATATTGATTCCATAAAATTTACTAGGCGATAGATTAGTTACGACAGCCCTCCGATTCTATTCGACGTCAAGTAAAGATTGAAGTGATTTTTAAAGTATTATAGTTCCAAAATTAGCCACCAAATTTTGTCCTCGATTGAGCGCTCCAACATTGTTTAAGAGTATCAAATTTGTAGTTATTCTCGATTGCAGTAGAATTATACGGTTACAATTTAGATAGAAATCAGGCCTTATTCTTTATTACACACTATATAAAATATCATGTACAAATGGAGGAGTTAATGTCTAAGAGCATTCTCTGTCAACTATTGGATAAACGGAAAACTTAGTTGGTGGTGGTACCTACGACCGAGAGGTTGCCTTCATGCTTCACTTTATTTTTTTTTGATTCGCCAAATCTTGTTACTTAAGGTTTTTTTTTGGGTCGCTATGTAACTAACATGATGCTCAAAATGGTTCTTGAAGTACCTTCGTTTGATCGTCCATAGTGATATATTTCGCATTTTAATGTGTATTGTCGATTCAAAAAAAATTTTTTTTTTCAGAATTTAAATAGCCACAACCTAACTCAAGATTGGCACGTGACCTCATATAGTGATGATAAATATGGTGTCAAGTTTATAGCAAGCATAGAACATTTCAGGTGCGATTGCACAGATTTTTTTCAGCCAAATAGTCAGGAATATACATATTACCAATACATTGCATTATTACGCATTAGTACATTGTGTATTGGGTGGTAAGGAGAAAATTACCAACGAGAGGCTATTTCGAAGCCTAGCTTGAGTTTGTAATGTCTGTACCGTCCGTTACACACATTGTTGATAAATAAAAATAATAGGAAAAAAAATAGATAAACCCACCAACACATAAGTATAGACAACTCCACTGCTAGATGGCGCTAAAGAAACCTAAAAATAGCTTATAACTAGTACAAAATTTCTGTAGAACTAGGTTTTTAACTTCGCTTTATACAAAAAGGATAAATATTTAAAATATCCATTGGCAGCGCTAGTGGACCATCAGGAAGCCTTCTGAGAAAGCAAACAGCCGAACTGATATTGACGTAGGACGAATGACACGTCAGCGTATTATACTTATTTACCTTTTAATTTTTCTAACAGGTATCCATTCTACGGCGTGCAGTTCCACCCTGAAAAAATTGCATTTGAATGGAAACTTAATAAACACTACCCGCATGGTGAGAAAGCTCTGAAAGCTAATCGTTACTTTATGGATTTTTTCGTCAAGGAATGCAAGAAAAGTCGACACTCATTCGCAAGTGCTGCTGAAGAAAACCAATACCTTATTTATAATTATGAACCGCATTTCACAGGAGTTCTGGGCAGCGCATATCAACAGTGTTACCTTTTTGAACCGAAAGGCACAGTTATTAAACAAAAATGACAATAAATTTAAAATACATGGATTTAAATAATAAAACTTAAGCATATCGGCTAAGTTTCTTCAAAGCTAATGATATCTTAGAGCTGAAATGAAAGGATAAGCTCGAGGAATATTACATTGAAAGAAATAAAACATTACTATTGATTTTGTTGATTGATGACGCTTTTGTCAGTGAAATATTTTAAAATAAATTGTTTTATTAATGCAGTTATTTATTTGAACTTAATTAGAAACAAAATATAGACTCTTTATATGTAAATTTGTATGTAACCAAAAGCATATCTCAGTATGGGCATGATTATAGACGTATAGAATTACAGCGATCGAGCTTCATCCGCTAATTCACACCGTCTATCATCGTAAAACGTTACAGTAACCGAGCTTCACTGGTAAATGCACATTATGTATTGTCATTGTCAGCAACAAGAATTAATCGCTTATTCACATTGTCTATTGTCGTGTGAAGTTACAGCGACCACGTTTTATTCACTAATTAACACCATCCATTGTCTTACAATATTACAGCAACCGAGCTACACTCTATCTAATTTCTTAGGCTAAAACTCACAAATTGAAGTTATAAGGGGATTGGGAACACTCGGCTCAGGGCAATTTTCTCATTGTCAAGTTGAATTTTTTACACCCCATAGATACGGTTGGAGATCACTTCTGTGAGTGTGAAAATTAACTGTCGAATTACCGTTCCGGAACGGGTGGAAAATTAACTTTACCGATCACTTGGCTGAGACTTACAGCGATCAAGCTTTGCTTGTGAATACTTTCGTCGTATAGCGTTACAGCGATTTGTAAACAATGCACTCTGTGACTTAGGTTTTCTGTTTTTAGCTTATCTTGTGAACTAGTAGTACCACGGGTAAGAAGCGGTGAATTCACACCATCCATCTAATGTCATATAGCGTTGCAGCGACCTACCTTGTAAATTAACGTTGTGCTCTCCACAGAACAGTTAACTGTTCTGTGGTTCTCCCCATCAATTTGCTGTTGAATAGCGTTAATGCCTTATTTAAAGGTTTTGTATTGTATTTATTCAAAAAATATCTCACAATATTCCTGATCTTCAATAAATTGTTATCGTGAATGTAGAATATTAATAACAATGATTGCATATATTTAAATTTCATGAATTATCTAAGCCAAATTCAAACGATGTTGCCCGAATATTTAAGTCCAGAGGCTTTGTTGCCGCTATACCTACTAGGGTGCATTAGACAAGAAACTGGTTCGTGCTAATAAATGCAAAAAAATGTTGCCGTAGTTCAACCATGGGCGTTTAAACGGTTTATGACATCGTAACAGGAAACAAAACAACCAACGGGCTATAGACAAAATAGCATTCCAATGATGGGGTCTAAAAAACTTGGTGTACTCAACAGAACGAAACAGTATTTCACCACGGGGTAAAGGTTTCTCCGGCCCACTCAGTGGAGTACTGCTGCCATCTCTGAGCGGGTGTATCAGGTACCAGTTTCGCCCTTTTGACTCGGTTTAACGACGGGAGGGAAATCATTCTCACACCTTAGAAACTAAATGGCCGCGTACAGCGGTTTCAGAGGAACCTCCCACGAACGTTTAGGTTGTGGAATGAGCTCCCTGCCAAGGTTTTCTCTAAGGACTACAGTATGGAGTCGAGTTGTAATTGAAACTTATTACTTAATATTTTTTCCGTTCGAGCACATACCACACATACCTTTGCTCAATTATTTATTTGTCTTTAACGTGTAGTTTTAGATGAAATTATAGTACCTACTATGATAACTGAAGTGATGCCATCTAACGATAACACGATTATCACTTTTTAAATTCCTTAGCCACTTTTTGTTATTTTTGAGCCACTTTTGTGTAGAGTGCTAGAGCCGAACTGCATGCAAACATTGAAATATCATTCGTATTGACATGTTTTAGAATAAAGCTGTTAAGCCAACTACGCGTTTTCCTTGAGACTGATACACATTTAACTCTCTATCTCAAATACTACTGAACCGATTTGATGAAACTTGTACTTTTCTCTAAGTTGCATTATACCCAGTCCTACTGAAAGAAGTTTTTGCAATCCAAATTATCGTTTTTGAGATATCCGCGGACGAACAAACATACACTTATGAAATTTGGCATAGGTACATACATGTTTAGCAGCTGGTACCTATAGACTAACATATGCGAAAACTGTGCAATTCTGACAATATTACATACATTCGGGTCGAATTAATAACTACCTTTTTTTTGAAGACGGTTAAATTTTTTTTGATTTTCGTCTGTGGTTAAATTTAATAAAAAATATCTTTGCTTTCGACACTTCATTTTGCACAGAGAAATACTTCTTGGTACGCCCAGTTCCTGACTAGGTAAATCAGAATTGATGGGCTATGGTGGGCTATTTCACAAATAAGTAAAACAAAAAAATGCAGTTATGTAATGTGTTAGCACTTCTACTACTACTATCAGAGAGGTACAGAAGTACAAAAGTTCGAGATCAAAAGTCCAGTTTGTCAACAACCCGAAGGTAAACCAGACCGTCAGATACATATTAAAGTTTTGATCACTGTACTGAGACAGAATTGAGAGGGATCGTCAACAAATACCTTAAGGCCATGCTCGAATGATATCATTAGGGGTGTTAGGTCAGTGCCTGAATAGCGTAAACAAAAGCCACAAGAACCGAAAGGGGAAAGCCTAAAATAATATTAATTCATGTTCAAGACACTAGGAGTTGGTTGTATGTGACGTTCGTAACGAGCGTAATAATAATAATAAAATTCTTTATTGCAGTAATTTTGTACATAGGTGAACTTAATGCCTTCAGGCATTTTCTACCAGTTAAACATTGGTAATGTAGATATAAATAAGGGGTTGTGCAGTGTTTGTTGTAATAGATCGTTGTAGCTTTAATAATGATAATAGATTTAGTGATAAAATATAGTATATAAGAATAATATCATAAAGTATAATATGTAAATAAGAAGGTGGATAAATTATATATAATTTTATACATAAACATACATATATGTATATATAATGCATATACATTTAGGCATAGTTCACTAGAAAGCGCTAATACCTGACCTATGTATTTTGGATGTCGATATAGTACCGATGCAGTAAAGCTTTAAAGCTCTCTTGTGACTTTGCATTACGAATATTTACTGGTAAATTATTCCACAAACGAACTGTTGTGACCGTGAACGAATCCGAATAAAATGTCGTACTATGCGTAGGGGTGTGGAGGAGATTGGAACGGCAAAACCGTATCTGTCGCTCTTGGGAACCCAAGAACTCAAATCGTTCTATTAAATAAGGAGGGGATAAAGGGTTATTAAGAATGCCATATATACATGTTAGAAGATGAGTATTTCGGCGAAAACGGATATTGAGCCAATTTAACTGTGTACGATATTGGGAGACATGATCATACTTACGCAAGCCGAAAATATAACGGATGCATAAGTTGAGAAGGCGGTCGAGTTTGTTAAGTAGTTCTTCAGTTATGTCAGGATAGCATAAATCTGTATAGTCAATTATGGGAAGCAACAGAGAGTTAACTAGCGTAACCTTAGCTGATTGAGGTAAAAAGTGTTTCATTCTTTTTAGGGAATGCATCGTCGAAAATATTTTTTTTACTTACCTCGGTGACATGATGTGACCAAGAAAGATCAGTTGCCATTATAAGGCCTAGATTTTTTACCTGCTGGAAATAATTTAGTTGCACCACGTTGAAACTTAAAGGTCGTACATTTTTTTGGTCAACTTTTTTAAGGAGTGCTTTATTACCTACCATTATGACTTGTGTTTTAGCAGGGTTAAGAGAAAGGCCATATTGTTAAGTCCAGTTTATTATAGATTCACGATCTTTATTCATCATATTTATACACTCTATTACTTCGTCTACCCTAAAAGATCTGTAGAGCTGAAGATCATCAGTATAAAGATGGTAATGGCTGAAATTGATTACTGAGACAGAAGTTTTTATAATAAAGGAGATAGCACGCCGCCTTGAAGTACGCCACAATCAACATTGCACCAATCAGAGTAAAACTCGTCTATTCGTACACGTTGTTGACGCCCCTGAAGATACGATTGGAACCATTGTGCCGCTGATTGTGATATATTTAGGGGGCGAATGATAGACATGAGAATATCATGGTTGACGCAATTGAATGCATTACAATCTAAAAGAACAAGTAGTGTCAGTTTTCGGTCGTCCATGGCTCGTCAAATGTCATCAGTGATACTGATTAGGGCCGTAGACGTACTATGTGCTGGTCGAAATCCAGACTAGAATCTTAGTCCATTGCAATGTTATATGAGCTTTGCATTTGTTAGAGGACGCAATTTTATTTTTGGGACATATGTGGAGGGGCAATAGAAGCTTAACCTCAAGTTTGAGGGGCCGCCACCCTTGTCATCCGGCCGCCATCTTGGAAAAAGGGGTGAAGACACTTTTTTTGCGTTATCTCGGAAACTATGCGTCTTACAAAAAATTCCCAAAGACATAATTTGTAGCAAATTGTTTTGTCTATAAATATTTTTACCTATGAACAAAAAAGTGAGAAATTTTTTATAAAATTTCAGACCAATCTTGTAGATGATCTTTTGAGGAAAATTTTTCTCTGTAATTTTTTTAATTTTGTTGATTTAAAACGCTGTTACAGCACTCCAAAGTTGACCGGGTTCGGGAGAATCCGATCAAAACGAAATGTTTAACTTATTTTTGATTTTTTTTTATTGTGAATATATTCTTAAATTTTTTTTGTTAAATTCGTACAACTTTACTTATTCATTCCTAACTCTTTTTCCCGTCACCTATGACATAGAGTCTGTAGGCTCGTTTTTTTTAACGCGACATCCTGAATTAGCTGGTACCGCGCTAGTGAGAAAGTTGATGCATCTTTACTCACTCTTGTTGGAAAACGTTTTTTCATAGCTTTATACGACGGTAATAAAGACGACTCAATAGACGGCTTGCGATACAAACGATTTGCCAAGACAGTGACTAAAAATTCATTAAATTTATCATCGCTGCCTCTAATACAAGATGCAGCTCGTTTTCACAGTCTCCGAGTATATAGATCCAGACTAGATCCAGTCGTGGCTCGGAAGATATCAAAATTCTGAAGATTGGGGCTGGAAAAAGCATGCAAACATTTGGATGCCAATACAAGCTTCCAAGCCTCCAGCACCCCCCGATCTTATAAAATTAATTTTCTGCAGATGCAAAGGAAACTGTGGAAGCATGTGTGGCTGCAGAAAAGCAGGCCTGAAATGCTCTACAGTATGCCTCCATTGTTCTGGCGAAACATGCAGCAACATTATAGAAATGTCAAAGTTAATGGAAGAAAAAGAATTCGAAGATGAACTTTCAACTATGACTCCAATTTTAACTTTGGAGCGCTGTAACAGCGTTTAAAATCAATGAAATTAATAAAAATTACAGAGAAAAAATTTCCTCAAAAGTTCATCTACAGGATTGGACTGAGGTAATTTTTTTGTAAAATGCATAAAAAAAAGTAATAGACCAAAAAGAAATATTTTATAAAAAAAATCTCACTTTTTTGTTTATAACTTCTTAAATTTTTAATTTAGGGCAAACATTTACATAAACATATTTATATATATATATTATGTCTTTACGATTTTTTTGTAAGACGCATAGTTTCCGAGATATCGCGAAAAAAGTGTTTTCACCCCTTTTTCGAAGATGGTGGCCGGATGACAAGGGTGGCGATCCCTCAAACTTGAGGTTAAGCTTCTATTGACCCCCCACACATGTCCCAAAAATAAAATTGCGTCCTCTAACAAATGCAATATTCGCTCCTTAAATTGTAACATTTACATGGACTATCTATTTAAAAGATTGTTGCGATTTATGAAAATTGACTCTCTTTCTAAAACTTTGGACAAAAAGGGCAAAATTGATATAGGTATATAATGTGCGTAGTCAGTAGGGTCAGTATTTTAGGTTTTAAAGCAACCAGTGTACAAAGAAAAGTTAATAATATGGGTAATATGAGGCAAAATATTATCAAGGATTGGCAATATCAGTATCAGTAGGATTTTTTTTATGCTGACGTTTCACACGATCTCTACGAGCCATAATAGCTCGTATTTCGTTTGTAAGCCATGGGGCAGGGGAACGTTTCATGCGTACTGGCTTTATTGGCGCGTGATTGTCATATAGATCTGTGATATACCGATTGAATAATTCTAATTTGCTGTCAACAGAATCCAAAGACTTGATTTGTTTCCAGTCGATACAACTAGCATCATAGACTAATTTGGTTTGATCAATAAAGCTAAGGTTACGCTGAAAAATGAATTTAGGTTTAAGTTTTGGTGTTTTGAGTTTGTATGAAGCAAATATTAGGTCATGGTAAGAGAAGCCAGGCGCAGCAATCTGTCCATGGGAAGAAATACGTTGGGGTTGGAGAGTGAGTATAAGATCTAATAGAGTGTGAGAATCATTGACATGATAGGTGGGGCTTAGTTTGAGGATACTAGTGTTAGTTGAGTTACACAAGTTTTTCAGTTTATAAGTCCTTGTGTCATTTCGTAACAAGCAGGTGTTAAAGTCACCCATCAATAAAAAGTGATCGTAACTAGGTAAATGTATTTCAAGTAATTGTTCTAGTTGGTCAAAATAGTTGATAGTGGGGGTGCATATACCACACCAAGAAGGAATAGGGTGGAACGCATATTAATTTCTATGAAAATAAATTCCATTGAAGCAAAATAATTAGATGGGGATTGTTGAATTACTTTAAACTTTAGATCTGATCTTAGATATATTGCCATACCACCTCCGCCTTTGCCTGTGCGGTCATTCCGGATTAACACGTAGCCCGGATGTGCATACGAAGTAGACATTAGGGTGGGCTTTAAAAAGGTTACAGAGACAAGACACGCATGGATTCGATTGCTATTGAAAGTAGTAAGTAGATCTGAATAGTGGGCCGGAATGCTCTGAGCATTAATATGACATATATTCAGATTACGTTCACAGGAAGCAAAAGTATCGTGAAGAATATCACTTAAGTGTTCATCGGTAGAGAGAAACAAAAGGTCTTCACTTGACTCTGCAGTAGAGAAGTGTTCGGGCTCAGAACCCGATGAGTTCATCAATTAAAAAAACAAAAAAATAAAATAAATTTATATATGTGTGTATAGTGTGTGAATGTGTGTGTAGTGTGTGTATGTGCGTGCTCAATGCAAGTTACTTAGCACTATAGTGCCATAGGAATTCCACAGATACTGCCGGTTAACTGAGAAAAACAAATGTTCCTATTAAGTAGTAATAGGTTTAAGCAATTTTGTAAGTTTACAATATAAATGTGCCATATTTATGCATGTAGACAATATAGCAGATAAACACAAAAACATAAACAAGCAATCAGGAATTTATAAAAAAAAAATAAACATAACAAAATAACGTTTTACGATTTAACATTTGGAAGAATTACCTTGCCACCAGAGCCGTAAAAAAAAAAAGAAAAGAAGTGAAAGTAAATTGAATATTATGCTCTGTGGACTGTCTGCCCAAGTTTTATAACCTTTAACTTCAATTAATTTTTTTTTATTTGAGGGTAATTACTAAATATAGTAACATTTTAAACAATAAGACGGTAAACAATTAAGAATAGCGTATTTACAGAGCAAAGATTTATTCGATATATCGATAGCTCAATGGTAGAGCGCTTACACGGAATGTAAGGGTTGCAGGTTCAAGTCCTGGCTCGAGGTTAATCTTTTGACTACATCTTTACTATGAAAGTATTTATTTAGAGGAGGCAAAACAGCAACCTGCTTGCCCAAATACACTAGGCACTTAGCTCAGTTATAAAATTGCGATAACTTCTAAAATATTTAAGAAATCCTTTTTTAAAAAAACCCATTAAAACATAAAGGATTTTTTTTAAAAATTTTTACGGCTTCTATAATAGTATAAATTCGTACAGAGTACAAAATGACGCTTTTTCTTACCTGAGGGCTCGAAAGCTTTTATTCAGAGGGTAAGAAAAGCCATTTTGTACTCGGTACGAACTTTACTTTTTCCAATACCAAGTCCAATACAGTATCAGAAAAAAATAAATTGTAATTTAAAATTTTAAAAAATAAACACTACAGTTACAGTTTAAGGCAGGCAGTCAAGAGCGGCCAGCATCATTTACGTATCAAATATCTTTCCCTGAACTTACTGCAATATCAATTTTTGCTGCAAGTATGAGATCAAAATATTCAACGTTCGAACATAAAATTATGCACTCACACATTTTGTTTTATAGTTATACTGTAATTGTAATTATAATCTTTGAAGTTTTAATTTTTAATAATTGTTGGTTTGTAAATAATTTTCTGGGCTTTAGATATTCGAAATGTTCTTTTATTTGTATTTTTTCCTGTATTGTTCGAGTGTCTTTGGTGCCAAATAAATATCTGTCTATGTTTATGTCTAAGATATCAAAAACAAAGCAGATATTTTTTTATACCACTAATGTTGCAAACAAGCTTGCTTTCTGCCTGATGTTAAGCGGTCACCGCAGCCTATGGACGCCTGCAACATCTGGGGCATCACTCTCGCGTTGCCTACCCTTCAAAAGCACAAACACTCAGCCTTAGGCCAAAGAGTGTAGAATGACATCCATTGATACAGGCACAGCCATGACATTGTCAAGAGAGCACGCCTCGTTTAAAGCACACCCCGAAGAGTAGGACGCAATAAACCCCACTGAACCATATATGTTCACTCCCCCTCCCACCCACTGATTAGCCAGGAAATTCACCAAGAGGGCACGCCACATTCTTAACACAATCCGAAGAGCTAGACGCATTAAGCCTCGCTGCATCCATGTTACTTCAGTCGTACAGTATGAATGATTTCTTTCCGCTTTCAAGCCCGCGTCCACACCATACATGATCAAAGATTCATGAAAAGGTTAAATTTATAGGTATTTTATCAGTTCAAGTATGAAGAATAATAGTTTATACTTAATTTGATCGATTAACGATAGAATAAGCGTTAGTTATAATATTACATATATAATCTATATTTATATAATATTCATTATCGCAGCTTTTCAGGCGTTCTGTCGCGAGCCAAATATGATTCCATGGGTTAACAATCGCGTAGGTGAAGTATCACTGTCGACTTTGCGTAATCAGCGTCCGACTCCTCGCAACTAGGCAACGGTTTACGTGTCAATTTTAATAAAATAACAAGTGTCTTCTTTCGCAGTTTTTCGACTCTGACAGACAGCTCGGGGCAAGGACCTTTACCCTTCAACATTGTGTAATCTGTTGTCATCGTTCAAGTCGATCGGCATTGAACACATATTCATATTTACCCAATCTACGTTAATCTACGTCTAAGACGTTCAAAATGCCTGTGAGCTCAGCCGGTTTAACGTGAAGCCAGTAACGAATGTTAATAATAAACATTCAGAGAGATCGTTAGGTTTTAAGCTTCTGATTCCCAGGCATGCCTTCATCATCTCCTTTTCTGTTTTTAACTTTACTCAGGTGAGGTCTTTTTACATGTATTGTATAGCAGCAGTATAAGCAATCAAACATAAGAAGCAACATCCATTGCTAATTCAAGCAGAAGAGTCACTTTGCAATACTCAGGTCACTACCACACTGCCACCTTTTATTAGCCATCGAAAAGGAACATAGTTCTTTTATGTTAGAATGTATTGAATAATACATTGCATTTTATATTAATTTATCGCATTTTGAATATGCCGACCTTATACACTTTCTTTATTTATGGTTGCCTACGTAAACTTATGCTGTCCCGGGTGTTCTAGTAATGAATTATATTTAATTTTCGAATTTAGGTGTTTAACCAGATAAATGTTTTAAGCACGTCTTTTGAAAGACAATGAAAATATTAAAGACCTCCACCGTCACAATCCTGGTTAACCTTTTTGAAGTGCTCGATCTTCCACGATCCTATTAAATTAATATTTTGACATTTATGTTGGTTTTATATAGCATTTTTTTATTTCATTATTATGAAGGACCAAGATGGCTTGGTAGATTAGATGGGTACATAGGAAAGCGCGAGTAGCAGCGCATGAGTACAGAACATAACTCAGGAGCACACTGTAAATAAGCACAACTGCTGGGCCCTCTTGACTAATGAACGTCTAGAGACAGCAACGCCCGCCGGACCTCCCGCTGTGCCTTGGAGATTTCTGGCAAGGTCTTACCGCACTACGGCACAATAGGTGGTACAGCGCCTTCGCCGTTCATATTCGGGTTAGAAGCAAAAAGACTGCCCAGTAGATCGGCTTTTTCTTTTGCACTATGGAAAAAGTCGCCAAATCGGTTTTTTGCAGCGGTGGTAACGACGACTGGCAAAATTTCTTTTCGGCAGCTTTAGCAAGCGAGCAGAAAGCACGACTCCCAGAGGGATAGCTCGCAAGTCGCCCACCCTTTTGCCGATGAATTGGAATGTAGGTCTGGTATTTCCTTTTTGACTGAACCTCGAGGCAGCATTCAATTTGCGTTTTAACTCAGAAGTCAGAAACCTTATGCACCGAACGGAGCGTATTATCGCCGTCGATTAAAATAAGAAGGTCCTGTTCGCTGCGGTCGGTGCAACTAAGTGCGCATATATATATATATATATACTAGCTTATTCCCGCAACTTCGTCTGCGTAAACTTTTTTAAAAAAAACAGCTTTTGACTGTTTACAATAACATCGGAATTCTCATACACATTTTCATCCCCTATTTAGCCGTCTAGAGAATAATTTTTCAAAAACGGTGAATCAAGTGAATCTTAATTTTTTACGTTTAAGCCAAGTTTAAGCCATTTCCATGCAAACTGCAAACCCATATTTTACCCCCTTAGGGGATTAATTTCCAAAAATCCTTTTTTTAGTGCACACTTACGTCATTTAAGGAACGTTTGTGCAAAATGTTATGCTTCTAGACACAGCGGTTTCAGCTGTAAATTAATCGATTAGTCAGTCAGCCAGTCAATTTCTTCTTTAATATAAATATAGCTGAACCGGCAAACGTTGTTTCTTTTTTAAAACAACCTAACAGGGTTGTACTAATATACAGAAACCTTCCCCGGCGTGTGCATAACAACTTACCAAAATATCATTAAAATCGGTTTACCCTTATTGCGCGAGTCCGACTCGCACTTAACCATTTTTTCTTTCTCAGAAATATTCCCCGGCGTGTGCATAAAAACTTACCCAAATTTCATTCCAATCGGTTTACTCTTATTACGCGAGTCCGACTCGCACTTGACTCCGTCTCACTCGCACTTGAGCCTTTTTTCTTTCTCAGAAGCATTCCCCAGCGTGTGTATAATAACTTACCAAAATTTCATTACAATCGATTTACCCTTATTGCGTGAATCCGACTCGCATTTCACCCTTTCAGTAAAACCTTATCTTATCGGATGCCTACGTCATACAAAGAATACACCCTCCAAGTTTCAGGTTTACGATCGGTTTAGGCTGTGCGTTGATCCGTCAGTCATTCAGGACAAAGCATTTTATATGTATAAGATAGGTAGAAAAAGAAAACTTTAAGTATTATTGTGCACAAAAAATCAAACACCTGAAAAACGCATAACCTCTTTGAGCTTAGAAACCTCTTAAATGAGGTACTAATATAGTACGGTGACATTCGAGACATTCCAATTTCTTTTTTGAATAAAATCGGATTTAGTTTTCAAACCTGTGTCAAAATAAAATGTAATTTAAATCAGAAGTATTGATATCATCTTCGAAGCAAATAACAGCCAGACAACTTTCTACCCCTTTTTAACCCCGTTTGGAGATGAATTTCAGTAAAATACGAAACAAGTCTTCCATCAATTCTGTTAAAAAAGATTGGACCAAGGAAATCACGTTGTCCCACACAAACTTTGCCCCCCTTTTCCACCGCTTTTGGGTTAGAATTCCTGAAAATCCTTCCTATCGGATGCCTACGTCATACAAAGAACACACCCTCCAAGTTCCAGTTCTCTACGATCAGCGGTTTAGGCTGTGCGTTGATCCATCGGTCATTCAGGACAAAGCCTTTTATATGTATAGATATATTATGCCTTTATTAGTACAATCTAAAGGATTACCATTAATTATTCAGTGACGCAATACTGCATAATGCAGTAATAAAATACAAACATCGGAAATGTATAATGTCAAGGATACATTCCAAGTTGTTGCATAACATATAGGTAATCGAAAAAGTTTAATTGCAAAATTCTAATCAGTGTTTGATCAACATATCAGTTATTGCCAACGACGATATGCAGAATGCTAGAGGTAAATAGAGTAAAGTGTTATTGTTGTGTGTATGTGTGCACTTTTACTTCCCTATTATTTATTTGCCAACTGTATAATATCGTCAGATTTTGAAGATTTTTGAAAGATTAGACCTAATCGGTATTCGGTATAGTTTTTTTATCCAAACCCAATAACCCAACACCACATCGTATTCTTAACGTTAGGTTTTTTAACTACCGCAGCCTATAGACGCTTGCAACACCTGGGGCATCACTTGCACGTTGCTGACTCTTCAACTTCTTTCTTGAAGAACCCCGCATTGCAGTCTTTAGAGAAAACCTTAGCAGGGAGCTCATTCAACAACCTAAGCGTTCGCGGTAGGAAGTTCCTCTTTAATCGGAAATCGCACAGTAAGTGACCATTTATGTTCTCAGGGGTGAGGATGAATTCCTTGCTGATAGCGAGTATTGCGCTCGTAGAAAGTAGCTGTGGGCATCATTTTCAGAACACATGCCAACCCTGTATAAGCGGTAGAACACACACAGGGAGGCGAACTCACTCCTCTCCTTGTAACAATAGGTTTAGTTAAATTATAAAATTACTGCTATTCAAGTCAGTAAAAACCATGTAGTTTCGTAGTGTTTATAAATAACAGCGTAGGTTGCTTGCTATTATAACTAGGCAAACTAAGAGTGACTTACACAGCAATATAAAGCACAAAGGTCAAAACCATCGCATGAAATTTACTTTCTTTAATTTGGAGGACTAAAGGCTTGTGTCTTGTTAAATGAAACATGAGATCAATTGCATTTTTTTTTATACCCCAAAGTTGGCAAACAAGCTTACGGTCCGCCTGATGGTAAGCGGTCACCGTAGCCTGTGGACACTTGCAACACCAGGGGTATCACTTGCGTGTTGCCAACCCTTCTAAAATCTAATAACTTCTTTCTTGAAGAACCCCATACTGTAGTCCTTAGAGAAAACCTTGGCAGCGAGCTGAAACGCGCACTATACGCGACCATTTCGGTTGGTCTGTCCATATGGGCGGTCTTGCAAACTTTTTCTGCCAACTGTGCAGGCAAAATTGGATGGAGTCATGGCGGAGTGAATTAAAAAACAACCGTACCTTGTAAAATATAGCTCGAGTTCTGCGATAGATGTCAAAGTAATAGGTCTAGTGCTGAGACGATATTGTTAATTGATCATTAATACCGTTTATTGATGCTTTTATTATTATATGTTTAAATGCATTTTTCCCTCTATCCCCTTCCCCTCTTTTTCATGTTTCTCCTTTCGATCTTAATAAACTTATTCAGAAAACTTCTCGGCGGCCGTGGGCACTAAAACTCATTAAAGATTCAACGCCATGGGATAAATACAAACAAACAAGGAAACATACATGTTTATATATCTATACATATAGATAATAAAGTAAAATAATATATATATATATATTATCTGAATCTCGGAAACGGCTATCATGAGATTCAGCTTGCGGGGGGCATTTCGGGGGCGATAAATTGATCTAGGTAGGTTTTTTTTTGGACAAAGTCGTTTTATCCGTGATTTCAGGCAATGATAAACTAAAAAATATGACTCTTTCTAACATAGGCCTATCTCAGTTTTAAGTACACTCTCAAAAATTCTAGAGCAAATCCTAAATGTTAGACTAAAGAACTGCCTTAATACTTACAAAATGTTTGCAGAGAACGAATTTGGTTTTAGAACTGGTATATCGACAGAAGCAGCAAAAAATTTTAATCAAATACTTAAAACGATTGGTATATTTATAGATCTTTCCAAAGCCTTTGACACTGTCTCTGCACCTATTTTAATTTGAAAACTTGAACACATAGGGGCGTTGCACTTAAAAAATTTAAAAGCTATCTTTTTGATCGATCGCAGTGTGTCAAGATTGATGAACACATTAGTAAAAATTTAACTTCTCAATTTTGGAGTGTCGCAAGGTAGTGTCCTTGGGCCTAGCCTCGTCTTCATATATATTAATGACCTATGCAAAATACCTCTAGCATCTTGCAATATTATTACCTATGCCGATGACACAGTTTTGCTTGTACAGGGGCGAAATTGGATAGAGACTCGAGAATACGCAAAATGCAAGGCATGGTTTTCATCTAATTTGTTGACCTTGAACATCGGTAAAACTAAATTTATCCCTTTTTCTCTTACACTATCCATGCTCATAACTGCAACAACATTAGTATACTTTGTAATTGTATTAAAATTGAACAAACACTTACTTTGAAATACCTAGGGGTTTGGTTAGACAGCAAATTATCTTGTTATCAAAGTCACCATTTCAAGGATCAGTAAACTTATTTATGTTTTGAAAAACCTTACAACAGTCATAGACTTTCCTAGCCTAAAAACTGTATATTACTTACTAGGACAATCAGTTCTGACAAAAACTCATTTTTTACGCTTGGAAAGAGCTCAAAGATTTGTTCTAAAAGTGATGAATTTTAAGCCTGTCCGTTTTCTTACGATAGAACTTTATACCTTAACTGACCTTTTAACAGTCAGACAACTGTTCATTCTACACGTATTGGTTTGAAAACAATCACAATTGCCTTACAACCCTTTACTTTCTACCAAACGCAAAGGCCACAAGCTTTGTAAAATAGAATTTAGCAGGTTAGATGTATCCAAACGACATTACTATTATTTTGCTCCAGCAATGTACAACAATGTTAATACCATTTAAGATATTTTTCCTAGAACACTTCGAGATTGCAAAATTACTATCGGAAACTAGCTTAAAACTCTCACGTACACTGAAACAGAAAATTTACTTAATTCATAACTGGATTTAAAATAATTACGATTTCTTCTTTCTATGCTTGCACTCGAACACACCCAACATCACACATACACACACCGAACACACACACACACACCACGTACACTAACGCATACATATACACCACGTAAAAATAAGTCTAATATCTTATATTATTGTATTCTTTGATTGTATTACCTACCTATGTACCTATTTACTAAATTAGATTGGGACGCTGACGCCTCTGTTCCATTTTTTGACGTATATTACGTGTATATAACATCATCCTTAGGCTACATGACGCGTCTGCAGACTGACTTAATAGGGCTACTGGACGCGTAACGGGTCATACATTCAAACTACATAACTAGGTACAGGAAGCTATGACAGCTTTCATATTATATATATTTGCCTAGTTAAAAAATATCGCGAGCGAACGTAGAAATGGTAAAAAAATATTTCGCCTTTCTTACACTTGTCCAATCTACAATTTGTTTTCATTTTAAATGGAATGGTATGGTGTAGATTCCGCACGCACACGAAAAAAATAATCCTTTTTGACCTTTTGAAAAATGACTTTTCTTTGACCTAGTGGCAAATGGCAGCTTTATCAAAGGAACGTATGATAAAAGAAAGTTATGAGGGGCCTATTCTGGCCCAATTTTGGATCAAATAAAGTTACTTACATACTAAAACAAAATCTGCGTCAATAGTTTTATATCGGATTTTTTCTCGAGATCGATTCAAGAATCACTCGCGATCGACCGTTTAAGCACCTCTGCACTAAAGTATAACAACAACTATAACTATCTAAAAATTATAAAAACCGGCCAAGTGTGATACGGGCCTGTGCCATTTACCATCTTAAATTACCGTTATAGCCTCAATCGTTATTTTTAAGCGAAACAGTAACAATTAGTTTGTTAAAAACGATATTCTAAATTCAAAGTAAAGCAACGTCGGGCTTGGTCAGTAATTGGATGGGGGACTGCATAGCGGCACATTTTTTGTTTTTGTAAATTACGTAAATTGTGTTAATTTTTTGTTCGGTTGCCGGTTTTTAGAATAGTATAAAATGACCATTAAACTTAACTAATGCCGAGAATGACCTAGTTTAGTCTCTTCATTTCTTGTATTGTACTTACAGTTTTTCCAGATTTTGCCATAGATATATTCAAATTCAAAATATTTTTATTTAAATGGGTTTCTAGGAACACTCGCGAATCGTCAAGTGAATTAACTTCAACTAAACGAACTAATTACAATACTGTTTTATTGCGTGCGTCTTATATGCGTCTATAATTGAAACTGACGATTCTTCTTTTTTCATTTAATTACATATCTTCTTTGGTCGCATTTTCTTCTTTGGTAATACATTGCACATCATGGGACAATGGGACCCGATACTCTTTTGGGCTCTAGGCGCATTGTTTGGATAAGTATTTTCCTTAGTTGAAGTCACTGTATTCTGTTCTTTCTGGGTTCTATCAAGTCCGTAATGGTATTTTTAGGATTTTTCTTTCTGCATTGCTCCTTATTGAATTTAGTCCCCAAGGTTGGCTAAGCTTCTCCCGACTGGTTGCCAGGCTGGGAATGCGGCTATACCATCACTGCTCGGTCGTTAAAGCCTCGTCAGTTGTCTAGCATGGGGCACCGCGGAAACCATGTGGTCACCGGTGCCCTTCGGCGCATGAAGGTGAGGTTGACATTGGGGTCGGTTGAGATCTTATCTCCGTTCACCCCTTACCCCAAGGGGGTCCCAAGTAGTAGGCTAAATAAATGCTAATTATTTACTAATATTTGAATTGCTTTTCTTGCTCTGAGAAAACGGGAGGCTTAAAATAAATGAGTTATTGTTGTAAATACCAAAGCGAGGCGAGGTGGTAAATATAAAGCCTACAATGTTTACTGCTTAAAACAGATAAGTGAAATCGGCAAACATTATTTGCATATTAACAATTGCTTAATTTTGTTAAAAGTTAAGATAAATAAACGTGTAGCTTATTGGGTAATAGGAATATATATATAATATATAATATAATATAATAGTTCGTAGAATTTGATACATTTTTTTTTGTAATTTATCCAGATTAGTCGGTAGTCAATGGAGCATGACTAGGTCATACTTAACACACGTACTCTATGTCAGTAACGAATCTGCGTAGTATCCTGAACTTATTTCATTCTTAATTATCACGCTTAACTTCTTTGCCGCACAGAATTCAGATACTTAATTTTATTTAGGCAACAAGCTTAGTATAAGGGCATTGGCCGACTTGCCTTGACTCTTTCTTTCGTTTACACTCAGGGTTGTCCCATAACAAAACAAGGGACTAATATTACTACGTCTGAAAATATAAAATCCTTCTGTGTATAAGAAAAAATAATAAATCCAATTTCTAATCAAACATAGTAGGAACCTAAACACAAAATATTAATAATCAATTTTTGGGGCGTTTTGTTAACAAGCTTTATACGCGTTTAATGCGCTCAATGCTGTCTATGCGCACATTCGATCGTACTGTTGACCAAAAGAGAATGCGGTATTACGTCACTTCCGGACGGTATTCAACGCATTGGCTGCACGTGCTCGGAAGGTAGAGTAGTGGATATGCTGTCAAATAGTGAACGGCCATATTGTTTGTTTACATTTGGTGAACAGAACTATTTAAATGCCTATGCGATTTCATAGCTCTCAATGCCGTCAATAGAATGCACCTTTTATCTTTGTAGTCAATACTCATATTGAGGTAAAACTGAATTTGAGGTATATGAACAATTTGACAATATTCTCTTCAAATGGTCATTGAATCTTATTTACAGTAAAATAATAACAAGTTATTGATAAAATTTAACGACAGTTCTTGGAAAATATACGTAATACGTACGTAAATGTCCTACCTTATACAATTTTTGTTTATTTATTTTTAATTTTATGTATTTATTGAATAGTATTAAACTTTTGACAGCCCTATGAAGAGCAGAAAAAGGACTGTGGATGTTGCGTGATGGAGTTTATCTTGTCAATATTAGCATCGGGTTTATTGGATAACAAATGATTTTTTCACATAGCTTCGAATAAAAAAAAGAAGCCATAAAACGTAAAATACATACATTTAATGGTATTTTTACCTCTAGTCTTGCCTTTTATGGTTTTTTCGAGATAAGTCTCATTAGGATAGTCCTACCATACTGATAAGTTTTTATTGTTTAATTTTTATAGTTACTTAATGTTGTAATATAGACATTACAATATTCTATTGTTTAATTACCGCATACGCCAGTTTTATTATCTGGAGAAGAAAACGAGTTCGTTTTTAGAGAATGTTCTATTAGCTTACTTTGGGAATTCTGCCGAAAATACAAACCGTCTTCCCTCTGGGCAATTTATGAAGAGCATTCTCAACTAGGCTTGCCAGATACCCCGTATTTTACGGGTTACCCCGTTTTTGAGGCCATAACAAAATAGAAACTCGTATTTAGCAAAATCAATTACGGGGTAAACAAAGCTCCCGTATTTACGGTCGGAGGTGGCTCGTTCAAATATTCCAACACTCTATCTAACAGTCACCATATGGAAGAAAAGCCAGCCGGCGAAAACGCAAGCCATGACAGGTGATAAAAAATTTACAGCTTGCAAATACTGTACCTAAGAGGTACTTAATATGAAAGATATGGTTCACTATAATTATATATCCATTCCCGCTTCAAATGCTTTAGTGCAAAGAATATTTTCCATGTGCAGCAATGCGTGGACTACCTACTAAATATTTACACACTAAAGTAAATTGAAAAACTTTTTTTAAACACGCGAGCAATCACAAGTTTTAACTACAGCTGAAATTTTTAATATATAAAAAAAAAACTCATTAAAACACAAATAAAATGGTGGGAATATATAGCGCCACCTGGCGGTGGTGTTGTTTGCTATACATCTATTCCCGCCATTTTATCTGTGTTTTAGTGAGTTAACTTTTTTTTTTACCTTATATTTTATTTATTTATTTGCAAATATGATAAAAAACATTGTGTGTAACACGGGCGGTACTGAAGTTACAAACTCGTCTCATCAAAGCCTTCGGCATTAGGCTTCTAGATTGCCTCACGTTAGTAATTTCCTCCTCACCACTCTCAACACACATTATATTTTATTATTTTGATCACGGGCGGAATGCGGACGGTTGGACATTTCCACCATTTTCACGTAATCTTCCATATGTTCCCAAATGTTTTCACAACCAATCAATATACTAAATGTTCTCGTATAACTTTTTACGCTAAGTAGTCCTCATCGCGTAAAAGTTAGAGTCATGGATGTGCTTTATTATTAATTCCTAATTTATCGTTTCAAAAATAGTACCTACCTATACTAATCCAACTTTATACGAAGATAACTATCTCGAGATATTTCGGTTCTGGCATTGAACCTCTGATGATTTTTGTATTTTTAATCTACTTATTAGGTATTTTGATATCAGTCCATAAGACCAAGCGGGCTTCGTACTCGGTCGCCTCAAGCCGATGTAAAACAGTAAAATGTCTCTTAGAAATAAGGTCACGCTTTACAAAACTTGTATACGGTCCATACTAGCATACGTAATATCGATCTCCACATTGATTTCCAGCTACCAACCATTGAAGCCTTCATCAAATACGCATCAAAATGCTACTTTGAGAGGGCACCCCTTCACCCCAATCCCCTTATTAGGCACGCTAGCGACTACGCTTCCAATAGACGGGTCTAAGGACCCTATAGATATCCTAGGCACATATTAATCGATTCAGACGATGATATCACCAGAAAGCTTACAGCTCAAGTGCCTTCCGTGCCCGCGTCCGCGAGGGCTGGAGGGTTTCCTGCCGTTTCTTCTCTTCAGAATGCCTTTGCTTTTCCGGAACGGCGGTAAATTTTTAGTCAGATTTAGTTTTAGGAGCAGTTGCTCAAGCCGAGGTTCGTTTCCAGGACACCCTTGTGCAAACTGCCCCAACGCAAAAGTTGGTCCGCGTGTTTGAACTGGTTGTCAAGGCCATATTGGAAAAAAAAACCCGGCTTCAAAAACGTAGAAAGGTTCTCAATTCGGATGTATGTTTTTTTAATGTTTGTTAGCTTAGAACTCTGTTATTTATAAACACAAGATTTTTTTTAATATGGAAGGGTTAACCTGCGTATTAGTCCTAATTAAATTTAGTTAGGATTGTTCAAAGAAAACCGAGGTAGGTGAAAAAATGTCTTCAGTTGTATCATTTTCAACTTTAATTATATTCAGACTACCGGACCTTACCTCTAGACCGGCTAAGTAAGTTTCTGCGTGGCGGACGCACAATTCTAAGTGAGATTAACAAAAAAATATGAAATTCAATATTATCGCTCCGCGTTGCAAATTATGTGCATTCTTGTTGGCGACTCAAAATTTTGTGGCACTGGTGAACTCTGCTGCGTATTCAAAATCGAAGCGCATAAGATTTGGAACGCGTTTTTGAATTTGAATTAAAAATAATTTGATAGGAATTATTGCCTTGAAATTCATGAAATTTACTAATAGCATAAAAGTTGGAAACTATTAGTAAAAATAACAAAACACTTTATCTGTAAAACGTGTAATGAAAACATTTCTAAATTCGAGCACTAATGCAGCGATCTGCGGATTTTTTGCACAGTGTGTGGGGTTCCATATACCTAAGTCTGTAGCAAATCTCAGAAATCCGCATGTGATTTTTTCTCGCAGTGCACGCAACAACGCTGTCGTCCACAACTAACAAAAATGAAGGAGACCTTAGGGAATTTTACCGAAGTAAACGGTAGGACTAACAAATCCAATTAATGTTTTCACATTTTATGCGTTTGATTTTTCTACTGCATATTAATGACATGTTGGACATCAACATAATTAAACTGACGATTAAAAAGTGCTGTTTAAAAGTTTATTTAAATAAAAAAGTTTGAATTTGAACATCATACATTGTTATGCAGATGACAGTACTGGAGACGCTTATTACACGGGCCATTATATCCCTCGTTCCGTTGTGGATGAAATGCGTGGAGAAATTGTGTCCAAGATCTTTGACTGGGGACGGAAAAATTTGGTCCGATTCAACCCTACAAAGACAAAAGTCTGCGTTAAGGAAACCCCATTAACTGTGGTTCCACAATTCCAGACAACTCCGCTCTCCATCTCTAAAAGAATTGGGATCCTTGGTGTTGACATCTCCAGCAATGTTCCTTTCCGAGATCATTTGCAACACAAAGTGAAGCTGGCGTCCAAAAAACTTGGTGTAGTCAACAGAGCAAAGCAGTACTTCACGTCGGGGCAAACGTTGCTGCTTTACAAGTCGCAAGTTCAGTCCCATATGGTCATATTGTTAACGATCTCAAGCTCACTTGCCGTATCGAGCCCTTAAGTCTGAGGAGAGACTTTACTCAGTGTATTCTTCCGCTTGTACTATGGGATGTGTTCTGAGGAATTGTTAGAAATGATGCCCACGGCTACTTTGTACCATCGCACTGCTCGCCATCGGCAGGCAATTCATTCTCACACTTTAAAACCGAAATGGTCGCGTATACAGTACGGTTTCAGAGAAACTTCTTCCCGCGAACGCTTGTGTTGTGGGATGAGCTCCCTAGCCAAGGTTTTCTCTAAGGATAACTGGGTGTTGCAAGCGTCCATAGGCTACGCTGACCGTTCATCATC
This sequence comes from Apoda limacodes, assembly GCA_946406115.1. Taxonomy (NCBI): domain Eukaryota; kingdom Metazoa; phylum Arthropoda; class Insecta; order Lepidoptera; family Limacodidae; genus Apoda; species Apoda limacodes. The sequence goes on from OX291557.1 coordinate 14,102,423, forward strand.
AGGCGCACCACCGTAAGCTTGTTTGTGACCTTGGTGGAATAAAAAAAAAAATGTCAGTCTAAAGCCGAAGAAGTGCCGTTTTAATTTTTATTGTTCCGAAGCCAAAACTGAATTTTATGTAGTTAATCTTTAGCTTTGCCATATCTGTGCGTCCATCTGTTTGCCAAATATTTCATTGGGTTCCGTTCCGTTAAAAAAATAATTTTTTAGCTATTTTTCTTTGCTGACTAAATAATTAAAAATAATAACATTAATTTACTAGCCATTTTTTTTCTTAAGTTTTTTAAGAAACCTTTAAAAAGTTTAGGGGGTCAGGGCACTAAAATAAAATTATATTCCTAATTGATATTGTTGATACTATTTCCCATTTTTTTTTTTTATAACACTAAGGTGGCTAACAAGCTTACGGTCCGCCTGATGGTAAGCGGTCACCGTAGCCTATGGACGCTTGCAACACCAGGGGTATCACTTGCGCGTTGCCGACCCTTCAGAAATCTAATAACATCTTTCTTGAAGAACTCCATACTGTAGTCCTTGCAGAAAACCTTGGCAGGGAGCTCATTCCACAACTAAAGCGTTCGCGGGAGGAAGTTTCTCTGAAACCGCAGTGTTCGCAACCATTCAGGTTCTAAAGTGTGAGAATGAATTTCATTTCAGTTAAGGCACATAATAATAAAATCCTAACGGCTTATACTATGAAATTTAATACCAGGATCACAAAGTATCTGGTCTCGATTTATAAAACTATATAATTTTGCGATACAAAAATAGAAATTCTACTGAAATTTCAAGAACCATGTTGTGAGTTCACCGGAGGTCGGCTCAATGCGTAAAATTAATTCTGTAATACGTATCTTATTTTTGATTTATGTTTGATTTACTTTATTACATGTTACTCAAATATAATATTCATTTAAGGAATTACAGTAAAACGATTAAAAAAAAACAGGCAAGACGATGCCAAACGTATATATAGGTAAGTATTATACTTGTATATTACAGATTTTTTTATTTTATTATGCAGAAATAGAATGCATTTTAAAATATTTGCTTTCATCTGCATTTTAGTCAATGTCTAAATTCTTAATCGTATAGTCATTAACAAGCAATAATTGGAGGTTTTTTGAGGTTAAATTACTCTTAAATGGCATTATTTTTTTGTAAACCTATTTCATTCTGCATAAACTGTATCTTTTTTATTATTAGTTTAGTGTAGTATATTTAATCGACTTCAAAAAAGGAGGTAATCAATTCGACCCGTTTGTATTGGTAACGCCACCATTTCATTCATACATGATATGTTCAAAATAGACTTTACTACTATAGTTTAATCAACTAATACCCCCACTTCCACTTTCGCCTACCACAGTTGTTGCAAGATAATCGCAATAGAAGCACTGTTTTGGTCAAGTGTGAGCGTTGACAACCGCACCCGCCGCGACCTCTTCTAAATAAAGACGTGATGAATTTAAGTTTTTAGCGTCCTGTACCCAAACGGTATAAAACGGGACCCTATTACTAAGACTTCGCTGTCCGTCTGTCACCAGGCTGTATCTCATGAACCGTGATAGTTAGACAGTTGAAATTTTCACAGATCATGTATTTTTGTTGCCGCTTTAATAACAAATACTTAAAAACAGAATAAAATAAATATTTAAGGGGGCTCTCATACAAAAAACGTGATTCTTTTGCTCGTTTTTGCTCGATATTGACGCTGGAGACGCTTGAGATATTCACAAAATATTTAGTTATATATCCACTTTAAAACTTAATAATTAAGATAACATAAAGCAAATATTTAAGGGGGGTCACATAAAACGTGATTTTTTTGCTGTTTTTATAGATGGGTACAGATGGGTACTAAATTTACTAACCTTTCATTAAAGTTAACATGATACAAACAACCATATATTTATTATAATTGTAATTAATATTTTTTACTTATTCATTCTCTAAGCAATTGATCTATATTTCGTTTTCATACTTTACGATTTGCCTAGGCATATTGTAAAACGGCGAATTATACGATTTGCCTGCAACATATATATGTATTAAACCAAAATTTCGATAGGATACTAATTTTATTCTTAGTTTATATCGTTTCAATTTTGCAACAAAAAATCAGTTAAAAATTTGCGAAAATGTGACAATAAGCGTTGTGCTATTTTCTTGTACTCACTCCTACGAGATTAGTTCATGGTATTTATGCAACTAATTTTGTCTTTTTATAGACGAATAGAAATTGGTATTGAAATTAAATGGTTATATATACCTGTGGTTATTTTAATGGAATTTTTCTTCTTTTGTTTAAAAAGCTAATTTTTGGCGTCAGGTGCTGACTTGATCAGTATTGAGACAAATAATTGCAAGGATTACGCGATTCCTACTTAATGATAAAATAGTTTTTAAAAATTTTTTTTTGTAAAAGTTTAAATAAAATAAAAAAATATACTACGAAGGAATAGGAATAAAAAAGGAGGACGGACGGATACGATGTAATATAAAGGGTTCCGTTTCCACTTTTTCACTTAAGAACCCTAAGAACAAGTGAAATGTGAAGAACCTGTTATTTTGGTTTTTATAAATGCTCCATTCAGAGATTTACTTTCAACCTAAAAGGAGCTTTTCAGATGTATTAAGTTTGTACACAAAAGTTTTCTTTCAGAGCCCACAATACAGGGTTCAGCGACTCGTGATTCAGAATATTTCGTGCACGTTTAGGATAAATAGCTTTATTGCTTCGTACAATTTACCTTCAGTCTAGCAGTGATTTATTACAGGATACGGAAATTACCTTTGCAACATTATGCATTAGGCATGTGATGCTAATTGAAGGAAATTACTTTCTTTTTAGATTCCGAATAGAAGCTATATCTATAACCCAGCTATAAGTAGTTAAGATATACCCCAAGTAACACCGAAGCGCTGTATATCAGCCGAATTATAGTTTTAATTATATGTCTACTATAGAATCTTTAGCTGTACAAGGCTGCTTAATAAAAACGTTAACAGCGCTGTTGAAGAAGATTTGATTGGAAAAGCTAGCTCAGTATCAAATACCATATAATTAAAACGAAAATTTACATGGCCCCTCAAAATATAGCTGTTTACTTGAAAATTATAGGCTAAGTCTAGTAGCTTATATTATATTTATAAAGATTATATTTAACAAAAAGTGTGAAATCCCTTTATCTTGCATACAATCCTGTTGTTATATAAGGGCTATTATAAGATTGCATGTAACAAGCTCATTTACACCGGTAATTAAGTGCAAAAGCCGTTAGTTAAATGATGTGCAGCAAGACGATCATTGTTTATTGAAATCACAGAATAACTGATTGCAGTATAGTAGTTTATTGTTCTTTCTTTAAAAACAGGCATTTTAAGAGTACCTTTGTGGCGTGCAATTCAGAGTAAAGCTACTTTTAGTTCCACAAAAATGCTATATTGTAGCTGACAGTACTTTGGTTGCTAATAGCTGAATAACACCGAGCTGTACACCTATATTAACGCTCGAAACATTACAATGATTCTTCCATGGTGCTTAATATAATCAATAGACAGGTGAAAGCGTAATCGAATCAATAATGCAGTTTTGACCTTATTGGGACAGATTACTAGTTTTGGCCCGCTTTTTTCTATGTTTATATCTTACAAGGCAAAGCGATTTGCTTGGTGCGTTGATTTATTAGTAAGTTTCTTTTGTATGTACCAAAACAGATATATAATTTAATACTTGATATTAGAAATATGTAATTTCCCCCCCCCCCCTTAAGTAATAATCGCACATATTAACAAATAAACAAATATGTTACCATATAAACTACAAATGTGTCACACAAGTTAATGCAATAAGAATTCATAATAAGCTTTCACCAATTTGCTGCAAAAAGGTCAAAACTGATAAAGGACACTAATCTATACTAATATTACAAAGAGGTAAACTTTGTTTCATGTTTGTATGTATGTATGTATGTAGGGGGATTTTTGGCGCAGTGAATAGCTCGGGGGCTTTCAAAGGGAAAAAAAAATATTTTTATACTGATCGAAAGTTCCCACAAGAATATATCATTGTGATATACTTTTTGACACGTCGTAACATTGCATACAATTGGCTTTATTTGTTGCACCAAGATAAGTTTTAGGGACACAAAAAGACAAATACTCATGCTTTTATTATTATATTACTTACCAATAATAGTAGGTTCTTATTTTTTAAATTGTATATATATATATTTTTCTATATAGTAATAAATTACATTGTATTGTAATGGATTTGAAATTAATTAACATATATATATCTGCTACTGAAAAGTAATTTTCATATCGCTTTATGATATTATTAGTCTCACAAAAATAATAATTTAAATTAACTAAAACGTAGAGGCTAAAACTAGAGGCATTTGTACTAATAAAGGTGAGTGAATTCTGAATAAAATGTATAAAATAACGTTTTCGCATATTAGATTTCTCATTAAAAATTAAAAATACGGGTTAACATTATTTAGGTGCATCATTTGTGGATATTTTTGACCTCTGACTTGAGCTTTTTAGTTCATGACCTTTGTTATTGAATCAGGGTTTTAATCTGTCTCTAGTTCTAATATTTTAAGTATTGAGCTATTGTGTAGTACTTACTAGAGCGATACCGCAATTGTTACCCGTAGAATAAAGTGTATGGGTTTCAGTTTACTTAGTTACTAGTTACTTTGGCACGTGACGTAGTAATTAGTATTATATTTGTTGTCAAAGACTTAAAGCATTACTAATTAACAGTATACAGAAACAATTCTTTACGGAACTAACTTAACGTTAACGAGCCATCTGAATATTTTCCTAAATTTCGAAGTATCGTTACTCGGACACAAAACGAAAGTGTTAATAGATAATATTAATGTGAATAACGTTCTTATTATGATGCTTAAGTGAACTCATAAAACTTATAAAAACTCGTCAATAATTGAATAAATTAAACAGAAAAGCATAAAACATACATTGTTTCATCTTCAATATCATCCGATTATTGCACCTAGATTTTATTTATATGATTATTAATACATTAAGATATTTTACATTAAAAAAATTCTAATAACAAAATAAATAAATATAGGCTAAAAATCTGAATATGGCAAGGCTGCACCATCACCAAAACCAAATAGCTTCGCCGCAGGTTACCATTTGTGACGAGTGCCGCGAATGCACATGCTGGTAGCTCGGACTATAGATACTGTTTTTCGAGCCCTTAGCCATCCGATCACTGTGCTTAATGACCGATCCCAACGGTGAGCAATGGCTTCTCCGAGGTGATTTGTAAATGAAGACATTTGTGGAGCAAACGCTCCGTCAACTAAAGTTGCGAGAGGGGTGAAAGTTGCATGTCGCATCTCAAAGGCATTAGAATATTTGCTTTGTTTTTCTTTTTCAGCAGATCTAAGGACTGAAGCAACGGTATGTCAAATGTAAGAAGGAGCATCGGTGTCAACAACACGTATATCGAATAACGCCTCCCTCTGAGCATTCCATACACCACGACAGGCAAAGTCTCCTCGCAGTCCATTGTCTCCTTCATTTATGATTGGTTCTTTAACTACATTTCCCTATGCATGTTGGCAAAGTTCACAAAAGAGATCTCTAATTTCATTGTGACGCCTTGTGATTAGACCTCCAGTTTTGCAACAAAGTGCATGATCTACGTTGACGTCGCAATTACCGCAGCCATCACACAGTTTTGGCATGGCAACTGGTATTCGACGGTATTGTAATGCGAAAGCATCTCTAAATTCCATTGAAGATAAATCAAATTGGTCTTTCCTAGTTGGTATAACAGAAAGCCAGTTAGATGATTTAGTTTTCATTTTTTTTGAAATAGATCTTTCTATGGTTCTTTTATTAATATCAAGTTTGGGAACAATAGTTTCAAGAAGTTTGTCATCAAGGGTGTCTATCTCCTTGTAGCTTATTTTACGTGCATCCATCAAGGATTTGTGATGTAGATTTAGGTCTAAATATTTTTTTCTTTTAGAACAGATGAAATAATTTTACAACCTTTTTTGGATGTTTCATAGTTTAAGGTAATCATGTTAAAAGGATCAGATATTGCTAAACCACCTTTGTTGATAGGCAACGAAAATAAGTTTGCTTCAATTAGTGTAACTAGTGTGTAGTGTAGTGTCTCCTCCAAACAAGGTCGGCAAGAAATTTTTTTGTATTATATGTGTTAATGGTTCAAAATATTCATTGACATTATTGAAAACTCTTAGTAAGAATGACCAATGAAATTGAACTGCTTTTGTGAGGGCCATACAAGCAGCTTGAGGTGAATCTTTGCAGACTTGTGTTAACTTTTCTATCATCGAGATCCATTTTTTTTTATATTATTTTTATTAAAACCTTATTTTCCTTTACCAACGTAACCACCTAAGAAGCGTGATCCAGTTACGATTGATAAGTTTGTGCCCTTGAAAATATGGTAAGCTAATTGTATATCTGCCTCAGATAAAACTTACAACAGGGAATCACTTACATTATGGAAATGGAAAGTGTCCTTTTATGATAGGGCATTTTCAAATATTTTAATTGGACGCTGTAAGAGAAAGGGAGAAAAGAAATGCCCTTGCTGAGTTTCTTGCCGGTTCTTCTCAGTACAAGGTCTCCCGCCCTATAGACTTACGAACCGATGGCGTAGTGACATTCATAAGTGCTCAATTATTGTAGCCTAAACTGAATAAATTATATTGAATTTGAATTGAATTTAATATAATTTAAAGTTTTAGATCCTGCCCCCCTATTTTTATGTTCCTCTCATATTCATCAGCTGTAGTTTAGGGCTCCCTTAGGTCCTCTTAGAGGATATTAGGACAGTAGTTGTTGTATGTATGTGCAACAAACTAACATATTTGAGGTAAATAGTAGGTTTTCCTCTTAAGGTTTTAATCCTGGTTAGTTTTCGGTTTAGATTTTTGAAGGGTCGGCAACGCGCGTGTGATGCCAGCGTCCATAGGCTACGGTGGCCGCTTACCATCAGGCGGATCGTACGCTTGTTTGCCACCTTAGTGATATATAAAAAGACCCGTCATTAAGACGAAATATATTATATATAATTGTTTTATAATTTAATTAAAATTTCTCGCAAGATTAAAGTTTCAAACTGGCGAATATCAGTTCTAAACTGCCGAAATACTTCGGATTCTTGTCTATACTTTACAAATGAACGCCGTGGTCAGTGGACTAGTTAAGGGTTATATCGGTTTTGGGCCAAAAGTTACTGTACTTTTGAGCAGTTGTGGTATTAGTTGTGGTTTTGAGTATGTTGACAAAGTTTCTTGTGTGTGACCAAGTTTTGTTGTCAGCGAGAGGCGAATGGCCTGAAACTTATAAACTACCTATTTTAGAAGTAGAAAATTTATTATTCTACAAGTGAAACAACTTTATTGATATGTTTTTATTTAAAAAAATTAATTTTTTTATATCATTATGTGTAAAATTTCGGTGTGTGTGTTTGTTCGTTATTGTTCTCCTAAACAGATTTCGATGATTGAATTTTCTTTCAAAATTTTTCATTAATTAGAAAACATATAATACCAGAACAACGTCTGTTGTTCCAGCTAGTAATTACTGATATATTTTTTAACTAAACCGCTGCTTCAGCCGTTATACACCCCATTGCAGAGGCACAGGCCTCACCTTTGAAGAAGGTGGCTTAGGCCATAGTCCACCACGCTAGCCTAGTCCGGGTTGACGGACGATGATGAGGTAGTTTTCAAGATGCCCCTAACGCCTATGACTTGGGATAACGACTGCTGTCATATTAACTACAGCTAGGACCGAAGCTTTAACGTGCATTTCGAAACACAGAGGAGATTAGAAAAAAGTGCTACTAGCATGGGCGGATCCAGTGCCCCCCCCCCCTAAAGACGGCCGAGGAAGAAATGAACTGCAACATTTTTTTAAATGTAGAACTTTTATTACATATAAAAATTACTTGGGGTTACTTGGGTTTATATATTGAATTATTCCAAAACTGCACGAGCTGGGTCGATTGGGTAACTTACGTTTGCAGATTCGCAAAAAAAATTATGATCGCCCCCTCTAAACTTTTGTTCTGGATCCGCCCTTGGCTACTAGGCGGTCACCCATTCAAGTAGTGAGTGACCACGCCCGACGTTGCTTAACTTTACATATTACCTACTTATTTCCGATAGACAAATTTCACTCAGCCTTTTATCAATGTTGGCGCCAAAGGTATTAGTGTAGCATAGATTGCTGAAGTTGGCGAAAATGTATGAGCCTCAGCTCACCGTCTATCGCCGCCCTCGCCGAATGCTAGCCGATCCGGCAATTCGATGCGACATTTCTGATTCGGCGTTCGACGAATAATTATCTCAAGTTTTTAATAAAAAAAATCCCTTTCCTGTTGTATTATAAGGTACAAAAATTGTGCTGGACGTTCAAGAAACACAGACGTAGGTAATACACGTCAATGGTAGGTGTTTTTCCACAAAAAAGTAATATTATTGTTTTAATAATCAAAGGTATTTTTATTTAGGTACCAAATTCATAGTGTTGTGTGTTTAGAAAAAAAATCGATAAAACCATTTCCTATATTACCTACTATTATCATTCAGATTTCATTACGTCACAAAATATTTTCGAGAATAAAATAATTAAGGGATTGATGGTACCTATTCTGTTAATCAGTAAGTATAATACTCATTTTCTGTTTCTTCTCTACAACGTACTGTTCAATCCTTCTACTCCGTTATACTTGAAAGAGCGTTTCAATTTTATAGGGTCTACAGCTCATCGCGCCACTACAAACATGATGCTGAAAACCCCAACACATTATTCGCAAGCATATAATGACTCATTCACTGTCACAGCCATAAGGCTATGGAATAGTTTACCCTTTGATGTCAAAAAAGCACAAACTTTAAAAATATTTAAAAATCTCGTAATCACACATTACTTAAAAATTTAAGCTGTCTCATCAACACTGTTTATTCATCTATATTATTTAAGATGTATGTAGTTTGTGTATTTATTTCTTCCTTTTTATTTTTTGTTATGTATTTGATATATACACACCGGCACAATTAGCGGAACACAAAAAAAGGATTTGAACGAAAGGCAGCAGGTTCTCTTTACTGATGAGTGCAGAGTTCTTTTAAAACAGATCGATGGGAGACAGCGAATATGGAGACGCAAAGGAGAACGCCACATACAGTCTAATTTTGAACACACAGTGGCTTATGGTGGCGGCTCGATTATGGTTTGGGGAGGGATATGTTTGGGAGCTCGCACGGAGTTAGTGATAGTCACAGGAGGGACCATGACAGCAGATCGATACATCAGAGACATTTTAGAAGAACATGTTGTACCATTTGCCCCATTTATTGGTGACGACTTTATTCTAATGCAAGATAATGCTCGTGCTCATAGTGCACAATCGGTACAGACATATCTGAGCCACGTAGGTATACCGGTGATGCAGTGGCCAGCAAATTCCCCCGATATGAATCCGATAGAGCATATCTGGGACTTGCTAAAAAGAAGGGTTAAATCCAGAATGCCACCCCCCAACAATCTGAATGAACTTGGAAACGCATTACTTGAGGAGTGGGAGCGGTTGCCTCAAGAAATCATCGATAACATAATCTGTAGCATGCCCAGACGAATGGAAACCGTAATCAGAGCAAGAGGGGGAAACACTCGTTATTAATTTTGCTTTAATTTTATTGTTAAATCATTTAATGCTTACTTTTTTTTATTTTTTGTGATGGTTCATAATCATCTAAAAATTTCACTTATTTCAAATTTCTTTATTTTTCAATAAAAAATAACGAAGACATTTCAAAGTCGTTGTAAAAAGATGTTAATCAATTTGTTATTTTGTGTCTTATTACATTTTCGTCAAATATATGCGTTATTATCTCATAGTCTCACTTTTTTTTCTGTTCCGCTAATTATGCCGGTGTGTATATATTTATTTTTTGTACATATTAGTATTATTTATTATATGTAGTATTATTTGTTATTACTTTTATTGTTTAATTGTCTTGTATTCTATATGCGCAATAAAGTATATTATTATTATTATTATTATTATTCAAATAAACCAACAAATAATAACCAACAAGAATATTTTTTTACCAATAGTTGTAACAATAATACCGGTACAGTGGTACACAGACACAATTTAAAAACTAACTGTTCAACTACTTATAGGTAAATTCAGCATGCTGTAAAATTAAGATTGGCATTTTTATGTTACAGAGAAAAAACAAATAACAACATAATACACTAAATTATTGAGAGTTAAAATATTATATATATATATATAATAAAAATGACATACGAATTAAATATATTAATATGACCAAGTGAATTTGCTAATTTCATAGTTCTAGATAATTACTTAAATTTTATACCGACAAAAAACCGAGAAAATCGAAATTTTCAACGTGCGGTTACGTGCTGGCGCCTTTCGTACCTGGAACTGTGAGTGAGTCTTTTTATGTAATAGTAATATGTCTTTGTACTTTGGTCGAAACGCCACGCTTTTGCTAGGGTATGCCATAGCCTTAAGATGTGAGTATTTTGTGTAAAGATATAAATGTAGGCAAGTTTATTATTTGCAAGTAATATGAATTTTTGTTCTTTAACGTAAAAATATAGTACAAATTTAACGTAAACAGACATTTTTTAAGTATAAAAGTAAATTTTTTTTTTCAAAAACTTGATTTTCTTAAAACATTAGAATCATATAAAACTTGAATCTAACAGAAAATTGTACTAAAAAGGAAAAAATTTTTTTTTCAAAATGAATATAATTTTTTTATTTCCACTGTACGACTGCAAGAAAAGCAAGGCGTGCGCACTTACATACAATCACTTGATAAACTCTCAATTAATATCCACTAAAACTCTAGCACGTCAAATATTCGTTTGTGCTCAAGAAGGTTTCAATGGAGGGACATCACTTCGTTAAAATTTAAGAATTTATCAAGTGATTGTATGTAAGTACGCCTTGCTTTTCTTGCAGTTGTACGTGGATATAATTTTTTTATATTCATTTTGAAAAAATATTTTTTACTTTTCAGTACAAGTTTCTGTTAGATTGAATTTTTATAGGATTTTAATGTTTTAAGAAAAGCAAGTTTTTTTAAAAAAAATTGTTACTTTTTTTATTTTATCATTTACTTCCGGAACAAAGGAAAGTTGACTATCGAACGTACAGACAGACATGACCAAACCATAAAAGTCCTCCTTTCACTTATTCCTTAAAATCGGTTTTAAGTTATGTGGAAGCAAAAGATAATTATTGGTAGTGGTAGACGAATTCAGAAACTTTCTTTGTTTAAAGTAGGTTTTAAGCACGTCACTGTACTCCAAAGATTACAATATATACTAGGAAACTGTACTCCCACATACCGACCCACGCGCACACATGGGCGTGCTACAGTGTTGCCAGAAGGTCTCGGTTACGTACTCTTAGACTAATTTGATTTCCCCCCAGAAATCCCTTAGGATTTTGCATTCAGAATCATAGTATCGATAAATTTTATCGCCAGACCATGAAGTTTCCATGAAATTGTCTCTCTAGTAAACTTACTATTCTCACCGTCCTTCTCTCGTGGCGGCAGCATCGGTCGACCGGTCGACTGACAAGTAGGTTTTATAAAACATATGCTAATTTAATTAATAGAAGTTTGCGGTTCCTACTTTCTTTTTCACTAAAATGCATTGTTTTTAGTGAAACGCAATATATGTATTTACATGTATATATATGTATAGGTACTTAGATATACTTAAATGAACTCTAGCGAGACAGGACAGCTAAACATTATTTAAAATATCGCAAAGCGTGCTTTAATCGTATATTTACTGTTTTACAATTTTTCATTGTATCTATTGTTGTATTATTGTCGTGTGGTCGCCAAAGAACAGAATCACACCACCCCTAAGTCTTCCCATCGGTGTCGTACTAGGTGACTAAGGGATAAATCAAATGGTGGGGACTAGTACAATAAATACTAAGGAATTTTGCAACATTATTTTGCGATCGCCAACACGCGATTATTGGCACAACCCCTTATGTATTTCAAAAAAAACATCCCCTGGTTCCAACCCATATGATTAAGTTGAGGTTATGTTTGAGGATATCGAAGACATACATATCTCCCCAAAATGCTTCACTGTTGTCATAGGGGACTTTAACACAATGCTGGGCACTAGAAATTGCGTTGAACTGAAAAAGGGTCAATTTGGAGTAGGGCAGTGATTGGTCGGCTTTTTATAGAAAGAAGTTGTACTTTTTATGATGAACTCTTTCTTCAAAAAGCCTCCTAATAGATAATTGACCTGGATGAGACCTGATTGTTTGCCGAAAACAATATGGACTTTATTTAGCGATGTCTCTGTGACTTACAGGGTAAAACTGGCAGCGATCACCGCATGGTCAACGTATAAAGTCCGCTCCGTCCAAAGACCGCCTACATAAAGAACCCCGAACATTTTCAGCTTGAACTTCAAAAGTGCTTTTAGTGCCCAGTTGATTGCGGAAATGTGGATGAATTGAATGACTGGATAATGGAAATTGTCCAAGCGGTAAGAGCTAAGTTTTTGAAGCTTGTCGAAGAACACAAAAACTTTCTGATTAAACTCTCAATTCAATTTAATTAATGCAGTTTTCTTTAGGCATGTCCAAATACACGTGGCTCAATAAACAAATCTCAAAAGCCATATGACATGGTTTTCGAGTGGCAAACACCGATTGGGAGACATACCTACAAGAGCTACAGGAAGCCGATGGGCGCGGACGGATCAGGACCGGCCGTTGTAGAGCCATACAGGGGCGGCCAACGTTCATCAGTGAACGTCTTCTGGTCAAGACGACGATGATGACGGTTTTTTTTCTAAAATGTAGACACAGTTGTTGAGTAAACTGCAAAAAAACAAAATAAAATTGTACCTATACTTATATGTATAATATACACCCCACCTTCTCAGGGGTAAATTTAAAAAAAGTCGACATACGTTTAATCCACCCGCCCTTAATTCGGTTATCGGTGTAGGATTTTAACGGCAACTCCTTAATTATAGAAAAAAAAACCGACTTACACTTGACGTTTTCAAGTAGCCTAGTACCTTCCTTGGGACTCAAACTGTCTCCATGCCAAATTTGTCCGCGGCTTAACCTACACTCAATTCGGTTATCGGTGTAGGGTTTCAACTAAAACTCCTCAATTATAGAAAAAAAACCGACTCACACTTGACGTTTTCAAGTAGTTTCCTTTCTCGGGACTCAAACTATCTCCATGCCAAATTTCATCCTAATTATATATATATCCTAATGGCTAAAGAGGTTTAAGCGTGAAGAGGTAACAGACAGACAGACAGAGTTACTTTCGCATTTATAATATTATTATGGAGTTTTGAGATTTATCGTCTTACTAGCTTTTGGCCGCGGTTTCGCCAGCCCTAAATTTGGTTATCGGCATGGGATTCTTACGACAACTTCTTGAATTGAAAGAAGTTTGTTATAGCAAGCTATAGCTGCAGCTATGGTTCGTTCTTGGAATTCGATTATAGTTACTTCTATGGGAACATTTGAATTAACCGGGATAAAAAGTAGCCTTTGTCCTTCTCCGTATCTTCATCTATCTTTGTGCAAAATTTTCGCTCAATTGGATGCTCCGTTGCGGCAGGATATAGTTACTAATGTTATTCCCGCGGCTATTTTCGGAATGGAAAATAGCCCATGTCCTTTCTCGGCATTCAAACTATCTCCATACCAAATTTCGTTATAATCGGTTCAGCAGTTCCCGATCCATCCAGCGGTTGAAGAGTGATTGAGTAACAAACAACCAATATTTCGCATTCATAATATACTAGCTTCTGCCAGCGGCTTCGCCCGCCCTAAATTTGGTTATCGCCGTAGGTTCTTACGGCAACTCCTCAATCATAAAAAACAACCTGTGTCTGTAAAACCATGGAAATACGCATTAAATTTCATCCCAATCGGTCAAGCCGTTTAGTAGTTGATATACCGACAGCAGCGCCACCTACCGGGTCCAATTGTATTTTTAAATCATCCAGGAAACCATCGAAATACCCATATAAAATTTCAACCCAATCAGTTCAGCCGTTTAGAAATTATGTGATAAAGATAAGTACGGAAGGATAATTCTTACTACCCGTTGTCCTATTACCCTTTTTCCCGTAGGAATGAAGCATTTCCCCGCGGTAAAAAGTAGCCTATGTTCATCAGGGATAATGAAAGCTTCTAATGGTAAAAGAATTTTTCAAATAGGTCCAGTAGTTTCGGAGCCTATTCAATACAAACAAACAAACAAACAATCAAATCTTTTTTCTTTATAATATATAATATAAATGGGATAGCTGGTAATTAAATATTTTTGCCAGTGGCTCCACCCGCCCTAAATTTAGTTATTGGCGAGGGATTCTTACGTCAACTCTTTAATTAGGCTAATAGAGTTTGTTATAGCAAGCTAAAAAGCTCGGTTATGGTTATTCTGATTTTTTTCGGGATAAATACTATCCTATGTCCTTACCTAGGACTCAAACTATCTCCATACCAAATTTCATCTAAGCCGGTTAAGCGATTTAAACGTCAAGAGTTAACAAACAGACAGACAGACAGAGTTACTTTCGCATTTATAATAGTATGGATTCCAGTGCACTACATAAGTTAGTAATTAATTCTAAGTCCAATTTGTGCCACTAAGTGTTTTCATAATACCTTCGTGCACGTAATCGTGAGTTAGGTACGTGACGTCAGACTAACCACTATCGACGTCAATAATTACCTCACTCAGTATTACGAATAACAGGAAGTGCACTGTTAGTAGCCTACGTCAGGAATTGCACATCAAAAGTTTAACAGCCAATTCGTTTTAATAGTTAGTTGAAGAGAAAACCGTAAAGAGAAATGATTTTATGAGTACGTAACTACGTACGCAACTGCGTATATATAGATAGTTTTAATCGACTGGAAAATTACTGTGACATACGAACAATAAAATGGACATAACGATATTATAAGTGATCCCTGTTCCTCTACGGAACCTTAAAAAGTTTTCAGTCTGCGCCCTTCCCAAATGTGCAGTTTTCTACTCGTTTTTAAATCGATTCTACTGTCCAATTGCTCGTTTAATTAGAAACTTTAATTAGAAGTTTTTCTTTCAATATAGATATCTGTTAAAACATTGCTTTAAAATAGTAGAAAGTTAACTAAGGGATGAAAACCACCCATTTCTGACGAGATATTTCGGCGTTCGAATAAAGTGAGAGCTGAAATGGGCTTTTTACCCGAATTAAACACTCTACTGTACTGTACGCCAAATATAAAATACACATATATTATACTTTACATTTCGACTATGAAAAGAGTTAACACAAGCCCAAATTATGAAAAAGGTTTTCCATAACAGCTCGAGCCTCTTTTTGATCAAAACAGGCGTTTAATTCATTTCAGAATCGCTTGATGTACCCAAATCGTAGGTGTCTTCTTGCCAGCCTTAATACGTCCCAACTGTTAGGGCACGACCTACCCTAATATCGAGGGTTATTTGGGCCACAGTCCACACCATTATTCATATGCACATTATTATTAAATTGACCTTTATTCACCGCCAATCTATCGACGGTTTCATTGTCAGCATTCCCCAAGTGACAGGTATCCATGCCAATCGGAATTAAAGTCGGAGCACTCCTTTTTATTGTTTTAATTTCTAAAGAGAGTGGTAAAAAAGAGGCTTTATCAAATGGATCGAAAATAATTAATTACAAACTGCTGCGAGAATCTGTCAGTATCAAGGAACTTGAAATTCTATTTTTAATAATATAATTCAAACATTCTAGAATTGTCATACATTTACCAGTATAAATTGAGGAGATGAAAGGATAGTTAAGAAGTTCAAAATACCCGTTTTTTGAATTGAAAACAGGCAGCACCTACATATTTTTCACTTTCATAATGAATAACTTTCGTCCCTACGACTTTTTAACGATGTGAGCAAGGAATTTGGGTTAGGTGTCAAAAAATGTAAGTGATTCCTATTGACAAAACGATTTCGGGTATAAAAGGACAGAATAGTCGTTAAAGATAGTCGTAAGGACAGAATAGTCTTAAAAGAGGATGACATAAGTAGTTAGAATTAGTTTTTTTTTGATTCAATGTTTTTCGAAGACTATGTTTTAAATATGGAACAGTTTTTTTAAGCTTACCTTAAACTCCTACTGTTGTACTGTAGAACTTGGGCCATTTTTGAGAATGTTATAGATTTATACTGAAGTATTTTGGGTAAGTGAGAGGGCAATGGGGAACAGTATAGATTAATTAACTATTGCATTTACTAAAGTAGACAATATAAGTCATTCAGGTCATGTTGTAATTAATTCGTTATTACTTTCCGCAGAATTGTCAGACATTCTAAGGGCACATCTATCAATAGCAGAAGGTGTATTATATCCTTTGATTATTTCATTATGAGCTAATTTTTCATATCCTGAAACTACAGGACCATGTGAATTTTGTTTTAGATGTAAAGTTTTTTATGAGATATATTAGTAAGGGTTGGTGATGCTTGAATCAAATAGTGCAAGTTATTTTGGTGTGTAGGCGGACTAGCTAACACATTGGCAAAAGATTTCTTGACAGGAGGGAATTTTTAGAATGCCTCCTGGAATGACATAGAGTAGTTGGACATGTGATGTTTAATGTCATATTTTGGACATGATCTATCTTTTGCTGAAGAAGAGCCACTGCAGTTAATACAGATGATAAGATCTTCTGTTTGACATCCTGACCCCTCGTAATCCTTAATACATTTAGAGCATCGTGGTTTACTACTACACTGGATTCAAGTATGTTCAAATCGGCAACATAGGTAGCACTGTATTGTTAGATAAACATATTGAGTATTTGGCAAAGCATTATAAAATGAATAAACTCGTGGAGTACAACTATCGTTTGAGTAGAAATCCATTTGATACCTTCAGGGCTTACAGTTTTTCTGCTTAGTACCCTAATTACATAAGGTGGTTCAATATATGGAAATTAGTATTATCTATTTAACAATATTAGAAACTGCCTATCTATACAGAAATACATAAAACCGTAACCCTGCCTACACAGATTTCTAGGTAGAGGGTTTGCACATATATATTAGGACAGAAAATATATTTAGATTCTTCAGCCTAAAGCCCGATCGATGATGTCTCCCACGACGTCCACATCCAATAGGTATCCGCCGCCAGAGTAGGTTTACGCGGACGGGACTGACTTTTAGGGAACCTAAGGACGTGTGGTGTGTAAGGTTAGCACAGGGCCCTGCTGAGCAGGCACGGTGCTATACTGCACGTGGCTGATGATCGCCCCGAAGGTTAAGTGAGCAGTGTTGCTCAGGCCGCGGGTAATTTTACGCATCGTACCCGTGGAGGCAGATCTGCTTTAACTCAGAAGATCCTGACGTCTGCGCAGCCGCAGTCACTGAGACAATCCTTGCTGGTATGGAATGCTATATTCCTAACCCGCGAGTAGCTGCCGGCGTCAAAAAACGACCGTGGTTTAATAGGTCTTGCAGAAAAGCTAAAATTCTTAAGCAAAATGCATATGAGGCTTGGACCACGGCTCGTTATAATAAGGATCCGAATATTTCTGAGTTAAAACGCAAATTAAATGCTGCCTCGAGGTTCAGTAAGAAAGCAACTGCCAGAGCAAAATTCCAATTCATCGGCAAAATAGGTGGGCGACTTGCGAGCTATCCTTCTGGGAGTCGTGCTTTCTGGTCGCTTGCCAAAGCTGCCGAAGGGAACTTCTGCCAGTCGTCGTTACCACCACTGCGAAAGACCGATGGTGACTTGGCCCATAGTGCTAAAGAGAAAGCCGATCTACTGGGCAGTCTCTTTGCCTCGAACTCGAATATGAACGATGAAGGCGCTGTACCACCTACTATACCGTGGTGCGGTAAGTCCATGCCAGAAATCTCCATAACGCAGCGGGAGGTCAGGCGGGCGTTGCTTTCTCTAGACGTTCATAAGTCGAGTGGGCCAGACGGTATACCAGCAGTGGTGCTTAAGCAGTGTGCTCCTGAGTTATGTCCTGTACTCACGCGCCTCTTCGCGCTTTCCTACCACACTAGGCAATTTCCGTCTACATGGAAGACTGCGAATGTGCACCCGGTGCCCAAAAAGAGCGATAGATCAGATCCATCGAATTACAGGCCTATCGCTATTATCTCTCTCCTCTCTAAGGTGATGGAGCGTGTGATCAACACACAGCTTCTAAGATACCTAGAAGTACACGATCTGGTCAGTGACCGTCAATATGGCTTTCGCCACGGTCGCTCGACTGGTGACCTTCTAGTGTATCTCACACACCGATGGGCACTAGCCATTGAGAGTCAGGGGGAGGCATTGGCATGTAGCCTGGACATAGCGAAGGCGTTCGATCGGGTCTGGCACCGCGGTCTTATATCGAAGTTGCCATCTTACGGAGTGCCCGAGGGTTTGTGCAAATGGGTGGCTAGCTTTTTGTCCGGCAGACGCATACGAACTGTAGTTGACGGTAGTTGCTCTGATAGCATGGACATTAATGCTGGTGTCCCGCAAGGCTCTGTGCTGTCTCCTACGCTGTTTCTACTGCATATCAATGACATGTTGGACATCAACAACATACATTGCTATGCAGATGACAGTACTGGAGACACTTTTTACACGGGTCGTGCAAACATCCCTCGTTCCCTTGTGGAGGAAAACCGCGGAGAACTTGTGTCTCAAATCGAGACCACACTGTCCCAGGTCTCTGACTGGGGACGGGTAAACTTGGTCCGATTCAACCCTACAAAGACACAAGTGTGCGCGTTCACCGCTAAGAAAACTCCATTCACTGTGGTCCCACAATTCCAGAACACTCCTCTCTCCATCTCCAAGAGCATTGGGATCCTTGGTGTCGACATCTCCAGCGATGTTCAGTTCCGAGATCATTTACAAGATAAGGTAAAGCTGGCGTCCAAAAAACTTGGTGTACTCAACAGAGCGAAGCAGTACTTCACGTCGGGGCAAAGGTTGTTACTTTACAAGTCGCAAGTTCGGCCCCATATGGAGTACTGCTGCCATCTCTGGGCAGGTGCACCCGGATACCAGCTTGACCCTTTTGACTCGGTTCAACGACGGGCTGTGAGAATTGTCGACGATCCCAAACTCACTTGCGGTATCGAGCCCTTAAGTCTGAGGAGAGACTTTGCCTCACTGTGTGTGTTCTACCGCTTGTACAATGGGTTGTGTTCTGAGGAATTGTTCGAAATGATGCCCACGGCTACTTTCTACCATCGCACCGCTCGCCATCGGCAGGGAATTCATTCTCACACTTTAGAACCTAAATGGTCGCGTACAGTGCGGTTTCAGAGAAACTTCCTCCCGCGAATGCTTAAGTTGTGGAATGAGCTCCCTGCCAAGGTTTTCTGCAAGGACTACAGTATGGAGTTCTTCAAGAAAGAAGTTATTAGATTTCTGAAGGGTCGGCAACGCGCAAGTGATACCCCTGGTGTTGCAAGCGTCCATAGGCTACGGTGACCGCTTACCATCAGGCGGGCCGTAAGCTTGTTTGCCACCTTAGTGGTATAAAAAAAAAAAAAAAAAAAAAGCTGATGCTTGCTCCGTAGTTTAGGTGAGCAGTGTTGCTTAGGCCGAGACGCAGAGTCTCAGAGCTCAGGCCGAGGATTTGGAGTATAGAGAGACTCCTAGATTAATCTTCAGTGCGGACGGCACTCAAGAGTGGACGCGCAACGGCCAAGAGAGCGATTGAGAAGGACAGCCTTATCCAAGGTAGTAGTAACTGCGAAGAAGATATACAAAAATTACTTTTTTACTTACGTGAAAATTATTCACACACAATCTTCAATTACCGTACCTTAACGGTTTTAAATAAGCAAATCTATAATAGGCACTTTAGTGTAGTTTAAGAGCCTTTGTTATTATTAAAATAAGTAGTTAAGTGTTGTTGCAAATAACTATGAGAAGAAAATTTGCACTCCAGGTAAAGGTAAAAATTGCAGTAATGTGTCATGAGACTCCATGTCATTCGTAAAAATGATTCTACGGTTTCTATATTTGAAACCTTGTAGATTTTCAGAGAACTAGGAATGGATATCTGGAAACGTCCATAGTTTCTTGCATCCTCCGTTCGTTTACTGGCTTCAGAAAACCTTCCGTTATTCTTGTTGTTTCGGGTTTATTTCCCGACAGTGCTTTGGTCACTGCTTGAGCTTTCAAAAAGATGACAGTTTGATTCTGAAGGCTTAAGAGCGGAAAATGGGATTTGATTTTGTCAAGGCATTATCTTTATTTTCTTTAAAAAAGTTAATCACAAATGCTGATACATGAAATGAACCCGCTTGCAACACCGGGAATCAGGCGGACGATCAGATTCAATCCCGATATCCATGATTTACCACTAATTTATAAATTTACAATAACTTACACTGTATACAGAAATATAAAATAAGTTAAATACGCTTTATGTTTTATTAACACAAAATATTAATCTCTTAAAAAAAATCTAAGTAAAACGTGACCATCCTTTTCACAGTTGCCTTCCTTTTTTTGTTTTTTACGCGCAACATTTTTCAAGCGCCATAATGCCTGCCAGTATTTTAGAGTTATAGTTATTGCTAGTTGATGAAAATAACTAAATAAATATATTGTTATTTTTTTAAAATTATGTAAAAAAAAGACATATCAAAATAATTAGTTTAACGATTTTCCGGTAGTATTGAACCACAACATCACAAACAAAAATCTACTACCTACCAAGTTAAGAATAAATTAGTATTAATCGAAGTGTAGCTGTATAGGTGACTGACTTTGCCCAATGTGACTGAATTTCGTTTTTCTACTTCTCGGCCTAGGGCCGACATTTGCTATAGGGCCTATTTTTAAAGTATAAGAGATAAAAAATAACTGACGACCCCCTTGATTTTCTATTTTTGATCCATAACTCCCTGTCAACTAGTAGCGGGAACAAATTTTATTTAAAGGAATGTCAAGTAATCAGATAGCTAAAAACTTACTGTAGTAGATTTTCTATATCTTACGTGATATTTACTCGATAATTGAAAATAATTAATTTTTTCTTCTTCCGCTAAGCGGTCTGCCAATTTGCAAAATATTTTTGTCAGACAAAAAATTACTTTATTTGGGACGAGCTGTGCCCGCGGTTTCACCCGCGAGAAGTTAGGGCCCGTGCTCAGCAGTGGAATGATAAATTATAACCGAATGGAATGATACAATATAATAAAAGTGTTATTCTGCTGTATAAACTATATTATAAAAAAGTTTCAAACGTTAAAAGTTTCATAAAAATCCTAACCTAGAACTGCTAACCCGGGAAAGAGCAACGTACAACTGACCATGCGAGACACAACTGACACCGAGATCTACTCCAGCAACAAGAAAAGTCTGCCCTTGAGCCTTATTAATTGTCATTGCATAACACAACGATACTGGGAATTGCGTTCTTTTAAATTGGAATGGAAAATTATTTGGTATTATGGGGATTCTGGGAATAAAGACGGTTTCTCCTGCACCGCAACCTGTTAAAATTTGAGCCTCGATTATATTTTGTTGCAACTGGGTTACTTTTAGCCGAGTTCCATTGCAAAGTTGTGGTGGTCTTAAATTTCGGAGCTATCGGAATCTTATAATCGAAATGCCAATTTTTAAACAAATTTCATGAGAAGGAAGTCCGGGCATATTTAAAGAATTTAAAAATTCTATCGGGTAATTAGTGGCTTCTTGTTCATCGACCATTCTATTTATTAAACTATAAACTTTGCTTTCCCCCTGTATATTCGACAGTATTTTGTTATTAATCTCAGATGCCTGGTCTTTGCGAGGAGTTAAAATGGATCTCTCGCATAGCCAAGAATTGTCCCTATTTAATATATTTGTTACGTCACCGTAAGCCGACGATATAAGATGTGGTTGAGATTGCACTATACAACATAACTCAGGCGTCAGGATAAGTTTTCCTTGGTGTAGTTGTGGATAGGTACCTTCACCAATCTTTAATAATGTATCAGAAAATAGACGATCATCCGGGTTATCTCCAGTTCTCACTCGCATGTTTATAGTCAAATGCACCGATTGTACATCACGCCACAAATAAGAGCTTTTCAGGCAAGCCCTAACCTCATCAGCTCGGGTTCCCCTTGGTATTACCGGTAAGGTTTGTCTGAAATCACCTCAAAATAAAACCGTGATTGTTTTGGTATTTTAAACATAGTGTGAGCAGTTTTACCTCCTGCTAGCAATATTGCATCTATACCTGATGAAGCCACGGCAAGAGCAATTTTACGCTGATTTCGAAATAAAAAAGTAAAAAAATAAAAATAGTCAAAAAGGTTTTCCCAGTTCCTCCAGGTGCATCTAAAAACCATATTGTTCCCAAATTATTCTGAAGACTCTCGCACACGCGAGCATAGACTGAACGTTGTTCTGCAGTCATCATTGGGACGCCGTTTTCTAATGTTGCCAGCAGTTCCATTGAGTTGTAACCAATCTCTGCGAAATATTCCCTATTGGTAACCTCTCCGACTGAGGTTGGTGTTGACAAACCATACTCACAGAGTGAATTACCGTCTACTGCTGTAAAGTCTTCCTGAAGAGCTAATAAGCACTGATTTCTGGCAAGATCACGGAAATAATCCTTAGTTGCGCCTTCATCATTGTGAGATACATTCCGAAGAAAGTCTTCTGCAAATTTTTCTTTATATTTTCCCCATAATTGTATAGCATCTGACAAATTACAAAATGTGAGTTATGTTACAAATAAATGGCGTAACCGTCGTGGATTACCACTAACTCAGGATTCTGCTAAAGCGTCATCCCAATGCTGATCATTTTCAAGCAAATGACGCGCTTGGCAAGCTGCATGATAAGTTGAATAAACAACATCGTCTACTTTTCTCAAATCTATAAATGATGTTGGTCCTCCCACTGTATGTAATAATAATCGCAAATAGAAACACTCAGCGTTGTTAGGATGAATGATAGAGAATTAGAATAAAAATTAAACCTACTTCTAAAATTATTAAATTAATAAAAGTACCTGCGCTTTATAGCTACTTAATATAAAAAAAATGAACATAAATTAGCCAAAACCTACCTATCGGTATCTGAAAATCTATGCGTACCTACTACTACTTCACCTAAAAAGAAATAAAATGTAAACTATTAATAATTTGAACGAATATTTAAACACTACCAAAATAACTTATACCTATTTTATAGAATAACAACAAAAGAAAAATGATTTAAAGACTAAATGTCGCTTAGCAGCACGGTTTGTTAATATCAATTATTGTCTGTCAATAAGGTCGAATGCTCTGAACGTCTATTCACATCAACAGCCAAATATTGTATGAAACTCGCGCTTGCAATACAGTTGGCTGTTGCAGCCATTACTGCTTCACCGGAATTTTTTCGGGGGCGTCCCTTCGACCAGCGCGAGTCTCGAACCCGAAGGTCAGTCACCGCCAGGAGGGGACTTCCCCGTTACGCGGGTGCGGTTGCAATTGAGTGGGGGCGAGAAGCGCCCCGGCACTCTTTGATACCTCGTGTATCCTTGTGGGCGCCGACGAACCCGGGGACGTCGGCGTCGTGTTTGGAGGGAGGCCCTATTGGGAGAGGTCGTTGAGACTAATCTCGCTATCCGGACAGCGAGATTGTCATCTGGGGCCGTTAGTACGTGCCGAGGCCGCCTAACTATAGTTTTACGACCGTTCCGAGGTCGATCGGGGGGATGGAAGCTCGAGCTTGGATCCCCCCGCCTTTTTATACCTCCCGCCGCGAGCCGCGTCGAGCGCGGCGACCATTACACAAAAATAATCCTTTTAGCATGATTCAGTATTCACGCGTGATGGCTTATTAGCGTGTTTTTATACCGATTTCTATGATTCTTTTTTTATTAAATAGGTAATAATGTTAACTTTTTTTAATTAAGGATGAGTGAAATATAATCAAAAAGCTCCGAACTGCTAAGCTATCGGGAGTTACACGTGTTATTGTGAGTCAACCAAAAAGATAGACATATACATATGCTGTCGTGGGATATTTTTTATATAATTTTAAGGTGAACATTTCCGTAATACATGATTTCTGTGTAGCTTTAACCATTAAGGCTGCACACGCGACGGAAGCTTAAAAAATGGAGTAACTTCTCCCGTTTACCCAACATTTCCCTTCACTACTCTGCTCCTATTGATCGTAGCGTGATGAAAAGTTACTATAACCTGCCCAGGAGTATGAAGAATAATTGTACTAAGTTTCGTTAAAATCCGTTAAGTAGTTTTTGTTTCTATTACGAACATACAGACAGACAGACAGACAGACAGACAAAAAATTTACTGATTATTTTACTGATTGCATTTTTGGCATCAGTATCGATAACTAATCACCCCCTGAAAAATATATTTTGAAAATATATTTCATGTACAGAATTGACCACTCTACAAATTTATTATAAGTATATAGATAAGCAGATTAACATCATCAATTTCTGTATAACGTCCATAAGAAAATTACATATGCGCATTAGCGGCCCTCTTAAGCGTGAGTCAAGAAGCTGCATCGCACGCAGTGCATTCATAAAATATTGCATTTTGGTACCTGTTTACATGCGCTCTACTAGTCGGTCGCGTCAGCATCGGACATTACGTGCCTACCTGGTACGATTTCATTATTTTTTTTATATCCACGACGTACTTCTCCGTAGTTTTCTCCTTTTCGATTTGATGTTTTTTTTTTAAATAATAATAGCCGCCGCAGCGTTCGCCATAGTTGCTTTGCTTGCATTCTTGCACTGACTGGCGTAGTGCCCTGTTGCGTGTAAATAGCTTGGCTCGCCAACGCGCGCTGCGCCGGGCTACGTACTAGCACAGTAGTAGGCGGCTTCCCGGAGTGCTTGCAGGCTGCGTGAGCGTCTGAATGCAGCCTACCTATCAAAGTATTAATAAGATAACTCATCAACAAATGTTATTAAAATATATCTAAGTGTCTAGACTTATTGGCTTTTATATTATAAACCTAATTTACGAGTTGATTGTTAGCCCCAAGCCCTTGTTTACCAACGAGGACACATGTTATTAGGTACTGTTGTTTCAAATCTCATTAGCGATAAATAATGTAAACGGAAATTGCTTAGAATTGTTTGGTAGTATTCTATATGAAAAGATACAGGTTATTGGCTTTTGATAAAGTTTCTTAATCTCTTGGGTTCAAATCATCATAAAGCGAAAAACTTATTGTCCCACTTTACCCACGCTTGTACTAAACGGTCCTGGCTGAGAGCATTGACATCTTTTTGTAATATTTACAAATGAAAATTGGAATTGATAATATTTATAAAAACTTCGCCTTTTGATGCCGTCGGTGCAAGAGGTCTTAATTTGTTCCTGCGTTGATCTGGACGATGTAAATTAGTAGGCAGACTCTGATTTTTAATAACTTATATATTTTTTTCTTTTACATATAAATTGCGAATACAACAATAATAACTGTTAATCGTGTTGAGTTGTTGAAAACAGTGTTTTAGTAGCAGCTTTGCGGCTCCCTCTCCCCTTGCTTGACCAATTACAGCAGCTTTAGATGACGTGATGGTAAGCGCCGATTGGTTGTGTATGTATTACGTGATATCTCATAAATGTAGCAGGTACGGTTGAAGTTTGACTTGGCTTCGCATTAGTATGAGTAACATTTAAGCCAAATGTTCTAGCTACTAAGTATTTTATTCTAATTTTTAAAAGTTTCAATTTTTTAATTTTAATTTCTTCGTGAATTAGGGACAAGACAGATTTCATAACATTATCCGAATAGACAAATAAATACAGAGCTTAGAATAATACTCTACTATACTAAACTCTCTACAATACTACAAATAATACTATAAATACTATACTACAACTACAAAATATATCTCCTAACATAACTTATATAAGTCGGGCACTTTAAGGGCCGAAACACATAATCGCGTTGCAGCGCCACACCGCCAAAATTGGCGGCGCACGTTACACTTAGTGACAACCGATGCAGTTTGCTTCTTACACGCTTGTAAACAACACGTGTCATCCTGGAAGTAGTTTCAAAAATTATTGTTGCCCTACAGTACGGCAACGCAACGCCGCCGGAGCGCGGTTATGTGTTTCAGCCATTAAGGCTACCTTTCCCTTCTATCACTTACTTTACTACTTACTAACGCGTGTAAAAAATACATTGCTTACATTATTTTGAAGAAGGTTAAAAATAGATAGATTAGACAGATGCACACTGTTTTTCGAAAATGGTCCTTTTATTACAAAAACCGTAAGATTTTATCATTTAAAAGTCTAAATTAGAATAACCGAATGAAAAATATGCCTACTTAAAAAAATGTTGAAAATCGTAACTTTTTGCCCGAATAAAATTAGATTTTTTGTTTTCATGGCAATTAAAAATACTTTAGGTAATTGTCAAATACATTTCAGAAGCTCCTCTTAAGAGCCTTCCCGAAAATAAACGTCGATTTTCGTATTTTTGAAATGTTATAAAATATGACATAACTATAACCTATAATTTTGAATAAAATATTTATTATTACTTTATATATTTTGTGATAATAATAAAATAACAAAATGTAGGTAGCATATTTTGGAAGAAATATCCTAAAAATTTAGAGTGATTATGATATATCGATTTAAAGACACTAAGACACGTGTGAAAGTGAAGAGCATTCGTCAATTATATAGAACGTTTTTTTTCAATAGCGTTTGTATTTTTTGGAAAATATACACAAATAGTATTATTTTACAATTCTTTGGGAGCGGTAGCCTGCGCGGTCGACGGGCGGCAGAATGGTTGCGGCCTCTATGCTGAGAGTATGTATCTCTTTTTCCTAAAATTTGTAGCAGTGTCGACTAAATTATTCAACTGCGTAAAAACATTTGCAAAACAAATGCGCAAATATGCCAAAACTAAATAAATTGAAGCGATGAGAACTACAAAAACTCAGGAAAATGAAGTAAGAACCCTTTAATTTTTATTAATATAGATACTTAGGTATTGATAAATAAATATTTTTTTGTATAGAAACACCTTGTATAGTGTTGTAAAGAGTAGTACGTAGGAATGCATATTAGGAAATAAAATAATAAGCAATATAAAAAGGGCTGATTACTGCATTACAGACAGATGTAGGCACGTAGTGCGAGAATAGCATGTATTTAGCTATTAGCGATTTATGTAGGTAATTATTTAGTTGCTTCTCAGATGCTTAATTACTCAGCCATGTAGCATCTTAACTTGTGTATGCCTTAATACTGGCAACTTCTAATTAAAACAAGCGGTTACTATGTAAGTTACACATAAGTACCTATTTTAACTTTAATAAGTAACTTTAAAATTTAATTGTTCAGAGATTATTATTTACTTCAACCTGCTGCTGGAAACCATGCTACGGATTTCACCACAACCGACGTCAGGCGATACAACCGGTCGCCAGGTAGAACAATTAAAGTGGGGCATAGGGCGAGTACTGGCTCGAATGAGCAGCCTGAACTGGGGAAGTACTCCCCACCACCCACCTTACAGTAAAAAACCACGGCCATTATAACACTAACATTATGTAGTTCCTCTTTGAGGATTCGCTGCGCGGGGGGTAGCAGCGGTGCTCGTTGCTGTCAATGCTTGGCGTGGACACGGCGTGCTGATACGGTCAGGGAGATCTGATAAAACGGCTGACCGCTGGCTGAACCCAAGGCCGCTCCAGCGCCGGAGCCCTCCCCACAGCTGCTCGCGTACTCCGCGGGATTAGACTACGAGTACCCCCGCCGTCGTCTCACCCTATGGTGTACCACTCACATACTCTGCTTATGGTGCCGCACCCGTCCTCCTTCGTCGCTGAAAACAAAAAGCAGTCCCAAGTTTATTGAACCTTTTTATGAAACCAAAACCCAACTATCAAAAAAGTATAAATTGAAATGTCTTCGTTAATTATTCCAAAAAAATAAACATCTACAATTGAACAATTAAAACGTTGTTTTTTATATTATGTCTTGTCCTGAATCGTCAATAAACCAATCAATTGCCAGATGAACCGAAAGTTCAAAGTATTTATTATATTCCTGAAAATTTGTTAATTTCTTAACTTTAATACAATTTTAATGCAATGTTCAGTTAATTTCAAACTACATACTCTATTAAGCTGTTGAACAATTAAATAGCTTTTTAGTTTTAGAATTGTATTTTGCAAGTTAAAGTTGCTTAATCGTTTTATGAGCGAGAAACAACAAAGAAAACAATAATTTTATTAAAATATAGATATTATAAAATAAAAAGCGGCAAAGTGCGTGACATACACTTATTTACTTATTTGCCGCTTTTGTTTTTTATTGGTAGGTAGTGTTTATAAAGTTTTATTACCATGATCATATCCGGATTTTCAGATTTCGCACTTCAAAAGTTACATCATCTTTTCTTTTTCAACTTTGGTAGCTAATTAGAAAATATTAAATGCATTTAAAAAAATGCGTTTATCCAAAAAAACGTAGGTGCGTGAAAAAAATTAACTAAAAATATTATTTCTCAATTTTTATGACCAATATGTATGGCTTTCACAAATAACCCGTTTCTGTAGAATTATATTAGAATCTAACCAAAGAATATAAGGTGGTGCCATCCATCCAAGAATTCCGATTTTAGCTAAGGAACCCTAAAACCTTTTCTCGATTCCACAACTATAAATCTGTCACATTTATAAATTAAAACATAATCAAAGAACCCACCACCACAGAACAAAAATAAGTTACGACACAACGTAAAAGAAACAGAAATGTAGGTGAGTATTTAAAATTATAGTTTTTCTGGATCAGAGCGGTAACAAATATACCGCATGTAGAATGTTAAGGTTCTCGGTGTAAATAACCAGGATTGAGTAATTGAACCAACACTGCGCATGTGCCTACTATCCTATAAAACCAGTGTCTAGATCTGCTTACAGACCAGTTCATAACCGATTTTCGTGGAACACCTCTTTTGTAGACTACGTTACATGTAAACATCGAAAAACTTTAAACTTCGTGTAATTATCGTCCCGCTTTCAAAAATATTAAACAAGTATGTTTCGGCTGTTGCAAGTGAAAAGAACTTATTAAATATGAAAAATATAATAGAAATTAATATGATTGATAGTGAGAATTTTTCCGGCGGTTTGTCGATGAAGGTAATAAAAGATCAGCAAGATAAAGACGAAAAGCATTCAGTGCCAATGACTCCAAAAATTGTAGTGCGTCCGCCAGCTGAGGAAATGCCTGATAAAAGACGGAAAGTGACGCGATTAGTGCGAATTATTAGACGACAACTATCCCGAAACACAGATTCTGATTCCACCAGCAGCTCAAGCAGCAGCGATAGTGTCACTTCTAACACGAGGCATTCGCACGACCATTCTTCTGAATCTTCTAACTCTAGCAATGAAATTTCTGACCGACGTCGTCGTAATAGCTCAACTGCATCTCTGCGGAAGATCTTCCAGAGCTTGAACCTCACAGTACGCTCACAATCATATTCTCCTCCAAAAGCCCGTAATTCCAGAAAACAAGCACAACCAAAGAGTATACTTCGGCCACCAGTTACATATACTTATGTTAAAGGACTATCTGGATTGCCAACTCAGAGAATACCGCGGCGAGTGATTCATCGTGATACTTCAGGACTTCATCGATAAAGAATTGTTATCGTCTTAAAAGTGGTTAAGACCTATTTAACAGACATTTCTATGGACATAACAGACATTTATCAGATTTTATATGTATATCATAAAGAAAAGTTGTCCCGAAGTGCTGTGACTTGTATAATGTAAATTATGAATTAAAATAAAAAGGCTGGCATAAAATATATGATTTTGATATGGTTAGGTGCAATTGTCTAATAAGTACCTTTATTGTTGAGGTGTTCAATGAATTTAGATATAGGCTAACCGTTCTCTCACATATTTGTTCTTTAATATTTTTATTTACCAAAGTTTATAGGAATACAAAAAGACATTTTATTGCATTTTTAATGACTTATTAATTAAGTATTAATACAATTTATTTATTTAATAACAAAAATTACATTGCTCTATTTTGTAGCTAGGTAGATATATGAACATGTAAGTTAAGATATTTGTATACAATAAATAAATATATTGAATTTATTTTATTATTTTAATTTTATTACCTATTTGACTCGTTGATGTCCGAAACAAATAAAATTGATTAGTTGAAAGTAGTAGCTTACGAATGCGAATTCACAGAACTGAATTTCTAATTCATAATTTGAAGTTCTAAAGATTTTGAAAAAAATTTAAATTAACCAAACAGGTATCGGCTCCGAATACTAGATTGCGCGTCTATTAGGTAACTATAATAAATAAAAGTATTTTATATTTTTCTAATCTCCTTAGCTAAATCTGATGACACTGTTGGTACGTTGTTGAATGAATAGTGCCTAGAGGTATCACCTGTGGAATAAATATTTCAGATCAATCGAAATTAAAATCTTGTATGTTCTTTGCCAATTTATAGCTGCTCCTATGCAAAAATCAGGTAAACCCGTTGGTCCCTGGCTTGCTACGTGAAAAAACAGAGCCGAGCAAAATTATCTGTAAAAACCTCTATAACCGTAGAAACTCTTGATCCAGGTAAAGTATTCCAAGTCCTTCTACATCTCTTCACCTATCCTTGTGCCAAATATAGGTCAAATAAATACTCCGTTGCGAAACCTATTAATTTTTCCTTTAATCTATGTACAGCCTATCCATTACCAATGTCGAACGATATTTTTCTGATTTCACTTGGCAATAAATTTTGAAATACAAGTAAAGACAGAATTTAAGTTACAAACAGAACTTAAAACTTATTCAGGAGCTGGTTGCAAAATAATAAACACTGTAGAAGTATTGATTTTATGTACCTAACACATTGTGTAAACTGTTGTTTAACACAAATCTAAAGGGTAAAAAATATAGGAGTACATACTCCATCCAAACCACAAAAAAAATTGGCCAAGTGCGAGTCGGAATCGTGCACGAAGGGTTCCGTACCGAACCGAAAGGTTTGCTGTAGGAGCCCCCCTCAAATATTTGTTTTATTCCGTTTTTAAGTATTTGTTGTTATAGCGGCAACAGAAATACATCATCTGTGGAAATTTCAACTGTCTAACTATCACGGTTCATGAGTTACAGCCTGGTGACAGACGGACGGACAGACGGACAGCGGAGTCTTAGTAATAGGATCCCGTTCTTTACCCTTTGGGTACGGAACCCTATAAAGGGGCAAATTTAAACACAGATCTGATGTCTCTGCTGTTAAAAAATGTGGGATCTAAATGTGTGTCAAGTTTTACAAAAAAAAAATACTTTAAGCTTGCAGAAATATCTGAAAATTAAGTTACTACCCAAAATACTGGCCAAAATTATTTTATCTCAATCTAAAATAAAAGCGGCAGTTAATTCTTGGAAAACCTCTCATAGTTTCTTTCAAGTTATTTATAGGTAGTCTCTTTTTATATACAGGTTGTGCAGAACGCCTGGAGAACGCAGATTACGATTTTGACATAAAATTTAATATTTATTAGATGTAATGTGAGTATAATGTCGTATACCCTACCGTTTACTGTTTTTTAAGATTTTTATACAAATCTTAAATTGAATATTTGTAATCTGCGCCTTAGAAAAAAAACAAGTAATGCGAGATTTTTTTATGAATTCTTAACCATTTTGGTTTCTTCGTAATTTGTATTATACGTATTTTCTTTAAATGTGTAATTTTATTAGAAGAAATCCAAGTTTTGGCTGATCAAAAACGCTGCAAAAATATAATAATGGATATATAATAATAATAATATATAAACTCGACAATTATCCCCGAAGTGCTGGTCACAGACATAACAGACGTAAGCGCCCGTTACATGCACGTTTCATCGATGGGATTGCGTCCCACAAACGTAATAGGTATCGCCGTATCAAATACTCATAATAGCACCAACTGCGAGCTCTCGTGTCTGTGTCACATGTTTTCTGGGATACCAAAACCTACCTAACAATTACTAAAATAAACCAACTTCTTTTGTATAAATTTTATTTTTGTTTCCTACTAAAAATATATTTTTCATTGCTTATATTAAAAATAGAACTCTTAGCGTATTCAATTGAATTCCTTAATAATAGAATTAAATCATGTTAAAATATACAGTTTTCCGAAATAATTAGCTATTCGAGATGTACCGGAAATTGTGGCAACGGCCATAATACAGGACCTCGACATGAAACAACCACAACTGAAGCATCACCAAAACCACGCATGCGCCAACTGCATTATAAAAGGTCCAGCTCCAAGTCCCTGCAGTCAGTTCATGACACATTTTCACGAAACAACTCTATAGAGTGTTGCGTTAATCATTCACAACGAAAAACTTTAAGTAATTTGCAACTTTTACTTCGAAGTCATAAAAAATATTAGGCAAGATTTGTGTAATTCTACGTTTGTTGAAAGTGTAAACAACTGTTTTAAAGATGAAAAATAAACTTGGAAATGATTTCATCGCAACTGAAAAGTTTATCGGCAGTCTATCACTGACAGCAGAAGATCAGCAAACAAAAGATAAGCACTACCGGATGACGACAACTCCAAAAATAGTGGTATTTCCACCAGCTGAAGAGCTGCCAGATAAAACTTCAAAAGCAACTCGATTATTACGTATTATCAGCCGAAGGTTGTCACCAAATACAGATGCATATTCCATCGGCAGTTCCAGTAGCAGCGACAGTATGATAAGCAAAGCAGGACATTCAGATGATCAGTCTTCTGGATCTGGCAGTAATTCCGGCAGCGAAGTGTCCGACCGACGTCGTCGTCACAGCTCTACTTCATCTCTCCGAAAGGTCTTCCAGAGTTTTAATCTCACTGCACGTTCTCAATCATGCTCCCTTCTAGAACGCCGAAAACCCAAAAAACAAGCACAACCAAAGAGTATACTTCGACCTCCAGTTACATACACCTATGTTAAAGGACTATCTGGATTGCCAACACAAAGAGTACCACGACACGTTGTATATCGTAATTCTTCTGGACTTCATCGATAAGGAATTACTTAAAACACTTTCAAAACGATCAAGGGAATTAAATAAGTGATATGTGCATTTTAGAACAGTTAATAGAAAATGTAAGTATCATTATCATTACGAAAGAAACCTGATGAACATCACAAGTTTCTAATGAGGACCAAGAATGGCGATACTGCCGAAAGAAAATAGGATATAGTCGTAAAATGTTTCTTCGAAGTGCTGTGACTTGTTCAATTCAAGGATGTAAAATAAAAAGGCTGTAAATTGAATATGCAAAATAAGTACCTATATCATAAATGACATTGGTGTTCAATGAGATATTAAAATACTTAATTAAAATAAAGTTTCTTATTGTATTTACTATAAAAGATACTTTTATATCATTTAATACATATGTAAAGGTATAAATCGTTAATATTAGTCATCAGATAGTACGAAACGAATTAATCGTATTTACCTTTTTTCTGAATTTCAAGCATAGTGCCTTTTCATATGTTAAATAATTCTACTATATGTAAATAGTCAATAGTATTCAATTACTTTAGTACATATAAGATAATTATATTACATTACATATATAGAAAAAATCTTTATTGTAATTATCTTTTTTGAATGCACATATATTGATACTATTTTGTTTTTATTTTAAAATAAGAAGGACTTCGTCCGCAACTTCAATGATTCATTTAATTTAAATTTATGTAATAAAAGTCAAAATTATTACTTTAAATTTAATTTTTAATATTAATAAACATGGCGACTTTACGAATTTATTTTCAATAAGTAGTTTTATGAATCGTTGCTTAGTAAATATTAGTAATAAATGCTGTTATGTACACCACATATAGTTAATATTAAATAATTTCCTATTACACAAGATTTTGACCTAAAGCAACTTCTATTGCAATTACGTATTGTGTATATTGTATATTAGTCCTAAGTTTTCGTATACAATAAAATATTGACCATAAGTTTATATTGTTTCAATTTGAAAGACCTTAATTCTTAATTTAGATTGCCTATGTTTATAAAAGCGGTAGTCTTTGATTCAATTTAATAAACTTTATGTATAACTAGCTGACCTCTATCTATCTATCTCCATTGCTGCCACCCCTCCCCCCTCCCCGGCGCATCGCTCGCCAGCCCTATTTTTTCTATTTTTGCTAGGTTCCTAAAGTTAAGCCTACCCATATCCATTTCTCAAGAATTGGACCATCAAATGTAAAACTATTTTTTTTAATCCAACTAGTAGTTCCAGAGATTAGCGCGTTCAAATAAGAAACAAACCATCACTTCAGCTTTATTATATTAGTATAGATAAAGTTCCAAAGATTAGCGCGTTCAGACAAGAAACAAACCAATTGTTTAGCTTTATTGACGTGACAACGTCTTATAAATTGGTTTGCCGGGTGACACTTCAAGAAACTGCGTTACGCTCCGCTCACGTTATGCGCTCACAATGAGAGCGAGTGAGAGGCACGCGGCATGGTTAGCCCGCCTAAGAGCGAGAGAGACAGACATAAAAAGTGAAAGGCACAAGTTGTCACGATTCCGGACGGTTGTCCGACACTAATTTTTATATTAATATAGGCAAAGTTCCACAGGTTAGCGCGTTCAGACAAGAAACAAAACATCTCTTTAGCTTTATTATATTAGTATAGACAAAGTTCCTAAGATAAGATTAGCGCGTTCAGACAAGAAAAAAACCCAAAACTTTTGGTATGAACAAGGCAGTATTCTGTTGAGTACTCCAAGTTTTTTAGACGCCAGCTTCACCTTGTCTTGCAAATGATCTCGGAACTGAACATCGCTGAAGATGGTAACACCAAAGATGTGACCCAATGTTCTTGGAGATGGTGACGGGAGTGTTCTGGAATTGTGGGACCACAGTGAATGGGATTTTCTTAGCGGTGCACTTGTGTATTTGTAGGGTTGAATCGGACGAAGTTTCCCCGTCCCCAGTCTGAGACTGAAAGTGGTCTCGATTTGAGACACAAGTTATCAGCACTTTTTCGCCACAACGGAACTAGGGATGTTTGCAGGGCCCGTGTAATAAGCGTTTCCAATACTGTCATCTGCATAGCAATGTATGTTGTTGATGTCCAACATGTAATTCATATGCAGTAGAAACAGCGTAGGAGACAGCACAGAGCGTTGCGGGATACAAGCGGCTCGTAAGCGTCTGCCGGACAAAAAGCTAGCCACCCATTTGCACAAACCCTCGGGCACTCCGTAAGATGGCAACTTCATTAGAAGACCCCGATGCCAGACCTAATCGAACGCCTTCGCTATGTCCAGGATACATGCCAATGCCTATCCCTGACTTTCAACGGCCAGTGCCGGTGTATGAGATACACTAGAAGGTCACCAGTCGAGTAGGTACTGTGTGTGGCAATAAATCAGTACCACCACAGAAACTGTCAATTTGTTGCGCTCTGCTATTTACCAAAATACATAGTAACCTTTTAACTAGTTTTCACTTGATCGGACCTTACTCAAATAAAAATGAGATGATTATTTAAAAGAAAAAAACTGAAAATCAAACGTTTGAAGTCAAAGTCACTGTCAAGGAAATATGAAATAAAACGAAAATAAAAATAAATTAAAAAATCAATACACATTTATTAAACACACATTTAACATAAAGAAGAAAAAGAGATTTATCGTAGTTCCACGTTACTATCGAATAGAAACCTTACTACCCATCGACACTAGTCGCAAAACATCTCTTCTCAGCGACCACTATTCCTTATTCCCATGGAGTTAAAGTGAAGCTCTACCTCTTTCTTCGTCGCGTGTGAGATCTTTGCGAAGATCTGGAGCTCCATTCCAGGCTAAGATCGCTCGAAGAAGATGGTGTCTCCCGAAACTGAGCACTGGAAGTCCACCGACAAACTGTACAGATCGGCTCCATTGTTGTTTCTGGAACTTTCCTTGTTGCAATTTGGTTGCCGCTATAGGATTCTAGAATATGCTTGTAAGAACATTCTTGAGGTTCTGGACTGCGTCCGCGGGCCACACTTAACCGCATCCGTAGGCAGGCGTTGCAGTATCCGCACGTATCGTCACGAAGAGTGCTTTGAACCATTGTGAGATAAGAAGAGATAGGCACGTTACTTATATGTTACAAGTTTAGGAAACGACTGACACTTGCGGTCTCTATGCAGGATATTTATGCGTGGCGTGTCACAAAACATGGCGTCGAGCGCACGCGACAACATTGATAACCCTGGGTCCGGGACAGGCGCCATTTAATAGTACACATACTATACTCAAATGTAGATTAGATGTATCCCAATATGCACATTACAAATCGTTCGACCTTTGCCTAGCCTGAGCTAACAGTACCAGTGCCTCGATAACAACATAAACTAGATTATTCTAGATAGAGTAAAGCTGGTTATTATCGGTTCTTACTGGGTATTATTATAGATATTTCGAGTAGTAGGTGTTTTAATTAATTAATTAGTAGGTACCGTGTAAATCCCAAAACAAGTTTGCTACGTTTATCGAGTTTGTATAATAAAAGGGAAATATGTTTTGGCAGGGTTGCCTATTAAAATGTGCCCACTATACTCTATCCACCGAAACGAGTTAATAGAGCATTGTCTCTGTCGCACAATCCCTTACAAAAGATAAGGACACAAAAAGGTGAGTGGGCGTCAACTATACTGATAAAAAGTTAAGGTGTGTTCATATGCGATGATTTTGTGCGCTCAATAGTAAGCACTAAAACCACTTAAGTATTTTGTATTGAACTTAGAGAAAGAAAGAAAAATATTAAGACAATGTTTTAAAATAAAATTATGTATATTTAAATAGTTTAACATATACAATTAATTAAATTATTCCGACGTATCACTACTGTCGCTGTCACTTCCCACGTTTATTATGAATGTTTCGGTCATTGTTTCCACATTTCTGTCCATGGCATTCATTTTCGGTTCTACTATCTCTTCGACATGTTTTATGCATTTTTTCCATTTTGCAGCGTCAATATTTTGAATTGAGTTGTTTAATAACATTTTTAATTCTGCCATCTTGTATGTTTTGTTGCGGGATGCGACATGTCCTTTAACTTGAGCCCAGATCAACTCTATCGGATTTAATTCGCAGTGATACGGCGGAAGTCGTACCACAGTTTTATTTTTAGCTTTCGCCATTTCGTCTACGACACGCGCCTCGTACTGCTCCTTATGATTTTTTACGATATTCAGTAGCTCTCGTTTTAATAAATCATCCTGAAAGGGGATTTGTTTTTCTTTCAACCAATTAATTATCTCTTGTTTTTTATTTTTTTCAGTCGGAATTTGCTCTACTTTTCTTGAGTGGTACGAAGCGTTGTCCATTACAATAATACAATTATCATGTAACTTTTCAAGAATATTTTTGAACCAATTCTCAAACACTTCGGCATTCATATCTTGATGGTAATCTCCTTGCTTTTTTGACTCGAACACGTGTAAGCCCCCTTCTACAAATCCATCATCACTTCCAATATGAGTAATTATTAACCTTTTTCCTTTTCCTGGAACAATAAAAAATTGTATTGAATGATCTGATACAAAGTTAACGCTCACACAGTTTAAGATAACATAACAAACAATAAGTGCCGCCAATTAAGGATCGCTCAGGTACATTCAAACCTTTTCAAAGAATTGCATTAATGACAAAGACAGTTTTAACAATGGAATTATGTTAAAGAACTTACCGGAAGGATTTTTTAATCCAGTTGTCAGGCCATCAAGGAATGCGTCGCGTTTATTTTTCACATTTGTATCAGTCCATACGTTTGTAGTAGTATGGCCTTCATTGAGCCAAGTCTCATCCAAATAATATATTTTTTTCTTTTCTTCTCTTGCCATTTTCATTGTCCGCAAATAATTCCTCCGCCAAAAAAATATGTCGTCACGATCAATCAATAAGCTGTTCCTGCATCTTTTAATGTACCTAAATCCAATCATTTTAAGGATTTTATGAAGTGTTGATCTTTTGAATGTCCCCAAAGTACCATCTTCATTTATTGAATTCATTATTTTGTCCAATGTCGGTATCTCATTTCGGGAAAATAAATCGTGAACTTTTCTTCTTATAGCACATTTAGTTAAGTCGTCGATTGTGTCTACAATGAAAGTACGTTTTCTTGTTTTTTTGGGTGAATTTAAAACATTTTTAGTTTCTTTCTCTTTCAGAATTCTATAGATGGACATCCAATGAACACCCATAGATGATGCAACAGCTTTCATGACGTCATTGTTTGAAGGGGATTCCATGGAACTCCTCATAGATTGATACATGTTCCATATCATTGTTTTTTCAGTCGAGGAAAAGGCTCGTCGTCGCCTTTTTTCCACAGAGTTACCTCCATGTAAACTGTCGGCCATCTCACTTAGGCAAATCGACAGTAAACTCAAAAAGTCCGTTATACAAGCGCCAAGTCTTTAGGAATGCAATCAATCACAAAGCCGGGTCACACGTAACAAAATTATCCAGAGTCCAAATAACAAGCCGAGTCAAAAAATAAAATAATAGATTGCACTAGCACAGTGAGCACGTCTGAACAGTACGAGTCGCACGAACAAACTAAAAAAACTCGCGCTGTGAACACAGCCTTAACGTCATTGTTCGACCAATCACATGCCAGTTCATTTTTCCCCTATTAACTCGTTTCGGTGGATAGAGTATAGTATTTTTAGTTAAATTTTAATTATACAATTAAAAAATTATTGTGTAGTTGCATTTAAAATTACATAAACATAAAAAAAAAAACATTTATTCTTGCATCTAAGTTCTACATTCATACGATCATGACGTGGGTATCATTTTTATATCAAGTAAGGGTCAAAACACAAAACTGCGAATTAATTCGCATTGCGCATTTTTGCGATGTTACGTCACACTTGTTGACCCCATTTTAATTCAAGTGAGAGACAGTGCGTTTGCAACTCATGGGAAAAATATCAGAATTCGACGTAGATTTTGAGCCTAAAAGTGGCCGCAAATAGGGGTTGCAAGCTGTTAAAAACTATTAAGAGTGAAAGAGAGTTAGCGCGCTGCATCATTTGTAAGACAAGGATGGCGATACAGGATGGTAGAAACTAATTCAAATACTTCGAAAAATATAGATAATTAAGAAATTAGAGTGTGGTTGCTTTTAAAATTACATAAACATAAAAAAAATATTTATTATTACAGACCGACGACGTTTCTTGGCAAGTAAAACAGCAGGGCACTGAGAAAGCCTTTACCTATCTCTCATCACACCAGCTTATTAGGAAAGCTTTTGGGCATCTTAGACTAACAAAGTACAAGAAGACGGAACCAGCGGAGCTTCTGTGAACCAGTTTTTAAATTTTGATAAAATCGTTTGTGATCTTTAATTGTCTCATCTAGAGACTTTAATGTTTTCAGTTTTTAGAGCAGGCTGGGTTTGAAAAGACTACTGCAGCATAGACCACATTTATGCTACAGCAGATACTGTCCTGCCTTCAAGAACTATGAAAAGGGCCTTTGATTCCGTCTCACTTTTTGGAATCTATGCAGCGAAGCAAAGTCGATTAGCAATATGTTGAGGTGCTGAGATAACTGCGTGACACAGCTTTGATAAACGAACAAGTAAAGGACTATCGGACAAATATCACCCAGTTGCATAAAGATGTGCATCAGGGAGATGTCATACTTATCCCAAAAACTGTTAACCTACACAATAGATGAGAAAAAAACATGTTGCATCACATAAAATGGCGAGTTTATCTCCCACATGTGATACATGGACCATATCGTGGTGATGGCTGAATATCTAAATTATTCCTCTACTAGGGCTTAATATAGATGTAAACAAGAAAAAGGTGTGACTTACGACAGTTTTTTTTTTTTTTTTTTTTTTTTTTTTTTTTTTTTATACCACTAAGGTGGCAAACAAGCCTACGGTCCGCCTGATGGTAAGCGGTCACCGTAGCCTATGGACGCTTGCAACACCAGGGGCATCACTCGCGCGTTGCCGACCCTTCAGAAATCTAATAACTTCTTTTTTGAAGAGATGTCAACGGAGATGTCAACGCCAAGGATCCCAATGCTCTTGGTGATGGAGAGGGGAGTGTTCTGGAATTGTGGGACTACAGTGAATGGGGTTTTCTTAGTGGTGAAAGCGCAGACTTGTGTCTTTGAAGAGTTGAATCGGACTAAGT
Organism: Apoda limacodes; assembly: GCA_946406115.1. Taxonomy (NCBI): domain Eukaryota; kingdom Metazoa; phylum Arthropoda; class Insecta; order Lepidoptera; family Limacodidae; genus Apoda; species Apoda limacodes. Next base: position 14,142,770 of record OX291557.1, read on the forward strand.
TTTTCCGCCCCCAGTCAGAGACCTTGGACAGATCGATCTGGATTTGAGACACAAGTTCTTCACGCTTTCCTACCACACTAGGCAATTTCCGTCTTCATGGAAGACTGCGAATGTGCACCCGGTACCCAAAAAGGGCGATAGATCAGATCCATCGAATTACAGGCCTATCGCTATTACCTCTTACCTCTCCAAGGTGATGGAGTGTGTGATCAACACACAGCTATTGAGATACCTAGAAAAACACGACCTGATCAGTGACCGTCAATATGACTTTCGCCACGGTCGCTCAACTGGTGACCTTCTAGTGTATCTGCGCGTGAGTACAGGACATAACTCAGGAGCACACTGCTTAAGCACCACTGCTGGTATACCGTCTGGCCCACTCGACTTATAAACGTCTAGAGAAAGCAACGCCCGCCTGATCTCCCGCTGTGTTATAGAGATTTCCGGCATCGTCTTACCGCACCACGGTAAAGTAGGTGGTACAGCGCCTTCGTTGTTCACATTCGAGTTAGAGGCAAAGAGACTGCCCAATAGATCGGCTTTCTCTTTTGCACTGTGGGCCAAGTCACCATCGGTCTTTCGCAGTGGTGGTAACGACGACTGGCAGAAGTTCCTCTCGGCAGCTTTAGCAAGCTACCAGAAAGCACGACTCCCAGAAGGATAGCTCGCAAGTCGCCCACCTATTTTGCCGATGAATTGGAATTTTGCTCTAGCAGTTGCTTTCTTACTGAACCTCGAGGCAGCATTTAATTTGCGTTTTAACTCAGAAATATTCGGATCCTTATTATTCCAAGCCTCATACGCAGTTTGCTTAAGAATTTTAGCTTCTCTGCAAGACCTATTAAACCACGGTCGTTTTTTGACGCCGGCAGCTACTCGCAGGTTAGGAATGAAACATTCCATACCAGCGAGGATTGTCTCAGTGACTGCGGCTGCGCAGACGTTAGGATCTTCTGAGCTATAGCAGATCTGCCTCCACGGGTACGATGCATAAAATTCTCGCAATCCATCCCAGTCTGCCGACTTATAATGCCACACACGACGCCAATTAGTTGGCCCAGAAGGATCAGGTTGTGTGCATGAAATTTGAGTCCGGACGAGACAGTGGTCCGAGTAGCCAAGAGGCGCATCCACTGAGACGGAGTATCCATCCGGACGTGTAGTCAGCAGAAGTTCCAGTAAGGAGCTCGTATGGTCCTCTATATCTGGTATTCTCGTTGGAGAAAGTACCAGCTGAGAGAATCCATAGGTCAGAGCAAATTCATGAGCAGATAATAATCCCTGCATAGTTATTGGTTCGAGAACTGAGCCACTCACGATGGTGGGCGTTAAAGTCTCCCAAAATAACTAATTCTGCTGTAGGATATTGCTCTAGAACTTTGTCAGTCGTCAAACTCAGGTGCGTGAAGAGTCGAGTTACGTCCGTGTCACCGCTATGAGACCTGTATAGGCACGCATAGATACGAGTGTGGCCGCCATGATCTACGCGCACCCACAATATCGACAGGTCCCTGTCTTCAAGGCTATGAAGTCGGCGACAGCAGATATCCTCCCGGACGAACATGACTATTTTTAAAGAAAACAAAAATGATTACTTAAACTGTTTTTGAGTAATTAAAAAAAAAAAATTTAATGCGCGAATCCGACTTGCACTCGACCGTTATTTTTTTATATTGTGATTGTAGCCTGATTCATTCATTTGACATTTAGTTAAAAAATGCTGGATTCTTCCCCACTAAGATCAAACCCTGGATCCGTACTTGTCCATAAGTACATGAATTTATCTATTTAGTCCTTTAATGTCAAGAGTGACTAATTTTAATGAGTATAGTCTGTTAATGAATTTAGAGAAAAACAAACTAGTGAACACAATCGTAACGCGATAAACGGTCGTTTGCTTTATTGTACGGACTAAATTATCGGGGTCTCAGTTTGTTCCAAGGTTAGTAAAATCACGTGTATGGTTGTCTCTACCATAAGAATATCAGGACTGCGGTATTGATTATACAACTAGCTTTGGTCCGCGGTTCCACCCGCCCTGAATTCGGTTATCGGTGTAGGATTTCAACTGCAACAGCTCGATTATACAAAAAAACGACTGACCCTCGTCGTTTTCAAGTAGTCTATGCCATTCCCCGGAACTCAAACTATCTCCATGTCAAATTTTCCCGCGGTTCCAGCCGCCTTAGATTCGGTTATACCTATATCGGTGTAGGACTTCAATGGTTACTCATCAAATTATAGACAAAAAACACACACTTGACGTTTTCAAGTAGCCTATGTCCTTTCTCAGGACTTAAACTATGTCTTTGCCTTTCATCTTTAAACGTGAAGGGGAATCAGACAGACAGATAGAGTTACTTTTGCATTTATAATAGTATGGATGCTATGAGAAGATTGTCTACATTGCCCCTTTGGATAATATTTTAATCCACTGACCTAAATACGCATACACCTTAATAAGACGGGCTAAAAGGAGGATGGCAAAAGTCTATGGACCTCAGTCCAAGAAATCAAAAGTCTGGCTCCAGGCTGGGTTAACACGTAGTGCATTTGAATGAGCATCTTTTTAATTGTATGTAAATCAATCCTACAAAACAATTAATATCATGCTATATTCGCCCAAAATTATAGTGGTAAAAATATTAAAATAGGACGTTTTTGATTTGTTCCTTTTTTAATCTCTCAGCAACATATTATGTCATTATGAGTAGGAAGCACAGATTAAAAATTCAGTCTTCAAGCATACCTGTATGGATAACATGAAGCGGTGACAAAGCTTCTTAATACTGCCCAACCTTAATTGATCTTATTGGCTTCTTTATAGAAATTATTTTTACTTGACTATACCAGTGTCCTAGATAAGTGTATTCTTGAACTACAGTAAGCAGTGTGCCATCGGTGATTATATAAGGTCTGGAGTGACGTAGTTATTAAGCATGCATTAGCATTTTGTTTTATTTAAGTTAGTACGAAAAAATATACGTTGGTAGGAACCATTTAGGCTGTTAAGCATTTCTTGCAATTCCTGCAGCGTTCCGCAATGATGACAATATTGTATGTAGGTCTTGTTTAACTGTTCTGTACCTGGACTGACATCATTGCCAAGTTGTACAGACATCTAAACACCTATGTCCAGGTGTCCACAACTTGGAAGTGCTACATTGTCCAGTGCGGGAATCGAACCCACACCCTCTGCGCAGCAGTCGGGTACACTACCAACTAGGCTGCGAGGGAGTGTGAGATGGAGTAAAGTGTCTATAATGCATTCTTTGCCATATAAGAACAAGATGTAGTACCAGGCCTGCCTACCCTACCGCAAAACTTGGCTACGCCAATGGGGAACCCATATTATATCTCCGCATAAAAGCGGGCATTCGGTATTATTCAATAAAAAAAATGTTATTTCAAGATTGTCTGTTACTATGCAATTTTATCGAATATATTTATTTTTCGACACTAAAAATAGCAAAGTTTTCAAGTTATCAGAAAATATACTTTATTTTTGTTACTACAAAATTAATTGCCACTTATTCGATAAGAAGTTAAGTTTTAATAAATAACACAAGGAAACAACGTGAAAAACATTTTTAATATAGGTATTATCAAACCAGGAATAATGGTCTAGAGTCGTAAAAATATCAATTTCTTGTTGATATTGTTTTACTACTCGTATGAACTCTAACACCGTGGTATGATAAGGAGTGAACAGAGATTGGAATCGATTGTTTACTTCTTTGCCAGCTTATCCTACATTTATTCGAGCAAATCTTTTTATAAGATTACCTACCTCTACAGGGTAAAAAGCGTCTTTGGTGTTTTTTCGAAAATTTAATTTTGCATGCAGCTTTGTTAGGAATTGTACAAACCATCTGACAGTAAAGCAAAGACGAAAGACATCATATTAAATACCTAGTCAAAGAGATTTAAGCAGACAAAAATTGTAGTACCTACACGGAATTAGTAACTTTAGTAATGCATGCTCAAACAGGGGGAATAAAGGTATCAGATTTACCCATGCTCTCATCTGGAACATCCAGCAACTATGTTTGCTCTTTCTTGGTCTCCTGAAAAACAGGCATTTTTGAAACCAGACTTCGAAGAAGTTTACGGAAACAGTGCTTAGGATTTCGTAGTCTTCTACTTCTACTATCGTTAGTGACCGAAATAACGAGAAGAACCAGTAAGTAGATACTAAAGAATACTAACGATATATCTTGGAAAATTTAAATGCTAATCCCATTCTGTCAATATGCTCTGTTTGTATCGAATGAATGAATTGAAGTCGAAATCTCATTCTTGTAAACAATACAACTGCATTTTTATTTTAAAATATATATTTTATTCCGAGTGGTTAAAAACCAATTGAATATCAAAGAAAGTACACTCCAACATACACTACACAACAGTCAAATGGTGAGTGGGAGTTGGTTGTAGGCATAGGGTTATTTTTCCCTGACAGTTTTGAAGACCACTATACGGACGAAACGAATTAACCTCAGTTCTGCCAGACAGAAAATAGTTTTCAAATAAACTTTTTTGATAAGTAATAGCGGAATAATAATAATGGTTTAAAGTGTAAAGATTTGATATATACAGTATATATGTACCTATGTATATGAGAACTTCATGAGAGGGGCCCACAGTTACGAACAACTTCAACTCCAAGGTTGGCTCTTCCAGCTTTTTCGGACATCTGCATAAATCACGTTGTGCATAATTTATACACTCTTGGACCGAGACGCATTGCGTATCTCAATTTTTCTGCGCCTTAGTGCAAAGGTTTGCGAAACTCATGCCAATCTGGAAATTGCCTCTCCTGTCAACAATCGCCATGGCACCCTTAACGACCTTATTCGATGATCTCTAACACCGCCTCTGTTCATGCTATTTACATCCTTTTTCAGAGACGATGGTAGGAGGCCTATAAGTCTTGGACCTGCTTTAGTGTTGGATGCTTCTTATTCCGTCATCCTACATTCAAAACACGTCCACCTAGGCAGGTGCGGCTGCTAACCAGGCATAGCTAGGGAAGCGCCGTAAAATCACTCTACTATACCTAACCTGCAGTGGCGGCGCGGGCGTCGCCCTTGTACCCGCGCTAGATTTTTTTTGGGATTCCTGTACTGTAATTTGGAGGATCGATTACACGCAACCACATGGGTTGTTTCGTTAATTACTATAATTACTGATATTTTTTTTGGCTTTCAGATCAAATTTATTAATGCATAGGTTGGGTACCACCTCATGAGCCGTTTACGACTAGGTTTATAAACGTCAGCGTCAGCGTTATACCACGGTATTGTAAAAAAAAAATCGGGTTGCACTCCGGGAGTGCCAGCAGAAGTGAAAACACTATTTACACATATATATAACATTATTTACTAGCTATTTTCTTCCCATCACGTATACATATTTATTTATTATAAATAAAAAAATTTGTTTATTTACTTTTTTGACGTAGTATATTTGACATCTCAATCTGTCATAGAATCCCTTTTGTAAAGAAACTATAAGTCTACGATCAAAAGTTACAAAGATAAAGCCATTTCTAGTTTGGCAGCTGTCATCCAAAATAAAGATTATGATGAGATCTATCACTTCTGAGGAGAAACTACTAGTCTACGATGAAAAGTTACGGAGATAAAGACGTTTCTAGTTTGACAGCTGTCATCCGAAAAAAAAGATCTTGATGAGATCTATCACTTCTGTAAAGAAATTACTAGTCTACAATTAATAGTTTCGGAAATAAAGCCGTTTCTAGTCTGACAGCTGTCATCCGAAATGAAAATCTTAATGAGATTTATCACTTCTGTAGAGAAACTACTAGTCAACGATCAAAAGTTACGGAGATAAAGCCGTTTCTAGTTTGACAGCTGTCATCAGAAATGAAGAATTTGATGAAAAAACTCCTGTAAAGTAAAATTTACAAAGAAAAAGACCGTGGGAGAAATGACACTGTTTACGAGCAAGAGTGATAAAAAAATAACTAAACAGAAAAAAAGTGCACAACGCCGCTAAAGACGTTTTCACTTAAAATTATAATAGGCGTGGCATTATGGTTTCCGTCTTGTGATTTTTTTTTTCGTGGCATTATGGTTTCCGTCTTACGAATTTTTTGATCACCCTGACGCGAGTTTTACATTTTTTTATCCATCACAAATAATAATGTTTGTTTATTTACTTTTTTGACGTAGTATATTTGACATCTCAATCTTTCATAGCCTAATATAGCTATATGTGACATTGTAAAAACTTAAAATAAACGTTGAACAAACAGCCAATTACAAACAACATAATTTATATAAAAGTTTGTTGTTTTTTTATTTACTTTTTGATTGGTTAAATTTCTTGATTTTTGATACCAATAGACAACTTTTTTTTTATAATCTAACTACAATAGCCACTGGCAAGTGAATGTTTAAACAGTAATTGACCACTTCACATGATCAATCACTCCAAGTGGCATGCTCGCACTGATATCTTAAGCATGTTTAAGCATTATAAAATATTATTAACAATAAATGTTAAAAACTTGATCATGCCATTTTAGAAATAGAACAATCGGAATACCCTTATAGGTAGGCCTGTACCAGGTGACTGTAAGAGTTGAAGTTAATACAATTATCATGCAAAGCAATGACTATAACAGCCATGACATTATTTTCATATTTTTTTTACTATGAATAATTTTTGATTATTATTCTTTATCACTTAAATAATAAAGTTCGTTAAGGTCTCCCTTTAGGAGAGAAACAAAAAGCCAGTTAAAACGTGTTCAAAACGTATATAATAGATTTTAGTGCTTTGAGCGTTATAATAACGTTATTTAACCTTTATTCTAATTATTATTTTGATCAATTGTTTGTAATTCCATTACCCATTACATCAGTATTGTAGAATAAGCTTGGTGCTCTCTAATTAATATCAAAACATGATGTTTAAATACCTACTAATAGAGATGTGGCATTACCAGCCTAGTGTTGTGGCTGATTAAGTCAATATTAATTGAAATCTTGATAAATCTAATTTTAGACCGCAGCACATTCACGAGTACAAGTTAACAGCGTACAGTTTATACGCAGCAGTGTCAGTGGGCTTGCAAACTGTGGACATAGTTGAGTATCTTCAGAGACTAAGCAAATGTACTGTGCCTGCCGGAATTATAGAGTTCATACAACTCTGCACCCTGTCATATGGAAAAGTTAAACTAGTTTTGAAACATAATAGGTAAGAATTTGTATGATATAATTTATATTAATTTAACCAAAAAGGTTTTTTTTTTGTGAAACCGTTCCTTTTTGTTCTGAGCTTTAAAAAAAGAAATTCCATACACCTAGTTGAAGTTATTGAGTGTGATTTTCATTTAGTTAGTACTTTTTCCGGCGGCCCCGCCCGCGCTAAATTCAGTTAGGGATTATATACTCCATTATAAATAAAGAATTTTGCTATGCAGCTATAGCTATTATTAGTCCACGTGGAATTCAGTTATATATTCTAGCGTGTTTATTATAATTTTCTAGAATAAAAAAATTAGCCTGTCCTTTTCCGTCTTTTCAACTATCCCTGTGCTTAATTTTAGCCCAAGTGGATGTGCCGTTGCGGCGTGAAGGAAAGACAAGGCAAACAAAAAAACTTACTTTCGTATTTATAAAATTAGTATGGATTAATTATTAAAATTTAAACAATTGAAAAAACTTATTAAGTACTGAAATAATTAATAAAACATATTAATTTATTAATACTATTAATACTTACAGATATTTAGTGGAAAGCAAGCACGTAGAAGTGTTACAGAAGCTACTTCGTGACCCTGTGATACAGCAGTGTCGTTTGCGCAGAGATGGTGATGACGACGAATTGTTGGCCTCCGCCTTACCTAATAAACCTACCACTGCGCCGGTTCCCAAAACAGGTACTCTTTAACTACAGTTTCTAATTTACCAAGGAAGTCTATATCATGACACCGTGGCCATACAATAACCGCGTGATTTGTGGTTTTTAAGTGTGCCCGTATTGCGCCAAAGGCGACATCGGTGCGCCCAATACTTGGTTAGAATTATGCTGGCACTCACAAATCTGGCTCTTGACACATATGACGTAACTAGTGACGTCATATCCGCGAGTTTGCCTTGCCTTTGATGAAACATCACATTGACATTTGTTGTTATTCTTTGATTTAGTTATAAATTAATGATAATGGAACTGTAATTTCTTTTGCACAAAATAGCTACAAATCGCTTTACGCTGTACATTGTAGCAACACATAATATAATAAACAAGGAAGTTTAAAATTAACAAAACTCGTTGCGTACCAGCATAAGCGCATTTGAAAACATCACTTTCAATTGTGAATGCGAATTTCAATTCGGTCCACGCATAAGCGCGCCCACACGCTAGGCGTGTAAGCGCAATATGAACCACACGGTAACACTACAAAAAGTGTGTTGGTATTCTATGCGAGCTGTGACATAACCCTCACAAAATTATATTACAGAGAGCATGACCATACTTCGTCTGCACAAGATTTTCTGATTACGACCTTATGTTAGTGCTATAAAAGAACAATATTGAAAACTTTCTGTAATGCAGGTGAGGAAAAGACTCCTGAGAACGGTGCTGTGCCAGACGATATAAGTCAATTCTACCAACAATTAGACAAAGATGACGACGAGGATGAAGCGACTGACCTCACTACTAACACCGCCGTTGCATTTGAAGTCGATCCTGACAAAATAGAGGTAAGCATAACTCTTAACGATTGCTACAATTTGACACAACACAGCCAGAAGATGTGCCATTAGGAGGTCGCCCATCCAGGTACTACTGAACTCGGACAATGTGATTGAATTGAATGAGGCTGGTTATTCCGAAATCTGTAAGCGGGTGTCTATTAATTACGTGTCGTGTTTATAGAGGGGGTGGAGCTTAATCTCACGTGGGAGAGGGGGGGGGTTAACATATGACTAAATATTACATAATAATATTTATCACGACTATGCGAACGCTACAAAGTTGCAAATAACTGTGGTTTTTTAAATAAATCTAACGCAAATAAGCAAAGATATATTTACACTAATAATGCGCATTCCGAAAAATATCACGTCTAACCTAGGGGAAAGGGAGGGTCAAAAAATCGCCTTACGTGATTACTGGACGCCCTCTAACCTAGGTTATACTTATATCTTGGCATAAGTAAATTTCAATAAGCTATACGAAAGATTATTAAATCCTAAGCTGGCTCCAAACTGACATTATTTTAATGATACTTTTTTGCCACAGGTAATACAAAAGCGTTGTATCGAGTTGGAACATCCTCTACTAGCCGAATACGATTTCCGTAATGATACCGTCAACCCAGACATTAATATCGATCTGAAACCGACTGCAGTGCTGCGTCCGTACCAGGAGAAGAGTCTAAGGAAAATGTTTGGAAATGGACGAGCTAGGTGAGCTCTCTCGAATTATTTAGTTTAGTTCTTTCACAAATAAATGGTAAAAAAAATAATACTTTCATATAAGCCAGAGATGTAAAAGAAACAAAATGCCTTTGTTCTATCGATGACATGCATTACAAACTATTTATTAGAAGCGTGATTCGACGACTCAATATCTAATATTCCAAACAATAACTTCGTAGGAATAAGTGATAATAGATGGTCTTATAAATTTCAATCAAGGGTCACATTAACGTACAAAGCAGGCACCCGGTGCAGTTATGTGCAGGTTCGTATTTTGTGTAAAGCTAGTTTTTTTTTTCTATTACCAGCTCCAACTCTCTCAAATTAATTCTCAGTACCACTACAAATTATCTTCATACTAAATATAACACTAACGGCAAATTCTTTATATATTATATTATTGATCATAGGCATATTTTTCACTAAAAATCTTTTATATGATGTAAACACAGGTCTGGAGTCATAGTTTTGCCATGCGGTGCGGGAAAATCACTGGTGGGCGTGACAGCCGTATGCACAGTCCGCAAGCGAGCGCTCGTACTCTGCAATTCTGGAGTCTCCGTGGAGCAGTGGAAGCAACAGTTCAAGTGCTGGTCCACCGCTGACGACAGCATGATATGCAGGTATGAATTTCCAATAGGTCACTCAGCCATGAATGTATAAACATGGGTTATCATAACCGCCATTTGTATCCACAACTCCTTACTCTATATCAAAACATTACTAAAGTTCGTAAACTGCACAGTATAGTCACTGTACAAACAACCCATTGTTTGAGTTAGATAGGAATGGTTTATTCGTTACTACTAGCATAAAAACAATTTTGTCATTCGGCCTAATATTCTTTCAAAAACAACCTTTTCCCCGGGGCTCTGCCCGCGCTAAATTCGTCTATGGGTGTGGGATTCCTACGGCAATTCCTTGATTAGGGAGTTTCTATAGTATAGTTTAATTTGTCCGCATGGAATTCGGTTATAGTTATTCCTGCGGAAATAATTGAATTCTTCGGAATACAAAGTACACTATATCTATTGACCTATTATTTACTAACGTGGATTACATAATATGATGTCAATATATCTTTTTCAGTCTCCAACTGACCAAGTTCTAAATTTCAGCTTAATTTTTGGCTCCGTTTGAAACATTACATTGTATGTGCTATTTAGAAGTCTTAGGTCTAGGCGGATAGCTTTCTCGAGAATTTCCATACCGCTCGTTTCATACAATGTTTTTCATTACATTTGTAAATTAAATACATAAATTTGTAAAAAGTAAATAAATATAAGATGAATATGATAGATGATAAAAAAAACTCACCAAGACTAAATTTAAATAGAGGGAATATTAATAATATATCTAGAGAATTTATGAATTAAAAAGTTTCGGCTGAAGTTAAAACTAAACTATACAACAAACATAAAAACATATTTAGAACTGTGGTACAGCTTTTATACATATTTGATAGAATAGGCGCGTCATTACCGCCCATGGGTTCTTTGAACTCGCGCTTTGCATAGGGAAAAGTAAAATGTACAAAGAAAAAGCCCATGGGAGTAATTAAGGTCTTAGCACCCGCTTTATTTGCACGTAAGTGTGACGAAAAATCATTTTTGTCAAACATGCTACGATATGCGACCATATCTTGCATAAGCTTCTTTGGGATAAATCATACTTGCAGCACTATATCAGAGAGCGGCCCGCAATGTTTTGTCCGGCAAATACGTAATCTGACAATGAAACGAACTATTTCACACCCGAACCACAGATTATATAATACTATACTAGTACAGATGCCTCATCCCATACAATGAAATAGAACCGCCGTAACTCGGGCTATTTTTCGGGCTATCTTGTTTAGCCGCTAGATGCCGTAAGTAGCAGCAGGTCGAAAATATTAGCTAACGACATCTAGCGTTTCTCGTTGAATACTTACTGTTATGCTGGTAACTGGTTCTTTGGAGTCAATAGATGGCGATAACTGTGTCTAATACCACAGATTATATAATACTATACTAGTACAGATGCCTCATCCCATACAATAAAATGGGACCGCCGTAACTGGGGCTATTCTGTTTAGCCGCTAGATGCCGTAAGTAGCAGCGGGTCAAAAATATTAGCTAACGACATCTAGCGATTCTCGTGTATACTTGTAACTGGTTCTTTGAAGTCGATAAATGGCGGTAACTGTGTCTTATACCTAGCTACATATCGAGCCATACGACAAAACATCGTCCTTCGCGATCCTACATATTTTTATCATAAAGTAGGAAGACGAGGAAGTTTATTGCGAAAAAGTCTCGAGTACTCGGATCTTGCCTTTTTCTGGAGAATGTAAATGTAAATGGAAGTACATCTTACCTCTCAAGATTTAGAAAAAAGGTCTTAAGAGGAGAGTTGTAACTAGTTATTCAAATTTAAAATAATAATGTTAAAGAAGATATGTCATGAAAATATATACCTCCCTATTATTTTACAGTATTTTTATAACCAATCGGCAACGATCCGAAATGTAGATATCTATGCAGGTTAAGAAAATTACTGGGTAGGTACATAATAAATATGTAAAAGTAGGTAGGTACATAATAAAATTATAATCGAAAGCTAAAACGCCACAGTTAGGAGCAGTACGTTTTTTTCGTTATATTTTTTTACAACAGGTACGGATAAGGTGTTTAAATGTTTCTACCGAATTCCTTTGTTTGCGTCAGGTAATTTACAGGAAATTTGGTATTGAGGTTCAAGATTAAAAATATGTAATGATGGAAACTTTTTCAAGTACGAAATAAGGGGGCCAAAAGGTGGGTTTAATTAGTTTTATGTGAAAATCGCAAATTAAATTAAAAAAAAATAATTTAGGGGCATAACATTTTATAACAATTTTTTGGGCTGGTTTATAACCTAAAATAGTTTATTAATGAAAAGATTCTCACCAAACTCACGGATGTAAAAAACCCAAAGGTTAAATTATTATTAAATGACAGATGTTTTGTGATCAATTTCTTTTATGAAAATCCTATGTTTTTGTGTTAGTTGCTAGTATTTAGTGGGTGTTGATATAAAAAATTTAAAATGAATTCGTATTATAGATATAATACGTACAAAAGAGTCGTGATAAGGAGACCGAAAGGTGGTTGAATGTTTAGGTATCTCTAAAATTCCTGAGATATTTTTTACTAGATTTTGCCCGTGAATCCGTAAAATAACGTAGCTAAATCGTCGAAATGCACATTTGGTTAGGGCACATGACTAAACCTACAGATAGCTTCAAACAACCGGCGCTAGCGAGAACACTACTACAAACACGGGTATGTGTGCGTGACCTGTCACTGACACGCCGTGCGTCAGTGGCAAAAGGAATCAAAAGGAAATTTCCTTTTTTACATACCTAAAAGATCTTGACGGGTAAATACCTGTATTTTTTTATTCTAAGTTGGCTCAATAATTACAAAAGGAAGGTGAATCTTAAAAAACGTAAAATAATGATACATATAAAAATGCATATATTAATGTATATGCATAATTATATTATTGGTACCTCCCTATTGAATACATATTAAATCAGATATCTTTGTTAGGGTTCCATAGCCAAATGGCAAAAAGGTCCCGTATAAATCCATCATATACCTCCGTCTATCCGCATGTCACAGCGTTATAATTCCGCTATCTTTGCATATGTAGATTGTGATTAAACTCTCTTATGTGAACCACGAAACAGATTTGTAATGAAATTAAGAAAAAATATTTAGGTGTAGCTCCGTACATTAAACTGAGGTAAGAAATCGATATCAGCTATCTATTGATTTAATTTACTAAATGTGTCAGTTGAAAACACTTCCAGCTTAGGTATGATTCTTGAAACGTTATAACGTTAGTATATTTTTAGAACCTCATAAGCTCTTTCATTAGATACCCCACACGACGGGTTTCTGAAAAAAATTTTTTACATCCAATACAAAAAAAGATGACATCCCCCCCTTATTGTTTTGCCCTAAAGTACCTGTGTGCCAAACGGCTAAACTCTACATCGCTTTGCGGTTTTCTTTTTGATTACACCTAGGACTACGCCGCCTGCCAGCGGGTCGAACGAAACATGTTTAGTTTACTTCGACTAGTAGGTATAGTATTTTATAATCTGTGTCTTCGCATTGTTTCTTGAGTTTTGCTTTTGCGGTGATTTTGTGTAAAAGAAAGTTTCGTTATTTTGTTTTTTTTTTAGAACAATTGTAGAATGATTTCCTTAAAATCAAGTGTAAGCAGTGCCAAATGATAGTATCTCATGGTGGGCAGGGAAAAACAGAAATTACTACGAGTATGAACAACCAATAATGTCAACCAACCCTGATACCTCAGCTAGGTTCTATGATTAAATGTTCGATCGACCACAGACAATTTCTCCCAGTCGCAGTCCTAGTCGGCGCTCTTTGCCGAATAGTCAGTCAGCTTTACCGACTAGTCGGAACATCCCTACTTTTAAGCGACCTGTTGGCTTATTTTCTCGTACACTAATCGCTTCAAGTGTGCCTATAAAAATTTGAGTTCCCTCGATTTCTCCAGGATTCCATCATTTTATCCTGACCTGATGACCATGAGACCATCTGGGAAGTATACTCTTTCAAACATATAAGAATTTTCCAAATCGGTCAAGGCGACTGCGAGTATTCGGAAAACATACATAAAAAAAGATTTCGATGAATAAGGAACTCCCTCCTTTTTTGAAGTGAATTAAATAGACGACAATATATACACTAAACAACTCATGATATCTGTGAAGTCAAAGAAAGATTAAAGCGTATTTAATTTTTTACAAGTAAAATAAAACTACTTTTTATATACCTACTTTCTGTTTTACTAGTTTATGAAATATCGTCGTTTATGTAAGTGACTAACTAGTTTTTGCTCGTAAGTGTACTAAAATTTTGTCAAAAATCAGTCGAGTTGAACTAATGCATCGCTTAATTATTAACGGATCGATGCAAACGACGATGTCACGGGGTATCCATTTGTTGTATACCAAAACCTTCTCCAGAATGTAACAAATACTTTTCTGAAAACCGTATCAAAATCGGTTCAGCCAAACGCGAGATAATCACGGACAAACATACATACAAACATATGGGTCAAACTGAGAACCTCCCTGTTTTGAAATTGGTTAAAAATGTAAGCGCTATTATCTGAAGCGTTTTGACATCCAAAGTAGGTGCACTTGTGAGATGGCATGCTGTTTTTTAAAAGTGAGCTATCCTTTTCACAAAACATTTTTTTAAGAACTTAGACGCATTCGACCCAGGATTAAACTTAAAGAAACAAATTCTACTGAGGTCGAAGTTCACGCTTGCGTGCGTTTCTTTTATAATATATCTAAGTTTTAAAAATATTTATTTTATATTTGGTGGGTAAGTACACCTATTAAAATTATTCAGTGACACTGTTGTGTGTCGTT